>CM034147.1:909227719-910477725 GCA_019776745.2 Taxus chinensis | reverse complement strand
CTACACAAACCAAGGCACCTAGAAACAAGATCAAGGCTCCTACAAATGCCCTTATCCCTCTCCAGGCACCCCAATCTAGTCAAATCTGCATTTTTCTAGGCTTTTATGCGACGATCTTCCATCTTTGTTCATCCGGTCTCCACTCTGACACATTCCAGAAACCTCTTTGAATCAGCTAAGGCTTTTCTAACCCTCTTTGTAATTAGGGTTTCACATTTTTATTGCTTAGTTGCTTGGGTATTACTTCAATATTTCCACACTCATTTATTTATTGTAAAATTGCATTAGATTAGGCATAATATTTCATATTTTTGCATAATCATTTAGGTGAACCCCACTTTTGAATGGTATTTTGGATCCTTCTCTAGCACATCATCTTTTCCATCATGGCTCTTAAATTTTCTCAAGTTTCTTTGTAAGACTTAATTCAAAGGCATCCTAATTGCCAAATTGTTCTAAGACAAAGCCTGGACACCATGTATCTCTCTAGTGATGTGTCGCCACATCAAGTGAGTGTTATTTTAGATCAGCTATCTAAAAACCCTAGTATTCATGATCCTCCATCTAATCAATCTATGTTGGACTCAATTCAAGCTTTACATTCTTTATTTCAAGAAAAAATTCAGGCTATGGAATACACAATTACATATCTCAAATCTGAAATCCAACATCTTAAGGAAGCTTCTTAGGCTCATGTTTGTTCTCCTTCTACATATCATCTTCATTCTCTATCTACTACATGTGCTCATATCAGTAAGCCTCAAGTGATACCATTACAATAGCCTCTCAACTTTTATTGCAATACTAATCAACATGACATTCTTATTGAGCTCCTTAGTCATCAATTGATCACTTTACCATCTACGCATGGCTATCCTCCTTATCCTCTTGCAAAATATTAGGTCCGTCCATATTGCAATTATCATAAAATCAATGGACATAATGCCAATGATTTCTATGCTTTACAACGAAGAATCAATCATTTAGAGCACCAAGGCTTTATCTCATTCATTGCACAACATCATATTGCATGCCCATCTACAATCATTACATCTCAATCGGTTTCTAAATCTGATTCATCTATATCTAATGAACACCATGCCATCACCTCTCACATTCCCTCTATGGAAAGTCAAGCACCACCTAAGCAACCTCCATTAAAAATCAGTCCAATACTTCCTCCTACTAAGTCATCTACAGTATTTATTGATTCAAACTAAACAACTTCCTTTAAAGATCAATACAAATCCTTCACCTCTCAAGTCATCTACGATAAATAAACAACCACTCGCTATGCAAAACCACAAAAATCTAGTTAACATCTTTCAAATTCCACCTCTCAAGGATCCTACAACGTCACCACCTTGTCATCCCATCACTTTTGTTAAGGAAACTATTCCTTACATTGATCTGCTTAGTGTCTTTTGACTAGATCTCCATTGCTTAAATACTTGGGGGCATCATAGCTTCTCCCCCCTTACATTGTTATCAAATGTTGATCTCATCTCATGCACTTGACACTTCATGCTTGGTGACTAATCTTCTCTAAGCATTATTACAAACCTCTTGATACATTTGCATCATCATTACCTTATGACACACTTTAGTTCTATGGTCCATACTTGAATATTGAGGTAATCTAAAAATGGACCTCATCACACTCAAGTGTTCAATCACTCACTCATTAACACACCATACACACATTCAACCCATTACCCTATGACGCACTCTTGTGCTTCGGCTCACACTTGAATGTCGAGGGAATACTATACACATGAACCTCACACATGACACAATAGAAACTACACATCATGCATCTTCACACATCTTACATTCTACATCCTACATCTTAAGTCTTACATGCATCTACACATCTTATATCATCTACGCATCTTCCATACATCCTACATTACACACTACACATTAGACATCACATGAAAATTTCTCATCCTCATATCTATTACACATATTGCACATTTTACACATCTACTTATACACGCTTCACTCACTACCCTATGACACACTCTAGTCTCACAGTCCATACAGGACTGCTAAGTGTATACATCATAAATGGACCTTATCCCACTCACACATTCAACCATTCAACATTTTTTCTCATGTGACATTCCTAGATTCGTGATATACACTTTAGGATACATCATCACTTATTCTAGCACCCTTTAGTGATATACGCTTTAGGCTAAATCATCACTTCTTTTGTTATCTTGTTGTGATATACGTTTCAGGCTAAATCATCACACATTAACACACCTCATCTCTATGTCTATTGGCTAGATTTTTTGGATTGTTGAAAACCTAGGTAGTCATGAGATAAATCTCCCTCATTTACGGGTGAGGCTCCCGTGTAAGATTTTTCAGTTAAATATGCTAGTATCTATTTGTGGGTATTACTTTAACCATGTAGCTCATGAACCATAGCTGTATAGTTTTGCAGCAAGTAAGCAGCTGTTAAAGAAAGGAAATATCTAAATCGCTGTCTATTGGCTAGATTTTTTGGATTGTTGAAAACCTAGGTAGTCATGAGATAAATCTCCCTCATTTACGGGTGAGGCTCCCGTGTAAGATTTGTCAGTTAAATATGCTAGTATCTATTTGTGGGTATTACTTTAACCATGTAGCTCATGAACCATAGCTGTATAGTTTTGCAGTAATTAAGCAGCTGTTAAAGAAAGGAAATATCTAATGAAGAAGAAAATAGCAGAAAATAGGAAAGAAAGAGGGAAGATGTGCAACCCAATCAATAGATTACAGAGTTGATTGCATGCACATAGACAGAATAGATAGATATTAACATACAAAATTATAAGCAAAGGGAACTTTCAGATCTAGATCTAGAATAACGCAAAGTTTATGAATAGATCTAAGACATAAATTTAGAAACAAAATACACCATGGACACAAAGTTCTTTGGAAATGTGCTCCTTTCTATTCCTCTACTTCAAATAGCTATCAGGGGTTTCAGCACAAAGTCTGGAACACAAGAATGCTGCTTACAATTTTTTATCCTTTAAACCGTAGGTTCTTCCTCTATTTATAGTGTATAAAGGGGAAATTACAAATAGGAAGCCTTTAGTGAACTGGCACATGTGGAAGTCGGAAAGGAAACAACTAGCAATCTCCCTCCTGGAATTCCTCTTTACATGACATGCATGATTTATAACTGAAAAATAGAACCTTCTATTTTGCATGTCTGCCACCTATTTCCAAGTAATTGACTTCTTCAAGTAACGACTTTTAAACCAATCACTTAAGTTTTATATTTTGATTGATTACTCAATTACTTTGTCGGATAAAATAAGAGAAAGAGAGAGAAGAAGAAAAATTGTTGCAACACTCCCAGTCTTGTTCTCCTTCCATACTCTGCATGTTGATCCAACCTGTATTATACTTCTGCTTTATCTATTTTAGCAATGAATGATCTGAATGATATCTCTGCCATGGATCTGAGATACTCCCATATGTTGTTGAATTCTTTCCTTTGATTCTCACCAAACTAGATCTGGAAGCATCTAACTATGGTTTATGTGCGGGTATTGCCTTTGACCTGTCTTCCCTCTTATCCTTGAACCTTTTGCAATTCTTCTTCAGTACAAGAAAATTAATTTCAATGAAGGATTCAACTAGAAGATTGGGAGCACATGCACAAACTTCTGAAAGGAATTATCCATGCGCTGATTTCTACACGAGCTGTGTCAGAAACAAGAGGATGAACTTTTACCGGAAGCTTTTGCAATTATGAGATCTGGATCTGTCAATTAAATTGGTGATAGGTTCAGGGCCTGTGTTTGTATCATTGACTTCAGAAAATATGGAAGCTATGCATGATTCTGCTAATCCTTTTCTTTCATCATGCTTCATCATGGCTGGGACAATCTTTGTCTGAGATCTTTTTCCTTTAATTTTGTAGGAATTCTTTGCAATTGGTGCAGATCTGGCAATTTCTTCAGATTTGGAGGATATATTCAATGTACCTGACATTGATTTGCAATCCCTTTCACTTATATGAGCACATGTAATGAATACCTGTAATTAATTCAGACAAAGACGAATTCCAGAGCATGAACACTTGATTTTTATCACAAAAATCTGCATATTAAGCCCGCTGCCCTAAAATTTGAGGATTTGCTTGCATGCAAAGCAAGCATAAATATTTTCAACTTCACCTGGGCACCTGTACCAATATGCAGATAATTACACAGGCATAAAACAAGCTCCTCCAATCCTAGGCGCCAAACTTTGAAGCTTTCCGGCAGTGAAAAACACTTTTTTATGCAAAAATCCTTCTCCTTTGGGCGCCAAAATTGTCCGGGCTGCACTCCTTTGCTAAAAGAATTAATTCATCCATCATTATGGCATCCCCTGCTTATATAACCTTCAACATTCTATTTTTAATAATTTCCCCTCACATTCTTGGCAATTAATTAATAAACAATGATGTTTATTCACCCAAATTGGGTGCCTATTTTTGCATGTTGCTGGCTGCCATTAAATAAATTTTATTTATTTATTTTTAGCATGTTACCTTCAGTTCATTTTGGATTTTCTTCATGCATTGACTTTCCTTCTAATTATGGCGCCAAAATTGGGTGAATAAATATTAATAAATATTATTAAATGTATTGTTATTCACCCAAGGTGGGTCGCACTTTTTGGCAAGGGTCAATTCTAAAAACAAGAAGTCAACTTCTGATGGGAATTTTCACCCTTCAGTGCAGCTCTAAAAATCCCTTCTTCCACTTAAGTGATTTGACTTTCATAATGGGAATTTTTACCTGTCAGGAAGGTAAGAAATTCCCTCCGGTGCTTTAAGTGATTTTTCTTTTATAATGGGAATTTTTACCCTGCAAGGCAGGTAAGAAATCCCCACCTGCCTGCCACCTCTAATATTCTTATTGCAGCTTAAGTGACTTTGACTTCATGGGAAAAATTACCCTGCTAGGCAAGTAAGAAATTCTCGCCTGCCTGCCACTGCCAAAATTCTCACTGGCAGCTTAAAGTCTTCCTTCAAAAAAAGTGTGACTTGCATGAAAGATAGCTCTTTTCCAAAAGTGTGACTTGCATTGTGACTTTTACCTTTAAAATTGCGTGAGAATTCGTCACTTAGGGCAGCATGGAAACTTGATGCGGAAGGCAGCCCTGAAAATTACAACAGACATGTTGTTTTTATGTCACTTAGGGTCCGAGAAGATGTAGCAACAAAAACTTGCGTGTGTTGTAACTTTCATTCTGTGGCTCCGTTTTAGGTGGCGTTTTCTCTCAAAGTGCATATCTTCTCGAGCACTATGCATTGATGGCAATATTTTTCTTATTTTCATAAAATCCATTTATTCCAAAAAATGTGACTTGCCTAGGAGAGGCTTTTTGTGCATGACTTCATCTTTTTGACCAGAAGCTTACTTTTTTAGGCTGATTCCTTATGGTGCGGGGGCCGTAAATGATCTTTAGATGCTTCAGGTAAGTAAACAGACTATACTGGTGAAGTAATGGACCCAGGGGAATTGAACAGAAAGATTACGGGGAAAACTAGACAAAAACGCAAAAGAAATAAATAAAAACGAAAAACATTACCAGAAGTCACAAACAAAGCTCAGGATTCATTCCTGTCGAAAACCCTATTGATATATTGGCATGCAAAACTTCAACAGGGTTCAACCAGAGCACAATTTACTTCAAATAGAGCATTATTTATTAAATAAATAATTAAATAAAAATTTCTCGCAAAGAAAACTTGGCGGAGTGATAAAATAAGTTTTAGCATCTGGGTATTTGTTGAAATTGGCTCATATGACTCACTAGGAATGTCTTAACACAACACATGCATCTTTTGGCAATAAAAACACAAAAAAAAACCCGTTATTTGAAAAGAACAAAAAATTTAAACATGGGGTAGTCTCATATTTCAGTGTAAAATCTTGAGACACCAATGTCACATATCATCATTACACATTCATCACATCACGCTATGCATAACATATAGTTCAACCATTTCCTGATGACACACTCTCATTTACTGTTCATTCTTTACTGCTGAGGGGGCATAAATAAATTAACATCATTACATACATTTCCATCCACTCGGGAGGTATGTTTCTCCTATTAATCACATTGCATTCCATTCCATACCATTCACGGCATACTACATATCTTGGTTGCATTTACTCTTGCTTACTTGTACTTTTACATGTTCACCTTATTTCACATGTTAGATAGATATCTTGTATGTCATTATCTGTATCATACATACATGCATGTTCACTTGCTTTCTAGTTGTGATCGCACATTTTACAAATCTATTCCATGTAGCATGGATGCTTGGTGTAGTACCTAGAACCTGTCCCACCCACAACAACTCATGGGGGCATCCACTTTCGTATATTACAGATGTTATTGTTCCATTTTGTACTTAATACTTTACATTATTGGATTATACATGCTTTGACATACCTTTTTTATCTCTCTAATGTGCTAATGGGTGTTGTGCAACATTTGTTATGTAGGGCTATTTACTTCCATGGTTATATGTTACATTGTTTTCCAATTTTTTTCATTGTATGCTCTTGTTTGAGGGCTTTTCCCTTTGTATTGTGTCCACACTTGTCTTCTTACGGCCATGATGACCTTGATTGTCTTGCAACATTGTGAGTGATGTCTAATGTTTGCGACCCACTTTTCACGGTCTATATTATCTTCTTGCATGTTTACACATTGTTTGTTTAGTTTACATGCATGTGTGTCTTTTCTTGTACTAACACATGTCTCCCAGCCACTTGTTTGCATGTGCCTTTGTTTCTGCCAATCACATCCCCTTCTCCCTTGTAGGGCACAGTTTTAGCGGTCGGTCCTCCTTTGGGCCATATTCTCCTTCATCGACGTCGCATGCACCCCAAATGAAGGGGGGCATCATATGGGTGAATCAATCACCCCATACAAAGTTACACACAAAATGGTACCAGTAAAATACAAATTTTAGATTTCAGGGCTCAGAATCAGACTTGGGTCCATGACACATTGACCTTACATGGATTGCCTAAAACCAGGGGGCATATCACACAGTGGCCTTACCTGGATTACCTGAGACCAAGGGACATATCACACAGTGATTGGTAGTTCAGCACAGTCTACAGAACTCCATACACATCAGCTTTTATAGGGTAGATAGTCCTTAGCACTCATACACACCATCGGTAGTGGTGTTTTATACAACAGGAAGCAGTTAAAGGTTAGAGGACGACACTAAACAATTATCCTTACACTTCTTCCATTACATTGGCATGATATTTCCCAAAACACTCGCGTGCATCGACAACATCTACAGGATCCTTTATACACTCTTTTCTTGTCACGGATCTGGGGCACATGTTCCTTTTTCACATTTTCAACATTTTATTTTACATACTTTTTATACATATACATTTGTATTTGACTACTTGATCATCTTTTCTTTTATAGGTCCGTCCATATGGGAAGTAAGCAGATAACATCAACAACAACATCACACACATCGAAACCAACAACAGGTACAAAATCTACATTCATACATGTGTTTCCGCCCTAGGTTAATTTTCATCACCTTTTACACTTTTACATCTTTAGTCTCCACGCTCCATCTTTTTATAACTCCACACTTTTTCTGGTCCCTCGTCATGTTTTCTACATCGATCTACATGGATATCAAGTATGCATCTCTATCAAATTTATGTTACCAAGCTTTCCTCTCACCAACATAAAGTGGGGGAAAATGTAGACACAAAATCACACACTTTGGGTAATTATCTAGTTCTAATTACATACTACTATTCATACGATTCCTAAGTAAGAATGATACTAATTAACCCATGTCTTTGGCCACCTTTATTTACTTTCTATCACTTTCCTTGGTCTTGCACCTCTGCTTTCTCAGTCTTCCTCTCCAATGTTCAACATTTGTCATCCCAGACACCAGCACCCATACCAAAATGCTAGCGCTAGGCCCCCTCGTACAATCTAGGCGCCCTTGTCCTCTTTGTACTTTACTTACACTTGTCAAGTTCTTTTTAGCCTTTTGAGCATCTAATATTTTTGGTAGTCAGAATTTTCAGGGTTAATTATGAAATTGAAGTGAAGGAATCATATAAATATAAATTTATGTGATCATAATAAAGGATCAAGCACTAAACATCTACTATCTCCACCTAAGGTTGCATCCATCAAAGTCATCTATAGGTCCATTTGCATTCATCAACTCCATCACAAGGGATAAAGGCTAGTTCATATACATCAAAATTCATAGGAGGGGAGTTTATAGTTTCCATGCACACATTATTTACATTCTACATCTAGTTATTTTCTCGCTACTCACATAGTGCGACACGAACAAGAGCAACCTGTGGCACAATTTTACACACACACACTTAGAACTACATTAGGTTTGAGATGTAGTGTAGTGCTCAGTAGTAAGTCCATCATTGTGGAAGTTAAGGATAATCCAACCCCTCATTTTGAATCTTTCTTTTTTAGGATTTGATGTAATATTTGAAAGTTTTGCAGGTGCTTTCTTCATTGTGGGTTTACGGGTACCTCGGGGATCTTACAATGACATCTATGCGACAAAAGGAAAACAAGTGCAAACCTATTGTAACACATCAAAGGAGGTTTTCTAAGCATCTATGCAGACCAAGGTGCCCTTATTCCTCTCCAAGCACCTTGGTCCAGTCAAATCTACCGGATCTACATTTTTCCAAGCTCTTGTGTGACTGTCTTCCATTTTTATTCATCTGGTCTCCATTGCAACATAGTCCAGCAACCTCTTCGAATCAACTAAGGCTTTTCTAATCCTCTTTGTAATTAGGGTTTCACATTTTTATTACTTAGTTACTTGGGTATTACTTTAGTATTTCCGCATTCATTTATTTACTACAAACTTGCATTAGATTAGGCATAATATTTCATATTTTTGCATAATCACATTGCAAGTTTCTAACATCCTGGGTGATCATTGTGCAACCTCAAAGTGACCAAAGGTGACTACAAGAAAACACCTTGTGACCACTCAAAGGAGGTTTCCTAAGCTTTTTCGTAGGCCTAGGTGCCCACAGTTGTCCCTGCCCCTTTCTAGGTGCCCTTGTCCATCCTGTCTCTCAAGATTTACATTTTTTGGGTCGATGTGCGTCACTTGTGTTGCTTTATTCGCCTAGTCAACACTTCGGTACATTCTAAATTTTATTATAAATCAACTAAGTACCTCTTTCTCCTTATTTGGTTCACACTTAAATGTTGAGAGCATCATATACACATGAACCTCACACAGTGCACATTCTACTTTCGACTTTACACACTAAATAATACACACATCATGCATCATACGCTTAAGAAATCTTCTCTCGCAACATCTACTATACACTTTGCATCTCATTCACTCTATACATTAACATTACATCTACTTCTCCACGTTGTAACCATTTCCCTATAATGCACTCTAATTCTATGTTCCATACTTAACTGCTGAGGATCTACATCTCAAATGGACCTCATCACACTCACACGCTTACACTTTACACTTTTCGCTTTGACAATCACATCTTTTTAGTACACATATTGAAACCCTTTCCCGATGATGCACTCTTGTTTATGGTTCATTATTGACTGTTGAGGGGGCATAAATAAATCAACCTCATTACATACATATACATCCACTCGGGGGGGCATGCTGTTCCTCATCCACACTACATTCCATTTCATATCATCCACAACATACTGCATATCTTGGTTACCTTTACTCTTGCTTACTGATGCTTTTACATGTTCACTTTATTACACATGTGGTGTCCCTAGATTTCACCCTGAAATCTGGGACTACCCATTTGAAAAAATATTCATTCTTTTAAAATAGCGGGTCTTTTTGTGTTTTTATTGTCAGAAGATGTCTATATCATGTTAGGATATTCCCAATGAATCATATGAGCTAATTTAGACAGATACCCAGATGCCCAAACTCATTTTATCCCTCCTCCAAGTTTTGTCTGCGGGAAATTTTTATTTAATTATTTATTGAATAAATAATGCCCCGTTTGAAGTAAATTGTGTTTCGGTTGAATCCTATTGAATTTTTTCATGCCAGTATTCACTTATCTCATTAGAGTTTTCACTAGGAATGAATTCAGGGCATTATCTGCAACTTCTGGCAACGTTTTTCACTTTTATTTATTTCTTGTGTTTTTCTCCGATTTTCTCCTCAGTTTCTCTGTGAAATTCCCCAAGGTCAATTCCTTCGCTAATATAGTCTATTTAATTACCTGAATCATCTGGAGATCATCACCAACACAACACCAAAAGGAATCAGCCTCAAAATGCAAGCTTCTGACCAAAAAAGATGAAGTCGTGCACAAAAAGCCTCTCTCATGCAAGTCACATTTTCTGGAATTAAAGAGTGTAAGCTGCAATGGTATTTTTGGTAGCTGCAGGTAGGCGAGAATTTCTTACCTGCCTTGCAGGGTACTTTTTCCCATGAAGTCAAAGTCACTTAAGCTGTGATGGGAAAATTAGAGGCGGCAGGTAGGTGAGAATTTCTTACCTGCCTTGCAGGGTGAAATTTCCCATTATAAAATAAAGAAAAATCACTTAAAGCATCAACGGGAATTTTTTGCCTACCTAGCAGGCTAACTTTTCCCATCAGAAGGTTTTATTCACCCATAAAAGTCACACTTTTTCAAAAGAAGTTATTTCCCATACAAATCGCACTTTTTGGGATGCCACTTAAGCTGCAATGGGAAAATTAGAGGTGGCAAGCAGGTGGGAATTTATTACCTACCTTGCAGAGTGAAAATTCTCATTATAAAAGTCAAATAACTTAAGTGGAAGAAGGGATTTTTAGAGCTGTAGTGCAGGGTGAAAATTCCCATCAGAAGTTGACTTCTTATTTTTAGAATTTACCCTTGCCAAAAAGTGCGACCCATTTAGGCATTAAATAAAGCTTTTAATGATATTTATTAATAGATGTTTTGTCTAATTTTGGTGCCAGTGATGGAGGAAAATTCAATGCATGAAGATAAGCCAAAGAGAACTGAAGGAAGCATGCTAAAAATAAATAAAATGAATTTATTTAATAGCAGCTAGTAGCATGCAAAAATAGGTTCCCAATTTGGGTAAATAAACATGTTTGTTTATTAATTAATTGTCAGGAATAGGATGGACAATTATTAAAAATAGAATGTTGAGGGTTATATAAGCATGGGCTGCCATAATGAAGAATCAATTAATTCTTTTTGCTAAGGATTGCAGCCCAGATAGTTTTGATGCCAAAGAAAGGAGGATTTGTGCATCTGGAGGTGTTTTTCATTATCAGGAAGCTTCAAGGTTTGGCACCTAGGGTTGGAATGGCTTGATTTATGCTATGATGATTATCTACATGTTGTTATAAGTTCCCAGGTGAATTTAAAAATATTTATGCTTGCTTTGCATGAAAGCAAAGCCTCAAATTTTAGGGCAATGGGCTTTATATGCAGATTTTTGGTGACAAAAATCAAGTATTCATGCTCTGGAATTCATCTTTGTCTTAAATAATTGTAGGTATTCATTACAAGTGTTCATACAAGTGAAAGGAAGTTCAAATCAATGTCAAGTACATTGAATATATCTTCTGAATCTAAATAAATTGATAGATCTGCACGAATTGATCTAGTTATAAAGAATTCCAGTAGGATTAAAAGAAAAAGAACACAGACAAAGATTGCTCCAGCCATGATGAAGTGAGATGAAAGAGAAGGGTTAGCAGAATCATGCATGCTTCCAGATTTGCTGATACCAATGACACATACATAGGCTCAAAACCCATCTCTGAAATAATTGACAAATCCAGGGCCAGAGAGACTTTTCTCATGCAGGCAATGAAAAACAATGGAATTATTCCAGCATCAGCATTCCCAGTCACAGCTCAGTTGCTCGAATTTTTCATGGAGTGTTCAAGATCATATCATCCTCTTTCCAGAACAATTCGAGATGTTGCAAGAAAGACAATTATTAGGATGGATGCACAATTTATTAATTATTGTCTGAAGATTCCAACATGGATAGTGGTGATTGTAATTAGCATGTTGGATGTAGGTAACAGATGGGAGAAACACAAAGCAGATTGTGTGGGAATAATGAATAACTGATATATGAAGAATCCCAGGTCCTCATCAAAGTTCCTGAGGACTCTTTCATGATCCAACTTGGTGCGGGAGGTGGATGATATCACTAAATTACTTTGCATGATAAGCAAAGAAGCCAATACTCACAACTTTCGCTCATGGATGTATGCTTTCGTGAGGACGATTGAGATCAACAGAGCTGATTCGATAATCAATTGGGTAGATATAATCAGTGACCATATCAGTGAGTAACTTCAGAGTGTGAGGCAGACTTACAGCTTCAAAATGACTTCATAACTAGTATATGTAGTAGCCTCGCATGGTATATTTTCCAAGCTAGATAGACAAGGCGTATTGGTGAAATATCCTATCTTTGATTGTTATCCACAGTTGATAGTTCTTGAGTGCCACAAAGATTACAAAGTGGTCAACGATGGATTTTTTTATGAATTCATCTACAAACTAAATGGTGATCTAAAGACCAATAGGGTGAGCAAAGAATCTTGGGAAGTTATATCTTATCATGGCTGCACTTTCATCCAATTTGCAGACTTTACCTATCTCAGGGTGACTGGCTTTTCGGGAGAACTAGTAAAGTTGTTGAGGTATCCAAATGATAGGTGGGTCATCATGGAGTTGTGTAGACAACTCGTGGAGATGCATGACTTACAATCAAAGTGGTATAAGTCTACAGGTTTGTTTCTAGTCACAGTGGGTTACTATAGCTGCCAGAGCATCCACAAAACTAGAGGAGTCAAAGCTAAAATGTTTTCAGAGTATGAGCATGAGTTCTTCCCAGTACGGCTAAACTTCGACCCATATGGAGTAGTGAAGAAGAAAATCTCCCAGGAATACTCACATGTGCCTTCGTTGGAGGACTTCTAAAAGAAGTGCAGGAACGAGTATGAATTCAGAAAGAAAGAATTCAACAGGTTATCGACGCACACAAATGTCTGATTATGGTTTGGCACAGATACCTGCAGATATCACCGATGATGGGCATGTGATACTTGACTCGTATCATCAGATGGGAGGAGATAGAGCTTCTCTTCAGGAAAACATTGGTAGTTGTTAGATGATTGAAGAAAGATCTTCCACAGTTATGGTTAACACTTCAAACTGGTTGTTGACAAAGGGGTATTGCCTGGATGAAGCTTTGATGAAGCAGATCACAAGAAAATTTACCACAGGAGATTCCATCAAAATAAAACACGAAGGTGAAATTAATAGAAGGTTGGAAAAGGTTAAATTTCACAAGAAATCTCATATGCAGGAGAAGGCCAAATATATCGCTATCGTGTTAGTTCTAGCTTCTCCAATATCAACTCATAGCACTTCAGCAACCCCAGAAACTCAAAGAGGTCTTGTTGTTCCTCCTTTGAATCCAATGTTATTTGTATTTTCTCCTAGACCACTCAGGTCTTCACCTATCCATGTGGAGAAGTTGAAAGCATAGATGATAGAGTTTGAAAAGGCATTATCTTTGGATAATTCAAAGGGTAGCAGTCATAACATGGTGGCAAATTATGATAGAGCAGAGTCAGAACATGTTATGGTGGTGTACTCGGCGACTTCTCATTACCGAAGAAGAAACTTTTCATCATGGTTAGCTTTGCAGACAATCCCAAAAGTGAGAGAGGAGATCAACCTGGAAGAACATGACTTTCAGTTGCCCCTGAGTTTGGGAGGAAGAGATAGAAGACCTAAAGTTGCCAAAACGACTTCTAGGTTGATTATTGAGGAATCGAGACAGAATTTTGCTGAGCTATCTATTCCAGCAGAAGGAAAGCACAAGGGAGAGCTCACGGAAGTTGATATAGTAGTGGCCAAAGTGCCAATAGGTAAAACTACCACAGAAGGGTTAAAGTAGGATACACAGACGCTAATGAATGCTTTATTCCTTAAGCTTGAAAAAGAGAAGGCTGA
Source organism: Taxus chinensis (assembly GCA_019776745.2). Lineage (NCBI taxonomy): Eukaryota > Viridiplantae > Streptophyta > Pinopsida > Cupressales > Taxaceae > Taxus > Taxus chinensis. The sequence goes on along the minus strand of CM034147.1, from coordinate 910,463,671 downwards.
GAGATCCAAGCTTCAGAAGTAGGTGTTCTAGCTGTGTGAGATCATTGCTAAGGTATTTAAACCTTCCTTTCAGCCCATTTTAGCACATGAGCAGGTGAGTGATCATCTGATCTAGGAGGTGGAAGATGCAAGGGATCAGGTCAAAGTTATTGCCCACTGAAAGGAGAAAATCATTCACCAGGCTTCAGAGCATTTTGAACCAATACCAACTGAATTAGAGAACATACACAGGGTAGTGTCTCAGCTAAAGGATTTGATGATAGAGATAAAAGATGAGAACATAGTGGCTGAAATTCATCTAGATAATTTGGCTAAGATACATTCGTTGACAAAGGATGTGCTAATTACATAGCAGATTGTGCCTGGCAGATTGGTGGAAAAGGGGAAACAATTAGAGATTTTGGTTTCCTTCCATATAGAGATCCTCAAGCTCATGCTAAAGAGGATACAGTTATTGGAGAGTAAGATGGGAGAAGTTTCAGAGAGCATCCCAGATGGATTACCTACTTCCCATGAGTAATTTATGTTGGTTGTGCGGAAAGAAGTTGATGAATCCACCATACCTTTCATGGTGGATTCGATTAGTAGACTCATAAAGCTTTAGGAATATATTAAGGGATATAGGCATGGTTTAGAGAAAGTGAAGGCTAACGTTGTTGCTTTGACTAGAGGGTTGTTACATTTCAAAACCGACAGAGATGATATTGTTAAAACAAATGGGAAGATATTGAATTACATGTTTAACAAGTATATTCAATATCAGAACAAGAATAAAGTATAAGTGTTACAGCTGACAGATCTTATTTCTTCTCTTCTTCCTTCTCTTATTTCTTATGTTCCTGGATGAAAATGTAAAATTAAAGTTATTGGTTGAAAACCCATTACTTTAAGTTATGTGGGAAGATTCTCTAAGATAGGTGACAAATGTGCACAATTTTGACTTAGACTCCTGATGCATGTCACCAGGAGAGAAATTTTAGGAAGATGAATGCCAAATGTTCCCTTTACTACTTCTTCATGTTCTAGTTTAGTTGCAATTTCCCATTTGTAATTTCCCCTCTACAAACTATAAGTAGAGGAAGAACCTACGGGTTAGAGGATCAGAATTTGTAATCAACATTCTTGTGTTCCAGAATTTGATTTGAAACCCCTAATTTTTGCAAGCAGAGGAATAGAGAAGAGATTTCCGGAGAATTTTGTGTCAACAGTGCATTTTGCTTCTTATTTCTTTCTAGATCTATTCATAAACTTTGTGTCATTATAGATCTAGATCTGAAAGTTTCCTTTTCTTTTAATTTTGTGTTCAATGATCTATCTGTTTTAATCTATGTGCATGCAATCAACTCTGTAAACTATTGCTTAGGTTGCACATCCTCTCTACTTTCTCTTGTTTCCTATTATTTTCCTCTTCTGTAGATTTTTCCTTTCTTTTACAGCTACTTACTTGCTGCAGAACTGTCTAGCTATGGTTCATGAGCTAAATAGTTAAACTAATACTAACAAATAAATATTAGGACATATAACTAACAAAATATTACACGGGAGCCTCACCAGTAAATGAGGGAGATTCATCTCATGACTGCCTAGGTTTTCAGCTATGCAAAAATCTAGCCAACAACATGCTAGATAAATATCTTGTATGTCATTATCTTTATCATACACACATGCACATTCACTTTCCTTTCTAGTTGTGATCATAGATTATATAGATCTATTACATGCATCATGGATACTTGGCACAGTATATGTTACCAGTCTCACATAGGCTCTTAGGGGGCATCCACTTTTGTACATTACAGGTGTTATTGTTTCTTTTTTTTTCATAGCACATTACTTTATTGGATTATACACACTTTGACATACTTTTTATATTTCTAACATGCTAACAAGTGCTTCATGTGCAACATTTGTTACGCATAGCTATTTACTTCCATGGTTTTATGTTACGTTGTCTACCATTGTTTGCTCTTTGTATGCTCTTGTTTGCATATTTTTCCCTTTTTCTTGTGTGCACACTTGTTTGTTTGCAGCCAATACAAACTTGATTGTCTTGCAACATCGTGAGTGATTTACCATGTTTGCAATCCACTTTTCATGGTCTACATTGGCTTCTTGTGTGTTTACTTGCGTCTTAGTTTACACATTGTCTACGTAGCTTACACTTTATCTTCTACATGTGTGTTTGTCTTTGCCTGTACTAACACTTGTCTCCTAACTTTTTTTTTTGCGTGTACCTTGGTTTCTACCAAACGCATTCCCTTCCCCCCTACAGAGTATAGTTTTAGCACAACATTTGGTCCTCTTTCAGGTCGCATACTCCTTCAGTGACATCGCATGCACCCCAAACGAAGGGGGGAATCATTTAGGTGAAAGTCACCCCATACAATGTTACACACAGCACAACACAATACCAATACAACACAATTGTCAGTTTCAAACAGGTCTTTGAATCAAGCTTGGGTCTTTAACACAATGATGTCCTTCCTGGATGCCTATAACTAGGGGGAAATTACACAGTGATTGGTAGTTCAACACAACCTACAAAACTTCACACAGTGGCTTTTATAAGGCATACATATTACAGTCCTTAACACTTTCACTAATTTTGCACACCATTTTTAGTGGTGTCCTACATGGCGGGAAGAAGTTAAAGGTTAGAGGACGACACCAAACTTTTTTCCCTACACTTCTTCCATGACTTGGCATGAGATCACCCCAAAAACTCGTTGCCAACGCAACTAGCGTGAGATCGCCCAAAAATATCATTCTACAACATCTTCAAGATCATTTCTACACTCTTTCCTCATCACGGATCAAGTGCACATGTTCCTTTTTCACACTTTCAGCGTTTTTACATAATTTTTACACATTTCGATCATATACATGCATATTTGACTACTTGTTCATTTTTCTCTTTTGTAGGTCCGTCCGTATGGAAAGCAGTAGTCAACATCATTCATAACATCAACATCAAAAACAATTACATCACGACATCTACACATGTGTTTCCGCCGTAGGTTCATTTTCATCACTACTTTTTGCATTTTTCTCCTCCTTAGCATCCACACTTCACATTTTTATCACTTCGCGCTTTGTTTTGTCCCTCGGCACGCTTTCATCATCGATCTACATGGTTATCAAGTACACACAACTATCTACTTTATGTTACATAGATTTCTACTCACCAACATAAAGCGGGGGAAATTGTAGACATAAATTCACACACTTTGGGTAATTATCTAGTCTTGATTACATACTACTATTCATATGATTCCTAAGTAATAAAATTACTAATCAACCCATGTCTTTAGCTACCTTTATTTTCTTTGTGTTGCTTCTTTCAGTCTTGCACCCTTACCTACTCAGTCTTCCTTATTACACTCTGGCTTTTATCATCTAAGATACCAATGCCCAGCCAGGACGCCAGCGCCAGGTGTTCTCATCCCCTCTAGGCGCCCATGACCCCTTTGTACTTTACTCACACTTTTGGGTCCTTTCTATCCATTTGAGCATCTTATCTTTTTGGTAGTCAGCCTTTTCGGGGATAATTATGAAATTCAAGCAAGGGAATCATATAAATCTAAAGCTATGTGATCGTATTAAAGGACCAAACACTAAGCATTAGCTATCACCACTTAAGGTTACATCCATCAAGCATCTAAAGAGCTCCATTGTATACATCCAACACCATCCAAGGGACACAAGGGCTGGTTATTCTGCATACACTTCATATGAGGGAAGTTCATTCTATTCCATGCACACATCTATTACATTTCTTTACATCTAGCTACTTTGATCGCTATTAAGTGTGACACGCACAAGAACCACCTAGGGCACGATTCTGCACATACACACACATAGAACTACATTGGGTCTGATATGTAGTACAACACTCAGTCGTAATTTCACCATTGTGACAGTTGAGGTCAGTCTGACCCCTCATTCTGCATCTTTCTTTTTTAGGATTTGATGCCTATTTGAGGGTTTTGTAGGGTCATATTTCATTACAGGTTTCTAGCATCCTCAATGATCATTGTGTGACCTCAGAGCGACCAAAGGTGACTAAAATCAAACACCTTATGACCACTTAGAGGAGGTTTCTTGAGCTTTTCCACAAACCTAGGTGCCTAGAAACATGCCTAGGGTGCCTACGGGTACCCCTGTCCCTCTCCAGGTGCCCCTATCCACCCTATCTCTCCATATCTACAGTTTTTTGGGTCTTTATGTGACGCTCCTACTACTCTATTCACCTGGTCAACACTTTGGTACACTCCAAATTTTATTGTGAATCATCTAAGTACCTCTTTCTCCTCCTTGTAACTAGGGTTTCATAATTTATTGCTTAGTTTTCTTAAGTATCATCTTTGTACTTAATTCTTGCATTTATTTACTGCTACAATAGCATCAAATCAGACTTAAAATTCACATTTAGCTTAATCAATATATTCCATTGAAATTTTCACATTGCTGATAAATGTTTTGTTTTATTGTCTGAGAAAGCATTTAAGAGACTTGATTCTAGGAGGCTTTTGCCAAACACCTCTTTGTATTGATGCTCAAATTTCAAGAATGATGACAGAAATGCCAAAATCATGTTCTGATTTCAAGAATGAATACAACCAAACACTTAACCTTACGTCATCACCATAAAATCCCAATTACATTGTAATAAAAATGGACACGACATGAAGACTTTGTATTGAATGCAATGTGCACTAAACAAGATGAATGATGAAAATAGGTACACCATTTACCAAATCAATGACTTGAAAATATATGCAAATTAATAACTCTATTAATAATTATATCTATTGAAAAACAAAATGACAGATGAGGTATATTTTGTGTTCTTTTTTCTCTCCAAGTGTTGAAAAACACAATGTGTTTTTCTACATGTTACAAAACAAAATTTGTATTTATACATGACTAGTTGCCACGAAATAACACCCTATTCCAAACATTTTCTTTTATTGCGAGATGGACATGTCGATATTCTTGTGCGGCTAGGAGCCAAATGATATTTGATGTAGAGATCATTAAATCCCAAACATAATTGTTGGGTAGTGAGTAAAAGTCTGAACGAGTATTTTGTTTAATCTTTTCTTTCTTCCACCTTGCAACCTAGACTAAGAGCCTGTGAAATAAACAGTGACAAAGTTTTGGTAGAAGATTAAAAAAAATCAAAATGTGATAGAAATTCTCAAAATTCATTGTTTCAAATGTCACAGTATGTACACATGATTTCAGGTTTTATTAGATCTGTAACTTAAAAATCTATCCCACCTCTTTATGAAAAGTATTACATTATTTCTTGCAGGGAAAAAACCACACCACATGTAAATATTTATTTATTTATTTTTGTATGAAAGTTCAAAAAATAGGGTATTAAACTCAATCAACCAAGTACAATAGTGCAGGCTACAATATTTATACATATTGGATAAATGATACAAACAAATGAGAAGTTGCAACAATGCAACAAAAATATAGTAGCTTCCAATATTACATCCGGGAAGCATATAATTGTTATAACAATCATAACAATTATACCCGTGAAGAAATAAAACAAATATGGTTAATAAAACCAAATAACAACAATATTTAATTAATAACATTAATTAAATAATTAATTATATAATGCATAATTAATTAACCTAACATTCCCCCCCTTAATTGTGCATTGTCTCAAGGGATGAGGAGAGGAACTCTCTGAACAACTCAAACTTGTCACATGCAAGTGACTTTGTGAAGATATCTGCTCGTTGTTCAGCTGTTGGACAAAATTGAAGCTGGATGTTGTGCTTCAACACATGCTCATGTATGAAATGAACATGTACCTCAATGTGCTTTGTTCTTTCATGAAACACTGGATTGCGAACAAGCTTGAGAACACCTTCATTGTCAACATACATGGTGGTCAGTTTGTCCTGTGGTATTCCAAGTCCTTCTAGTATGTGACGTAGCCAAATCGCTTCACAGACAGCTTCTCCTGCAGAATGATACTCGGCTTCTGTGGAAGAATGAGAAACAAAGTGTTGTTTCTTGCTTCCCCATGATATTGGTCCAGATCCCATAAAAAATACAAATCCTGAAGTGGATTTTCTATCATCAATATTGCCTGCATGATCTGAATCTAATATCCAGTCAAGAAGAAGTTGTCATTCTTCTTGTATTCTAGACCAAGATCCACTGATCCTTTGAGATATCTTAAGATGTGCCTTGCTGCTTTCCAATGAAAAACTTTGGGTTCTTGCATGAACCTGGATAGATAGCTTACTGCAAAGTTGATATCTGGTCTAGTGTAGGTCAGGTAAATGAGACTCCCAATCAACTGCTGATAGAGAGTGGCACTTACCTCAGGAGATGGATCTGAACGAGATAACTACAATCTATGTTCTCCATAGGTGTAGAAATTGGTGTGCAATCCATCATCCTAAATTTCTCAAGCATTGTCTTGGTATATTTCATCTGAGAAACAAAAATGTGATTCTCTTTCTGCCATACTTCCAATCCAAGACAATAATGCATCAGCCCGAGATCTGTCATGTCAATGATCGATTAAGATCTTTCTTCATTGCATCGATCATCCTCACTGAACTGCCAGTGATGACTAGATCATCGACATAGACAATGACAATCACAATCTCCCCCCTTGCTTTTTGAGGTAAAGATTGGGATCGTATGGATTTCTAACAAATCCATGTTGTACGAGATGCTCATCAATTTTGATGTACCATGCCCAGGGTGCCTGTTTAAGGCCATACAAAGATTTCCTGAGTCTGCATACCTTTTCTTCTTGACCAGGTACTACATATCCCTCAGGTTGAGTCATGTAGACTTCTTCTTGTAAATATCCATTTAGGAAGGCACTTTTTACGTCCATCTGATGGACTTTCCAACCAAACTATGTAGCTAGAGAAAAGATCATCCTGATCATTTTGATCTTAGTTGTGGGAGAAAATGTCTCCTCGTAGTCAATGCCTTCTTTTTGTGCATACCCCTTTGCTACTAGTCTTGCTTTATACTTGTCCATTGTCCCATCTGCTTTGTACTTTGTTTTGAATATCCATCTGCATCCAATGGGTTTCTTCCCTGGTGGAAGATTGACAAGCTGCCAAGTGTTATTTTTCATTACTGACTGATATTCAGAGTCCATGGCATCTTTCCAAGATTTTGACTGTAGGGATTCCTAGACTGTAGAGGGCTCATCAGACTCAATAACTCTACTCATCAAAGAAAAGTTAACTTCTTCTCTTGCTTTACTGTGAGTCCGTGGTCTAGGGGTGGATGTATCTGGTGGAGCATCCATTCTTGCATCTCATGTAATGTGCTAGTACACCACTTGGGCATACATTGAACTATTCCCATGGGTCGTGGTTCTATCATGATCAACACCATCATCCCCATCATCACTTTCCTCATCTGTGGGAACATCAGTTTCAATTTTTACAACTGGTGAAGAATCTACATCAGGTGAGTCTGGAGGAGGAGACTCTGCTTCCTTCTTCTCAAAAAACTCAACATCTCTGCTGGTGTAGACTTTTCTGGTCTTTGGATCCATCAATCTGTACCCAAGAGTCTCTTCACTGTACCTAATGAAGATGAGTTTATGTGACTTCATGTCCAATTTATTTCTATTCTTCTTGGGTATGTGCATACTTGCTTTGCACCTGAATACTCTAAGGTGTGCAATAGATGGTTTCCATTTTGACCATGCTTCTTGTGGTGTTACTCCTTCAAGAGCAACTGTGGGCACTCTGTTCAACAAATACACTGTTGTCTTTGTTGCTTCTACCCAGAATGTCTTTGTAAGTCCAGAGTCATCAATCATGCATCACACCATTTCCATGATAGTACGATTTCTTCTCTCAACAACACCATTCTGTTGCAGTGTGTGTGGAGGAGGCATTTGTCAATGAATCCCATGAGTTTGTAGGTAGTCTTTGAACTCATTACTGGTGAATTCCCCCCCTCGATCTGAGGAGAGTTCTGATGTGATGACCAGTTTCATTCTCAACTGCTACTTTGAACTTCTTGAAAGTTTCAAAAGCTTCACTTTTCTTGCGAAGACAAAAAATCCACATTTTTCTTGAATAGTCATCAACACATAGCATGAAGTACTGAAATCCAGAATGACTTGGTTACATCGGACCACAAAGATCGGTATGAACCAGATCAAGCTTACCATGAGCTCGATATGTACTCTTCTGGAATGAAGCTCTGTGTTGTTTTCCTGCTAGGTAGTGAGGACACTTGTCTGTATCCTTCTGAAGAGATGGTAGCCCATGTACCATATTACACTGGTAGTGTCTTGAGATACTTGAAACTAACATGACCAAGTCTCTAATGCCACAACTTTGTTGAGGTAGAGTTCTTAGCCACAAGTGCCTGATCATCTCTGTGGACAAAATCAAGCTGGAACATGCATCCCACATTGGAGGCTTTTGCAACTATTTTCAAGCCTCGTGATTTATCTCGAATCAAACACATTTTCTTGTCGGAATGAGTATCAAAGTCAATTTTTAGGTTGTGATCTAGGAGTTGACTGACTGAAAGTAGATTCTTTGTCAACCCAGGGACATATAAGACATCTGATAGTCTGCAGTTGCATGAACCAAGGGGTAGAGAAATGTTCCCAATCCCCTGAACTGTATATGAAGAATCATCACCCAACGAAACATGGTTTTTCAAAGGCGTGTCCCTCATTGAGGTAAACCAGTCTCTGTGGCCGGTCATGTGTCGAGTGGCTCCTGAATCAACATACCAGACATCACTAGATGACGTGGATGGTTCACTTGATCGAGCAGTGTACAAGAAGTCTTCATTATCTGAATGTTCTTCTTGCTCAACAATATTTCCTTGTTGATGGGGTCTTCTTTTCCAGTTCCCCTTTTTCTACCCTTGATTGTGGTTAGAATGTCCCTTGTAAGATTGTTGTTGTGGAGGTCCAGAGTTTCTTGATGAACCTTTCTTGTAAGTATTATACCAACAATCTTTTAAGTCATGTCCTCTTTTACAAATTGGACATTGTTTCTTCTGTTGTTTGTCCCCGTGATACTGATTCTGATGTTGGGAATTTTGATAGGAATTAGGTTTTCCTTTACCTTTTCCTTTCCATTTTTGATGTGAAGAAAGTGCCTGCTCCTCTTCATCATCCTTATTATGCATGGCTTCCTCTTGTTGCAGTAGGTTTACCAATTTGTCAAAACTAACTATCGTATCTGACACGTTTAGTGTTGTGACAAAAATGTGGTAAGAAGAGGGGAGTGCTCTCAGAACAATGGGAATGAGAGCATCATCTGTGACCACTTCTCCCAGGGCTAGAAGTGAAGCCCTCAACTCTGCAACTCTTCTTAAGAAAGCTTCAATTTTCTCATTCTTCTTGAACTTCAGTGTGTGTAACTGACTCTACAAATTTAGTATGACATTCTTGTTTTTGGCCTCATATACTGTGCTCAATTTATCCCACGCTTCTTTGGTTGTTTTGGCATCTCGAATGTGGGGTTGCACATCATCAGACACTCCAAACAAGATGATGAGTTTGGCCTTCTGATCTGCTTTATCAAACTATCGTTGTTGTGTTGTATCAGTAGTTGATCTGGTCAGAGTACCATTCACAACAGTCCAGATCTCTTCAAACTCAAGTTGTGTCTTGATTTTAGTCTTCCATGTAGCATAGTTGTTTCCTCTGAGTAGTTGTGAATCTGGAAGAAAAAATTTGGGGGCATTGGTGCCCATTTTGCAGAAATCACTGACAGGGTTTGGCTCTTATCACTCCAGGTATAAGGTCTCCCAATCTATATACCATCAGTCCTGATATACCGAACCTTTCTATATACGTGCCCTTCCGATATACCTGGTGGTACATGGAAGAAGCTCACCCTTTCTATATACCCAGTGGTATGTGAAAGAGGTGTTAACGTACGTGAAAGAATTCAATACGTGGTACCAAGATAGTACTGAAAGGGGTTTGTGTGATTATTGACACCGGCTCAAAGAAATATCCTCATACGTGTGCGTAACTTTGCTATATACTTGGATAATTTCTCAGTCTGGATTTATGTCGTGTAATCATTCACAGATGGATGGGATGGCTCATAGTGTGTGCACTGTGACCTTATTACTCCCCATCGATTTAAAGGGTCGATGCCCAGACGATGTTTTGCAGCTATATTAGGCATTAAGTGTAGTAGTAGTCATGATGACTTTACCCGTAAGCGCTTCCCAGAGGCACTTGTATATACCGAATGCTGTGAATGAGATCTAGGATCTCGTGAGTGTTTCAGAACCAATTTTTTACTGTTTTTTATTACAAATTTCTACCAGTTTCTGAGCAGTTACAATATTTGCGGTTGACTATGGCAACCTGCAAATTAGTACAATATATTGAAGCATGCAATTACATTCAAAAATTTAGAAAAAATTGAATGGTAGGAAAAAAAATTGTTTTGCGGGCCCTGGTGGCCTCTGGAGCCCAATACAACCCTCAATGCAAAAATTTAAAAAGTAGCTCAAAATGAGTTTTTAGACAGTCTTCCTTTTGCAAATGTTTCTTGAAATCAAAAAATAGGCCTAATAGGAGAAAAAAAATTACCCTAAATTAGGGTTTTTCTCACTAAAAATTTAGAGGTTGTTTAGTTGTAACTAGTTGTTTAGTGAGGTGTTTTTCCACCAAATCCACCTCCAACTTTGGTGGTTTTTCTAAATTTTCCTCCAAATTTCAAAATTGTTTGAAAAATCATGTTGGGGGTGGGGGTTTCAACCTATGCACCTCACACACCCAAGTCTTTTCCTCTATCCACTTGGCACTTGTGCACTTAGATATAAAATTGAAGCAAATTTTATTTAAAAAAAAAAATTTGAATCACCTTTTTAAAAAAATGACAACATGGTAGAGGTCCACGTGGAGCTACATGCAGGATTTCGGAGATGGATGCAAATTAGGTATTAGGCTTTTCCTGTGCACGAGAAGATCTGGATCTCCTTTGCATTTTTATCTCCATTTTTTATTTATTTCTCTCCAATATTTGATTTTACACTTTGTATGCGTTTTTTTTTTTTCCACCATTTATTTTTCTTGTTTTTTTTATTTTAATTTGATCTAACTGTTTTTCGCAAGTTTCTTTGTGTATGGTTGCAGGTAATACACGGGGGCTTAGATTTCTTCGAACCACTTGCCAAAATCTACAAACTTTGTGCTTTTGTTATGGAAGTTTGACGCAGGTTGGAGCTTGTGCGTGTTTGGAATGCAGGTTCACCTGGTGTGGACTGCATGTAATCAATGGAATGCCTCATTTTTATTGGATAATGATCAGGGTCTGCAGTTTCATGTCTAGGTCCTTTTGTTTGATGGCAGAGTTTGAATTTATTTTGATCCACGGATTTTACTCACTTGGTTTGATGGATTTTCTAAACCATGGCTTGGAGATTACTTAATAGGTGCGATAGGAGGACTACTTGTGGGCTGTGTGGTATTACTGTCATTATTTGAAGGGTTCAAATTGATATCTCCAACTATTATTTCCTGATGTAACTTTTTTTTATCAATATAAAAGGCTTCCAACATGGTAGAGAAAAGAACACAACTTCATGACTGGGTTCAATAAGAACTCATGAACAAATAGAAGCAAATTCTAAAGCACAGAGCTCATTGAAAATGCAATGAAAACTTGTTGTCTTGTTGGTGAGGTAATAGTGACCATGGCTCGGTGGAGAGCTAATGAAACTCGGATTGAGCTTGAAATAGCTCTATAAACTGTCTGTGGGAGCTATGTAAAGCAAAGAACTCCTCCAAATTTGATAGTACAGATAAATTAGCTGATCTATACTTAACCAGATTTAAAGACAAAACCCCTAATGGGGAAAATTTTTTTATATATATATATTATTTAATATATATATATATATTAATCCAATTGTTATAAACCAGGAAACAAATTTTCCTGGTGCAGGAGGCACCAAGGAAAAAAAAATTGCTTTACGTTTACCTGGAAATCACACATGGAGGTTGTGAGTTTGGAGGGATTGTGGGAAGTTGCTGGAGGCAACACTGGCTCTCCGTTGATGCAGATTTCTTCTCCACTATTCTCCTTCCTCTGTAACCTTCTCCAACCTTTCCAGGAGCTTCAATTCACTCTGGTACCAAATGTAGATTGAGCAACAGGGGCAGAAGCCTGATAAATTATATTAAACTCAATCAACCAAGTACAATAGTGCAGGCTACAATATTTATACATATTGGATAGCCTGGATACAAACAAATGAGAAGTTGCAACAATGCAACAAAAATACAGTAGCTTCCAATATTACATCCGGGAAGCATATAATTGTTATAACAATCATAACAATTATACCCGTGAAGAAATAAAACAAATATGGTTAATAAAACCAAATAACAACAATATTTAATTAATAATTTAATTAAATATTAATTATATAATGCATAATTAATTAACCTAGTGCATGTGGTCATGGTATGTTTTTATGGGACACGCTATTGGCATGCATGTAAGGTGGTGCATTCTATCAGGAGAATAGCCTCTGCCAACGAAGGCAGCTCTTAAATGCTTCCAGGGACACATGGCCATGTTTAAGCTTTTATAATGTATTTAGTAAGAGACTTTCCTTGCATTCCTAACAATTAGATTTATGTAAATATTTGGCTTTATTGAGTAATATAAGATGCATTAAAATAAGAGGTATGAATCTTAGACAATCAGGTAAATAAATGTGAGATGCACAATAATTGTTTTCTGACGGTAAAACTCAATAGAATTCATTTTTATGCACTTAGTTTTCAAAAAAAAATTGCACAAGATAGAGTACATGTAATGTTTGTCTGACACAAATTCGTTTTTATGCACTTAGTTTTCATTTTTTTCCAAAGTAAATTTTTTTGGAATTTGAGTCGAGCCACTTTCGGAAGCATTACAGAAACTTTTGTAATTTAATATGTATGGACAAGTTAGGCAAATAAACAACTTCAAATTATGTCCAATCTAGACATAACGTGAAGGTCATATATAATAAAAGAACAACGATGTTGTCAAGTACTACCACTAACAATTGCAATGTACAAGTTGGTAGAATGTTGAAAAAGGTGTACCAATCGAGATTGACACATGTCGCTTATATTTGGTGAAATAATGTTAATGTCTCATGAGGAAACCCATGTCTTGGCTCATGATCACATTGCACAAGATGATATCTTGTTTAGTCATTTTTTAAAACACTTCGCGTGCATACATGCATATAAGAGCATACAATCTTGGCTAATTTTTTTTGCTTACCATACATGTGTATAAGAGCATTTCATAGAAGTTTGTGTGCGAGAAAATTACATTCCCTACATTCCAATAGTATAATTTGCCTTTTGCAGTACTAATAACACACAAATAAGTATACTCTGCCCACACTGTTGAGCCATTGATCCACTTAATAAAGCATAAAAATAAAACCTACACAAACAACCATGGATGAAGGAGGTGATGAATACCCTGATCTATATACCAACAATTACTCCTCCAGGGGGGAGCAAAGATAAACCATGGTTTTAGCGGGGGCAGATGTCACAACTACAGTCCCTTTTTTTGTATTGTGTTGGTTCTATGTGTATATGACATTTAATAGGATTTATGAATGGTAACAAAATGTGAAATAGTGTGAGAAGTTATTTAAGTTGTATTCAAGTCCAAGAAGATGAATCTAGTATGTATGTATCCATCATTAACGGGGGGAAATTTCCTCTAAATTGGTATGTCATTATCTTGCATTAACTTCCCACACATAAGTGTTTTTATTGGTTTTCAAAGGAACCCATTAGCAATTGTCAATATCTTTGGGAAGATTTAAAGTTTGTGACTGATTCTTTCTATGGTGTTATTCTTATAGAAGATTGTATATTCTTCTACTTTCAAAAAAATACAAGAAATTCGATGATTACTCTTGCTTGTCAATCTTGTTTTTTGTCAAGAGTTTGTGCTCAACGTCAACCTTTTTTGAAGCCTAGTTGGACATGGTGTAGTAGTAAGGAAGAGTGAAATAATAGACTTATAAATTAATTGCAAATGCATTCTGAACTACATAGACATGAATAGTTAAATATAATTTTAGTCATGAATAACACAAAAGTAAACATTAGCTGACTATTAAGGTGCTCTTCTTGCCATCGAAGTGTTATATCATAGGCTTTTGAGTTCCTTTTCCTTTTATTAGAAATATATATTGCATAGTATTACACATTTATTAGATTCATTTACATACAAAATACACATGAAATATTATACCCTAAGTCCCTCTAATACTCATGTGTTTTCTGTCAAAGTAAGAAACAATACCAAAAATGTTAAAATGAGAAATGAATTATTTATAATTCTCTTGGACACCTGTTTCATGTGTATTACAACCCAATACATGATCATTACCAACTGGCATCTTCATGCATGCACATATAATCATTATTAACATAGGGAAAACATACACATTTATCTGCACATTCTCTCACACATAAAGATGAGCATGTATATTAATCTTAAAAAAAGATATGGCTGCGATTTGTATATAACTTTTTAATAATTGCATTCCCTGGGTAATAATGCAATTATTATTGAAAGGAAATAAAAAATATGTAAGTCATTTGAATTTTCATTCACGTTGAGCATGTCTGACATAGCTTGGCTTTGTTAGGGACCTTACCTTCTTCAAAGTTGCTAGCAAGCTTAGCTAAGGTCCATTTTTATAAATAAATAAATATTTCACATGAATTCTACTTGTAAATTCTATAAAGTTTTCTAGTATAATTGTTACCATTTTCATTTTTTTTTCCACAATTGTTGTTGAACTCATAAAAAATGATATAGCCACCAAGCCTTCCATAGGATTATCACCTTATCTGGCCTATGTTGATTTTTCTTTGTTGATTCTTCCGAATTCTTTGTGACAATTTTTCAATTTACTCGGTAATCTTGAAGAAAACTTTTCATGAAAGGTAGCATACATAAGACGTAGTTTTAAAAGCTACACACTCCAAAAGAATCTGGTGAAGAGTGGTGGCTAGATATAGGATTAGGGATGCAAGCAACACAAAGATACTTGAGAAATAGAGGTTGCCAAAAATTGTTGCATGTAAAATTTATAACACATAAAATGGGTCCTAAAACCAGTCATATTTTATTCAAAGAAACATAACAGTGTTAATTTTTAGTAATTTTTTGTCGTTTAAGCAAGGGGGGATTAAACCCTAGGCAAACTAGGCAGTTGCCTAGGGTGCTAGAAGTCAGGGGGCGCCTGAATCTAAATTTTTTCTTTTTAACAGTTAATTTTAGAATTTAGCTTCAAAATAATTTATCTAAATATTTAATTGATCACCCCCATTTATAGATATCATAATCTAGTAACATAAATTTGACGCATACACATAAAAAGGTTTTCTAATATTTTTGTAAGTAATAGAAAATATCACATATTTATAAGTGCTTATGATTTTGTTGGTATTGTTACTCATTCTCTGATGTAGCTCTAGATTACATAGATGTGTAATTTGTTCTATAAAAAATGTTAATGCATTATTTATAATGTCACTTGTGTATCTAGTAAAGTTGAGTATAATTGAAGGAAAAAAGTATTTAATTCTCTCTTCTTAAATTTTTGGGGAATTTTTCTATTATTTTTTTTAATGGAGGAACTGGTAGGCCTGGTCCAAATATAACTCTTCACAAAACCATGGGAGCTACATAAACGTTTTGGTTTCTCTGCAAAAATATGGTGCTTTATTTCAGATGGAGCCCTTCGTCATCTACTTGATATGGCTAAATTGGACTTCTAAGAAGCCTTGTATAAAATATTGTATTATTTGCATTATGAGTATCTCCTACCATTAATTTTTTCCATCCATGGAATATTTTGCATCCTTCTGTGATAATATAATAAGATATTTTTATAATTATTTTATCATGACCATTATGTAAATTTAAAAATACTAAAATATACGCATATTTGATTTATTTACTTGATGGAAAAAACATTAACTAAAAGTGTGAGGAGGGCGTCCACTCAAACTATTGCCTAGGGTGCTCCCGAACTTTAATTCGACTTTGACGAATACATTAAACATGTGAAAATGATTTGAATGAATTATCATATTCACATTAGAAAGGAAAATTCAAGAAAAACAAGATTGTGTGAATGCACCACTCCTTTTTGGCATGAGAATAACTCTAGAGAAGGCATCAAGAGACTACACTAGAAGAACCTTCAAGGCATTAATATTGTTATTTACTTTATATTCAAGAAAATAACAAGTTATTTGATATATGATGATAATAGGAATATATCTAGCTTTTCCACCCCCCGTGATTATTATCGGAGTCAACAACATCAAACCCAAAATCTTACATCCTTATTTGGACGAACACTACCGACACCTATTTTCCAACATAGACAACTATGTAACATCCAATTTCATGTCTTTTGAATATTTAACTATTAGAGGACGATGGATAAGAACCTAACCAAATAGTGTTATTTCCATTGGAATTGACATTTTAAAATATAACTTTGGTTTATCAAGGTAACATCTATTTCCTCTCTTTTGAAGATTTAACCATTAGAGGATGATGGATAAGAACCTAACCAAATAGTGTTATTTCCATTGGAATTGACATTTTAAAATATAACTTTGGTTTATATATATATATATATATATATATATAATTGTTATGCACAATTTGAAAGGAAATACAAATAAATACATAGCAAAATAAAAGTAAAATTTTGTCATGGCATTATCAATGAAACATATAAATCTTTTAGAACAAGAAAATGTATAAAGTGAACAATTTTCTATGAAACCAATCATCATCTTCATGTTCTGGCATGCAACTATATAAAGTGATTATTTCAATTTTAGATATTTTTCTGTGTAATGGATATTACACTTAAAAATATTTTCATTATATCATCATTAGCTTTCTTGTAAGTCCTCCTATATTATACTAATACTAATTTGAATGCTTCACATGAGAATCACTTTTGATACACGACACTAATGTGAGAATTTGTTTAAATCCTATATATTTATATATTCACAAACTTCATGTTTCATGAGATTGGAGAATAAAATCATAAATAGATGCATTCGTAAAGAAAAACAAAATGGGAAAATGAGAATCGTTATTATACTACCAAGGCAGTTATATAGTCTCCACTATGGCATTAATTTATTTTCCAAACTAATAGCATTTTGCCATTTGTTATATTTTACCTATGGATTATAGTTTGTGTAAAAGAAATGTTTAAAAAAAAATATGAAATATATATTTATTTGATTTGTGATTAGACTGTTGGCTTTTCTCAATATTTCGCACAAAATTCGAGGCAACAAATTCTCAACTATAGAACTTAAAAAAAATCACAGTTGACATGATCAGGGAACATCCGTACCAGAAAGCAGCTACACTAGGCTACACTGAGGAACAAGAAGCAGCGACAGGAAAGGCAAGTTAGCGACAGGGATGGTAGGAGCGACAGATTTAAAGAAGGGTTAAGCGGGACTAGATGAAAAAACCAAGGTTTAACATCTTCTAGAGTAGAAAATCTGAGAGAGACATATTTAGATCAGGACTCATCAGGTATATAAAAAGAGTGAAAAAGTGGGCCCTTGCATAAACGAGCTACAAATTAGGAAGTGGGACCTGGAAAGGTCAGTTCTTTCTAGTTTAGTATCTGAAAAATTAATTGTTTTTCCTTTTAATACAATATTTACAACAGTGAAACTACAAAACAAATAAAAAACTGCCAACTCCAACAATCACAGAAGAAAATGCAGAATCCCAGGACACACAAAAACACAAGGCAAACACATCTAGTCTTTTAAAAGAAAACAAAGATGATTACACTCTTCAGGCAGAAGAAACATTAAAGGCATTAATCATGTACTCTAAAAAACAAGAACATACTCAGATCAAAATGGAGGACTCAGGGGAAAAGTTGGCATACGTGAATGCAAAACAGTACAGAAGAATATTACAACGTAGACAAGTAAAAATCGCAAGAAAGATTAAGCAGCTGGGAGGCAAAAAAATTGTGGCAATCCTTCCAAATACATCTACAACATTTCCAGTAAGGATGGCCATCCAAAGACAGTAAACTATCAGAAAATTGAAATGAAACAATGAGAGGACATAATACAACAAGAGTTTAACAAGAGAGACGAAGGGGAAATCAAGAACTACAAGGTGTTTTTAGCCCAATATCAACGCCTTTAACATGGTCATTACAACTTTATGTCCAAGAATTATTGAGTCTGAAGAGGAGAGTGGACAGTTTGGAGATGAGGGAACAACTGACAGATACCAAGCTTCAAGAAGTAACTGAAGCTTGCCGACAATTGGCACAAGAAAACATAGTGCTTAAAGAGAAAATTGATAGTTTGAATCACATCATGGTAACAGGGCAGCAAGAGATTATAACATTGAAACTTGAGATAAAACAAGACAAGAATGGTAACATACTTTCAACAAGAAGTGAAAAGGATATCCCGCAAATCAAGGGAGATTCAATCATCGTTAGAAAACATAGAAATTAAAGCAACTAAACTACTAGAAAAGATTGAAGAGGCCAAGACATGGGTACATGTGGTAAATGAACCAATAGAGTCACATAAGGAGCTAATAAATAAACATATCAAGATGCAAATGTGGAAAGAAAAAGATCGCTAAGAAAGGGAAGCAAACATCATCATCAAAGGGTTGAAAGAGCATGGAGAGAGAGAGAAATCACCAGCAAATTATTTGGAGACTTCCTTCTAGACAAACTTCAGTGGACATGCCACATTCATCAAGCCAATAGAATTGTAAAAGTGGCAGGAGAGAATAGAGCAAGAAATATAAAAGTTATCCTAAGGAATATAGAAGAGAAGAACAAAATTCTAAGAAATAAGAAGTTTCTCAAAGGTACCCAGATCTTTATAGATGAAGATTTAACTCCGTTACAATTGGAAGAAAGAAGGAAAGAATGGGAAAAGGTAGTGGCAGCAAAAAAAGAAGGAAAGGAAGCATGATTATATAGAAGGTGGTGTCACCCAGATTTCACCCTGAAATCTGCGACTACCCTATCCGAAAAAATTAAGTAATTTTAAAATAATGGGTCATTTTGTGTTTTTATTGCCTAAAAGTTCTTGTATTGCGTCAAGATAATTCCAAAGAGCCATATTAGCCTTTTTCGCCAAATACCCAGATGCTCAAAGTTGTTATATTTTGTCGTCGGGATTTATCTGCGAGAAATTTGTATTTAATTATTTTGAGCCCCGTATGAGGCTATGTGCGCTCCGTTTTAACTCTGTTATGATCGAATATGTCATTACTCTTATGTACCATAAGGGTTTTAACTTGGAATAAGTTTTGGGCCTTATTTGTGACTTTTGACAATTTTTCATGTTTTTGTGTTGTCCCGTTTCGTTTTTTGTGAAATTTCTCTAGAACAATTCTTTTGCCGGGTAAGCCCGATTTTTGGCTTGGAGCAGCTGCAAAACATATACGCACATTATGCCTGGAGGAAGTCACCATCGGAGGTATGGATCACTGGGAAAAAGCGAAGTTGTGCACGGAAAAGCCCCTGCGGGGATGGACACATTTTTGGAAAACAAAGGATTTAAGTTGCAATGGGAAAAATGGAAGCCACAGGCAGGGTGGGAATTTATTACCTGCCTTGCAGCGTACTTTTTCATGTGTTATAAAATTCATTTAAGTTGCAGTGGGAAAGTTAGAGGCCGCAGGCAGGCGGGAATTTATTACCTGCCTTGCAGGGTGAAAATTCCCATGATAAAATAAAAGGAAAGTGACTTAAGTGAAATCATGGGATTTTAGTGCCTGCCTTGCAGGGTAAATAATCTAATTGTCAAAGTCAAATCAGTTAAGTGGATCATGGGATTTTGGTGCCTGCCTTGCAGGGTAAAGAATCCCATTGTTGAAAAATTCCTAAAAATAAAATTATATGTGCAAAAAAGTGCGCCCCCTTTGGTGAGATGATGGAAGACTTAAATTGATTATTTTAATTAATCTTTCCTTTCAAAAAGTGCGCCCAAGGTTGGAGGAAGTCAACAAGTCAAAGAGGAAATAAAAGAAAAGATTAAAAAACATTAAATTTAATATATTAGTGGTTGCCCCCTTCCTCTCAAAAAGTGCGCCCCATTTGGGAATTATTTAATGTTTTTAAAGGCATTAAAACATTAAATTAATTTCTATTTTCAGTGGCTATGGTCAAAGCACACTGTGAAGTTTAAGTGAAGTGATGTGTGACGGATTAAATTGGATTAATTTAATTTATTGGATGGTTGTCCTTAAACATGTTATTTTTAAAAGAGAAAATCATGATTTTTAATTAATTAATTGCTTTTAATTGTTAGGGCAATTATTAATTATAGAATTGTGAAGGTTATATAAGCATGGGTAGCCATATGGGTGAATTATTTGATTCACAGGTAAAGAATTGCAACCAAGTGGAAAAGTGCGCCCCCATTAGAAGAAGGATTTTGCTCAAACAAGGTGACAGCAAGGCTAAAAGCTTCAAGATTTGGTGCATGCTTTGAAGGAGGTTGATCTTTTTCTGCATAATTGTTTGCATAGGTGTTACAGGTGCTCAGGTGTTGTTGAAAGGATTCATGCTCTCTTTATGTGCAAATTAAACACCAATTTTTGGGGCAGCAGGCTTGAAAAGTGCAAATTTTTACAATTAAAATTCACTATTCATTCTCCGGTGGCCATTTTTGTCTGAATAAATTGCAGGAATTCATTACAGGTGCTTTACAAAGGAGAAGGAGCATTTATCAATGTCCAATATATTGCATATATCCTCTGAATCTGAAGAATTGTCCAGATCTGCACCAATTTTGAAGAAATCTGGCCAAGTAAGAAAAAAAAGAATTATTCAAACGAAGATAGACAAAGCCATAGCGAAGGGAGATGAAAAAGAAAGCACGATGGAGTCATGCATTGCTTCCAAACTTGTAGACATAGGAGACACAGATCTAGGCCCGGAACCTCTTGCTGATTTGATTGATAGATCCAGAGCGGGAAAGACTTCACTCATGCGTGCGGTTAAAAGTAGTGGAATTATCCGAGATGAAGTTTTTCCATGTACGGCCCAATTGCCAGAGTTCATGATGGAGTGTGCTATATCTTATCATCCTTCATCCAGATCAGTGCGTGATGCTTCAGGAAAGACAATAATTCGTTTGGACGCAGAGTTCATTAATTATTATTTGAAGATTCCAGTGTGAAAGGTGGTGACTTCTATTAGCATTCAAGATGTTGACAATAGATGGGAGAAGCATAGAGCTGATTGCGTGAGCATAATGAACAGTCGATACATGAAGAATCCTAGATCTCCTTCAAAGTTCTTGAGAACTCTTCCACGGTCTAATTTGGTGCAGGAGGTAGATGATGTCGTCAAATTACTATGTAGGATGAATGGCGAAGCGAATGCCTACACTTTCTGTACATTGATGTATGCTTTCATCAGGACCATTGAAATCAACAAGGTTGATTCTATAACCAATTGGTCAGAAATTATTAGCAACAACATCGGTGGGCAACTCCGGAATGTGAAGCGTACTTTCGGCTTCAAGATGACTTCATTCTTGGTGTATGTTGCAGCTTCACAATGCGTCTTTTCCAAGCTGGATAAATGTGGTGTTCTTTCCAAGGACCCCATTTTTGAGTGCTACCCGCAACTTACTGCACCTGCATATGAGAACGACTTCAAAGTGATCATCGATGACTTCTTCTACGATTTCATCTGCAAGCTAGACAAAGACTTGAAGGCCAACAGGGAAAGCAAGGAAGTGTGGGAAGCTATGTCCAAGATTGGCAGTCTATTAATTCAATTTGAATATTTCACATACCTCAGGGTTACGGGCTTTTCTAGAGAACCAATAAAGATGCCCAGGTATCCGAATGATAGATTGATCGCCATGGAGCTGAGCAGGCAACTTGTGGAGTTACACGACCTTCAGTCAAAGCGGCATAAGTCTACGGGATTCTTCCCAATCACTGTGGGATATTATAGGTGCATTAGCATTCATAGAGCTCAAGGGATGGAAGCACAAATGTTATCTGAGTATGAGCAAGAGTTCTTCCCTGCACGGCTGAACTTCGATCCATTTGGAGTAGCAGGAAGATAATCTCCCAGGAGTACGCACATGTGCCTTCATTAGAAGATTTCTAGATGAAGTGCAAAAGTGATTACGAGGTTAGAAAGAGAGATTTCAGCAGGCTATCAGCAAAGCAAGTGTTCGATTTTGGACTAACACGGATACGTGCGGATCTTAAATATGATGGGAATGTGGTACTTGACACTTACCATCAAATGGGAGGAGATAAAGCCACACTGCAGAATAACATAGGAGGCTGCAACACAATTGAAGAAAGGTCGGGAGTTGTGTTGGTGAATACTTCAAACTGGTTGCTGACGAAGGGATATTGCCTTGATGAAGCATTGATGAATCAAGTCACGGGAAAATTCAGCACAGGAGATTCCCTCAAGCGAAAGCATGGAGGAGAAAGCAGAAGGAAAGTCGAGAAGTTGAAAGTGCATAGAAGATCTCAATCCAAGGAGAGGATCACTTCTACGACCATGACTTTAACTCTGGTTTCTCCAGTACTCAATACTTCACCAACTATTGCACCACAGCAGCAGGATGCTTTCATGCCTCCACTGAATCCAATGACATTCATTTTCTCCCCTCAGCCACTTCGTTCATTGTCTGTTCCAAAGGATACATTGAAGCTGCAGATGGTGGAATTCGAAAGGGCTTTGTCCTTGGATGACTCAGAAGATGGCAGCCATAACACTGTGGCACTTTCTGACGGAGAGGATGCAGAGCGGAAGATGGTAGTACACTTAGTGACTTCTCATTCTCTGAGAAGTAACTTCTCAAAATGGTTGGCTTCGCAGTTGGTTCCAGAAGCGAGAATGGAGATGAACTTAGAGGAGCACGACTTGCAGCTACTCCAGAATCTGGGTGGAAGAGACAGAAGGCCTAAAGTTGCCAAAGCAACTTCTAGGTTGATCATCGAGGATTCGGGAGAGAAGTTTGTTGAGATATCAATTCTGGAAGAAGGAAAGATAAAGGAGGAGCTCACGGCAGAAGATGTGACAGTGACTAAAGTACCCCTCGGTCAAGCCACCACTGAAGGATTGAAGCAGGACACGCAGACATTGATGGATGCTTTATTCCTTAGGCTTGACAGTGAAAAGGTGGAGAAAGAAGAGATGTAGAAGCAAGTATCTCAATTATGTGAGATCATAGCCAAGGTTGCTAAACCTTCCATTCAACCCATTTTAGAGCAGGTGAGTGATCATCTTATGCAGGAAATGGAGGACGCAAACAATCAAGTAAAGGCTATTGACGAATGGAAGGATTTGATTATTTGTCAAGCTTCTGTACAACTTGGGGAAGTGCCAACCCTCATAAAGCTTATGAACAATGCAGCAAATCAACTAAAGCAACTGATGGCAAACATAGAAGGCATGAATACAGTTGTAGAGAGTAACCTGAGTATTTTGGCCGAGATCAACAAGTTGTTGGGAGATGTATTGATTGCGGAACAGATTGTACCAGACGGATCAGTCGAGAAGGGGAAGCAGCTAGAGTTTGCAGTATCTTTCCGTTTGGAAATCTGTAGAGTTTTGCTGAAGAGGATGCAGGTACTTGAGAGTAGAACATCAAATTTACCAGACAGTGTCATTTCTTTCACTGAGGAGATAATGGACAGGAATGTCACTTCATACGTGCAGATCGTCTCAACTAAGGTGCCTAATTCCCTGGAAGGTTCTCTTCTGATGGTACAAAAGAGAATTGATAAAGCTACCAAGCCTTTCACGATGAATTCTATCAGTAGACTGGTGGCGCTGTAGGCAGACATTGCGAGGTTTGGGCCGAGTTTGGAAGATGTGGAAGCATGCATCAAAGTGTTGAATGAAGGGTTGCTGCAGTTCAAGATAGAGAAAGAAGCAGTGGCTAAAACAGATGGAATGATGTTGAATTACATGTTTGACAAGTATATCTGATATCAGAACAAGAAAAAGACATAAACATTACAGCTGGCATGACTTCTTCTATTTTTTCTTCTTCTATTTTCTATGTTCCCGGATGAAATTGTAAAACCTCTAAGTTATTGGCTTTTCAACCATTACTTAAAGTCATGTGGAACCATTCTATTAGTTAAGTGATACATGTGTTGCTTAAGGAGAAGATAGTTGAGGATGATTGCCAAATGTCATCTTTACTTGTTGTTTATGTTTCAGTTCAGTTTGAGTTTTCCGTTTGTACTTTCCCTCCTACATTCTATAAGTAGGAGAAGAACCTCGAGGTTAATTATCGATCAGAATTTGTAAGCAGCAATCCTATGTTCTAGACTTTGTGTTGAACCCTTGAGAGCAACTTGGAGCAAAGGAATACAAAGGAGCAGGTTTCCGGAGAACTTTGTGTCACAGTGTACTGTGTTTCTTGCTTTTAAATCTTAGATCTCTTAAGTAAACTTTGTGTTATTATAGATCTGGATCTAGAGTTGCCTTTGTTTTATAACTTTGTGTGTTCATATCTATTAAATTTCTTCTATGTGCATGCAATTAGCTATGTTATCTACTAATTGGGATGCACATCTTCCCCATTTCTTCTCTGTATTTCCTTTACTTCCTTCATCTATAACTTTCCTTTCTTAAACAACTGCTTACTTGCTGCATAACTTCTTAGTTATGGTTCATGAACTAAGTGGTTAAAGTAAAACCCCTGATAGATAATAACACATTTTTTTGACAAATATGACACGAGAGCCTCACCGGTTAAATGAGGGAGATTTATCTCATGACTACCTAGGTTTTGTGCTATGCAAAAAATCTAGCCAACAGAAGGAAAGCCCAATTTGGCGTAAGAAATGCACATAATAAATAGGGAGTCAGGCCCCCCCAGGATCATCTTACTTTGGTTAGTTGGAATTGTAGAGGCTATCCTTTGAGGAGGGGTCCTGGGTTGGGGCCCATAGTGGAGGGTAGAGACATCATTGTACTTGTAGAGACACATGAACATGAAGGTTGCAAAGTACCTGACTTTACAAGATATGAGAAGGTGTCGATTTGGAATGAGTTGGTAGAGAATAGCAAAGGACATGATAGAGTGATAGTGTTAGTAAGGGAAGCATGGAAAGACGTCATCAAGGAAGCAAAGAAGGACCAGAATAATCAATACTTATGGCTGAAATTGGTTGACAATAAAACCACTCTTTTTCTAACAACTTGTTACTTCGCTCCATATGAATCTAAAACCTACAAGAAGAGGAACATGGATAGAGAGGACCCTTTCAGAGATTTGAAAAGGGACATAGCTGAGTTTTGTAATAAATGAGAGGTCATTCTATTATGATACTTTAATGCTAGGACAACTAATAACCAATTTCTTTACTTTGGGAAGGAAGAGGAATGGAATATCAATCCTCTATGGCTAGAAGAGGACGAATAACATAAATGGGAACAAGTCTCACAAGACATTAAAGGTGGTGTTTCTCATTTTGGGGTTGAACTATTAGGTCTATATAGCTTACATGACTTGATCATATGTAATGGCATAAAAACATGGCCAAATTTAGGAAAGATCACATGTCAAACTTACAATGGTCAAAGTGTTGTAGACTATGCCATGTGCTCGCAAAACATTATGTCTCAGATATTGGAGGTTGAGATTGGAAGCTGTCCTATAAAAATGAGATCAGATCATAACCCAATTCATGTGAAGATTAGCATGCAAGACATGGACCAACAAAAGGAGAGCCTTCATCCAAACAAAAAAGCAGTGTATCAAAGCTAAATCCTTGTGAATCAGGAGAACCAAGCCATCTTTAAATGTATGATTGCAAAATAATTACAAGAAATGCAGGATACTAACAACCTCAATCAGGGAAAATACATGCTCAATAGTGAGAAGTTAATGACTATAATACACAACACGCTAAGGGAGTGCAAGCATGCTAGAGGCAAGATAAGTGTTAAAAATAGTTTTCCAGCAAATCCATGGTTTGATGAAGAATGTAAAGTGGCAAAAAGAAGGTTAAATGCTTCCAAAAAAGAGAAAAAAGATACAAAGTTATATAGAAAGCTAGTGAGAAACAAAAAGGAAGAGTACATGAGAGGTAGGAGGGAGGAGCTGATTTCCATGGGGAAGAATAATTCGAGGGGTTTTTTGAGAGAGCTTCAGCAAACTAGAAGTATAATTGAGAATAATATCACTGAAACTTAGTGGCTTGAATATGCAAAAATGTTTTATGAAAGAAGTAATGACCTGCCGATTCTTCCATATGTTATTGAAAATAGGAACAAACTCTTCTCCATGAAAGACATAAGGGAAGGGATCAAAAGGTTAGCAGGGGCAAGGCTCAGGACATAGATGGTCTACAAGTGGAATTCTTAAGTTGGGGTACAAAAGATCTTGCTCCACACATTAAAAATATTTTTAACAGAGTTATCCAGTTCAGTTTTCCAAAAAACTGGACAACTAGCATTGTCATTCCTCTCCACAAAAGCGGCGATGTCAACAATCCAGCAAATTACCGCACTATTATTATTGACCTGCTTTTTGGAAAGCTCTTTGGCAACATGATGGAGTGTAGAATTAGTCTTTGGGCCGAAAAGGAAGGTAAGAGACCAAAAGGGCAGGCATGTTTTACACCAAAGAACTCTACTATTGATCATTGCATCACTCTTAGACATTTTATTGAAAAGGTTTGGGACAAACAAGGTGAAGAGGTTTATTGTTGTTCTGTGGATTTCAAAAAGGCCTTTGACATGGTTCTGAGAAAGAAATCGTGGGATATAATGGAAGAGTTGGGTATTCTGGATAAATATAGGGCAACGGTTCACAGATTATATGAGTAGGTACGAGCTAAAATCAGAACTAAATACGGTCTATCCGAGTGTTTTGGGAGTGATATTGGGATCAAACAAGGTTGCCCGCTTTCCACCACCTTATTTGGGTTATATATAGACAAGCTAGAGGAATGGATTGACAAAAAGGGCGGAGGTGGGATTCATTTAGCCTCTTATGTCATAAAATTGCTACTTTATGCGGACGACCTTATCCTAATGGCTAAAATAACACAGGGCTTACAAGAGCACTTGAGAGATTTAAAACTATTTTTCCAAGAGGTGGGAATGCAAGTGAACATTGGTAAAACTAAAATCATGATTTTCACCTTAAAAAGGAAAAAGAGACGAGAAAACTTTGAGTTTGAAGGGGACTCCGTACAAGTTGTAAACGAATACAAATATTTGGGATCAGACTTCCACAATAATTTTAGTTGGGAAACTTGTAGAGCTAAGAGGATTCAAGGGGGGTGGAAAGCTCTATACATGCTTCAAAACAAATGCAGAACAACAGAGTTATGGGATTGGAAAACTAGATTGAATCTTTTTGGGTTACTGGTAATCCCAGTGGTGTTATATGGGTGTGAGATTTGGGGCACTAGTACGTCCGTGGGGAAATGGAAATAGATAGAAAGAATTCAAAAGCACTTAATTAAAAGCAATTTCAAAATAAAAACCACGGTTCCATACAAAGTCATTCTGGTTGAAGCCGGAGCCATTTTGGTGGAAGCGGTAGCGATGATCCGGCTATTAGGATACTTCAAGAAAGTCAAAAACATGGATGATTCCCGCTGGCCAAAAATAGCAGTAGAGGAAAAGTTAAACAGGAGGAAGAAAACCTAGATGAAGTAAAATGGCGAGTGGATGAGCAAGTGGGGCATTAACATACATGAGTGTCCTAACACTAATGAAGACATAAAAATTTATGTGAGAGAGAAATTCAGAAATATCATGTGGAATAAACAGCTTGGACGAAAAAGAGAATACTATGTCAAGAATTTTAATCCCACATGTGATCATGGGCAAAAACATTATATTGGAGCGATGATAAAGTGGAAAGCCAAAAAGTTAATTACACAGCTAAAAACTAGCTCACTTCATCTTAGGTGTGAAATCGGGAGATGGAGAATACCCAAAGAGGAGTGGTCAGAAAGGGTTTGTTAGTTTTGTAGTCGAGCTCGATGGAATCAGAATGGCATTTCGTCATGGAATGTGTGGCTTACGATGACATACAGGGTAATTATGTGGACATCTTAACAATGGATGATCTTACAACGTTGTTTGAAGAGGAAAGGGTGGCACAAAAAAACAAATTTCTTGATCAAAATTCACAGCAGAAGAAGCAAGCTTAGGAACGAGCTGGCAGAAAGGCATAAGTAGCAGCTTTTTTTTTGGCATCTTTTTGGTGTTTCGCTGCCAAGTTTGTTTGCACCTTCGGGTCCCATAGACTGTTCAGGTCTCGTGGACGTCATTAAAAACTTTCTTTCATTCATTCATTCACTAAGTGTCCAGTCTAGTTATTCTCCCATGTGGTGGGGTTTACTATTCTATAGGTGGGTCTTGATTTTTTAAAGGGAAGGGTGTTTAGGAAGACATGCGGTCCCATGAATTAAAACTAGCAAAACTTTATGTGTTACAATGTAATGCGAACCACTCAAACGGTATATGTTATTTGATTTGAGAGGGATCTTATGCATTATTCCCACTTTTGTAGGCATACGAAGAATAGACATCATGTAAACTAACACTGGTGGTGTGATTGATTTATGTAAGTGTAGAAATATAGATGAACCACTTCATTTAAAGGTTCTGATCTCTACATTAGATCATTACTTGTTAATCAAATTTGCACACATACATTTGTATAATTCTTAATATTACATGTTAGTGGATATGTCACTTTGTGAAACGGAGTAGTCTCCCTAATATTGAGCTAAACATGTCATACTTATTTGAAGAGTTCACGTACATTGCTGCAGATTTCTATATCATAAGTTCGTAGCATAGTCATGTGGGCCTGAATTTTGGGAATTGCACTAAACTTTATAGCCAGATACATTGATATCATTTTGGATATGTTAATTACTTTTGTACGTTGATGTGGTTTGTAATGCTAATTTTAGGGGATTCAATTCATGTTCAGTAAAGCATCAATTGTTTGGTTGGTTTCTTTGTTGAATTATGTTGTCACTTGGTATGAGTTCAGTGATAGCATGTTGATAAGGGTTGTGAGTTTGATAGTGGTCAGATGTAGGAATGCTAGATTGGAAATTCATTAACCATTGGCAATATTCTATGTGTAGGATTGTAAATGTTATTACTTGAAACATTCTACAACTACTACAAAAATGCAAATCCTTATGTTTATACACGAATTCATCTCATGAGTCTTCGAATTTAACATGTATACATGAACAACCTTTGTACATAGTGCAAATATATGTATGGAATTTCATGAATGGTATTGCCTTTTGGTTTAATAAATTTATTTGGACTAAACATGTCAATAGTTTTCATTTGATACCCCTTGAAAAACCAGTAATGTAACTAATTGGATATTTTCAAGAAGTGTTGAGTAAAGGTAGTAGTGGCAGGTGTTCATCAATTAGTAAGGGGTAGTTACTACCTTCATGATTTCGGGTTTTGAGTGATAGTAACTCATTTCACTCCAGTCCTTTCTATATATGTCTCTAAGTGTTGGTACGTGCGCCAATTTTTCTTCAGTACCTTTCAACATATGAACTAACATCTTTGACAAAAATGCACAGATTTGCAAGCGAGGGAACATCATAGATGAATTAGTTTGTGACAATGTTTTTTCAGATTCCTTGCAATATGTAACTAACATGGTTCGGCAATGTTCGACAGTTTCTGAGCTATGCATTAAGTAATGTCCACTGGGATTTGTGGATACGCCTTACACCCACATGTCATTTTAATCAACCATTTAACCTTAAAACTAGAATAAATTTAGCAAATGGTGGAGATAGCTAGTTAAATTTAGACTGTACATATACTAGATTAACTGCCTCGGACAAATGAAAATTTAGTGTCTTCCCATGGTGCCATTTCAAAGGTGGTTTAACCCAAGAACGCTAACTGAGAGAAATTCTCAACCTGTCAATTTATACAAGCACTCTATGTCACAAGGAGTACATTCTCTTGGACATCAAATATAAGGTAGTGATCTGAATTTGGTTAAAACATACATCATATCAGATCTAATTAATATAAATCAGCATACATACATAGGGAGAGGGCCATCCTTTTGAAAGCACCCACAAAAAACATTACTCTCTCATAGTGCCACCTCTAGTTCATTCCATTTTTCGTCCCACATAGATTGCAAACATTGAGTATAGTAGATTCCCATGAAGGAGAGTAAGGGCTCACATGCCTAGAGATCCAACTAGTCTTCATTCACAGACTTGTAATTTGAAGCATTGTGAAATTCCAATAAGACCTTTAGACCTTATTCTTGTTAATAATGCCCTAAAGCTTCCCTAAAATACACATTAATTCCAATGCATGCAACTCATCCACAATGGTCCTCAACGTGGCATCAAAGTTAGTGAAACCTAAATGACAGTGCAGTCAAGGTATTGAGGCAATAGAATACCTAAGGTTACAAGTTTACAAAATATATTTTGCAAAAACACCAAAATGAAAGTGCTTGGATACTTAGTACCAATGACGTACCAGTCTGGGATGCTATTTTGGTAAATAGGAAATGAGCAAAAGATGCAACTAAAGTTGTTCTTTTGTCTAGCGACATTTTGTGTTCGTTGCCGATTCCTAATGCATATAAATCATTATGGGTACATGTTGTTTGGGGATTAACCTTTTTTTCCAATTAATACTATAGGGTACCTTATTATACAATGTGTCTTTGATAAATTGTTAATTGGACGATCATAAAACTATAAACCATGGTTTTGAAAACTAGATGATCATCTCAAGAGACGACATTCTTCATGAAAATGAATGAAGTAGCGCATAAAAGAAATAAGAACTACCTCTAATAATGAAACAAAATTTCAAGTTCTAACCCAAGGTAAGGAACTATGGATTCTAAAGATAAACAAGGAGATACAAATAAAACGAGATTCAACCTTGGAAAATTAGCTAGGTTTAAGGATGATGGGGAAAATATATCAATTATATCACTAAGTCATCTGATATGGAATGTGAATTAATAAGCAACCCTTCATAAGGCCTCAAACCCTTGAGAAAAGGATAACGGTAGAACTTGAAATGTCAGCAAATGCATCTTCAAATGTTGAATTACATTAGTTATGACAATATGTATAGACAGTGTAAGTTACTTTTAAAACTGACAAAAGAAGGGATAGGGGTTGAACATACCTATGCTATGATCAAAAATTTGATAAGTAAATTTGATTAACATTTTATTACAGTATTTTTGATGACTTTTGCAATGACAATCAATCACCTCCATCTTTCAAGGACTATCTTACACGTGACTTGCATAGGAATGTATAGACAAATGACATATTCCAAATGCCAAACATACCAAAAAGGCTTGCTAATATAGAGTCATTATACTACTGTGTATCAATACTATTAAGTGTCAATATACTAAGTTTGTAGAAAGTTAACGATGTCATCTCAACAAATACTTAAGCACAAGATACCTAAAATCAAAACCATTTAAAATTACTCATTACAACAGTTCTAGCCTGTTCTTGGGATTCATTCAAATTTTTTATATATTGCCTTGAAGAAAACCCAAGCAAAAGAGTTGCAAGAGACATTATTAACAGGCAGCGAAATAGGAGCTTGCAAAGGATCGACTAAAGCACTACAAGGATGTTGAGGAATACCCACTGAGTGTAGGGAAAATAAAGCACAACATCGGTATTTGGATTAGATCCAGTGTACCAAGTGGTCATGACCTCGAATATAAGAATGAGATGGATACCTTTGAGAGTCCCCGGAAGAGCATAGAAAAAGAGTGCAATAAACTTATGCTCCAAGTCACTTCTCAAACATGACACAATGTAGGGTTCTCGAGCAGATGAAATATAGACAGCCATAGCTAACATTGCCATATTCTGGGAAGTGCTCGAAATGGTCTTGATCCAGATCACCCAGACAATTTCAAGCTTAGTGTGCATAGAAAAGCTAGGGGCCAAGATAATTAGTACTCTAGCTCGATTTCTATATAATGGAGAAGGATCTCGAGGAAACATGTAGTCCTAGAAACTTGCATATACAGGACAATCAGCTAGGTTAATGTCACTTGTAGGAGCTCACACGCATCATGACCCTTGTAAACGATGAAAGAATTCAAAGCTATCCAGTGTCGATGAGATTCTTAAAGCCTAATACAAAAATTGATAGGATCAAGATATGAGATTGTATGGTAAAGGGCTTGAGGGGAGGAACATTGACACATTGCATAGAAAATTTAACCCATGGACAGAGACTGCATACTTCATTTGTAACCATTGAAAACACCCATCCAATCTTCATCAAAACTTTGGTATCTTAATGCCCAAAACAATTTTCAAATAGGAGTTATGGAAGGAGGGCCAATTACATTAATAATTTAATGCCATTAACATTTTTTCTCAAGTATTATTTATGCGGCTTAGATTATATGCCTAAGGAGTGGACGAAGAGGCCTCTAGGCACCCATACCCTTGGAGGATTATGAAGGGATATGTGTGTTTAATGGATGCAGGGCTCGACTAATTTGGAGAATACATCATTTTTGTGTATAGTAGATATGAATGCATATTGTGCACAAGGTGAATCTTTTGGCTCTGAATTTGACCAAGAATAAAAAGCTAGATGTATCTATCGGTGACATAGTTAGTCTGCATGTGTTTCAATGTATTTTAGATGCACAATTTCTTTAATTTAATTGGAAAAAAAATCTAATTTAATGCATTCTACTAATTAAAATTTACATGGGTTTTAATTTTAGTAGTTAAAAATCTGAATGAATTTTTTGCTGTAAGTGATAAGAATCCAAATGGGTTTTAATTTTAGTGGTTAAAATCTGAATGGATTTTTTTTACTGTAAGTAAGAATCAAATGTGTTTTACCATTTTAGCACTAAAATACAAGCAGAAAGTTAAACTTATTTATCTTATTATTTTACAAGTTTTTCATAATGATTTTGATAAGAGATCCTAGTGTCCCACACACAGTTTGATGTTTTTATGTGTTTACTAATCTGCATGTATTGTCGTCTAATTTCAATTGTTTGTTTATGTATTTATTTATTAAATTTATTTTAATGCTTATTTTAGTGATGATAGATTTTTAAGAAATTATAATATTGCAAATTTGGGTTCATTACATCATAATTTGATTATTTTACCAGTGGTAAATAGATTTTTAATTTTTACACTATTTTGAATTGAGGGGTCATTTTGTTTGAATTACTGATTTTTCCTTTTATTTAAAAAGTACCAATCAATCTAATACTTAATTTTTTTGAAAATCAATTTCTCATATTAAAAAAATGTTACTTAAATTTTATGACATGGGATACTTGATTTATTCTTGTCTTATGAAGTGGTAAAAATATTCATACTACTGTTCAGGCATGGGCGTACTGCGTTTTATATAAGAATTTTGGCTAGATATTCTTCATAGCACAAAACCTAGGCAGTCATGAGATAAATCTCCCCTCATTTAACCGGTGAGGCTCCCATGTCAGATTTGTCATTTAAGTATGTTAATATCTAAATGGGGTTTTACTTTAACTACTCAGTTCATGAACCATAACTGAACAGTTCTGCAGCAAGTAAGCAACTGTTGAAGAAAAGAAATACTTATAGAAGAAGGAGATTATGTAAATACAGAGAAGAAATGGGGAAGATGTGCATCCCAATCAATAGATAGCAGAGTTGATTGCATGCAAATAGAAGAAACCACTAGATATAAACACAGAATTCTAAGAAAATGTAGCTCTAGATCTAGATTTGAAATAACACAGTCTATTAAAATATCTGAGATATAAAGCAAGAAACACAATACACCGTGACACAAATTTCTCCAGAAATCTGCTCCTGTATATTCCTTTGCTTCAAGTGGCTTTCAAGGGTTTTAGCACAAAGTTTGGAACACAAGGTTGCTGCTTGCAAATTCTGATCATTAACCCGGAGGTTCTTCTCCTACTTATAGAATGTAGAAGGGAAAGTACAAATGGGAAACTCAACCGAACTGAAACATAAACAATAAGTAAAGATGACATTTGGCAATCATCCTCCACTCACTTCTCCTTAAGTGACACATGTATCACTTAATTAATAGAATTGTTCCACATGACTATAAGTAATGGTTTCAAAACCAATAACTTTAAAGTTCTACAATTTCATCTGGGAAGTGGAAAATAGAAGAAGAAGTCAAGCCAGCTATAACATTTATGTCTTCTTTTTGTTTTGATATTGGATATACATGTCAAACATGTGATTCAACATCTTCTCATCTGTTTTAGCCACTGCTTCCTTCTTTGTTTTGAACTGCAGCAATCCTTCATTCAACACTTTGATGCACGCTTCCACATCTTCCAAGCTCGGCCCAAACCTCGCAATATCTACCTACAGTGCCACCAGTCTGCTAATGGAATTCATCGTGAAAGGCTTAGTAGCTCTGTCAATTCTCTTTTGTACCATCAGAAGAGACCCTTCCATGGAATTAGACACTCTGCTAGGAACAATCCGCACGTATGAAGTAACATTTTCGACCACTTCCTCCTCAGTGAAAGAAATGATACTGTCTGGTAAGGATGATGTCCTACTCTCAAGTGCCTGCATCCTCTTCAGCAAAACTCTGCAGATCTCCAAACGGAAAGATACTGCAAACTCCAGCTGCTTCCCCTTCTCAACTGATTCGTCCGATACAATCTGCTCTAGAATGAATACATCTCCCGGCAGCTTGTTGATTTTGGCCAAAGTACGTAGGTTACTCTCAGTAACTGTGTTCATATTTACTATGCTTGTCACCAGTTGCTTCAGCTGATTTGTTGCATCATTCATAACCTTCAGGTGGGCTGGCACCTCTCCAAGTTGTACAGAAGCTTGACGAATAATTAGATTCTTCCATTTGTTAATAGATTTCACCTAATTGCTTGCATCTTCCATCTCCTGCATAAGATGATCACTCACCTACTCTGAAATGGGCTGAGTGGAAGGTTTCACAACCTTGGCTATAATCTCGCACAACTGAGATACTTGCTTCTAAAACTCGTCTTTCTCCACCTTTTCTCTGTCAATCATAAGGAATAGAGCATCTATCAATGTTTGTGTATCCTGCTTCAATCCTTCTGTGGTTGCTTGACCGATGGGTACTCTAGTTACTGTTACATCTTCTGCCGTGAGTTCATCTTCCTTCTTTCCTTCTGCCGGAATTGACATCTTAGCAAACTTCTGCCCCGAATCCTCGATGATCAACCTTGAAGTTACCTTAACAACTTTAGGTTTTCTATCTTTTCCGCCTAGGCTCCGGAGTAGCTGCAAGTCGTGTTCTTCTAAGTTCATCTGCACTCTAGTTTCTGGAACCAACTGTGAAGCCAACCATTCTGAGAAGTTACTATCAGAGAATGAGAAGTTACTGAGTGCACTACTATCTCCCGCTCTGTTTCCTCTCCATTAGAGAGTGCTATAGTGTTATGGCTGTCATCTTCTGAATCATCCAAGGACAAAGCTCTTTCAAACTCTGCCATCTGTAGCTTCAACGTCTCTTCTGGAATAGGTGCTGAACGGAGTGGCTGAGGAGAGAAGATGAATGTCGTAGGATTAAGTGGAGGCATGAAAGTGTCCTGCTGAGTGGAGTAGTAGATGCTGGAGAAGCCGGAACTAAAGTCATAGCTGTGGAAGTGATCTTCTCCTTTGATTGAGATCTTCTGTGTACTTTCAACTTCTCGGCCTTTTTGCTACTTTCTCCTTCGTGCTTCCCCTTGAGGGAATCGCCTGCGCTAAAGTTGTCCGTGACTTGATTCATCAGTACTTCATCAAGGTAGTATCCCTTCGTCAGCAACCAGTTTGAAGTATTCACTAGAACATCGCCATACCTTTCTTCAATAATATGGTAGCCCCCTACGTTATCCTGAAGTACATCTCTATCTCCTCCCATTTGATGGTAAGCGTCAAGTAACACATTCCCATCATCTTTAAGATCCGTAGGTATCCGTGCTAGTCCAAAGTTGAATACTTGCCGTGCTGATAGCTTGTTGAAATCCCTCTTTCTAACCTCGTACTCATTTTTGCACTTCATCCAAAAATCCTCTAATGAAGGCACATGTGCGTACTCCTGGGAGATCGTCTTCCTGGCTACTCCAAATGGATCGAAGTTCAACTGTGCCAGGAATAACTCTTGCTCATACTTGGATAACATTTGTGTCTCCATCCCTCGAGCTCTATGAATGCTCTGATAGCTGTAATGTCCCACAGTGATTGGGAAGAAGCCCGTAGACTTGTGCCACTTCGACTGAAGGTTGTGTAACTCCACAAGTTGTCTGCTTAGCTCCATGGTGATCAATCTATCATTTGGATATCTGGGCAGCTTAACCGATTCTCCAGAAAAGCCAGTAACCCTGAGGTATGTGAAATCTGTAAATTAAATGAATAGATTGTCAATCTTGGATACAGCTTCCCACGCTTCCTTTCTCACCCTGTTGGCCTTTAGGTCCCTGTCTAGTCTACAAATGAACTCATAGAAGAATTCATCATTGACCACTTTGAAATCTTTGTCACACGTAGGTACAATAAGCTGTGGGTAGCACTCAAAAATGGGGTCCTTAGAAAGAACGCCACATCTATCCAGTTTGGAGAAGATGCCATGTGAAGCTGTAGCGTACACCAAGTAGGAAGTCATTTTGAAGTTGAAAGTACGTTTCACGTTCTAGAGCTACTCACCAATGTTGTCGCTAATGATTTCCGACCAATTGATTATGGAACCAACCTTGTTGGCTTCAATGGTCCTGATGAAAGCATACATCCATGTACGAAAAGTGTGAGCATTCGCCTTGCCATTAATCCTGCATAACAATTTGACAATATCATCTACCTCCTGCACCAAATTGGACCGTGGAAGAGTTCTTGGGAACTTAGAAGGAGATCTGGGCTTCTTCATGTATCTGCTATTCATTATGTTCACGCAACCAACTCTATGCTTCTCCCACCTGCTGCCGACATCCTGAATACTAATGGAAGTCACCACCTTTCGCACCAAAATCTTCAAACAATAATTAATGAACTCTGTGTCTAGCTGAATTATTGTTTTCCCGTAGCGTCTCGCACTGATTTGGATGAAGGATGGTAAGATCTAACGCACTCCATAACAAACTTTGGCAACTAGGCTGTGTATGGAAAGGCTGCATCTTGGATAATTCCACTGCTTTTAACTGCACGCATGAGTGAAGTCTTTCCCGCTCTGGATCTATTGATCAATTTCGGAAAGAGCTTCCGGACCTAGATCTGTGTCTCCTATGTATGTAAATTTGGAATTGATGCATGACTCCGTTGTGCTTTCTTTTTCGTCCCTCTTTGCCATGGCTTTGTCTATCTTTGTTTGAATAATTATTTTTCTTCTTATTTGGCCGAATTTCTTCAAAATTGGTGCAGATCTGGATAATTCTTCAGATTCAGAGGATATATTCAATGTATTGGACATTGATTAAAGCTCCTTTTCTTTTGTAAAGCACCTGTAATGAATTTCTGCAAGTAATTCAAACAAAGACAGCAACCGGAACATGAACAATGAATTTTTATCATAAAAATCCGCACTA
The DNA here is from genome assembly GCA_019776745.2 of Taxus chinensis. Taxonomy (NCBI): domain Eukaryota; kingdom Viridiplantae; phylum Streptophyta; class Pinopsida; order Cupressales; family Taxaceae; genus Taxus; species Taxus chinensis. The sequence goes on along the minus strand of CM034147.1, from coordinate 910,425,996 downwards.
TTCAAGCCTGCTGCCCCAAAAATTGATGTTTTATTTGCATGCAAAGTGAGCATGAATTTTTCCAACTTCACTTGAGCACCTGTATCACTTATGCAAACAATTATCCAGACACAAATCAACCTCTTTCAATGCATGCACCAAAATTGGAAGCTTTTAGCATTAAATCCACCTTCTTCTGGGCAAAATCCTCTTCAATATGGGGCACACTTTTCTTCTGGGCTGCACTTCTTCACATGTGAATTAATTAATTCATCTTTATGGCAGCGCATGCTTATATAACTCTCATAATTCTATAATTAATAATTGCCTTTCCTATTCCTTGCAATTAATTAATTAAAAATCATGTTTTTCTCTTTAATTGGTGTGCTAAAATTGCATATTTAAGAACAACCATCCAATAAATTAAATTTAATCAATTTAATCATCCACTTTTCACTCCACTTAAGCTTCACAGTGTGCTTTAACCTTAGGCACTGAAAATAGAAATTAATTTAATCATTAAATACTTTAAAAAGTATTTTTCTTCTCCCAAATGGGGGGCACTTTTTCTCATGAAGGGGCTGCCATTAAATAAATTTATTTATTTAATTTTAGACGATCTATTTCCACCCCCTTTATTCCCCTTTGCTTTTGTTGACTTTCTTCCATGCTTGGGCACCTTTTTTAGAAGAAGAATTAATTAATTTAATCACTTTAAAGGCTGCCTTTGTCTCCCTAAAGGGGTCGCACTTTTTGGCTAAAGAGAATTCTATTTTTCAAAACACATGACAATGGGAATTTTTACCCTGCAAGGCAACCCCGAAAATCCCATAATCACTTAAGTCATTTGACTTCCATAATGAGATTATTTACCCTGCAAGGCAGGGAATAAAATCCCATGATTCACTTAAGTGATCTTTTCTTTTATTCTACCATGGGAATTTTTACCCTGCAAGGCAGACAATAAATTCCCGCCTGCCTACTGCCTCTAATTTTCCCACTGCAACTTAAGTGACTTTTCTATCATGGGAAAAAGTACCCTGCAAGGTAGGTACAAAATTCCCACATGCCTGTTGCTTCTAATTTTCCCGTTATCCACTCTGATTCTTTGTTTTCCAAAAATGCGGCCAACCCAAAAGAGGCTTTTTGGTGTGCGACTTCATCTTTTCCCAGTGAACTAGACCTCTGATGGTGACTTCCTTCTGGCATGACATGCGTATATGATCCCCAGTTACTTCAGGCCAAACCGGCAAAGGAATTGATCTAGAGAAATTTCACAGAAAACGAAAAGGGAAAACACAAAAACAAAAAAAATTGCCAAAAGTCACAAATAAAGTGCATAACTCATTCTTAGTTAAAACCCTTCTCATAAATAGGAATAATGATATGTTCGATCACAACAGGGTTAAATCGGAGCGCAAATTGCCTCAAACGGGGCTCAAAATAATTAAAAACAAATTTCCCGCAGACAAATCCCGATGACAGAATATAATAATTTTGAGCATTTGGGTATTTGACGAAAATGACTAATATGGCTCTTTGGGAATATCTTGACGCAATACAAGAACTTTCAGGCAATAAAAACACAAAACGACCCATTATTTTAAAAGTACGAATTTTTTTCGGATAGGGTAGTCACAGATTTCAGGATGAAATCTGGGGACACCAAGTCTCAATTTTGTTGTGAAGGGTAAATATTGGACAAACAAACCCTTTGATGATGAAAAGAAGTATGAATGTTTTACAAGTCATATGACAAGAATAAATCAAGTATACTTACATGTCATAAAAAATAAGAATTTTTTTTTATGAGAAATTGTTTTTAAAAAATAATCAAGTACTAGTTGATTGGCACCTTAAATAAAAGGAAAATTTTGTTATCCAAACAAAATGACCTCTCAATAATAATGGTGTAAAATTAAGATGCATTTAAACTAGTCAAATAATCAAATTATGATGCAATGAAAGCCCAAATTTACAATATTTTAATTTCTTAAAAATCATCATTATTAAAATAAGCATTAATATATATATATATATCAATTGAAATTATATGAGAAGACAAATACACACAAAAACCATCAAATCGCGTAAGGGAAGTGGGATCTTTGATCAAAATCATTAAAAAAAACTTGTAAATATTTAAACAAAGAAATTTGACTTCTTCTTGGTTTATAGTGCTAAAATTAAAACCCATTTGGATTCTTACCATTCCAATAAAAAGATCCATTTGAATCTTAACCACTAAAATTAAAACCCATGTAAATTTTAACAATAAAATGTATGAAATTAGATTTTTTCTAACTAAATTAAAGAAAATGTGCATCCATACATTGAAACACCCATCACCGACAAATACATTGAGATATTCTTGGTTCGATTTCATAGCCAAGAGCTCCCCCTCGTGCACAATATGCATTTAGATCTACTACACATAAATGATGTATTACCAAATTAGACTGCTCCATTAAACACACACACCCTTCATAATTCTCCATAAATCTATTCACAACCCTCTTCCTCAACTCATTTGGCACATGGTGTAGCTGCATTGTCTTGAGCACAACTGTAAATATAAAATTATTATTGGCCTCCACATCATTGCTATTGAACACTAGTTAGAGAGAAGATACCAATGATGGCTTGGAGGGGTGCTTTCAATGGAAGAAGAAGCTTATCTCCTCTTTTTGCCCCCTCTACAACAAGATCCTCTCCTCTTCCATGCATTCTGCCATCTCAGATAAGTCCAATCAACTTTTGTATTAATGAGCAACTAGACTGTTAACTATGTTCTTCTTTGCAAGGGTCGTAATGGGTGAGCTCCTCAAGTGACTTGACCTTTGTTTTTCCTAAAAGCAAGCCCCAACTACCTTTTCCCCGAGCTCCTTCTCCATTGCATACAAACCAAGCTAATGCAATCATCTCGTCCTCTAGCTTGTCTACACACCGAGCTCGAATTGATCCGGGGGATTTGGATCAAGACCATTGTGAGTCCATCCTGCCCTTTGGCACCAACACAACTCGACACCATACATTGTGAGTCACAAATTGAATTCACCCTTTTTTATTAGTTCAAAACATTTCTCCAAACTCTGCCCCGACTTCATATATCCATCTCAGCCCATATCCGGGCTCGTGGCCACTCTGCATGCTTAACTTGTTCCAAATCATGTTGTGTAGGCTCCCAAGTGGGTAGATATTTGTTTACAAGTTGATCTTAGCTACGTTCTTTGCTTGGGAAGGCGACGCCTGCAACAGAGAAGCAAAAAAAAATACAAGGCAACAAATAAAACATCTAAATGAATCCCAACCAAAGACTAGAACCCTAAACGATAATATTAAATCTTTGTTTTTATGTATTTGTGCTAAAATATTTGTTGAGTTGGCATCACCGACTTGCTAGAAACTTAGGATTTGACCTTAGTAGTATTATAATAGTAGTATATTTATTATATTAAAACTTTTGATATATCTAATCTATCTAAGAGTCACAATAGGAGAAAAATGGAGGTGATTGTTATTTGTACAAATCATCAAAAATAGTTTTTAAGATCCAAAAATTTCACGAAAATTGTTGACAGCGATTTTTCACCATAAGAGCCCTTCTTTTGACAATTTTAAAAACTAGCAATCGTACGTGAAATGTACAATGTGAACGCCGAAAGGGATATAGTGAATAAGTGAAATTGGAGGGAGAGGAAGAATGGGAAAGGAAGATGGGGTAGAAAATGACATTTGAGGGTAGAGAAGGGAAAAGACAAGGAAAGTGGAATAGAGGAGTTAATGTGAAATTTAAGTCTCTATGAAGAGCATGACATGTATGTCTCGCGCCTTTAATACTACGATGTTTTGGCATTGACGGTGTACTCGGAAACGAACATAGCAAGTAGCTTAGGAGATTGAAGGGCGGTCGATGGCGTGATGATAGCTCATTCAAGCCGCTCGCTTGTAACTCTTGTAAGATTTGGGGATATAGCCATGGCGTGCCTGAACTTTCCATGGATTGTTTCATTCCTCCAATAGATCCCTTGAATGCATTTGGGTTTTTTGTGATGCCATGCCCGATTTTCATGTGATCATCGCTTGTAATATTGGGTAGATTCGAATTACGATCTGGAATGGAAAGAGGGTACATTCCTTGAAGAATACTGTAGAAATGGGTAATAAGAAAAATAAGGTAGCAGAGGAGGCATGAGGCATGCACAATTTTTTGGTATGCATAAAAATCCTAAAGTAGCAAATAAAAGTTACAATGTTAATGCAAGTGTATATTATAACTTTGCACTATTATTGCCATTTAGCTTTAAAGGTTATTGGAAGCAATTCTGCTTGTCTTTGTATCTATAATGAATTTATCGTTTTGCCCATCTCATTATTTCTTTTGTTTTTTCCAGCCTTTGGAGGGAAATAATATAGATCATGTTCAATCCCTTTCTGTAAAGAAAAAAGAGCCAAAAGAAGGTCAAACAGTTAGTGATGTAAAGAAGCCTTTTGTTCTTTATATTGGCTACATACCTCATGGGTTTTATGAAGAGGAGTGAGAGGCAAGGACTGAAGAAAACCATTTTATAATTTGTTTTGATAATTATTATTTGTCTGATTATTATTTTAGCAATGGAGTTATGTGTTATTTTAGCTGGCATGTGCACAGTACAAGTCAATTTTGCAACAATTATTTGTGGACAGGAATTTTACATTCATATCTGACCCACTTAATGCTCTTTTTATCCAACTTATTTTGAATCAAACGACTTCAAATTTCAAGGAATAAAAAGGTTTGTAATGAAATTTCTTTCCACATTGTGAGTGTTTTATGGAAAGACATTTAGATTAATATTTTAAAGTAATTGACATCATTGATACGCGGATGTCAATGTTTTCTTTTGTAACCAAAGGAAAAACTACATATAATAAATGGGGTTCATCATTGTCATTGGTAAATTGAATATATCCTTAGTTTTGCTTTGTAACAAAAGGAAAAACTAAAATGTTACACTGACGTCTATTTATCATCCAAAATTTCTCATATTTAGTATACCGTTGACCATTGACGTCTATTTAGTATATTTATCATTGACGTTAAGTAGGATCAATTTTCGTTATCTTATGTTTGATTATATGCCTAGATTTGTTCAAAGTCCAAATGTTTGTTAAATCAGTAAATTTTATGGTTAATGTCAGTACCATGTCGGATTTTACAGACACCCATTTTTTCATAATTGAAATTGCGATGAATACAAAACAGATTTCCGATGTAAAAGTAAATTCCCAAATTTTGTATTTGACGACATACCCAAATTTCGTGAAACCCCGAACAATTGTTTAAACAATGAATTTGAAGTTTGGTGTCAATAGCATATGGAAGGATATAGACACCCATTTTGTCATTAATGCAACTGAGATGAATACAAAACAAATTAGAGAAATCTCACATATTCAAGAATTTTGTTTGAAGGATACTAGATTGATCCTTTTAGATGAGTGTAATGGTTTGAGTATTTGGTTTCAGCAACGTTTCTCTATGAACTGTTAAAACCCCAATGTGTTTTGGTCTTTCAATGATCGTAGTTAAAACCCAGGTGGGTTTTGGTGGATTCAGAACATCCTGACTTGGGTGTTGTTTTGTTTCCTCATTTAAGACAGTATGGCAGCGACTTCAATGGAGTAAAAAAACCCTTGTCACACAGGAGAATGAAGGATTCAATGGCAATATTAGTGGGTTCAAGTGCAGAGTAGTAGATTGCAGGGCAGGACTTTCACGTTTTCACGCAGGTTTTCTACTATTCCAAAACAAAAAAAACTGTTAAAAAATGAAAACGTCTAGACCGCTGTCAAACCGTCAAATTTGACATAGTGGTAGAAACGTCCGCAAAAGCCTTTTCCATAGGGGGATGCCTTTGGCATAATTATGATAAATTATAATTAAACTAAAAGCAATTTAGAATCTTATCAAACCTGCAACACATTGAAGCAATAAATCTACACCATGTTATATTAATAAATGTTATACGTATAACATCAAAATTACAGAAACTTATAATTTATTTGGGGGAGATGAATTTAAAATACATAAATTCAAAATGTAAATATACTTCGGACGCCACCGCCGAGACGAAGGTTCTAAGTTCGAACCCTGCGCGTGATTTCTCCGTCGTCTACCTATAATGTCAGTCAGAGTGGCCCTTTCTAGGCCTTCGGAGTTGTGCTCTGGAAAATGTTAACTGACCCTGAGGATACCCCAATACTTCATCACTTTCCACGAGTCGCTATCTCCACCCAGACTGTCGCCGCCCTGACCTGCCCTTCCCTGACATCCACGTGGAGCTTTGTTGGCCGTTGAGATTTTGATGCATCTACGGATTTCCAAATCAAGCCGTTGATTTCTGCAACAAGCAGGTTGAACTCCAAATAGTAACGCCTTCGGCGTAATAACTTCTATTTCTCTATTGTCGAACAATTTTTACATTTTGAACGTGCAAATATTTACCCTCCCTTTTCTGACGGGTTTGAGGACTTAAGAAGGGCCGTGACAGGTTCAAATTTTGAACCCTGGACTGGTCCAATATTTGCCCTTCCAGCGCTTCGAATTTGATCCCTGGTTCTCCTGGATTTTTGGAGACGCAAAGATTTAAAAGCACATGCGATATTCAATAAATGGACCATTCCAAAAAGTAAAACAAAGAGCACGGGGATACTGTGAGTCTTAGCGGCAAAAAGCCATGGGGAAGTCTTCAAAGGATAAGAGGGTACTCATTCCTTACCTGTTATTTTAATTTGCCCTGTAGTTTTCTTCCTCTTATTTTGAGATTTGCACAGGATATTTACTATCGCAAAGCCAAGGAAGAAGGGTGGCGTGCTCGCAGTGCCTTCAAGCTTCTCCAAATTGATGAAGAATTCAACATATTTGAAGGTATGCTTTCCTTCTCTTAGTGAATTCATTCCTAATATTATTATCATCCATGAAAACATGGTCAGAAGACTGCATGGTACAATATTGCTCCTTACCTGGCTTGATACTCTACAGTTAAAAGCAGAACAAATTGCTACAAGTTATGTTTGCTTTACAGTGATCTGGTCTTGTTTAGGAAAACAAGTTTGTGTCTTCTTCTTTGGGTTTAAGCATCAAATACAAATTCCATCGAAATTTTGTCCGTTATATGGTTGTTATGCCACATGATGAAATGATTTTCGTTTCACTGTCAGAAATTACTTTATTCTAGTAGCAAAAACTATAGGTTGCATTTCACATGGTTACGAGCCACAATCTGTGGAGTCATGTATGTTTATTCTCTTTACTCTTTTCTTCAGAATTTGGTCCTTTAGTTACTTTTTAAAATTTGGAAACTTGTTGTTTTGTCCATCCTGACTGCGGATAAGACATTTGAATGGTTAGTTTTGTTAAAATATAACATTAGCACTTTTATAATCTTTTACCAAAAAACATACATTAGGTCCTTTGTTTTAGGACCTTTTTGATACAAGTCTTCTAGATTTTAGATAATTATCAGTTCAAATGTTAATTGATCTGATGCAGGTGTGAAACGTGTAGTCGATTTGTGTGCAGCTCCTGGCAGTTGGAGTCAAGTAAGCATATTATGTTTTATATTTCACTTTTATGGAAATATTTCCTAAAGAAATTTATAACATAATCGTTCTTAGTATTTGGGTATTATGTGTTATCCCATAAGGTCCTTCTTAACCTTTTTCTAAAACATGGTTTTTTTATATTTATATTATATATATGAGACAGACCCCAAACTACTGGCAAAATTCAAATTAGAGGTGATGTAAAATTTGCTCCGGTGCACTTGAAGGAATCAGATGGCGCTTATATTGCTTTGTTTCAAGCTTGTTTCTTTTCTGAAACCGAACTTATTGTTTCTTGAATGTAGTGTTATGGTTCTCTATTCTTACTTGCAACTATTTTTTGTTGAGGAATCGCTCGCGATTTCTCATATTCTTCACTCATCATATACTCAAGCTATGACAGTCTATCATACTAAAGCAGACTGGCAACTTTATTAACAGAAGATGTTATGTAACTTTAGTAACATAAGTTGTATCAGCTAATGTGATCCAAATGGCGTACGAGATGATATTAAATCAGATAGATAGTTTGCTCAATTAAATTTTCTGTTTGTCTAGTCAACTTCTTTATCTTTCAATGATCTCTTCAGTTGAGTACTGGCCAGCTTGGTTTTAACTCCACACAGCAGTGTTCTAACCGAGCATAGCTTTAGTGTGATGACTTTGGATGCCATATTTAAATAGTTGGTGTTTTCTTGCTGATTGGAATCTCTGTGTGGCTGGTCTCTTTGTGTTAGTTCATGCAGCTTTGCTTGAAATATAGTCCACCTCAATCCAACTCTGCATTGCTTGAATCTAATGTTAGAGAATGCAATTTTATGGTGTTTGCCCAACTCTGCATGTCTTCACTTTATGTCTGTGTAACCACAGTTGATTATTATATGATGATTTGTCAATTGGCATGTCACTTTGCTTTATTGCTTTAAACTGTTGTTGGTCATAACACAACTTTTGGTCATCACTGTGTTGATTTGCGACAACTCTGTATAGCTTCAGTGTAATGCTTGTATACTAGTTGGTTTATTGAAAATAATGAATCCAAAAAGCTATGAAACATCTCACTTGTCAAAAAGTTTGTAAGTCCTCAATGAGCTAATAATACAGTGGAGATTATAAATGCCATTTTGAATGTTTCATGTATTTGAAGTCAGCTCTATTGCTTGCCCATCTTTCTCCTCCCGCATTCTCCTTTTCTAAAATGTTCCTCCTTTTGAGATTCAAATTTTCCAAATGTTCTTCAAGTATATCTATTTAGCCATGGTTTTAACTTGGAACAATACTTTTCAATTGGCACACTCATAGAAAACTTGAACCTTTTTGTTTTCTCAAATTGCTTTTTCATCTGGACAACTGTTGACTATTTAATATCTTTCTTTAACTGAGTGCATCACTCTGGGAACATATATACCTTCGTTAGAACTTGAACTGAGAAACTGTTCACCCTAATTTTTGCATTGTTATGCCTCAATTATGATACTTGTCATGGATATTGTGTATCAAAGACAGTACAAGCTGCCACTTGGTTGCAATTGAGATTTTTGTCTGTGATCGAGTCTGTTATGACTCAAAATGGACATATCTAATTAAGTAGCTTATTGTATTTTCAATGTAATGGCAGAAAGCCTCAATTCTTTACTTAGGCAGGACATTGATATAAAGTTATAAACCATGGGAAATGAAAAAATTAACTGCGAGGCCCACAAAATCAGGTCAGTCCACAAGCTTAACTGAACCCAAAGAAGCAAGTGGGACCAATGGATTTGTCATTAGAGAACTATCTGAGTTGATGAGACCTAACTTAACCATTGGAACTCACAGTAATAACTATTGAGACTGCAGGATTTCCCCCTCCTCACTCAGTTGTATAGCAGAATAAACACGATGGAACCCCGGAGCAGCTGAGAGGTACACAAGAAATCTAAAAGCTGAATGGTTATCAGTGATAAAGAAGGAATTGAAGGTTTCATTTTTGGTGCCTTAGTGAGCACCCCTAGGCCAACTTAGGAAGTAGGATTCATGGGAATATAGATGTATGGATGGCCCAGCATTGGCTGACATTTGATTATTATCTATTCATCACATTCAGTAGAAGAATTTCATCAACTTTGCAGCATTTATTTTCTATATATTTAATTTGAATCATACTTTTTGTCGGTACGTTTCACTCTTATTTCTGGCATTCTTGTCATCATGAGCTATTATTATTGTGCATTCATCTTGAGGTATTCAAACAATATTCTTGCTTATTTTTATGTGAAGTTTCTTCTCCAGTTAAGTATGAAATCACATTTATGAATGAAATTATTGCATACATAAACTTCACAATGCATCATTAAGATAATACATGAATTCCTTGTTTGTGATGCCAGGATTTTGGTGAAATTCCTGAAATTTTCAGCAAATTCTCTCATTGGCTGTCTTTCTATTGAGGACAAATGAGTGAGAACGATATCCTCATCTGCGGCCAGTTTTAATGATAATCTGTCTTCAGATTATACCAGTTGGTTATAGAGCCTAGACGGAGCTGCCGTTTTCTGTCTGGGGCGATGTTAGTTAAGGCCTCCACAAAAATCCTAACAGAAAAATCTTCTGTTGGCAATATTGAATGCACAGATTCGTTGATCTGGATTTATAGACCATCTTCTGAAAATTTAGGGAAAATTTTCCTTGACTTGGCTGGTAAATCATTGTGTTTGGCAAGAGTAAGGGGTCTTATTTGATTGCCCCAAGCTTGCAGGTCATGTGCAGGTTCTTTACCAGCCATTTGTGGTAAAAAACAACTTGAATAGGATGGATATTCAAGGGCAGTTGCAAGTCCAAAGCTTAGAAAGTTCCGCTTCAGGGCAAGGCGCATTCAGGAGTGGAGTATGTAGTTCTTGCACTTCTGTCTCCTTCTCCTAGGTTTAGAATCAACTCTAAAACTCACTGCTCTTGCAGTTTCATAGAACTTGTCTTCAGCTCCTCTGCCAAGCTCTGCTTGTGTAAAATAGCCTCCTGCCAGGGTCTGAATAAAATGTCAAAGAAATATCCGTCATTCTGCCTCCACGGCTAGTGCCGAAAATAGATTTACATACAAGTTTGACAACACTAGACCATTGTTGCCAGGAGATTGGTATATTCCAAAATAAGGATACGAGTGTATGCCAATTGCCAAATATATATGTAAATTTCAAAGATGAAAAAATTACAAGATTTGTGAATGAACATTCAACAATTTGAAATGATTGGTAAACATTTAACAGTATGTACTACTTTTGAAGTACACTACATGAAAGGCTAGGAGACATCAGAAAGCAAGCTGATTCTGGAGCTCTTGAACAAGATCAAATCAGAAAACCTTAGCCTCCATAAGATTCTGGGAGGCAGCTCTGTTCCATAGTACTAGAATTTTTTTTTGATAAAGGGTAAAAGTTTATATTGATTGGAGAAGAGAGTACAAAAGAGTCCAAGTTCTTGTGATTAGAAAATCAGACCAATCAGCACATAAGTATACAAAACAAAGTCTAAAGGCCAAATAACCCTGTATACATAGAACACAAAAGAAGGCAGAGTAGCTTTATGATAACCAAATTGGCATACTAGGAAAGAAGAACAATACTATACTTCAGTAAAGACATATATGTAGTGTAATAGATAAGAAGAACATAGAAAGGACCTTCCTGATACTAGAGAATTTCTTCATTTCAACTGAGGCTTGGGAAAACCATCATGAGAGGGACCAGCTTCCTTCATTGGGTGATCAAATCCTTTTGTGCATGAGATTTTGTTCAGACGTATCACCAGCACCTCAAAATCTTTACCTTCAGCTTCTGTGGAGCTAGTCATGATGCTGTTGTAAGGCCTACAGCACGTGCTATTTTAATTCATAATCAAAGTTTGAGAATTGGCTCAGGTGCTGAAACCAGGAAAAATCAATAATTGTTTCTACACTTGATTTTTTAACATAGTTGTACTTGGCCTATATTATCAACAATGGCGTAATCTTGTTATTTTTGCAGAAGCTGATCAGTAAAGAAAATCCTTTACTCACGAATTTTCGTTAGTTACAAAAAAATTGCAAATATAAATCATAAAATACTTATGTGAAGTACCCCTCTTTCCCTTTTTCGTCAACTGATAAAATGTTTGTACACATGGACATCTAGAGACGAACCCATATTCGTCTCATCATTGTACACTTTGGATGCTTCTGTATAACTTGCAATTTGAAAAATTTACCATAAAATTAAACTTACCAACTGTTGAGGCATCTTATTTGTAGTAGACATACAAAAATATCAACAATGGGAGGGTTTGAGATAATCTGATGCAATATTGGACAAAAGTTCCTATATGATTTTTATTTTGATTTTGACCTGGTGAGGCTTAGGGTTCAACACTTGTGCTGGATTCTTAACATCCTTGGAGTTTGAACTTTGACCACTAGGGGTGCTCACTATGCTCACGCCACAGTTCACCTCCCCCATTGTGTGCTACCACCCCACTCACACTGACGTGCATGTGATCTTGGGGGCCCAAGGAATTCTCCAACCACAAGTACAACAACAGGGAGTCCGCCGCTCAAGAGCTTCTTTCATCTATACTGCTTTTTCAAAGGGGCAAAAGATAAAGCTATATTGAGGAATTTTTTTTTTTTTACTCATGCTATTCAATATTAATATTAAACTACAAGTCAATAGGTTGGATACAATGAACACCATTGTTAAGGCGAGAAAATTTGTCGGGTGGACAAATTTGTGGGTTTCTTGCCAACGCTCTGGGAATCTAAGTCCCTCTACTTAAACGGTGCAACTTCCGTGTTTACATGCGCGTGAAAAGGTGATTTTTGTGGTGGCCTTGCGACCCGGGATCCAACAGGGGCACTCCACTGACCCTGCGACAAAGCTAGCAATTTCTTGCTAGAGAGTACTTTGCGAGAGAAAGGAGAAAGGGGAGTGAGAAAATAGAGGTAGGAGAATTAATGTTGGGTAAAAAATCAGATTCTTGCACACCCAGTTAATCAGAAAGTTCAACAACACGCATTATATTTAAGAAGAAACAACCCTTTCATGCAAATGGCAAAGGAAGACCAATTAGGATACTTATGAGCACAAAGAGTCAGTAAATCCCTTAGTCAAAAAAGGCTAAAAACTCCTTCCTTAGTATTGATGCTTGAGCAGAAATTGTACATAGTGTGAGAATAGAGGAATGCAAGAGTGGGAAAATAGAAGAATTTCAGCTATCTCTTTGTTCCTTCACAAGAATTACTCTCTCATGAGTTTACAAATTGACAACCAGCTAAGAAGAAACCTCAAATAAGGAGCTCATTACAATTTATAAGAGAGAGATGCCTCTGCATATTCTTAATGACACTTCATATGCCTTTTTCTAACTTTAGACATTTTCCTGAGAAAATATTTAGTCCCTTTTATATAATCAAGGTGACTTAATTTACATTATGTTTCTAAAGTCACTTTTAAATGACTTAAAGAATTACATATTAAAAAGTGCAAACCCCAAATAAATTAATTAGAACATTTGAATTTCATATGCCTTTTTCTAGAGATTTTCCTAAGAAAATATTTAGTCCCTTTTATATTGGGACTTAATTTATATTATGGGAAGGATATCAAAAAGAGAAGAGAGAGAAGAAGAGGAGATGTTGCTCCTGATGAAGTCCGCTGATTCCGATCATTAAAATGCTCCAATGCGATGAAAATCTGAATCTTTGAATCCTTTGCACCCTGAGAAGCTCCTTTGGATGGTTTAAGGACACCTTGGTTTAAGTGTTCAAAAACAATTGTTAAATGTCTTCACTGATGACCACAAACACTGACTCATAAAGATCCTTTCTGAAGAGATGGAGCTCAGAATTGATCCTACCAAGTTGAATGAACTGTTTTGCACCAATGACCACAACTTCCACCCTGCACATGATATACCTGTGACTCGAACCATGAAGTGAGTGTCGAAAGACACTATCGAGTTCCTTGAGATGGATCTCGAATGCACTATGAGAAATGCCTATGATGATCCCGAATGATGATGTTGACTTGAATGATCATCCCTCTATGTCCCATTGTGGTAAAATAACCCTTTGAGTGTGACTTACTATTAATAGCAAGTGCCTAAATGGGAGACTTACTATTTTTGGTAAGCAGGTGATTTTTGCCTCTTCTTGACCATCCTGATGATTAACTTCTTCATTCAATCCTATGCACACTACCTTTGCCTCGGCCACTTCTTGGGAATGATTTACTATTTTTAGTAAGCACCCATATAGGGAGCTTACTATTTTTAGTAAGTGTTCATTTTCACTGTTTTCTGCTCTGGACAATCATTCTGACTTCCTGATGATCTTCAGTGCACATTGCCTTTGCCATAGCCACTTTTGATGATGACTTTCCAAACATAGCAAGCCTGTATAGGAAAGCTTACTATTTTTGGAAAGTGGATTTCTGGTGCTTGTTTTGCGATGAACACATATTTTTGGACTTGGCTCGTCGTCGCGATCTTATCCTCCGAATTTCACTTGATTTTGCCCACTGAGAATGCTTGAAAATAAAAAAACGAAATTTTCACCTGGCAGTGGCTTCAGGGGCAAGGAGCTGTCATGATGGCCATTAATGGAGCTCGAAATTTGCAGGTCTTGGATTTTCACCTCCGATCGCGATGAAATTGACTCCATTGGGATAGGTTTTTCATTTTGAGTCTATGTGCAAAATTTTTAGCTTCAATTCCATTGCCGGATTGATGGGAAATCCGACGAATGTGAGCTAGGGCACGAAATGGGGTTTTTTATGAAACAAATGATTTAGGGCATCATTTGACTCCATGTTTGTTGCATCTTGATCGACCTTAAAAATGAGGAAGTCTGTAAAAGATTTCATCTCAATCCGTTGAGTATTTTGTGAGATATGAATGAATTTTTTCTATGGTGACTTCGAGGTTTTTGGGCGAAAAATCTTTGTTTCTTCACCGTTTTTCATTCTTTCCGTTCTTCATTGCAATTTGATTGTGCTTTTTAATGAGATTTTATTTTCAATGTGAGGAAGGACTTGGGGACCTGGCTGAGTGCAGTAATGGAGGTTTGGATTCTAGAGAAAAATTTGCCAGAGTTCTTCTTTGGGTATGGAGGTGTCAGGGGATGAAATCAGACATGAAAAATGACTAAGTGTTGGTGCTTTATTCATCCCAAATTTGAAAGCATGTTGGGAATCATTTAGAGGATCCCTTTAGCCCTTTCCTAAAGGGACGAAAGGGATGATAAATTCCCCATCGTGCTTACTCAGAGTTGCGACTCTTGGCGAAAATTTGAATGTACTGAGCATTTGAGTGTGGGAGCTCTCCTGGGAGCGAAGCACCTGGGGGCTGAGTCTGGGCGTATGGAGAACCAAAAGGCATTAGGGGGCTGGGTGCATTTTTTTGTCCCCTTATGTCCTTTTGCTAAAGGGATGAAAGGGACATCAATTTCCACATCGTGCCAGGTTGCGACACTTGGCGATCATCCGTGCAGTGAGAGGAAAGGCTCAACTTAGCTCCTAGGGGCTTAACTGGCAATGCAGGAGGTCATATTGGGTCTTGAGGGCCAAAAAGGGTTGGGCGCAATTTTTTGTGTCCCTTATGTCCCTTTGCTAAAGGGACGAAAGGGACATGAAATCCCACCAGGCTCCTTGGTGCTGACACGTGTCCACTTGAAAAATTGGCTAAGTATCAAACTCTTACCTTGAGCCAACTTGTGACGGCGATAACTTGAGCTTCTTGATGAGTTCGAATGAAATTTTATATGAATTTGATTGGAAAACACCCAATTTGTTGAATGGTGATGGTTTGGAGCTTTAATTCACTGCATCACCTCTAAATGGCCCCTTTCTTTTCTGGGACCGCCATTTGCATGCCAGAAGAATGAGTTGCCTAGGAAGTGCATGATGTTTCATGATGTCTCGTTTTTTCCACCATTTAGGGCATGGAAATACCTTCCATAGGTATTTTGTTTGCTCTTGAATCTTCATAGAAGCTCCCAAAATCGCTTCTTGAAGCTTCAGGCACTCCTTCACTGTGTATGCTCCTTTAGGCCTAAAACCCACTTTTGCCGAATGTGGCTCTAAAACCTCCAGGATCTTTCCAAAATCTCCCAAAATCTTTTCTATGAGGTTATGCTCTTGGCACTTGAATGCATCTCCATGTTGAATTTTGATCCTTCATTGATCTGCTCCAGGGGTGGTGCATTAGTCCTAGGAAGGCCAGTGGTAGCCCTTCCCAAAACTACTCAAAAATTGACATTCTTTAAAAGCTCCTAAAATCACCTAGGGGGAACTGAACTTTGCTTTCCTAAATCACCTAGGGGAATTGGATGGACATCCAATTGAGGACCATTATATGGACTGAGTAAGGCTTGGTGTTAAGGATGGGTAGGGATCTGGGGTGTCTTGGAAAGGTAAGACTTGAAAATTTTGACACAGGGGTATCGTTGCCATGCTTGAAAGTTGGAAATTTTCTTGTTGCACATTTGCATGACAAGACCTTTACCAAACAAAGCACCAAAAAGTACAATTAATACCAAGTGGACCTCACATTTAAACCATTATTCAAGAAATATTCTTTGGATTACCACCAGACAAATAGAGATATAGACCTTCAAATAAAACTAAAATCAAACAGTCAACTAACCTTCAAATCATTCTAGAGTTAGCTATGCAAAGAAACACAAAATAGAATATAAGAGCTGTCAGAAGAGTTATACTTGCTAAATCATATTTCCATGTCCCCATGCTACTAATGAAAAAGACATATGGCACCATAAGAATGTCTATAGACCACAACTTTTTCATGAATGTTGCAATTGCAGACAAATAAGTGCTCTCAATCATAGATCATGTTCTCGTGGTCCTTGAATGAATGTTTATCTCTTTTGAAACTGATGTTAAAAGTAAATATGTTTGATTAAAAGTCTGAGAATCATATGAAGCAAGGACACTGTTCATCATAAGAGAGAAACATAATGAATTCCTGTGGCAACCCCTCTTCCGATGTCCAGAAATATGTCCAATTCTTTTTTATTTTGATTTAATGTTTTCCATAATCATCCATTGAAAGCATAGTTACTAAATCTGGCTGGATCCCGATTTTTCAGCCAACTGGAAGCAAAAGTCAATTATAAACCTTATATATTAAAAATATAACTTTTTACATTACACTATTAAAGTTTTTTATTGTATTTGTCAAATTTTCATATTTGTAAAATTCAACTCATATAAATTTTAGACTGGATTTTTCCGAACCTTTTCAAGAATTCCAGATTTTCGGATTTTTTTTCCCTCTTGAATGGATCTGGATTTTCGGACCTGGTAACTATGATTGAAAGAGAAGTGCCACCTAATTAACTCGTAGTTGACTTCCCCTGTTTACTTCATTACAGGTTTTTGTTGCTTAAGTCTCTTAATTGCTCATAAGTAATTACACTTGATTATTCATCATTTAGAGTGACAACCAAAATCAAAGTGTAGAAACCAGTTTCATTCAATGCTACAGTCTCATGATTGCCATAATGCTAGGGTCTAGGGAATCTCCTGGTTCCATTTTCTGTAATATACCTTTTAGGGCAGATTTGCACAATTTTGGAATTCAACTGAAACCCTTATTCAAAATTGACAAAAATCTGAAAATGAACCAAAACCCCTACAGAAATTCACCAAATTCTAAAATACACTTGCAAAACCTTTTGGAAAATTATAAAATTAATTTATAACAAGTATAGGCACCATGCAACTTCAAATCTGATTTTTATTTATTTATTTTCTAGGCTGTAAATTAAATAATTACAACGGTACATATAATTACAAAATCAACATCAAATAACAAACCGGTGGAGAGATGATGCCCTTTCAAGCTCCTAGTGCCACAGCTTCTCAGAGTCACCTCCAAGGGTGATGTCGACCCTCCAAAGGGTGACGCCTGTACATCTGCCCTAATGCAGGTAGCTGGCCTCCCAAAACAAGTCGCTACACCCTATGCTGCCGTCCAGCTATTGCACCAAATTTTTAAGATTATGCCCTAGCCTTGATTCAAATCTTCTTTCGCTCAGATGTGAGTGGCTCTTGTGTGATGATGCCCTAGTGTTGGTGATGATGTCCTAGCTTTGATATGCCCAAGTCCTGTGTGAAGCTACTTGTAGAATATTTCTGATCACAATGAGGGTTGCTGTCCTCAAGTGATGGATGCTAAGAGGATTCTGTCCTCAATAGGTGAAAGTAGAAGCACAAGTGCTTGACTTCATAAAATCAAGATGATAGATTATAGATGTCCAGAAATGAACCCCTCCTTTTATATCCTTCCTTTTCTTTTAATTTCTAATTAAGTGTTGGCCCACTTAAATTAGAAAAGTACTCTTATTTTAAAATCAAAACATTAGTGGTCGACATAAAGTTACTTTTTGGTTCACTTAGTTATAATCTTACCATGTACCCTTTTCCTTCATCCCATTAGCCTGTGGGTTGTGTCACAAGGTTGGCGAATTTTTCGCTTCAAGTTCGAAATTCGACGAACTTCTGTTGGGGAACAAAAAGTTGTTGAAATTCGTTTATGTTCGTCTTGAAAATCGCATAGAAAAATGTCTAGCGTGGATGTTTGCTTGGTTTGGTGTGGATATCCATGTGGGGCTCTATGGGAGGGCTATTGGAGGGTTATCGCTGTGTTGGAGAGAGGAATCGAGTCGAGTTGCAGGTAGTGGTTTAAGAAAAACACGGGTTTTATTTTTTGCTTTATTTTTTTTTCATATACGGTTTTTTTCAATTTTTATGTTATGCTTTTAGTTGTTTAAGTTAGTTTTTGTAACTATTTTTTTAATTAACTTTTCTTTTATTACAGTTTAAAACTTAGGTTAATAATTTTGTTTTTTAAATTTATTTTTTAATGTTTATTTTTCATATTAGGTTTTCTATTCATTAAGTTTGTTTTTATAATATTTTATAATTAATTTTTTTATGTTAAGTTTATTAATATTTTTAATGAATTTTTAAAAATATAAATTATTACTATATTAAATATAAACTTTGGTGTTTTTTATTTGTAATATTTTATATTTTATAATTTTAATTTTATATGTTTTTCTATTATTTGAACTTAATGGCGAATTTTTTTTCAAACTTTATCCGGTGGGCAAACTCAAACCAAATTTTATCCTCGTCGAACTTGAACTCGAACTCGAACCTTGTTACATAGCTTGTGGGAAACAATAAAATAAGCTAAGGGTCTTTGTTCTGCTTTAATTTAAAAAAGGTGACATTATAGGCCTCCTCTCTCAAAATTGCTTGCCTTCAAACAATCGCAAGCTTGGAAGCTCAAGTATCACTGTGCCAATGTGGTGTCGTGCGGTAGTGTTTATAGAGCTTGGATCCCGTACCTGTCAAATGGGATAACTTCTGCCAAAGAACATGGTGTGATATATCCCAAATGGATAATGAATGCAATCCAACCTCAAGATGATCCCTCAAAATTTGTAAATGCCGGAAAACATTCACAAAATCCCGCAAAGCTAAAGTTGTCATATGCTCACATCATTGGGCTGCTGCTGTCCCACTTGGCTTCTTTTATGCAAGGATGGTTTTGATATCAAACCCTTGGGCTCTAATGTTTCCTTTCATGATTTGGCGAACTGTTGCTCCCAATATTTGATAAAAATCAGACTATAGATGGGCTGGAAATGAGTTGCAACAACTGCCAATCACTTGTATTTTCATCCAACTTGGTACCCGTGTGGCTGCCTTGAAGATCTCCTTCAGCTGAACCCTCTTCCAACTTCTTTCATCAAAGATTTTCTCTCATTTTGTGCAAGCTTACAACTGTCCTCAGCTGATAACAACAAATCCAGCACTCTGAAAATGTCATCATAGTTGCAAAATTGATCTCCTTTTGCCCCAATCAAGGGTGTGAACCATGTAGGAGCTGAAAATGCTAGTGGGAGTAAGTGCATCAATGAGATAGAAGTACCATAGGAGGTGATAATGCTTATGACAACAACAATGAAATTGGGAATTTGTAATGTCCCCGATGGACATATTTTTACCCCTAAACGGATTTTAGGCAATCCCAAACACTAAATGCAACTTGTAGACAAAATTTCAATAAATTATCATGCAAATTTGAATTAAATAGGGGGAGTGCGACTATGGTTCGGTGAAAAACCCACACTAATCAGCAATAAAAATATATCTATTCACTGAAATCTGATTTTCTAATTTTTAACAGCCAATGCAAAAAGAGAAACTCAGATTTTAAGAGATCAAATATGCTGAAACACTGCTCAGAAATCTGCAATATATTATAGCTGAAAATGACACTTTTAAGCATCCAAAAATTCAGAGAATGAGCTGATTCAACCACTAAAATCCATCTTTATTAATAGCTTCCAAAATCAGATCCAAAAACGACCTTGAACATACCAGATTTGACTAAAAGTGGGTCGCTCCACTAGAGATAAATAGAATGACACTGCTGTAATATTTCTTCAAATCCTTGATATAGAAATTTGCAAAATCCCTTCAACTACTGCTGGAAAATAACTAAAAACATTTGCAAGCTCAATGGAATTCCTTGTGTAGAAATTCTTCACATGCTCTAAGAGGGTTTTCATCCTCTAGAGGCAAATTCCAATGGTTTTCGTCGTTAGAATATTTATGCAAAAGCTCTAAGCTTTAGACACAATCCAAAAATTATCAAATGATCATAGAATGTCTCCAAGACAAGTCGACTTGTTCTTTTAAGGAAGGAAGCGACCCAAAGTGGCCACACATGAAACCAATCACCTTTCTCCTCCATTAAATGTTTTCACCCACTTGCTTCATTTAATGTTTTCCACTTTATTTAATATTTTCCCTTGCTCTCATTTAATATTTTCTCTTGCTTTCATGTAATATTTTTCTTATATTAAATGCCTTTTTCCCTCCAAATTGCCTTCCTAATGCAAGTCGTATTTTCTTAGAAGGAATAACTTTTGGCCCATGCTCTTTTGCCTCATTGGTGCAAGTCGCACTTTTCTAGAAATAAACAATTTAATAAACGCTTTTCTCTTGTTGGCTCGTTCTATGTTTATTTTATTATTAAGTCTATTATTTTATTATAAGTGCTTTTTATAATGTCTATTTTATTTTTTAGCATTTTATAATAAAGTAATAAAACTTAAGTATCCCTTTTTTAATTCTCCTTAGCCGTCAGGAAGACATAATAGGCTCGGGAAGGGGATATTACAGAATTTGATGCATGGCTGTCCCAATTGTGTTCCTTCCACGTTTGGGTAGGAGGATATCATCATCCCTTGTTCTCCTCATATGCATGCCAATCATTAGGCTCACTTCTTCCCTTTGCTTCTCATACATATGAGCATGCTGGATTGAACCACACTTATGTCTCTTCTTTTCTATCATCTCCATTTTCGGACCTGCACATAGAACAAACATATTAATAAAATCCAGAGCTTCCACCAACATCCTGACAATCGCTCCATCATGCCTGATAGGCATGTCATTTAACTCTCTTCTAATGCTTGCATCTTCTTCATAATTTCCTTTCATGTGATGACTTCCAACAGTCAATTATTGCTATATCCCACACATGGCTGTAGCTGTAGCATTGCATTTTCTCGCTCACAAACAACATTGTAGTGGCTGGAAACTTTTTTATAACAACGGCAAACAATCCCTCATTGATGGTAGGCGGAAAATCCTTCCACCTTGTTACTGAAAACACATTTGTGACTGTCATAAAAAGTGTTAAGGGGCTGATTCTATTGCATACAACAACAAAAAGAATAGGACAACAACTGTCATACTTTCGATTATTCACAAAATTCAGAAATGACAGTGATATAGGGACTGGAATCAACCATATAGTGACTGAAAATTCATC
Source organism: Taxus chinensis (assembly GCA_019776745.2). Classification (NCBI taxonomy): domain Eukaryota; kingdom Viridiplantae; phylum Streptophyta; class Pinopsida; order Cupressales; family Taxaceae; genus Taxus; species Taxus chinensis. Next base: position 910,404,549 of record CM034147.1, on the reverse strand, counting down.
GACAACAACAAACTGAAAATTACTCAAGTGTGTGACTGAAATTGCTTGTATGGCTGCATAAAAATTGTTGAGCTGGCTGGAAATGAGGATGACATCAGCTTTCCGACCTGGAATAGTGAAGTTTTTTTGAAGAAACATATCTTCCTTGAGTTCCCCTTCACACCATGCGATTGAAATTTCCTCAAAAATAGCCTCAAACTGAAAATTACTCACTTCAATGACTGAAATTACTTCCATGGCAACAAGTACATAAAGATCATATGGCTTACCCACTTTCCCTATCAAGTATCTTGCTGCTCTGGCAATGGTGACTATCCTCATAGCCTTGCCCTTCTTGTATCTCCAAAGATCACCCAGATCCCAAACTTTCATGTACACACAATTTGGAACTTGTATGAAAGTATCTATGTGCCCTTTGCCCCTCAAAGGGATTTTCACTCTATCACTACTTTCACTATGCTGTCCCTGATGACCACAAATTTACTGCGATATACCATGAAACATCAAACTTGACATAAGATCATTCTTTGCAACATCCCATGATTACAACACATCTGAAATGACATAGTAGGAAGCAACAAATCCACAACATTTCCATACCTTTGGCTGTCCACAACTTGTTCACCTTCCTTTTCTGGATGAATGATTGAGATATTTTCAACACCTCCATCCTTGTGGCTCAGAATTTCTGAGTTAGGATCAACATTCTCCTTCTTCTTAGACTCTTAACATTCAACAAGTGAAGCCCTTTCCGCCTTGACATGATCCATATTTTGTTGACACATGCATGGAGCATCTTCATGTTCTTGCCAAAGTCACGAACACCATCAACTTGCTTCTTATTGATTGTTGTTTTGAAAATTCCAGCAAGCTGAACATCAACATTATCATTTGGCCATTGGGCTTTTACCACAAAATTCTCTCCTCAATCTTCCAAATTTGACTTTCCTTATTTCTTTGGCTTATGCTCCATGATTTCTACCTCTTCCCTCATCGTCAAGGGAGAATAGTTTTCCCTAATTTCCCGTAAGTGTTGTTTTGCTTGAGCGTCTATCAACTTAAACTTTCCCGACTCTTCTTAGCCATTCATCACATCTTTGTTGGGTCTTCATTACATCCTTTGCACTTGCAAATCTGAATTCTTTTTTCTCTTTAACCCCAACATTTTGATCGTTCGAATCCATACCTTTTCCTTTGGAGGACTCTTCCTCTTCAACTTGCATGGTGGATTCCTCTATGGGTTGTTCCATCTCAATCTCCAACAACTCTAATTGCTCTTTTCTCCTCATCCTCCACTATCGAAATGTCTTCCTTAGCAACTTCTTGAGGTTTTGATTCTTTCTCTTCTTCTTGTAGCCTTCTTTTTAACTGCTCTAATCATTCACCACTTTTGACATGGAATCTAACTTTTCTTCCCTTTGTAAGAATTTTGCTCAAAAAAACATTGGTCAATTAGTTGTTGTCCTCATGATTCATAGCTTAGGAAGATCATTGCTTTGATACCACTGTAGTATCCTTTTTAGGGTAGATTAGCACAATTTTGGAATTCAGCTGAAAACACATTCAAAATTGACAAATATCTGAAAATGAACCAAACCCCTATAGAAATCCACCAAATTCTGAAATACACTTGCAAACCCTTTTGGAAAATTCTAAAATTAATTTATAACAAGTATAGGCAACACGCAACTTCAGATCTAATTTTTATTTATTTATTTTCTAGGCTGTAAATTAAATAATTACATCGGTACATATAATTGCAAATTCAACAGCAAATAAACAAATTGATGGAGAGATGATGCCCTTAAAAGCTCCTAGCCCCACAACCCCTCAGAGTCACCTCCAAAGGGCGATGTCAACCCTCCAAAGGGTGACGTCAGGCCTGTAGATCTGCCCTAATGCAGGTCGTTGCCCTCCCAAAACAAGTCGGTGCACCCTATGTTGTGCCCTCCAGCTATTGCACCAACCGAGATGATGCCCTAGCCTTGGTTCAATCTTTTTTTGCTCAGATGTGAGTGGCTCCTGTGTGATGATGCCCTAGGGTGTTGGTGACGATGACCTAGCTCTGATATGCCCAAGTGTGACTCCTGTGTGAATCCACTCGCAGAATATGAGGGTTTTTGTCCCCAAATTCTGATCACAGTGAGGGGTTTTCGTCCTCAACTGATGGATGCTAAGAGGTTCCGTCTTCAATAGCTGAAAGTAGAAGCACAAGTGCTCGACTTCATAAAATGAAGACAATAGATAGATGATAGATGTCCACAAATAAACCCCTCCTTTTATATCCTTCCCTTTCTTCTAGTTTCTAATTGAGTGTCGACCCACTTAAATTATAAAAGTACTCTTATTTTAAAATTAAAAACATAAGTGGTCAACATAAAGTTACTTTTTGGTTCACTTAGTTTTAAACTTTTTAATCTTACCTTCTTCCCCTTTCCTTCATCCCATTAGCCTGTGGGAAACAATAAAATAGGCTAAGGGTCTTCGTTTTGCTTTAATTTCAAAAAAAGGACATTACATTTTCACCCATTCCTACAAGACTTTCCCTAGTTTTCAAGTTCTTGTGCAAATCAAGGTGTTACAAAAGAATTATTTCTATTCAAGGACTCCTCCCAGCCTATATTAGTTCTCTGTCCAAGTAATGATGGCGAAGTTAAGAGTCATCAAAAAAATTAAAGGGTTCTATACCAGTGGTAAGATTGTCAATAAAGTCTACAGCAACGATTCTTGTACAATCACAATAAGCAAATACAGTCCGGGACTGAAGTGAGAAGTATCTGATCCAATAGAAGTTACAGCCCCAGTACCTGATGTTGATGACCAAGCAATAAGACAAGTTACAGTCCTTAAGATAAATACCAAAAAGCCATTACATACGATCCAATACAGATAATCTGTCACATCAGGTCTAGTAAGTCTTAGCCCTGAGGGGTAGGCTCTTATGGTGTGGAGGATTGTCACCAAAATCATAACTCTTTAGTCTACGTGTTCGAAAATAAAACCTAATAGAAAATCCCTTAGAAGGGACCAGGTGTCAACTATCCCATCAAATACTGTCTAAGAGATTGATAAGAAATCATCACATTCATGACTGTAATTCAAGATGCCCAGATAACAACTTCACAATGGTACACACTGATTCTTTAATGGTCTCATACATAAAATCAGTGTCCCAAAGGGGATAGCAATAATGGTGCTAAGCTCCTAGTGATGAATAGAATCTACTTAGGCTTTTCCATTCTATCTCTGTTTTCATTCAGCGAAAGGATAGGTAAAACAAAGAACTAGAAATGCTTAATCACACTCATGCATCAGTAATATAACTCAGAAATACAAGAGAGGCTACTTTCCCAGTTTTGCATTGCAGATGTATCTTTATGATCAAGTTGGTTATATTCGCTTTCATCAAAACTACAAACATTCAATTAACATATCTAAAGGGATCCCAGATTCTTAGTTCAAGATGCTAAGGTACTCTAAGTGAGCTACTCAGTAGTATCAGATCATACTCCTAAGGATTCAGTGAGGCATGTGCAATGTTCTCACTATTGTAAGGCACATAAAGATACCAACACTTCTTCCCTCAGGCATCTAGCAATTTCATAATTACAAGGTAAATCCCAAAGTTACAATTATAGAAACAATTGTATATGAATTGCGTCTAGGCAATACATATGCTAAAGGTTTTCTTATATCAATCTTAAGTAGTTAAAGTATTCACCTCCTCATAACATCTTTTAGTAGCAACTTCAAGATTACACTACTATCTGTGTTGCATTCTAAATGCATTATCTACCCTATCTGTGGTATATACAAAGTATGAATATCTTCAAAGACGTTGATACGGATCTGAAAATGAGCAGAATAGGAAGGTTCATAACATCAATGAATATACTATCTCAGTCAAGACAATAAGAGGTATAGACTTCGAGAAGGGTGAGTCCTTCCTAAGGTAAAACGAATCAAAAAACAAAATCTTCCTCTTTAAATTATAACAAATTCTTCATTTAACCCTTAAGAGGGTACAACCATTTGTTAAATCAGCTGTTTATGCCAATACAAGAGCACAATTATTCCTTCTTGTCCAAATACAGCTAACGAACAATGAAATTCATTAGCTGTCTTCACTTTTATAAATTTTGCAAACACATTATGATCTTTCCATTTCGTCACCAATCATGAATTTGAAAGCAACTAGAACTTAAATGATGCAGGGTCTTACAAGTTCTTCTTCTAGGCTTCTTTAATAGTCCTTATCTAAGTTGCCGCATTCAAATTCGTGTTCGAATTCGCCGATGATTAAATTCATGAAAAATTCGTTGCTAAAAAAATCAGCAATAAAATTCGTGATTAAATTCGACTGGAAGGAATATATTATTTAAATTAAATATGATAATTTAAAAAAAAAAATATACTTTTATAATTTAATATTTAAACCTATATAATTAAAAGTATATATAGTTTAATAAAATATAGGTTACTATCCTACACAACATTCATATATAATCTTTTTTATAAACATTCATCAAATATAGACAATTTTAAAATGATAAAAAAATTTAAACATCTAAAAATCAAAATACAAAAGCATAATTCCGAGATATTCATATTTAAGGTTTATTTAATGCTAATAATTTTTAATGTTACAATTTTAAAAATCTAAAACCTAAATAAAGGTAAAGTAAACCTAAATACTATAATATTAATATAATTGCAAGTGCAACTATACACACAACATATTTTTATGGTAATGAAACCGTCCACGGAAAAACATGCCCGCGACCAAATCCGACGCAGCAAGCAGGGCTTTCGAGCTCAAACCGTCAAGGAAAGCAAGCAAATTGAAAGGAAATTGTTATATTAATTGCTTCACAAACGCTGCAGATCTATGTGTGACCTCGAAAATGATTTCCGCACAGGTTTTAATAGATTTCTGAACAATGAATGATTTTTTATTGTATACGCTGATTTCTGTACAGCTTTTAAATTTGCTATTTGTTATGTACGAATGTATTGGCGAATTTCAACGATTTTTTTTACCCTGATTTGAGATCCGACGAATTTCAAATTTAATGCTTTCAGTTCGGCAAATGCGGCAACAGAGGTCCTTATTAGCATTCATGGAGTAAAACTCAATAAGACGTATAGGTTATGCTTCTCAAGGGTTCTATTCCTTTTGTCAATGTCATATGACTCTCAAATATGTGATCACAACCTTCAACTTACTTGCATAATCAAGGAAATACAAATCAGTGTTTCTTAGGCCTATTTGACTAGCTTTCCCTCCTTAGCTTCACTTCTCCCTTTCAAGAAATATGACCTTTTTAATGGCCACCCAAGGCTTTAATAAGTTTCCTTAAGCCTATTAAATGACTTTCAGGCCTCAAGGTCTCCACTTTACTTTCAATTCTTGCTGTACATTGAAAACTGTCTTGTAGGGCTAATAGGTAGTATTTATAGTTATGGGTTACGTTATGGCTTGGGGAATCCTTCAAAGGCTTATAGACTTCTAAAATCACCTTGCAAATGATGATAAAACAATTTCAGAGCTTTCCCCAGCTTGTAGAATCAAGAAAATGCAATTTTCTCTCAAATTAGCCCTCAATTAGGCCTTGTATAGACCTGCAGAAATTCTGTCGGTTGTATCTTGCATTGAACGGCCTGAAAACTTTAAAACTGCCAAAATATGTTATAGGACATCCAAAACTACCTTTCTACCAAATTTGAGCAATTTTGAACGGTTGAAAATTGAGATATTCAAGTTTTTCCCTCCAAAACCCTAGACAGGCCTGTGTAGAACCCTAGAATACATAAAAAGTTATAATTTTAAATTTTGAGCTTGTTTGTCTGATCTACCACTGGGATGAGGTCTGTATGAACCTAATGCATCTTATCGAACACTTTGGAGGCTTTTAACAATCATGAAATACCATAAATTACCTTCTTTGCATGACAGAAACCCTCAAGGCTAGGTTATTCAAACCCTGCATTCTAAAACAAGAGAACAAATGCTAGATCGGGCCTAGAAAACATCAACAACAATTTGATCATGCCTGTAAGAGTAGAAACAAGATCATGGAAGCCTTCTTTATTCAATTCTTGATTGGAAACAATACAAAAACCCCTGCAATATCTTCACATACCAGCAACCAACCTTTTAAACTTGGTTTCCTTCTCTCATTTTATGCTTTCTTAAGCTTCTCCAAACTGAGTTCGACCTATAACCCCTTGAACTGAATTTCTAAACTTGTTTCACATCCCAAGAATCTCTCAACATCTTTGGTCTCGTTTTACATGCTTGATTTAGGTCTTTTCCAATGTTGGGGTAAGGCTTATCATGGTGTAATACATAGTTTGACTATTTACAGTCAAGGTGAAAAGTAAATGACCTTTACTACACACTAACAAACCCCAAGGACCAGTCACCTAATGACCATCATCCTTGAAACACACTAGAAATCTCCATAAAGGCCAAAACCAATTCAAATATTTGAATTATTGGTTTTGGAGGGAAAATCTCAAAATACCCCTAAATGACCTACAAACCCCAACTGAAGCCTATGTAGGGCTTCTTATTGACACAATAGGACCCATAAAACCTCTTATAAAGAAAATAGCATTATGATTATGCTCTATACATTGATGCACCTGCATCATTTAACTTTGTTTTCTTCTCATTGCACCTAACAGAATAATTTCGAAGAAAAATGGAAACCATCAAATTCTTCTAACTTTCCTGTAACTGCAAGTACCTGCAACCTGCATGATGTTATGGATAAGCTTAAAATAAAACTGGCTTGGAGTTCATTTTTCATAATAAAATCCGCATATGAGTATGCATCCATTCAGAGGAAAAAGAGAGCAAGAGATATTTCTTTTCCAGAGTAAGAGAAGAAACATAATTCTGCAAATCACCATAATGCAGTGGCGTCAAGGCCAATCAAGTCATAGAAGTGTAACATAATCTTTTCTCACTCATATTGTTTCTATGCAATAACATCATGTCCAGGAAGAGTTAAGGGAAGGATTATTCATACAAAATCACAAAATTTGCCGTGCATACAATATAGAGTCTATGTGTAGGTGTATACACACATACATTGCTGTATGACCAATGAAAGCATACAAAGATTTATATATGCATGAAACTATGCATATACCCTATTGCAATACCATACCATGTGGTTTATCATTCAAAGCCTCAGAAAACAAATGAATAATTTTACATGTTTTTATCAGAGAAAGAGACCCCATGCCTGAAAGTAAATGAAGATAAATTACTGCAATGTAGTGAGGGCTGTGCCCTAGGTGAACTCCAAATCCCACTGCCCGCTCTTCGTATACCCTTCTAAGCCATTCTCATTACCATTCCTTACCTGTAAGAAAGAAGCTGAACTCTATAATGAACAGCCCACACAGGGCTTCAAATAGAATGCAGCCACCCAAGATGTAACGAAACTGAACTTCCAAAAGGCCCACATTTCAAGCACTCAGTTCCCAGATTTAATTAATAAAAGCAATTGCTGTGACTGGAGTTCTGTTCAACATTCACGTTCCCAAACTGGAGCTCATTCTACTTTTTTGGCTAAATCATCTCATGCAAGTAATGAAAGACTTGCCACACACTGCCATGCCCTGCATTAGGAATTTGAAACAAATAACTTCCTTTGCCAAGAATTGACATTCCAATGCAAAGGTCTCATGCAAGGGTTCTGCCGCCATGCAACTAATAATGAAACGACCATGAATAGCAAAAAGTTCATGCATAGAAAACTGATTAGTTCTTCGCCCACATTCAATCGGCGACGTCCAATTACCATTGCACACATGAAAGTCAATCTCAACCCTAATACTCCAAACCTTAATGGATGCCAAAATTATTATTATTTTTCAAAAAAATTTTGTCGACCCCGTGACCTTTGTGCTCAAAAGGAGTTATTATACACAATATGAAAAAGTCAATATGCTTTGCAAGTTAACTCTTGTCAAATGTAATGTTCCAAACACATCACAATCCAAAGAAATGTATCCAATGACAAGGTCAAAAAGTTAAATTGTATTATAATTTCAACACTAAAACATGTAGTTATAAGTTTATAACAACATTTCACTTGTACATAGGGTCAAATCATGACATGCAAGTGAAGCCTGATGAGAACCACCTCAAAGATCTTCTATGTAACTTAAGTTCACAAGGGCGGTTATAAACAAATGTCATGTAGTTCATGTGATCCTAAGGTCATGCAAGATGTCAATGCAATAATATCAAGATCATATCAATATGCCATGTGGATAATGTCTCCCAAGGTCTAAATGTATAAGTCAAAACCAAATAACCGTTTGTAGCTATCGGTTACCATTTTTAATACATTCAAATGCAGAATAACTCTAAACCATTATATTGATATGACCCTTCAAGCTTAATGTCATGGCGGAGCACAATAAAGCTCTAATACTCCATTTGATGATGTCGGTGCGACTCAGACTCCAGACAGTAAACTCAACATTGAACACAGATTTACCCCTTTATTGGTGTTTGAAATAGATGAAAAATTGCATTTTCCAAATAATACGGCCTAATGACGGCCTCACAGACATCAAATCTGGGGAACCCAAAAATGGGATGTGACAATTCCTAGTTGTGCCCGTTATCAGTTAGTTGGCTTGATGTCTCTAATAAATTTTGTAATCTGCAGTCGACCTGTTGTCTTGTCAGTCGGCCTTAGTTCTGCTGGTCAAAATTTCTACAGCTTCCATCAAACCCTTTCTAATGCCAATTTGACTTTGTATACATAACTGTAGATGACTCCAGTTTAGCTGCCTTTGATGTATCATGTAACAGAGTGCAACTCCGGTTTTCAAGATATTGGTCAAACTCTGAATAACTTTGTGTATCACCTTGTTCCTTGAATGCAGTTCATCACTTTGCGACCCATTAGTTGTTTCTTGTGTAGTTCAATGTTTTTATAATAGCTGCTTGATCAAACTCAATTACCCCGAAAGCTTGTTAGGAATATCTGTTGGCTCTAGTTTTGCATTTGGAAATTCAATAAATCATAATTTTAAATCTTTTTCAGGACTACTGTTGATTAATGATAGAAAACCACTTAGTTTTTTTTCCTAAGGACTGAAAACATCTTAATTTTAAGGAGATTTCAGTTTATTTTTCCTAAGGACTGAAAACATTTTAGTTTTAAGGAGTTTTCTGAGCCTCCTTTTTTATTGTGTCCTGTATCAAGAACTGAATGATAGACTTCTGAACAATGCCTGTTGTTAAACATTTATTGTGTATTTAGAAATAGGATTCATACATAACCAACAGAGATTTAATGATGACAGGTGCTAAGCAGAAAGCTTTATCTTCCAGCTAAATCTACAACACAGTCAAGGTTTGCCTCAAGCCTTACATTTGGTTTGTCATAAGTTAAACTTGTGGATGTCAATGACAATTGCGAACAAACAATGCGTTTTTGGTTTTTGTTTAATTGTGTTTTAGATTGTGGGTGTGAATTTTATATCAAGGTTAAGTGTACAACTATATCTGGTGTGAACATCTCTATTAGTCAGAAGTGTTACCTCCAAAGATGTCTCGAAACATATAGATTCTGATGCACTCTTAATAATTTTTAACAAAGTAATAATTTTCCTTTCTTATAATTTATGTGGTTTCTACATACTAGTCCCTTTTCTTTTGTGATCAACATATTAAATTTCCTTTCAAGTAAAATCTGAAATGAATCTAAGTTACCTGGAAATGGGTATAGGTATGGGAATCACTGATTTTCTAGGGACCCTGTATTCTATTCGTCATGGAAATGTCCCTAAATGTTATGTGTATAATCAGCATACAATTTAAAATTAACAAATCACTGCATAATTGATAATTCAAAATATTATCAGTCATGTTTCAGAGGGATCTGGTAAATAGAAAAGAGTAGATATAAATATGCTATTGTTTTGGACATGATGGACTGATTTTCTTTAATTTATTCGTCTTTTGACTGGATAACTTGGAGAATATGCTTCGATTTTCAGATTTTTAAGGAAAATATGTATTACTAATCTCGTAAAATTTTGTTGTTACATGCATGTTATCTATCTTTGGCAACTCTGTGTCTATATGATAAATAGAATATATAACTTTGGCAGTAGGGAATTCTTTCCCATTTATTCTTTCGACCCTATAGCCACTGTTACGATTTGTTCTTTTACATAGTATTGCATTATACCTCCTGGACGACGTCCATGAAATTAACCACTTGAAGGTTAGACATTTCATGTATTGGCTTCTTGATGTTTTGTATATTTATTCCCATAGCTATCAGGAAACTCCAATACAGGGACGGCGACTGTGTCCCTGTGCTGTACCCTCTTGGACTACATCCTTGAAATTAACTACTTGAAGGTTATGCATTTCATGTATTCGCTTCTTGATGTTTTGTATATTTATTCCCATAGTTATCAAGAAACTTTAATACAGGGACAAGAACTGTGTCCCTGTCCTGTACCTGTATTTCTTGGTGACTACATTTATGTATGATATGACTCTACTCTTATTCATTTACTCACATACCCTGATTTGAATGGTGCCCCCGTCCTTGTACTGGTACATGTATCCCACTTCTCCCAGAAACTATGTTTATTTCTTACATTCCAGATTCTGAGTGAATAGTAGTAGGCCTACTTTAGGCTTTGGTGACAATCGATACCAACATGCTTGTTTTTATTGTATACAATAAAAATAATATGAACATTAGTAGATTGAAGGTGGTAAAATCTAGTGAATTGGGGGAAATGTGGATACCAGAACATTTAATCGATGTATCTGTTCAGTTTAATGATATGGGTATCTCACGTAAATTCATAGTTTTTCTTTTCATTTATAAGAGACTAAAGTTCGTACAAAAAAAAAGGTGTTTACATATTTACAACACTAACTGGGCTGGAAACTAGATACTAAGCAGAAATGTGGTACCAATAAAGTTCACTTGGGTATTAACAGCCAGCTTAATTAGGGAATAATACACAGTAAGCTTGTTTTAGCTTAGTCTAATGAATGATAAACAAATTCAAAATCTTAAGCCACACTGGATAGAATCTAGATAGCTTGACTGACAACTATGATATTGACCAACAGACACAATTGTAGTGTAATCTAAAATTAGTAGAGACAGATAACAGACAACTGCAACATAAGGAAAACATAAATTAAAGCTAATGACTACTCCGTTCTTATTCAAGATCCTTTTCCAGCTTGTTTAGAGTCTCAGAGAGCTTTTGGATATGAGATCGTAGATTGACTATTTCTTTGGTCCCACCATAATTCTAACATTATGAGTTTTTGGTCCTCCATTCATAATTGCTTTTCCTCCTGTATGTGCTTGTTTTATAGCATATTCTGACCTTCCAATCTATTTTAGCTAGTATAAATGGACACCTTTCATAGACATGTAGCTTAAGTTTGCATCTTCACTCTGTCATCGATCTCCCTTCTACATGCTTCTTGCCTCTTAATGGATCTGATCAGCAATGATGATTGTATTTTTTTGAGTTTAAGATGCTACTGTATTCTCATATTTGTTTCGACTTCTCCATCAGGGATATACGTGCTTTTTGTTTGCCTTCATGTACTGGATTTGTGCTGGTCCTTTTCCCTTTTTCTATCTTAACTGGGTTCATGTTAGTTTCTGCTTACTTTTTTTTTTCTTAGAGATTCTTATATCTTCATCTACCTCGTTATATTTATTCATTAAAATTAAGGTTGGGGTTTTAGTGGTAATTGAGTTATTATTGCTAGCTGAGGAAACAGAGTCTATGGTATTGTGAACAAATGCCCACCTACAAATTGATAGTTTTGAATTGAATTTTGGATTCATAAAAGGCTTCCATTTTTTTGAACTGCAGTGTCCTGAAGTAAAATCTTTTAGTGTACTGCTAACTGTTGTTTGTTTCCCATGTTAGTAATTGCATATATAAATTATTACCATTTGCAACCTTCTATCCGACCTTCCATTTGTTTCCCATGTTAGTAATTTCATATATAAATTATTACCATTTGCAACCTTTTATCCGACCTTCCATTTCCAGGAGTATATCAATGAATTTTTTGTTACCTTTTTATCTTTAACACTATATTATTCCAAACATATTTTTCGTATAAAATTTGGGGTGGAGACATGTCCAAAAGAGTTGATAATTCACGTTTTCAATGATAGTATTAAGCATAGAGAATTTGGAGATAACTCAATCCGATGTTTTTTTTTTAACATGTATGTTATCTAAGCCAAGGTTTGAGGTGCCAAACGATTGTATTTTTTGTATTTTTTTGTTGAAGAATTTCATGGTTTGTTTTGCTTAATGTTAGAAGTAACTTACTATGGCTTGACTAATCTTCTGAAATGTTTCTCCATGCAGGGATGAGGAGCTACCCCTTATTGTCGCAATTGATTTGCAGCCTATGGCTGCAATAGAAGGTGTGATTCAAGTCCAAGGAGACATTACAAGTGCTCGCACAGCTGAAGTCGTAAGCAAACAATATTAAGCTTTAACAATTTAATGCTGATATTTTAAAATAAACCCATGAAACAGCTTTGGGGTAATATTGGTAACAAACATGAGAAAATTATGTAAATGATGAGAAGCAGAGTGAGGACAATAACCTTAATAACTTGAACTGTCAATTTGGTATAGGTACCTACAGGGGCTAATAAAAGCAAGTATAAGCATTACTGGGGTCAGAGTGCTGAGCAATTAATGGAAGCTCAAAAATGCAGGAAAAAAACAAACAAACACGTGCAGTCATACAATAGGAATGGAAACACCCAACTTTAGAGATTTTACCAAGTTTTTCAATTAATGAATACAAGAGGAAAGAGTTCAGCCTTTCAGATTTCTCTCACGCTTTGACTCAGCCTTCTACTGCTGCTGTGCTCTATCAGCCACTGCGACTCTTCTTTTTTCCCAATCAAGAGGTGCGAAAGGCTCCTTTTGAAGATTCTGCAACTTCTTCATCTTGGAACCTGTGTAACTTTGACAGTTAGCCTTCCACTGTCTTCTCTCATGCTTTGGCTTAGCCTTCTGCCGCTGCTGTGCTCTATCAACTGCTAGGAGTCTTTCTTTTTTCCCAACCAAGAGATACCAAAGGCTCATTTTGAAGACTCTTCAACTTCTCCATCTTGGAACCCAAGGTGCAACTCCCAAGAAACGTAACAGTTGGCCTTCTACTATCATCTGTCGTCCTTTGTCCTATATGGATGAAAATTGAAAACACTTGATCTTTTTCTTTTCTTTTTTTGGTGTGCAGAATTACTTGTGCACCAGGGATGGTCATGCATTAAATTCCCACTGTACTTTTGATTATGAGCTCCACTCATGAAGTTGGGTTTTGAACTGAAGTTTGAGGTGGCCAAACCAGTTTGATCTAACTTAAATTCAGACACCCAAGCTGCGTCCTCCGTTCCATTTCACCAGGTACTTGTTGTATCCTGTTATTTTCGTACTTCTCATTCTTGGATAACACCTTTCTTCGTGGATTTCTTCCATTTCTTCCCGCCCCTTTTCCAGAATTTTCTGTCTTCAATCAACAACATGTCCATCTTCTTCAGCTGTACCCTCGTCATACTCATAGACATCAGCCACTATTGAAAATGGGCAGGGTATCCAAAGCTTTCAGCAATTTAACTTTGTAGGCATTCTCTGAAAATTAATGCGAAATCCTACATGGTCCAATGTTCTTGTACTTCAATTTCCTGTAGGTGCCTGTAGGAAATTTGTGCTTCCTCAAGTGCATCATGGTCTAATCTCCAACAACAAATGATTATGTTTTGCGCTTCTCATTAGCATTTTCCTTATAGTTGCTGCAATTTTTTATGGACCTTTTCCTGCAACTTCATAAAATCAGCAAATGTCTCTGCATTTGCATTCATCTTTTCTTCTTCTGGCTGCCCCACTAAATCTATCATTACATTGGGAAACCTACCATATACCACTTGGAAAGGCGTCTTCTTGGTTGTCAAATTAACTGAGTTATTGAATGCAAACTCAGCTTGTGCCAAAGCACTGTCCCATTGCGTAAGCTTATTTCCAACCAAACATCTCAACAAGTTTTCCAAACTCCTATTTACTACTTCCGTTTGTCCATCCATTTAAAGATGGTAGGATGAACCATACTCTTCTTTTGCTGCAATCTTTTATTGACCTTTTCCTTCAACTTCATAAAATGAGCAGATGTCTCTGACTCTCCGCATCTGCACTCTTCCTTTCTTCTTCTGGCAGTCCCACCAAATCCATCTCTCCATTGGGCAACCTACCATACACCACTTGCAATGGTGTCTTCCCCATTGTCTGAAATATTCTTTGTGGGATATTACTTGAAATTCACAAAATATGTATAAAATAGCAACAAACTGAATTCTGATTTTTCTGACAGCAATATGCATAAATAAAGAATATTTTGTATTTTCTAGAATAATAATTTTTAACACTACTCAGAAGCTTCAAATAACTTAGAAAAATATGTAGAACAATAAACAAGAGAAATAATTTTTATCTCTAAGATATGATTTTATTTATTTATTTTAACTGCTGAAACTGCCTAAAAATTCCAAGAATTCATAAGGAGTTGAAATAATCTTTGTAAATTCTGAAATTCGGACAATAATATATTTAAAGTATAATGAATTAGATCCAACCTGGAAAACTGAAAAAATCCAACCAAAAACCCTAGAAAACACTGTTGTAAAACCCTAAGTAAGTATATCTGAAAATAAAGCCCAAACTAAATGAAACTCTCCATAGGAATTCGCGAAGCTTGTCTCAAACGCTGGAAATAATCTGATCTGTAGAGTGCTGAAGTATGGACCAAATAATCTCTTATCCGGCACTAAGCAAACCCCTTGAAAGTCTTTGAAAACTCTGATATGAAAATCTTATTTGAATGAACCTCCAAATTATGAAACTAGGGAGGATCTTCCTCACCACCGAAGAGTGCTCTGCTTGCTAGGAGTCGATCTCTCACCACCGAAGCTAGGGTTCTTGTGGGATTTTACTCCACAAGCAAAAAACATGCAACAAACAATGACTTCAATATTTGAAAAGTATGAGTGTATGAATGAATGCCCCTTTCTTCCTCCAAGCGCTTCGTTTTATAACTTTTCATTGCAACAAAGGGCCCAAAAGAATCCTAATCGACCTCCTTGAGGAAAAATCCACATAATAATAAAGTAACTTAAGTTACTCTATCACCACTATGCCCAACAGTACACTTAAGTTATCCCAACGCAAAATTAGAATAATAATAAATAACATAAGTTACTTTATCACTATTATGCCAAAAAGTACACTTAAGCTACCCCCAACGAAGAAACAAAATAATAAACTACCATAGGGGAGCATCACACAACCTTATTTCACTTACGTCACCTCAAAGTACGTGTCCAACATCGAAACATAACCTATAAGTTGAAATGAAGGTGCAAACCATACCCAATAACCATCAACGTCACTAGCCCCTTGGGCATGACCAAGGCTAAGATGGATGAAAAGCCTCCTAGGCCATCTACTCGGAATTGGGGACATTACATTGTCCTATTGACCGAGTTACTATATGCAAACTCAACTTGCGTCAAATCATTATCCCATTGCATAAGCTTCTCTCCAACCAAACATCTCAACAAGTTTCTCAAACTCCTATCTACCACTTGCTTTTGTCCATTCATTTAAGGATGACATGATGAACTGTATTGCAGTTTGATGCCCAATTTCTAACACAAGATACACCAAAAATGGTTAAGAAACCCTGAATCCCTATCCAATATTATGCTTTATGGAACACCATGCAACCCAATCACCTCAGTGAAAAACAAAACATGTGTGGCATCACTCTTCCTTTTGTAGGGATTGAAGCGTGCCATCTTGGATACTCTATCAACAACAACAAATATAACATCATTACCTCTTTTTGTTCTAGGCAAACCAAGGGTGGAGTCCATACTCATCCCCTCCTACGGTCCATTGGGTACTGGCAATGAATGGTACAATCTGGTGTTTTGGATGCTTCCTTTTGCGTGTTGGCACAATTGGGATCTCTTCACAAACCTCTTCACATCCTTGTAGACTTCCGGCCAATATTACCTTTCTTCAACTAAATACAACTCCTTGATGAGGTTCTCCCTCATCAATTCTTGGTGGGATGCACAATTGTTACCTTCTAAAAAGAGAGCTTTTTGGAAAAAATAGTCCAAATATGGAGACGTGTTCCCTTTCCAAGTTTCTTTACAGGCCTCCCAAATATCTGAAAAATATGCATCATGTGCATACGATTCTTTCATGGTAGCAAGTCTGACAAGCTCTATGGACATCCGAGTCACCAACACTGTCCTCCTACTTGATGCATTGACAATTTTAGTTGACTTCGTAGTCATATACTTCAAAATAAATGAGTAATTTTGCATGAACTAAACTTACTTCACATCCCTTTGATTCAATTCTGCTTGGCTGTTTATAAACTTCAATGCTTGATGATCCTTGAACAATGCAAACTCCTTGGGCAACAAGTAATGTCTCTGCTTCTTTAGTCCTTGAATTATGGCATAAAACGCTTTTTCATAAGCCGAATATTTCTGCTTTGCCTCATTCAACTTCTCGCTGAAATACTGGACTGTTTTTCATTCTCGACTAAAAAATGCACTTATTGCTGCCTCTTTTGCATCACAATCAATCTGAAATACTTTGTTGAAGTCTGGATAGGCTAGTTCCGATTGCCGGTTATCTTCTTCTTCAACCATTCAAAGTTATTTTGGGGTGCTGCAGTCCATGGAAATTCCCTTTCCTCATACACTTGGTTACCAGTGCACAATTGCCGCTAAAATATCTGTTGAACTTTTTATAGAAGCTTGCTAAGCCATGAAATCTCCTTACCTCAAATGTAGTCCTAGGTGTTGGCCAACAAAGAATTGTCTTCACCTTTTATGGGTCCATTGTCAACTCAGCTTAAAACACCACAAATCGCAATTATGTCAACTCTTGCATGAAGGTATATTTCTTCACATTCATCAACAACTCTTCTTTCTTGTGCTGCTCCAACACTTGCCTCAAATGCATCAAGTGTTCTTCCTTCGCCTTACTGAAAATGAGTATATCATCAAGAAATACAATCGCAAATCTGCCCATAAATGGTCTCAACACCTCATTCATCAGCCCCATGAAAGTGCTCAAAATATTAGTCAGTCTGAATGGCATCACAAGCCACTCATACAATCCCTCATTCATTTTGATGGCAGTCTTCCAATCATCACCCTCTCTAATTCTAATTTTATGATAGCCACTCTTCAAATCTACTTGGAGAAGTACTTTGCTCCACTTAAACAATCTATTGAATGGAACAAGTTACTTGATCATGATCTTGTTGATGGCTCTAGAATCCGTTCACATCCTCCATTCTTTCTTTGGTGCTTGTTCAGTTGGTACTGCACAAGGAGTCAAGGTCTCTCTCCCCAAGCCTCTATCCAACAAATTTTGGACTTGCTTGCTATTACTACGCCCTTTATTGGAGTTGTTCCATGGGGCACTATATTCGGCAAACTTGAACCTAGAATCAGGTCCATGTGATGTGAAATGCTTCTCATTGGTGGCAAACCAATCGGCACATCACCAGGTACAGTATCCTCATATTCAACCAAGTGCTTCACTTCTGCTGCCATTTTTCATATCTGTCCCAATTTTTCTGATTTTGGGATGCATACAGAGCACGCCTTTGTCTTCTTCACCACTTTCAAAAATTCTTTAACTGAGCACATCTTCACCTTGCTGTGCGCTTTTTATTCTTCCTTCATGGTCTGCTGTTTGAACTTCTCCATCCTTCTCGAACTGATAGGTGTTCTTCTTTCCGTCATGAATTGCATTCCTACCATTATTGCTATGGTCTCCCGAGTAAAACATGACAAGCGTCCGTTTGGTACATCGCAAAGGAGCTGCTCTTGGTAATTCCCAATGTGGAAATTAATTGTACATTGCTTCGAAATGGTAACTTGGTGTCCTTTTTGCAGCCATGACACATTGTATGCATTTGGGTCAAGCAAATGCTTCAAATTCAATTTCTGGATTGCTTCTGTAGAAACCAGATTTTCTTCAATGATCCATCAATGATCAATTTGCACTACTTATCCCAAGTTTTGCACATGGTTTTGAAGATTGTCTTCCGCTGCCACGGTTTTTCTGCTTGCTGTTTTAATGTAAGACGCGTGCTTCAAAAAATATAGTTTATCCAAAGATCTGTCATCTTTACATGAATAAGCAAGTGTATGGAGGACTGCTCTATAACAGGTATACCAGTCTTCCATTGATTTCATAAAATTCCTTGCATATTAAGTAGCATCTTTATGTGATCTGCATCTCGGATACCTGGAAACATCAACCAGGGCAGCGTACTGACGTACCGGGTACTGGTACAGGTCCTGGCACTCATCTGCAACATTTCTGTAACACCAAAACAATCCAGGCTACGGCTCTGCGATACCTGGGTCGTTTCCGTACAGTTTTAGGCTTTTAGCAGTATTTATGTTTTTAAATTGCGAAAAATAAAAATAAAAACATTAGATACTTCTGTTTCAGCGGTTCTTGAGGAAAATTCTAGATGTTATATTTTTGAATCTAGACTATAATTATGTATGTATGAAAATTAAGCATGTTGAATGTACTGAACTTTCATGAATACAAATTATTTTAGGTGTTTTATCTTTTATGGAGTAAAAATGTGTATTATGCATTTTTTAATATATAATATATTTTTAATAATATATTGTACGGATGCTTTCGTGCCATTTTGCACCCAAGAATTTTTTGAAAATTGGCATTTATGTGTTTCGAACCCATACCTTTACCTGTACACATTTCCTAGCAACCTAGTTATTATACCATCATTTGTATGTTTTATGTTTTGCTTATCATGTAGATTACTTAGGTACGCCCTTGATGTATTGTAAATAATGCATCTGGTAATTTCACATACTGGTCTTTGGCCATCTATGGATGACACTAATATTTTTCCTTTTTTCTTTCTTTACTAATCCTTTTCATATGCAATGGATAGACCATGAATTGAAAAATAAACTGTCTTTCATTTTGATGATTATATTTGTTATAAGTGCAGGGGTATTATCACTCCAGTCACAATATAGAGCATCATATCATGGCTCTCATGCAACAAAGAGTTTCTTACGGTTCACCAATTTTTTGGATTTCTTTGTATTTTGTATTAAGATCTTGCACCTTTGGTAGATGGTATTATACTGACAAAGAAGCTATCTACAACATTTATAGTGTGCTGTGATATGTTAACGTGGAGACTAACTTAACCTTACAGGTCATCAAACACTTCGATGGATTGCAAAGCAGATTTAGTTGTATGTGATGGAGCTCCTGATGGTAAACTGATAAGACTGTAACTTGTTCTAAACTGTGTTTATAGAGCTAGTACTATGATTTTGATGTATCCGTTTAGGACAAATTGATGTAGTATTTGATATCTCATTAAATGTTTGTTTTTTCTTATATGTGCAGTTACTGGACTTCATGACATGGATGAGTTTGTACAATCACAACTGATTCTAGCGGTAGGAATTATTCTTTGTTTTTGAAATTCATAGTCCGCACATCTGGCATCATAACATTAACTTTATACATATCTAGAATCTTAGGCACATTACAAGTGACAAAAGAAGATAATGGGGAAGCAGAATTCCATACAATAATCTCTAGCATATTCTTACCAATATATAATTTGTATGTGCATATTTGCTGCATTGGATAGATGCTAATGCTGAGATCTGTATAGGTGCAGTACTCGTCATGCTAGGTATTATAGTCATGACTATTGAAAATTACTCCAAATCATGACTTGAAAATCACTGCAAATCAATTAGGGATTATGTCACATGGTGTGTGGGTGGAACACATGTTGTACATGACATTATTTGATGTCCTCGTTAGGAAGGATAGTTGGTGTGTAATGTAGAGAATAATAGGTGCCATGAAAAGGATGTCTAGCAGCATGCATTAGGAATTAGGTAGTAAGTTGTTGAATTTATTTATAAGTAGACGCGCCACTACTCTTTGATTGTTATGGAGAAAGTTGTGGTACTTTTCTCCTGTAGCTTGTGTCTCAAAATTACGTGTCTCTGTCCATGATCTTTCATGGATAGATGTTAATGAATATCTATCTCACTACTAGTTTAGGACAACTGTGTGCTTATTTTGTATGATTACATTTATTAAGTCTTTGTGCATCTCCTTGAAAGATAAAATCATCGGGGTATTGCAGCTCTTGTTGATAATCAAGAGCCTAGATTGAGAGACATTTATTGTTGAGAGACTGGATGCCGTGAGATTGTGAGTGCAGCTGCAAGTGTGAAAAATGATGGTGCTTGTGTGGGTTAGTGAACTTATATACAAGAATCATTCTCTATGGTTTAGGACCATGCATCTATTTGCAGCAATCTCAATGTTGTGAATTTTAATTAGTGTCAATCTAGACTGCACGGATACGGGTACGGGTACGGTTTCGGTACGCTGAAACGGCAAAGTTTTAAAAATCTCGGGTACAGTACGCTTTTGGGTACGTTTTATATATATATATATATATATATATATATATAAATATATATGTATAAATCATAAATTTAAAGAAGCATTTGCATATTTTTTGAAATTTATTTCTCATACATTGCATACTTATTGAACTTTAATACTCATAGAGTCATACAACTTAAAAATCATTCATAGAACATGAAAACAAAATTGAAATTTCCAATACTTCGAGAATTGAGACTTGAGTTTGTATTGATTCATAATGTTCAAAACATGATAGTAAATAACATAATACATTCAAGTTTTTAAGTTTTAATACTTTAAAATTAAAAAAAATTCTATACCAATTTGGAGTAAAAACTCTCTTCTTATATGGTCTTAACAAAACCATAACTGATAACAAAATTAAACACCAGTGAATAATACAAAAGTCTCTCTTCTGAAAAATCTTTTTGACATTTATATTTATAAGATATAGAAGATTTTACACAAGTAAACACCTATCCACACAATTTGAAGGCCTCCGGTGATTTCAATTTAACTGCTTAAAACTACAGAGTAAAGGTTTGAAGCTTGAAGTTGAAAGTGATGAAGGATGTAGCTCAGAAGATTACAATAATGGCTTCATTGTATAATCTTTCTACTAATACAACATTTCTAATTTATTAAGATGTACATGAAAATCAGTAGCAGAGATTATAAAACATGTACTGAATATAATTTTGAGTTCTGAGCATTTCATTCAAGTTATGATAGTAAATAACATAATACATTCAAGTTTTTAAGTTTTAATACTTTAAAATGAAAAAAATAAATAAAAATAAAAATAAATTGCATATTTTTTTTGTTTTATTGAGTTGTCTTTTAAAAAAGACGTATTGAGGCCATGGGTACGGCTGGATACGTAACCATACCCGTAGCGTACCCTATCACTGTGGGTATGTACCCAGCTGTACCCACAGCGTACCAGTATTCGTACCAGTACCTGGTACGTTTCCAGGCTGGTACGAGGACCCCAAGGGCGTTTCCGTGCAGTCTAGGTGTCAATCATTACATTACTGTAATTACTATAGTGTTTCTATATGGATTTGTTGAAGGATAGGTGACATCCAGATTTGTGCCAGTGAAGGCGAATATCATCACTTGTTGTCATTACATTACTTGCATCGGCCTTCTTTCTGGCACATTTAGGTTTTCCATATTAGAAAACTAGAAGCATATTAAGGTTTAATTTGTTGCAAAGACTTTTATGGATATGTGCAAAATTTCTGCTAATAGTTAGATATTTCAATTGAAAAGCATTATTTTGGAAGGCTTCCAAATTGAAAGGAGCAATGCTTTTATTTCTGGGGCTGTCATTTAATTTGCAAAGACCATAGGTAGTTTTATTGTCTTCTTAGTAGTTACATAGTCTCCTTGCTAAAGCAGGCAGTGTTGAGTGCATATGGATTCTATTCTAATCTAGTTCATGCATAAAATGCAGAAATATTTTTATTCTTTTGCATCAACAATTTTTTAATTCTTCTTACAGAAACGTCACCATTATTTCACTATTTTTTTGTTAGAGAGATTTATGGTCGAGTACATATTATCATTGAGTGAGTTTTAATTCTGTAAATAATGGATTATACTTAAAATTGGATCATGACGAGGTCTATGGTGGAAGGCATGGACATTGGCCTCTTCACGTCTTATTTCATATTTGAGTGTTGTGATTTTCCTTTGTTTTGAATACTATACTTTTTGTTGCCAGGAATTCATTTTTTAAAAATGCTTATTGCTTTCTAATGGACCTCCCAATGTGATTAAGAGTTGTGTTAGTTGACCTTAAACAGTGTCTTTTTCTCTTCACGTGGCTTAGAAAACCCATGTTGTAGGCGTTGTAGAAAATTCATTAGTACGTATTCCATCAAATGTATTTTCATGTTTTTGATTGATTTGTATGGATATGCACATGCATTACAGTTCCAAGAAAGCTTCATTCATTCGCAATGGTTGACCACTTGTAAGTTTTCTCATGTTGTAGGCTCTGACGATTGTAACCCATATACTGCGGGTTGGTGGGAAATTTATTGCAAAAATATTTCGTGGCAAAGATACTAGCCTTTTATATTGCCAGGTATGCCATTTAACAACTTTATGTTTCAAATGATTAACTGGCAAAAAAATAGTGAATTGATAGACCTGCATTCAAACAAACACATCAAAGAAAATAGACAAGCAGGAAATTATGTAGACATATACTTGAAATTATCAAAAAGAGAAATCGTTTAGATTTTCATTTGGCTTATACAATGCTTTTTTCTGCAGCGACCCTCTTCCGATATCCAGAAATATGTCCTATTTTTTAATATTTAATCTCTTTATTTTTCCGTAATCATTTATTCTTTACTTTGTTTGTTGTCCTGTGGGTTGGACCCACTCACACTGCCACGCACTGGTTCTGCTTCTTGGCAGCTCAGTCCTTTATTTGTTCAACTAATCCCACTCCACATAAGTTTTAGCCCTTGCCCTAATTCTCTAGGCACTTTGCCCTTGCAACCCATTTGACAATTTAGATGCTTGTTTTCACTGAGGTGACCTTAAGTTCCAGTCTGCTTCACAATTGCTAAAGTCCTTTTCCAATTCAAGTTTAATTCCAATATACAAATCTACTTCCAATTATCTCATAAAACTATAGAGCAGCCGGGCTATTCAATGTCTAAAATGCAAATGGTCTCGCAGACATTGTTTATGGAACTAATACTCAGTATCCTTGCTTTCAGGTTGTAATATAAAAATCAGTCACACTAGACAGATACAAATCATCCAAAACAGAGGCTATATTTAAGAGTCCGGACATGCATATGTAAATCCATAATTCGTGTCATTAGATGTGTCAAGACCAAATACCAAATGTCACTATCACATGCTACCGTGTCACACTCTATAAGGATCTAAAGTGACAGTAGTGCTATTAATTTGTTACCAACATCTGAGTAAGCACCTCCAAGGATGTCAACATTTACTTTCCCTGTGGTACAAAATTCAAATGAATGGTTCGGTTTGTCAGAGCCATTCGTCATTCAGTGATGCCAAAAGCAGCCAAGCAACATTCAAAGGAAAACACACTTTAAGCAACACTGTACAAAAACCTTGCCATTTAGTTATTGCAAATGGAACTGATGAGAGACGTCTTAGTCTCAACAAGTATCTAACCATACAGTGTCATATTCAATGTATCACAACATGTTTTCTTATAACAAATCCATTTATCATTTCAACAAGGTCAAGCCTGTAAACTCATTAGTATCAAAGAACATGTAAATCCATGGCACCTCAGACACTTAACAGAATAGATTTACCAAAAATGGTGATACAGCACTTGATTCAAGACTGAGATTTCTCATTTTACATACATATATTCATGCTTCCCAGGCTAGGACAATAGTAATGAGTTCATGAGAAACAGAGCTAGAAGGTTACTGCATCAAAAGGAAATACAATACAATAAGTGCAGTCTCCCATGATGTTTTACTAACCTACCTTACTTCCATTTAAGTAATTTTAAGCAGGACAGTTAGTATGTCCAAGAACAGTAAGAATACTTTCCAGAAGTCATGTTAAGACAAGGTTCTATAGCAGCTAGGAGTGTTCATCATTAGCTCTCAAGATGTGATTCTCTTTTAACCACAACCACATTTACTTATATCAACAATAATTTTTAATGAGCAATAACCAGACAAGGTTGAGTTATTTTCTGCCATGTATTTGAGGAGCA
This sequence comes from Taxus chinensis, assembly GCA_019776745.2. NCBI lineage: Eukaryota > Viridiplantae > Streptophyta > Pinopsida > Cupressales > Taxaceae > Taxus > Taxus chinensis. The sequence continues at coordinate 910,380,206 of CM034147.1, read as the reverse complement.
TGCATCTTGCTCCATGTTTTCTATCAAGAGCAAGATAGTTATCACCCTGTTGTCGTGCAAATGTGCAATGACTAAATTGGAAGTTTCCAAGCACGACAACTATACCCCTATGCTGAAATTTTCATGTTTTATCATTCCTAGGCAACCCCGGATCCATCCAGTCAGTCCAAATGACCTCCCAACCAAAGTTATAACATCCCCCTAGGTGATTTAGGAAATTCCATTCATTCCCCCTAGGTGATTTTAGGAGTTCATTGAAAATGAAAATTTTGGGCAATCACGGGAAGGGCTATCGCTAGCCTTCCCAAGATTGGATTCAACTCCCTGGAGCGAAACAAAAGGTAAAAATTCAATACGGAGATGAATGGAAGACCTTGGAACATCATGGAAATGATTTTTGAAGGTTTGGGGAAGTTTTGCAAGACTTAGAGCAGTCTGAGTAAAAAATAGGGTTCACAAGTCTAGGTGGTACATAGGCCTAAAACAACTGTTGGGCTTCAGAAGAAGATTTCGGGAGCTTCGGATGGATGTAGGAGGAAAACAAAATATCTACAGAAAGAGGATTCCAAGACTTACATTATGGTGAAATAATATTTTTCACAACACTTTGGCGCATCAGGTCTGTAGGCAGTTTTTCTCAGGCACAGGTGGAGTACAAAATCAAAAATCTGATTTTTCAGGGACCAAATGGAATAATCAAGACATAATACCCCCACCATTGGATTTAGAAGGCCATTTCCAATCAGGATCATATAAAATTTCACCAAGAAATTCCACCGGGAGCTCAAGTTATCTTCGTTCCAAGTTACCCTCTCAAAGGTAGTTTGGGACTAGTCATTTTTCTGAGAGGACATGTGTCAACACCAGGAGCTTGGCGGGATTTCATGTCCCCGACTTCCCTGAGGTCAGGTACATCAACCCTTGGAAAATGCACCCAGCCCCCATGTGACCTCTGGGACCCTCATATGACCTCCAAATTTGACAGTTCAGCCCCCAGGTGCTTATTTGGAGCATGCATTCCCTGCCTTCGGATCGGGCGCCACGTGTCAGCTCCAAGACCACCGTGGAATTTGATGTCCCTTATGCACCTAAGGTGGGGGACATCAGACCTTGAAAAATGCACCCAGTCCCTATGGGGAGTTATTTGGACACCCACGTGACCGACTTTCAGCGCCCAGGTGCATTTTTGGAGTATCCATTCCCTGCCGTTGGATTGGGCGCCACGTGTCACCTCCAAGACCACCGTGGAAACTGATTTCCCTTATGTACCTGTGGTGGGGGACATCAGACATGGAAAAATGCGCCTAGCCCCTATGGGGAGTCATTTGGACACCCATGTGAACAATTTCCAGCCCCAAGTGCTTTAAAGCAGCTTTTTCCACCTTTATTCCTTGCCGTTGGATCGCTGCCACGTGTTGTCCTCTTGACCACCGTGGAATTTGATGTCCCTCACGTCCTTGAGGTCAGGGACATCAAGTCATGAAAATGCCCCCAAGCTTCTCCTTCCATGATTACAAAAAATTCAAAAACTCTAACTGCCGCTCAGTGCTTCCAGCTGCTTCCACTCCCGTGCACAAACAATCTTCATCCTTTCTCTGCAACATTCTACCATCATTACGCCATTGCAAATGCTCAGACCTGATCAACCCAAGAACTGAAACACATTCCCCACAGCTATGTGCAGGTCTCAGAATGATTTTTCATCGAAACGAGAAGGAGAAACGAAGAACAAGAGGAAGAAAATAGTGAAGATCTCCATAACCTAAAAACGAAGATTTGAAGAAATATTGCAAGCCGGTGCATGAAACAACAAACCGTTTGTTGCTGTTCATTCCTTTGCCCAAGATTGTGTGACAGAGCATCCACAACGAAGAAATCTCCTTTCTGGCTCAACGAAGAAAGAAGTGGGATTTCCCATCAAACCAGTTGCCGGATTGAAGTAGGATCGGACGTGAAGCACTAGAAGAAAAAACCCACATCAAAAATATAATTTTCTTCGCAACCGGAGGAGAAAACCAGACCTGCAATTTTGAGGTCCATTAATGGCTGCCGTACCCAGAAGCACTGCGAGGTCTGAAAATTAAAACTTTAAAATCTCCTGGATTATTAAGTAGGCGGGCCCGAAATTTTTAAGGGATGATATTGGGCAAAAACCCATATCAAAAAACTTTGTTCCACGTCAATCCGACTCCCAGAGGCCAACTTTCTAAAAATAGCAGGTCTACTACATAGGAACTACTATTTCGGGAAAGTCATTAACAGAAGAACCTGTGAAGGAGATGAAGATATTGGAGGTGCACTATAGCCGAGAATTCACCAGAACGGAAATTTTTGGTACTTACTAAAATTAGTAAGCGGGCCCTCGAGCACCTGCTAAAAATAGAAATTTGACCCAAAGAAGTGAGGAACGCAGGGAGAAAGGAGAATCAAGGTCACAACACTCAGCTAAGGATCGAGGGAGTTACTTTTTTTACACTTACTAAAAATAGTAAGTTACTCTCAAAGAGAAGTTTTGGCACAATGGGATGTACAAGGATAATCATTCACGGGGACATCATTGTTCGGGAGTATCCTAGCCATTGTTCACAGGGAATTCGATATCCACCTTAGTTCATTCAATTGGGTGAGCGTTCAGGAGCTAATTTGGAGGAGTTTCACAATGTGCAAGGAGTTCGAAGATTCAGAGTTTCATTGCATTTGGAGCATTCTATCAACGAGGATCAACGGACTTCATCGGGCAACATCTCCTCTTCTTCTCTCTCTTTCTCTCTCCTCTTGCCCCCAACTTTCTCTCACTTTCAAATGTCCTAATTCTTCGTTGGGGTTTGCACTTTTTGATATGCCTTTAAGTCACTTAAAAGTGACTTTAGAAACATAATGTAAATTAAGTCGCCTTGTTATTATGAAAAGGACTTAAATATTTAAAGTGGAATATGAAGAGTTAAGTCATATTAAGGCATATGGAAGGTCATGAGGAAGGCGATAAGTCACCTCTCATTCTATAAATTGTAACGCTATTCCCATCGCAAAGGGTTGACAATTGATCTTGTAGATTCAAGAGTGCATTGTACCTAGAGAAAGCAAAGGAGATAGCCATTTTCTTCTACTCTCTTCCCCTCTCAAATTTCTTCCATTCCCACATTATTTACAACTTTGATTTGAGCAATCAATATAAGGAGTTTCTAGCTTTCTTTGACTAAGGGGTTTCTTGATACTTGGTGACCAATAAATTCTATTTGGTCTTGTTGCTATTCGCAAAGTTGTTTCTTCCCATAAATGCATGTGTTGAAGTTTCTAACTAGTGTGTGCAGGAATCTGATTTTCTACCTGCAGCATTAGTTTTCCTACCTCTTTTCTCACTCCCCTTTCCCACTCTACAGACGAAGACTTCCCTAGCAAGAGATTGCTAGCTTTGCCGTAGGGTCAGTGGAGTGCCCCTGTTGAATCCCTGGTCGAAAAATCACCACAGAAATCCACACTTTCTCGCGCATGCACATACGACAGCTGCACCGGTTAAGTAGAGGGACTTAGATTCCCAGAGCGTTGGCAAGAAATCCACAAGTTTGTCCACGCGACAAATTTTCTCGCCAACACACCCCTTTTAGTATTATCATTTCATCAATATTTCCATGCAGTGATGTATAATATAAACCTGACTCTATCATGCTACAAATTATTCCTATAGAAAACCTCTAACCATGAAATCAGAAGTCATCTGATTCTCATATGGAGAGTAAAACATAGATGAGTTCTATGTATACACCAGCTTTAAGCATGATGCACATTCTATTAATCTACTTTTGAAAGTTACAAGTTGTGCTTGGATGTAACATAACCATTCATTGCAAAACCCTTTACAAATTTTCACACTCATAGAGATGGCAAATTCATATTACCTATGCTCGAATAAGGATTTACAAATGTGTATTGTCCCCAATTTCCGAGCAGATGGCCTAGGAGGCTTTTCGTTCATCTTAGCCTTGGTCATACTTGAGGGGCTAACGACACTGAAGGCTATTGGGTATGGATGTCTGATTACCACCTTGCTTTATGTTATATTTTGTCATTGACATTAAGTTGGACGACTTGGTGGTAATAATTGTTATATTTTTGTCGTTGGGTGACTATATGATACTTTATTGTTATATGCTTGCGTTGGGGGTTACTTAAGTTCCTTTTTGGCGACTAGGGGATAAAAGTAACTTAAGTTACTTTATGTTTTTATGATTCTTCCTAGAAGGGGTCGATTGAGGTCTTTTTGGGCCTCTTATTGCTTGGGGAAGTTATAAAAGGAGGTATGGGGGAGTAATAGAGCTCAATCTTACACACTCACATATTTTCTTACTGAGCAACTGCTGTTTGCAATCTTTTGCTTGTGGAGTAACGTCCTACAGGAACCCTAGCTTCGGTGGTGAGAGATCCACTCCTAGCTAGTAGGGCACTTTTCGGTGGTGAAAGATCCACTCTAGTTTGTCATTTTGGAGCTGATTCAGGGCTGATATTCAGAGATATTTTTTAGAGATTACAAGGAGTTTTAGAGGGTTTTAAAGGCTTTTTGTGGAGGAAATTTGAAGGGTTGCAGATATGATTTATTACAGCATTCAAAGTAGGGTTTGGCGTAGATTTCAGAGGTATTTTCGTGGGTTTTCAACCTCTCCCTTATGATGACGTCACCCCTAGGGTTTTACAGCAACTTTTTTAGAGGGTTTTATGTTGTTTCTAGATCTGGAGGTTGGGTTCTCATCTATATCATTTGTAGATGTTATTTCCAGAATTTCAGATTTTTATCTATTGTATTTGCGAAGTTATGAATTTTTGGAGATTTCCAGCAGTTTAGGGCTTTCTAAAAATTATTGGCATTCATAAACTATTCAGAAAAATTCCAAAAATATTTTTTTTAGTTTTTGTTATCATTGTTGCAAGTTCTATATAAATTTTCGCGGGATTTGGATAAGTATTTTGTGAGTTATCAATAAAAATTAGTACGCTGCCCTAGCTGGTTTATTTCCTATAAGAATAAGAATTTTTATTTGCTGCAATTTTTATATATAGTGGATTTTTGAGCAATATCCCTCTAGGGATATTTCAGAGCTGGCTTTCTTCCAACCTGTTGGGTAGTGAATGAAGGTAAAAAATGGCAGATTGGAAAGATCTCAATGTGGGTTTTATGAAGGAAAATGTTCATCAACATGGTGAAACAACAGGAAGCCACTAACTTTTAAGTTTATTTTAGCCAGCTCACTCAGAATTTGCATTAGATCATATCTGGGAACAATAAGGAAAAAGGTGAGAACAGTGATAAAGGGCAGTGTAATGTCCCCTTCTTGGGACATTTTTGAAATTGAAGACTTGAAGACCCTCAACCCATTCTCTTTTCTCATGGGCTTGAGGATTGAGCTTGAAGATGATCCACAAATGTCTTTTGTCTATTTTGTAACCCCTTGGCATGCCTAACCCTACAAGTGGGAGTCTCTTTAGTTATTTTAATGTGCACATAGATTAGTTGTTTTTATTATTTAATTAAAAATAATAAAGTGCACATAGTTTTAGATTATTAGAGACTTTAGTTTATAATGAGAGTTTATGTTTTCCCCTCCAAAAGGGAAAAGGTCGGTCATTGGATATTGCACCCCCTTAAATCTATAAAAGGAGGTCGCATTTCCTCTTGTGGGGTTATGTTGGTTGATCATTTGATTTCACTCCATGCTTGGAGTATTGGGATGTATGCCCTAGTTCTTGCATTGTGCTCTCTCTCATTGTAAGCTTCATTTGGATTCATTGTTGGAGACCCTCAAGTAAATTTCAGATCTGTCATTATTGCTTGAGTTATTTCAGATTTTGGCGCCAAGTTTGGAGTGTGAAAGTCATTGGTATTGCTCCTTTTATTTTTGCTGTTATTGCTGCAATTATTTCTACCATAGCGATTTGGATTGGTGATGATTTTATCATGTTTTGATGCCATAAATGCTAGATCTGAAATCTGCCATGTGTTATTAATTATTTCAGAGCAAGGGGCTAATATTTTGGCGTGTTTGGAGGCTAGGAAAGAGCTGGAAATTATTTAATTAATTTTCCCTAACTCTAGTGACTGGTTTTCAGATTTCAGGGGCAAATTTGAGTGGGTTTCAGTGTTCAGAAAATTCGGTTTGTTAGTTCATTTGAAAGCTTATGATTTCTACTTTATTGTGCAATTTGTTTCATGCCAAAACTCCAAATATTTTGTGAGATATTAATTTTTAAAGTTTTAGCTGTTTTGGGTGATTTATTAATTAATTAACTGCTGCTAAAAATCAGATTTGGATGTTATTAGATTTCTAATTTGTTCTCCCATCTAACCCACCACTTTGGCATACGCCAATCCCATTTTTGGGTTGTATTATTGCCGACATTGGGTTATTTGAAGTCGGACTATGAAGATCTAATCTTCCTAGGATAAATTTGGTTAATTAATTGGTATAAATAAGTAGGAAGTAAGTTTACAATTTTTGGGGGTTGATTTGATGCCCTAAATGTGCTGGGGCGACCTACTTTTTAGGGAAAAATTAGGTTTTGTTTTGGCAGTGCTAAATCTGATTTTTACATATTATTCTTCATATTTTTGTGGCCCAATATCTAAAATTTCAGCTCGTTTGAATTTCTCTAGCCAAAGATATGAATTTCAGAAAATTGCAGCAGTTGGGGTTTGAAAATTAATTATTTTCCAGCAGAGTGATCAAATTTATGTTATTTCTTAACTTGTCCTAGAAGGGGACATTATAGGCAGCCAATAAAGGTGATTGATGAGGATTTTTGTTGGAGGAAATGCCAATCTTTGAGTAAGGGTTTCAGAGATAATATGCCATTTCCAGATTATTGCATGATGAAGATTGGTAACAAGCCAATGCGAGATCATCATATGCCGGTACCTAAATTACAAAAGAACTCGTTTGAAGAACCAATTAAAGCTCAACATGATAAGCAAGAGGCAACAATTTGTGGGCAACAAAGTAAGGTAAAGGAATGGGAAAGAAACAACTTCGAAATGGAAACAAGGAATGAGTTAAGGAGAAAAAAATTATGCTTTTATTGTAAGGACTCATGGACACACAACCATCATTGCAAAGGTAAGAGATCTATCCACTACATTGAGATAGTTTCGGATGATGAAGAAGAAACAATTTTTAGAGAAAAAGATATGGTTTCCATTGAACAAAATTAATGTGTTTAGTGAAACTTTGGTTACTGGAGAAATTGGTAATAGACATGAGAAGAAATTCATATATGCAAGCAAGGAGGATGTAATGGAAACTCTTAAAAAGTGTGAGGATTGGAATAATAGAGCTAGAGCTGATAGGATGATAGCCGCTCAAGCGAGACAACACCTACAAGAGTTCAAGGAAAAGAAGTGGGCAAATGATGCAAGGGAGTCTACACACATCAAAGAAGATTTTATAAAGCAACTTGCGCATGAGGAGGAGCCTCACATGGACACTTGTAAGGAATTGCATGTTGCTGCAATTCCAAACCAACAGCTCATGATAAGTTGATTGGTGAAGAATTTCAGCTCTTTGTGAACCAGAGTGACAACATGAGGTATGATAGAAGCAAGATAGTTTCATATATGCATCATTTTCATATTTTTGTTGAAAAAAGTGATGATTTAGATGATGAAATCTGCGATTTGCATTATGAAATGCCTTGGGTTCAGCCATATATATATGAGCAACTTGATGAAATATGGTGACAATTTTTAGCTCACTTGATAGGTATAGGAGCCCGGTTGGTAGAGCACTTCAACATGTTTGTCTCTTGTGCATGGCACTTGGACAAGACAAAGGTGCAATTGCTTGAGGGGAAGCAATTTTGGGAAGGGAGGATTGTAATATCCCCTTTCCATTCGAAGACCTTTGGCCTATTTTGTCAATCCGACGGCCAAAGGAAACAAATAAGGGTGACTTAAGTCATTTTAAGTTATTATGTTTAGATATTTAAACGCTTTTGGCCGGAGCTTAGAACCGGAGGGTTGACGGGACCCCACCCATTAAAATAGATGTGAGCTTTGAAGATCAACCACAACAAAGAGCAACACGCCCCTCACACACTTACCACCTCGAACAGGGATCATGCATAAGGGGAAGAAGAGACAAGAAAAACCCTCGAGCCACCAAAACACCAAGGAAGAAAGACCCACTGCTCGGTAAACGACCAATCAAGCGAAACCCGACGCAACAAAACCAAACTAGGCAAACTAACCTGACACCAACAACCAACCATACCAATCACCGACCCAACACCGATGAAGGAAAAACCCACCAACATAGTCCGCGAAACCAGAAACAAAGACTGCAACAACAAAAAACTGGCCATTGATGAAAACCAAACACGAGTAGGAGGGAAAACATCCTGCACACTCTAGCAGCTCCACACTTTGCCCCAATATGACCAAGGGCGAACCACACCCACACAAACCAAAAGGCCGAAGAGCCACTAACTCAGATACAAACAACCCAACAACCACCATCGTCGTCCTATCAGCACAAAACGCCTCGAACGCTCGTTAGAGGGCCCTAAACACGCATAGACCACAAACCCTCAAAAACTGAAATGCGAAGAAACTGCAAAAACTCACTCGCTAGCACAGGACGGGCCGATCCAAAGGGAAAGTTTTAAATGGCGAATATTTCTTCCTAACACGACACTTTGGGAACCAGGCTGGACAAGCTTTGATCAAGAAGAAAAATGCAAATAAAATATAAAATAAAATAAACCCCCCGTGAGGCTTAGAAACCGGAATAGATCTGCCTCCCTGCACCCCTTCATACGCCTCCCTCCACCGATAAAGAGAAAACAATGCAAAAAGAGAGGGAAATGACCCCCAAAGTCGCCGGTCCTTAGAGAAACCCCTAACCGTATCCGGTCCAGGACTCACTACACTGCCGAGAGGCACATTGGGACCGCCATTGAGCTCAGGATCGGAAGAAACTAGGACCAACGGTGGAACATAAACCATGAACCTCTCTGCCTCCACACGAGGATCCTCAACCCATGGAAGATCCCCTGAAACCTGCAAAACCTCTTCAGCTCTTCTTGCGATCGATGAAAACAGTAATAAAACTTGACGAAAGTTGACTCGAGATCCTCAACTGGAAAAGGTTTGATAGAGACATGACCTAGTCCACTGTTGAGATCCAAGAAAGCCTTCACATCAAGACGAAGGAGAAACCCAACAAACTGACGAGCTTCCACAAAAGCCCTTTTAGCAAGCTATCCTTGAGCGGCCAGCGTGGAGCAGCAACCCTTCCATACATCGCTCGACCAGGCAATGGCTAAGAAACTCTAGCTGGACCACCTTGATGTACTCCTTCACGAGTTCCCACCACACAACTCCATGGACGCCGTTGGCCTTCACAACCTGCTCTATCCAAAACCCTTAGTCGTCCTCTTGCTCCACCCCCCCCCCCCCGCCCCCCCCAAAAAAAATCCTCATTTTAAGTTATTATTAAGTGCCATTAATAAATTATATATATATATAGAGCACTTATAATGATTTATATGACTTAATAATTATTAAATCTAGGATGGAAAAGACCCAAATATAAATTGTTATCCATCCTAGGTGAAATGGTGACTTGCCTTAGAAGGGGAAATGTGAACTTGGAAAGGATAAAAGCCCATTCACTATGTATTCCCTCTAGGAAAAATGCGACCAGCTTTGGGAGGGAAAAATAATTATTAAATGTCTTTTGTATTCTCCCTAAGGGAAATGGCGACTTGTCCTAGGAAGGGAAATAAAGGGTAAAAATTGCATAGAGAAAATTATTGTATGCTGATTGGACATTTTGGAGGTTGTTTTGGGTCTCTTCTTCCTTTATAAGGAGAAGTCGACTTGAGGGGAAAACATTTTATGATCATTCTACAATTTTTGATTTGTGTTTTAAACTTATAGCTTTTTCATAAAAAAATTCTAAGGACGAAAACCCTTAGTATTTTCCCTCTTGTGGACGAAAAACCCCAAGAGTGTGTGAGGGATCTCTACTCAGGAGATTGTATTGTGCTTGCAAGGATATTTTAGTCTTTTTCCAGTAGAGAATAAAAGCAGATTTCTGGAGCAAGAGTTTGTAGGATTAAAGTTGCAGCAGTGGTGGTTCATTATACATAGTGGAGCAACCTATTTTGTAGCTGATTTATGTTGAATGCATGACATTCCAGGTCTGATTTATAATGCCATCTGTTGATCTGGTTTTTGTGACTCGAGGTAAATTGTTTTCAGAATCTTTGGATGGTTTTAAGAGGTATTTTTAGTCAGATTTATATGCAGAATTCTGAACTGTTTTGCAGTCATTATTTGCCTCTAAAAATCAGATTTAATGTATTTTTGGGCTGCTAAAAATATGGTGATTAGTTTATGATATGAATAAAATTATTTGATTGCTATTTGTGTGGGTTTTCTACTCAAACGCTAGTTGCCATTCTAGGAATATATTGCAGCAGTCAAAGCTGAGATTGCATGGTCTATTTTATCATTTTTTGGGTTTGAATTTGTTCACCAAAAATCTGCATATTTTTTTTGGAGAGTGAAGATTATCAACTGATACTTGTTAGTATGAGTTTGTGCAAAAACCATAGTCGCTTTTTCCCAGATTTAATTCAGATGTGCATAATATTTTAATGACAATTTGTCCATAGTTGCATTTTTAGTTGGGATTTGCCTAAAATCCAACCGGGGGCAAAAATAGTCTCATTGGGGACCTTACAAAATGGTCAAAGAACACTGTAACCATTATATCACAACTCCCTTGCTTCTATGCACCTTGAACAAAGTAACTTCATAATCATGAAAATTGTTTCATTTCCTTATTTCTTTTTATAGAGCAACAACAACAACAAATGCACAAATCCAAGGCAATATGCATTAAATATCCTTTAGTACTTTTTTCAAAACAGGAGATGATTAATTTACATTCCTTTCAAAAGATGAAGTATAACTATATACCATGTTTTGTTGTGTTTAGAATATTTACGAACGGTGAAGAGGACTGAGCGAGCGAGGAGTGGGCGACAATGACGTGCAACTGTGGTGAGTGGGAGCAGCAAGTGAAAATCCGTGTGGGTCTTCAGTAGGGATGAAGCTCTCGGTGAGGGCATTTTCAAAGTGGCATATGGAGTGTGGGATGGTGTGGGGGCTAGTAGAGCTCGGGTGGCGATCGATGAGCTGCCTTCTGGGGTGGTTTCAAAGGATTTCAAACATCAGAGGATTGCGAAGGTGGCTGGGGCTTTGTTGGTTAGTAGCGATAGGGAGACACCTCATGGGAAACGTAGAACAATGATGTTTGTCCCGGAAAATTTCATGTACTTGGATTGCCCTAACTCTTCTGACCCTTTTCAGTCCTACAATGAGTTTGTAGGGGGTGTATTCTCCTCTCTAATCCTCCCTGTTCATATCCCTGTTCAGTGCCCCATCGGCTTGGATAAGATTGGTGTTGAGGTTGATTGGAGTTCCGAAAATCCTCTTGAGTCGAACAAAAATCCCATCAACTTGAACACTGATCTGTTTAATTCTCATGTGGAAGTGGAAACCCCTATTTCCTTTGGTGATTTTGCAGTGGAGTTTTCCAAGATCGTTCCGAAGTTGGTGATCCCAGATGATAACCTTCTTACCATGGAACAAGATAAGGGTGCAAGATCTTTGATTTTTTAGATTCTGGGGAAGTGATGTTCAGTGGAAAGATTCATTAATTGGATGAAACTCTCTTGACCAATGGTGTCTGCTCTTGAAATGGCTCTGTTAGGTAGTGGCTTTTTCTTGGTGCAGTTTGTGACAGCTATTGACAAAGACTTTGTTTGGGATAATGGCCCATGGTTCTTTGATCATTGTGGTGTTTCTTAAGCCCTTGGCCTCCGTTTTTTTTACCGGCTTCTGCAATTATTTCCTTTGTCCCTGTCTGGATCTGCTTATACAACCTTTCCTTAGTGTTTTGGGATCCTTCCCTAATTCAATCGTTGATCTCCAAGATAGGATGGTTCATCAAGGTGGACGATGATCTGTCTCTCACACAACACTTCATTTATGTTTGTGCTTCGGTTGATATTTGCAAGCCTATCTTGCATTTAGTCAAGGTGCTGGCTTCGAAGTTCGAGGGGTTCTTGGACTCAATTTTGCAACTTCGAAGGTCTGCCATTCCACTGTTTCAGATGCATCAAGTTAGGGTATCTTACAGTGACATGCTCCACCAAGAGCCCTCTGGGCTTCAGGAAGTCCTCCCTTGTTTTGCGGAAAAAGAATGTCTTCTGTTCTCCTTCTACAGCTGGGTGTCCTACCTACACATTTGCAGGCTTTCACCTGGATCATTTTTTGATATCGGCGGGGTTATTCTGACGTGGAAACAGGATAGTGGTCTACAGGTCTGCACCTTGGCTCAGGAGGCTGAGGGTAACGCTCAGCTAAGGGATGTGCTTGAAAAGGCTTTAATTGGTGAAGTGTTGACATAGACAATGGAATCTCCAACCCAACAAATCTTTGGCTTGAGCTTCAATCAGGCCAACGTCATGGAAATTTATCCTTCCATTCCATCCGGTGATCTTGCTTTGATGGAATCACACTCCATTGGTCCGACTGAATCTATCTTTGGCTAAACAAACTGTGGAGTGCCAAAGCAGAGGGGAAGGAAATCAGAGAAGGAAAGATTGCACGTGGAAGCCATGAATGCCATTGATAATGGCTCTTAGCCGACTATGGAACTTCTCTTCTCTCCTAGAGGAAGAAGAGCCCTGACTCCCCGCTCACAGGAGGGGCTCATAAAGGGCCAGTTATTTGCTTTAATTTCTTGTGCTTAAAACTCTCTTTGGTATTAGCCTCAGTTGTGGGTTTTATTCTTTAGGTGCCATTGTGGTATCTCAGTGTATTTTGATTCAGGCTTAAGCCTGTTGTAATCAGGCATCATTTGTTTTTCGAATCTTTTTAACGGGAAAGGGACACCCGTATCCCTTGTTTATCTATTAAAGATAATAATTTGACATTCCTTTCAACAACAAAACATATGTATAACAGGCAACATAATTCTGTGAGCCACCCTCTTCTTACATTCTACAAAACAATTTGTTAACTATGTGTCAGCGAAATGCTGGCATGTTACCTCTTCCTTCGCTCCTTCTAAACTGTCAGGACAAGGTTGGCAATGTTGCAACATATTATCCAAAATGCATTCCAGTTTGTACAGAATCTAAATTCATATGTTCTTTTGTTTGCAAAATTAGTAAAGCAATATTTCTCAAATTTATGCAATAAGGATGAAAGAGCATTCTCGATTTAATCATTCAAAGTAGCATAAATAACTAGTAACAGATGTAATGAAAATCAACCAGCCCAACACACTTATTCTTTATATCAGTTTTGTCATTCAATGTGGCAGCTGGCCCATGCCGAGTGTAGGAGAGAGAATACTTGCCTGTATGTAAATGAAGACAAATTCCTTCATAGTGATGAGGGCCATGCCCTAACAGCTGTGAACTCGCTCGCTTTCTCCTTACCACTCTGTCGCCAGAGCTCTCTCCATTGTGCATTCACAAAAAGAATTCTAGACCATGCCCTAGCTTGGGCTTTAAATGGAGAGACAACTATCACACAAGAAACTAAATTGAAAGTTGCATTACATGCAACTTTCTTGTACCTGCCCTCTTGCCCTTAATAATACTGCAACTTCTATTACTGAAATTCTACCATGCAAGTGAGCCAACTAACAATGCCGCCATCATGAAACTTCCCAGGCTTGAGATACAAAATCGCTCAAGTAATTATATCATGCAAATTTCCCTGTTTTTGGGCCTAAATGAAAACACATCCTACACTCAAGCAAACTGAACTGAAATTTAATATTGATGGAATTCCAGTTCAGTTTCGCCATTACCCAGGTCCCACAAAGCAAAATTTTGTAACAGAACTGGAATGTTGGTGCCATTATTCTCTCACCCTGTTGGCCAAGCAACATATTCCACCTTGCAAGAACAAGTCTAGGGTTTATCAATGCCAAATGATAGGCGGAAAAGATCAAACATGTGTTGTACTTGGATTTCAAAACCAATAAAAACCCCTTCTTTTCCTCTTGGGTCTGTGACCCTCTCTAACACATTGGAGTCGTTAAACTTCAATCATTAACCAAGCCCACCTTGCCAATGTCTATGGTAATCAAGCAATTAGTGCCATCAAAAAATATCTCAGCACAATGAGTATCCCAATTATACTACCTTTACTAATATCAAATTCCTTTGCGTAATACCAATTATATTGTTTCCAAGCTCAACAAAACAACAATGCTTGCAACAAAACATAATACCTCCAAAGATTAAGTCAAAACAATATTATATTGCCAAGTCCAAGATACCCACTAAGGTTCACAAGGGGATCACCAACAATAATCAGATGGTATTCATTATTCATGCGAAACACACAATGTCAAGGTAAGTATGAAAGGCAATGTTTACAACATAATTGTACATTGCTAATATGCAGAGGTTTCCTTCTTGCTCAATGGGGTGCAACCGTGCAAGGCAACCACATAAAACAATAATAATACCATCTCACACCAAGTTCTCTAACAAGTGTCATGTACAACATGGTCACTCAACATATCAAATCTTAAGCAAGTGTAACCCAAATCAAGTTAAGGACGGCTTTCACATCATCACACCACATGCAAAGATAAATGCCATGAAGTGCATTTCAAGGTTCATATATTACCCTTATTAATTAGCAGTAATCACACAACCCTTAAAGACCAAGTCAACTTATTTGGTTCACAATAAAGTATAAGCTTGAAGGCGGCAAAGCAAGGCCCATTATTCATCAAGTGTCAGCAACTAATTCAATTGTCACGGGGTTGAGACCCGGAGGTTTTAATGTACAACTCAAAACCATATAACTGTTAGTTGCTGTCAATTATTATTTTCAAGCTAAGCAACACACACACACACACTCACCCGCCCACCGGCATGCATGCACAAGCACACACATACATGCACAGACACGCACACATGTGCACACACATACATGCACACATACGCGCGCGCACACACACATGCACACACACACACACGCACGCACACACATACACACATATGTACACATGTGCGCACCCGCACATGCATGTATGCGCGCACACACACACACACGCACACACACACACACACACACACTTTCAAATGTAGAATAACTATAGACCTTTATATTGATATCATGCCAAAAGCATAATGTCACGGCAGAACCCTATAAAGCTCTAATACTTCGTTTAATTATGTCGATGCAAGTTAAGACTCCCAAGAGTTAATTCAACACAAACCATTTACTTGCACCAAATCCTTAATTGGTGTCTAAATAGATAAAAATTTGCATTTAAAAATTAACACGGCCTAGTGACGGCCTTGCAGACGTCAATTTCAGGGACCCCATAAATGAGATGTGACATGTTCCTTAAGTAATCACATCGCAATCTAGACATGGTGAAATTTTTCTTGAGAACTGGATTAGAATAAAATGCTTAGCTACCTAACAGTCAAGATATGAATTTAAACGACTATTTAATTAATTTTTCATTACTTGTTTTAGGAGCTGGGTGGATTGTGCTAAAACTTTGGTATCTGTTTGAAGCAGCCATTACTGAACAGGGAAATCCGATTTTTGTCCAGATATGTTAAGACAACCAAATTATTACATGTTAGCAATTAGCTTATTCAAGTGTTAGGATTGTACAGGGATTGTAAGCAAATTCCTAGGGAAGTTTAAAGAACGTTATGCTAGTTCAATAAATTTCAATCTTGTGGGGATCTTCAATAAAGGGTTGAAGCCCATCCATATTCTGATTGTCTTGATTGAACCCACGTCCGTTCTCTCTTAGAGATGCATTTAGTTGCCAGTGTAGTTCATGGTGCATACAGTAAGTATTTTTGATTGCCTCGAGCCTTTCAGTACAATCCTCTTTACAAGAAATTCAGACAGATTTTGATTTATCATCATTTATTGTTCATAGATCCTAAGAAGACCCTGAAAGAAATAGTTCTTGTTAGGAACACCGAGACATGCTTTTAATCTATTTAAGAGTTAGCGAATTTCGTGGAATTCATAAGCTGCAAATTAATAGGGAAGGCACCAACATTGAAGCCTAGTGCAAAGCTAGAAAAATCCAACTAGCATCCACGACCAATCAATATTGATACAATTGTTTTTTGAAAGCTTATGCTGTTATCTTAATAGCTGTGTAGAACATAATGCTTATTCAGACACGTGCGTAGCAGCAAGGACTATGTTGGAATGTGGTCTGGCTGCATTGCAACGTAGTGACAGTTCTATAATAAAGCATTCCTAGCTGCCTTGTCACTGAAACTGTATAACAATAAAATCTATGTGTTTAGGCTGGAAGTGACTGACACTCCTGATTGATGTTTTAAAAGCAATTCATACATGCATCCGTGGATATGATTAGTGTATTTCTTTCATTGCTATAACGGAAAAACAATTGACACCTTTCATGTTGGTATTCAATAAAATGTTCACGTTGATTGAAGCTTTCATCCTAACTAAACTTGTTTCTTATCCGCGATTCTCTTGCATCCTCTATAAGTTGTAATTTCTATCCCTAGGAGCATGATTATATATTTCTATTTAGTATTGATAATTGTTCTGCATTTTTCACTGCTTAAATAACAGATGTTTGGTCATGATATATCTGTCCTCAATTATATTTTTATTTGGTGCAGTCTGCAAATGTAGAGGTCCATGAAGCATTCTTTTATTTAATTCCAGTGAATAATATCAAATACTGAGGTTTTTATGGTTGATCTTCGATGCTGCAGCTTAAAGTGTTTTTTTCTACAGTGACTTTTGCAAAACCAAAGAGCAGCCGTAATTCCAGTATAGGTAAGCATATCATAAGGGAAATTGTAGCAAGCTAAAAGTCTATATTTCCTAAACAAAGTGCAAATTGCAGATTTCCCAGAATGTAAGAGAAATCTATTTTTTGGACTATTTTTTCTTTTGATGTGAGAAAAATCTAGTTTTAATTGTTTTTTACATTTTTGAAATTGAAACTATGTGGTTGTGAAGTTTGGAGAGTAATATGTAGTGTTAAGGCTTATTTTTTTTCTACACTAAATCAACAAATTCCCTTTTTAAAAAGTATATTTGCACATCAATACGAGGGCTACTTATTATGACCATCTAATTGTTTGAGGAGAGAATCGAGCTCCTTATTTTATATTATAGCCATGTTTTTTTTCATAGGTAATATGTGCATCAAATATACCTAGGTGTACTACAAATTTTTTTGTGGGTTTTTAACGCATATCGAGAAGAGCAAAAGCTCTATAAAAAATCAATCAACATATATTAATTCAAACTCATCACACTTGTATAAGAGTTTTATTTCCTATATTTAGGGAGATTGTCTTAACTACTTGATCTCCCACAAATCTCTCCTATTTATGCAAGTTTGTTCAAACTCCTAACAACTCACTTACATATTGGACATAACAAATATATTTCTATGCTAATATCTCAAAATTCCCTATGATCACTCATTCCTAAAACACCTACGTAAGTTGTATTAACAACTCACTTTATAATAATACAAACGTATCACTCACAACTTTATTAACTTCCAATACCACATGCGAGCACTACCAAATATTCTTAACATCCCCCCCTCCCCCCCAGTGCTAACATGGGAGAGAGTGTCACGCACTGGAGCCTCCGTCTTCTAATGTCTTTATCCTTTTGGGAGTTGTTCATGCAGGTGTGATGTTTGTGACGCAAGTTTTTATCATTGTGGATTATTTACCCCTTACAATACTAAAAAATGGATATTGATTTCTATCGATAGTGCATCCAATTACAAGAAATAACCCCCACTTCTTATACAATTTTACAAATTTTCCTCTAAAGAAATTTTAACCAAAACAAACCCTCGAGGAGGGTGCCTTGGGAGTACGTCCCTTCAACGACAAAGTTGTGAAGTTTCATTATAATTCCACTAGCCACACAGGCCATTAAACGTTTATAGTAAAAAAACTTTTAATGTGTTATTTGTTGGCTTTGGTCAAATAAAAACAACACATTGTTTGGATTTGTCGCTGGCTTGTAACTGATACATGAAGACTCGAAAACCACATGTTGATTACAAAACCGCGTGCTTTGGCAAGTGGGTTATGGTTCATTGATCGTCGCAAGCTGCCAAGTTGACTTGCTCCACTTTAGGTTTAGACCTGAGATTGAAGTGCGAATGTCGAGTGGCTTGAATCGAGGTCATTGAAGCAACGTGTTGTTGAGAGAGGATCTACTCGTGTAGATTGCCAGATTGAAGCTCACAAGGCTGAGAGAAGAGGTATCCTTGGATAATCTCATTGGGAGCTCACTAGATGTAGATACAACTCTCCAAATAGGATTATGACTATCTGATACGAGTTGCGAAAAGGCTCGTTGGATCTCATTACAGGCTAGAAGATCTGGATGGTCTCCAATCCCAGTAGAGGAGTCAAGGAGTTCGTTTCAGGGTCGAATCTGAGAGCTTGCGAAAAAACCAATGCTAAGGGAGAGCGTGCAGGGGTCATGAGGAGCATGGAGTAGGGTGCTCGCTAGATTTGAGGAATAACTTGCCACCAAGTATTGCATAGGGCCGATCCATAGCTTGATGCAAAGATCTAAAGGTGGGACGAGTTGGAAGCCGGACAAGAATGAGCTGTATTGCAAACAACAAAGTGGACTGCTGAGTTGGTAGCTCAAGCAAGCTAAGTTGAACAAGAGCTTGCCTGATTAGGGTCCTTTCAACGCCAAGGTGTAAAGACCAAAAAATGAATAAAAAAGAAATCCCTGAGTTCTACAGAAATCAAACGAGTAATACAAATCTGATGTGGGTGATAACAACGGAGACCGAGCTGATAAAGATTAAATGAAATCGACTTGATGGAAGAACCCAATGCAATAGAGGCCAATATTCTTCAACAGAGATCTGAAACCTCCAAACCAGAAAAAGCAAATACATCTGATGCTTGATCCGAATTCTGCAAACTCTATTGTATATAACAGGATTAGCTGATTGTAGAGATCTACAAAACTTTTAGATTGAACACCCAAACTAATTTTAAACATGATCACAATGAACAAAATGGATGAAAACTGTGGATAAAGAAAACAAAATTTAAGGAGAAAAAGAGATGTAAATGAACGATGAATGCCAGTGGGTTCGTTGTGAGGTCCGTGGTATCTGCTAGTACCGTTGACAGAATGCAAGAAGGGTGAACAGATAAACAAAGTGGTTGCACGAGGTCTGTGGTATCCTGCTAGCCTTTGTCTGTACGTTTTTGACATTACAACAAATGGATGGATGTGAACAAAGGTAACAGGTTTGTTGTGAGGTCTGTGGTATCTGCTCGCCAATTCCCTAAGTCTACATAATGAACCAAAACATGGGTGGAGTGAAAAACAAAGAGGCCTCTTTCGAGAACCTGCTCTGATGACAAATGTGGGTTTTATCCCATATTCGGAAGAGCATAAGCTCAGTAAAAAATCAATCAACATATATTAATTCAAACACATCACACTTATATAGGAGTTGCATCTCCCATAGTTAGGGAGATTGTCTTAACTACTTGATCTCCCATAAATCTCTTCTATTTACGTGAGTTTTTTCAACCTCCTAACAACTTACCTACATATTGGACAACAAATATATGTCTATGTTAATATCTCTAAAATTCCCTATAATCATTCACTCCCAAAACAACTATGCAAGTTGTATTAATAACTCATTTTATAATAATACAAATATACTCACCCAAAACTTTTTAAACTTCCAACACTACATGAGAGCACTACCAAATATTCCTAAAAATCCTTAATCAAGCAATTAGCTGGGTAAAATATGGCAGGTGCAACTATCAGACCTATCCATGACACCATATATACGGATCATTCTTTTTACCTTGAAAAAGTTAGGTATTCCTCTCAGACTCAACTTATCCTTGTCTCTGGCAACTTTTATATCTTATATTTTCTAAATTTATGCTTTATGCTTCTTGAGGTTACATGGGTATGGGGGTGCGAACTATGTGTATGTGGGCTAAGAAGGTCAATATGATTATCCTCTGTATCTTCTCAACAATATAGATCTGAATATAGATAGATGACCATTCTAGGGCCAACACATAAGCCAAGATAGAAACCAAGAGGTGTATGAGTCGTGGATCTAGAAGATGATAATCCATATTCTATCAAAGGTGTAGGGTTCCAAGGCTTATGACTAGGATAGGGGATGGGATCTTACTAGGATCCTAGGTTGTAAGAATAGAGATAGTAAGCAAGTTACTTGAACTAAAGTTGTAAAATCCATGTGGGGATCTAAGGTAAGGCCACTAACAAGAATAATGCAATAGACAAAGAATTTGCTACTTTGTCCTAGTCTAGAACATGGTACACCAAACATAAT
This sequence comes from Taxus chinensis, assembly GCA_019776745.2. Classification (NCBI taxonomy): domain Eukaryota; kingdom Viridiplantae; phylum Streptophyta; class Pinopsida; order Cupressales; family Taxaceae; genus Taxus; species Taxus chinensis. Next base: position 910,359,759 of record CM034147.1, on the reverse strand, counting down.
CAATCATACCAAATGTAATGGAAAAGGAAAGGTTAGGGAAATTACATTTTGAAGATAGCGTGGATGCATTAAACCCCCTAGATTAATAGCTCCTTGAGAGAGAGTTGTGGGTGAATCAAAAGAGGGATACGTAGAGACATTGTTGATGCATTAAGTCCCCTGGATTAGTAGCACCTTGAGAGAGAGTTGTGGGTGGATCACAAGATGGATACATAGAAGACCTAAGTAGACCAATGTTGGGGACTCCAAAGACTTGGCAAAACTTGCTAGTGTAGCTCGTATTCTTGTGGTTCCTAGTAACCCAATGCTTCAAAGTAGACTTCCAATTATAAGCTCTTGTAAACCTTTAAAACCTTAAAAGTAGATTTGTGAGCATAGGCAAAGTGATTATGTGTTGATCTATCTTGAGAAAAATGGCGATGATGATGCCTATTTATAGGGGGCATAACTTGAAGTCACAAACCCTCCTCGCCGACGACATCGACCAATTGGCTAATAGAAATTGATACCAAACGACATCGACCTTGATTGATGCTACCGACTTGCAATTGTCTGGCTGAAGGGTTGCAAAGGGTAAAGGCATGGAAGTGGAGTGAACCCCTGGGAGTAGATGTGAAGGTGATCAAAATGTGTTGTAAGTAGGTGTGAAAGTGCCAAAACTAAGGATAGCAAGAGGGTAACAAAGGAGGTAGTAAGGTATGCTAAGATGATCTAAGACACATGGGGCACACCACGACTCTCTCTCTAGGTACTGCTGACAACCCACCTGTTCCTGGTACGCCCCTTATAACACACACTCATGGAGGTGAATGCATCAATAACTTGTAAAGATAAATCATTAATAAGAGTGAAAAATAAGGTGTGTAGACAAGAAAGAAAGAAAACAAGCAATCAAAAAGCTATTTATGATAATTTGCATAATTGTGCTGGCATAATAGGTAGGTTATGAATACTAACCAATGATCTCGTCAAGGAGATGATGATGTGAGGGTCCTGTATCAATTGGTGCAAATGTCACACACTATGCATAAGGAGTAGTAGATGTATCATTATTGGAGTCTAAGAAATGGTCTTATGCTATATGGTAACCTAAATCATCTATGTTCAATGTACACTCATATATATATATATATATATATATATATTGTGGAGATCTAGCAGTCATAGTAACTTGTGGTCTCCATTTTATGTTAGGAGAATGCATTGGTAGTCTTTATGGAACGTGTTCACAAGGTTGTTGTAAGACTATTGCGCAACGTTGATGAATAATCATTGTAGGTTGAGAAAGCAGCATAGCCGAAACTCTAAATTCAATTGTTTCTCTTTGAATTGTAAAGTATGTATTGGTGTCCTAAAATCGATCGTTTGTCTCTGAGGTTTGTCTTGAAGTTGTTGTGGGGGTGTGTAATATCCCCTTCCCATTCGAAGACCTTTGGCCTATTTTGTCAACCCGACGACCAAAGGAAAAATATAAGGGTGGCTTAAGTTATATTTAATTATTATAAAGTGCCATTAATAAAAGAAAAAAATATATATAGCACTTATAATAATTTATATGACTTAATTATTAAATCAAGGATGGAAAAGACTCAAATATAAATTGTTATCCATCCTAGGTGAAAAGGCGACTTGCCTTAGAAGGGGGAATGGGAACATAGAAAGGATAAATGTCCATTTTACTATGTATTTCCCTAGAAAAATGCGACTTGCATTAGGAGGGAAAAAGTTGTTGGATAAAGCATTTAATATGGGAAAATATTAAATGCTTGCATAGGGAAAATCATTGGGAACTAAAAGCATTTAATATGGGAAAATATTAAATGCTTGCATAGGGAAAATCATTGGGAACTAATTGGATATTGTAGAGGTTGTTTTGGGTCTCTTCTTCCTTTATAAGGAGAAGTCGACTTGAAGGAAAAGGGATTCCATACCATTTGATATTTTCTAATTTGTGTCTTAAGCTTGCAGCTTATGCATATTCTTTCATGTGCAACTGTTGTTTGCAAATATCCAGCTTGTGGAGTAAGATCCCACAGGAACCCTAACTTCGGTGGTGAGAGATCCATCCCTAGCTAGCAGGGCATTCTTTCGGTAGTGAGAGATCTACCCTAGTTTGTCAATTTTGGAGCTGAATTGATACCTTAAATGTGTCGGGCGACCTACTTTTTAGGATAAAATTAGGGTTTCATGTTTGCTATGCGAAAACTATTTTTGAAATATTAATCTTCATATTTTTGTGGCCCAAGATCCAAAGTTTCAGCTCATTTGGACTTCTCTAGAAAAAGATATTAATTTTAGAAGTTTTCAGCTGTTTAGGGCACGCTGTAAATTTCTGGCAGCATTCTGTTATTTGAAAAATTCCAAAAATAGTTCTATAATATATGTTACTGTATTAGCAAGCTCCATTTAAAATTTCAAGAGATTTGAGCAAGTATTTTTGGAGTTATCCATTATTTTCTGTTCGCTGCCCTAGATTTAATTTTCTGCAAAAATCGGATTTCTGTTTGGCTGCAATTTGTTTGTATTTTGCATATTTAAAGTTGGGATTGCCTAAAATCCGTTCAGGGGTAAAATAATGTCCATTGGGGACATTACAGGGTGGCATCTATACAAGATCTATATTATTGATCGAGTATTGTATAGATTGTGCTATGTACGCCGCTTCTTCTTGTTGATTAATACTAGATTTGAAAAACTATTGCTTCAACAAAAGTATTAATTATAGAATCTCTATGTTGTGTGAACATTGTAGCAAGTGTCTGTGGCTTGAGTTGTATCTACTTTATAGTGTGGCTTGAGAGTGGAGCAAATAGAGTGTTTTTATTGTGGGAAAACTATTGAAGCTGGAATTAGAGCTTTCTTAGAGGGTCAAGCAGAGTTATATTTGCAGACCAAAAGTGTGTTTTTGATGTAATATTTGTACGGAAAGTCGTCGTATGTCATTAATAGAGTAGTTCAAGTGTTTTTTTGACCCAAGGACACAGACCAATAGGGGTAAACTCTGTTACCAAATTGGTTTGCATTGTTCTCTATTTTCATCCCCAGCTCTCTGTTTAAATTCAGTTTTTAATGCTGTTTTTAATTATTATGACAATTTTTATATAAAATAGAGAAAATTGAGAAATGGATTATTAAATGTTCGAAATTGGTGAATTAGAGTTATTTTGCATTTCACATCAATTTTGGATCAAGTTAAGCCAATTTTTTTTGCAATTTCAGGAAAATTGAGATACTTTTGATTAAGTATTCGGAAATGGAGAAACTGAGTCAGTTTGTTTAAAAACACACATTTTTGGATCAGGTTTGGTATTAGAGCCGGTTTTTCCAACAAGTTTTTGCTAATACCTTTTTTGGTTAGTGTGAGATTCTTCCATTTGTCCAGCTATTGCAGTTTGGAGATGAACCCTTACCAAATGATGTCTCTGCGAATGATGCTTGACATGATGTTTACATTGTTAAGCACCATTGTTCGAATGATGACTTCGTATCATCGAGAACAACCACAAATCATGGAACTAAGGAGTGTAGGTCTTTTGCATGCAAAGTTGAAAGAAGAAAATTGTGAACACCAACAGTTCAAGAGGCAGCCATGAGAAAGCCCCACCTATCCAAAGAAGGTCCCGTCAAGAGGGAACAACCCGAAGAGGAGCATCCATCAGCTCGGGTTGGTAATAAACTATTTGGTTTCATGGATAGTACATTTGCATGGCTAAGTTTTGTTTAACATGCTTGTAGCACCGCCAAATCACTTTTTGGGTTCCCATTGTTAAAGAACCATGAAGGAAACTAACCCCATTTGTTTGAGCAAGTGTGGAGGTAGATCACTCATTGAGGGTGAAATATGGAGCAGCCATCCAAGTTGAGAAGCACATTATGAGCAGCCCACTATAAGAGGTCGTATCAGTTTGCATTCTCATGTTCATGTTGACATTAGTGTTAGTATGTTTTGCGCACCACTTCTTGTAGCATTTGGCAAAATTGGAGAAGAGGTGTTTCATTAAGAGGGAACTTCAAGCAAAGGTTCTCCAAGTATGACAGTAGTAGAGAGACATGTTGATCAACATCTATAACATACAAGTGAGCCGAAGTGCTCTTCCAAGAGGGAGACAAAGTGGCAAGAGATCAACATGAGAAGTGCTTCCATGGTAAGTAGCACTCAACAAGAGCACTGTTGTTTTGTGGATGCATGTTATCGTTCGTTTTCTTTCATTGAAATGTTCTTTCAATGCCCGTGCAATTGTTTATATGCATGTTTTGTAAGACCGGAATTCAAGCAATGTTTGTAAAGGAATTGTGTTTACAATCCATGAATATTGCATTTGATTGTAAGACCCCAAGAAGGGAAAATTGTACAAGTGGTGAACTGTTATAACAATGCTTATTATGCAATTTATTTTTTTTCCCTTGTTGAGAATATTGAACAATAGGGAGAATACAACATCTCAGTTGGGAGAGCTTCATTCTAGCCTACAAGCAATGCATAGGCTAAGAGGATCTGCCAAGAAGAAGACCAAGACACCACATGTGCGAGAAGGTCAGTTGATAGAGATGGGATGGAGTCATGAACTCTCTTCGTCACTTGGGTTTGTAGGATCTAGTTTGGGTAGTGAACCCCCAAGAGAGAGAAATGAAGTATTGCCATACATGCCGGTGTATTATGAGATATAGCCCTTATTTTGGGAGAATAAACATTTGTATGCCCCTTCATGGGAAAAGAGAAAACAATATTATTGCCTATTATTGCAGGAATTGCAAGTTGAAGACCAAGAGTCCATTGTAGAGACCTCCTAGAGACAATGGAAGATGAAGTGTGCTTTTGTCTCGACCTCCTGAAGTCTGCATAGCTGACAAATTATGTCTGATCGATCGATCTGGTGATCCGTCTCACTCCAAAGCCTATGTGAACCCACTCTAAACTGACCCAGGGGGATGCGAAGAGCGTGCATCCAATGCCGAAGGGTATATTGAGGACGGATAATAAGTCCGTCACTTAACTCCAAGAAGTGCTTTGAATGAAAAGCCATCTTCGGGCATAACCAACCATAAGGTTCCACCCAAGTGGTGTGGATGAACTGTCTGTAAATATCCTCTTTGATGATCCTTGTAATGTCCATTTTCTTCAATTTGATAGCATAATTGGGTTTTTTGGTCATTCCTCTCTATGATCCGGAAAAGGAAAGCAAGGAGAAGAGCAACATTATAATATTTAATAATTTTAATATGTTTTTTATAAAGTAATTGTAGAATATATGGGTCGGCCAAGTTAAGGACAAAATAAATAATTATAAGGGCATAATGAATGGTCATAAGGGAGCGGGCTTGTCCTTTCAAAACTATAAATAGGGGACTAAGGGCAGCCATTTGAACATGTGAACTTTCATTTGTAAAATCTGATTTTGAGAGTGTTCTCTCATTATCTCACCACTTGGGACGAAAACCCCATGTGAGGTCCATATGAAGGATGGAAACCCTTCATATTGACTTAAAACTATTTGCAGTCAAACTATATTATCATATTTGAAGGCATTATTGGGCATTTCCCGATTTTATTCTATTATTCCTAGAAGTGCGACTTGCATGAAGTTGGATTTTGATTTATTGGCAAATAATTTCATCAAATCAACTTTGTAATATGATTTTCCTTGTTTCTAAAGGCTGAAATCTCGAGGTTCGTGATTTTCGGTGCATTAATTCATGGGATATTAAATTTTATATGCTGCTGCGATTTACAGTTCAGAACTTCATTTCCAGAAGTGTTAATTTGCATTTCCTTATTCGATTTGGGCCCCAAAATTCATAAAAATAAGACATAAATCATTGATAAATATTTGATAATGTTTGGTGATGATTTTTGGGCAAATTTATGTGAAATAAAAGTCGCTGCAATTTAATTTCAGTCTGCTGCAATTTTTAATTAAAACCCTAAAAAGGGTTATTACAATCATGTTCAGAACAATAACCCTGCCTGCCCCTAGCTTTGAGGTGTCTCTGCTCCAACTTCCTAGAAAGCAGCATATGGAGAACAATAACATAAAGTTCAGGAATGTATGGCCAACCATATGATAGTCCTGTAATTATTGGGATCAAAACTGGGGCCCGTTTTGTGTATCGAGTGAATGGAGTGATGCGTCCAAGCCGATGGAAAACCAGATCATTCCACGTGGTTGAAGAGATCAACCAAGAAACTACCTCGTCCTCTAAAGCCAAACTTGAAGAATTCAGCTTGGAAGCCCTCCTCATCAACGATGTTGTTACTGTTCATCACTCTAACCGCTTCTTTGATATTCTAGTAAGTGAACAAGTAACAAGAAGAGGGAAGAGAATCAACTAGGATACAAGGTTGTCCTGGGATATCATATAGAGTGGAGGTGTGGGAGAACATGGACTCACAATTAAGATCAAGAGGAAGGGGAGAGTGGCGAGGGAGGGTGGTGTGCCAGAAATGTCTTGGAGAGTGTTGAAGAGAAGAACATAAGACCCGTTTGCTTAGGGAAATAAAGAGATGTTTCTTACGTCGGAGAAGACAATGGTAGGAGGCTTTGAGGGTGGGATATGAGGGAAGGGTGTGGAGGAAGGCGTGAGGAAGATGGCGGTGAAGGAGTTTGCACTCTTCATTGTACCACTTGTTCATAGGGAAAGATCTGGAGTTATTGGGTTGAAGGGAAGCAGGGGAAGACTTGGTGGAACTGGGGAAAGATTTGAGGGTAGCCTCCCAAACGATGGAAGAGAGGCGGGTGTATTTGGTAACAACACAACCCAATGAAAAGAAATGGGTCTCCGAAGGGAGTAACTGGCAGATGTGGGAAGAGAAGGTATCGAGGTTTCCTTAATCAAATCGGAATGTAGTACGAGGAAGGCTATGAATGGGAGCAATGGAGGGAGGGGGATATCAACTTGGAGAGAGAATTAAAGGAGAGCATGGTAAGCAAGGGGGATGGGGGAGACAGAAGGTGATTGACAAGTAACAAGAGATACTAGCTAGAAAGGACACAATCCACAACACTTGCACCCCCACTGTGAGGCCGACATGTGAAGAAGTGAGAGTCAGGAAGGCAGGTAAGCCCATTTAGGATCAACAACTCATGGGATTCCCCCAACTGTAGAAGTTGCCGACCATATGTAGTGAAGGACCCTGAGTCATCCTCTAATACCCTGTGAAGTCCCATTGGATCAAGCGCTTGGGTGCAAAAAACATCCTTTGACCGGTCATGGAGAGGAACTTGGAGAGCTTTGGTAAGGGCATTAAAGTCCTTCATGATGACGACTTCACCAATTGCTAAGTACTGAGTAATACTGGCATATAGGTCACCGAAAGGATCACCATCACGATCATTGTTAATGGCATACAAAGAGGAAGCCCCCAACATCAAAAGGGGAAAGTCAAAAAGACGAATGAAAATAGAATAGACTGCAGCACCCATTGCTGCAGCTGAAACCAGATTACCGAGAAAAATCCCTTACATGGGATCTTAGATGCATAGAATAAGCATTCTTTTTTCTTTTAATGACTGTCCAGTCAACACTTTTAGTAGGATCTGCATTTTCGTCCGAGTGAGTAGGAAGTCAAATCTCAGAGGAAGCCAAAAATTCATCATTGGGCTTCTCAGTAGTGAAACTGCTATTGGCGCAGTCTGCAGCAGCATCTGGAAACATCGTCAGCACCTGATCCACCATAACTGCTCCAACATCATCCACTGAAGGGGCAACCGACGAGTTAGAATTGGAAACCCCCAAAGGAGGTGTCACTACCTGATCCTCCTTTCTAGCCTCCAGCGATAGGAGGGTAAAGTTGGGTCTCAACCGGCTGCGGGATGTTTTCATGCTCTTCACTAACCCCCACCGGATCTTCCGAACAGGAAGCTGATTCATCCTCAACCACTAGTAGGCTAGGATCGGAATCCTTCCACCAAGAGTTTTTTTCCTTAACATGCTGCTTTACTTTTTGACAGTTTGTAGCAAGATGCCCGAGGGCAAAACATTTCCTGCACCGAAAGGGCAAGCCTTCGTAGTCAAAAGGTTGTGACCAAACCCCATTCAAAACTTTTAGATTGATGGAAGCTGGAAGATCCAAAGATGTAACCAGATCCACTAAGATTCTCGCATAAGAAGTGTGAGAGAAAGATTCTGTTTTGGAGTCAATGGATAAGCACTTGCCTAAAGCATTACCAATATCAATCAGCCATTCTTTCTCCCAGAACTGTAGCAGGAGATGAGGTAAACGCACCCAAACAGGTTTGACATTGAATGAAAGCAGTGAGGGGATTGAAAGTCGGGAACCATGGTTTCATCAATAAGTGATGGTGCTGTAGTTCCCAAAGATTGGAGATGATAGAATCTCTGTCATCAGTGGAACTGAAAACCACATTAAAAAATCCCCTAGCATAGGGCTAAATATCCACCTTACCAAACAAGAGGGGGCGCTTGTTTGAAGAGATCCACGAGTGGAGGAGCGGCAAACCAAGCTAGATGCCGTTGAATGACAGATCAAACCCCTATTGGAGTAGAAATCTTCAGACTCCAATATAGAATTCCCAAAAGAGACCGTAGGAACAGATGCGGCAGCAGAGAGCGGAATAGAAGCCGGCGCAACAGAGGTCGCAGCCTGCAGGAAAGAGGTCTTCCCCACACCACCACATGAGGGAACCCTGTCACCCACTTTGGAGAATATATCCCCCCCCCCACACCAACCATAACAGGTAAATGTGTAGAACCGATGCAGCCACTCTCGGCAAGAGCTTGCGAGTCCAAAGAGGAACTGAAGAAAAGAGAATCCGTAGCGCCAACACCACTAGTATGAAGCAGAAGCGGTCGGCGCGGGGATGAGGAGTGGCTAGGGCACGAGGAATGGGCCATCACACAACTTTTTTTCAATCTTATTCCTATTAACAAGAGATAAAAGCATACAAATAAAATAACATTGTGCCTTGAAATTACTTTTAGATACCTCGAGTCCTAAGTCCCTCCAACTATCCAAGTTGTCCATGACTTTTTCTAGGCATTTGGTTACCAAGGCCACCCTTTTCATCACCAGTTAATCTGATAGTTAATTGGCTTTCCTATGGCAACCTTGTTAGCTATATTGGTTAATTGTTAGGCCAGAAGCAGTCCTTTGCTTAAGATACTCTCAATAGCCAACAAGTATCAAAATTCAGAAATAAGAACTCAATTAATTAATCTGCAAAATACTTAACATATTTATATAAAGTTGTGTTTCTATTTATTTAGGGAACAACTTTAACAATCCCTGTATTCTTTCAATCTCTCAACCTATTCTATACAGGTACAACAATCACCCAAAAACTCAAGTAACAACTTCCCTAAAGTAAACTGGATATCTTAAATACGTCACATATTATGTGTGGACTTACAAGCTTATTTCCAACATTCCCCTTAGTATGAACATAGGGAAAGGGAACACCACTCATGACTTGGAACAAACATGTACTTCGACACATACTTTGACGGATAGGGAACATGTCAACTAATCCACAGATGGGAACACAACAACAAATCCAAGTATGAAATAGGACACACACATTAGTTCATACTCCATATTTGTGTAAGCATACACATTTGTTCACAAACACATTAGGTATGTACCCTGCTTGTTACTCGTGATGACCTACATTCGTGAATAGGACACACCTCTGTTCATGATTCACTTTCAGTGAGAATGCATAATCATTGCCACATCACATATGAAAGCAGGGACATCCACACACTTTAATCTCAACAAAAACACATCATCACCAAGTACACACAAACACAAAATAAAAACAAAGATATAGGATTGGGTCCTCTCCGTTTTTAGTGAGTGCTGGGCTCCTCATTGAGATTTTATTCTCAACCATTGTCCTTGATCTAATTACGACCTAATCATGAACAACATAAACAATAGCCACCACGACTAGAATCCGTTTTTGGCATTAGTTTGTTGTAGGTTTTTTAAATCTCTTGTAGTCAGAGTCTGTTATCATTGCCACTGATGACTAACAACTCTTCAGGCTATGTAGTCTTTTGAGTTCCTTTTGTTTTTTCCACTTTCAGAGCACAATCCTTGATTTAGTGGTGAACTTGAGGTTGTTAATGTGCCTCCTTACTCCGTTTCTTTTGACCTCTAGCATGTTCAATCTACTAGGTCATATTGCATGGCTTTGTGCATCTTATGAGGAAAATTTCTCGATTGGACGGATTGTCACATTTAACCCAATGTTGGGTTCTCTTGATAAGGCATCCTTGCATGGAGTAGATAAAGACTTTTACAACAAACATACTTCATTTGAATTAAGAGAACAAATGAACACAACTAGTGACATTTTATCTACTAATGGCAATCAAAGGGATTTAGTTAAAGGCTTAACATAATACATATGGAGTGGACAATAGAACAACAAAACAATTTTAAACAATACAGTTATAAACTATAGACATACTCTAATATAGAAAATAATTAGAACTAACAAAACAATGTTAAAAATACTCAACATACTATATTAGAATACAAGGCTTTGGTCAATTAGTTATTAGTTACATGTTAACTGATATTCGGTTATAACCATGAACCGAATTGTAACTATCTTTTGCATGATAAAATGACAGACACACAATCTCCAAAGTGTGCAATCCGCCTTCTTCTTTATTCTTCCTTGTTCACGGATTCCAACATTGGTATCAGAGCTAGATGCAAGGAGGTTTTTGAGAAGAGGAAAGACGAAGACTGCAAAATTGTAAGTTTTGTAAAACCACAAGTTTTATTGATCTGAAGTATTATTAGGTCAGTCGAAGTTTGAAGGACATCCAAAGGAAATTGAAATACTTTTTGGAGCCATTTCAGTCGTAGACGAAATCCAGAAATCTAAGGGCATCTCGAAGGCACAAAAGGGTTTTCGATAACATTTTGATTGCAGTCGTGCAGCGAAAGAACCCAGTTGAAGGGCACGTTTTGCGTGCATATACAAATTGACCCATGATTATATACAAAACTTGAGGGCCACAAAAATACATGTTGCGAAGGAACATACAATCACGTTTTCTGCAAAGTCGCAGGGATCTCAAGCATACAAAACTAAGCCACCAAAAGTTAGTCAAAAATGTCGCACAAATATACAAGGTGCGCCATTAATATAGAGTTTGTGAGTCACAATTATAGGGATTATACGCAAATTGCAGTTTTTATAGTCTATAACTAACGAGTTTTTTACAGGAGGCTGTTAAAGGAAATACACGAGTGTTTACAGCCACAAATAGTTCATGTTTTATAGCCACAATCTAGTCACAAAATCCAGTGGTGATTTTTGGATAGGGCAACAAAGGAAGTCCATGTCTAGGGCACGTTAACACAGTCAAGGCATATATTCAGTTGATATCTAGTATATGACATACAGTCACCATAACAGTCAGGTTTGTCAATAAATTTCTAGGCTTTCACTGCATTTTCGAAAATGCTATTTTATGGTACTCTGCTCTTCTATTTTCTGAATATGCAATCCTAGTTGTAATTTATTTTATCTTCAATATGGAAATGTCCAATAGAAAAATATTCTAGTTTAAATTTTCATACATGGAAAGTGAAAATACAAATACAACTTATGAAGAAAAATTTATGGGGCATGGTGAATGGAAAAGAGACAATTTCCTATTGATCCATCTAAATTGTTAGATTGGTAGAGCAGAGATGATAGAGCGAAAGCTATCTATTGGCCTTGCTCTCTCTGACATCTGAGCATCATCATGTAGACCTAGAAAAAATCATCTAAGGAAATTTGGGATGCTCTAAGTAAATTATTTGGAGCAAAAGCAGGTTAATGCCAAAATATCCCCTAAAAGTTCAGTTATATAGGTTCAAAATGGATGAAGGAGTCTCAATGTTGAGCCACATCAACAATTTGAGGTCCTTAATCAGACAACTAGCAAAAGTCCAAGCTACGATAGAGGATGAGGATGCCAAAGCTATCCTATTAAATAGTTTGTCTTCAAAATACAACAACGTAGTTTTTACCCTCTGTCAAATTCAATCTCAATCTCTGGATCTACGTTGCCAGGATACGGATATGAGTATCGGTTTGGATATGGACACGATACTCGGATACGTCAATTTTAAAAAACCCTTGGATACTATACGTCTTGGATATGTCCGTACATATATATTAAAAAATTTAAAATATATATATATATATATATATATTTTTATGTACATCTACTCATTTTACTCATTTTTTAGTCCATCAAAAACTGAAATAGTAATACAAAACTTGAATCAATGTTCAAAACATTCAATATACTTAAGACTTTGCATTTTTATTGATCATGTGGCTGCCATACATATGATATACGAATATCATGTCAACATGAATACGAACAAAAATTGAAAAATATACTACGATCCATGTTCAAATTTTCAAAAAACAATATACTTAAGATTTTAAATTTCATTCTTCATGTGGTTGCCAAACATATGATATAGGAATACAAACAAATCCAGAATATATCATCTAGATTTTCCTCAAAATCAAGTTCTAGGGTTCGGTTTTAGGGAGTAGAAAAATCAAAAATTAAAAAAAAATGAAATAAAACTTAAAAAATACATATTTACTGTAGGATACGTGCCTGATATGTACGGGATATGTCACACATACGTTTGTATGTATCCGTGACGTATCCTGACATATCCTGTACGTATCAGGAACGTATCTGTATCGTATCCGTTTCCGATACATATCAGAGGGGATTCGAGGGGGTCTTGGGCGTATCCATGCAACGTAGCTCTGGATGATATGATAACAACTCTTCTAACTGAGGAAAAACGAACTACAGAGGATGCAGAAGGTCATTCCCAACAAGAAAGTGCATTCTATTCTAGAACCAAACAATATCGTAGAAGATCAGATAAAGATAAATCAGAGATTGAATGTCATTATTGTAAGAAAAGAGGTCACACAACATGGGATTGTCGTGTTCGAGCCAATGATGTGCTCAAGGGTAAAGTCATCAAATACAACCAATATAGCCATGGTTGAAGACCCACCGGATCCAGAAGGTAGTGAGGACAATGACGAATACGCAATATAAAGATGCTCTAAACTTTGAAGGCAAGAAATGATACATGGTAGATGAAGCTTGGTATGGATGGTTGCTCAAATAGTTCAGGAGATTGTGGATCTTGGGAATTATACCCTCACAAGGGTCATGAGACAACTTGATGGAGCTTGTGGATGGCTCAGTATGGATGGTTGTCCAATAATTCGGGAGATCAATGATTCGAGAGTTCGGGGAGGTGGAATCCAGGAACTCGGGAATTCAGCTCAAGAGTTGCACCTTTATGAAGGTCATGAAGCAGCTTGATGGAGCCCTACCTTATCATAGCATTGCTTTCAAAGTGAAAGTGTTTGAAGATAGCGTAGTTCTGTTTTGTCAGATTGTTTGTTTTTGCTTTACGTAGAATAAGTCTTAAGAGGGGGTATGAGAATATAAGACTTATTTATAAGGTGCCTAACTACAAGTTGGTTGTAACCGGTTGTAACTACATCAACCGTTTTGTAACTATTTCTTTTATAATAAATAGACGGACACATAGTCTCAAATGTGTGCAATCCAACTTCTCTTTATTTCTTCCTTGTATACATCTTCTAGCAAAGGCTGATTTTGGATGTATAGCCTAACCTACGAAAGCTAATTTTGGATTTTGCATGATGTAATCATCCGTGGGAGTTAATATAGTGACGGGTTTCCTTCTAAAATGTCATTTTTGTGTATTATTCTTATTTTCTTGCAAGATAATGTGTTTTACACACACACACACATATTGTGTTTTTTATTTACCCCGCTTTCTTTGATGTACACATTTTGGAGAGGTCATGTTTCTAGGCAACCTGTTTCAAAAAATAGTACATGTTTCTACATTTCATGCAACTTAGCAATATATATGTCATATGTAGATAGGTATATATAAATATGTATATATACACATTTATATATATAACACAAATATGTATATACATACATATGTGTGTGTGTGTGTGTGTGCGCGTGTGTGTGTGCGTGCGTGTATTGTTGAGTGTGAAGTAATTTTCACAGGTCACTTGTATAAACACATGCACCTAACCTATTAAGGGCATCTAGGGATCTCCATATCCAAGCACACTCTTAGGAGACTTTGAGCCCAATCATTGAAGCATCTCTCCCTTGGAGCATATCATATTAAATCTCCGAAGCATCTCTCCCTTAAAGCACAATAACTGCACACACAATCTCCATGATATGTGACACAAATGAGAGAGGATGTCCCCATAGAGAAGGGTAGCCAAATGCCTAATCTGCACACTATACAAAGGAGGACCATCCATAATTATTATAGTCTTTAGGCTTCAGATGTTGACATGAGTAATGCGAATTTCTGGAATAGTTTTGTTATTTTAATTGCAAAAAACTATGCAATTGCTGGTAAAGGATCTGACAGAAAAGTCTTTAGACTATAGAGGTTTAAGAGAAAACGTTAACCTAATGACCAAGTTTGAGGATCTAGTTTAACAGGAAAAGAAGCTAGTGATATGTTATTGGTCATGAGTTCTGGGACTAGGTCCCCTGGTTTTGTAACATTGTCTGAACATCACACATGGTGTTATATACACATGTATATACATACATATGTACAAAGTACAAACATATGTATGTATATAACAGATACAAATGTATATACATACCTACATAAGTATATATACACGTATGTGTACTAGATGAAATTTAGACAACAGCCACGCACACAATCCCCATGATATATGACACAAATGAGATGGGGTGTTCCCACAGAGAAGGGTTGCCAAATTCCTAATCTGCACATTATATAAAGAAGAACCATCCGCAATTATTAAAGTCTTTAGGCTTCCACATGTTGATGTGAGTAATGTGGATTTTGGGAATAGCTTTGTTATTTTAATTGCAAAAAATCTATGCAATTTCCGATAAAAGATCTGACAAAAAGTCTTTAGACTCTAGAGGTATAAGAGATGTTGACTTAACAGCCAAGTTTGAGGATCTACTTTAAGAAGAAAAGAAACTTGTGATATGGCATTGATCAGGAGTTCTGGACTAGGTGCTCTTGTTTTGTAACATTGTCTTCCTCTATCATTTGTTCAATGTACACACTAGTTGTTTATCATTTGTTTAGTGTCCATATTAGTTGTAAGGTGCTTGACATCCCTATGAGTAATCTTGTAGTTCTTTGGCCAGGGCAACAGAAGAACACAAACATGGCAGTACTTTAATCTCTGAAAGGATAGGAATTGAAGTGACCAAAAATGCAACATGTCTTATTGTGTATCCCAAAGAGAGCACGACTCATAAGTCCTTTCCTCCCAAGAGATTTGGTGATCTGTTTTGACTCATAGTTGGTGTGAACAGACCTTGAGCTGACCAAGAAGGAATCTAAGACCATCTGTCCGATGCTATTATACTAGTCTGGATGAACAATAGATCTCTCAGCAATATGTAAGAGGTTTTCTATGTAAAAAGCTAGTTTTGGGCTAAGAGAAATTAAAATAGAATGATAAATTTGTGTGTTTTTAATGAACTGCAATCACGATGTGTAATTATTTCGTTAAGTCATTGTCATGAAGGAAGAAAGTATAGAGGAGCATTGAAGGAATATTTTAGTGAGGTGGACAATCAGTACGAGTGTTCTCAGGATGCAGAAGCTATTAAGTCTCAAGGTACTAGCAATATTGGCCCCCTATCATACCCAGCGAATGACCCTCAAAGGAATGAAAAACCAAATAAGGATATCATCATGTCCAAAGGCAGAATCATCTCAAGACCCAAGTTTGTAAACATAAGAGTTGAACTTAAAGCTTCGTTCAATGTAGAGTGTGGGCTGCAAACTGGTAGCACAATTTACTGCGTGACAATTCAATTCCAATGTCAGCACTCTATCCACAGGTACCTGCCGTAGTTGTCAAAGAACGGGGTCCAAATCTTTGAGCCTGGGGGTTGAAGATGATGTGCCTCTTCTTTGTTATCTTGAAAATGAAGTTTTCAAAGCTGTCTCTCAAACACTGCCAGGTAAGGATATCCTTGCGGAGGAAAAATTGCAATGTAGGTTTTAAAAGGACCAACAGCGTGAACTGCCTTTTAGGCTTTTAAGTGTAATAATTTATGACGTGAACTGGTTTTCGTGTTAAAAAAATAATTGAAGCTCAGAGAAGACTTTCTTAGTGGTTGAAAACCAACAACTTTTGTTTTATCCTAGTTCATTTGTTGTTGAAGACCATAAAAACAGGCTGAATGCAACTACCTATGAACTTATAACATGCCGAAGAATACAACCATTATCAGCTTGTATAGCTGTCTAATGAAACTACTCTAACTTATTATTGTACAGAACAAAAAGAGAGAAATAAATTGGGCACCCCTGTTCTCTATAGATTCCTGTTTGATGAAATAATATTCAGAAACATTTAAATTATAAGGATCTATGTTATTGTATCAATAGGAAGCCTCAGTAGTAATGGACACAGAAGTATGATTAAAGCAAGCATAAAATGTTGTCTGGATAATGCAGTATTGCTGAAACTCTTGAGGTAATGAAATACAAAGGGCATTTGAACAAAATTGTGATGCCACCATCAGCAGCCAACAAAGTATCTGATATGGAAGGAAAGTTGAATATGATCAAGGTAAGTACTGACAATCACATATGTTTAGCAAACATTAGCTGAAGCCTGAGAGTAGACATTTCTGCATATTATGAAAGAAACTGGATGGAAATGAACAATGCCCTTATAATGTCCATCATTTAGTGACATGCATGTCAAATTTAAAATACCCGATAATGCTTCACTTTTAAAATCTAAAGAAAAATGTAATAAATTAGAAAAGTTAATTACAGATATCCGAGACTGTAATCCAATTTACAAAATTACAGTCCTACAAGAGTCACCTAGACATTGTTGTGCATGCAATTATGCTTGTTTCACATATTTAAAACATTGCGGACATTATTTTTAATTTGTTGGATGAATCTAAAACTGATGGATGTATTGTATTCACGAGTCCTTTTTCAATTTTTACTACAGAACCATTAACTTTTTTGTTATGTCAATGGCAGAGGCTTTTGCTGTGTGCGAAAACTACAGTCCTCCAGAAGGATTTAATCCAAATGACTTACATAAACTCTTGGAGAAAGCTGGAAATCCATTTGGTGATGATTCAGGTAGCATTTAGATAATGCAATCCATACTTATATGCTTAATTTATTTTTCATTGTATGGTAAACCTAGTAGACTCGTTGGGTGTAACATTCGAAATTACTTCAGTTGAAGGATTGCCGTTCAGTTTGCTCTCATGCTCTTTCCATCAAAAAACAAGAACACGACTACACTATCCAACCCTAGATTTGATCTTCCCCCATGGTGCCTGTTTTGATTGCACTTAAGTTTAGACCCTAGAGGAGGCTATGGTCTCCCAAGAACCAAACCAGCCAAGCAAGGAAGATCTCTGTAATTTTGTACAGTTTTATGTCCAAGGAACTATTAGAAGGCCAACCTTTCCGACCAAAAAAGTAAAATAATTGCTTCTTTGCATGACATCCCCCCCCAAAAGTCTCTTCCTCAATGGATGAAATGGAGAACAAACTTTGGTTGCTCAAGGAAAATGCCCTGATTTGTAGGTTTGTGGGGGCTTTACCATGACCTTCAACATTGAAGATATGAATCAAAGAGAATTGGAAACCATTTGAATTTGTAGATTTTCTCATGGTGCCTAAGGGCTATTTTACGACTATTTTCCAACAAGTGTGAAATAGACCAAGCCTTTTAAGGAGGTCCCTAGTTCATGAAGAAATCTGGGTTATTCATGAAGCATTGGTCCCTAGTTTCCAACCCCGCAAAAGATCTACAAAGCACGGTGCTGGTGCAGGTCAGGCTTCCCCTTATCTGTTAGAAGACGTGATAAAGAGGAACCGGGATGCACACTTCCTAGATTGTGTGTTTGTCATTTTATTTTGCAAGAGAGTTACAAAATGGTTGAGGGGGCTACAAATGAACATAAGTTAATACATAACTAACAATGACTTAATCACAAAGGCAAACCTTATATTCTACCTCTCTTAAAGCTTATGGTACAAGAAGAAAAACAAACACACCGACAGAAACACTAAAATGACAAAACCAAACAGAACCACTCATTCTTTAGAAGCTTTCTCTTTGAAAACAGTTCTTGGGCCAAGTAGAACTCCATCAAGCTATCTCGTAACCCTTGTAAAGAAATAGTTCCCAAGCTGAATTCCTAAGTTCCTTGATTCCACCTCGCCAAACTCCTGAATTACAAAGATCTTGAATTATTGGACAACCCTCCATGTTAAGCTACATCCACTGTGCTCTATCAAGCTGTCTCATGACCCTCGTAAGGGTATAATTCCCAAGATCCACAAGCTCCCAAACTAATTGAGCAACCACCCATGCTGAGCTTCATCTACTCTAGACCCCTTCTTGTCTTTATGTGTGCTTCTTAAAATACGTATTCTTCATCAACAAATTCTTCACCACTTTCAGCATCCAATGGATTGTCAACAATGGCTATATTAACTTCATTTGGTCTGTCTTTGAGCTTTCCCTCGAGAACATCATTGGCTCAAATTCTACAGTTCCACATTGTATGACCTGTTTCTTGCAGTAATAATATTCAATCTCCCCTTTGTCTTTATTTGATCTTCTACAATAGTTTCTTGAGTATAATGTACTCTCATGTTGAGGATCACCTTTTGTATTTCATGCAGTTGTTCTCTTTTCTTCCACTAAGAGAGCTGAAATAATACCCTGTAGAGTTTGAGAATGTATTTGACTAAGAGGAAAAATGATATTGCCATATTTAGAAGACAAACTGTTTAATAAAATGGGTTTGGCATACTCGTCATCTACCATAGCATTGATTTTTGCTAGTTCTTTGATGAGAGACTTTAGATTGGAAATGAAGTTATCAGATTGGAAATGAAGTTATCATATTGGAACAACAAATTAAAAAAAGATTGGAAATGACGTTATCATATTGGAACAACAAATGGCTTACATTTACAAATATAATCTATGTTACCTAGATACGCCATTCAGGGCAGCATACCCACGTATTGACTTACCGGGTCCTGTTACTTGCTTGAAATGTTTCCAAAACTCCAAAACAGTCCCTGGTACCTCTGCCGTACACAGGCTGTACCTGAGACGTTTCAACTTTCTGTACAATTTCAGGCCGTTCCTAGGGCATTTTATGTACAGTTTCAGCAGTGCTGTTTTTTAAATGTCAGAAAAAACCTAGATACTTCTGTTTCGACTGTATTCGATGAAAATCTAGATGATATATTCTACAATCTAGATTATAATCATGCACATATAAACATTTAAAGCATGTTGAATGTTTTGAACTTTCATGAATAAAAAATATTTTAAGTGTTTTATCTTTTATGGATAAAAATGAGTATTATGCATATTTATATATGGTAATATATTGTACGAACATTTCCGTGCCATTTCGTACCCAAGGGTGATTTGAAAATTGCCGTTTCCGCCTTTTGAACCCGTAGCCGTACCTGTTTCCTAGCAACCTATAATATAATACATAGAGTTGTGCATCAAGTGGCCCCAATCCATCTCATCAGCCTCCTCTCACTTCTTCCCTTTGTGGAAGAGGAAATAATGGCCATTCAAAGAATGTTTATATGGTGAGGGGCTAGGAGCATCTTCAAGCACACGTTGGTTGTTGGGCAAATCATAAACGAGTGAAAGGAATAGAGAGATTTGAATATCAAAAAAATTAGACTATTTGATCGAGCATTTGATGTGGGGCTTGTCTGGTGACTTGGACAATAAGAAAATCAGTCTCGGGCTTCCCTCATCTGTCAAAAATGCTTTATCATGCTTGGTGTTAAACCATTAAAAGCTTCTTGAAACTTCGTCTGCTAGATCAAAGCACATCACAAAACATATGAACCTCCTCCAACAAGATTTGACTTGGCAAGTAGTTAATGGAAAACAATCAGATTTTGCAAAGATTATTGGAATGGGAAACTGCCTCTCATCTACTGCTCTTGCACAACTACAAGAAATCATGCAAAGAACATGTTATATAACAACAAACAACTATACTCATAATTGTGCAGTTGGAGATACTATCTGGAACAAGTAACTTATCCAAGCCCCATATAACTAGGTTTCCTACTCAATGCCATTTATTCTTGGAAAAGTTGCAAACAAGACACTTCTTGCTCTCCAACGTGCTGGTAAATTGGTTTGGTGACACATTGGCTTAGTGGTTTGTATTGTGACCTCCACGTTTGCTAAACTGTGATGACCAACGACCACACAAAAAGTAAAACCAAATTTGGTCACTTTCTATTTGGCATAAAATCAAAAGTTTTCTTGCACTTATGGTTCACAAATTAATCGTGACAATTGATCAGTTGCAAAAATGGGGATGGATAGGGTAAAATGTGGAGATGACAAAAACAACGGACAGAGTTAGTGGTACAAATTTACTGTAAAGGCCCAAAATGTCACTCAATTGGCAAAATGTTGTACAAATGGACAACATTCAATTTCAACATGGATATCCTCAAAACCATAGTTTGCATACTCATATTCGGCAGACCCAAAAAAAATGAATTGGCAAAAATTCAACAAGACTTGACAAATATTCAGAAATATTTGACAACTTAAAAAATAAGCAAATTTCTTTAAAAATCATTATTTTAATGCAAAATATAGCTACAAAATGTATCTAATGAGTCAGTAAAACATTGGGGAAGTGCTTTCTATTATATTTGAATACAAATACAATACAAAATTGCATCATCATGCAAATACAACATCCAACAGATAAGTGTTATGAATTTGTGATGATTGTCATCGAAAATTATCATCATAAATTGCATATCTATGCTAGTTACAATTTACATTAATTTACATTTTCCTCTTCCTTGTTCGAGAGAAATATTGGGGAGAGGGTCATTGCCTCTACTAGTCCCCACACTTGGCTCCGATTGCTTGCTCCTCCTAGAAGGCTTTGACTGCAGCTCCACCCTAATAGTAGATTGCCGTGGCTCCTCTGTTGCATGTTCGACATCACCTCCAAAGATGTCATCCAATCCAATATCTCCTGCTAGTGCTTCTCCCTCCATACTTCCCTCATGAAAAAACAATCTCGTCTTCTGTGAATGTAGGGATTTCCTCTTCTTGCCTAGTCTAGTCATAGCATGGATCAATCTCATCCAAATCAATAAACTCCTACGATGTGGTCTTCACCTTTCTTGTGTGAAGCTGAAGATTGTATTGCACAAAAACCAAGTCATCTAGGTGTTTTTGAGTCAACTTGTTGCGCTTCTTTGTGTGAATGGCCTTAAAAATACTCTGGTTGCGCCCACATCTAGAAGCGCTACAAGGTTAAGATAAAATTTTGAGGGCCAAATTTTGAAGATGTGGGGTGTTTCCTCCTCAATCCTCCCACCAAGAACCTACAAACAAGATGATCATTAGTTTTAAAGTTATTAATAAAATTAATTTTATAATTTTAAACATTTAAGTAAACATTCTAATTTTTGTTACCTAGTGGTTGGGTGGTTCTCCCTCAGATAGCTAACGCCGAAGAAAAGAGCCTCCCCTAACATGCTTGTAATTTTGCAACTTTAAAAAGATGAGGTCCCTCAAAATTTTTGGTATCATCCTTTCAATGCATGTTGAGAGGCACTCCATAACTTCTCCGTTAACATCCGTGAAATCATCAGAGAAGAAAAACCTAGGGTCAAGGTAGTGCTTGACTGCATGAATAGGTTGGTGGAATTGATTTTTCCACCTCCGATCAATTATCTTCCAAAATGGTCCAAATTTGGCGATATCCCCCCTATAATAGTTTTGGATGGCCTCTTTAGCCCTATTCGTGGCCTCATATATGTATTCCATCGGGTCTTGCTCCCCATCAACTATGTGCAAAACCCCCATCGACGACTCTGACACCTACACACAAATTAAACTTTAAGGTTAAAAACTTACAAATAAAGTAAATAATATTACATTTAACAAATTAGAATAAATGAATCGACTTGAAATTTAAATTGAAGTTTGAAGTTACATTTGATAATCTCAATAGCTCTCTTTTCAAAGACATAAAAACTAAATTATCTTTGGAGTCCTCTCTCCATCAGCTTTCTTTGAATAGTGTGAGTCTATCCATGCTTGACTCACAAACATTTGTTTCAATGATGACAAAAAACTAGAAATATTGTGCAACGTCAAGAAGTTGCAAACCTTTTGACATCAACTCGCACAAGCTATTTCCCATTGGTGTGTTCTCTCATCAAGTTGAGAACCCAAGGGTGATTATATATGTACTTGGTTATATTTTTTGTATGTTCTATATTAGCCTCAACCAATCAATTTTTCCTATGTCCTCCAAAAGAAAATTAAGGCAATGGGCCACACAAGGGGTCCAAAAGAGTGATAAATGCCTCTCTTGTAGTAGTTTTTCAGCCGCCACATATGCTGTTGCATTGTCTGTGAAAATTTGCACAACATTTTGTTTACCCACTTCTAAGACAGTATCCTCTAACATAAAGCTTAAATGTTCTACATTTTTTGATATGTTAGAGGTATCAATTGACTTCAAAAATACCATCTCACCATTTGAAGCCGCTAAAAAATTGATGAGGGTGTGGTTCCATTTGTCCACCCATGTGAAATAATGGTGCATCCGTATTTCTACCATTGCTTCTTTTGATCTCTTAGAATTGTTGTTGCAATTGCACCCTTGAGTAATTTCCCACCCAAGTCTTTTAGAGAGGGTGTCTTGTACCCTTTCCTTGCAATTGTCAATGTTGTCACCAACTACCCCCAGTACGGGCTCTTCGCCACATTGAAGGCAAGTTTGTAGTACCAGAAATTTGCACATGCCTTATCTGCTTCCTTGTGCACATCTTTGTTTCAGTTTGTACCTTACAGCAAAGGTTGTGCCCCAGGTATGTTTCTTGCTACAAAAAAAACTATGTATCCCTTTGCTTGAACTTGATGCAATAGATGTGCCTCTTCTGCTTTGTATGCGTGGACTGCGAGTAGAGCCCACAATCATTGCCACATCGTCATCTGATTCCTCTACCATTCTAGGTCTAATGGCTTTTGCTCCATTGCTCTTTCTAGTTTCTTCTCTTCCAACCTTGCCTTCATCTCTCATTTTGCCTCTTCTGTAACATTAAGACATACCACAACGTCTCAACAAACAATACATACAAGATGATACTATAGGCGATTGATGCCTCTAGAAAATGTTTTCCCACAATAATTGCAAACTACAGTTCCTTGAATCACTCCACGTACAACATACTTCTAAGCAATGGTATTGGCATTAGCGGGAATGGTTCTTGCTAGTGATTTAAAGCCTAATGTTGAATCTGACGTCGACGCAGATGCCATTGCTAAGTTGTATTTTGTAGCATAATGTATGTTTAAAAAATGAAAAAACTGTAATTTTAATTAAAAATGGCTTTATAAGCAGTTTAAAATTTTTAAATAAAAACCAACATTATAAAACCGTTTAAAAAATAAAAAACTACAAATTTAATTAAAAAACAAAATTATAAAACCATTTAAAAAATAAAAAACTGTAAATTTAATTAAAAAACAACATTATAAAACAGTTTTAAAAATTGGCTTTATAATCGTATGTAACTGTAATTGTAAACCCTACGAACAAGAATAAATTCCCAAAAAAACTCAAAAATTAACAGTTAAAACAATACATTCCAATAATTTTGATCATTAACAATGAGAAACAAACATAAATAAGTTAATACCAATTAAAATCATTAAGAATTGATGGAATGCATTTATAATTGCAAAACATATTTGGATACAATATGTAAATAATATAAAATGAATTTACATTCTTGAAAAAGAAGGAAAAAAAATTCAAATTCGCTCTTTGATTCACTATAAAATCTCGTCAACTTATGCAAAGGATGCTCAATGGATGTGTG
Source organism: Taxus chinensis (assembly GCA_019776745.2). Taxonomy (NCBI): domain Eukaryota; kingdom Viridiplantae; phylum Streptophyta; class Pinopsida; order Cupressales; family Taxaceae; genus Taxus; species Taxus chinensis. The sequence goes on along the minus strand of CM034147.1, from coordinate 910,335,758 downwards.
ATTACAAGTGAGGGAGTATGTTGACTGTAAAAGACAAAATTTAGTGTTTTTTTAGTGTTTTACCCACTTTTTTTCACGTATCTTGCGTCAGACCTGCGTATGGGCGAGTTTAAGGCTCAGACTTGCCGAATATTGGTGAATATTCACTGAATATTCTTGGCGAGTATTCACTAATATTCGGCAATGCCGAGTGGCGAGCTATACAAACGATTATTCCCCTGAGCAGGTTTTTGGTGAGGATTCGCGAACTCGTCGAGTACTCGCTGAACAGGCATACTATGCTCAAACAATGCACCCATTGATATCAAGATTTATGATATGGAATCTTAGGAAGGATCGTATTGGGAAAATATTCAACTCTTGTTGGAAGCCAACAAATTTTACATGAATCATCAAAAGTGATGTCCGGATACAACTTTGACTTATGCCAAAACAACTAAGTCTGATTCCGAAAACATGCAGGACCTTCATTGAGCTAATTCATGGAATCTCCCTTCGCATTATAATTCGCTGACATTCTTAGTAAACAGGCTATCCAGTTGGACCCCTCCGTAAGTGTAGACGATTATATTATGTCATATTTTAGCAGCTGATGCGTTATGCAGTTAATGATTGTATTGTTGCCCTTAAGTAGTTTTGTCATGACTCTCATTCATATGTTCAGTTGTTGAGGGTTCTGTTAACAAACAACCCATTGGGTCTTCTTTTCATATAAATAAAATGATTCCCATTGGGGGAAGGGCGTTGAGTGCCAGGGCCTCCTTATACCAAATAACTTGTATTCACTACCTATGGCTATTAGTGAAGCATTTATTGCTATCATATTCTTCTATGCTGTAATGTTGTATGTATTTGCTAGTCTGTAATTGATATTCGGTGCTAGTATAGTTTCTCTATAAACACTCAGATGGGATGGTGTAAACATATTAATGATGGGGCAGCTAAAAGTAACCTTGGGGTAGCTGGAATTCGGTAAATAATAAGGGTGTGCATGTCAACAACTTGTTGGCTTTTTGCAGTGAAAGGAAGCCAGACGAATGAGGAACTACTTCTTAATCTTTAGAGGGAAGAAGTGTAAAACAGATCTAGATCTCCCAATTTTAGTAAGAATAACAAACATGCAAGTAACCTACAGCAACATGCAATCGCATATAACTCACATAGGACACAACATATATTCTGGTAAAACCCTTTCAGGGAAAACCCCGCAACCTACTCAATTGTATTATTCAGTAATCAGCAACCTGTGGGTTTATACAATGACAGAGTATCCACTCCTACAGTCCCAATCAGCACAGTTGGAAATTACATAGGCTGCTTCTTCTTTTCTTGCAAAATACCAACAATACTGTCTTATTAATTGTATGTTTATTTCTACTCCCGAGCTCCTGATTTACAGACTTTTCCAGCACTTAGAATAGAAGAGGATTAACAACATTTATTTCCAAAAATAGACAGCATGAATAGACTTCTTCAGCGCCTCATTTGCATGATGAATTACCAAAATAGACAGCTCTTATCCAATGTTTACATTACATGGTGAGTTGACAACACTTAACTACCAAAATTAGATGCCCTCATGCATGCTGATTTGACCAACGCTTATGCTCCAAAATTAGTGCTTTATTTTTTCTAGTTCACCTTTTATTTTCCCTCTATGCATGCTCTTAATACATGCGACAAAAAATAATAGCCACATACAATGGGAAGCATGTGTACCTATAATTAATACAGAATAAGTAATTAAACTCCAGCATCAGGATTTGCAGGGTGTATGGCACCTAATCTCAACATTCTCCCACTTGTCATATACCTTGCAAGAGCGAAAGAGAACATCAAAAAGAAGTGAACTCTCTAGTAAGGGCAAAAATACCCATAACCTTGCTGCACCATCTGAACTTCCTATGCTCACGGGGTTGTCATAGCAGCTGCAGCATTTACCAGAGTATCCATCTTCTCAAGTATAACCTTTCCATTCTCCAGCATGTCACAAACAAAATTCTACTGCACATCAATGTGCTTTGTCTGCACGTGATATGTAGGGTTCGTTTCTAAGTTGATGGCACTCTGACTGTCAGAGCTAATTATTATTGCTCCTTGACTCAGCCCAATATCCGAACACTATCGCTGATGGTAGACTGCCTCTGTACAGGCATGAGTGGCTGCCATATACTCTTGCCTCTGTTGTGAATAAAGTGATTACAACCTATCATTTACACATTTAACTAATTGACCACCAAACAGTCTAAACACATAGCCACCGGCAGACCTACTGTCAACACATTCTGCCCAATCTGAGTCTACACATTCCTGTATGTCTACCTATACATTGTGGAACCTCTCGGATGCCAAGGATCCCTGATAGAAAATAGAGTATTCTGTGGTACCACGAAGATATATGCAGACTCTCTTCATTGCAGCTCAGTGATCCTTTCTTGGATTAGCCATAACTGACTCAAGACTCCCATTGCTCAGGCAATGTTTGGTCTGGTGCAAACCATGGCATACACGAGGCTCTAAACCACACTAGCATAATGTATATGACTCTCTGTTTCAAAAATCGCGATTTATTGGCGATAAATCGGTTTCCTTCATGAAAACGATTAAACTTCTGAAAAATCGCGATTTTTTTTATCCCGATAAATCACCGATTAATCGCGATAAAATACCTTGATAAATCATTGAAAATCGTGGCTAAAATCGGCGAAAATCATGGGAAAAACGTGGCCTAGGGTTAAATACGAAAATAGACCAAATCGTTTTTTTTAATACTGTTTTCTCTTTCCACGAATTTGTTTTTGCTACTGCGACTTGCGTTTACTCATTCCGTGTTCATTCGACTTTCGTTTTTGCTACTGCGAGGGATTTTGACTTAGGAGGGCACGCAAGATTAGTTCGTGGCAGGTTTGTGGCCATTTCGTGCAATCATGTGGTCATTTCGTGGCAATCACGTGGTCATTTCGTGCCCATTTCGTGGCTCATTTCCAGCAGGTAGTAATATGTATTAATAAAATTATTACAGTAAAAATAAAAATACTGTATATTAAGTATTAATATTAATAATGTATAATGTATATTAATATTAATAGTTAATACTGTATAATAGTATATTAATGTATAATAGAGTCTAGACTATAGTATATTAATATTAATACTGTATAATATATATTATAAATAGTAAATACTGTAAGTGTAATTGTAAATACTGTATACTGTATATTAATATTAATAAATACTATGAGTATTAATATTAAGTATTAATATTAATATTAAGTATTACTATTAACTATTAAGTATAAATACTGTATATTCTATATATTAATAATAGTATATTCAAGAATCAATATTGTATAATGATTTTAAAAGTATATTTTATGAATTTAAATGTTTTTAAAAGTAGCGATAAAGTTGCCGATTCCTGATTTCCGATTCAAAATTTGGCCTGTCGATTAATCCCGATTTACGATTTTTTGAACTATGATATGACTCATGTCCTCTATCTCTGCTGGTGTAGAAGGGAACTGCTCAACTTGAAAGTTTTTTCCCCACAGAAATAGGAACACTCACTGGTTTGCAATCCTTCATGTTAAACCACTGCAATGCAAAGTTAACATACTTCTTCTGTCTTAGTCAATTTTTTCTGTTAGCTCTATCTCTTGTAATCTTCATCCCTAAGATAAACTTAACAACTCCTAAATCTTTAATTTGAAACTGTAATAAAAGCTGAGAGTTTTAAACCTGTTTTATATCCTTACTGTTACCAATCAGCAACATGTCATCCACATACAAAGTGATAACAATAAACTGATCACCACCCTGCTTATAATAAACAAATCGATTTGATTTTGATCTCACAAATCCAAATCTCAAAACATAGGAATTAAACTTCTTGTATGTAATGGCCCCTTCTTGGGACATTTTTGAAATTGAAGACTTGAAGACCCTTAACCCATTCTCTCTTCTCATGGGCTTAAGGATTGAGCTTGAAGATGATCCAAAGATGTCTTTTGTTTATTTTGTAACCCCTTGGCATGCCTAGCGCTACAAGTGAGTCTCTTTAATTATTTTAATGTGCACATAGGTTAGTTGCTTTTATTATTTAATTAAAAATAATAAAGTGCTCATAGTCTTAGTTTATTAGAGACTTTATTTTATCTAAAAGAGAGTTTATGTTTTCCCTCCAAAAGAGAAAAGGTCGCATTTCCTCTAGTGGGGTTATGTTGATTGATCATTTTGATTTCATTTCATGCTTGGAGTAATAGGATGTATGCCCTAGTTCTTGTATTGTGCTCTCTCTCATTGTAAGCTTCATTTGGATCCATTGTTGAAGATATTGAAGACTCCATTGTGTTCTCTTGTGTTGAATGTGTTTTTGCATGGTTTATCCTTTCTAAGTGTTGGCGACTTGTATTGGGGACTGTTTAAGAATATTTTTGATGTCAAAATATATTTATGTTGTAGATCTAATTTAGCATAATTTTGTGAGTATGTGTGACCAAATTTGAGGGTTTTGGGAGTGATACAAGTGCTGGAATTAATTTATGTGCAAACAACAATTTATTTTTCCCTAGGCAACTTGCTATTTTGGCCATGCTGTTCTAATTTGGTTTGGTTCATCTCGTTCCTTGTATTTTTCCAAGTTCGGGCATATCTTATTTGCCCAAATCGAAGTAGTTTTGAGGAAGATATGAATTTTTAAAAATTGCAGCAAATTGGGGTTTGATTAGCAATTGTTTTCAGCTGCGTATAATCAAAATAAAATATCTGATTTGTATATTAATTATTTTTGAGCAAGGGGAGTTGGTTTGGAGTGTTTAGAAGCTTGGAGAAAGGCTGAAATATTTTTATTGATTTTATTCTACCCCTAACGACTTGAAATCAGATTTCTGGGGCAGATTTGAAGTGGTTTAGCTGCTTAGAAAATTCAAATCCATAGTGCATTGGAAAGGCCTTGGTTTTTAGTTTATTGTGTAATTTATTTCATGCAAGAATACCAAGAATTGGAGGAGTTATTAATTTTTGAAGTTTCAGCTGTTCTGGGTGCTATATTAATTAATTACCTACTACTAAAAATCAAATCTGGATGTTATTAGAGTTTTAATTAGTTCTCCCATCTAACCCACCACTTTAGGATACTCCAACCCCATTTTGGGTTGTATTATTGCCGACATTGGGTTATTTGAGGTCGAATTGAGAAGAACTAATCTTCTTAGGATTGGTCGAGTTAATTAATTTTTAGATTTATATTTGTCTAAAAAGAGGACAAATATCAGAGCTATTTTCCTCTACTCCTTGTGGGTGTTGTTTGCAGAGATTGAATCATGGAGTTTGCTAGTGATGAAGATTTGAGGACCAAACTCTACGAGCTTGGGAAACAGCTCAAGAGGCCTTCATTTGAGAAGAATGTATTTCTCAACACTCTTTAAAAGGTGGTAAGTTGTCTATGTTTGTTAGAGCAATTAGATTTTGACACTATGTTTTTAGTTTTAGATCCCTTTGTGGCACATTTGGTTAGATCTTATTTATTGAGACATGAGGAGGTGGATGTGAGACTCTTGGTCATTACACGCATTAGTGAGATCACACAGATATCAACCCCAAGTTTGCCTTATGATGACATCACTATGGAAGAGATCTATGAGCTCATGGTGAGAAGTTTCCAAAAGCTTTGAGACACCACCAACCCTCACTTTGGCAAAATGGTCAAAATTTTGAAGAACATGGCTAAGGTAAGGTTTTGCATTCCCATATTAGATCTCAATTGTGAAGATCTCATTTCCCACATGTTTGAATTTTGAAGTCTTCTTTGGTGTTCTACATGAGGGTCATTCACATGAGATAATGGATGCCATGCAAACTATAGTGACTCTAATGTTGACTGAGTATGAGGAACCTCCACACTCTTTTCTAGTGATATTGGTGGAAGAATTGGGACAAAGGAAGCCATGTATAACTCACACCTTAGTCAGAAGAGTGGTGGAGCAATTTTCAAGAAAAATAAAGTCATGCATCCAAGATATGGGTTCCCTTGTTTTTGATGATGAAATTGAGTGGTTGCAAGGATTTGTTTGATGAACATGAAGGGGACATTGGTGTCAAGCACATACATGATAAAGGAGAACTAATGGCAAAATCAGATTTGAGGCAAGAAGAAAGTATGGTCACCAAAAAGGGGTATACTCATTCATGTGATACATCATTTGTGTCTCCTTCTATATGGTAAAAAAGAGAAATTGTGGAACATTCATTGCATGATAACAATCTTTTGGTGTTTGATGACTTAGTTGTGCCTACTAATTGTATCGAGTTGAACATGAGTGCCAGGAAATCAAGTTTTCAAGAGGACTATGAGGATGGGGCATAATGGAATGTTTATGGTAATTTGCAGCTCGATGTAATTTTCTAAACAGGCCCTAATGGGTAATTGAATGAGGTTTGTCACCCAAGCACGAGTCTCATGAATGTCCCAAGTCATTACCCACCAAGTATGAATGCTTGTGGGGAGGATAAAGGGGTTTTTGACAAGTAATGAGAAAGTGAGTGTTGTTCCAAACTCAGAAATTCTGAGTTTTGGAGAAGTTGGGGGCAGCCCAAGGTATGATTCTTCATATTTTATTTCTCCTTCCATATTGAGTTTTGATGGGTATGATTATGAGCATGATAGGGAGATGGATATGAGGTGTAACATGGAGTATATTGGTTACATTTTTGTTGGTACTCTTGCTCTTAACATTTGTGTGTATGAGGAACATGATGGCAAAGGAAAAAGAGTGATAAACACTCTTCCAAATGAAGGAGATTCTAATGATAAGCTTGCTGGTCCGTGTGAGGATTTTATCATTAGAAGGCATAAAGGTATGATGACTTCATGTGTATTGCTCCCTCTCATAAGGGAAAGACATTGACACAAAGTAAGGTACAAGTTTCACTGGCTTCTCCATGATAATGTTCACAAATGCATGCAATACATTTCAGCTATCTCCTTTACTTGTTTGGGGTGTCATCTTGCACATGTTGCTTCATGGGATAAGGTGATAAAAGGAATTGAGTTTGACAAGTTTCATTTAAACACATGGATATCATCTCCTTTCTATTTTCAGCAAGTGCTAACTCCTTTCTCCATGGAAGCCTTGAAGGAAGGATGGATCACATGGACTACACATTGCATGGTAAGAAGTCCATTTCCAAATTTTGAACAACAGTTATGTCTTCCACTTGGATGTTTGGTTGATGTGCTTCCTAAGGTAAAATCGACAAAGGATATGTGTTGGGAATGTTTGGGTGTTGTTGCTTGCATTTGGGCTTCAATGGAAGGTTTGGGAAAAATGAAGGAACATGGTATGAACTCTTCTCAAGGCATTTCATTTTCAAATGTGCATATGGATAGTTTTCAGTTTGTTATGGTTGAGGATGAAATTTCAGTTACATGGGAGTCATTTTTATTCACTAGATTGATGTTCTTTCATGTTAGGGAAAGTTTTTTGAAATGTACTAGCTGCTGCCCCATCATTTTTGTGATTGACATAACTATGATCAACCTCCCTAGTACTTCTATAATTCAGATTTTTGCCATGCATTTGATGATATGGTTGTTGGTGCTTGATTTTGGCTCATGGGTGAATACTTGGGGATGGAAACCAACCATTCTAATTCTGATTTTTGAAGGGAGAATGCATGATTACAACAGTATTTAGAGCCACATAACAAAATTTAGGGGCAACCCATACATGGAGGAGACTTGTGAGACATTCACACCATGGAGACACATTGGAAAAGTGTTTTTCAACACTTATTTTTCTAACTTGTTTGTTTCATGTGCAAATTTGAAAAAGAAATTTCAGCTGAAGGCACTCCTAACTTTTAGAAGAAAGAAGCATCACAAGTTATTGCAAATGCTTTACCACTTGGTTGGCATGGGATCTCAGCTTTGGGAGTGCTACATCTTTGCACTCAGATTCATGAGCTTGCTATTGCTTGAGGGAAAACAATCTTGGGAAGGGAGGACTATAATGTCCCCTTCTTGGGACATTTTTGAAATTGAAGACTTGAAGACCCTCAACCCATTCTCTCTTTTCATGGGCTTGAGGATTGAGCTTGATGATGATCCAAAGATGTCTTTTGTTTATTTTGTAACCCCTTGGCATGCCTAGCGCTACAAGTGAGTCTCTTTAATTATTTTAATGTGCACATAGGTTAGTTGCTTTTATTATTTAATTAAAAATAATAAAGTGCACATAGTCTTAGTTTTATTTTTAGAGAGTTTATGTTTTCCCTCCAAAAGGGAAAAGGTCAGTCATTATGTTATTGCACCTCTTAACTCTATAAAGAGGAAAGGTCGCATTTCCTCTAGTGGGGTTATGTTGATTGATCATTTTGATTTCACTCCATGCTTGGAGTAATTGGGATGTATGCCCTAGTTCTTACATTGTGCTCTCTCTCATTATAAGCTTCATTTGGATCCATTGTTGAAGATATTGAAGACTCCATTGTTCTCTTCATTGTGTTTTCTTGTGTTGAATGTGTTTTTGCATGGTTTATCCTTTTCTAAGTGTTGGCTACTTGGATTGGGGATTGTTTAATCATATTTTTGATGTCAAAATATATTTATGTTGCAGATTTGATTTAGCATAATTTTGTATGTGTGACCAGAATTTGAGGGTTTTGGGAGTGATACAAGTGCTGGAATTAATTTATGTGCAAGCAACAATTTATTTTTCCCTAGGCAACTTGCTATTTTGGCCATGTTGTTCTAATTTGGTTTGGTTCATCTCGTTCCTTGTATTTTTCCGAGTCTGGACATATCTTATTTGCCCAAATCGAAGTAGTTTTGAGGAAGATATGAATTTTTAAAAATTGCAGCACATTGGGGTTTGATTAGCAATTGTTTTCAGCTGTGTATAATCACAATAAAATATCTGATTTGTATATTAATTATTTCTAAGCAAGGGGAGTTGATTTGGAGTGTTTGGAAGCTTGGAGAAAGGCTGAATTATTTTGTATTGATTTTATTCTAACCCTAGCGACTTGAAATCAGATTTCTAGGGCAGATTTGAAGTGGTTTAGTTGCTTAGAAAAATTCAGATCCATAGTGCATTGGAAAGGCCTTGGTTTCTAGTTTATTGTGCAATTTATTTCATGTAAGAATTCCGAGAATTGAAGGAGTTATTAATTTTTGAAGTTTCAGCTATTCTGGGTGATTTATTAATTAATTAACTACTACTTAAAAATCAGATCTGGATGTTATTAGAGTTCTAATATGTTTTCCCATCTAACCCACCACTTTAGGATACTCCAACCCCATTTTGGGTTGTATTATTGCCGACATCAGGTTATTTGAGGTTGAACTGAGAAGATCTAATCTTCCTAGGATCGATTGAGTTAATTCATTTTTAATTTTATATTTGTCCTAAAAGGGGACATTACATTGTACCACATTTTATGAGGTTGTTTGAGACCACATAGATTTCTTTAACTTGTAAACTAATTTTTCTTTACCCTTTATCATATAGTAATCCAACTAAGTGTCATGCAGATCTCTTCCTCCGGGTTTCCATGCAAGAAGGCTGCCTTCACACCCATTTGCTCAACCTCAAGGTCAAAAGCAACAACAACAAATAAAAGAAATCTAATGGATGCAATCTGTGCAATTGGAGAAAAGATTTCACCAAAATCTATTCCTTACACTTGGGAATAAGCCTATAACAACCAGCTTTGCCTTGTACTTTTCTATCTTGCTTTCAAAACTGAATTTGTTCATGAAAATCCATTTGCAACCAACAGGTTTCCTTCCCTTATAAAATTAAACTAGGTACAATGTAACATTCTTCTTTAAGGATGTTATCTCCTCATCTATAGCCATCTTCAAGGACTCACTGTTATTCATCTCCATTGCCTCTTTCATAGTTCTAGTGTTCATCAACATTAGTAAACAAAGCAAAAAAACAGCTAAAATCAGGTGGGATATACCTTTTTGATTGCTTTGTTTGCCCAGTGGACCTTCTCATCCTGAACTTCTAGTTTAGCCTCAAGTGCAACCTTCTTGGTCTTGCTCAAACTGCAGTGTTGTCTTGACATTATCACTTGGTTGGTTAGCTTTAGGAGAAGACCCGATCTCTTTGAAAGTTACATTATGATCATACAATATCTTTGTGTCCAGGATTCCAAAGTTTGTATCCCTTCACACCATCACCATATCCAATGAAGATACAATGTTTTACTTTGAAATCCAACATGGATCTCTTCTCCTTAGGCACATGTAGATATGCCTCACAACAAAATACTCTAAGATGCTAAAGTGAGGGATTTTTGCCCTTCCAAACCTCTTGTGGGGTTTTGTCAACACGAGCTGATGTAAGTGATAAATTAATCAAATAGCATGCAGTACGAACCACTTCATCCCAGAATTTCTGATCCAAACCAGCTCCAATCAGCATTCTCCTAGAACCCCCATCAATGGTTTGTTTGTTCTTTCTGCAACTCCATTCTGTTAAGGGGTGTATGGAGTTGTCTTATGTTGTGCAATGGCATTGTCCTTGCAAAATTTATTGAACTATTCCGAACAAAACTATCCACCATTTTCTATTCTCAACACTTTGATCTTCCTTTCTGTTAGATTCTTCACAAAAGCCTTAAACCCTTTAAACCGACCAAAGCTTTGGATTTCCGCTTAAGGAAGGAGACCCATTTCTTCCTAGAGAAGTCATCAATCAAGGAAACATTGTACAAGGATTTTGCTAGTGAAGGTACTTTAACACGACCAAGCACATCACTGCAAAACAAATTCAACGTTCCTGGTGATCTAGTAGGTCTCAAATGAAATTGAACATGATTTTGCCTTCCATAAATGCAATGTTCAGGAAAACTCAAAATTCAAAGAACAATCAACTAACACCCTTAACCATATTTTTGGATTTCTAGGTCCTAAGACCTTTCTCACCAATGTGGCCCATGGGCTCATGCGACAACATAGTCTTCTCACCAGGAAGTTTAAGTTTCTCAGCAGTAGGAACCACAATGCTATTACATGCAATGGTGCTTGCCTCAAGACAAAATAGTGTTCCGACCCGAATTGCCCTAGTCAAGCCCATGGTTCTATGGACCATCTTGCAACCCTCCTTGTTAAAGACCGCCTGCACTCCAAGTTCTTTCAATATTCAATCTACTTACAAAAATCAAGCTCCTTGCCAAACTAGGAATGTGTAGTACATTGGAGAGGAATTAGGTCCATCCATCTTCAAGTGTGAGCATGACTCTTCAGCGACCAACTACTGTGAAAGATGAGTTGTCTCCCAAATACACCATCCCATCATTAAAATCAGCAGCCAATCGTCCACACATCCTTACATGCATGTGTGGCAAGAGCTGCAATAAATATGTCATCCACATCCTCTTGAGAAGCCTTAAGAGTCTGAATCGTCATTTGCTTCCTTCTTGCTCCTCTTCTTTTCATGGTAGTCCTTTATGTTGCCTTGCTTGCCACAATTCCAGCACTTCACCTTGGACTTTCCGGGTGCCTTGGATCTCCCTCTAGACTTGGATCGGCTGTCCTCCTTGTTCTTGCCTCTCTCCTTTGATCTCCCTCAAACAGCTGAGTATGTCATTGACAAAATACGAAGTTTTTCGTCTCATCTACTCCGAGAGTAAAGCACCCACCACTTCTTCGAGCTTTAGCTTAGTGGCGGTGCTACTGATTGCCATCAAAAGGTCGTCCCACAAATCCGGAAAAGAACACAATAGAATGATACACTGATCATCAAAGTCCATCTGCACACCTATTGTCTGAAGTTGGCCCACAATGATGTTGAATACATTCAAATGGTTTGCAACTGAGTCGCCATCACCCATCTTCAAGGAGTAGAGCTTATTCTGTAGAAAATTGTATTTAAAAGGGATTTAGCGTGCTAAAGGTTTCCCAACTTCTTCTAGAGGCTCTCCATATCGGTCTCTCTGGATACATTCAAAAGTGCCGAGTCAGCCAAGCAAAGTGGCCGAACTAGAGCTCCTTGCTTTTTGATCCAACACTGCCTGGTCTTTGTCCTTCATAGATGTTGGTTTGCTACCTGAAACAACATTCTACAAATTTTTGTCTATGAGCACATCCTCCATCTTCGCTTCCAAAGCTTATAATTTGTGACATTAAATTTATCTATCTCTAGCCATGATGCACTTGCCATGCTGAAATAAGATCTCGTTTGTGCACCTCCCTCTCAAACCAAGATTAAAGCAAAACTTCAGTTTGCTAACCTAGGATCCTATGTTGCCAGGAAACAAAAACGTGAAATGGAAACGTGTACTGAAATGCAGAAACGACAATTTTCAAAACAAATTGGATACAAACCGTTATGGGAAATGCCCGTACAATATATATATATCTAAGAAACGGAATGGATGGTAATGATTGGCGACCAGTGAACGAACTTGGTAGACAAACGTGAGTTTATGCGCCGCTAATGCAGCAACTTATCGAGCATCTGACAAACTCACACCATCCATTTCGAATGGAATTTGTCATGTGGACGCACAAGCAATCCAACCCGTAGGATTCTGTTTCCGTTTTCCCATTCTCACTTTTGTGGGTTTACCGGTAATAAGGAGATCCACGAATACTCTTACCCATATTTTCCCATTTCTTCGAAATTGTCTGCTTATAGCACAACACGCTACTTCAATGGATCGATATGAGATACGACTGACTCCACAACTTCTAATGCCATATCTTCCAAAACCAAGTTGTGTACTACCCGTTTCGCAACCCCTACTACAAACGCCTTTCATATATATATATATATATATATATATATATATATGCATTGTACTCATTTTATAATTGTAGACCATAAGAGATAATTGATAAAGCACTCAAAATATTTTGTATTCATTGAAATTTGAACTTCTAAAGAGTCATGATCATTCATTCACATGGTTTACAATTTCAATGATTCACATATACATGATAATAATCTAGATTCTAGAATATATCATACATAGATTTTCCTCATAATCATCTCCATGAACACCACTGACAACTCCACTCCCACTAGCTCCACTTTCCATCCCTTGTGCAATAGATCCCGATTCTTCTTCATCAATACCAAGCAGTGAAAGTTGGCTAAGAGTAGCCGTAGAAGCATCAAAGTCACTACTCTTAGGATCAATATCCCAAAGTTTGTTGGGACCTCTAAGATAGCCTTTAGTCTCTGTGTGTGCGGATGCGTAAATTGGAGTGTACATACACTAAATCCTCAGCCTTCTTGGATCCTAACTTGTTCTGTTTGGCTGAGTGGATGAAGCTATATGTACTCCAATTTCGCTCTGCTGAAGAATTGCTAGCCACCTGTTACAAAAAAGAAGTTAGAAATTTTCAATTAGTAATAAAATTAATTTACTAAGTAAGAACTTTGAACATTTTACAATTTTAATTAATAAACAAACTTTTGATTTCATTTTAATATTTTATACCTATGAGAGGACTTTAATGGCAACAAGTCGTATGTACTTGGCATCATGGCCATGTACATACCGCCACATGAATGGGGCTTTAGGTTGTACTTGTCACACTGATGCATCTATTTCACCCATGCTACCATTAGATGAGGAAACAAAGCATGCGTCATTTCATAGTGGACCGTACAGTAGCTATATCTGGATCAGGAAAAAGCCTCTGAAATGTTGTCTTAGCTCCAATTGCAACTTCGTGCTCATCATATGGTTTTTGCCTACCAAGTAGCGAAATTATTTCACTGCTATAAAATTTGGGATTTAGGGCATACGCTAAGAAGATGCAATGGGGTGGACATTTTATTCCACCTTCTCACGATCACAGCTCCTAACTTCATTGTAGAAGGTTTCTTCATGATCCTGCTCTTTCTTGTTGTATGATTTTTCTAATTTTTTCAAGCATAAAGTCAATGCCATCATAGATCTCCCCTATGCAAGCATCATCTATGTTTGTATATCTAATCATAGATAAAATAGGCTCAGTAAAACTAAGCAAGTCTGCAACCTTTGCCCACCAATCTATCATCAAGTATCATTGATTTTACTTTGATGGCTCTGTTTTGTGTTTGCTTGCCTCCACACAGACCAAACATCATCAATCACCATACTGCCATAAGGCTTTTTTTACCTTCACAAGTCGTGTCTTAAGACGAGTGTGTGAGAGGCAAATCTTGTTTCAGCAACCTATTAAAATAAATTAAAACAAGTTAATAAAATATAAAATTAAATTTAAAAGAAATTCAATTGATAATTTGATATTTCATAGAAAATTAGCAAATAAATATTAAAAATTGGAAACTAGGAAATTGTTTTGTTACCTTCAACAACTCCAACGTTGAGAACCTCCTAAAGATAGCCTGTGACATATGATGATTTGTGAGAAACATTTGAATCTCATTTGCCTCTGTATAAGTTTCTTCTATCCATGGAATTTTGCCAATCTTCTGCAACATCATTTTCAAGGAGTGTACTGTACAAGGTGTCCAAAAAATGTGCTCATATCTCCTCTTAACAACCATCCCTACTGCTCTACAATTTTTGGCATTGTCTGTGATGACTTGGACAACGTTTTGAGGGCCCATTGACTCAATAGCCTCAATCAAAATATTAGCAATAAATTGAGCATCTTTCACTTCACCCTCACAATCAACAACCCTTAAGAACAGTGCCCCTTTAGGGCACACTACAACAATGTTGATTAGGGGTCTATTTCCCGGCATCTTTCCATCCATCTGAAATGATAGATACCCCTGAGTCCTTCCATGAATCCCTAATTGGCTGCAAATAAGTATGTACATGGGCCACTTCTTTCGCCAACAATGATATTCTCACCTTCTCATAACCAGGGCTTTTATACCCTTGTGGTGCATCATTAATTCCTCTCACCATTTTTTGCCAATAAGGTGGCCGCAACACATTGAAGGGCAGCCCACATGCATAAACGCATCGAGCAATCAAATCATCAGCAACATCCCTTTTCTCATTTGCAAATGCTTGTTCTAATGGGCCTTTGGTACTCCTCTTTCGTGACAAGCACTCTCCCTCTGATGGAGTTTGAACTACAACTTGGATAAAAGGATGGTTTGATGGGGTGGGTGGTTTTACAGAACCCCTATTTTGCAAAGGAGCGGTTTTGAATCTAGCTCTTAAAGCTTCCAAATTAGCCTCCTCTTGCTCTTTCAGATATGCCAATATATATTTCCCTTCCAACCTTGACACATTTTCTAATCCCCGTTCCCCGTTTTTCCCATTAAATGAGCTTTGAGGCGGGTGTAAGAGGATTTGTATTGTATATTGCAATGATTGCATACCCAAACTCAAGAGCCACCGCCTACAAGGTTCTCTACAATTTGCACGTCTCCAAAGAGGAGCTCTAAGATCCACATCCCCACTTTGGCTTGCTTCCCCCTTCCCCATGCCCTCCCACTGAAGCTGAACTGGATGTCATTTATGTTTTTATATCTCAAGAGTCAAAGAATCAAGCCTACATTGAATTATTTAAAAACATAAACTTAGATAACAATAAATTATTAAATAGAAGTTAGAACTACACCCTACATATCCTATTCTGCTTTTGATCACCAAGTTCACCGTATAGGCACGAGGTGCGAGCATACACAGAGTTCGGATTTTTTTAATTTAATAAATACAAAAAAAACTCTTAAAATAGCAAAAATAAAAACCTACGCATCCTATTCTGCTTTTGATCACCAATATCACCGTATAGGTGTGAGGTGAGAGTATATACAGAGTTCGGCTGATATTTGTAATTTTAAAAACACAACATGATTTTTATTTAAAAACCGCAAAGGAAATATTACAATTTGTTTTTAGCATAGAGTTTAAAAATTACTAAATTAAAAACTACATAATGATATCGTGATCAATGATCATGAATGATGTGTGCATTATGCACACATCATTCGTGATCATTGATCACATTAACATTTTCTTTATAGTTTTTTTTTTTTGAAAAATACCTAGTTTTTCCTCCTAGAAACTTCCAAATTTGCTTTGAAATTCCTCCTTGATGCTTTTTGCTCTTAGCACCACCTCCTAAATTGTTCCTTCAAGTTGTTCCTTGATGTCTCTTTGCTCTTCACAATGCTAAATGTTAGTTTAGTGAAAACTGAATTTAGCAAGAGAGAAATGAGAGTGTGATTTAGAATGGACCCAAGAGGTCATTATATAGCTTTTAGGAAGTGTCTTTAGCAAGTCTAGGTAGGTAGATTAGGGTTAGGGTTATTAAATGCAATTTTTTTTTGTTTTTTAAAAAGTTTTGATGTTTTAAAGTTTAAAAAAGCGGTGGAAACATGCCAGACGTTTCCGGAAACGTCTGGCACATTTCCATCACATTTCGTTTCCGTTTTCCGTTTCGGAAACATTTTTGCCACGAAACGTGACCCCTTGGGGCATTTCCATGCTTTTGAGTCTTTTAGAAATACTTTAGAACAATTTCACCATGAAAATCAATCAACTACTTAGCTAGAAAATTATTTTATGAACAACAAAAGTACAACTAAGAAAAATAATCAAAATAGAGGTTTCCAAACTCCAACAATAGCCAAATATGAATGATTTCAGCCTTATAAATTATGTCAAGTCTGAATATTAAATAATAAATGAGTGTCGTGCCCTAGAACGCACTTGAAATGACTTCAACCCTAATCACTCCTTAGGAGAGGGGCTTCAAATCATGCAAAATCTCTTTGTAGGTCTTCTTCTCTATGCCCTAGATAAAAACCAGCGAGAGGATCTTCAATATTCTCCTTCACACCACCCAATTTGGAGAGTTTTCATTCTCCAAATGCCACAAGGAAGGTTGTTGTCCTCCTTGGATGCCACACTATGGATTTTCGCCCTTAGTGGAGTTGGAAAAAGAGCAAACCGCCCTAGAGTCCCAAATCTATGTAGCCAGGAAAACGCCTAAGGGGGGGCCCACGTTTCTGTCTGGAAACGTTTCAGAAACGCGAAACGGGTACGAAACGTGTTCGAAACGTTTCCCAAAAAAAAAACATTTTTTTTTTTTTTTTTTTTTTGATTTTTTTTTTATAAAAACGTCTAACTTATCTAGATTATTATCATGTATATGTGAATCATTGAAATTGTAAGTATGTTGAATGATGAGTTATGACTCTTTAGAAGTTCAAATTTCAATGAATACAAAATATTTTGAGTGCTTTATCAATTATCTCGTATGGTCTACAAATTTACAATTATAAAATGAGTATTATGCATATATATATATATATATATATGCATATATATATATATATATATATTTTATTTTTTTAATAATATATTGTACGGACGTTTCCATCGACGTTTCGTATCCGAGGTTTTTTGAAAATTGCCGTTTCCCCCCCGCGTTTCGTACCCGTTTCCGAATAAACTTCCGTTTCCGTTTCCTGGCAACATAGGTCCAAATAGATAAGGTTTATATGCCAAAAGTGATGTGCAAATGAGCCGCTAAGACTCCTCTTATACCCTTTGGTTGGTGCCAAGAGTCATAAGCTGTAGACCGACCTCTTAAGCTTGCTTTATCTTCTATTTCCATGTTAGAAATTTTCCAACCTTGCCAACCTCTTAACGAGCTTAACTTTATCTTTTAATTTCATGTTTGGAGCATTATAATTCCAGTCGACCTGCCTTAGGGAGTAAAACACCAAATATATAATGAGCCATATAATTCTGGAAAAGTAAAGGAGTTGAAACCTAAGAACTTCCTTTGTGCAACTATCCGTTCTTGGCCATGGAATGAAATGTCCCTCTGCTAAAATAACAAGTTCAAGAGTGCAGTTTTGCCCAATTCTTGTTTTTCAACTTTGCTAAGGGGTGAATAAAATTGGAAACTCAGTCTTAGTGAATTAATTAGTAAAGTCGCCATAAGAAGAAGCATCTTATCAAAAAAAGTCTATATTAAATCGATGGTAAGGACTACACAGGGCAAAAATAAAAGGGCAAAGTTGACTTTATGTCCAGTTAATTTCCCCCTAGGGGAGAAGAGCAGTCGCCCATGTAGGAGAAGGAAAAAGGGACAAAATAATTAAATGAAGTCGCAGCAGATCACCAGAAGTCAGTGGTTGTGGGTGGCAGTAGCAGAGCCACGACTGTGTTATAAAAGCTAGTCGACTTGCTAGGAAATCACTAGGGCATCCCTTTTATTTTATGGCAAAAATTTGAATCTTGGTGTGAGTTTGCATCCTCTCCTGCCATAACAACGAGGACCAAAAGGATAAAAACTCTTTCTCCAAGTTAGCTGTAGAGGATAGCAGAAGTTCAAGTTCTTCGAGGGCAGTTCGAAGGCAGAATGAAAATTCAAGTTCTTCCTCTTTGAAAGAGGAGTCGTTCTATTCAGGAGCCTTCATTCATTTTCAGAGGTCTAGGTTCAATTTTCTAGCAGTGTGTGAAGACTGTATTTTACAAATTTGGGCAATAGTTTGAAGGATTTCATATTATTGTTATTGTGTGTGGGCAACATATTATTTCCATGCTATGTTCTGTTACTTTGGAAGGACCCATATAGATGGCAAATACTGGAGTCAAACATAGATTTTGTCGGACTCGCAAAAATTAACGTTGTCACAAAGCTTCAATGTATGGAGCCATAAGATCCTGCCACTTGCAGATTTTCATGATTGTGATAAGATAATCACGGTTTGTGAAGGCAACCTGCTACAAACTTTGTGGATTATGACAAATTTCATCATAATTGAAGCTCTATTGCTTCTCAAGTTGTCAGTGTCGAATGATATGATACCGAAAGTCAGCTAGAATGCCAATGTGGCTAAGCAGGAGTGATTTTGGATGAGTCTAAAAGACAAATATCAGACATCTAGGCAAGGACGCAGGTTTTATACCTGAAGATCTACATTGTTTAAATCTTTATAGCTATAAGGATGGATTGTGTATGAGCATCCATACTTCGGATGAAAGACCTCCAAGACTAGTTATCTTCCATAAATAAAAAGGTGGACGATGATTTGGGGACATATGGTGGCTTTGATTATAAAAAGGGGACTTACAATCCTTCTTCATATGATTCATTTGTGGAGGCACTCATTTAATGGTTGAGAGTCAAACTCTGTGCGCTAGACAAGGTGAGTTCCTACATGTTGCAAAAGGAACGAAGACAGACACAAGTTCAAGAGTCCAATTCTAGACAATCTGAGAGCGCTTTTGCTGCTCAATCCAAATGAAAGTGGAAACAACAAACTGAGACATCCACTTCCTCTCCTAAACATCAAGTAAAATGTTACTATTGTCACAAACTTGGTCATGTGAAGAACTGTCAAAAACGACCCAATGCTCTGAAGAAGCAAAAGCTCAGCATGTGGCAACAATGAACACTTCCAGAAGATGAGTATGCTCTCATGGCATCTTGCACGGTCAATGGCATGCCCTAGTCAGTGTTAGTTAACTTGATTCCGAAGCATCACAAGACATTTCACATGTCAAAAAGATTTTGGTATGTCAATTTTCATTCATGTTCTTTTGATTAAGTTATTTCAGGGATGGGAGATCACATGCTGTACAAGGTATTGGGGATGTCTTGGATTATTCTAAATAATAATACCTTCTTCCCCATATCAAACCATGTTAGATATGTTCCTAACATGAATAAGAATTTGTTATCTATTCAGTCAACTAACTGATAATCCTAATATGATTCTGTAAACTTTTCTGGCTTAAACAATGTATTGTGTATGACATCAAGCAAAATAAGGTTGTTGCCCTGGGAATTGGGCATGGTGGTCTATATAGACTTGTTGATCCTGCCACGGTCAACTTGAATGCCTTAGTTGTGGAAGGCAATGTCTAGTGTTTTATGGCAGGAAATATATGGCCATCTCAACCTTCAAGATCTAGCCCACCTTCATAGAGCCAAAATGGTTGTTGGTTTGCCTCCTATCCAAGAAAAACAGGATATGTGTGCTTGTTGTTTTGTAGGAAAATTGAAGCGGAAGTTTTCCCACTGAAGGTGCTTGGCTGTGCAAACGGGCTCTTGGATCTTGTGCATGCAGATCTATGTGAGCCATCGGGAAAGACCTTACCACAGTCCTTGGTGCACATTATTTTCTCTTGCTGCATTGATCATGCGCGGTGGCTCTATTTTTTGAAGAAGTTTGATTGCTTTGCTTATTTTGTCAAGTTCAAGGCCTTTGCGGAGAATCAAACCAGTCGGCGGATCAAGACTTTGAGATCCGATAATGGGGGTGAGTTCACCTCTAAACAGTTTATAGATTTCTGCGTAAAGAAGGGATTCAACGCCAGTTGACAGCTCCTTATACCAACAACGGAATGGGGTGGTAGAATGACGGAACAGAACCATCGTGAAGATGGCAAGGTGCATGATGCATCGTCAAGCAGTGTCATACTCAAGCATGGGAAGAAGTTGTTAACACAGCTGTATATATTCTCAATTGAAGTCCTTGCAAAGCATTGCAGGACATCATACCGGAAGAGGCTTGGTCCACAATCAAACCAGAGGTATCAACATTTCGTGTTTTTGGTTCAGTTGCTTAAACTTTGGTTCCTGCAAGTAAGAGGATAAGTTAGATTCCAAATGTTCTAGATATTTTTTTGCTAGTTATAGTCATCAATCTAAAGCCTATAGATTGATTGATACTTCCACTAATAAAATCATTGTTCGTCGAGATGTTATGTAAAAAAAATGGAGTCTTTCTTTGGTTTAATCTACGAAAAAGTTTAGTGTTCAACAAGTGAAACATGAGTTCATAATAGAGTTTGGTACTCTTTCCTTGCCCAATCATGAATCTAGTTCTTCTCATACTCCTCCACAAACTCCAGGACACTATGTGCACTCTACCACTGCAATAGTTTGGAGTGTCCAGGAAATCAACTTTCATTGGTTTCTCTTCCAGGAAGCACCTCAACCAGATATTACATCCTCAGTGTCAGTTGTGCGGCCTAAGTGGTTTTACTCCACTATTCAGGATGTGGAGGAAGGAAGAATTGTCTCCTCTCTAAGATGGAAGGTCTCGACAAATTGGTAAGCAAATTGATTATTTCGAGCACGCTTCAGTTTGCTCTTGCTTCTGATCTTCTTCATATTCATGAGCCACATCAATACTCTGAAGCATGAGGCATACTTGAATGAGAAACTGTGATGCAAACTAGAGTATGATGCCTTGATTAAAAATAATACCTGGAAGTTGGTGCCCTTGCCTCCAAGTGAAACATCCCATTGGTTGTAAATGGGTGTATAAAATCAAGTGTAAAGCATATGGTACTTTGGATAAGTACAAGGCTCGGCTTTTGTGAAAGGACTTTTCACAACAGGAGGGGATAGATTATGAGGAGACTTTTGCTCCTACTGCAAAGATGGTCACTTTTTGACTTCTTTCTTTTATAACTCAATTTGGTTGGAAAGTATATTAGATGGATGTCAAAAGTGCTTTTCTGAATGGGAATTTGGAGGAAGAAGTGTATATGACACAGCCTGAGGGTTTTCGAGGCTTGTGGTCGTGAACATCTGGTATGCAGATTGATTAAGTCCTTGTATGGACTTAAGCAAGCTCCTCGAGCCTGGTACATCAAAATAGATAAACATCTCAGAGATTCAGGTTTCACACGGAGTCATTCTGATCCAAATCTCTATGTCAAAAGCAATGGTGATGACATTGTGATTCTTATTGTTTATGTTGATGATCTTGCCATCACAAGCAGTGGAGATGTTGTGATTCATCAAGTAAAATCATATTTATGTGTTGCTTTTGACATGATTAATTTAGGCCTCCTTCACTATTGTTTTGGTGTAAAATTTTGGCAACATAATCACTTGATTTTCATTTCTCCAGTTAAGTATGCCACGAACCTGTTACAGAAATTTCTCTTGTATGATTGTAATTATTCTTCTACACCTATGGAGGTCGGGCTGAAACTCTTAGCTCATGATGATTCACCACCGAGTCAACGAGTCATTATACAGACAGTTGGTGGGTAGCTTGATCTATCTAACAACTACACGACCGGATCTTTGTTTTGTTGTCAGCTATCTCTACTCGGTTTTTATCTAAACCAAAACTCATTCACTAGGGCAGAAGCAAAACAATTTCTAAGATATGTCAAAGGAACTCTTGACTTTGGCATTCTATATCAGAGAGTTGTAGATTTCAAATTGATTGGCTATACCGACTCTGATTGGGAAGGATTTGTAAATACTTGAAGCTCGACCACTGGATATATCTTCTCTTTTGGTTTAGGAGTTGTTTCTTGGCAAAGTAAACTTCAGCCTATTGTTGCCTTCTCTTCTACTAAAGCGGAATACAAAGCTGCTGTTAGTGCAAGCTGTGAAGTAGTATGGCTTCGTCCGGATTCTGACTGATTTTCAGTTTTCCCAAGCTACTACTACACCTCTTTCACTCTTTTGTGATAATCAAGGTGTTCTAAAGATGGTGAAGAATCATGTCTATCATGCCCATGCACTAAACATATGGCGATTCATCATCACTATATTTGACAGTTGGTTGACTAAGGTGATATCTCTCTTCATTTTTGTCCTTCGGATCAGCCTGCTGATGTAATGACTAAACCTCTTGGTCCTTTGTTGTTTGTCAAGTTTAGAGATAAACTTGGTCTTGTTTCTAGGTTATAGTCATTACGAGGGGGTGTTGAATATATTATATATTCAGTTTTAGAACAGTTATTCTGTTGTAGCCAATAACTAGTTGTAACTGCCCTCTCCAAAATAAATATACTCTACTTGTTGTCATTTGAATAATGCAGTTTTGTCTTCTCATTTCTTTCTTTGTTTCTCCTTCTACTAACAATCCCAACATACGATACATAGGATATGAAACAAACAATCGAGTGGAACTTTTGGCCTTGAGAAAAGAGCTCAGAATAACCACTGTCAAAGGAGTCGCCAATCTCAATGCAGAAGGGGACTCAAGATTATAATTGATCTGGTCAAGAATAGTCACTTAGATCTGGTGGGCCCCATGTACAAGAATGGTTCAAGAGTTGTTATTTGTCATAAAAAATAAAACCTAAATGTTGTAGAAGTTAGTAAAGATAAACATTATGTCAATACCATGGAGGAAGAATTGAATCAAATGAAAAAGAATGAAACTTGAAAACTTGTTCCAAGACCAAAGGACAAAAATGTGATTGGCACCAAATGGGTCTTTAGAAATAAGTTGAATCAAGATGGGGAAGTAACCATAAACAAGGCAAGGTTAGTATGCAAAGGGTATGCTCAAGTAGAAGGTATTGATTTTGAAGAAACCTTTGCTCCTGTTGCTCGATTAGAAGCCATTAGAATGTTTTTGCCATATGCTAGTTGTAAGAATTTTAAGGTTTTTCAAATGGATGTCGAATCTACTTTTCTAAATGGAAAATTAGAGGAAGAAGTTTACATTGATCAGCCGGAAGGTTTTCTATTGTTAGAAAACAAGGATTTTGTGTGCAATGGGCTAAAACAAGCTCCTTGAACATGGTACTCAAGACGTGGCACATATCTTCTTCAACAAGAGTTCAAAAGAGGAGTAGCAGATAGTAATCTCTACATTAAGACAAAAGGTAATCATCAATTGATTGTTGTTGTGTATGTAGATGATATTATTTTTGGAGGAAATGATAGAAAAATGTACCAAGAGTTTGCTAAAGATATGCAAAATGAGTTTGAGATGTCAATGCTAGGAGAATTGTCATTTTTCCTTGGTTTACAAATTTCTCAATCTAAAAAGGGAATATTTATCTTTCAAACTAAGTATGTAAAAGAGATGTTAAAGAAGTTTGAAATGGAAGATTGCAAACCGATCAGCATACCTATGGTTACATGATGCAAGTTGAGTAAGGATGATGAGTCTCCCAAAGCAAATCAAACTCTATACATGTCAATGATTGGCAACTTATTGTACACAACAACCTCTAGGCCAGATATCATGCAAGCAATTGGTTTAGTTGCACGTTTCCAAGCAGCCTCAAAAGGAACACATGTGCAAGCGGTTAAGAGAATATTCATATATCTAAAAGGCACCTTAGATTATGGTTTGTGGTACCCAAGAGGTGCAGATTTCACCTTAACAACATATACAGATGTAGATTGGGCAGGTGACATGGATGATAGGAAAAACACAAGTGGAGGAGAATTTTTCCTTGGTGGAAATTAAGTAGCAGTATTGTGTTGCACACAGGTTCTATGGATGAAGCAGAGTCTACAAGATATTAAGATAGAAAATGATCATCCCATTTCTATATTTTGTGATAATACTAGTGTAATTAACATTTTGAAGAATCCGGTTATGCACTCCAGAACTAAGCATATTCTGATCAAATACCATTACTTGAGAGACCAAGTAGTTGGAAAGAATGTTAAGTTGGAATATGTTGCCATAGAGGAGCAAATAGTGGACATTTTTACAAAGCCCCTCCCAAAAGGGACTTTTGAGTACCTTCGACACAAGTTGGGTGTGACACCCTTCTCATCAAGTCACTAAAGTCTTAAGGAGTAGCATCGGTTTCAAGGGGAGCACCATGGACAACCCTTTGCCATTGATGTCAAAGGGGGAGAGTAAAAGAAAGGGGGAGTAGTAAAACAAGAGGAAGAAGTACCAAAAGTGATTTATTTTTTGAAGATGATTATTTCTTTATAGGGTTGCCATCAATGACAAAGGGGGAGATTGTTGGAAATATTGTCATTGATGTCAAAGGAGTTGTTGATGTCACATGAGAATGCACAACGATCAGATTTAATACAACAGTGAATGCAAAAAGAGAATGTACAACAATCACATTTTATATTGGTGATTTATTTATTCATTAAAGAGCAACAATTCATCTATTAAAGGGCAGCTATTTATTTAAGGGACAACATTTAATTAGAGGGCCCAAGTGAAATATTTTTTAGGCCCCCCATTTTGGCACATATTTGGGACAAGCCGTCCAAGTTAAAAATAATTCATTTTGGCGCCCAACGATTTTTAAAATGGTTGCCTCTTTTAAAAAAAATATGTGTCCATTGAAAAGTCATAACCCGCCGTGAAGAGGTATTAAGGGGCTATAAAAGATGAGAGGATGAAGAAAAGTAAGTGAGTGAAATGAATTTGATACATACATTATTAATGAATAAGAAGCGTGAGTGAAGAGCAACATTTTTAAAGTATGAAACAAGAGTTATATCTTGAGAAGACAAGTAGATTTGTGGAGAGGAAATAAAAGTCTCCATCATTCGTTGAAACAACAACACTACAAAGGTAGTATCGTCATTGGTTTGGAGGTTGGTGCCTCATAAAACAAAGAGATTGGTGTCTCTTGTTGAGTTGATGCTCGACAGAAGAGATTGGTGTGTGAATTGCTAAGTTGGTGCTTGGCATTGGGGAACAGTGTCTCCAGTAGGTTGGTGCCTACACGAATTGTAAAAGAGTTATATATATAAGCAAATATTTTGCTGTGGTTTTTTTTCCCTAAAGGGTTTCCACGTAAATATTGTGTTCCTCTTGTGTTTCATAATTTTTAGATCTTGTGAGATTGTTGTTTTTCCGACTTTTAATTAGACTATTAGGATGGTGATTTATCTTGATTTTTGTGTATACATTGTAACATTTGGAGTTTGAACAATGTACTTGTTATAAGTTTTATCAATGAATATCATGACAAAATGCATTGAATTATTAATAATTTAATATGTTATCTGGTTAATAATTTGTTTTATATTCATGTATAAGGCTGAAATTTGGCTTATTTGACTATATTTTTAATATCACACACACACACATAATGTCGTACTAGCATACCGGATCCCTGTACCCCTACCCTTTATTGTATCCCATACCGGCCACCTAAAGAAAAATATATGCTATACTATCCTAGTCTAGTACATGATACATCAAAAAATCAATCAACCAACATAAAAGAAAGGGGTTCGGGGTTTGGGATACCTACCTTCCTATAGAAACTATTGGCGCATTAATGCCCTCTCGGGTTATTAGCACCTTGCAAGAGATTATTGTGAGTGGTTCACAATATATATATATATATATAGAAGACCCATGTTGATCAAGTTGAGGATTCTAAAGACTAAGGTAAACTTGGCGGTGTAGTTCCTATTCTTGATGCTTCTTGTAACCCAATGCTTCGATGATGACCTCCAAGTATAAGCTCCACTAGACCCTAACACCTCTTAACCTTTATGGGCAGATTTGTGAGTGCAGGCATAGTGGATTATTCGATGATATCTTTGAAAAATGACAATAATGATGCCTATAAATATGGGAATTATAAGATTTATTTTGAGAAGCCAAAAACCGTATTATTCATTAGAAATATGAGCCACTTAAAGAGGCTCAAACAACACAACAAAGAAAGGAGAGTAAACTTAGTGTATTAACAAACCCAATAACCATAACCTTAAATTAGCTTTTTGGTAAATCTACAAACTAACAATATATCAAGCTTGTTATTAACAAATTAATCTAATACCCTCCCTTAGTGACTAACTGGAAACAACTCCGAGTTCATCTCTAAATTTTACAAATTTATCTTTACTCATAGGTTTAGTCATTATACTAGCTGGTTGTTCTAAGGTAGGACACTAATAAAGGACATGTCTTCATTATTAACCGACTGCTAGATATAGTGGTGGTGAACTTCAATGTGTTTTGTTCGAACATGAAAAACTAGATTCTTCACCAACTTTAGAAAACTCTAGTTGTCACAGAAGATAGGTGTGGGTGGTATATGGATCAAGTTGAAGATCCTTCATTACTGTTTGAATCTACATCAACTCACTAATTGCCACTCACAACCACTTTGTACCCAACTTCAGTAGAGGACAAGACAATTGCAATCTAGAGCTTATTCTGCCATGAAAATACTCTTGAACTAAGAGTGAAAACATAACTTACAAACTTTTTGGAATCAATTGATCCTACCCAATTTGAATTAGTATACCTTGTGAGCTTAAAATCAATAGATTGCGGACATAGAATGTCAACGTCAAGAGTTCCTTTGACATATCTAAGAATTCATTTTGCAGCTTGTCATTGTTTTTTATGCGGTTGGGACATGAAGCGAGAAAAATAACTTACCGCAAAACACAAATCCAGTCTACTAGTAGTAAGATAAATCAAACTACCTACTAATTGCCGATACAATGTTTCATTGATTGGTGGTGTTAGTTGAGAGTTTTGTCCTAACTTCCATAGGTGTAGTTGTTGGATTGCAATCATATATTCTGAATTTTTCTAACAAGGATTTGGCATGTTTAGTCTGAGATATAAAATAGTATAACCAAAATTGTAACACTGCCAAAATTCTACACCTAGACAATATTGAAGTAGTCCTATATTAGTCATTTCAAATACATGACAAATGTTGTCTTGCCCCTGTTTACTCATGTCATTATTGCTTCCGATGATGGCAAGATTATCAACATAGACAATTAGAACCACTATGTCATCACCATCCAACTTAATATAGAAAATAGATTTTGAATCACTTACATCAGGCGTTATACCTGACCATACTTGTTTAGGAGTGATGCTCTACACAACTTTACAAGGACTTTTATTCAGGATGTAGACCGCCATTACTGACAGTTGTTTCCTAGTACTGAAAAGGTACATTTATGCTTTGTAGCATACTTCTGGTCATCTCCCTAATGGTCCTATTCCTCCGTTCCATGACCCCATTTCGTTATGGAGTGTAAGGAGTTGTATATTGCCTGTGTATATCATCCTATGTAAAGTTTTTTTTTAATTGTTTTGAGACACTCACTTCCATTGTCATATATGAGTGTTTTAATTTGTTTACTTGATTTTTTTCAACCAATGATTTTCATGCAACAAATTTAGAAAAACATTCTGATTTCTTATTTTGGAAATGCACCCACATTTTTCTAAATAAATCAACAACCAACAAGAAAAAAAATGGTTTAGACATTGTACAATTTTTTATTGAACCATGTAGATCTGCGTGAACCAATTCCAATATATTCTCTGTCCTCCATGCTTTATCAGTAGGAAAAAAGATGCCTAATTTGTTTACCCATTTGGCATCCTATATAAACATTCTGATACTCTTGAATTGATAGAAGTCCATTCACCATTTTACTTTTACTCAACATGTTCAAATATTGGTAACTAAGATGACTTCATCTTTCATGCAAAAGAATAGTAGTATGCACAACTGATGCTAATCCATGGTGTTCTGCTGATCTAGGATCTACAAGTTTGTATATACCTCTTTCTCTAATGCCAATACCAACTATCTTATCATTTAGAGTAGTTACTTCGCATTTGTTTTCTTCAAATTTCACTACCAGAATTTTATTTTTTGGTAATTTCACTTATGGGAAGGAGATTCTTGTTCATATCTGGTACACATCTCTAACATTGCAAAATGTATATTTGTAATCATTTTTTAATGTGATTTGAACATCACCACATCCTCTACCATAATGTGTCCATCCATCACCTAAGGAAAATGTTTCTTACTACTTAATATCTTCAATGAGATTTACGTACCAATCTTTGTGACATGGATAGTGTCGTGATGTGCCCGAGTCAAAGTAGCAAATGCGCCTCTACAAGGTGGTTGTAAAGGCAAAATCATTAGATGCTTCCTCTTCGACATTCTCGTTTCTGTTAGCCATATCTTGTTATCATTTATGACAATCTTTCTTTAAATGACTAGGTTCCTTGGAATAAAAACATTTCCATTTAGACTTCTTAGAAGTACTTACATTGCTTTTGTTGCTTTTGGAGGTGTCCTTGTTTACTTTCCACTGTTTTCCCTTGCCTTTTGACCTTGTGAAGAAACCATTTTGTGTTAAGTATTGATGTAGAGGCAACTGACCAATCTAGCCTCCTTTTTTTCTGCTTGAGAAGTGTAGACAACTTATAATTGATTTCTCATGTTTACGCAATCATGTGCAATGACTCAACAAATCGGTCAAAAGATGGCAGTCAATGCCTATAGTACTAGAGCAATCAAATCCTACTCATTTACATGTTTCTCAATCGCTTTCAAATTGATCACAAATATACTTCAGTTGCAACAAAAAGTTAGAAATCGACTCACCTTCTTGCATTTTAGTGGAAATAACATATTCTTCAAATATAATACCGTTGAAATTGCTCTTGCATTTCTAACTTTTGGAATAAAAGGGTCAGCAACAAAGAGTTTAAGTAACATTAAAGCTTCGCGATGATGTCTGTCATTGTCATTAACATCATCATCATCATCATCATCATCATCATCAGGTCGAGCCTCTTTACCAAATATTATTTGATCAATATTTCTGAGCTCACTTATTGTAAGTATCTTATGACTCCAAAGATTGAAATTTTTACCTGTCAATTTCTGGTTAGGCAATAATAGATGTTGAATGCTAGCCATTTTGCCTAGTTTTTCACTAAAACAATTAAATTTAAAAAACTAGAAATGCTATTATAAAAATTCCATTTGCATGTGGATCCGACACCCTAAACTGGACACTATTGCCAATTTTCAGCTCCAAACTCTCTACAGTTTATGAGAAATTAAACTAACAATTTTCCGCAAAATTGTGTAAAAAACTACAGAAAAATTAAATCTCAAGATCTACAAACTCTTTGACCAATTTTTTTTGAATGTGGTTGTAGACCTTCAACCAGACAGTGTGGCAAATTTTCAAGGTTCTACTTCTTTCTGTTCTCTAGATACAAAATTAATAAATTTCTGGGGCAAGTTGAGGCAATTATTTTAATATTTTTAAAGTTTAATTTAATAAACTTTTTGAAATATTAAAACTTATTACAAAAAATGAGACTAAACGATTTTTTTTATAAAAATTGCAAACTTTCACTTAAAAATTGAAATTAAGCTTCCAGCCAATCACAAAGCACCTATGCAACTGCATGCAGGCTATGGTGTGCTTCCACCTTCCTCC
The DNA here is from genome assembly GCA_019776745.2 of Taxus chinensis. Taxonomy (NCBI): domain Eukaryota; kingdom Viridiplantae; phylum Streptophyta; class Pinopsida; order Cupressales; family Taxaceae; genus Taxus; species Taxus chinensis. Next base: position 910,305,865 of record CM034147.1, on the reverse strand, counting down.
AGCTGCCAGCTGCCAAAGGTGTCCAACACAACTAAGGATCACACCTTCCTCCCAGAACCGATGCCTCTCAGATTGCCTGCACTCTTGGCGCTATTCTTCTACAAAACTCAGCGCTATACAACTGTGTTTTACTTGTAATGGCATTCAACCACCTGTGTTTTGTCTTTTAGAACAGCGGGATGAAAATGCTTTCAGTAGGCACGCTTCACCACGTCCTCTATAAATGCTTCTCTCTCATACAAGCTTTTCACTGGGTTAATTTATTCACCATTCTTCTTCCCTGACAAGATCTCTTTCCAGGCTCCAGCAAACCGTTAGCTCTGATTACCATATAAGATTTATTAGAGAAGCCAAAAGCCGTAATATTCATTAGAAACATGAACCACTTAAATAGCTCAAACAATACTGCAAAAAAGGAGAGTAAACTTAGCATACTAAGAAATCCAATAATCATAAGCTTAGCTTTATGGTAAATCTACGAACTAACAAAATATAAAGCTTGTTATTAACAAACTAATATAACAATAACCTAATCAGAACTCAACTTAGCCAATGCCGTCGACCAGTCGATTGGAAAGGGATGTCCACTAGACTACATCAACCATGGTCGATGTCGTCGTCTACAAGTAGTCTATAAAGGTAAAGGGGAGGTGGAGCAGATATGAAGGTGATCTGAAGGTGCTATTGGAAGACGATTTGAAGGTGGTAATAGAAAGACCAAGGCATGCTAAGGCAAGTGCCACAACGATTTCTCTCGAGGTACTAGGAACTGCCCACCTCCGCTCCCTGTGCGCCCCTTAAGCCATGCACTCAAAGAGGATTAATGCGTGAATAGCTTGCGTGAATAGTAAGTGTGAAATATAATGTGTATACAAACTCCCTCTTAACCACCCAGAGAATTCCACTAACTCCAAGACGACCCCTGATGAAAATAAAGGAGCATTCATCCTTAATAAAGTCCTCAATACTTTACTGATAACATTCAGCAAGTGGGTAGAAAATTGATGAAAATGGAGTTGACATTTATTTCATGGAAAAATGCACTGCTCTTATGATAAACTGCATACCGCAGAAAACTGATTGCATAAGCATGCTGCAGGAGTGAATTCAACATGAAAAATATTGCCTCTGTTTCCTAAGTCATAACTCCAAGAAACTTCAAAGCAGGACCAAGGCCATTGAACATCTCCTTATCACTGAAAGGAACATGAAGAGGCTTGCTGAGGTAATAAAACAGAATGCCCAGTGGTCCTCTGACAGAAGACATGCTGTTCAGACAAAAAGTTGTGTGGAAGCTTCTGTTCACAGGGGAGATTGGAACCCCTCTATATATAGACCTGTCCCTATTCCTGTTGCCCCTGCCTAGGACCCTTACGATGGCAATCATGCTGCAACAGAGGACCGAAGCACCATACAAAGTATTTCCAAAGCCCCAAGGGAGAGGCAAATGTCTAAGCTGTAGCTATTGGAAGGGAAATTTTAACAAAAATCAATAGTAATTCTAAAGTTTTGGAAACTGACCTGGTTGTGGAAGCAGATCATTATTACTCAGACGCGTCATTGTTTGTAAATAGGGCTTCAAGGGGTTTGTGTTTGCTGTACTTCTTTCCTGTTGCCTTAGTATTTTCTATTTTGGAACTGTTGGTCATTGAAAATCTGTGAACAGTTTGCAACCATCGGCCTTTTGTCTTGTCTAGACTATAATAAGGCTTGGGCTGGTGTAAAAATTCTGATATATTTATACAATTTTGAAATAATATATATATTTTCTATGTCACTGTCTTCAAACTGCCATATAATACCGTTTTATTTTTTAAGAATAGTAATTGTAAACTCAGCCGAGGAAGACATTTTATGTATTTTTAGGCTTTGCTTTCTTGTCAGCAATGCAGCATAATGTTGCCAAATGAACCTTGAAATTATTTTGCACGTGCTTGTCAACAGAAAAACGTAATATGATTATGGCTTACTTCAGTAGTTATAATTCTCTTAATAGTACTTAAATGGTCTTTCAGATTGCTGCAGTGCCTGGCTAGAAGGGCCGAATAAACTTTATATTCCATTTTTGGCCTGTGGAGATTTGAGTGGATATGATGCTGATCAATCGTATCCGCTTCCAAAGAATGACGCTGCCGGGACTTCTTATCAAAGTCTTGAGCCAGTGCAACCACCAATTGCACCACCATATAAGACTGCAATTGAACTGAAAAAATCTTCACATGGCCTGAAAGACATTTAAGACCAATCTATTTATTGTATTTGTGCATTTCCCATATATTTGGTTTAATTCTTTCAAAATTTGGAAATTAGTCTCATGTTTTCCCTCTGTTTATTTATTCTGAAGCTCACAGGAAGTAATGGAATGCCGAGTAATTCTTTTAGAGTATTAATATGAATTATTATTTATTAGGGAATCTAATTGGTCCAAGATCACGAATGGCAATTGGTGTTTTACTTCATAAAAGAGTAGCATGGACGATGAATTGGTTTAAACTTTAAATGACTTATGTATAGATTCTAAAAACACCATGATACATTGGATGGAGACATATTACAGTGCGAACTTGAACCACCAATTCAACGTTGAAAGTCGATATATTTGGTTTTGTTTGGGAACTTAAAATGCATTTTTACTGTTAAGCATTGATTAGATGAAAATGAAGATGTACCGTATAAGATCTTGGCATTAAAAAGATAGTTTTTTTAATAAGATGGTTATGCATATATTGCCAAGAAGAAGAGAAACAATTAAATGGATTATGTTCAGCAGTAATTTAATGCTCTAAATGAATTATAACACAAAATATGTAAGCACAATGACCTCAAAATGACACTTTGTAAATGCTAGCTATAATTGTCTTAGATGTTTTTTTACCCTTGGAGACCATAGTGTTAACATAGGACAACTGTTATTGTTGCAATATTTGTAAGTTGACAATTTGAAAATATTGTTAACAAAGGGAAGCTGCAGGCTTAAAATAATATTAGCACTACACTTCTAATATTCTTCAACATGTCTACAATTCAAATACAATAGGGCAATCAAAATTTATGACAAAAATAGTAATTAAAATTAAAAAGTATATATTTATGATATAAAAATTGCATATCAAATTTATAACTATTAATTTTTTAAACAGGGGATTACTATTTACCCTCGAATAATTAAGAGGCACTAACCTTAGTTCCAATTAAATTTTAATCATAATATGAATATGGAATAATCAACTATCTTACCATTTCTCTACATTGTCGATGGTGGTTTTGATGTTTTGTCAATCTTTAATAGAGTAGGATAATAAAATAACTATTGTGATGATAGAGGTAATATGCAAGATGCTTTTCGACCACCATAAACTTACACAATTTGTAAAGTTATCAATAATGTAGTAAAGATAGGTGAATGTGCATTAAAACATTAAAAGTTGTGTTTTTAATTATGTTTTACTATTTTAATAATCAATATAACTAAGATAGGAGTATATTTTTTTAAGGTAAGAGTTACACTAAATAAGTTTTATGAGGAAAATAATCACTCAAAATAATTTCAGTAAAATACAAATTTGTTTTCAGGATTATAATGAAATCAGTTCTCCATATGTAGTTTTTATATAATAATTATATTGTTGACCTGGCAGACTCTTAATTCACACGTTACGAGTTATTGATGATAAATATAATTTTATTTTACCAGTTGTCCATTTAACTCAATATAACTACCAATAAATTATGGTTACCAAAAGTTATCACATAGCCCTATATACATTATAGTATCATATGTCAAGTCATGTAAAACGTTATTCCTCTAAATGTTTTTTCCTTTAAACACGAAGTCAAAACAATCAAAATTTTCATTTTTTTATCTTTTTGATGAGTGGTGGTAATCTTTATTGTCCATATGTTCATAATGTTATCAGCAACACAAGCTTTTCCTTGTTTGTCCACAATAGTTGACGGTTCACTTTTTTGAATCTTCTCACCACAAACATGTCTTCTTGATACATACAACCACTTAGCTGAGTTAATGTTGAAGTTATACATAACTATGATTTGTGTATAAAATCAGTCACTTCTTAATGTATCAGTCACTTCTTAATGTATTCAAAAACATATAGCAATAAAACTTATGTTTGAAATTGAAACATTTGGATCCTTTTTCACACTTGTTTTGCTTCAAGGAGAGGTTTTGTCCTTTTTTCTTTAGATTTATCCTCGTTAATCTTTTGATTTCCTTTCAATCTATGACTAAGAATGTTTCATGTTGTTTCCTAGTTGAATTTAGTCGTTCCTTCAAGGCTACCCTGACGCATCCAAGTTCTTCATTTCAAAAGAATTATTAATCAATCTCACAAAATTTAAGATGACCTCTTTCCAAATTTAATTCACCATTCTCTACTCTATACATTTTTAGAAATTTAGATTTCTATGAAATAACTAAATGAAACTAGGGTTTCAAGGAAAACATATATTTGATGAAACTCCTTTCCTTTGAAGAATTTGGAATTACTAAACAAATATACTAACAAATTTGATGTTTCCTTCTATTGACACTTTATTTTCTTACTCCAGTGATAAGATAAAGAAGATTATTTATTCTATCCATGAAAGTTACGTTTGAAATAATAATAATTTAGGAGTGTAAGACAAATAACTTTTTGACACTTCATTTTCTTACTCCAGTGATAAGATAAAGAAGATTATTTATTCTATCCATGAAAGTTACGTTTGAAATAATAATAATTTAGGAGTGTAAGACAAATAACTTCTTAATGTTATCAACCCCATAATATTGCTTAGATTTTATTGATCACTTCTTGAGATTAACCATATAATTACACTGATATTGCTTCAATCAAACATTTCTACCTCTTCCCCAAATTAGCACCTTGATATCACATGCTAAATCCAAATGGTTGATACCAGAGAATATATAGAAATCTAGTTACTTAAATATTCTCAAAATAGAAGAACACCCTTGAATTATTGTTACATCGAACAATATCCCATGAGAAATGAATCACTTTAAATATACTTACTATGAAAGCTTGAGCCAAATATAATATATTTCAAACACCATTCACAATGGTAAAAGCTTATATGCATTCTCTTATTTAGTAACCCTAGAGTTAGGGTACACCATTATGACACATTACAAGTTACCCACTAGTTACACAAATGAACCCATTAAACAAGAGACTCATTGATTTGTAAACTCTTCAACTTTGGAATTATCCACAGAATCACAATTAATCGTTGTTGTTCTACTTTTTATTAGAAAATAACAGAGATAGCTAGTGAATGGATTAAACTTGTGTTTAGAGTCAACAATTTGCAGAAAGGGAAAGAACATAGACTCATACACCAACAATTTTATCCTGGAAAACCTCTAGAGGAGGAAAAATTAGTCAGGAAGGGCAATTGCTCTTTCTTCCCACTTTTATTGGCCAATTCAATAAGTACATAAATTACAATAAGTATGAAAGAGAAGTAGATAATATCTCACACTTCCTCCTAGTTACTTGCTTGTTCTATCTCAATTACTCCTTACTTCTACAAATCACAATTCCAACACTAAGAGTTTCTTACTCACTTGCTTCATGCTTTGATGCCTTTGATCTCTCCTGTAACGTGCATTTATAGCCTTTCTCATGTTCTCTCGTGCACTTGAGAATGGGAAAGGTCATGTCGAAGAAGGGACATAGACACCCTTTGGAATTTTGGGACTGTTCGCGTCATATTCTACATTCTGTCCGTAAAAGCCAAGATTGCCGCCCAATGTAGACCGGTGGTCCTAGGACCGCCGCCCTGGTGGGGTGGTGGTTCTATAACCGCCGCCCTGCACAGGGCGGCGGTCCTGTCACTAAACAAACAACACCTTCGTGTAATATTTTCTCTTCTTCGTGTTGGTCGATTTGATAAAGTAAAGTCATTTTGGATCCCTCTAGATCACACCTCCCCTGCTCATGAGGCTTTTGGTCCCACAAAAGCTTAGTGGGGGAGTAGATGAGGAAATAATTCCCTCACTTGCTCCTTCGAGTACCACTGGGCCTATCTTGGTGTCTTTCCTTTTAGTCCAATCTGCCAAGACTCCTGCAAACCTCTCCTAGTCTCTCTGACAATCTGCTGCAGTACTACATCCTCCTCTAATTTGCCTTGTGAGTCCAAGACGCAATCCTCAATGGAAGGTAGCAACTGTAGTTCTTCATCTTCATCCAGCATGGATGGCTCATATAGGTGCAAGTTCTCATAGTTTACTACAGAGTATATCCTCATGAATGACGACAAATCAAGTCGAAAGGCATTTTCTCCAACTTGCTCCAATATGGTGAAGGGTCCATATTGTAGTGGCCTGAACTTTCGTGCTTGACCTTGTAGTCTCTCCTTGCTTAAGTAAAGCCAAACTCTATCTCCAACATGAAGCTTATGTTCCCTTCTATGCTGATCGTGCCTAGCTTTGTACTTGGCCTGAGATTTCTCTAGTTGTTCCTTGATTTTGAGATGGATTTGTTGGATCCTCTCAATGAATTTGTTTGCTCTAGTCACCTTTATGTCTCGTGTATCCTTCTCATCTTGGTGTCCAACTGCTATGTCCAGCGGATTTGTAGGAAGATATCCCAAGCATGCTTCAAACGGTGACTTCATAGTGGATGTGTGTACTACCCGGTTATAGGAATGTTGAATGTAGGCTAAGGACTCATCCCAAGTCCTTGGGTATTTGTTGTTATACCCTCTGATAAACTGTACCAAAGTCTTGTCTACCACCTCTGTTCGTCCATCTGTCTGTGGATGGAAAGTTGTGCTCCTTTGTAACCTGGTATCCATCTTGTCCCACAACGTAGTCCAAAACTTCCCTAAGAACCTGGAATCCATGTTTGAAACAATAGACTTTGGCAAACCAAAATGTACCCATACATTAGCAAAGAAAAGATCTGCTACCTCATGTGCTTTTTGTAATAAAATTACTTGTATAATTCAGATCATGAGCAGAAATATAACACCAAATAACACAATATTCCAGAATAATGATCTCAATATGCAATTAGAATAGCTTCGCCACTTCGAGGGGGCAACCTCCAAACCATACAATAAGACTCAAATGCTCCAAATGATGATCAACTACTACTTAAAATCCCCTATATATATTATTCATATGTTATGGCCAACACCAAGGCTGACCTACTAAGCATGAGAAAGTATAAATGATATAATAAAATGATATGGTAAGCCACAAGTCAGCTACTCATATCCTAATACAAGCAATAGGTTAAGGGCGTAGCAAGCCCTTCCCCTTCAAAGCAGCATTGTCCCCAATGTTGAGAAGCTTTGGGTGTTGTTGCAGGAATGCCATATCTTCCCATGTTGCATCTTCATTGTCTATATTCTTCCACTTGATCAGGTACTCAGTACTAACCTATGTCCTCAATCTTTTAGTGCGTGTTTGAAGGATGCATTCAGGTTCTAAGATGACTCTCCCCTCCTCATCGAGCTCAGGTAACACTGTTTGGGCTGATACAATACTATTTGTCCAATTACTTTCTTCAGGCAAGAAACATGAAAGACTGGATGTATTTTGGTTGATTGTGGAAGTTCTAATTTGTATGCTACAGTACCAATCTTCTGCAATACTTAATAGGGGCCATAATACTTCGGTGAAAGTTTGTTATCCTTTTGTTGTTGTTTCAAAGACATTTGCTTATATGGTTGTAACTACACAAAAACCCAATCACCGACTTCAAAATGCCTTTCTGTGCGATGTTGATCACCCTGTTGCTTCATGCGGTTTTGTGCCATGAACAAGTTCTCCTTGAGACTAGAGAGGACCTCTTGTTGATATTGAATGTGTTCTTCTACTGCTCTAACCCGTGGTTGTCCTCTCAATGATGATGTGATGGATGGTGGATGGTACCCATAGAGTGCCAAAAAAGGAGACATTTTAGATGAAGTATGGAAGGAAGTGTTATACCACCATTCTGCAAGTGGAAACCATTGGACCCATCTTGCTTGTTTATCTTACGTAAAGCAACAGAGATATCCCTCAAAACATTTATTTACAACTTCTGTTTGCCCATCAGACTAGGGATGATAAGAAGAGCTACGAGCTAACTAAGTACCCAAACATGAGAATAAATCAGTCCAAAAATTACTAGTAAATATAGGGTCTCGATCACTTACTATAATCTTTGGTGTCCCATGAAGCTTCTAAACTGTGTCCATGAAGGCTGTTGCTACCGTGCTTGCAGCAAATGGGTGTGCCAAGGCACAAAAATGAGCATATTTGGTGAGTCTATCCACCACAACCATGATGACATTTTTTCCTTCAGATTTAGGCAATCCTGTGATAAAGTCCATGGAAACCTCTTCCCACCACTAGCTAGGAATAGATAGAGGTTGTAGAAGACTTGGGGATCAAACTATTTCACCCTTATTTTGCTGACAAACCATGCATTCTGCCACAAATTTTTGGACATCCCCTTTGAGACCTTCCCAAAAGAAATCTTGTTTGACTCGATGATAAGTCTTCAAGAATCCAGAGTGCCCCCCTAGTGGAGAAGAGTGAAGCTCAACTAGAATCCTATTGTTAAGAGTGGAGTTCTTACATAGGTATAATCTATCTTTATGCCATAAAGCATCCCCTTTCAATACAATTTTTTTAGACATGCTTGGATCATTCTGGAGATGATAAATGAGGTTTTGTGTGGTTGGGTCATTTCTCCATTCGAACCTTGCCTCATCTATCCAGTCTTCCTGTAATATGGATATGGCACATAACAAGGCTGCAGTTGATTCATCTTTCCGCGACAGAGCATCCACAACTACATTCTCCTTCCCTTTCTTATAGATAATCTCAAAATCATATCCCAACATCTTGGAGACCCATTTTTGTTGTTCTTCAGATGATAAACACTGCTCCAAGAAGTATTTCAGACTATTATGATCTGTCTTCACTTTAAAGTGTCTTCCTATGAGATATGGTCTCCATTGCTTTACTGCATGAAGTATGGCTAGCATTTCCTTCTCATAAGTCGGCTTGGAAAGATTCTTACCTTTGAATTGACAGCTCAAAAAGGCAATAGGACGACCTTCTTCCATAAGAACTGCCCCCATACCCACCCCTGATGCATCACATTCAACAATGAATGTTTTGGAAAAATTTGGAGTAGCCAAGACTGGAGTGTTGCACAAGGCCTCCTTTAGTTGCTCAAATGCTTTGGTTGCATCCTCACTCCAATGGAAGGAGTCCTTCTTTAATAAAGTTGTGAGAGGTGCAGATATGCTTCCATAATGCCTTACGAATCTTCGGTAATAACCTGTAAGCCCCAAAAAACCTCGTCGATTATTTAGGGTTTTTGGAACCTTCCACTCCATCATGGCTTTGATCTTATTATGATCCACTTTAACCCCTTCATGAGAGACAATGTGACCCAAATATTCAACCTCCTTGAGTCCAAAAGAACACTGAGAGGGCTTTTGCATAAAGTTGATGTTGCTCAAGGGTTTCCAAAACCTTATTTACATGATGCAAATGTTCCTCCCATGTTTTGCTATAAATTAATAAATCATCAAAAAACACTAAGATAAACTTTGAAACGGATTAAAATAGAATTCATCAAACTTTGAAACGTAGAAGGTACATTTGTGAGTCCAAAAGGCATTACCAGGAATTCATAATGCCCTTCATGTGTCCGAAAGGCAGTTTTATGAACATCCTCATCCTTGATTCTTATTTGGTGGTATCCCGAACGAAGGTCAAGCTTTGTAAAATAATCAGCACCATGCAACTCATCAAGCAAATCATCAATTACAGGAATAGGAAACTTATCTTTGATTGTGTACTTATTAAGTTCCCTATAATTAGGACACATGCGCCACATGTCATCTTTCTTCCGTACCATCACTACTGGAGAAGAATAAGCACTCTGACTATGACGGATAATTCTTGCTTCCAACATCTCTTGTACAATCTTTTCAATTTCACTCTTTTGCACATATGGGTACCTATAAGGTCTGATGTTAGGCGGTTGACTTCCTGGTAATAATTGAATAGCATGATCATGATCTCTCTTTGGAGGTAAGCCCTTTGGTATATTTTCAAATACAATAGAGTGTGCATCCAACACTACTTGCATATTTGATGGTATAATGTCCTTAGAATGATGAGCCTCCAATGAAAATAGTTGTGCCACAAATCCCTCTGCACTGTTTTTTAGCATTTTGTGCATCTGATGAGAACTTACTATTTGTGGAGACTTTTCTCTTAAGCCTCTTAGCTCAAAAGTCCTTCCTTCAAAGTGAAATCGCATGAACAAGTCTTGGAAGTTCATCTCAATGGTTCCCAAAGTGGTAAGCCATTGAACCCCTAACACAATGTCTGCTCCTCCCATAGAAATGGCATACATGGGACTATTTAGTATGTAATCTCCCATGGAAAGCTTAATGCTATGGCATTTTCCAAAACAAGTAACAGTACCTCCATCAGCAATCATTACTTGACATTCAAGAGCTGGATAAATGAAGCAGTTTAGGCGCACTGCTAACTTATGATTGATAAAGTTGTGAGTACTTCCTGAATCAATCAACACTGTGACACACTATTTTTTTAGGAATCTAACCACCTTTAGGGTTTGGGGGGTGCTAATACCTGAAATTGCATGGCATGAGATTGTTGGCTGAGGATCTCCTGACTCCTCCTCTGGCTCAACCAAGACCTCTGACTCTGAATCTTCATCCTTCTCTTCATCTTCACTAGGCCCATCAATGTAGAACAACTTCTTCTCAGCACATTTATGTCCTGGTCCAAATTTACTGTCACAGTTAAAACATAAACCTTTTTTCTCTTTTTTCTTCAATTTATTGAGGTGTCAATCTAACTGGTCGAGGGAGTGCTGGGGCCAAGGTGTTGCGATCTCTGGTATAAGTGAAATGTTGTCTCCTACTTGAAACAAATTTCTCCTCTTCCCTTCTTGCCATAATCATCAAATCAAAAACCTTATGAGGATTAAACATACACACCTCATGCTCAATGTGATCCTTAAGACCTTCGAGAAATAGGGAGAAAGGTTTTGGAAGTGATGAATGGAATCCTTAACAGATCCTATCTATCTCAATTTTACTAATTGCCTGAAGTAATTATCTGACACACTAGAGCTATAGTGTAATTGCAACTCTTCAGTGAACATTGTCCATGTAACATTGAGACCACTCTTCTGCCTTTGAGCACATAATCATTGATACCAGATGAATTGGTCAGGTTCGAGATACAAAGCTACCATGGTCTCCTTTTGTCCTGGTGGAATCTGATGTAGTTCACAAAAATTCTCCATTTGGTTGATCCAATTGAGTGGATCCTTTCCATCAAACTTACGCATCTCCACTTTTGGAAACATAGTACGGGCTTGCAGAGTGCTCATATTTGGATTGTGCATACTCGAAGATCCACTCTGGCTCATGTGTCTATTATGTTGACCTAAGGATCCACCTTGATTGACATAAGTATGATTACCCATCATATGCGTACTGAAGTTTTGCATGAAATCCTCCAATTTTTTTCCAATCCTATCCACATCTTCTTTGCTGGCCACCCGAGATTCAAGGTCTCTCAGGTTAAACTCAAGTTGGCTTACTTTGTGGTCTGTTGAAGTAAACCCTAACCTTGAGGAATCTATAGTTATATCTTCTGTCTCCAACTCCTCAACTACTATCTCATCCTTTTCTGGTGTTTTACCTGGAGTGATGGGATTCCTTTTTTCTCTTGTGGAAGGCCCTGCCATGATGCCCCAAAATAGTAGGATGTAGGGATCACAGTCAAATTTTAGGGTTTCGTATTACAATACGAATTCAGCCAAATATAAAAGAACTTAAAGAACAAAACCCAAATAATTTGTTTTGTGCTTTCCAAAAATGTAACGAATTTGAAAAAAATCCACAATTTGCACCCTAGGGAGCGATTTTATGAAAAACCCTAAATTTGTAATAAATTTTGTAAAATAAATCAAAAAAGTCTGAAATTTTCAGGGAACCTTATTTGAAATTTTTTTCAACTCTGGTAAAATTATCTCCCACCAATTCACTTTGGTTCGTAATATATGGTGGAAACAAAAAATTAGGGTTTTTGCCCTAATTTTGGCCTAGATCGCAACTCTGATACCACTTGTAATGAAATTACTTGTATAATTTAGATCATGAGTAGAAATATAACACCAACTAACACAATATTCCAAAATAATGATCTCAATATGTAATTAGAATAGCTTCGCCACTTCGAGGGGGCAACCTCCAAACCATACAATAAGACTCAAATGCTCCAAATGATGATCAACTACTACCTAAAATCCCCTATATATACTATTCATATGTTATGGCCAACACCAAGGCTGACCTACTAAGCATGAGAAATTATAAATGATATAATAAAATGATATGGTAAGCCACAAGTCAGCTACTCATATCCTAATACAAGCAATAGGTTAAGGGCGAAGGACTTTTACTGTCTTTTTACATGCCATAAGAATACACATCTTGCTAAATATATCAACAACAACATAGAGATAGTCATGGCCATGTTTAGACATCGGTAAACCTCCTAAAAAATCCATAGAAATTTCCTCCCACAGATAAGTAGGTACTGGTAAAGGCATATACAAACCTTCCTTCCTAGTCTTAGGCTTGCTAGTACAACAAAGTTTACATCCCCGTATGAATTTTGATACTTCTTCTTGCATATTGAGCCAATACACGTACCTTTGCAAGTGGGCTAGGGTCTTACCAACACCGAAATGTCCCGCTATCTTCGAGGTATGTGCTTCCCTCGTCAATAGAATTTTCTCTTCTTTTGGCACGCAAAGCTTCCCTGGTCGATAGAGCAACCCGTCATTGAGATAACAATCTTCAATCCCTGTCCTTTCAGCCCCTTGGGACTGTGACTACTGAAATGTCAGCCCAAAGTCTTTGTCCTAGGCATATGCCTCTTCGTAAGCTTCCTTCGCGAAGGGCTCGATCTGAGAGATAGTGGCCAAACATGAAAAATTCTCCTGTGTGGGTGGTCTAGACAACATGTCTGCCACCAAGTTTGTACTACCTTTCTTGTATTTAATCACCAAATGGAACTATTAAAGGAACCCCATCCATTTGTAGTGCCTTGCCTGCTGTAACTTGGACTGTGCTTGCAAATACTATAGAGGTTTGTGGTCAGTGTGCACAATAGTTTCTTTACCCAACAAATAATGCTTCCATTTTTTAATTGCATGAACTAGTGCATACATTTCCTTATCATATACTGAATATCCTTTAACTGCTGAAGTGAAAGTTTTAGAATGATAACATATGGGTTTACCTCCTTGAAGTAACATTGCGCCCATGGCGTAATCACTGGCATCTGTCTCTACTTCAAAAGGCTGCTGCAAATTAGGAAGAGCAAGTACTGGAGCATGACTAATCTTGTATTTCAATAACTCAAAGGATTTGTCTTGTTCCTTACCCCAGTCAAAACTCTTACTCTATGCGGTCACTGTATGTAGAGGTGGTGCAATCACGGAGAAGCCCGAAATGAACTTCGGCATGTACTGTATTGCTCCCACAAAACTCCTAGTTTATGTGGCTCCTGTTGGTGTTGGCCAATTAGTGATGGCTTCCACCACCTTTGGATCCACTCGTAGCTCTCCTCCTCCAACCACGTGCCCAAGATAGACAAGTGATTGTTTGGAAAATTCACATTTCTTCATATTACAAAAGCAGTTGTTTCTCCCTGAGAACTTGCAAGACTTGCTGCAAATGAGTTAGATGTTCTTCCCATGTGGCACTAAAAATCAAGATATCGTCTAGATATACAATGACACATGAATCTATGAAATCCCACAATACATCATTCATCAATCTCATAAATGCAGGTGTGTGCATTGCATAATCCAAAAGGAAGTACTAACCATTCATACAAACCCTATTTTGTCTTAAAGGCAGTCTTCCATATATCCTCCTTCATTCTGACTTGGTGATACCCTGACTTGAGATCCAACTTCGTGAAAAATTTGGCATGTTGAAGCTGGTCCAAGAGATCATCTATGCGGGGGAAGTGGATATCTATTCTTTATGGTGATCTTGTTCAAAGCATGGTAGTCGATGCACATTCTTCAAGAACCATCCTTCTTTGGCACCATCACGATAGGAAAACCACATGGTGAGGTGCTCGGACATATCACCCCTTGGTCTATTAGTTCTTGAAGTTGTTTCTTCACTTCAGTACTCTCGAGCAAGGATTGCCTATACAACCCAATGTTCGGTAGAGGGGATTCTTGAAATAGCTGAATCTCATGCTCTACTTCTCGTTTTGGTGGTAACCCGCTAGGAGCTTGAAATACTTCTTGAAAAGACTGAATAATACTATCCAAATCATGCTTTCCCTAGTTAGAAATCTCTACAACTTCGACCCTATCTTGTTTATCCTTAAGTAAAAGTAAACAAAACTGATTATGATTTCCCTGAATAAGTCATTTTTCTTGGTTAGCACTTACCATAGTGACCTGTGTCTTACGCTGGTGTGCCCAGATGTTGTAGATGATCCCATCATTAACCCATCTGTACCAGTTTTCCCTCCTCATAAATATAGCATCCCTAACATACAAGTAAGGACTCCCGAATACAACATCAAAAGCATCAAGTGGAATAACGTCAGCTTTAAAAACATCAATAAATTGGGAATTTATCCTAAACTTGACCTTACATCTTCTTTTTACTTGGATTTCAACACCCTTCTTCACCCAACCCAAAGGATAAAGGTGTGGATGCTCGTAAGTCTCAAGCCCAAGCTTCTTTACAACTACTTCATAAATCAAGTTAGACTAAGAACCGGTATCAACCAAAGCATTTACCTTAGTTCTCTTTATCTAGATCTTGATCTGGAATAGTCTACTCATCTCTTCTTCCTGGTTGTCCATGTTGGTGGCCGTGCATCCAAGCCTGTCATTTACATCAGATTCATCTTCGATTTCCACCTCCCCTTCTGTTTTCATAGTTGTCATGGACTTCTTTGAGTCCTTGGTTTGGTTCTTCGGATGTAACTCTGGATGCAACTTCCAACATGTAGCGTCAGTATGACCATTGATATAATAGTTCTTGCAAAAATTCTTGGGATCTTTATAAGTATTCAAAGTAGTGGTAGCTTGTTTACCTTTTCCTTTCCACTTACCCTTGTTACTTGTTTTCCCAAACTCTTTCTTCTGTTGATTTGTTGACTGCTTTACCCTTGGCTCTGCTTCTCCTCGCTTCTTTTCATCATCTATGTAGTACGCATGTACGCATGCTTTGTTGAGATATTTGGGCTTTGTGGAGATGAATTTTCTTCGAAGGTGAGTGTGAAGTCCTCCCAAGTACTTGGTCAGAATATCCTCATCCTCCAAGTACATGTTAAGCAACATGGCTCGCCTTTAAACCTTCGTAGTATAGTCCTACACACTTTGACCACTGCCTTGTCTAAAATATCGCCATTTAATCATTTGGTCAGTCTTATGGCCAATAGGATAGAAGTTAGCTCTAAGTAATTCTTTAAATTCTTGCCATGATTTCACAATAAGACGCTTCTTCTTTTCACAAGTGGCTAGATGGGTTTCCCACCAAACCAGAGCATGTCCTTCCATCTTGAGATGTGCAAAGGTGATCCTTTGTGCCTCAGTGACATTATAGATGCTAAAGTAGACTTCTAACTGTTTTAACCATTTATCAAGCAACTCTACATCTACTTGTCCTTCAAAGCTTTTAATCTCAACTTTTGTTTCAACTTAAAAGGAGTATGATCGTATTTTACCTTTTCTCTTGTGTTATAAGTCTCTTCTTCATGCTCTTCCCCATAACTTTCCTCATAGTGGCTCCTTCCTATGCTAAAATTTTCAGCTAAGCCCCGAACCACTGAGTCCATGGAGTCTTGTTTGACAAAAGTTGTCTTTTGTAAATCAACAAGCTCTTCTTGTCTTCTAAACATCCTATCCATCATGGTCTCCAGCATCTCGATTCTACGGACCAAGTTCTCTTCCTCCATTTGTCCCCGGATTCTCTGTTTCCACTTCTTTGTAGAAATTTTTGGATCGCAAGGTAAAGCCTCTTCGCCTTTAGATCTCGTCACTGTCATACAAATCTAAGAACGAATACCACATTTCTGGATAATTGTTAGCTCTGATACCAAAATGATTTGTAAACTTTTCAACTTTGCAATTATCCACAGAATCACAATTAATCGTTGTTGTTCTACTTTCTATTAGAAAATAAAAAAGATAGCTAGTGAATGAATTAAACTTGTGCTTAGAATCAAAAAATTTCAGAAAAGGGAAAGAATATAGACTCATACACCAACAATTTTAACCGGGAAAACCTCCAGAGGAGGAAAAAACCGGTCGAGAAGGGAAATTTCTCTTTCTTCCCACTTTCATTGGCCAATTCAATAATAAGTACATAAATTACAATAAGTATGAAAGAGAAGTAGATAATATCTCACACTTCCTCCCAGTTACTTGCTTGCTCTGTCTCAATTACTCCTTGCTTCTACAAATCACAATTCCAACACTAAGCGCTTCTTACTCACTTGTTGCATGCTTCGATGGCTTTGTTCTATTCCATAACATGCATTTATACCCTTTCTCACGTTCTCCCCGTGCACTAGAGAATGGGAAAGGTCATGTAGAAGAATAGACATGGACACCCTTTGGAATTTTAGGACTGTTCACATCATATTTTACTTTCTGTCTGTAAGAGCCAGGACCGCCGCCCAATGCAGACCGGCGGTCCCAGAACCGCCGCCCAATGCAGACCGGCAGTCCCAGGACCGCTGCCCTGGTGGGGCGGCGGTTCTGTAACCGCCGCCCTACACAAGGCAACGGTCCTGTAACTAAACAGACATAACCTCCATGTAATATTTTCTCTTATTCGTGCTGGCTTATTTGATAAAGTAGATTCATTTTGGATTTCTATGGATCACTCATGTTTGATCAAATAAAAATACAAATGGGTTGTGCATGCCACAAGTAGTGTCAAATGGAAGGTCATGCTTGGGTGACAGAGGAGAAAACTACTCTAAAGAAGAGGCACAACAGATGTTTAGGGACAATGTGAACTAACAAAATTTTGAGTATAGATGACACACTTATTTCCTTGGAGCAACAGGTGATTATGGTTGGTTCACCGGCCACTTATGAAGGTAATAGAGCCTTAGGTCTCAGGTTCAACTCAATGTGACTTTGATTTGCAAAAACCCTCCATACATGTTGTATTGTTGTCGTGTAGGCATATGTTAGATGACATGGCATATTTCTATTGGCTAAGAAATGTATGACCTATTTCATAGGGAATTTTTCCATGTGAAATGTATGTGCTCGATTGGGAAAAATAAATTATATATACATGTACATACATACATATGTACATATACATATATAAACACACACACACACGCGCGCGCGCGCGCGCACGCACATATTACACAAACATATACATAAAGTAAGCATATATATACATATGTGTACACATAAGGTCAACACACAAATTAGCAAACACATGGAATGGTGTCATTGGTTTGTTAGCAAATCAAATGAGGACACTTGGCACAATTAAGTTATAGAAGGTTTTGTTGAAATATTAATTTATTTGGACTTCAACAATTTCAAAGGAGGTTTTTCATAGGACAACCTTTACATGCGAGCCTCATCATTTGACCCATTTAAATCATTGGAAATTTAGCAAAGAGGTCTACACATTGGTGAAGGTCTTATTAGCTTTTTATAAAAGATTTCAACTTTTCAGGTATATCAAGTATGGAGTCAATTGAGGTGTTACTATTTTCAATGCACAAACTAATGCAATATGGGAGTAGAACATGCTAGAAAATGTTTTTCTAAAATGATAAGCATGATTAAACCAAATAATTATATAGTAAGGTTTTTTGCGGTAAGGCAAGAGTACATAACACAAAACAACTTGTGCCAAGCAACAACATACTCAATGTATTTTACAAGGGTGGGGGACGGGGAAAATTGTCATTAAGTACCTCAATAAGCAATATACATCATGGCTAGTCACAAAGGCAACATTGTAATCTCATTAGTGCTCTCAATAATCCTCCTTAGACCTCCTAAAAAATACATAGACAAAAGTGACTCCATTGCCTTTCTCATTATGCCAAACATATGGGGAGGTGTGGTCTCGTGAATTTTCCCATACAAGTTCTTATCCTTTCCCTCAAGCTTCTTCCAAACAAGCAAGGTACAAGTACTCTACTTCTTCCTCAAAACCTCCTCACATGCCTTAAGATCTAACCCCATATGGGAGGCCTAATGTTCTTAATGATAAACCAAAAAACAACAAAAAATCCAAAATCAAAGGGGAATTAAATATTGAAATAAAATACATTAAAGTCATGGGCCAAGAGGATAACCCAATTCCCACAACACTAGCAACAAACTAGTTGTAAAATAAGTTTTAAAATGTTTTAAAATTTCTTGCAATAAGGAAAGAAACTAAGCATGTAAATATATGATACAAAAATGAACATGTAGTCATTCTAGGTATGGAACCTTGCCTTAATATATAAGTAGAATCTCTCTCTCTCTCTCTCTCTCTCTCTCTCTCTCTCTCTCTCTCTCTCTCTCTCTCTCTCTCTAGCAAGAACCCTTCCAAAATTCCAAACTCTAGCAACTCTTCCAAAAAAACAAGAACCCCCAAACAAGACCGTGCTTGCTCTATTTATAATATTTGTACTCCAATCCTATATGTAATAGGATTGAAACACATGCCACTTCACTTCCCAAATCCACAACCACCCTCTTACAGACCTATATGACTTTCTTACCAAAATATTCAATTCCTCTTAGAAGACAAAGAGCTGGCTTTCATGAATTTAAAACCTCTTACACTAGTACCCAAAACATCATATGGCTCTTTTACACCTAAAAAAATGCTACTTACAACTCTCTAACCAAGGCTCATAAATGGGGTACTTGGTTTCCAAAAAGGACTTCTAAACCCTTACAAACTCACCTACCCTATACAAATAAGTACTAGACATTAAAAATCATAACATTTTTTGTTAAAATTGCAAAACACTCAACCTCTAAAGTTGGTTGATGTTTGAATCCAAGTTTACAACTTGAGGTAAGGACAAGGGTCAACTAAACCACCAAAATGGTCAAAGGAAACCTATAGAAAGCTTCTAAATAAAGGTTAGGTAAGGGTCACAAAAGGGTTTAGAAAATAAGCTCTAACATATACACAAAACACCTCACTAGCTAGGGAAACAAAGTAAACAAGTAAAGAACTGCTTTTACAAGAATTCCACAAAGGTCCAAGGTGATGGTGGGATGGAAGCATGATATCAGACTCTCCAATTGTTGTCCATGGTCGCCTTATCACCTGTGCACTCATTATACCTATCATGTACATCCATGGCAATAAAAGTACACTATCTAATCAAAGTAATATATGAACACCAATGACATCAATGTCTCACAAGTGACACAAATCAACATATCCAATGATATAAAAACATTGCAAGAGTAATAAACCTCAATAAAATCCAAAATAAATTTCAATGCATGATATATAGCTAGTCATCTAAATCTATCCATATGTCGTATTGATCCAAATCACAATAACTAGCCACGAACAAGTAAAATACATAGGAATCAAATTGAGCATCTCATGCCTCAACAATCAAATAGATAAGTGTCCAATACATGTGTAAAAAAATAGCAAAGATATATATGGAACAAAATTGGTCCTCACATATAGCCGAATAAGGAGTTAAATGAGCATGCAAAAACACCAATCTACACAAATCACCATAATTGGGCACATAAATGTGCCCTTATGTCTTAAAGATGATTTTCCTCCAAGGAGTAACCAACATGTTTTCCTTTCACTGCCCTCTAAGAGTTAACCATACATCAAACCTCTTAATAAAAATTTTCCTCGGGAAGGCAATTAAGAATCTTGCTCCTCAAATCTATCTTTAAATTCATTTTTGCTAACTCATTTTGTCTCCTCTCAAGGCATTGACAACCACATTATTCCTTTCTTTGAAGTACATGACATCAACTTCACAATCACAGAAACTTCATATGTTAAGATTAGGATTAATTACGTCGGAGGCGTGTTTCTACCCTGCATTTGATCTGGACGACGATGGTGTGCTGCTTCAATTGCTTGTCATCCATGTGCCACCGCAGCTGCATACGTGTCATGCAGGAAGCTCTTTACACCAACGTCCTTGTGCTTGACCTACTTATGTAGTTTGTAATTCATCCTTGTGTCATGTAGGAAGCTCTTTACGCCAACGTTCGTTCCATTGCCAGCAAGCTCCTACCAGGTGAGGTCCTTGCAATTTCACCACCGTATTGCTTGTACCTCTCATCACCTGTCTTGCTCCGTACCCTTTTGCATGCATTTCCTGTTGCATATCAGTTCCATTTGTTTTTTAACTTCTATGTTTATTTTCTTGCCTTGGTTTTCCCTAGCTCACTCTGTATAGGAACAACCAACCTACAACTACAGGTTTTTAACTCTATCTTCTCTTATCTCTTTCAACAAATCAGGTATAAGTTGTTTCTTGTGCTTCAAAAGATCTAAGCTATTTATCTTTTAGTATTTTATTTTTATTTTTCTGCTTGGTGGCTTGGAATTTAACCATAGCATCTTGAGGCCACTTGAGAAGGTATTTCTCTGCATCTTAATGAAAATGTATCTGCATTTGAAATGATATGGTGACATGGTTGGCATTCACTAAAACAACAATCAACTGCTTAGCTGATGAGAGATCACAACATAGGATTTCAACAGAAAACTTCCACAACCAAAAAAAGAATGGAGTACACAACACACTATGCCTTTCATTAAATCTCGTAAAAAAATTTACAAGTACATATCTTATCTTCTAGACTGATCTTGGTATGGGAGAAGATCAGAAAACAAACACACCGTTATGCAAGATAGTTCCAACATCTAGCAAAAAAATTCCTTGGATGTCATGTTTTGAAGAGAAATCATTTTTGTTATTTAGTTGTATTGCTAAAGGAAAATACACAAGTTAGGCAAGGAACTATTCTTAAACCCTAAGCCAAATGTGCTCTAAATAAATCTATAGGGTTTACCAAAATATAAATTCCAACTTATCAACAAAGTTGTATCGATCACCTCGAGTTTGTGAGTTTCCTTTTTTAAAACCTCCATTCGAACCAAACCATGTTGTTTCAATGTACATAAATCTTCTTTGAAACAATCTGTTAGGTCGAATATTTATGCAACAGTTTTGGCTCCTGAATTGTTTTCCCATTTGCCGATTCGTATTGGTTGTTCTATTTTCCATGGTGGGCATATTCTCTCAACTAGGGGTCAAATAATTTATCTTTCTTGCATGCCTCCCCTTTACCAGTTGTCAATCTCTACTTTCATGCCCCTACCATGTGCTCCACCTAGAGTGACTCGAGTCATATTACAACTTGGTCACAAAACCAACAATACAACTTGCTTACAAAACGAACATTACAAATTTCGTTAAGGCTCTTTCCTCGGGGAAAGAAGGTAGGTGTCTCCTATGAACATATGGTGTTCTCGATTGCTTATAATGTGACTAATGTAACTGAAACAAATGTTTGTGACAATGTATTTTAAAGTATTCATTTTAAAAAAGGAAAAAATATTACTTTATTAAAAAACCGTTAAACAATGATATAAATTACAACTAATTGTTTCTATATTATTCAGTTGTTGAATGACATTATAACTTTAGTACAAACTTATGTAATAGGGTAAATTAGTAGGATAATTTGGTTCTTTCCCATACAAAAAAGAAGGGGGACGACGCGTTCAGACCCATTTTTTTGCATCCTTCTCTACTTTCCCACTAACAGTGTCACAACCACTGTAGGAAACTAAAAGTACTCAGTTGATGTATAGCACTCTTGATGGGCAGGGGCACTTTTCCTTTAGCACTACCAAGTTACTCATTCCACCACTTTGACTTCATGCCACATCTTGCTTTATGTATTCATATGTTTATATTAACATGCTCCCAACATATCTATGCATGCATAGTTTCTTTATAACCTACATTCCATATATTGTACTGACATTCCTTGTACTATTTATTTCCACTTATATCATTGTTTTTCTTACATGCTATAGATATCGGCCCTACATGGCCACTATGATCAATGCACACCGTCTGGATGGCCTACGCTCAAACTAAAGATGCACTAAATTAGAGATACAACCATAGTTATGCCAAGCACAAAGACAACCTAAATGCAACACACCACAACAAGCAAGCAATACATGCAACCATCACGGCCCAACTTTACCCCCTCCCACATGGTAGTGACCCCATTAGTTTCTGTAACATTCATAAAATATTTTACAATCAGATGAGTTCCAGTTTTTTTTTAAATTTGGCTATAACAGTGTAATGGACCAAGCTCGTTCTATCTATAATTTATCTCTTTGTTTTTTGATGCCAACCAAAGCACCTACTCTTATCATGTTATTGTATGGTTACCTGGATTCTTATTGTTTATTACAATCACTATAATTTTTGGAATATCTATGTACTTAATAAGTTATTGAATAATATCTTCTACAAGCTAATTTCGAAATAAACAATTACCTTAATATGTTGGAAACATAACATTAAGGACAAAAGCATTTGCAAGTTGCGGAGAACAAGAAAACCATAACAACACTGTGAGCATGGATACAATATCCATCTTTTGGAACAAGCTCCATATCTGTATAAATATCTTGATGCAAATCAATTTACTTAATGCTTCTACCAAAATGGAACAATATAAAAAACACTTACATAGTGCGTCGAAGAACATGATGATGATATCATCATAACGATAGGTGTTGATTAATCATCTCGGTCACTTCTGGTTGAACATAAGAAGTGGACTCCAGATACAAGTGATCATGCTACTAAAAATGAATATTCTATAACCATGAGGATTCATCACATGGTGCAACAATATGAAAAAAAATTGCATCCCAGTCCATCATGTAGTGTTACAATACCCAAAATTTAATAACTTAGAATACCAAAAAAAAGCAAGGGTAATTGGCCATCTCTAGGGTAACGACCATGCTCTGAAAGTGCTACTCATCACAATGTGGGTTGATGCCAACAAAGTGGAATGCATGTCCAAAAAAGGGTGACAATATCCATAATTAATTTTTATATCAGCACTCCAATAAAGTGGCATGTGAATTGAAAGTTCTGAGTGTAACAATACCCATTATTTGACATGTCAGTCAAAACTTTCAAGTGTAACAATACACATCATTGGACACATTTCTCAAAATAATGAGTTTAACAATACACATAATTTTTAACTAGACTCCCAACAAAGTGGTATGTCAATCCAACACAACGTTAAGATACCAAAATTTATAAATGGGACTCCAACAAAGTGGCATGCCATTTCAATAGAACATTATAATACCTAAAATTTATGAGTGGACTCCAACCAAGCGGCATGTCAATCCAATTAATACTCAAAATTTACAAGTGGAATCTGAGACATAAGTGATCATAGAACTGAATTGTTATATGCATAACGAATCATAATGGGTACAATGACTCCTTCAATGAGCCAATCCAATTGTGTTACAATACCCAAAATTTTATTTAGTTATAATTCTTAAAATTCAGAGGCATAAATCTATGAGTTATAATTCCACAAAATTCATAACAATTCATTATTGACATTTTGAGAAGCTTCATTGGATTTCTTCCTTACATGGAAATTCAAGATTTTGTGTGAGAGCCAAGATGCACCTAGCACCCTCATAACAACTTCCACATACGGTGTTCCTTAGGGGTCTGAACATAGTTTCTCTAGGACTGCAAAGACAACAATGCATTATTTCTGGTAAATTCTATGGGTTCTATTTTATTAAATTAGAAGTGCCAAAAATGGCATCGGTCATCCACTTCAATGAAAAGGTCGGGAATGTGAGATGGAATTTGAATTTAGTTGAATGTTCACATTGTACTAAATAGTTGAATGCATTTTTAAATCTTTGACCTTAGAATTATTGAAATAATATCAAAAAGGGTATATTATAATTTTAATAATATAGACTATATATTATATGTAAAAAATGATATTATTATAACTATATATTATAATACTATATATAATTATTTTGTTACAACTTTAGAGTTACAAAATACTATACTCGAAATAGAACACAAATACCACAATACCGAATACAAAATATGACCTATTGCTCACACTCAAAGACTAAGATCACAATAGCCTAAATGTATGTATTTCTTTCACAAGCTACTAACCTCTTCCCACATACGATGCTTCTTTTCTCATATTCAATGGTAACAATGTTTATTTACATAGCCATTCCCCGCACTCTGATGATTATAGCTCCCTCCAATAATTTATGTATAACTAATCTCATTACAGATGGCTATATGTGGCTTGCCTTCTTTTACAAAAAAATTGTCGTTGCTTAGTGTTACTCAATCCAACAAAAAAAACTGTAATTTAGATGCATATTTGTGCTGACTTCTATATAAATACTTCCACTAAAGGAAATCCTATACTCCCACCCAATGTCCAAAAACCAAAACTCCAAAATCTCCAACAAAACCCCACACAACCACCTCCCCCACATACAAGACTACCTCCACCTACACCACTACCGACATAGACTTGCTCCACCCAGGAGCGACCACTAGTAAAGATATATTCTATACTTAAAAGATTTGTCTTCAACACAAAGGACCTACCAATAAGAAACTGTTGCAAACAAAAATTACACGAACAAATGCTATAATCTCCATGTCGTAAGTGGGTTAGTTCATCTCATAATCCTTGATTTTTCATTTCTCGAAGGAAATCATGCAATTCTCCAACATGAGAACAACCCCCAAGACATCTAAAGAAGCATCCATGTACACAACAAAATCAAGTCATATCAAGTACTTCTAAAATCAATACATTTTTTAAATTGTCTCACATTTCTTTGACCCATAAAAGTTATGACATTTCTACTGAAGGGAAATGATAGGATGTGAAATGAGAGATAAATCCTACACTAGTATGCAGTAGTTACTAACCAACCATACTCACAAATATCCCCACCTATGTGACATTGGTTGGTGTTTTCCACTTGATAATAACTCAAATATTTGAGGGATTTATTGAGACGCCCTTTCCTATGATGATATGACCCAAGCACCTAATATATATCTAAAAGAAGAAGAAGTTAGCCTAATTTCCAAATTCCTAGACAAGTGTAAAATGTTGAGGATCCATTGCTAATGATTCTCATGCTCTTTAACTATGCTTGAGTAAATCAAGATATCGTCTAAAAGGAACAAAACAAAGTGGTCAAAGAAAGAGAAATATTTTTCACATGAGGCTAATGAACACTGCAAGGGCATTGAGTAACCCAAATGGAACAACTATGAACTCATGGTATTTGTAGTGAATCTTGAAGATAGTCTTACAGATATCTTCCTTTGGTGATCCTCAATTGATGACACCCCAATTTCATGTCGATCTTGGAGAAAAATATTTCCCCCCACATATGGTCAAATGAATCATTGATCATTAGAAATGGTTAAATTTATTTGTTGTGAGTTTTTAAATTGATGATAATTGATGCACAGGAAAAGGGACCTGAATTTCCTCTTTAAAAAAATAATGGGTTCCCCCCAAGGGTAATACTAGGATGGTTGAGGCCCTTCTCCAAAAATTCCTCTAGATTCATCTTGAACTCATAAAGCTCATAAATGGTCATCCTATATGGCGTCTTGGAGATACACTTAGGTCCCAACATAAGGTCAATTGTGAAACCAATTCATCTCTAAGGATTCAATCTCAGGTGAACACATTAACAAAATTTAGAATAATGACATGATCATCCAATGTAATCCCCTCTAAATCATCCTATGATTTGTTGCTTACCATAATAACAAAAATTTGACATCCCTTCTACATACTCCCCTTAAGTTGAATAATAGATATCGTATGAAAGGATACAATCCTCTAAAATATAGAAAGGACCTTCATAACTCTAAGACCATCAAAACAATTTGACAATCCAACTTGGCTAAATGAGTGTCATGCTAATCAATGCCCAACACTACCTCAAAGGGAACAATATGGAAATCTAGACGTATTGCAGGCTCTTAAATCTAAAATGTAAACTACAAAGGTATTAATGGACATCCTAGCCATGAGGCCAAATCAAAATACCATTGTCATACATGCTTTGAAGCCACTAGGCTACATTAGTCTACAACATGAGAAATGAAGCAATGTGATTCTTAGGAATAAAATAAAACAGATGCCAAGACACGATTATACAACGGATACAAAAAAAATCATTGGCAGATCTTAGATAGATATTATCAAACTCAAACTCAAACAAGAACTCCCAAAATCACGTGTAGTGGCTGAGTCTCAAACCCCTTTTATAGGAATATGAGAAGTTTTTCACCAGATAGAGGGGAAACCTTGAAACCAGATACTAGTAACCTAGGTAGACCAGAAGATTCCCACTAGAGAGAGTGGGTGACACACATGATGAGTATATGCCACTCATCATAACACCTTTAATAAACGGAGAGGTCCACCATGCTTTTGAAGATGAATTAAAGAGAAGTCGTATCAAAGCTTTATTAGAAATAACAAGACGGATGACAACAAGCCTGTCATCATAGCAATCACAAAGAAAGATTCTTACAGACCGAAGAGGACTCTTGGACTGTTGTCACTGTTTGATGAATTGGAAGATTCTTCCCAATATTTTCGTTTGACAAAGTATGGGTCACGGGTGTTGCGCTCGTACAAGAGTCTAGATATTGATGAGGTTATGTCATTATTTGGGACTAAATATATTTTAGATGGAAAAAGATACTGATCTGGTATCTGGAGGAAGTGACCTGGAGCTGGAAGATGCAAATTCATATTATGATGAAGGTATATTTTTCACCATAACTATCCATCAAGGTTGTGATGGTGTCCCTGCACATAGTTAGTCTTAACATAATATGATTCTTTTACATACCAAGAAATTTTACAATTTATTAAGATATTCTTGAAAATGTCAGGATGCATAAGGAAGAGAGGGTTGTCAGAGACTTTTGTTGGCAAATATTTGGAGATAAAATACTTAAAATGATTAGCAATATGTTTCTGATCTCCAAGAGCACTTGGTCTATTCCAAACATCATTTTGTAGAGGATGATCTTTAGGCCATAACTTTGAGAACTCAAATCTCCACAATGTATTTGGCCTCAGGATCAATTGCCTTAATATAATTCATTCAATAGGAACATCATCCGCAGCATGTTCCACATACCTTGAATGTCTCCATTGCCATTGAAGAGTACATAAAACCATAGGTTCCTGTCTAGAGTGAAAAACTACTGATGGAATTTATGGGTCTACAAACCTAGATGCTACTTCTGTCATTGCATATGGAGAGACAAAAATAATTCTTCTTGAAAGAAGAAGTTGTTGTGCTTCATAAGACATTTGATTTTCATTTCTCTTCAGAGATTAAATGTACCTCTGACAGTTTTCACAAGACCAAATTGGTTCAAAAAATTCATGGATAACCTATGTGATATTCCCATGCTTGGAATGATTTAATTCTTTGTTGGAAAAATCAGCTAAAGAATTAATTTTGCCTTTAATATACTCAACTTCAAAACTGAAATTATCAAACCACATTCCCCATCTTTGGAGTTTGTTGAAATTAGTTTTGTTTGAGGGGTCTCCATTATTGAGTCGAGCCCTGAAGTCTTTTAGGTCAGATCTCATAATGAAATGCTCATTGACTGTATAAAGAAACCCTTGAAGAAAAGCTTTAATGAATTTCTTGGCAGCCAATATCTCTTTATGATGTTCAAACCTTTCCCATGAAGGGACATAACAGGGAGATTCTGAACCTGTTCTTTAATTCTCTTCACGACCTGAGTCATTTCAGGCAACCAGCTTGGAGCATTTTTTCTTAATCTTTTATTTAACAGAATTATATCAGTTGCAATTTCTTTATAAAATCCAACAACATAATTTATGCAACCAAGGAATCTTTGTAATTGTAACTTATCTGTTATTTGTTCTGGGAATTCATGTATTTTGGACACTATATGAGATTGCATTTCAATAGAACCATCCTTGACAGTGATTCCCAAGAAATTTATTTCATCCTTGAAAACTTTAATTTTACTTGTAGATAAGCACAATCCATTCTGATATACAATATCATAGAATTTTTGCAAATGTTCAATGTGCTCTTTAGGAGATTTAGAGAAGATTAAAATGTCATCAATATATACTATTAAAAATTTGGAAAAATCACCAAAAATATCATCCATCACTTTCTGAAATATTGATGGAGTTGTCTTCAAACCAAATGGAAGAACTTTCCATTCATATTGTCCTCCCGGTACAATAAATGTTGTTTTAAATGTATCTTCTGGTTTTAGGAAGACTTGCCAAAAACCACTTTTAAGATCAAACTTACTATAACCCTTTGATCCTTTGATTCTGGACAGGAGATCATCTTTAGCAGGTATGGGATGTTGTATTGATCTAACAAATTTATTTAATGGCTTATAGTCTACCACAAGCCTTTTCTTTTGCCTTAACTACTCACTTCTCTTATTCACATAGAATGTTGCACATGCCCAATGAGAGTTAAATTATTGAACAAAACCTCCTTGAATTAATTTCTTGATTTCTTCATGGCACTCTCTTCTTTTTTCAGGAATCATTCCTTTATGATGGGCCTTGAATTTAGGAATAATATTATTTCCACTAGCATCCTTTTCAAACTGTAAATCTAAGGAGCAGTAATACTTTTTTCTGTTGATAAATGCATGTGGATTTTCTGAACATAAATCCTTTTTAATTTTTTTTCTACTATATCATCTATATTCCCTTTGCAGGGAGCTATAGATTTATGAATCCATTCATGGTTGGACTTCTTCCTTTGTTCAGGTAGAGGGATTACGGTTCTGAAAGAATACTTTCTAGGAATCTGGACATCTGGATTAAACAAAGATATAAAATCTTTATTCATACTGAAAGTACCACATTCTTGCAATGCATCAACTCCTATCAAGCAATCATATGAGAGCATATCATGTTGATAGAACTAATAGATTAATTTCCTAACTGTGTCCTTAATGAATTGCATTGGGGTCCAACAACGCTAGAATCTTGCTAAGAAATCACTTATCAATAATATCCATATAATTGTCAAGTAAAAGGTGTCTAGGTTCCAACAATCTAGAGTGAAAAACTACTGATGGAATTTCTGGGTCTACAAACCTAATATGCTACTTCTGTCATTGCATATGGAGAGACAAAAATAATTCTTCTTGAAAGAAGAAGTTGTTGTGCTTCATAAGACATTTTATTTTCATTTCTCTTCAGAGATTCAATGTACCTCTGACAATTTTCACAAGACCAAATTGGTTCAAGAAATTCATGGATAACCTGTGTGATATTCACATGCTTGGAATGATTTAATTCTTTGCTAGAAAAATAAGCTAAAGAATTACTTTTTCCTTTAATATACTCAACTTCAAAACTGAAATTATCAAACCGCATTCCCCATCTTTGGAGTCTGTTGAAAGCAGTTTTGTTTTAGGGGTCTCCATTATTAAGTCGAGCCCTGAAGTCTTTTAGATTGGATCTGAGAATGAAATGCTCATTCTGTATAAAGAAAAAGAAATATTTAATGGATTTCTTGGCAGCCAATATCTCTTTATGAGCTAAGTGATACTTCATTTCTGACCCTTGAAAAGATCTAGAAGCATATCTACAAATATTCTCTTTATCATTTTCTATTTTCTCTTTCAATATTTCTCCCCAATATTCTTCACTAGCATATGTTTCAATGATTTTCAAACCTTTCCCTAGAAGGGAGATAACAGGGAGTCATTTCATACGACCAAGCTTGGAGCATTTTTTCTTTATCTTTTATTTAATAGAATTCTATCAGCTGCAATTCCTTTATAAAATCCAGCAACATAATTTATGCAACCAAGGAATCTTTGTAGTTGTAACTTATCTATTATTTGTTCCGAGAATTCTTGTATTTTAGACACTATATGAGATTGCATTTTAATAGAACCATCCTTGACAGTGATATCCCAGGAAATTTATTTCATCCTTGAAAACTTACATTTTACTTGGAGATAAGCATAATCCATTCTAATATACAGTATTATAGAATTTTTGCAAATGCTCAATGTGCTTTTAGGAGATTTAGAGAAGAATATAATGTCATCAATATATACTATTAAAAATTTGGACAACTCACCAAAAACACTATCCATCACTTTCTGAAATAATGATGGAGATGTCTTCAAACCAAACGGAAAAAATTTCCATTCATATTGTACTTCTGGTGCAATAAATATTGTTTTAAATGTATCTTCTGGTTTTAGGAAGATTTGCCAAAACCCGCTTTTAAGATCAAACTTACTATAAACATTTAATCCTTTGATTTTGGACAGGAGATCATCTTTAGTAGGTATGGGATGTTTTACTGATCTGACAAATTTATTTAATGGCTTATAATCTACCACAAGCCTTTTCTTTTGCCTTGACTGCTCACTTCTCTTATTCACATAGAATGTTGCACATGCCCAATGAGAGTTAGATTCTTTCCCAACAAAAGAGAGTTGAATTAAGTTATAAAATGATTTCTTCACGGCACTCTACTGGGGTATTGAGCCTGTGTTGAGGAATTCAAAGCGGGGAGGACGGGCCTTGGCATTTAGCACTAATGAGTTATTTCCACTTGAAAATAGTTAAAATTGTAAAATGTAGAGCCGCGATCTAAGTCGCCACTCAAGTAAAGCCACGTGTTAGGCCTATTGATCAGAAGTGAATGGGTGGGCCGAAATGTTCCGAACATAAATCCTTTCTCTAAAATTTTCTACAAAATATAAAAGTATATTCCCTTTGCAGTGACCGCTATCAGATTTATGAATCTCATCCCACGGTGGACGACTCAAATTCAAAGTTTGTTTAGATAGCAGGGATGAACGGCTATGATATGAATGCATCTGGTTTTGCCTCCAGGTATCTAGAAACGATCTGAGGCATTAGACAAAAATATCAAACGTCGGTATTCTTACTGAATCAGTTTTATCATTTTCTTGTAACTGAATGTAACTGTTTTTAGGCAGGCATATTTAGCGGGTATCATGATGATAGCACATTTAGGGTTCTGTGATATCCATGGTACTTATGATAGATGTACATATGATTCGAAATTAATCTAGATACAGAAGTTCTTTCCCTTTGTTCAAAATCTACTATTCAAATATCTTTCCTTGTCTAAAAATTTGGAGGAATCATCTCATAGTTCTGAGTATGCTAAGATCAACTCCTATGTGTATCATTCAATCTATATGATTTCTGGAACTTTGATGTCTAGTGAAATGTATATCTTGATTATGATAAGTGAATGCATTCTATTATGCATCTCCTTGGCTCAATACGTATAAGGTTATACTTTGCTATCTATATTTCCTAAAATTATTGGTACTGTTCTTCATCTCTCATCTCCTTAGTTCTTCTATTCTTTCGGTATTGATGATCTTTGGGCATAGAAACTGTTTCAAAGTATCAGGAATCTCACACTGTTCTCTAGAATCTTGTTCTAGCATCCTTGTAAATAAGTTCATGCTGCTTGCTTTCAATAAGGGAACCTCTCCCATTAAAGAGGAAGGACTATGTTGTCCCCTAACTGTGGTTTGTTAAAGTATCATTTAAAAAACCCAACAGGTCTGAATCATTTACTCGGAGTTCTTCTTCATGTTGCTCTTCTGGGAATAGTAAGGGAAAAATTCTTCTAGGAGGAGAATATCTTCCTCTGCCACGACCACGTCCTCTGATAGCAGGTTGTCTTTGGCATACCTGTCCTTGTATAGGCGGCCTTGTTACAGAAGGACTTATATTCTCAAATTTGTTTGTTGTTGTATCAACCTTTTCTTTTCTTCCTCTCTTTCTTGAGCCTCATTTTCGGCTTTTAGCTACATTTGATATTTTCTTTCTAATTCTTTGACTTTTTGAGAGAGATAAGTTTTTTTAGCAGTATCCCAAGGAGGAAAAATTTCAAACTCACTTTGTCTTAGCTCTAGCTGCTTATATAGAACTTTAGCAACTGCAAGAATTAATGGACGAGGAAAACTTGCAATCATATTTATGAAAGATGGAAAAGAATTATACCCTAATTTTGTACTATCAGTATCTAATCTAATTGTTCTATCATATTGATCTGGATATAATCTGAAGATACATATGTTATATTCTGATGAATAGCAGTCTGAATAAGAAATCAGACAATAATCTTGATCATTTATACCTTTTGCCACAAGTATATTAATTTTTGCTTTTTCTTTGGTTGTGTCTTTCTTTGGGCATTCATTTGCATAATGTTTGCCTTTATAGATAAAACATGTAGGTATAAATTTTCTCTTTTTCCCCAAATATTTCTTTTTCTTGAAATATTTCTTTCTGTGTGGGATATCATCTAAATACGTCTTCTTAAAATATTTATTGTTTCTTTTTGAACTTATATAGACACTTCCCCTTTGAAAAAGATGAACAATCTCTACAAGACTTCCTTTTGTGGGGATTTCCATGAGTTGGCTTACAACCAAAAGGATCATTATCTTCAAGTTGACAGAGTTTAGTGCCTAAAGCTTTTTGAACTTTAAGAGCTTCTTTCCTATCCTATTTTTCTTGACATAGCCGAGCATTAGTTTCATCTATGATATGATTTATGGATCCAAAACTCAACTGTTATGAAGGTATTCCATTCGTAGATTTCTTATATTCGGTGGCAAAATATCCAGGGAAATATTTAACATATCTAATCTTCATAGTAGGATCATTGATATTTCCTGAATTGTACTACAACTTTTGCATGTAATACTAATACTCTTTAATTCTACTCATGTCACACACTCTAGCTTTTAGAAATAGAGTAGTATTCTTATGCTTATCACTATCAACAATACCTATGAATTCAGTAATCAATGCTGTAGTGAGATATGCAAAACCATCGTTTATTATTTCATCTTGGTGTGGATTGGAATCCCACCATTCTTTGACAATACCAACAGCAAAACCATTGTCTTGGGATTTTATTGTACAACAAAACTTGGGTATTAGCCCATCCTACCATGCCATGTATCATCTCTTTGATTTGATCTGGAATGGAAAAATCTAGCTTATACCAATTTGGTTGTAGGGTTTGTGTCCTTGCAATGTTATGCAATGGTTTAGATGTAGAGGCTCTGAATGTTTCATCCATGATTACCATACTTTCAACATCTTTATGAGTAATTGTATCCATTCCTATAGAACCTTTTTATATAGAAATTTTTTCTGGTAAGAAAAGATGACTACTTTTGAACAAAATAACCTTATGATGACCTGAGGACTCTGTAATCTTTGTAACATCAGAGCAGGAAACTTTCTTAGACCAATTTGGATCTATTTCTTCAGTTTTCTTAGTGTTTTCCAGAATTTGTTCAACCTTAGGGATTATTTCGGGAATTGGCTTGACATGATCTTGGATTTGATCAACTTTCTGGGTTATTTCTACAGAAGACTCATGCAATTGATGTAGACTATTTTTTATCAATTTATGGCTAGTGCCAATTTTAGAAGAGATGTCTTTTTTGGTGTCTTTTGATTGACTGACTAATGGTTGAACAATATCTATGACTTCTCTAGAGACTGTTATAGGAATATCAGGACAGACAAAAACATTTTTAGATACAACTTCTAGATTCTTATCAAATTTTCTAATGGTACTATTTAAATCATCAACCTTAGTATTTAACAATCTAAGAGCAGACTGTAAATATCCTTTTTGGTGTAGCTCTATGGCTTTCAATTTTTTCTCCATTTCTGCTAATACAGACTCTTGTGACTTTAGACGGTCATGGAATGTTTTGACAACTTTGTTTGTCAAGTTTAACATTTTAGAAGATTTTGATGGGTCTACTTGTCTGGTTATAGTTCTTTGATACCAAAAGATAGCTTTCTGTTTTTCATCTGGAGATAAAAATTCACTACTTTCTAAAGGAGGAAGAGAGACAGCCAGAAAAAGACTATATACATGAATGTTTGTTTCTTTGGAGGCCATGCTTATGGTAGGTCCATTGGACGAGACATATTTTTTCCTTATGATCTGTTCACAATATTTACACTAGAGATAATTTGTGTTAGGATCGTGAATGAGGCTATTATGGCTGCAGATATATGTTTGTTCCTTTACAAATTTTCTTAAAGGTTTTGTTGTTGAAAAATATGAACTATCTAACCTAAAATAATTAGATCTAGATATTTTAGGTATAGCTCTTTTAGATCTAAAGGACAGTGTTACATTTGATTTAGAATCATTTACTATAGTAGCGCTTTCTAATTTGGGTTGATCTTTTACTATTAACTTTTTGGATGATGTCCATTCCTTTGGAACTTTAATTTGAGACCAAGAAATAAACTCAGGCTTAATCTTATGAGTTTCTAAACTAGTATGACTCATCATGTTGCTCCCTTTAGAAATGCCATGCTTGATAGCAGGGTACATATTATTGACAAGCTGATAGATTAATTTATAGTGGATGGACAATGGACAAACTCTGTGTTTCATATGCACGCATGTAGTAGTAAGGTGTAGACGTAGGACTTGTTTTAGAAGATATTCTTTATGCAAAATTACATGATAGTTTGGGAAGACTTCAAAAGATATAGGGCCATTATGTAATCCTGTTTGAATAACAGCAAGCAACGAATATTTAAAATTCTCAAATCTCGGAAATCCATTAAGCAACAAAGAACATAAACATTTAAGTCATGACAGAAAAGAGGAGTGATACCAATTTGTACATAACCTATGTGGGAAAACTTCAATGTTTTTTTTACTTTTTTAGGGACTAAATATTAGCGGGATCAACTAAAGGAATATCATATTCATGATTACTATTTTGAGGGACCTGAATAACTGACTCACGGGTTTTCAAGGTAGTAACAACAATTAAATGAAAAATAGATAATTTATCATAGACTTGACTGTAAGGTATCTTAGGTAATGGATCAAATTCTTCTTACACATCAATAGTTGAATTAACTGGGAATACATCAGAAAGAATTACAAGGTCTTGCTCCACTTGATCTTCATGAAGGTTGGTGTGATCTTCAAATTCCATGATTGTTACTTGTCAGCAACTCTTTGGAAGGACTCATGGTATTGGCCTTCAACCTAAAACTGTGCTCACCATGATGACTTATGAATGGGAGGCTCTCCTCTTTTCCTGTCTTATGAGGTATGAACTGAATTCACAAATGGAATAAAAAATACAAACCAGAAACACAAAGAAGGAACACAACAAAAAACCTACAAAATCTTCTTTTATTCATATATTTCAGATGTACAAGAGATAAATTTTCTATGGAAATAAAACCAGCTCTAATAACATTCTCAAAGTACACAACGAATAAAAATAGAACTTACAAGAAGATCACAAACATAACTCATAACTCACTGGCAGATCTTAGATAGATCTTATCAAACTCAAACTCAAACAAGAACTCCAAAAATCCCGTGTAGTGATTGAGTCTCAAATCCCTTTTTATAGGAATATGAGAATTTTTTCACCAGATAGAGGGGAAACCTGGAAATCGGATACTAGGTAACCTGGGTAGACCAGAAGATTCCCACTAGAGAGAGTGGGTGACACACATGATGAGTACATGTCACTCATCATAGCACCTTTAATAAGTGGAGAGGTCCACCATGCTTTCGAAGATTCCCACTAGAGAGAGTGGGTGACAGACATGATGAGTACATGCCACTCATCATAGAACCTTTAATAAGTGGAGAGGTCCACCATGCTTTTGAAGATGACTTAAAGAGAAGTCATATCAAAGCTTTATTAGAAACAAAAATACAGATGCCAACAAGCATGTCATCATAGCTATCACAAAGAAATATTCTTACAGACCAAAGAGGACTCTTGGACTGTTGTCACTGTTTGATGAACTAGAAGATTCTTCCCAATCTTTTCATTCGGCAAAGTATGGGTCACGGGTGTTACACTCATACCAGAGTCTATATACTCATGAGGTTCCGTCTTTATCATTTCCTATTTTCTCTTTCAATATTGCTCCCCAATATTCTTCACTAGCATCTATTTCAATGAATTTCAAACCTTTCCCTGGAAGGAACATAGTAGGGAGCTTTTGAACCTGTTCATTAATTCTCTTCATGACCTGAGTTATTTCAGATGACCAACTTGGAGCATTTTTCTTAATCTTTTATTTAATAGAATTCTATCAGTTGCAATTCCTTTATAAAATCCAACAACATAATTTATGCAACCGATGAATATTTTTAATTGTAACTTATCTGTTATTTGTTCCAGGAATTCATGTATTTTGGACACTTTATGAGATTGCATTTCAATAGAACCATCCTTGACAGTGATTCCTAGGAAATTTATTTTATCCTTGAAAACTTCCATTTTACTTGGAGATAAGCACAATCCATTCTGATATACAGTATCATAGAATATTTACAAATGCTCAATCTGCTCTTTAGGAGATTAAGAGAAGATTAGAATGTCATCAATATATACTATTAAAAATTCAGAAAACTCACCAAAAATATTATCCATCACTTTTTGAAATATTGATGGAGTTGTCTTCAAACCAAATGGATGAACTTTCCATTCATATTGTCCTCCTGGTACAACAAATGTTGTTTTAAATGTATCTTCTGGTTTTAAGAAGATTTGCCAAAAACTGCTTTTAAGATCAAACTTATTGTAAACCTTTGATCCCTTGATTCTGGACAGGAGACCATCTTTAGTAGGTATGGGATGTTATACCGATCTGAAAAATTTATTTAATGTTTTATAATCTACCACAAGCCTTTTCTTTTGCCTTAACTCTTCACTTCTCTTATTCACATAACATGTTGCAAATGCCCAATGAGAGTTATATTCTTGAACAAAATATCCTTGAATTAATTTCTTGATTTCTTCATAGCACTCTCTTCTTTCTTCAGGAATCATTCCTTTATGATGGGCCTTGAATTTAGGAATAATATTATTTCCACTGGAATCCTTTTTAAACTGTAAATCTAAGGACTAGTAATGTTTTTTTTTGTTGATAAATGCATGTGAATTTTCTGAACATAAATCCTTTTTTAATTTTTTCTACTATATCATTTATATTCCCTTTGTAGAGAGCAATAGAATTATGAATCCATTCATGGTTGGACTCCTTCATGTGTTCAAGTAGAGGGATTATGGTTATGAAAGAATACATTCTAGAAATATGGACATCTGGATTAAACAAAGATATAACATCTTTATTCATACTGAAAGTACCACATTCTTGCAATGCATCAACTCCTATCAGGCAATCATATGAGAGCATATCATGTTGATAGTACTACCTGGTTTGATGATATCCTTCTATTATGATAGGAACATATGATGTATATATGGATATAACTTCTTTCTTATCAAAATTTATTTTCAAATATGTTTCAGTCCAGTAATTTGGAGGAATAGCTCTAGTTCCGAGTAAATTAATATCAGCTCTTGTTTTTATCATTGCATCTATAGAATAAGGCTTGATATTAGGAATGCAAATCTTGATTATGATAAAAGGATTTTGTGTGCTCCTTTGAAAATACATACCTTAGTACTGAATTCTTCTATTTGCACTGCTTCTTCTTCTTCTTGGTGCAAGATTTGTTGGTATGCTTCTTCAAGAAATTGTTTTGTTTCATCAGTCTCTTTCTATTCTCTAGATTCTTCTTCTAGCAAACTTTAATATTCATTTATTGCTCTGGTAATCACTTTGTACATAAATTCAATTCTATTTTTTCTCCAAATCCTTCTATATTCAAGTTTAGGAGAAATAAGATCTAGGTCCGAATAATTTGCTTGGAGTTCTTCCTCTTGTTGCTCTTCTAGGAATAGGAAGGTAAAACTTCTTCTTGGAGGATATTATTTGCCTTAGCCACGGCCACGTCCTCTAATAGCAGGTTGTCTTTGGCGTACTTGTCCTTGTATAAGCGGCCTTGTTACAGAATAAATTTTTCTCAGATTTTATTGTTGTTGTATTAACCTTTTCTTTTCTTCCTCTCTTTCTTGAGCCTCATTTTCGGCTTTTAGCTGCATTTGATATTTTCTTTCCAATTCTCTGACTTTTTGGGAGAGATAAGTCTTTTTAACAGTATCCCAAGGAGGAAAAATTTCAAACTCACTTTGTCTTAGCTCTAGCTGCTTATATAGAACTTCAGCAGATGCATGAATTAGTGGATGAAGAAAACTTGTAATCATATTTATGAAAGACGAGAAAGAATCATACCCTGATTTTGTATTATCAGTATCTGAATTTGATTGTTCTACATATTGATTTGGATATCTTCTAAAGATACATATGTTATATCTGATGAATAGCAATCTGAATCAGAAATCAGACAATAATCTTGATCATTTATACCTTTTTCCACGAGCATATTTATTTTTGCTTTTGCCTTTTTCTATGTATTTCTTTGGGAATTAATTTTTCATAATGCTTGCCTTTACAGATAAAGAATGTAGGTATAAATTTTCTCTTTTTTCCCAAATATTTATTTTTCCTTAAATATTTCTTTCTATGTGGGATATCATCTAAATACTTCTTCTTAAAGTATTTATGTTTCTTTTTGAACTTATACAGACCCTTCCCTTTTGAAAAATATGAACAATCTCTACAAGACTTCTTTTTGTGGGGAATACCAGGAGTTGGCTTACAGCCAAAATGATCATTATCTACAAGTTGAATGAGTTTAATTCCTAAAGCTTTTTGAGCTTTAAGAGCTTCTTTCCTATCCCACTTTTCTTGGCATAGCCGAGCATTAGTTTCATCTATAATTTGATTTATAACTCCAAAACTTAATTGTTCTGAAGGTCTTCCATGCATGACTTTCTTATATTCGGTGGAAAAATATGCAGGAAAATTTTCAACATATCTAATCTTCATAGTAGGATCATTGATATTTCCTGAATTATAATACAACTTTTACATGTAACATTGATACTCTTTAATTCTACTCATGTCACACAGTCTGGCT
Organism: Taxus chinensis; assembly: GCA_019776745.2. Lineage (NCBI taxonomy): Eukaryota > Viridiplantae > Streptophyta > Pinopsida > Cupressales > Taxaceae > Taxus > Taxus chinensis. Next base: position 910,266,700 of record CM034147.1, on the reverse strand, counting down.
TTTAGAAACAGAGTAGTATTCTTGTGCTTATCACTATTAACAGTGCCTATGAATTCAGTGACCAATGCTACAGTGAGAGATGCAAAACCACCATTTATTATTTCATCTTGGTGTGGATTGGAATCCCACCATTCTCTGACAATACCAATAAAAACATTAGCAATGGTTTTAGTCATTGTTTTGGTATTTTTATTGTACAACAAAACTTGAGTATTATCCCATCCTATCATGCCATGTATCATCTCTTTGATCTGATATGAAGTGGAACAATCCATCTTATACCAATTTGGTTACAGAGTTTGTGTCTTTGCAGTTTTAAGCAATGGTTCAGATGTAGAGGCTCTGGATGTTTTATCCATGATTACCATACTTTCAGCATCTTCAGGAGTAATTGTAGCTATTCCTATAGAACCTTTTTCTATAGAAATGTTTTCTGGTAAGAAAAGAGGACTAATTTTGAACAAATAACCTTATGACGATCTGAGGACTCATGAATCTTTGCAACATCAGACCAATCTAGATCTATTTCTTCAGTTTTCTTAGTGTTTTCCATAATTTTCTCAACTTGAGGGATTATTTTAGGAATTGACTTGACATGTTCTTGGATTTGATCAACTTTCTGGGTTATTTCTACAAAAGACTCATGTAATTGATGTAGACTATTTTGGATCAATTTATGGCTAGTGCCAATTTTAGAAAGAGATTTCTTTTTTGGTGTCTTCTGATTGAATTACTAATGGCTGAACAATATCTATGACTTCTCTAGAGACTATTGCAGGAATATCAGGACAGATAGAAACATTTTTAGATATGGCTTCTAGATTCTTATCAAATTTTCTAACAGTACTAGCTAAATCATCAACCTTAGTATTTGACAATCTAAGAGCAGACTGTAAATCTCCTTTTTGGTGTAGCTCGTTGGCTTTCAGATTTTCCTCCATTTCATACTAATACAGAATCTTGTGACTTTAGATGGTCATGGACTGTTTTGTCAGCTGTGTTTTTCCAGTTTAAGATTTTAGAAGATTCTGATGGGTCTACTTGTTTGTATACAGTTATTTGATACCCAAAAGATAGCTTTATGTTTTTCATCTAGAGATAAAACTTCACTACTTTCTAAAGGAGGAAGAGAGACATCAGGACTATATACATGAATGTTTGTGTCTTTCGAGGCCATGCTTATGGTAGGTCGATTGGACAGGACATATTTTTGCTTTATGATCTATTCACAATCTTTACACCAGAGATAATCTGTGTTAGGATCATGAATGAGGGTAATATAGCTGCAGATATATATTTGTTCCTTTATAGATCTTCTTCAGGGTTCTGTTGCTAAAAAATATGAACTATCTGACCTAAAAGAATTAGATCTAGATATTTCAGGTATAACTATTTTAGATCTATAGGACAATATTACATTTGATTTAGACTCATTTACTGCAATAGAAATTTCTAATTTAGGTTGATCTTTTTCTATGATTTTTTTGGATAATGTCCATTCCTTTGGAACTTTAATGTGAGACCAAGAAATAAGCTCAAGCTCAATCTTATGATTTTTTAAACTAGTATGACTCGCCACATTGCTGCGTTTGGAAATGCCATGTTTGACGGCAAGGTACATAGTATTGAAAATTCTATTGATTACTTTATAGTGGATGGCCAATGGAAAAGCTCTGAGTTTCATATGCAAACCTGTAGTAGCAAGGTGTAGATGCAGGACTTGTTTTAGAAGGTCTACTTTATGCAGACTTACATGATAGTTTGGGAAGACTTCAAAAGATATAGGGCCATTATGTAATCATATTTGAATAGAAGCAAGCAATGAATCTTTAAAATTATCAAATATCAAATCCATTAAGCAACAAAGAACAAAAGCATTTAAGCCACGACAGAAAAGAGGAGTGATACCAATTTGTACACAACCTATGTGGGCAAACTTAAATGTTTTTTGCTTTTTCAAGGACCGAAAATCAGTTGGATCAACTAAAGGAATATCATATTCATGATTATTGGTTTAAGAGACTTGAATAACTGACTCACGGGTTTTTAAGGTAGTAGCAACAATTAAATGAAAAGAAGATAACCTATCATAGACTTGACTATAATGTATCTTAGGTAATTTCCAAGCAGGTAATGGATCAGATTCTTCTTACACATCAACAGTTGAATTAATTGGGAATACATCAAAAATACTTATAATTTCTTGCTCCACAAGTTCTTCATGAAGGCTAGTGCAATATTCAAATTCCATGATTGTTACTTGTCAGCAACTCTTCGGCAGGACTTACAGTATCGACCTTCAACCTAAAACTACGCTCACCGTGGCGATTTACAAACGGGAGGCTCGCCTCTTTTCCTGTCTTACGAAGGTATGAACTAACTTCACAAATGGATTAAGAATGATATAGAGTAGAGACACAAGATAGAACACAACAACACAAATGCAAAGTCTTCTTTTATTCAGATATTTCAGATGTACAAGAGATAACTTTTATATGGAAATAATACCAGCTCTGATACCATTCTCAAAGCACACAATAGATACAAACACAATTCAGTGGTAGATCTTAGATAGATCTTATCAAACTCAATCTCAAAATCACACAAGAACTCTAAAATCCTCATGTAGTGACTAAGTCTCAAATCCCTTTTTATAGGAATATGAGAGGCTTTTCACTGGATAGAGGGGAAACCTTAAAACCAAACACCGATAACCTAGGTAGACCAGAAGATTCCCACTAGAGAGAGTGGGTGACACACTTGACAAGTACATGCCACTCATCATAACACCTTTAATAAGTGGAGAGATCCACCATGCTTTTGAAGATGACTTAAAGATAATTAATATCAGAGCTTTATTAGAAACAACAAGATGGATGACAACAAGCATGTCATCATAGCTATCAAAAAGAAATATTCTTACGGACTGAAGATGACTCTTGGAATCTTTTCACTGTCTGATGAACTAGAAGATTCTTCCCAGAAGATTCCCACTAGAGAGAGTGGGTGAGACACTATGCAAAATTTCAAAAAGAAACATAAATACTTTAAGAAGAAGTATTTAGATGATATCCCCCACATAAAGAAATATTTCAGGAAAAAGAAATATTTGGGAAAAAAGAGAAAATTTATACCTACATGTTTTATCTGTAAAGGAAAACATTATGCAAATGAATGCCCAAAGAAAGGCACAGAAAAGGCAAAAGAAAGAATTAATATGCTTGTGGCAAAAGGTATAAATGATCAAGATTATTGTCTGATTTCTTATTCAGACTGATATTCATCAGATATAACATATGTATCTTCAGAAGATATCCAGATCAATATGATAGAATAATTAGATTCAGATACTGATAGTACAGAATCAGGGTATGATTCTTTCTCGTATTTCATAACTATGATTGCAAGTTTTCTTCATCCAGTAATCCATGCATCTGCTGAAGTTCTATATAAGCAGCTAGAGCTAAGACCAAGAGAGTTTGAAAGCTTTCCTCCTTGGGATAGTGCTAAAAAGACTTATCTCTCCCAAAAATTCAGAGAATTGGAAAGAAAATATCAAATGCAGCTAAAAGCTGAAAATGAGGCTCAAGAAAGAGAGGAAGAAAATAAAAGGTTGATACAACAACAAACAAATCTGAGAACAAGTTCTTCTGCAACAAGGCCACTTATACAAGGATGGGTACACCAAAGAAAACCTGGTATTAGAGGACGTGGCCGTGACAGAGGCAAATATTCTCCTCCAAGAAAAATTTTTCCCTTCCTAGAGTAACAAGAGGAAGAACTCCAGGTAAATGATTCGGACCTAAATATTATTTCTCCTAAACCTGAATATAGAAGGATTTGGAGAAACAATAGAATTTAATTTCTACAAAAACTAATTACTAGAGCAACAAATGAATATAAAAGGATGCTAGAAGAAGAATCTAGAGAATAGAAAGAGACTGATGAAACAGAACAATATATTGAAGAAGCATACCAACAAATCCTGCACCAAGAAGCAGGAAGAAGTAGTACCAACAAAAGAAGTCAGTACCGAGGTATGTATTGTCAAAGGAGCACAAAAATATTTTATCACAATCAAGATTTGCATTCCTAATATCAATCCTTATTCTATAGATTGAATGATAGACACAGGAGTTGATATTAGTTTACTCAGAACTAGAGCTATTCCTCCATATTACTGGACTAAAACATATTTGAAAATAAATTTTGATAAGAAAGAAGTTATATCCAGATATACAACATATGTTCCTATCATAATAGATGGATATCATAGAACCCTGCAGTTCTATCATCATGATATGCTCTCATATGTTTTCCTAATAGGAATTGATGCATTGCAAGAATGTGGTACTTTCAATATGAATAAAGATTTTATATCTTTGTTTAATTCAGATGTCCAGATTCCTAGAAAGTATTCTTTCATAACCATAATCCATGTACCTGAACAAAGGAAGGAGTCCAACCATGAATGGATTCATAAATCTATAGCTCGCTGTAAAGGGAATATAGGTGATATAGTAGAAAAAATTAAAAAGGATTTATGTTCAGAAAATTCACATGCATTTATCAACAGAAAAAAGCATTACTGCTCCTTAGATTTATAGTTTAAAAAGGATTCAAGTGGAAATACTAGTATTCCTAAATTCAAGGCCCATCATAAAGGAATGATTCCTAAAAAAAGAAGAGAGTGCAATGAAGAAATCAAGAAATTAATTCAAGGAGGTTTTGTTCAAGAATCTAACTCTCATTGGGCATGTGCAAAATTCTATGTGAATATGAGAAGGTGAGCAGTCAAGGAAAAAGAAAAGGCTTGTGGTAGATTATAAGCCGTTAAATAAATTTGTCAGATCAGTAAAACATCCCATACCTACTAAAGATGATCTCCTGTCCAAAATCAAAGGATCAAAGGTTTATTGTAAGTTTTATCTTAAAAGTGGGTTTTGGCAAATCTTCCTAAAACCAGAAGATACATTTAAAACAACATTTATTGCACCAGAAGTACAATATGAATGGAAAGTTTTTCCGTTTGGTTTGAAGACATCTCCATCAATATTTCAGAAATTGATGGATAATATTTTTGGTGAGTTGTCCAAATTTTTAATAGTATATATTGATGACATTCTATTCTTCTCTAAATCTCCTAAAAGCACATTGAGCATTTGCAAAAATTCTATAATACTGTATATCAGAATGGATTATGCTTATCTCCAAGTAAAATGTAAGTTTTCGAGGATGAAATAAATTTCTTGGGAATCACTGTCAAGGATGATTCTATTGAAATGCAATCTCATATAGTGTCCAAAATACAAGAATTCTCGGAACAAATAACATATAAGTTACAACTACAAAGATTCCTTGGTTGCATAAATTATGTTGCTGGATTTTATAAAGGAATTGCAGCTGATAGAATTCTATTAAATAAAAGATTAAGAAAAAATGCTCCAAGCTGGTCGTATGAAATGACTCCCTGCTATCTCCCTTCCAGGGAAAGGTTTGAAAATCATTGAAACATATGCTAGTGAAGAATATTAGGGAGCAATATTGAAAGAGAAAATAGGAAATGATAAAGAGAATATCTGTAGATATGCTTCTAGATCTTTTCAAGGGTCAGAAATCAAGTATCACTCAGCTCATAAAGAGATATTGGCTGCCAAGAAATCCATTAAAGATTTCTTGTTCTTTATACAGAATGAGCATTTCATTCTCAGATTTGATCTAAAAGACTTCAAGGCTCGACTCAATAATAGAAACCCCTCAAACAAAATTGCTTTCAACAGACTCCAAAGCTGGGGAATGTGGTTTGATAATTTCAGTTTTGAAGTTGAGTATATTAAAGGAAAAAGTAATTCTTTAGCTTATTTTTCCAGCAAAGAATTAAATCATTCCAAGCATGTGAATATCACACAGGTTATCCATGAATTTGTTGAACTAATTTGGTCTTGTGAAAACTGTCATAGGTACATTGAATCTCCGAAAAGAAATGAAAATCAAATGTCTTATGAAGCACAACAACTTCTTCTTTCAAGAAGAATTATTTTTGTCTCTCCATATGCAATGACAGAAGTAGCATCCAGGTTTGTAGACCCAGAAATTCCATCAGTAGTTTTTCACTCTAGACAGGAACCTAGATGCCTTTTACTTGACAGTTCTGTGGATATTATTGGGTGATTTCTTAGCAACTTCTAGCGTTGTTAGATCCCAGTGCAATTCATTGAGGACACTGTTAGGAAATTAATCTATTAGTGCTCCATTGGTAAATAATAAATACATTAGTAATTATTATCATGTAATTTTGTGTTTGTAAATATGTTAGTATTTTGTTATATAGTTGTTATATAAAACAAATTATAACAAATACGGGTAAATGAGTTTTAACAACTCACTTAGTATTGGTTTGTGGGAAAATCAGTTTCCTATTTTATAGGGAATCATCTCCCGATATTATTGTAATACCCATGTATTATTTTAATCAATTTGAGACAACATAATTGATTAACAGAGAATGCAGAAGAAGTTTATCGTGCTTATTATCTGAAAATCTACTTGTACTCTTTCATCTAGTGTCAGAGCAGGTTTTCTTGAGGACTATTTGTGTAAAATGGGTTTGTGAAATATGTGAGGGGCAAAGCCATTGCAATGTTTGGTCACCCTGGTTAATGAGAGAAGAATAGTCTATGAAGTCTTTTAGTTTTTATATAGACTGTTTTTATTTAATTTAGAGAAAAGGGCAATGGAAGAGTGCAAGCCGGGTATTTGAAGTATCTAAATAGAATCAGCCATTGTTCCACAACGTTTATTTTGAGCCCTGAGCATTTCCATTCAACCTTCCACGTATCATTCCTACAAATCATAATGATGTTGTGAGGTATTGAAGTCTTTATTGGATCTCCATAAGAAGGATTTGGGGACATATAAATTCTTACAGCTGTCAAAGAAAAGAAAGCATCATTTTTTAGTGAGCTGGGTGTCAAAATCAGTCAAGAACAGCTTTCAGATTATGTAATGAAATCAAACAAAACTAGTACCATTGCGAAGCTATCGAAATAAGCTTTCTGGTGCATTAAACGGTTCGCAAATCGAAGCTCTGGTTCTCCACTTCTCCCAAATTCACTTGAGTTTTTTGCATAGTAAACTCTGATTGGGAAATTATTTTAATTTTTCATAAAGACTATAGTTTTGAAAAATTAATTTTTCCTATAGTTTTTATTTAATAATTGCATTTTGATGGCAATTAATGGTTTTTCGCCAAATTAATATTTTTCGGTGTCAGTTCTCCAAAATATTGGTACTTCTAGAATCCTTATTTCCTCTTGATTCCAACGAGTGGTCACATGATTAATTTTATAGCTATTTTGAGAAAAAAATTAATCGTTGTATCAATTTTAATTAAATTAGACTGTTTTACGGGAAATTGTAACCCCCATAACTTTTACACAGTAACTTGAAATCGAGCATTGTTTTTTGCAGAAGTACTTATTTTTTTATTCCCATTGCATTAATTATAATTTTGGGAGAAAATACCAATTTTGAAAATACCCTCTTTTTGGCCATCCAGTGGGCAGTTCCTCATTCTATTTTTTGTATAACTCTTGATTATCAATGCCAAAATTTCAAATTGGTCAGGATGCATTATCACTAGAACGCGACATCCAAAATATGTAGTACCAAGAATACATGATTCGTAAGAATCTTGAGGCTGACAGTGAACCTAAGAAAGCTTGACCACAAAAATGTCGACGCCTGACAATGTGCAAATACATAAAGAGATTCAAAGCCAAATCAAGCTGAGTTAGCAATCCTTAACTGGAGGATGGAGGAAAACAGAGGTTGGAGGTTATTCAACAACCTCTCATCAGTCGCCAATGACGGGGCCGCACAAATGGTTTGGTGACATTTTTGTGGTGTATTTTCTTTCAGCTTGTGCCATGTGCTTTTTGTCTTGTTTTTCAGAGTTCCAGTATCAGTGTTCCTATTTACAGTTTTCAATAAGTGTAAATTTTACATTGAGGGGGGAAACATGATCCAATTTTCCATTTCCATTATGTCAGCTTTTTCTATGTATGTACAAGTAACGGATTTCAACAGAATTTCCTATGTTATTCCCTGCTGTGAGATGTGTTGAGGGCTAAGAATAGTACTTGGCATATCATGAAGTGGTTGTAGGTAAACCACTTGAAAACATTCATTTGTGGTTTTTGGTAAACCAATAGCAAAACCATCATTTTTGGTTGTTGGTAATCCATTCGCAAAACCATCACTTTGTGGTTTGTGGTAAACCAATTGCAAAACCACCATTCTTGGTTTTTGGTCAACTATTTGCAAAACCATCCTTGAGGTTTGTGATCATGCTGTGAAAATCACTTGATCATGAACAGGTGCAAGTACAAAGGCAGGTTTTCCCCATGTTCGCACTAAGGGGGGAATGTTAGGAAATTAATCTATTAGTGCTCCATTGGTAAATAATAATTACGTTAGTAATTATTATCATGTAATTTTGGGTTTGTAAATATGTTAGTATTTTTTTATATAGTTGTTATGTAAAACAACTTATAACAAATACGGGTAGATGAGTTTTAACAACTCACATAGTATTGGTTTGTGGGAAAATCAGTGTCCTATTTTATAGGGAATTATCTCCCTATATTATTGTAATACCCATGTATTATTTTAATCAATTTGAGATAGCATAATTGATTAACAGAGAATACAAAAGAAGTTTATCGTGCTTATTATCTGAAAATCTGTTTGCACTCTTTTAGACACGGCAGGAGAATGTACTAATAAGATCTAGACATGGATATTTGGACATGGATTAATAATATCTGGTACACCAATGATTTCTACCACACATCTAGCAAATCCTAATAGATCTGGACTATAGTGAAGAGAGACAAAATAGACCACAAATGCAAAGATAAAAAATGACTACGAAAAACAGGATCCTCCTTGAATAGCCAATCTGCATGAATAACAATACATTTTCCCAATACACTTTTTATTCCATGACAGGGAAAGACAACCTTGCTCTGATACCAAATCTTGATACAACCACACAACAATTTTGCACTGATAAACAATAATAATCTATTGTATATCTCATGTACAATGCATTTGGCTATTATATAGCCATTACAATAGGAAACCATCTTCCTTCTAAATAGGAAGATACAATAACAATAACCCATTAATAAATTTACGGATATAACTAACCAACCTAGGTGAATTAGATTATTGTTGTGGGTGAAAATTCAAAGTTATGGCACATAGTTCGAGGTAATGACATTGTGTCAGGTCACAACTCATTATTCCATGGGAAAGACCTAACCCTATCCTAAGCAGATTGATAATTAGGTGCGATAATCTATTAGGAAACCCCTCACCACTTTTCCTAGCCTTAGCTCCTGGTCACAACCAACCCAAGGGGGATTAACTCACGAAAATGCAAACATCATCTTGAAGGTGGAAAAGTAATTTTTTTAAGGCACATGAGCCAATATTCAATTTGAAAGTAAAAGGAACTTATAAAGGCACAAAAAATTTCTGACAACTTTGTTTGAGGTGTCATTTTGTTTAAAAGTGTGTATTTATAGCTCTTCGCAATGGTGCTACTTTATTTTTCTTTTTTATCCTCTATGAGAAACTTTGAAGCCTTGGAAATTTTTATTCACACTACATTATAAAGTAGGATATCTAGAGGTAATGTAATAACAAACTAAGATAAAGTTCTAGTTTGGGGGTTCATAATGGGTTTTGGTATTAACTTACATCATTATGTTTTCTAGCTAAATTTAGAGAACTATATGTATTGGAAACAAGGGGTACAAGATCACTACATAATGCATGACCTATTTCCCTATCTTCTTGGAATTGTTCCTAAGCCTAGTGAGTATAAGAAAAATATGAAGTGGTTGAACAAAAATGACATGGTCTATGGACTAATATGTCTCACTATTCCTGAGGATATTCAACATCAACATGTGTACACTGAGTTCCCTTTCAAAACTTTGAAATTCATATGAAATATATATGGAGACCATGGTTCACCACGTGAAAGTGATGTTTCCTCAAAAAACCATTCATGTGTGGATGATATTAAAACTGCTTATGATCCCCTTGCTACTAACATCCCATTTATAGCTGTGGATTTTTTTTGTTGCTACTTCATAGTCTAAAGTCGCTTCTAGTTCTTATTTGCAGTAGGATCATGCCATTCCTCTTGTACCTCTTACAAATTCAGAGTTTAGAGTCACTTTTTCGAGAGTCTTTAATGATTCTTTGCAACAAGATCATGGTGGTCCCCTTCACATATTACTACTTTAGAGTCAAGAGTATCTTCTTCAAGAGCTTCCAATGATTCTTTGTAGAAAGATCATGATATTCCTCTTATTGCTACTTTAGAGTTGAGATTTGTTTCTTTAAGAGCTTCCAGTGATTCTTCAAAGTAGAATATTGACATTCACCATGTACTTGTTGCTACTTCAGAGTTGAGAGTTGCTTCTTCGAGAGCTTCCATTGAATCTTTACAACATGATAAAATATGTCTTTTGGATTCACCTCATTGGGAAACATACCTACCAGTCATTGATTATTTGTTTATAGTGTTCCAAATTTTAGATCTAGATGACATATTGAGGACATTGCTCTCCCATTTCAGAAAATTCCTCCATCATTAGTGGTTTCATTAGGGTTTAAAGTTACTTTCTTGAGGGTTTCTAGTGAATCTCTACATCAGGAAATTCCTCCATCACCTATTGTTTTATTAGATTTCATAGTTTCTTCCTTGAGGGATTCCAATCATTCTCTACAACAGGGTTCTCCATGTATACAAGATCCACTTCATCAGGAGGTCTTCTTACCAAAAATTTCATATTTTTTGTGGACTCTCATCTTTTAGATCTTGATGACACTATTGAGTAAATTCCCTCTCTTTGATGTCAATTATGATAGAGTTTCTTCTTCTACCTCTCTGGATGTATTTTCTCCACCACTACATCCTTATATGGTGATACCATGTGCACTTCATGAATCCTATGATTCACCTCCATCATCATTCATGATAACACCTTATGCAGGAGTAATTAGTTATTGGTTTAGTTATCATATGCATGTTAGGAACATTGTTGAGTCCTATCGACACCTAATTTGATTCACCAACACTTGTCACAGTTGAGCATTGGATTTATTGAGCAACATCTAGAGATACTCTTCATTGCATCTACCTTCAATCCACAATATTTCAGTGCAACATCAGGAATTCCGTATTAGGATGCAATCTTCATCGATTTCTTTATTGATAGTAGGATTTTGCATTTGTGGGATTATCAGGAGTTCATGAGGCTTCATCTTCTAGGGGGTTGGATAGTCCTCTCTTCTTCTATTCTTTCTCTTTCTATTTCTAGGGGGATTATGTATGTTCTTTTCGGGAGGCTTATCTACTGAGAGAAATTTTATATGCACTTCTCTTTTCTATCTTTTAGGGAATAGTTTTTTCTATGGGTTTTCTCCTTTTCTCCAATTTAACAAGGATTTATTATGTTATTGGGTACCTCATCAGGCCTTGTTTCCAGGACATATTTCTTTTACCCACCTAAGTTATGCTTAAGTGAGGGTGTTACTCTAGGTTTTTTATTCCACCACATGGTATTTATTCTATTGCATTATTTTTCCTACACATGTATTTAGCTAGCTTAGGTGTTGGAATGATAGATAGGATTTATACTTATCCACCTTTTTAGGTAGTGGTTACACTTCCCCACTTCCTATTTAGACACCTCTTATAAATCTATTTTCTAATGCATTCAACATACAAGCTATCTTTTGGTTCATGTCTCTCGCAAATTTATTCTTTAAGTGTTTGTATTTTATCATAGCTCAATCTTGGCCCGCATTATCACACATACAACCTCACTACCTCATTAAAGAAAATATTTACAATGTGTATTGTATCAATGTTTTGAAGGCAATAAAATGTGTCATCTTAAAAATTATATCCACTATAACTTTGATATAATCAACTCCTCTTTGGGTCCTAGCTAACCTTAAGAAAATATCCATACTTATATCTTCCCAAGGAATATTTGGGATGCGAAAATTTTATTACAACCCCACATTTTGTGATTTTCGTTTGTCCAATAAACACACTCTACATTGTTTTACAAACTTTCATAAGTTCAAACACATTCGTTGCTAGAAATAACTCTAATATAAATGTTATTGAGTCTTATCCACTCCAAAGTGTCATGTCAATCCTCTGCTATGATTTTATTTCACCAAGTTCTCCCAAATTGATCCTCTTGGAATGTAAAACACTTGAATTTGAAAAATAGACCCTCTTGCAAAAAATAATCCATCCAAAGGTGTCATGTCAACACACATTAGTTCTATAAACATCTTCCATTCCTAGTTGAAATATTCATATTTCCCATATAGCTCCATAGATTAAAAACCTAAAATTTATATTCTTATTTATAACAACATAATATGATGTCTACTTAACACATCAATAACCTTGTTAGATTTGACATTTTTTGTTGTAACACAAATGTATATCCTTGTACGTATTCTGCCCACTTAATATTCCTCTGGTTTAATCTTCCTTGATTATTTTTGAACTATAGTGTCTAATGATCATTATATAAGACAAACTCTTTTGACAACAGGTAATGCCTCCACTTCTTTAACAACTTGCACAATTTCATAGAACTCTTTATCACACAAAATATACTTCCTCTTCACGTCATCTAACTTCTCACTGAAGTATGTTATTGGTCTTTCCCTCCTGACTTGATACTATACCACTGGTTGTGCTACAAGCCTCATAATCCACATGAAATATCTTCACAAAATTTAATATTAATACTGGTTGATCAATCAAATTCTTGTTTGAATTTTGAAAAATTTATTCTATAGTTGGGTTCCAGGAAAAATCCTTCACATCCCCTCATATGGCCTCTATGATATGCACATATGTTCCACTAAATTTATGGATGAACTTGCAGTAAAAACTTGCTATGACGTGAAAAATCTATGCTTCAAAAACATTATGCTATGATGACATTTTTGGTATCACTCGTACATTTTTTGATCCATCTTTGCACCTACATGAGATACCATACAATCTAAATATAAATCTCTTCTTGTATAAAAATATACTTCTTCAAATTGATCAACAATATATCCTCCCACAATAGTTCCAACACTTGTCTTGAGTGCTTTAAATGATCTTCCTATGTCCTGTTGAATATCATAATGTCATATAGGTACATGATTAAAAAATTACCTAGAAATTACCTCAAGAATTTATTCATCGATATCATAAAGGTACTTGATACATTACAAAACCCAAGTGGCATCACAAGCCATTCATATAGTCCTTCTTGCATTTGAATGCACTATTCCATTCATCTCCTTATCTTATACTAAAATGATGATATCCACTCTTCAAATCGATCTTAGTGAGGTATGTGTGACAATAGAAACCTATAATTAATTGTGATCTTATTTATATATATTGAGTATGTACACATGCACTATTCTCCATCCCTTTTTAAATCTATAACCATTGGGATTATGTAGGGGCTAAAAATCTCTTTGATAAAACCCTTATTCAATATCTTCTAGAATTATCTATATACCTCCACATTCTCTTGCGACATCATTATGTAAATTTTCTTATTTAACAAGCACAAACTTGGAATTAGGATCATGTGGTGTCTTATATCCCTCATAGGTGGTAGTCCATCTAGTATATTACTTGATACTATATATGTGATTCAATAATTTTTCATTTATACTCATGATATCCCTTTGCACGGGGTTCACTAATAGTGTGAAACATGAACCATTCTTCTTTACTTCACTCACGAATTATTTTCCCAGCATCATCAAATATTCAGGTTCTATTATAGCTCTTCATTTTAATCCCACAAAGGATTAAGACTGTATTCTTATCCATCCTTCACTACCTTGTAGATGTTTACACAACCAACATGTTTATTTTTTTATCAAAATTCCATGGATTCCCAAGAAACACATGACAAGTGTCTATGGAAATATTATTGCACGACTTCATCTTCATACCTCCCTATCTAGAAATTAACAAAACATTGTTAAGTCACTATTATATGGCATCCCTTCTACATCCACAAAATATTATAGGTATTAGTATGTGCAATACTCTTTAAGCCCTTTTTTTCCATATTTCATGTTACCAATTTTTTAGTGTTACCACTATCTACTATCAACTTACAAACCTTTTGTCTTTACTCACATGTATTGGTTCTAAATATATCTTTCTTTTATGCCAAGCCAACTTCTGCTTTGTTGACTTTAATAAAATGTGCTTTATCATCAGTGATTCTTCCATCTCTGAGTCTTCTCTGAAATAGTGATGCATCAATATTTTTTCTTATGTAATATGAGAAATCACATTATTAATTTTCACCCCACCATTAATTTAAACACTCGAGATATTTATCCCCCTTCTCCTTACACATAAAAAAGTACTGTTGAATCCATGATTGCCTCTAGTCCAAAGGATCCTCCTCCCTTGGAAAATTCCTTTCTTGCTTGTATCCCATCATGAATTCATTCTCTTGCATATTGGGTATTATCCCTATTATCCTCTACTAGGTAATCCTTCTCCACTACAACCTCCAAGGTATGTGGAGAAACCAATAATAATGCTCCTTCTAAATCAACATTGAATCCCTAGAGAAAATAGTTCACTTAAATTTTTTCATCCTACAATTAATTCATATATTGCAATAGGTCTAAGAATTGTCTCCCATACCGAGCCACTATGCTACTACCATGACATAAAATGTAGAATTCATACATTGTCCTCTAAATGAAATTCTCATATAGGTATCCCATTGTGAAGTGATCTAAGAACATCTCACATGTGATGGTATCGATTTTGAGGTGGAGATTCTTCTCTTCATAATTTCACCACACAATTGGTGACCCTCTCAAGATGTGAATGCCAATTCAAGTTGTAATATTACTCTCATGAGGTTCAATTATAAAGGATGATGCAAATACACTTAGGGAGCCCAATTAAGAATATTCTTTGACCATGTAACCCTTTAGATTTGATATGCGGGCATTATACAAGGTATATAACACAACACAATAATTGCATCATTCATTCACAAGAGGAACCAAACTCCCATACATATATCAATCGTGAATGATATAACCCTCAAAAATATATAACTAATACACACAGTCAGATTGAGAGAATCCTCACCTAGATCATTTGCATTCTCTCGTAATGTCCAACAATTGCTACACCAACAAATACTAATTCTTTACCTATCATCTATTGTACTATATATTTTAAGGCACATGGTTTCCTTTTATAGGAATGCAATGCACTCAAAATCACCATTAAATTTAGATACACCCTACATATTAAGACTCCTAAAAAATATAATTTTACAACTAGAAGGTCCAATGGAGCCATACAATAAATTCAACTTGATCCCAAAAAAATTTATATCACAATCATCATATGTGATATTATGTGGCATTGATAGACCATCAAAACAATGGTATACCTTTGTAAATTGATAGGCTATCACATAAATAATAGACCTTCATGACATGAATTATACCTCTACCGTAAGACTTATACTTTCACAACATGATTAAGACCTCCATGACATGAATCATACCTCTGCGGTCACACAAAAAAACACAACAATATACTCTAGCTATTTTTGTTTTATACATTGATTACCTATGGACCCAGATTCTCCTACATTATACACATCAAGTAATTTGAAAAACTGATATCCGGATTATGTGTGCCCTTATTCTAGAAGTTTGTGCCTTTAAAAATTTTCTATGTTTATCCAAATCACGTCTTTAACATATATTTCGTTCCATTTTACCAAGTATTCTCCATACTCGGTGTTGTTTGTTTTCTCAAACATGGTGTCAATCAAAATTTCCAATTCCTTTTACACATTCTCTACATTTTCTATCACCAATCAACTCCCCCAAAAAAATTTGTTAGGATTCTCTACATTGTACTACCCCTCATGATATGGTTTTAGGTTAGCTACATTAAATATGTTTGAGATATCTATGCCTTTTGGTAGTTCAACCTCATATGTTTTGTTGCAAACTTTCTCAATACTCTATGTGGCCCTATTTTCTTCAATTTTAACTTGTTATATGAGCTTATAAGAAGTATTTCCTATTGAAAATTATCTGGAACCAAATCTTCGATATGAAAATCAATCTTCCTCCTTCTCACATCTACACTTGTTTATACTACATATTTGTTTCTTCCAACTAATTGCACACCTATTAACAGAAACTCCTCATGTATTCTAGAAAATCCTTAGTGTCTATGCTCTTTCTTCTATCATTGTTGATAATTTGTAACTGTGTTTCTCCCCTTGGGATAAGTACTATCATTTACTATCTAAAATGGTGTCTTCCCTATGATTATATTTTTATTATTCAAATTCCACTTGTGCTAGTACTAAGTCCCATGTTCATCTCTTGTCTCTTGCCAAACATTTGAGAAATTTCCAAAAATTCTATTCACTACCTCAAAGTGTTTGCAGATGATATGATGACATAGATTATAACTATCTATTAAAATTTGTCCATATTGTCCACCAAAAATGGCCAAAAAATTAGTATCCTTATCAAACATAATTCTTTGTGAAAACTTGTGTTATTAGTGTAGGTTTTTTATTTCATTTCATGGTCTTTATTCCATTGCATGGTTTTTCTTACACATTTATTTAGCTTGTTTAGCTGTCAGCATGATAGATGAGAGTTACACTTCTCCACCTTTTTAGGCGGTGGTTACAATTCCCCACTTCCTATTTATACACCTCGTGTAAAGCTCTTTTCTAATGTGTTCAACATACAAGTTATCTTTTGGCTCATGTTTGGTTCCTATCTCTCACAACTTTACTCTCTTTGTGAATTCATATTTTACCAGTACTCGATCTTGTCCACATTCTCACATGGTATCAGATCTCATTCTAGTAAGCGAATTTCATATTTTTTATTTTGATAGAATATTTATTTTTCCACAATTGTTATTACAAATCCTTTGATCTATGTGTACTATCTTCTCTTGTGACTTTCGATGATCTAGAGAATCAAAAAAGAGTGAAGGAAATATGTAGTTTTGTAGGATAATATTCATTATGTACATTCTTTGGAGAAACAAACTATGCCATTGAGTTGGGATCATGTCAAAACCCTAGGATCGATAGTAAACTCAAGTATGCTTTGAAGTAGGACATATCTAGTATTTTTCAAGGTTTTTATGGTCATCTCTAGGCTATATGGTGGAATTCCACACCACTCCAAAGTTTAAGTTTTCTGTGTTTTTATGTAAAATCAGTGGGTTTTTTTCATTTTATGAGATATAGTAGATGCATTCAATTTTAAGGTGGGTCATTTAATATTTTATAGTGTGGTTGGTGGACCAGTCTTGACGGCTATATCAACCTTTTTTAAAACATTGTACTTGTTGTGTATCTAACTGTATATGTACTTGTACTACACACATGTTTTACTTGTAGTTGAGGCAATGACTATAGATGCACTACCATAGGTGTAAAAACATAGTTGGAGATGGAACTAAACTAAGACAGTACATTAGATTATTGTTTTGGGTGAGAAGTCATAGTTGTAGGTGATGACATTGTGGTGGGTCATGACTCATTGTTCCATGGGAACAACCTAACCCTAGCCATAAGCACATTAATAAGTGGGCATGATAAGCTATCAGGTAGCCCCTCACTAATTTTCCTATCCTTAGCCTCTGTCACAACCAACCCAAGGGGGCTTTAACTCATGAAAAGGAAAAATTCATCTTCAAGGTGACAAAGCAATTTGTTTTTTTAAGGCACATGAGCAAGTATTTAATTTGAAAGTAAAAGGAACTTATAAAAGACATAATTTTTTTTGGAAACTTCGTTTGAGGTGTCACTTTGTTTGAAAGTTTTTTTTAACTCTTCACAATGGTGCTACTTTATTTTTCTTTTCGGCCTCTATGAGACACTTTGACGCCTTGGAAAATTGTATTGACATTACATTATAAAGTGGCATATCTTGGGGTAATGTAATAATGAACTAAGATAAAGTTCTATTTTGGGGGTTCATCATGGGTTTTGGTATAAACTTCCATCATTATGTTTTTTGGAAAAATTCATATAATTATTTGTCTTGGAAACAAGGGATACAAGATCATTGCATAATCCATGACCTGATGCCCTATCTTCTTGGATTCATTCGTGAGCCTAATGAATATAATAAAAATATGAAGTGGGTGAACAAAAATGACATGGTCTAAGCATTAATATGTCTCACCTTTCCTGAGGATATTCAACATGAAATTGCACATACTGAGTTCCCTTTCATTGTTTGAAAACTCATCTGAATATTTTATGAATACCACGACTCTTCATCTGAAAGTGATGCTTCCTCAGAAAACCATTCATGTGTGGATGATACTGAAATTGCTATTGACCCTCCTACTACTAACACTATATATATATATATATATATATATATATATATATATATATATATATATATATATATATATATATATATATATATAATGATAATTTGGTTGTTACTTCAAAGTCTAGAGTTGCTTCTAATGCTTCTTTGCAGCAAGATCATTCCACTCCTCTTGTACCTATTTCAACTTCAGAGTTCAAAGTGTATTATTCAAGATCCTCCAATGATTCTTTATAGTAGGATAATGGAATTCCCTTGCACCTATTGCTACTTCAATGTCAAAAGTTGCTTCGTCAAGAGATTCTAATGATTCTTTGCAACAAGATCATGGAATTCCTCTTGTTGGTACTTCAGAGTCGATATTTTCTTATTTGAGATATTTTGGTGATTCTTCCTATTAGAATAACATCATTCACCTTGTAAATTTTTTAATTCAAAGTTAATAGTCACTTCTTCGAGAGTTTCTAGTTATTCTTTGCAATAGGATCATATATGTCTTCTAAATTCACATCATTAGGACACATCTTACCAGACATTGCTTATTTTTGGTAGAGTCCCACATTTTAGATCTAGATGACATCATTGAGGACATTACTCTCATATTTCAGGACATTCCTCCATCACCTATTGTTTCACCAATGTTAAAATTTTCTTCCTTGAGGGCTTCTATCTACTCTCTACATTAGGACATTCCTCCATCACCTATTGTTTTATTCGAGTTCAAATTTTATTCATTGAGGGCTTATAATGATTCTATACAACAAGTTCCTCTGTGTCTACATGATTCACTTCATTAGGATGTCTTCTTACCAAAAATTTCATATTTTTTTGTGGACTCTCACCTTTTAGATCTTGATGACATTATTGAGTATATTTGTCCTCTCTTTGATGTCAACTCTGACAGAGTTCCTTCTTCTACCTCTCTGTATGTATTTTCTCCACCAATGCATGCTTACATGGTGATACCATGTGCACTTCCTAAGTCTTTTGATTCACTTCATTCATAATTTATGTTGACACCTTATGTAGGAGTATCTGGTTATTGGTACAGTTATCATATTGATGCAGGAGCATCACGAAAGAACCAAATATCTGCATGAATTTTAAATTGTTGGTTACGTATAACAGTATGCAAAAAAAATTAGGAATCCAACTAGATACAAAGGCATGATAGAAGGTTGTCTAACAATGCACAATATTTCCACAAATAGGCATAGGCGTGTAAGTTTTGACGAGGCACAAGGGTAGGCACTCAAGAATGACTTAGGACATGCAAATATTTTTAAGGTGGGCACAAAAAATATCTAAAGGAAGAAAATTAAGTGGAGAGATAAAGGCGGGGATATAAAATAATAAGAATGTAGCTAAGAAATGAAACTACCGGCTCAACAGTGATGTGGAAATTCCTTATAGAATTTTCTCACTTACTAGGCTAGAAGTAGTTTGGCCACCATTAATGCATAAAAGTTAAAATTTGAGTTTAAATGGGATCCAAATAGAATTTTAGAAGGAAATTCAAATTCCAAATGGGCGAGAATATAAATCTATATATTTATGTCCAGTACCATATTTTCAGATATTTTGAGGGATTTTGGAACTCAGAGCACACATCCAAGAATTGTAGGTCATCGACCCTATAGTTTAGTGAGTCTATCGCTTGTCTATATCATCCTAGAAAGGGAATCAATTATAGATTTTGCAAGGTGCTTTGTTATAATAAGATCTAAATTGTGTAAGAGAAAATTTATATTGTGTTTACTTTGCAAACGATACATGGTTGTTTTTTATCTGACTGAATTACTTTATCAATTGGTATCAAAGCATGACTACACACCTTGGAGATAGGTTAGAAGGTGGGAATACTGGTAGAATGCAAAACGTGACAAAACTAATCAGAGGAGTAAAGATGACACCTAAAAGAGCCGCTAACATGGGAGTAGTAAATGCATCCAACGTAACTATTATGGGAGCACTATAACAAGTAATGATGGAAATAAGGGGTGTGAGGAAAAGGTTTGAGGTCATTAAAGAAGATAGGAGAAGATGATTTGTTGCACCATATGCATAAAGTGATAATGAAGGCATATCGTTAGTTGGAGGCACACAAAATGAAGGAGTCGCTAGAGATGAACAAGATGAAGTAGAATCTAGAGGAACAATTACTACAAGCTATTTCAAGGATGTATCATGGACCTAGAAAGGATCTTTTTTCATTCTCTAGAATATTTCATGGATTGGCTCATAGTATTAAGGAATACCTTGATTTTGAAGAGGTAGATGACCCGTAGCGCGTCAGAGTGGTGCAAACTAAGTTGAAAGAGAATGTGGCATTTTGGTGGAATGATGTGAAAAATGAATGATGAAGAAGAGGGAAAGATAAAATAGTGTGTTGGGATCACGTGGTCACCAAAACAAGAAGCAATTTCTTGCCATTTGACTACAAATATGTTTGTTTAAGAAACTACAAAACTTGAGGTAAAAGAGATGTCAATAAGGATTACACAGAAGATTTTTACAGGATCATGATAAGATCTAGACATGTGGAAGTTGACTAGGAGAAGGTCACATGATATATTAATGGTTTGAGGTTTGGAATTTAAGATGAGCTCATCCTATTGTGCATACAAACAGTGCATGAATCTTATCAACTATCCTTTAATGCGAAGTAAAATTTATCATGTAAGAGCTAAAGTACAACCAAAAGAGGAAGCCATAATGTGCCCAGTAGAGGAGGAAGAAATTGAGGTTATAGTATATCACAAGAAGATGAGTAAAGTAGTGTGTAAATGAACACTCAAAGTAGTTTACATGATGATGGAGCATACACTCTTCAAGAGGGTGTGGAATATTCAGCCAAGGAAGGGGAACAATATTCTCTAGAACATGTTTTAAGTGTGGAACTATCGGGCATCACACATTCAAATGTACAAATACGCAAAGTAAAGTTACCAGTAAGCACATGAAATATGGAACCCATATAACACATGGTGACACTAAGTTAGTAGGATTTTTGGGGCATGTCAAAGATCCAGAGTGTGGAGAAGCTTTGATGATAAGAAGAGAATATTTAATATTTTCACCCCAAGAGACTGCACAAGAAATCCAAAGTCATTGAAATCCCCATTGAACCCCTTGAATAAGGTGAACCCCTTCATAATCCCCAAATTTTCATTAGTTCTCAAGTGTGTCTTCTTCGGAAACTGATTCATCCCACCATGTGCAAGATATGATTCCCCACCATGAACCTAAAAGTGATCCCATACCTAATGTTGAGCCCACAATGGAACATACTTCCCCTTGGATTCAAGATCTGATCAGGAGTGAATCAAGGATAGAGTATCAAACATCGACACCTGATTTTGGAGCTATCTCAAATATAGTAAAATATAAGCGAGGCAAGAAGGCACAAGTAGCCTATCGTTTCTTTAGTGGAGCTTCTGGTGACCAATACATGGATATTTCCTGATCAATGGTTACAAAACCTACGGAATAAATGACTTGGGGTGATTATGAGATGACAAAGATTTCATTGGGTCAAGCTACGAACGAGGTTGATGTACACTATTTTAAGGAATATGCTACCCACATGCTTTTGCAAAATGAGGAATATAAGAAAACAATGGAATAGTTGGAAGAGCGTGTGAGAACTATCACTACTTATGTACAAGCATTCTCATATCCTAGTGTTGTACCACCTCTTCCCGTGGAAGCCATCACTCCTATCAGTAGATTCTACCCTGAAACAGTTAAGAAAGCTTAAGGTTACTCAATGCAGGGAAGGTCTAATGACAGGTGGGTTGAAAAGATTCTTGGAAAAGGGAAGAAAAAATTGTAAGAGATCCTATCATTGTTTGATTTTTCTCTCTCTGTCGCTTCAAAAGTAAAAATAACTAATGATGAAATTGAAAAGGATAAATTCCATTGGGAAAATGTGCTTCCGTTGGTGTTAGAAATGAACAATCTTAATTCTTTTACATTTGTGGGTAAAAATGTGTTCACTTCCATAACTAAGAATTTGTCTCATATTTGGTCTCACGAGATGAGTTCCTGGTACGACATGTTGAATGATGTTATCTCTGAGCTCGATTCTTGTGAAGATATCACATCACGAATTTTGAAAAATATAAGCAGTAGTGTGAAAAACTTTGGGTCACCTCTAATCAATGAAAATTCATGTATTGTCTCCTTTTTCCACTTGAGAGCTAATATTTGGTCTTCTTATCATTCCTTATCCATGACAAAGAAGTGAAGAAGATGGAGCAAAACCTTGAGCTTCCTCATGCATTGTTTTTTATAATATTTTTTATTTATTTTTTAGTGTTTTCTTTCTTATATTAAGTTGGTTGGGTTTTAATTAATTAATGGAAGCCAATGAAAGAAAAGAACATATTTAAGAGGTCAGTCTTGTTATTGCAATCCTTGGTGCCAAAAGGAGGATATAAAAGAAGATTAGAGGATTCATTTAAGATTTACACTTGGTGCATTTTATCTTACTTGAGAATAGTGAGCTAGGAGCTCCTTGTTCTTGCACTTGGGGACGAAAACACTCATGTGTGTCTTGACTAGGAGGACGAAAACCATTCTATAGGTTAAGTGAATGACAAAAACCCTTCATCTTTACTTAGGATTGAAGTATAAGGCTGATTTGGAGAGATATCTTTCATCTTCATATTTTATTTGGCTTCCTACATGTGGAGTGACCTACCTTGAGTAGGGTTTAGAGGGTTTAGTGAACATAAAGTTACATTTTCAGATCATAATATCGTTTGGCATATTTCATAAGTCCCGAATCTCCATTTTGGTGATTTTTGGCAAGGGTTTGCTATTTTTTCTCACCCTCAGTTTTGGCTACATGGTTCATTTTAAGACCCCCCTCCCAAATAATATTATAGAATGGGTGGAAAATTTGACGGCAAGGCCATTGACATTGTAGGCGAATGTATGAAATGAGGGTTTTGTGATGGCGGAGAATGGAGGTTTTTTTCAAGAAAATGGTGGAGGAAGAATTTTTCTTTGTTCTCAGGTGATAAGTATGGATTATTACCGACCGGCAAGTATGGAATGTTACTAAATGGTACCAAGAAAGAAAAAAAATTCACCAACTGATAACATGAAACCTGTTCCCGGACAACAACACATTGTTACCGACCGGTAACAGAATAGTACATATTGACGTCTGGGAAACAGATATGTTGTGTTCCCAGATGGTAAAAGTGTGTATGTTCCCATATGGTAACATATAAATGTTACCGGCCAATAACATATCACCTTATCCGTTTGACATTATGCATTTACCTTGTCATCCGACATCGCATATTTTTATTTTCGGACGGTAACACAAATAACTGTTACCGTCCGCCAACACAAAAAACTTGACAGTCTACAAACAAAGTACTCTTTTTCGCTTACCTCTTGAGTCTTTCGCTTATTCTTGAATCCTTCATATTTTTGACTTATACTTTCAGCTTTTTTACACACTTATAATGTAAATAGTATAACTATATTATGGCGAATTAATCATATATATTGTAGAATGTTATAACATGAAGGCAAATACACTACCATTGGTTGGCCCTTTGTGGAAACACGAAGGTGAAATTATATTCAAATTTTTTTAGGACCCGTAAAATTTTGGTGAACACGCTACCATACGATAGTGCAAAATTCACCAAATTCAAAATTCAAAAATCCTAATATTCACCTATTCACTAATATTCGCCCCTAAAATTTACCATGTTTGGCTAGTCTACTGTTGATTTTAAATAGTTAACTCCAGCTGTGTAATTTGATATTTCATCTATCTTTTGATGTGTTTGTGATCCATAAATATTGTCGTGGATAGAGTAATTATTTTGTGGCATTATTTGTTGATTTACATGGTGAAAAGTGGACTTGAATTCCATAAACAGTTCATTGTCCTGGTAGTTTGCATATTTCAGATTTATTTCAGCTGATGATTATAAAAATCAGATTTGGAGATCTTTGGTTTTGAGCTAATTTCCTTAATTTTCAGTTTTGTAACCGAAAGGGTGTTTTTGGTAGGCCAGATTTGCACACAACAATATAATAATACCTCACAATATATTACATATGGAAAGTATTGCCTAATTTATAGGCAATATGAATCCTACAAAATAGGGGAGCTAGAAACGATCTACCCAAAATACATGAGTTGTTTCAAACTACTCGACAACTCTAACAAATATAATATACGTGAGATTATCTTACAACTAACACTCCAAATATTAACAATACTATTTCACTCACACACTATATGTATATTATTATTATTGAGTTATAAACTCATATAATAATAATATATTACAAATATTATTCAATCCATACAAATGTGAGCACTAACAAAGTATATTTCCTAGCATTCCCCCCCTTAGTGTGAACATAGGGAAAACTTGCCTTTGTACTTGCACCTGCTCATGATCTGGTGATTTTCACAGGATGATCACAAACCTCCGGGATGGTTTTGCAAATGGTTGACCACAAATTGAGAATGGTGGTTTTGCAATTGGTTTACCACAAACCACAAAGGTATGGTTTTGCAAATGGATTACCAACAACCAAGAATGGTGGTTTTGCTATTGATTTACCTTAAACCACAAATGAAGGTTTTCAAGTGGTTTACCTACAACCACATCATGATGTGCCAAGTATTATTATTAGCCCTCATCACATCTCACTATAGGGAATGACGTAGGAAATTTTGTTGAAATATGCTGCTCGTACATACATATAAAAATCTGACATAATGGAAATGGAACATTGGATCATGTTCCCCCCTCAATGTGAAATTTCCACTTATTGAACGTTGCAAATAGACACACAACAGAAAATGCCACCAAACCTTGATGCGAACACGTCATAGGTGACTGACGAGAGGTTGTTGAATGACCTCCTTCCTCCATTGCCTCCGTCCTCCAGTGTCATGCTACTAACTTATCAAATTTGGCTTTTGAGGCTCAATGGTTGTCAGGACGTTGGGTAACACCGAAAATACATCTGTAAGGCAAATTTATTTTATTTTTTTGAAATTTTAACATGACTCAATTTTGACACTTTTAACGATGAATTACGACAACTATTTGACAACACAAAATGACAATATGGACAGGAAGATGAGAGGACATGAAATAGACATATTATACAAGTGAAAATGACAACTACATGAATGACATCTCACAGACTCAATTTTTTTATAATGACTAACTGTACAAAGAAAAAGATAAGGTTTGCATAGCCAACTAGTCAACTTTAGAGAATATAAATATATCCTTGGACAAAGGTATTTTTAAACTATAAAACTCAGATTTTGAGATCATATAAAATCTAAAGGAAGACCTTTATAACCACTAAACTCTATTCAAAGACTAATATAACTAAAAGGTTAAAACAAAACTATTGAAATGTAAACACAAATAACAAAGGCTCACATATATAAAAAAATGATACACTTGGCTGAACTGCGTGTACAAACCATATTCTAATGAAAGCTTTAATGGTGAATAGACGCATGGAGACAACACATGTATGAAACGCATCTAAATCAAACTGATATGAAAAAATAGTAAACTCACCCAATCTGCTGCAGAGCGGAGAATAGGAAAAGCCCAATGTGAGATACATTGTCCAATGCAAGAGCAGACAACAGAGAGTTCCTTGACATGACATTATCCTAATGGATAAATTTCAATGTTCGTACTGTAGTATTCAATGATGTGAAGTTGTTACACAAGTCATAACCTTGAATGTATCTTCAAACAGTAACGCGTGGTTCTATAGATTCTTTGCATGTCGCATCTCAATCAAGGCAAAAAAAATAGACGATAGGCATGGCATATTTCTTGCACATTTAATGACTAGAATCCACTAATAGTTTCAATGTGTAAAATACATTGATGCTAAGTGAAAGGTTGATAAGGCATGCATTGACCAAATTGCACAATAAGACTTGCATGAAAATGATAGATCTCACCATACACACCAATTACTGAACGTTTGTTGTCAAAAACTGCAGTGATATAGCTTGAGAGGTCATTTGAATTAATCGGAATCAAATCAAACAAATGCTGGCATGATGAGAGGAGCGATATATCCAACACTTAGTCAGATTTGAATCTATTTGTAGGGTTCATCAAAGTGGATCGAGTTGAGAGATGAGGATGACCCACGAATAACTATTGATTAGATATCACCATTGGTAATGCTACATGAATTTTTAACATCCACAACTAGATCAGTTGACTACCTGATGGAACCACACGATCTGTTCAAATAGTAGACTCACATGACTGAATGATTGGCTTCACTCTGATACCAAATGTTTTTGGTAGGCCAGATTTGCACACAGAACAATATAATAATACCTCACAATATATTCCATATGGAAAGGATTGCCTAATTTAGAGGCAATATGAATCCTACAAAATAGGGGAGCTAGAAATGCTCTACCCAAAATACATGAGCTGTTTCAAACTACTCAACAACTCTAACAAATACAATATACGTGAGATTATATCTTACAACTAACACTCCAAATATTAACAATACTATTTCACTCACACACTATATGTATATTATTATTATTGAGTTATAAACTCATATAATAATAATATATTACAAATATTATTCAATCCATATAAATGTGAGCACTAACAAAGTATATTTCCTAACAAAGGGACATTACAGTGGTATTAGAGTGCAGATTCTCAAAGGCATAGGGTTTCAATGGACAAGTTGATGAAGGCACAAGAGATACTGGCAGTTACCATGGATTCTCTTGAATCTACCATGCAAATCCTATAATGAGGAAAGACATTCAAGGAAGATCCTAGGTTTTCCAAGGTCAATATGGTAGCAAATTTCTTTGAGGAATTTCAAGCTCTCCCGGGGAAGATCCGGATGCCCTAACATTTTTAGGATTCATGAATTTGGATAAAGATAAAGTGGGCATTGGAACTTGGTCCAAGCCCTGAGCCATGCACAAGGGTAATGGGAGAAACATCCCAACCCTTGAGGATAAGATCCCAACCTTGTTGGGAAAAAAAAGGAGTGGCTACGGAGTTTGTTGAAGAAGGGGTCAAAACCCCAAGTTTGCTAGAGGAGGATGGGCATGTCTATTTCCCTAAGAAGAACAAAGCGGGTGATAAATTGCAGTAGTTGGTTATTATGAAGGGGAAACCCTTAGGAAGGTTAAAAACCTCCAACCCTCTTGCCAAACTTGATAATTTGGATGGGTATCCTAAAACACCTTGGTGACACAAGGGTTTGATGAACTAATGAAGCACAAGCCAAGGAAGAATGAAGTTGCAGCCCTTACTCCCATTCGTATTCTAGAATTTCAGTTATATGAGGTAATGGTTTATCATTGTTTGGTTAGCACTAATTTTATTTTGGCACATGATGAATTCAGGCTTGATCAAGAGGAAAATGAGGATGGAAATCTTGTTAGAAGCCCAGGGAACAAATATATTCCATATTTATTGCTCTTTATTTCACCATCATATGGAGTTGATCAGCAAAATCAGTTATGCATGATAAGGTAACTATCTTCTCTTTTAGTTTGGTTGGCCATCCATTAGATATACTTATGTTTGGAAGAATAATTTGGGATTGTGTTGATAATACCACAACAAGTTTTTGTTGGCCATGGAAATGGAAGGAAACTCCCCATAAAGAAAAAGATGAGGAGGTTGGATTGTTCCTAACAACAGACAAAGGGAATTTGTTTTAAGGATCTCGCAGTCTAAGCAAGAAGCCAAGAGTTAACTAAGACAAGCACCAACAGCTTGGGAATGAATGCAAGGAAGAAATTGTCTTGTCCAACATGGAAATAATGTCAAGAAGGAATGTTGATTTAAACTCAGAATTTCTGAATGTTATGGGCAGCCTACGGAATGAAGGCATTTAAATTTTTTCTTATGTACCATTGCAGATTTTCTACCATGGATGGATGGTTTAGGAATACTCTATGAGCGCGAGAGAGCTAGAAGAGCGAGAGAGAGAGAGAGAGAGAGAGATGAGAGAGAGAGAGACGACGCGAGAGAGCGCGCTAGCGCGCTATCGCTCTCTCCTCTCTCTCTCTCTCTCTTCTCTCTTCTCTCTCTCTCTATCTCTCTCTCTTCTCTCCCTCGCTCTCTCTCTCTCTCTCTCTCTCTCTCTCTCTACACACACACACACACACACACACACACGTGTTGAAAAGCAACCTCCTAGAATCCCTATGAAGTCCATTACTATTTCACAATAAAATGAATCCAAACTCATAAATTTAGAGGGATAATTATTTGATTTAGAGGGATAGTTATTACTTTTGTAGTTGATGTTGATAAGGGGTGTGATTGATTTTGTAAGTGTAGGAATATATATGAAGCATTACATTTAAAGGTTCTTTCTCTAAATTTCAAATTTGTTACAAATTAATAAGATGTTCAAAGGTAACATCATGTGGGATTGTTTATTAAATATTACCCTTCAGGTGTCACCAAATATTATTTACCATATTTTGGTTACAGAAATGATTTGTTGGCCTGATGCTATAAAAATTTTTGGGTCAATTTATGGAGGAAGGTGTATGTAGGGAGTTATTCTTAACTCAATATCAATTAATTAATTAAATAAGAGTTTATGTTCACATCATGATTGAACAAATGATTATGAGGCACAAAAAGAATTGTCGGAAGAATGATAGTGAGGTACCAAAAAAACTATTGGAAGAGTATTTTTTTGGTGTTTCAGGGGAAGGGAACAATCAATGGAGTGTGTTGTGTAGTGGACATGGATTTGTAGCCAACTTCTAGCTAATAAAACAATCCTGATTCAAGTTAATATATATACCCACACCAGTCTTAAGTCACTTAAGAGTTCAATCCTACAACTAAGAAGAACTTTTAACATCCACGAGGCTAGTTGCACTTTTAACATACTTCAACAATCGAATGATGTTGAAATCATTTTTTTCTCATTTATGAAAATTATAATGAGATATTATGCCAAATACAATAATAGTGAAAAAATAACTTATCCTCCATTATCGTGATGCCCATTTTCCCTCTTATCTCTTTATTACGATATAACAAAACAAGTTGTGAGAGATAAAGAAATGAAATCATGCTACTATAAAACTTAAGAATTCAACAATATAATTGCAAACTATAAAACTTATGTGTCATGTACCAATTCAATCCAATGAACTATGCAAGCATGTTCTAGTCTTTAGGGTGTTAATTATTACTTCATGGTTAGACTCACAAACTTTCCATAAGTTATTATTGTACCGTGTACCCCCATATTTGATCAGTTAAATATTATATGCAACACTAAGGTGAGAATGATTAATCATCTTCCTATGCATGTCAAAGTCATCAAACAACCACACATTAAAATTCTTCATTGGGTGTTTTTTAAGCCATGATCCAGTAACAACCAAAAACCCCATAGGATATTGTTGTCCTGAAAATTTTAAAACAATAAAGTTTCGAAACTTTTCACATTGAAATACTTTGTCAGATCTTATTTCCACACCATTCTGAGAAGTCATTCATCTTTCATCCTCTCCATAACTCGGTTATCGATTGTTATAACATTGTGTTGTCATATTCTCATTATTTTGTTATCCCGCTTTGCTTCATAGACTCTTATAACTTTGCAAAATGGTTTATAACGTTGAATTAATGATCTTGATTTGATTATTTAAAATTAATTAAATGATAATTTTGATTTAATTAATGTTTTAAGTTAATTAACGTTAAATAATTAAAACACATCATTAATTTTATTTTTAATAAATTGATGTTTATAACTTCATTAATTAAATTCTAAATTTAATTACTATATTAAATATGACAATATTATAAAAACATTAATTAAGCATTGAACTAGCAGATAAACGGAAGGGAAAGTGGGAATTTACTCTCACTTCACTATTCGGAGCGCTTCCCAATCAGATAAAAATTAAACTGCTTTCCACATAAGTTACTGGGGATATATTTCTTCAGGAGGTTCATGGGGAAGTTTTCCAAATGCCAAATTTAGAAATTGGAAAAATTCAAGTTGCTTCCCCACTTTCCCCTCTCTTCCTCTCCTTTTCCCGCATTAAATTTCCACTTCTTATAATCATGAATGTGGTTATCGGAGGAAAAAATTAATTGAATTATTCTTAACTTATTTTCTACTCTCCCCGTGTACAAGAAGTAGTTATTTTCAGCATGCATGACTGGAGGCTTCCAACCTATGGCAAATAATTTCAAATAGAAGAACGAGAAAATTAAAGATCTTTCCATTGTCCTTTATGAATCTCGGTAATGGTGAATGAATGAGTTTCAATTACCAAAATTTTAATGTGGGGAAGAATTATTTAATTAACTCAAGGTTCCATGAATGCAAGGGAAGATAGCAACTCAGTATTGAAGAGCCCATTCAAAAGGAGAAAATCTACAAACAAAGAGAAGAAATCATAAAGTTGAAAAAAGGTAAAAGAATGGAAGTTTGCGCTAGAGAGGAAGCAAAATACCGTTGCATATGTTAAAAAATGCATTGTAAGGTCTCCAAATCAGCCAAATACTTGCACAAGAGAAGAATGGAGGTTAGAAATCACAGATAAGCCAAAAAAATCATGTTTGCTTTAAAATATAGAAAAAAAAACACTTATAAGGAGTTTCTACAAGCATGAAGACCAACCAAGAATTGAAGTCTTTGTTCAAACCAATCAAAACCAATAAAAATATCCCACACAAAGAAAGTGTATGAATGCAAGCAAGATTTGTTGTCATCTTCTGGTGGATTGAGATCCTATTATTCAGCTTGTTGTTGTAACAAGACAACCTTAGTTAGAATATGGATAGGAACACATTTAATGAATTCAGTTCTGTATGAAATACTATAAATCCATGTATGCCCATAGAGGCTGTACAGAAAAGAGAGTTGTAAGAGGAAGAACGATTGTGCTGATTGTAATTTCTTGACTTGAACAATAAGAGAACCGATACCATTGTTCCGTGGATGTTTCCCTCTTGAGAGTTTTACCACGTAAATATGTGTGTTTATGTTTTGTGTCTATTTTTGGCCATTGAATTTCGTTTACTCGCATTAATAATTTCCATTGTGCATAATCTTTTCGTGGCTATATAAGTTTCAACAAGTGGTATCAGAGCTCGTTGGAGGGAGGCCACGAAGGTTGAGTGCAAAGGGGCAATTTTCCTACAGGCCACGTTACGGAGCAGGGGTGAGTTTGAAGGGTGAATTCATTTGCATGCGTTGAAGGGCCGCATTCACATTGCTGTTGCATTGAGGCCACATCCACAGGCCCTCGAATCTTAACAAAGGAAGATGTTTTAGAGGTCGCCCTTAACTCGTTCCGGGAGGCCCACGGCAAACCCGCGGCAGAGCAATCGCAGTGTGGAAGCGTGATGGCAAAGACACAGAGTGCTAAATTCGAGATCGAGAAATTTGACGGGAGCAATAACTTCGAGTTATGGAAGGTCAAGATGCAGGATATACTATGTGTGTAGGGAGTTGTGAAGGCACTCGCAGGAAAAGTGAAGAAACCCGCGAGTATGGATGATGATGACTGGGACGAGATGGAAACTCGTGCTCTCAGTGTTATTCACCTATGCTTGGCCGACGATGTATTATTCAACATCGTGTCTGAAATAACAGCAGCAGGACTCTGGAAAAAACTAGAAATCCTGTACATGACTAAATCCTTGACGAACAGAATCCTCCTGAAGCGTCAACTGTATACCTTGCGTATGAAGGAAGGTATGAAAATTTCGGAACATTTAAATACTTTTAATACTCTTATTTGTAAATTGGACAGCACATGTGACAAAATTTCGAATGAGGATAAGACGGTAACATTATTAAGTTCTTTGCCTGAATCTTGGGATCATTTTGTAACCTCTATTAGTTTTAGTTCTAACGAGGTTATTAGCTTTGCTGTTGTTGTTGGAGCTATGATATCTAAGGAAAATTGAAAGAGATCTTCTCTGGAAACTTCGACATTAGAAGTTATGATGGCCAGAGGCAAAACTACTGAGAGGGGACAGACATTCAAAGGGCCCAGCTAGATCCAAGTCAAAGGGAAAAAAGAGCAAGTTGAAGTGTTGGTTCTATAACAAATCAAGACACCTCAAGAAAGATTGCTGGAAACGTAAAGAGGCATCTAAGGAGGAGGACTCTACAAAGGAGGCTAACATAGCTAAGAAGGATTCAGGTATGGTTGATGAGGTATTATCTACATCTATTGTCTCACAGTACCATTATGACTGGTTAATTGATTCTAGGGCATCCCATCACATGTGTCTGCATAGGAATTGGTATTCTAGGTATCAATCTATTGATGACGGGGTAGTTTACATGGGTAATGATGTTACATGTAAAACTGTTGGGATAGGGAGTATCAGAATTAAAATGTATGATGGGATTGTTAGAACACTGACAAATGTGAGACATGTGCCTAACCTGAGAAAGAATCTGATATCTTTGGGAGTTCTGGATTCTAGTGGATATAAGGGTTCAGTTCAACGTGGAGTTTTGAAGATATCAAAAGGTATCTTGATTGTTATGAAAGCTAACAAAGTCAGGAATCTTGTATAAACTTGAAGGAAGGACAGAAATCGATCAAGCGGGATTCATATCAGAGGATGCAGGTGAATCCACTCGCTTATGGCATCAACGATTGGGTCATATCAGTGAGAAAGGAATAAAGGTACTTGTTGATCGTAAACTACTTCCTAGTTTAAAAACTATAGATTTGAAGTTCTGTGAGCATTGTATTTATGGGAAACAAGCTAGACAGAAGTTTAAACCTAGAAAACATACAAGTAAAGATATCCTTGACTATATTCATTCAGACCTTTAGGGTCCATCTCCGAAACTCTCGTATGGAGGATCATCATATTTTGTAAGTTTTATAGATGATTACTCAAGAAAAGTATGGATCTATTTGTTAAAGAGAAAAGCTGATGTATTTAACACTTTTAAACAGTTTAGAGCTTTGGTTGAAAAAAACACAGGAAAATCCATTAAATGTCTTAGAACAGATAATGGAGGAGAATTTACTTCTAAGGAATTTGATAACTATTACAAGAATGAAGGGATCGAAAGGCATAGAACCACTGTTTACACTCCACAGCAGAATGGTGTTGCTGAACACATGAACAAGACTCTTCTCGAGAGAGGAAGAAGCATGCTCAGTAACGCAAAGTTGTAGCAGGAATTGTGGGGAGAAGCTTTGCTTACAGCTTGTTACCTGGTTAATCGATCGCCGTCGACAGCAATTGACTGCAAGATTCCAGAAGAGGTATGGACAGGCCAACCATGTAATTATTCTAGTCTTATAGTTTT
Source organism: Taxus chinensis (assembly GCA_019776745.2). NCBI lineage: Eukaryota > Viridiplantae > Streptophyta > Pinopsida > Cupressales > Taxaceae > Taxus > Taxus chinensis. The sequence continues at coordinate 910,232,836 of CM034147.1, read as the reverse complement.
AGGTTATGATGCCTATGCACTTATTCCAAAGAGTCAGCGTTCAAAGTTAGATCCTAAGTCACAGAAATTAGTCTTTGTTGGATATGGTGATGGTGTAAAGGGGTATAGATTATGGAATCCTACTACCCATAAGATCATCATAAATAGAGATGTCATATTTGATGAAATTTCACTCATGAAATCAGATGATAAGAATGCCATGAAACAGATTAATAAACCACAGTTACAGCAAATTCAATTTGATATACATTCATCCACGGGAGAAGATCATGAAGATGTCTGTGAGCAGGATATTCATGAGGAAATCACTCAGGAGGATGAGCAGATTGAAACACCTCAGGAAATTGAGGAAATACCACAGCAAGCTCTACGAAGGTCTACACGGATCATATCAGTTCCAAGCAGGTATGATGATTTTGTCACTTCTGTTGCTTTAATTTCTAATGAAGGAGAACCAAGTTGTTATAAAGAAGCAATAGAGGTTTCAGATAGTGACAAATGGAAACATGCCATGAAAGAGGAAATTGATGCTTTGATTAAAAACAAAACATGGGATCTGGTGGAACTTCCTAAGAACAGGAAATCGGTTGGTTGTAAGTGGGTATACAAGTTGAAGAAAGGTGCGGATGATACTTTTTCGAAGTACAAGGCAAGGCTGGTTGCAAAAGGGTTTTCTTAGGAAGCAGGTATTGACTTTCATGAGATTTTTTCACCAGTTGTAAAAATTGTTTCTATTCATATGGTGTTAGCACTAGTTGCATTGCTTAATATGGAATTGGAGCAGCTAGATGTTAAAACTACATTTCTAAATGGAGATTTAGATGAGGAATTTTACATGGAACAACCGGAAGGGTTCGTTCAAAATCATAACAAGAGGTTTGTCTGCAAAATCAAGAAATCATTGTATGGCTTGAAGCAGTCTTCAAGACAATGGTACAAGAAGTTTGATTCCTTCATGGTGAGCCAGAATTTTACCAGAAGTGAATATGATCATTGTGTTTACTTTATAAAGTTGGATAATGGCATGTTCATTATATTGGTGTTATATGTTGATGATATGCTTATAGCAAGCAAAAGCATGGTTGAAATCAGTAGGTTAAAGGCTTAGTTGGCTAGGACATTTGATATGAAGGATCTAGGAGCAGCAAGACAGATCTTGGGCATGGAGATACATAGAGACAAGATGAAAGGCAAGTTGTGGTTATCACAAGAGAAGTATGTGGAGAAAATACTTCAGAGATTCGATATGGATAAGGTGAAACCAGTGAATATCCCTTTAGCTTCGCATTTTTAACTTTCTTCAGGTTTGTGTCCTAGTAATGATGAAGAAAAGGAGTATATGTCTCATGTACCATATGCTAATGCAGTAGGAAGTTTGATGTATGTGATGGTTAGTACTAGACCAGATATTTCACATGCAGTTGGTGTTGTCAGTAGATACATGGAAAATCCAGGTAAAGAACATTGGGCAGCAGTGAAATGGGTGCTTCGGTATCTTAGAGGCACAAACAGTTATTGTATCACTTTTGATGGTTGCGGTGATAAGGTTTGCGGTTATGTTGATTCAGATTTTGCAGGTGATTTGGACAAAAGAAGATCTACTTCAGGTTATGTCTTTACTCTTGCAGGTGGTCCTATTAGTTGGATGTCAAAGCTTCAAAGCATTGTTGCTTTATCCACTACTGAGGCAGAGTATGTATCTGTTTCACATGCTTGCAAAGAGGCAGTATGGTTAAAAGGTTTATTGGGTGAGTTAGGACAGTTTCAGAAAAGTGTAAAAATTTTCTGTGATAGTCAAAGTGCAATTTATTTGGCTAAGAATCCAGCTTACCATAGTAAGTCGAAACATATTCCAGTTAAATACCATTATGTAAGACATGTTGTTGATGAAGGATAGGTGATTCTTGATAAGGTCCACACTCAAAAGAATTGTGCAGACATGTTCATGAAACCAGTTATATTGGAGAAGCTGCGGTGGTGCTTGGCTTCTCTTGGCTTGCAGAAAAGGTGATGAGCAATGAGCAAGGTATCAGGTTAATTGTTGTCAAGGTGGATATTGTTGAAATTAGATGACAATGATTCCTCTTCTGGTGGATTGAGATCCTATTATTCAGCTTGATGTTGTAACGAGACAGCTTTAGTTAGAATATGGATAGGAACACATTTAATGAATTCAGTTCTGTATGAAATACTATAAATCCATGTATGCCCATAGAGGCTGTACATACAAGAGAGTTGTAAGAGGAAGAACGATTGTGCTGATTGTAATTTCCTGATTTGAACAATAAGAGAACCGATACCATTGCTCCGTGGATGTTTCCCTCTTGAGGGTTTAACCATGTAAATATGTGTGTTTATGGTTTGTGTCTATTTTTGGCCATTGAATTTCATTTACTCGCATTAATAATTTCGATGTGCATAATCTTTTCATGGCTGTATAAGTTTCTACAAGATTGTAAACCTGAACGAACATGAAAATTTAAAAATTCATTTTGGCGGCGATGAAAGGCCAAGCCAAGAGTGTTCCATGAGTGAGTAAAGGATCATGTTTGTTCCGAATATTTAAATTACAAAAGATCCAAATTGTATAACATTTTTATTTATTTTTTATTATTTGCGTGATTTGAATGGGATGGATTTTGTATTATAAAAGACAAATTTAATAAAATCCCATTTTCTTAATTTTTTAGTGGACCCGAAGACAAGGACTCAACACGACAAACTATGTCTCTATTTGCTCAATTTTTCTTGCTTTTGCCTCAAAATGTTAACACCAAACAGATCGACATTAGAGTATGAATTTCAAGGAATCATATCCACGTATGCACTTATTTCAAACTAATACCATATAACTAACACCAATTTGGGTCACGTTAATATGAGTCAATTATGCGATAGGATTCAGTCTTAGTGCCGCACATTGTTTTCTTAATGCATATACACAACAACTTACCACAAGTAACATCATTTCCAATTTACATTCAATTCCTATAGCTCGTCATTGCTTGAGTTGAGCACTACGATCCTGAAAGAAGAGGTATTTTAAATAGTAATAATGAGTATGTCCTCCTAGTCCCACCTGAACACATTGAAGAATTTCTCAAAATTCCAGAGTATGACAATAATGTCGAGATCACTAAGGAGTTTGCACACCGGTATTGGGATGAAGATCCATTGAAATTCTCTAATGCTATGAACAAGAATTGGCTAGTCAACAAAAGAACTCATGTTAACAGACTTTCCAAGGAATTTCCCCCGTATTCATTTTTGTGAATGAGATTGGAGATATGGTCACCTTTATGAGTAGAGTGTTTAGCATCTCATCTACATATTATTTCTAACCCTGGATGTATAAATTCATTTACATTATTCTGGATCAAAGACTTCACGTTAATTGGTCCACAATCAACAGATATACTTCACAAAAACAATTGGTTGAAGTGAAGATGATTGGTCATTTTTATATGACTTCCTACCTAGTCTATGTAGTGGCATGAATCCGGATCTTCGCCAGTCTAGAAACTAGGGGGAAAATGACACCTGGGTAAAATTGTGTTTTCTACTATTATCCAAAACTTGAGTTCAAAGCTAGTATGCATCACTTATGTCGTGTCAATGATTCCTTTCTCTTTTATGTAATTTGGATGTCTACAGACAAGCAACAAGAGATATTCTCGTAGTAGGCCAAAGAGGTGATATCACAATGGGGCTTGTGGTTCATCCAATTTTATGCGCTCTCATACATCTGATTTGGTGGATACAATGGAGTGTCTTATAAGATGCCAAAATATGTGAATGAAAAATGGGTCCTTTTGGATATTTCATGAAAAATAACATCAACGAATAACTTCTTAGGTGAAAAACGGAGATTTGGTATTCGCTTCCCTATATCTATTGATGTATACAAATGCCCATATTTCCACACCATAGAGATAATGTATAAAGAAGTGAATTTCATGACACTACATACATTTGTAAGGATTTTTTATTTTGATATCTATGGGTTCGTGGAGAGGATTATTGAGCCAAAATATAGACACCGTTTGTAAGTGGGAGACTATTGGTCTAATTGTGTATATGAATTCAAGGTTTAACATCGTGACTACTCCAAAATGACCCTAAATAAAATAGGCACATTAAAACTGAAGGATGCCTCACGTGGAATTTCTGATAATGGCGTCATTGTGGTTGATTCTGAATATCATTCCATCACATTATCACCCCTTCCCAAAGTCAGCTAGTTTAGAAGAGATGACATGTCACTTGATGAAAAATTTCAATAGGTAATCAAGAGGATTCTTTCTTGGTACGAGAAAGAGTTGGCCCGATGTACCAAAAATGAGAAAAAATGCATGAAAACTAGATGCAAACCAATTAGAGTGAGAAGATAATTGTACACGCTACTCAATCATCCTCTCACCCCACCACACAAACTTCATCACACAAACAAGGAATTACGAGACAATGAAATTCAAAATCGGCTTAGGATCAACCTTCAACAACATGTGAACCTGAGCGAAGGAAGGAGGTAAATGAGGGAAATGAGCATGTTTTTGGAATATCACAATTGAGATACCATTTTTCAACTCACATCAACTCCAATTCCCATGGGATTATTGAAAACACCACTCTATAATTTGTGGTACCAGATTACGCACAAATTCTAGTTATTCAGATCTCCAACTCACCTAAGCCTTCGCATCACAAGGATACTTTGGCTACCTTACCCCATTCACCATGAATACATTGTGGAACATTCTCATCATCAACAAGAATATTATATTCAAGCACCTCTTGAATTTGAGAACTTCCCACAAATGTATAAGCAACTCCCACCAAATGCAAGGGTCGTATGCGACAATTTGGTTAAAGAAATTTCCTCTTGGCTCTATGGGGAAATAAAAAAGAGAAAGAGAATATTCAAGTTAGTTACGATCCATCTTGATTCCATTGTGTTAATGATCAATTCTTACACTCCCAAGAATCTCAATGTCATCGCAAAGGTTGCAATCAACAATTCCGGATTTTTCTACGCCAACATAACAACACCAATGGTTGATAAAGATAAGAGAAAATGTATGTTGTTGACTATGAAGTTTCTAGAGAAATGCTTGAAAACTCAACCATGGAAAATGATGTGTCCCATGATCATGAATTAGTTGATATTATTCTATGATGAATGGAGAAGTATAAATCTCAAACCATTCAAGTCAAAGAAGAGAATCAATAGCTAATTGCATATGTGCAACACCTAATCAATTTGATCTCTTCTACTATTTAAATTCCTATTATAGTGGCAGTGCTAGATCAAGAGACACTTGAGCTATCAAATGAGATCAACAATATGGGTCATACAACCAAGGAATGGATTCATAATGTTTTGATACATGCTTTATGAGTCATTGATGAAGCCATGAAAATCTACGATAATATTAACACTTATCTAGGTTCAATCCTACATTATGGAGAGTCTTTGGAAGTCAAAATTAGAAATCTTATAAAAAAAATCATGATATCGGAGAACTTGCACAAATGGGATTCTCATCTCTTGTTTGTGAGGGAATCTTAAATTTCAATCATCTTGGAATTCACATCGAGTGGTTGAATTTTTCTAAGTTTAGAAAGATGGTGCTTGATGATGTCTCGAACACAATTTGATGATGTGAAAGACAAGGGAGAATCAATCATGTGCACCATTTAGGAACTCATCGAAGAGGTTCCTTGCAACTTTGTCTACTAATAAAATCAAAGGAGTTGAGTGTAATATCTCAAGGACAAATTGACTGATCTAGTCAAGAATCAATATGCTTATTCAACAAGTTTTTGTGCTAAATCCCTTGATAAGCTTGTCAAAATACAAAATTTATTTTCCAATATGGAAGAGAGAATGGTGGAATTTCATGTAGTTCTTGGTAAGATTATGGAAGTGCAATTCATCTATGTGACTTGCCATGCACCTCATTACTTCCCTAAAGAGCCAAAATTTATGGAATCGCTTGAGAGGATTAGAAAATTCAAGATGACAAGATGCTTGGACCCAAGATTTTCAAAATGATATTTCCAATGTTTTTTTTAGGCTTCCCTTGGTGACCAATTGATTTAAAAAAATTTAAATGTTAATCAGAGGAGTGAGATCAAATGAATATAGTAGTATGTTGGCGAAATAATTTGTCGCAAGGAAAAATTAGCGAGTTTTCACCAATGTTATGGGACTAAGTCCCTCCTCTTGGTAATGGGGAGGATCCCATTTATTGAATGTAGGAAAAAAATAAGTGGGTGGCTATGAAGCCAGGGATCACATAAGAATACTCCACTAGACCTGTGGAAAATTGCTTGCACTAAGTGTAAGGGAGGAATTTTCTTAGTGAAAGGAGGTATATGGGAGTAAGAATATAGGGAGGGAGGGTTAAATTTGTGAATAGGCACTAGAATATTTTCACAGTATTAACTAAAATTAGTCCACACTCAATTAGAGGAATCCAACCTTGCTGAAAATGATAAAACTAACGAACCATAAACAAAGAATTCTAGTGATTCATTTATCAAAGGCACCAACACCTTTCTTGGTTTTACAAGATCATCATGTTTACAAAGTTGAGCATGTAAGAAAATGGAGGAAACATAAACAATGAGGAAAATAGAAGAATGTAATCTATTGCTTGTATTTAGAAGTGCAAAGCTATATATTAGAAACTCACAATTGACAACCCTTTGGAATGGAGAAGCCATTCCAATTTATAGCCTTACACAATGTCTTTTCATCTACCCCCCACATGAATTTTCATTTCCTCTTATCACTTGTCACCTTTCATATTCCTAGGAAACAAAAGTGACCCTTTTCTCATTAATTAAAAAGAACTCATTACAATGTTATACTATAGGTCACTTAAGTGAATAAGACAAAATAATGTAAATTACCTCCCTAACGAAAAATTAGAACATGGAGAGAGAAGGAAAAAGGAAGGAAGAAGAGGATATTTGATCACTTCGATGAAGAAGAAACCTTCGATGATGAAGAGCCCATTGCTGATGAACCTTGTGGGAGTACTCCTGGAAATATTTCTTCACCTTTGAATTCCTTACTAAAGCAGGAAGCCGCAGGTTCCACTTTTTTTGCTTGTGGAATGTGAACAAAGCTCAAGGCATTGATCCAGGTTTCAAAATTACAAATGATGTTCATACATTGGTTGAACTAGACCTGATGATTCTTCACAGTATGAGAAATTGAACATCTAATTTTGGTGAGGGACTTCAAAGTATCTTCGTTGAATGAGAAGGTATCTCCCACATCTCTTCTTTACCAATTCCTTGAATGATTTCGAAAGATTTTCATTGATGAATTGTAATGTCCCCTTCAGGAACAAAACTGAAAAATTAAGACAATTACCTCAAAACCAAAGATCTCCAAATCTGATTTTTATAATCAACTGAAATAAATCTAAAATTTGCAAACTACCAGGGCAACGAATTGTTTATGGAATTCAAGTCCACAAAATGCTTTCACTATTGCAAATCATACTAGAATCTTGCCACAAAATAATCTACTCTTTCAATGCTCAATCCTTTATCACGTGATCACACCCCCTTAAAAATATACCTTAACCATATTACCTATCCCACATGTTGGACCCTACATTGTTTACACCTCTGACTTGTCCACCTTTTTCCTCCACTCCAAACCCAGAAAAAATACTCAAACCCTTGTCCAAATTTCACTCAAAATGTGAGACTTGGAGTCCTTACAAAATATGGCAAATAATATTGAGGAGGCCTAGGAAAATCCCACTTTATGTGTCACCATTAACCTACTGTTGATCTTACATCACATGTCTGCTTCTGAATTTCCACTCTGTAGTAATGTGAAATAAAATTTGATCTGCCTCCCAGCACATCTCTCCGAAACTCTAGCCTTAGACTGTGGAAGACTAAATAAGATATGATTGGTTCTTCATCCTTCACTCATCCTCTAAAAGTGATGTGAATGACTCCTATGAAGAATTACAAACATGGAGGAGTGTGTGTCCCCAAGACCAAGATACAAGGATATACTAGCTTGCTTTGCTCAATTTGTAAGATGAAAATGTGTCAATATAAATCTTAAGTGGACTCATACAAGAATACTGAAAATCCTCAAAATTGCGCCAAGGCTTATACTAGCAAGACCGACATGGCAGAAGAAGGGAAATAACTTGGTTGTATTCAATTAACTTCCATGAATCAATTAAAACCCAGCCGACCTATTGCAAGAAAGAGAACACTAGGGAAGTTAAACATTGAAATGAATAGTGACAACATAGTGGACTAGGAGGATCTCAAGAAGTTCTCCTCAAATACGTCTTGCAAAAGTATTCAATTACCATGGAGAAGGAATGGTAAGAAGACCAAATATTATGGTCTCAAGTGGAAAAGGGAACATTACAATCCTCCCTTCAAAAAAATTGCTTAGTCCTCAAGCAATTGCAAGTACACAGATTCCAAATGAATCTCAACTGCTCATTCTTATTTGTACCTATAGAACTATCATCCATACATTGGTTGTCCCAAAATATCATCATGCTGCCCCAAAGAGACTGCTGAAATCACACATTTTCCACTCAAAATTCAAAATTAAAGTCAAGTTGAAATCCACATCAAAACATCCTTTCATAAACCAACATCAATTGTCCACAACAATCCCTTCCAATGTATGGCTGGAGATCCCTTTATGGAAGTGATAAGGGGTTGCGAAAAAAATTTATGACAATAGTGAAAATAACATGACAACAACTGTCATACTTCAATTTTTTTACCAAATCAAGAAATGATACCAATCTAGGGGTTGGAAATGACTTTATAATGTATTGTAGATTTACCACTGGTCAACTTCAACAAACTAAAAATAACTCAAGTACACATCCACAAAATTTTGTATGTAGCTTAAACCCCAATCCATTCTTGGTGAATGATGATCATGGATCAACTTTGTGGCAAGATGTACACTACTATGCACTAGTGATCCTTAGAATAAATTCATTGGGTGCCAAGAAATGTTGTATAGGAAACATTTGAAAGCCAACATCAATAAGGAAATCATATGGATTACCCACTTTATACAATAAACACCTTGAAATTCCTTAACCGTGAATACTTCCGTTATAATATTGTTCTCAAGTGTATGACTTGGCTTCAAATTAGTGCTCCATAAATGGTGAGAATTGATTCTCCATCATACCATTGGTATGCATGACATAATATATAAGCTCTTTTCCTAACCATATGCATGATTTCATCACTTTCTTACACTTAGAGACATGAAATATTTCAATGAGCTATTTGGTTATTAAAACAAGTTTCCCAATCAGAAAATTACCATTAGCACCTTGGAAAGTTCCTTTCCTTTTCACTTCCAGATTTTCTAATGCCAAATATGAGTTTCCAATACTCATGCTTGCCATAGAAAACTTTGAATTGTCCTTATTTCTCATGAGATCGGATGTATACATAATAAAATGAGATCTGATTGTCTTTGTAGAAAGTGAAAAAACACTTGATTCCCATACCTTATAGATCCCAACATGGTGACTTTGAACTTATAGTATTCCTTTCTTAGCTATCACAGATTCCTCAAAAAATTGAATCCATTGCATCCCATGAACCAATGTAACTTCAAGACTAGCTTCAATCTAAGGAAAGCATCATATACCTTGCACCTTTGGTTACACCATTCACCTTGTATCTTCCTTCTATTTGGCATAGGCTTAACATTAGAGTAAGAACCCAACAATAATATGGAGTAGAGAAATGAAATATTTGATTAGCATTTGTGTTCTTGGTTTGGTACGATTGGTTATCGTTCCTTTTATGGTATCAGAGAAGGAGATTACTATTGGCATTTGGATATAAGTTTTGTTTTGCAAATAAGTTCTTTGTATATTCATATATTCGGGATTTGTTCGTATTTTGTTGTTTTGTGTGTTTTTTATGCAAAACAAAGCTTCCATTAGATTTAGAAGGTGCCAAAACCATAAGATTGGCTGCAAACACAACCAGTTTCTAGAGGAAGACGGTTTTCGAGTTTTTTTATTATTGCATAGGAACAGACAGTGTTACATTGAAATTTGTGCCAATCAGGAATGAAACTCAAAAATTATTTTTCTAGGTTTTGTTGTGCTTCTTGAGATCTACACTGGGATTTTTTCTATTGAGGCGTAGAATTTTCAGTTTGCGTGCAGGAGACCTTTTTTTGAAAGGACGGATCTTTCCTTTTTTGGCAGGGTACAAGGATGGTCGAGCATGAATTTTTCCATTTTGGGAAATTTTGTGTCCTGCAATTTTGGGAACGCTTGTCACTGTCCACACAGTCCTGAAATAGCAATTTTACTAGAAGAAACAGTTGGATGTGACTTTCTTGAAAATAAGCGGCACCCCCCAGAATAGTAAGTTGCTCACACCCATTGAAATTCTTAGCCCCTAGTCATATGGGGCTCCAAGTCATGTTCCTCCACCAAACCCTAGGTAACAACTCTGGTTTGCTCGAGAAGACTCTAATACTTAAAATGAAAGGTTCTTGCTTTCAACTTCTAGGATTTGACCTCATAGGTCTGTTTTTACCCCCCTCCTCAATATTGGGTTACCAGTAATGGAAAACACTAAGACAACTTCCATCATAGCCAAGATTTAGCTTGTGTATGCACGTTAAGACAAGGTGTAAGAAACCCTTGCTCTCTAGTTTGAAGAAGTTAGAATCTTGCTAGAAGAAAAACTTTATTGTTTGTTTAACACACACTTCAACATGATCACTGTGAAGGTAACATACACTTCATTCACTTATTACAATGGCAAACAAATCAAAGTTCGATCAATTATGAAACACAGTTACAGTCTCCTTTTAGGTTTCAAACATGCAATGCAGATATCAAGAGAATTCATCTTCCCATTATTCTAAATAACACAAAAATCACCTTTACCTCATGGATTAGACAAAATATCATGCTTAATTAACTTAGATCTCAAACTAATTCCTCCTAACCCCTGCAATAAGGTTATAAAATCAATAAAAAAAAGTCTATGCATTAGCTCTCATGCAAGAAAACAGGGTGTTCATATTTCAAATCTTTAACAATCATTCAAATACATTCTCCATCCATTCATAGAAATAATCTCCTTGTTCTTAAGCTAAAAAATAAGATCCATCAATGGAAAAGACAAAACATCTTATACAAAACTGATCTCTTTGTATATTAGTCTATATTTTCATACAAAAGCAGGATTTTCTCATGTTTTTTCCTTCCTTATCAACCTCAAGGAATCCTTCTCAATCTCTTTCCTACCTCCTCTAGGAGGACCCTAACTATTTTTCTTAAATGTATTCTTATTTTATCTCATCCTTTTCATACAATGCAACCCTAACTAACTTCTATGTTTCTCATGCCCATTCATAGCCAACATAGGCATATTACAGCATTTTGTGTACATTTAATGACTCTTATACCACCTAGGACCTATGAAAGCTCACATACACACTTAAAACCCATAAAACATCCTTTCAGACCCCTTGACAAGCTTTGACAATTCATACTTCCACTCTTTACAAGCTTTAGTAGATCAAATCCCATTTTGGAGGGAAAATACAACATAGACTAAATTCAAATTTGGTGATCCTTTAGTGTCCTCCACCTTCATCAATGGTCTCTCTGAACCTCCTAAACATGGCCTTGATGAGATTAGCTCAAATGATGAATCTTTAAATGATTCTCCTGCATCATAATTCCAAGGTGGAAAAAGAAACCTTGTACTTTTGTGCTCAATGCCTGTAAAATTGTTCTTTCTGATGATCCTTGAGTTTTCTTGAATTTTTTTGCTCTAACTTCTGATCTCCCACTGTCCTTTCTTACTCTTTGGCCACCTGGATCCCATATTTTATTTTCTATCCTTGCATGTGCTTCAAATTTGCATTTCTCTCTCTTAATTTTCACCTTCATCTTTATCATTTCCAAGCTTTCATCAGCTACACCTGCACAAACAAACACAATAATAATACAAATGTACTTTTATTCATGATTTATGATGTTCTCTATCTCCATATGGCTCTTTCTCATCTTGTTTACATTGCTTTCCTTGTTCAAATGGACTGAAAAGTGTCCATACTCTTCATTTTTCCTCTTCTCATCATCTTTTCCAACCTCATCTACCGTTTCTTCATCTAATAGACCTTTCTCTTGGTCCACAAGCACTTCCTCATGTGCTTCTTTACTCTTACCTGCATCTCTCTTCTCTCTCTTCATTATCTTCATCTTTCTTGACCTCTTATTTTCTTGAGGCCTTCCCATTATCTTCACATACCTATTTTTCAATCTCTATTATTTTTGCATTCACTTTTCCTCTCAACTCTTCCTTACACTTCTCTTCACTTTCCTTTGCAAGTGCCTCTTTATACACCATACCTTTCTTGTTGTCATCAAGTTCTAAAAACATATCTAAGACCTCTTCATCATCTTCTTCACATGTTATATACCTCTAACCTGTCATTTATGTAGACACAAAAGCACGCACTTGGGTACATTTCTAGGTCCTAATCACATATTGTTATTCATATGATTCCTAAGCAATAAAAAAAGTAATTGAAATATATATTTGGCCTCTTTTATGTCTTTCTTGTTTCCTCTTTTGGCTTACACACCCCATAGCCCAATCTAATCTTCATTGCTTTATCTTTATTGACTCTAGACACCAGCGCTAGCCAGGACGTTAACGCCCAGGCACCCTTGTCCCCTTTGGGCACCCCGCCCTCTTTGTATCTTACTCTCCTCCTTTGGGCCTCTTTTATCTTATGAACATCTTGTTTTCTTACGGGTCGTCCTTTTAGTTGTAAATTATGAAATTCAAACAAGGGAATCATATAAATACAAAGCTATGTAACCATAATAAGGGATCAAGCTCTAAGAATCTATTATCACCACCTAAGGTTACATCCAAATGCATTCTAAGAGCATCAAAGCATCCATATAACACTCACTCAAGGGACAAGGGACTGCATTTTCTGCATACACTCATACGAGGGGGAGTTTATTTTTCCATCCACACATCTATTTACATTATTATATATTGTTATTGTTTGCTATCAAGTATATCTTTCACAAGAGCTTCCTAGGGCATGATTTTTACACACAAGAACTACATGGAGTCTGAGATGTAGTGTAACACTCGGTCATAAGTTCACTTTTTTGGGAGATCGTCAAGGTCAGTCCGACTCCCCATTTACATCTTTATTTTTTAATATTTTATGTAGTTTGGGGTTTTGTAGGATATTATTTGTTTTGCAAGTTACATGAAAACTCTGTGATCATCCAGTGACATACAGGTGACCAACAATGAAGGTTAATGACTACCTTGTGACATAAGAAGAATCACTATCTAAACATTTTCATAGTCACGGGTGCCCAACAAAGGTCTTCAACACCCAGACACCGCTGACCCAGTCTAGGCGCCCTAGTCCAGGATTATCTGGAAATTACAAAAAAAATTGAGTGCGGCTCCAACAATATCCTCCTCCTGTTCATCATTTTTCTAGCCTAAAACACTTTAGGATTTATTGCGAAATCAGCTAAGTCTTATATTCCCTCTCTTTCACTTAGGGTTTCAATTTTCATTATAAAGAGGCAAAGAAGAAGAAATGGTGATTAAAATTATGTCAGTCACCTTCTTGCGAGAATGAGGTTGTAAAGAAGGGGGTAACTGAGTAATGGTAGAATTAGGAATATCAATGGTTTTGATTTTAAGATTAATTTCAATAGGCTCATCATCATCGAAGTTGAGGAGGTTAGGTGGTATATTCCCAATGAGTTCAAGATGTCCATTATATCCTCAAAGAGAATCAATGGGGTAGTTGAAGCATTGATACTTTCGAAATGGGACACAAAAGTTCCTTGGGAGAGGAGATTTTAGAGATGATTGTTGGAATTTTTAAAATTTCCGTAAATTTGTGTCACCTTGAATCTCAAACATGGAGCCTATGCAAGGAAATTTGACAGACTAAGAATTGGATGATGTGATTGCATGCATCTTATGTGTCTATGGTCGACCAAGAAGAATGTTGTATGAAAGAGGAAAATTGAAGATCATGACTCTCACCCTAAGATTCAAGGAGGCACAGTAATGGGTAACCAAATGCATCTGTAGACACCTAAAATTTTATCAAAGCAATGTTATTACTAACATTGCACTAATTCTTCTATTCCCCGCAAATTGACGACACTTCGTCAATTAAGGCTCCTTTTTCCCTCAAAATCCTCTTAATTAACTACTATACATTGATTAAGCCTCATATATTGCATTTGACCATTAAACCTTCTTATTGGATAACTCTTGCTTCCAATGGACCCAAACTCTATAAAAACCTCCTCCAGATGCTCCCAGAAATATTCCTAAAGCTTACTTGGGATTCCTAATTAATCCTAAAAGGTTAATTAGCTTCTAATCCTAGTCAAATCTTGCTTTGACTTGCTAGAAGTACTTTTTGGACTTACCTTTTGTCCCACATACACCAAAATAATTCCATTCTTGGAATGGGAAAACTATAAATAGAACCCTCCTCCTCATATTTTCTAAGAACACTTCTCCTCCTCTAGCATAAACTATAGCCAATTAGGATCTTGAGGATTTCTTCATTTCTATTGAGCTATTATCTTCACCATTACATAATCAACTCAAGCTTGAATAATATGGGGAGAACCGTATGGCCTTGTAGCCATTAATGGTGAGATTCCATTCTCAAACCTTGAGATCATATTAACAATCAAAATTGATTGCTAAGGATCTTCTTAGGTTCATTTCAAGTTAGCATTCAAAGAGTACAGATTGATTTAGGCTTGTTAGTTTGATTATTGTCAAAGTTATATGCATGTTTAAGAAATTATCCTCCCTAAGCTCTTATCTTGATGGTTCTTGTTAGGTTAGTTAAGCTTTGAAACTTTTTAAGTGTTCTAGTTTCATTTCTTAAGCTTTCTAATTTATACATGAACACATTTGGCACTCTCGGTGGGACTTACTCCATAGTCCATAGAAGTTGATTCCAAGTTTTTTTATTTACATCAATTTTTCTAACCATTTCCATGCATTTTGAGGATTGGATAGATTTTGCTAACCTTATATTTGTTAAAATATTCCTTTTGTATGCAAACTTAATGGGTTTCTGTTAGAAATTGATTTAAATAGCAAAGTTCTAACTTGTTTGCATTTTTAGAAATTGGTTTTCTGGCCCTTTTTGTGCTTTTCCAGGTGCACATGTAGGCATTTGGAAGGGGTGTGCATACATTTGGACACATGTGCACTTGTTTTTTGGGGTGTGCATACATTCCCAAGCACATACATACGTTGTTAAATGCATGCACATGTTTCCTTGCATTCTTGACCCCTCTGTCAAAAGATTAACCAGAGATTCCCATATGTCATTAAAGGTATGCATACACTATAAAGCACGTGTATACATCTCTCTGTACGCGCACACGTAAAACTCCCTCTGGTTTATCTTACATTTTGACTGGTAAGCACATACACTCCCAGCAACGCACATACGCCAAAATAGGTGTGCATACACCTCTTAGCCCGTGTATACGTTATTACTCACTTTGTTATCTGATAGAGGCACACATACATTATAATCCACACGCATACGCCAAAATCCATGTGCATGTGCCATAAAGCACGCGTAGGTGTTACAGTGCAATGATAAATAGTTTCTTAAAAGTTGCAAAGTTTTTTTTTCTTGATTTCTCTAACACTTTATAGGGTCTATGTGAGACTAATCAGTCCTTTTTTTTTTAAACTTGACTTAAGTGTTGACATTGTATTGATCATTTTTTTGCATCAAATTGTCATTGAGACATGCATTTGCATAGGGATTATTTCCTTATTTGGCTTCGTGTTTTGAACTTGCATGATTGTTCCTTGTAATCAGTCATCATGCAAACTTATTTTTTAGGGACAACCTTTTTTTTATCATTTGATCCTACGCACTAGCAATTTTTTTTCCAAACCTTGATTGGATCGTTGAAATTGTTTCAATTATAATGTCTATTTTCCTTAGAACTTCTCTGGAAAGTCACACAAGCATCCCATTTTTATCCACAAAATTTCTAATTGGTTTTCATTATGCTTCCTGCATCGACATGAAACTTCCTTCCCTTAGAAGGATTTCAATTATGTTATTTAGGTCTAGGCATTTGTACCCAACAATGCCAACCATGGCTAACTATCACATGGTTCCTCGCACTGATGAAAATAGGGAACTTAGGTTTAGGCATTTACCTCAAAATATACCCATCACGAATAAACCATAGTTGATTCCTCACGCTAGAATAACTCTTTGGGTACCCTATTCCCCACCTTCATTTCATAGTCGGTGGTATGGTTTGGATGATTTTGATCCAAATTATTATTCGGGTTCCCTCCACTCTTCTTCTAATTTTGATCCAAACTATTATTCGGATTCTCCTCAATCTCTTGATGATTTTGATCCGAACTATTATTTAGATGAAAATCCTATGTCACAGTCCTCCCTTTCTTCGTAGGGTCATCTTCATCAATCATCTAAAGAAAATCCTATGCCACGGTCCTCTCTTCCTTTGCAGGACCCCCTTTATCAGTCTTTTGAACAACATCCTATTCCTTTGATGATTCGTGCAACTCCAAGTCCATCCAATCAAACACCTAATTCAACCATTGAGTCACGGTCCTCCCTTTCTCTGCAGGACCCGTTTTATCAGTCACCTCACTGACCCCTTCCTCTGTCACAGAGATATCCGACTCGAAGTTCCTCTAATCAATCATCCATTTCAACCCATATGTCACAATATACCATCTAGATGAATGATCCTATTGCTTTCCCTACACTATATCTTCTTATAGGTAAGCCCATGCCATCTTCCAGTTTACTCATGAGACATCTAGATCCTAATCTACTTCATCTCTTAAGTAATCATCTTCTAAATATTCCACACCAGTTGGACTCGTTTCTTCTAATCAACCTACTCATGGTTGAAGAACAACATACCCATACCGATTGATTCATTTCAGGATGAAGAAAATATTAGATAAATCATGGGGTCACATGATGGCATTTCCCTTAGAAGATCATGACCTGATAGGATTCAATCCTTTGACACCGACACGCTCATGTATTGGGAATAAGAAATTGATTATTTTTGTCAGAAAATAGAGGAAGATTTTAAGACCGTTGAACTTAATCCTCCTCTCATTTGTTTATCATCACTTCCCTCATCATGATGACGCAATTCCGTCGATCCATGGCCTAAATCTTACCAAGGGTCACTCAATAATTTGGTACTCATCACAATTCATCAATCACAAATTCTGTATGTGGGTCACCACTAAGTAGCCCTTCATCATCTTCTATTCTGTGGGTTACCTCCTGAGTAACCCATTATCTTCTATACTTGGGCCATGTCCTCAGTAGCCCCCCCTTGTCTTATATTTTTAGTTCTCCTCTGAGGTATCCCTTGTTCTTGCTATTCTCTGGGGCCAGATTCTAGTAGCCTTCCATCTTCTATGTGTTGCTCGCCTCCTAGTAACCCATCCTCTTCAATTCTTGGACCATCATTCTCCTCCATCATATCATTCTTTTATCAATGATAGTGGAAAGTCCACCATTATTTCTTCTGTTCACTATCATGGGATCATACAATGTCCACTTTCCTCTCCAATTTCTCTAGAAACCCAAATGGTTTCTTCACCAAGCTCAGATAAAAAAATATCCAAGAGATCCAAAGATCCCAATAAGTCGAACAATGATAAGGTTAATAATCAAACATAATTCAAGAATTCACATCAACGAAACCATCAAGTATGGTGCAAAGTGCATAAACCTTTGGATGGGGAACTCAAGCTCCCACATTCAAAATCCATTTGTTTCAAGATAAATCACAATCATTTGTTGAATATGGGCTCACCACGATCATGTCAAAATCAGAGATAATATGATTCTTGATAAGAAAACACACTTAATCTTCCTTATCAAGGAAATCATGAACATTGTTGTTAAATCTTCTCACATAAAGTTAAATTTTTGGTCCCAACTTCCAAAAACCATTAAAAAATCTAAAAAATCAAAGCAATTTAGAAATACAAAAAAGTAAAAAAAAGAGAGAAAACATTTAAAAATAAAAGGTAAAGGAACACACATTGAAATTAGTTATTGCATACATGTGGATGTTCTTTCTTCCCTTTCTTATGTTTTCTTCTACAAATCTTCCTATCAGTGTCATCCCTTCAGTGATATTTTAATTAGACTATTCACACGCATTTTTTGACATTTATCTCTATGGTATCCATTTGGCGTTGGTCTTTTATCACCTTGGTAAATTAAAGAACGATTCACCTCGTAGAGATCCTATCACTATTTACATCTAATAAACTTGTTGCGTATAAAAATTTTGGACATATTTGTTGACACTAGCCAATGTTGTCATCACAATCACTTCCACATCCTTCCCTCAAGCCTTTTGTGGTTCTTAACCCCTTGTCAAAACAGTCAATAGAGCTGAGAATAAATTTTCAAAAAGAAAAACAAAATCAAATCAGACAACAAAAGCTAAAAGAAAAAAACAAATTGATATATATAACTCTCTCTTGGGGTATTTCCAATAATCTCTATCGGGGCTATGGATGCCTAACTAACAGTAGAGCAATGTTGCAATTAGAATCAAATTCATCTCCATCAGGGCTATGGATGCACGTGGCTGGTAGCGAGAGTAATGTAAGACTCTCCTTCCACAATCCATTCATAAATCAACTTTGAAAATTGATCATTCTTATACATTGGCTAACGTTTCTTCACTTTCGTATCTAATCAAATATTTCACTTCAATAAGTAATTAATTTACATGCGTACACACATTGGATCTATATGAGAAAACATGATTAGTATGTTACCAAGTGTCTTTTTTTTACCTTGTTCAGACTCTTACTCTGGTTCGTATCTTTTCTCATGATTCATGCCTTTGGCTAATTGCTTCCTCATCGAAAGGATTATAAGTTATGTTCATAACATTCACATCATTCTTCTACTTTTTTCAAAACATCCATGTGTAAAAGATTGCATTATTTCCATGTTTTCAAACACCTTTTTCCCCTTTCACAAAAACAATATTCTACTTCCATTTTTATCATGTGTTTCTTGGCCAGCTTATGTTGGGGGCATCCTTGTTCCTTCCTAACACATCATTGGTTTACGTTCATCATCATGATTGAACCTATCCATATTGGCCTTGATCTAGCCTCTTTGAATGAAGAGTTTGCCTTTGAATACTCCCACCTAACGTCTGGGGTATTTTTGCATCTTCACTTTCTTACACATACACGTGGCATTCTGCCTTTGTACATCCCATCTATTGACTGGGGGAATCCATGCTTCTTTTTCTTCCTATACATAGCTTCAGAACAACTTTCAAAATCACAAAAACATTCAAATATGTTAGAAAAATCAAAACATTCAAAAATGTTTCATAAAAAATTCTAAAAATTGAAAATCATCCTACAAAACATTGATCTTTAGTTCTCACCTGTTCATGTGCGTGACTTGTAGATCATTTATATATACCCCCATTAATAAATCTAGTTTTCTTAGTATGTCTGTAATCTAGAGCATATTGAGTTTCTTGGTACTATTTTATAGTGCATCGATTGCTATTTTCATAGGACCCAAGTGTCTTTCATTATCTCCCCTTGCATGTATCATTTCTTGGGGCACCATTGTTAACCCTTGTCATTAATTCACGAACAGGTCGGAACTAAATCTCGATTACAAAAACATTAGTATAACTATCTTAAACATTGTTGGTTTAAATATGTGTGTTTCTACTTGTTTCCTCTGCTAGGTTGGTCTTGTTCACTTTCTCATATTACATTACATTATGTATGTTTCATGGAGTTATGCATCATTTTAGCTTTCTCGTATTGCATTGCATTCTGTGGATGTTACATGGAGTTCTACACTTTTGGCAATGGATCACATTATTTTAAAATGGATTTTCGATGATGAAGATCACTAGTTTCAATATGATGAAAATATAGTTGTTTAATAAGGACAAATGGATGGATTTATCTCAAAACCCCTTCCTCATACTAATTTTTCTTCTATAGTTCTTTCTCACACTCAGCTTCATGGATTTTCCCTCTACATTTACACACACTGCTCCCAATATAAATACAAAATATTTCATGTCTCACCGTCAAAGCGGACAGCTTTTCCATCAAATGACTTATTCTATGACATGGAAGATGAGCAACGCCAATGAAAGCAAGTAATTAGATTTCATGGGTACTTAGTAATTCAATGTCAATAGGACTAATATGGCTTTCCTTCTTCTCTTCACATTATTCTTTGCCCTTTTTATTGGGGCATTTTTCCCTTCTTCATATTCTATCTATTTCCTTCATATTTTTTATCATCGATCGACCTCTTTCATCACCCCATCGACACTCGAGGGGGCATCCCTCACTCTACTAATTTTTATTCTACCCCTATCAAAAATTTTACTTGTTTACTTTGTCTACTATATTGAAGTGATGTAGCTTATGCCACCCCAAAGAGGGGAAAATGTAGACACCTATAATTTGATCAAAGCAATATTATTACTAACATTGCACTAACTATTATATTCCCTGTAAATTGACAACACTTCGTCAATTAGGCTCATTTTTCCCTTCAAAATCCTCTTAATTGACAACTATACATTGATTAAGCCTCTTATCTTGTATTTGACTAATAAATATTCTTATTGCTAACTCTCACTTCCAACACATCCAAAATCTATCAAAACCTCCTCCAGATGCTCTAGAAAGCTTCCTAAGCCTACTTGGAATTCCTAATTAATCCTAAAAGATTAATTAGCTTTCTAAACCTAGTCAAATCTTGCTTTGACTTGCTAAAAGTGATTTTTGGACTTACCTTTTTTCCCACATGCACCAAAATCATTCCATTCTTGGAATTGGAAAACTATAAATAGAACCCTCCTCCTCATCTTTTCTAAGAACACTTCTCCTCTCTAGCATAAACTATAGGCAATTAGGATCTTGAGCATTTATTCATTTGTATTGAGCTATTATCTTCACCATTTCATCAATTCAACCAAGCTTTGAGTAATATGGGGAGAACCATATGGCCTTGTAGCCATTAATGGTGAGACTCCATTCTCAAACCTTAAGATCATATTAACAATCAAAATTGGTTGCTAAGGATCTTCTTAGGTTCATTTCAAGTTAGCATTCAAAGAGTAGAGATTGATTTAGGCATGTTAGTTTGATTATCTTCAAAGTTATATGCATGTTTAAGAAATTAGCCTCCCTAAGCTCTTATCTTGATGGTTCTTGTTAGGTTAGTTAAGCTTTGAAACTTCTTAAGTGTTCTAGTTTCATTTCTTAAGCTCGCTAATTTATAAATGAACACAACATCCAATACGTTGGCATTTTGTTTTGTTCATATCCTTGACACATGTTACACGTATATTTAAGATTATCAGTAGAGTAAATAAGAGATTTGATGGATTCTAAAGAAGCAACACTTGCTCTCAAGCCTTCGTCGATGAGGACTCACTAGATTTACACATTGTTGATCTTGATTGAAATGAATAGAGTAGGATCATCTACTTGGAAGTGAAACTCATTTGGGATTATAGAGTTAATGAGAAATTCAAGAGATAAAGTGGTTTGACCATTCTTTATTGTGAGTTGTTCTCATTGTTGAAGTATTTTTTTATCTGAACCATGCAAGAGGGGGTCTTTCCCCAATGTTGGTGGTGAGGGTATTCATTTTGAAATTACTTTTATGAAGCGATGTAGACACTAAAATCTGGTAACGTTATCCTTGTGAAATGCAAAGTTTGACCTTGTATCCTTGCTAAGACAAATGTTCCCATTCAGGATCCATTTTCTTCATCTATTTATGGTCATTATATAACTTGTTTATCTTTACACTATGCTTTATCATCAATCTAGAAATATTATTTTACCAAAACAACATAAAACATTAATATCATGAAAAAAAATTCAGATTTGGCATTTCCCTCTTCTGTTCAAAATTGTATGGAAGGGCAAGATGTAGGGTCTGATCTTAGCCGACCTGTACGATCTCGCCCCTTCACAATCACCGAATTTGTTTTCAATTTCAAAACATTTTTTAGGTCATTTCATCTTTTTTAGTTTCGATGCTTTTTTTTTCATGACTGTCTGTTAATTCATTACCTCATCTTATAAGTAACCTGGCATTGTTACATATGTTCCTATCTCCAATTATCATGTTTAAAAGCACTCAAAGGGTCCCTTTAACCATCCTTCTGAAATCAGCTGACAAATCATCTAAGGCAAACCACTATTACAAGTATGAAGCACTCAACATAGAAATGTTAGGGATTCTCAATTTTTGATTGTCCTTCTACAAGCTTGAAAATAGTTATAGAAGCAGTTTCTCTATAAGGGAGCAATAATAAGTTCTAAGCATAAGAAGGGTCCAAATCCATTACACAAAGGTCTAAGTCTACATTGTTTGATGTTGATTGCATGTTTTTCATAGTGTTTAGTGTGCCGTGACCACGTTGTGTACATCTTATACTCACGCAGTTATCTTTGTTATCTTCATTTCAAGTATTTTCTTAGGAACATTTGTCTTGAAGAATTGGTTAGCTATGTACACACTTGCATTTTTTTCTTTACTAGAGAACTACATGACGTCTTGATTCACCTTGACATAAGGTTGTTATGTAGAAATGCAACATTGCCAAGAATGGTTCAACAATTAGGAATTTGATCTCACATGGTGGACCTAACACATCTTCTACACACATAATTTTCTCCTTTTGATATATCTTAATGCCCTAATGTAGGGTTTTACAAGAATTGCTAGAATAGCATAAATAATGTTGTGGGTCATCACAGGTCATCTCCAGGTTCGTCTAAGATATAGCGACACCCAACATCCACCAAATTCTAGACAAGTGGATTGCACAGAGTTAAGCTGCAGAACCTAATTTAGTTGTCAAGCTTGGTAAAAATCACCTAATTGAGGGGATTTTTTTTTTTGAAAGATTCTATTGCTTATGAGATTGAATTATGCAACTCCAGAGGGGAGTGAATCAGTCATGTGATTAAAACTCCTTTTCTTTTCAACTTCAAATATGTGAACCTATAACCTTATCTTAGTAGTTTGATCACAATTTCATTGTATGCATACTATGACAAACTTTAGAACAAATTTCTTTTATTGATATTCAACTAACAAAGTACAACAATCTTGTGGAACTCAACCTAGCATTCTAACTACCATAATGAGGATTATACCCAGGACGATTATCCTCAGAAGAATTGTATTGATTAGAAAAAGCCAATATTACAATGAAAACTTAATGTTTCAACAGGATATACATATTG
This sequence comes from Taxus chinensis, assembly GCA_019776745.2. Taxonomy (NCBI): domain Eukaryota; kingdom Viridiplantae; phylum Streptophyta; class Pinopsida; order Cupressales; family Taxaceae; genus Taxus; species Taxus chinensis. The sequence continues at coordinate 910,209,418 of CM034147.1, read as the reverse complement.
ATACATCCAAGAAAACAACATAACAATATAGCAATATTTAACCTGGTTAACCCTGTTCGGTTTAATAAATTCAGCACAGTAACAATTTTTCCTTATTACGAGAATACTATTCCAAAGAATAATAATACAATAATGAACTAATCCATAGTTCTAACAATATAAAAAATCATGGATTTACCTAACTGAATTGATAAGCAATATACAGTTACCATGTTGAATTACATACTTAAGTAAGATTTCTAATCAATAGCTACGGATGTGTTTGTAATATCATGGGCTAATAAACTCCCATTTTTGAACTCTTCTACCATAGATTCACGGATTACGACACCACAACATATGTTCAGTTTCTCATGTGAATTGCATACCTCAAACTATATAGAAGAATAGGGATTCTGACATAAAAGTTTATCGGGGGAGGGGGGGGGGGGCGTTGGCCTAGACATAACATATGCATTCGTGGCCAGATTCGGACCCTTTCCATTGTTCGTAGCAATTTACTTGTAAAGTAAGTCATGTGGTATTTCTAGTGTACAAAAAATACATTCACATTCTAACATAGGTTTCATGGATCTCTTGAAATGACAAAGACTTCATCTTCCACACCATTATACAGTGAAATTATCCAGCTTACACTTGTACTAGTTATGAAACTTCCATATGGATTGTAGATTTTGTACCATAGGGGTTCTTGAGTCATCATTGATGGAATATAATCTAGGTTTCTTTGGTGGATTAAGAGCCCAAAGGAGTTTTTTAAACTTTCCCTGAAGAAAAATTGGAAGACTAAAGTCATACTAAAACCTTTTGTACACCATTCAATATGAATATTTCAACTTCTTTGGAAACTGTTCAACTTGCCCTATGGAATGTGAATTGAGATAAAATTTTAGCATCAAGTGGTAAAGGCAATCCTCATCTTCTACCTTGAGCTAATAAAGGTTTAGACCAATTTTTAATCCCATCAAAGTATTTACTTTTTTTGGTTGATGTTGACTCAACTTGGAGATGAAAACATAAATTGATTCTAGACATTCTACCTATGTAAAAGCTTCTGAAAAAAAGATTCTACCTCGAAAAATGTCTCTTCAACTTCACTGAACTCTATGTGTTTTCCTTTTTCTAAAATCAAGAATGATTGAAAAGCACAGTTATCTAGAAAAACTGCAGGTTGCTAGCTTCAACATCAAGGGGAAGTTTGTCTGAATCAAGTGAGGATTTGGGGAAATAAGTTGCTTTTTTGCAAATTGTACTTATTCAACTACTCATTATTTTTGTGTTTTTTTACAAAGACTATTCAACTAATTTTTGATGTTATTGTATTGCCCTTTCATACTTATCTCTAATATGCATGTACAAAGTTAACTGACCTTTTAAACTTCACATTTAACACAGCATGCCATATTGTATTATTTATGTTTTCATCCCTCTATACTTCCACCATGCCTAAAAGCATCAACCATGTGATTCTAAAACGCATCAACTTCGAGCCATGATTATCATGGTCTAAAATTTCTTGATCTCTCAAACACTTCATCTCCTTCAGATTATCACATGAAGGGTCAACAAGGAAGGTCAATTGATTCACATTCTCTTTTGTTTAACTGTCAAGACATAACACCCCCATTCATTTAATTCATCTTGGAAACAAGTTCATGCTTGCCTTATTACGTTCTTAACATTCACTACTTCATCTTGCAAGTTTGGAACTATGCATTCATCAATACATTGATCACTATACTCAAATTTCAAACACTTGCATGAGTGCAGATGGCAAAACTTGTAGGACCACTATCAATACTTCTACACACGACCTTGGATTTACTTCTTAGTTGAATTTCCCTTCCAAAGAGTGGAGACATGACTGGGTATCTCTAGACAGTCCAAACATTAGACCCCTGGCATGAAAAGGACTATTCATACCCTGCACTAGTAGATTATTCACTATGAAGCTTAGAAACTTGTATGAATCATGAGCAATAGGCTTGTTCAAGCCTTCATGCCACTGTCAACATTTAGTACACCCTTGAATGACTAACAAACCACTAATTGTGCCCTTTGGATTTCAGAGAATTTTGTAAAAAATAATTACAAAGGATTTTACCAATCTTTGCACAGACTGTGCACGATTTTCAGATCATCTACTAACTCGTTCTTTGTCTATACTTTATGAATCAACAAGATTCTTTTTCCATTTGATTCTATAACCCCCCATAGAGATTTGTATAGAATTTCTCAAATTTTGAACGGTTAAAAAGTCTTATTCGATCAAAAATAAATTTAGAAAACCCTAAATCAGGGTTTCTTCTAACTGTGATGCTTGAGCCTAGACAAAATTCAAAATCTTCTTCAATTTTTCAAGAAAGGGGAAAAAATCCTTCACCTGTAGCATCCTTGGATCAAACTCCACCCTCTCTACATGGTGTTCAACTTTGAACTTCCTCCAAACATTTCCAATTGGCATGACAAACAATCCACAAAGCCTTCGAAATGACTAACACTGTTATAACTGACACTCAACATCAAGATTAGACACTTTATTCAAGTCTTGAAATGCATTGTGGATGAGATAATGGTCTTCGTACAACCCTTTCCAAGTTACAGATTTGCAAGGAGCCTTTGGGATGGTTTACCAGCTTAGCAAGACCAGTTCATGTCTAAGAAGAATGACAGAATAGTCTTTTTTGAGCAAGGAGAAGTTGGAGCAAACCTTAAACTTGATCTTCAGGAGCATCATAACCTTGAGAGCTGTAATGCCATATTTTTTTTTGAGTAAAATGCACACTAAGTTTTCATATTCTCATATGCAATGCACAACTAAATGTTTCCAAGTTTTCAAGTGTCTATTGAATAACTATACAATGAGTAGATTTCTAACAATCAACACTTTCCAACAAGAGACAATGAAGTAAAAAGTTCATAGTTATCATTATGATCTCAAATGATAATATACAAGATTCTAGCAACAATAAAAATAACAACTTTCTTCATAAGGACCGATGTGTTTCAAGAAATAATAAGTACAAAATGGGTCTTTACAAGAGTATAAATCTTTACAAAGCTATATTTATTTACAAAATGAAGGTAATGCCAACAAAGAATGAGTAAGTTCAATATGACAAGAGGCTCTACTATCTCCAACTCCAATACTCCTACAAGAATCCAACTCCAAGAGAGATATGGCTTGTTTACCACCCAACCAATAGGCATCATCACATGCCTTTCCATGGTTGGAAGTCATGCTAGCCTCCCCCAAGCCCATGGGAGAGAGGAACTAGCTTCCACAATGTGCACAAGTATAAAGGGGATTTACACACACACAACAAGAAAAACATAAGATCAATCAACCACTTAGACCTACTACACAATGAAAACCACAACATGAGGAGAATAAGGTCAACCTCACACGGGGGAAGAGAGGAAGAAGGATGCCCAATCAAGGTGTCCAACCATAGGAGCACCAATAAATACATATATATATATAAACTCCTTATACCTCCAAATCACACATCCTCCTTATTCCTCCTTATGCTATAGAAATCCTCCTTGGGAGGATTTTCAAACCCAAAAGGGTTTCCTCACCAAGAATGGGGAAAGGTTCAAGCCATATGAGCCTTTCTCCCACCTCAAACCATATGAGGGGATGAGAAGAGACCTTCATGGCTTGACCAACAACCATGAGGTTTGAGAGGGAAATCCCTCTCTCTTCCCCTACATTCTCCAAAAAACCATCATTCCAAATGATGGTGGAGAGGAAACAAAGGAAATGACAAGAACAAACAAACAATCACATTCACCATACATCATTTCACACACTATTCTATTGATCAAGCAAGTTTACAAGATAAACAAAACTAAGAGAAACAAAAGGTAAGAACCCTACCTCTAAAATGCTTTCCAAAAAAACTCTAAGCTTTTCCCCTTTGTCCAAGCTTCCCTCCAAGCTCCAAAATTCTCCAAAATGCTCAAAAAAATGAACCAAGAAGCCCCCTTCTTCCCACATGAGAAAGAATAAAAAGAGGAGCCCAAAAGTTTCCTCACCAATGGGAAAGTGACAAGTGTCACCCCCTCTCCTCTCAAGAGTCAAAGATTCCAAAAACAAATTAAGTAAGAGTAAACTCACCTTTTATCCCTTTTCACCCAAAATACTAAAAACTAAAATAAAACAAAGTGGAGCAACTTTTAACACTTTCACACAATCCAACCATCTTACATGGATGGTGACTAAAGAGGGCTAAATGGGAGGGAAACTCCCTCCAAACCTTGGAAATAGGTCCCCCTACCTATTAGGTAGGGTCCAAGGGCCCATTTTCATGCTAAGGGAACCCCCAAACTCAAAAGGGGTCCCTAAAATTACCCAAAATAACCCAATTTCGGGTTTGGCATGCTTGGGCACAAGGGTAGAGGATGTGGGGTTCACCCAAGGTTCACATGTGGTCCCCAATCCCTTCTACCAACACACACACACTTCCCAAAACCAACACTTAACTTAAGATAAGATTATTAACCCCTAAGCTAGTTTACTTAATACAAATACATCCTAAACCTAATTAATTTTACAAGACAAAATTACATTACAAATTGAGGGGTTCACCCATGGTGCCCAATTAAATACATCAAATCTAAGGCCTCAAACATTTAACATGGTTAGGACTCAGCCCTTAGGCCGCTTGTGCACAATTGCGTAGCTTCCCTGAAACCCATGCTCTCCTATACCTGTCACCTGCACACTCATTGCAAACATTAACCGCACCTGTCCAATATAATAAACATCATCTATACATCACAATACTAATCAAACTTATAATGTCCGAACATAATTTACAATTGATAGAGCAATGCATACAATTATCCACATAGTTTGCCATGAATCACCACTAAATAAATTGCAACGACATATACTTAGGTTGGCATGAAAATTACCATCGTTGAATCCAGAACACTATATTATTAATCAAATCAACCACAAGAGACTAACATCTAATCAATAAATATACCATATAACCATGCTAGTGTCATCAACATCAAAGAAATATATCAATATACGAATCTAGTCCAATTGGCACTATGCGCCCAAAATGCCATAATGTCCATGCGGATAAAATATCATACTAGAATGTCCAAAGTCTATCAGAGTCTCAATCAAAATATGTCTAGAAATAAAGGAACCAACAGATAACTGGAGCTATAAAAATGTGGGCACTACATCCCCCTCTCCTAGAATTAGACTTCCTCCTGGAAGTCATTGGAAGAGATAGGGATATCTAGCCCTCAGTGGTGTAGCATCCTCCCAGGTAGCTGATGACTCGTCATATCGGTCCCACTGCACTCTAACCTGGTCCAAATCTCGACCCCGAAGGGCCAACCTCCGGTGCTCCAGTATGCGTACGGGCTCCAATCTCCACTGCCCTCCGTCCTCTACCTGTAATGCCGACCAATCCAAAACATGAGAAACATCTGGTACATATCTACGTAGTACAGAAACATGAAAAACATCGTGGGCCCGAGCAAGGCGTGGTGGCAAAGCTAGGCGATAGGCAACTGGACCGATGACCTCAAGAATATCAAAAGGCCCCACAAAACGAGGCGATAGCTTAGAACCCTTTCCATAACGGATCGGACTCTTATGAGGACGAACCCTCAAGAAGACTTTGTCACCCACAGAGAAGTGACGATCAATCCTCTTGGTGTCTGCATACGCCTTCTGGCGTGCTCTAGCCTGCTCAAGACGCTGCCGAATCAGAACAACCTGCTGCTCTAAATCTTGAAGGTAAGCTGGCCCCAAAATAATCCTGTCATCTAGTCTGTCCCAGCTCAAAGGTGTCCTGCAAGGTCGTCCATACAAAGCCTGATAGGGAGCCATGCCAATGGAGCTATGATAACTGTTATTGTAGGCAAACTCAACCAAATGCAAATAGTCTTCCCACTTCTTCTGCTGGTCCATCACATACATCCTCAACATATCCTCTAACACCTGATTAACCCTCTCTGTCTGCCCATCTGTCTCTGGATGATAAGCCGAACTGAAATTAATCTGTGTACCCAAGGCCTCCTGAAAAGAAGTCCAGAAAACTGATGTGTAGATGGTGTCTCTGTCATTGATAATCGTCTTCGGAATCCCATGCAATCTGACAATATCCTCCATGAACACTTTGGCGATGGCCTGTGCATTATAGGTGACCTTGGTTGGCGAGAAATGCGCAACCTTGGTCAACTTATCCACAGTGACCATAATGGCATCATGACGATAAGAGGACATAGGAAGTCCTACTATGAAATCCATGGAGATCACATCCCATTTCCACTCGGGAATGTCATGAGGGTATAAAAGTCCTGCGGGATGAGAATGCTCTGCCTTGACTCTCTGACACTCAAGACAACGTGCTACAAAATCTGCTATGTCCCGACGAAGACCTGGCCAATAATATAACTCTCTCAAATCGGCATGCATCTTCTTCACTCCTGGATGTGCTGCGTATGGGGCTCGATGAGCCTCAGTAAGGATGAAGCTACGCAGATCACCTGCCTTAGGCACATAAATGCGCCTATGGAACCGAAGCAAACCATCTGACTCTAGCATGCATCCTGAATATCTGCCCTCAAAAGAACCCTGAGAATCCAACATCTGCCTAGCACCCTCATAAAACCTGTCCTCTGGAAGATGCTCAAGTATCCTGCCTCTCAAATCTGACTGCAGTGTCAAAGAAGCAAGCACATGCCGTCGTCTACTAAGTGCATCTGCAACAACATTTTCCTTTCCCTTGATATACTGCACCTCCATGTCATACTCACAAAGGAACTCCATCCAACGCCGTTGACGAGCGTTGAGGTTCGGCTGAGAGAAGATATGCTGTAAGCTACAATGATCTGTCCTCAAGATGAAAGGTCTACCCAAAAGGAAATGTCGCCAACGCACAAGTGCATGAACAACTGCTGCAAGCTCTAAGTCGTGAGTAGGATAGTTAAGCTCATAGTCCTTGAGCTTACGAGACTCAAAAGCAATAACCCGACGCTCCTGCATAAGAACTGCTCCCAAACCCTCTAGTGATGCATCAGTGCAAACAACAAAATCCTCTGTTGGGTCCGGAACTGCTAAGATGGGCGCCGTGGTTAACCTTTCCTTAAGCAACTGAAAGGCCTGCTCACATTTTTCTGACCAATCAAACTTCTTCCCTTTCCTCTGAAGAGAAGTAATAGGGTGAGCAATTCTAGAAAAGTCCTGCACAAACCTGCGGTAATACCCTGCTAAACCCATGAAGCTCCTCACCTCAGTGACTGATGTGGGTGCTGGCCAATCCAAGATAGCCTGAATCTTAGAGTGATCTACGGAGATACCCTCGCCTGATATGATATGACCCAAGTACTGAATCTCTGACTGAAAGAAGCTGCATTTTTCCAAGTTCCCATACAACTTCTGCTCTCTCAAAACCTGAAGTACCTGCCTCAAATGCTCCTCGTGTTCCTCCTCGGAACGAGAATATATCAATATGTCATCAAGGAACACTAAGACAAAGCGATCCAGAAATGTCCTGAATACTCCATTCATGAGGCTCATGAAGACAGCTGGGGCATTAGTCAAACCAAATGGAACCACTGTGAACTCATAATGCCCGTAACGTGTGCGAAATGCTGTCTTATGAATGTCTGCATCTGAAATGCGCAACTGATGATATCCTGACTTGAGATCGATCTTGGAGAACACTCTAGCTCCCCGCATCTGATCAAACAAGTCATCAATCCTAGGGAGCGGATAACGGTTCTTTATTGTGACTTTGTTGAGCTGTCTGAAATCTACACAAAGCCTGAGAGAACCATCCTTCTTCTTCACAAATATGACTGGCGCTCCCCAAGGAGATACACTAGGGCGAATGAGACCCTTCTCTAACAACTCCTCTAACTGAATCTTGAGCTCATGAAGCTCTGAAGTCGTCATCCGATAGGGTGCCCTAGAAACTGGTGCAGATCCAGGCACTAAGTCAATGGAGAAATCCACCTCTCTACTAGGTGGTAAACCTGGAAGCTCTCCTGGAAACACATCTGCATACTCCCTCAAAACTGCGTGATCATCAAGGGGTGAATGCTCTGGAGTACTATCCGAACGATCACTGATAGTGATAGCAAACAACTGGCAACCCTTACGCATGCTCCGCTTGAGTTGCTTAGCCGATATCATGCGCAAGGAAATGGGTCTCTGCATCCCAGAAATCACAACTGCACTACCCAAATCATCCCGACACTCAATAACCTTCTCTCTACAATCCACCTTGGCTCGATGAGCCTCGAGCCAATCCATACCCAACACTACCTGATAGGAACCTAGAGGAATAACTCGGAGGTCAAGCGTAGTGGAGAAGACTCCCAAATCGAGTACACAACTCTCCACATACGAGTCCACGGCGAGTTTAGCCCCAGAGGCCAACTCAACCTGCCAACTATCTGGCTGCCTAGCCACCACTAGCCCACACTGGTCCACTATAGAAGGTGATATAAAGGAATCTGAAGCACCTGAATCAAAAAGTACTGAGACAGAAATACCCCTGATAGTACCTGTCGTCTCAATGACTGTGGCCTGATGCTCAGCCTGGTGGTTGTCAACCGCTGCATACACACGATGGGCGCGTCCCACGTCACCCACCGTCTGCTCGGATCTAGGAGCTCTCTGCATATCCGTAGTAGTGGGCTTGTGCGGACACATACGCACATAATGGTCTGGAGCCCCACAAATAAAACATCCACCTGTACCTCTCTGAGATGGGGTCCCTCCTGTGCTCTGGCGAACTGAACCTGCCGGTCCAACCCTAGTAGACTGCTGCGAGCGGGCTGGCTGGGAGTGATGAGTACCTGGCCTCCTATCTCTAGACCCACCAAAACCACCTCTAGAACCACCTCGCTGAAAACTCTGAGTCTGTCTACCCCTCTGATGCTGATGTCCCTGGTGCTGTGTCTGCTGTGATGGGTGTGGAGGAGCTCTCGATGCTGCTGGAGAAGACCAGAATCCTCCCCTAGGGGGTGGTACTGCTCCTCGTGCTCTCTGACTCTGGAATGCCTGAATCCTGTCCTGGAACTTGCTCTTGTTTCTTTCTCTGTGCTCCTGAGCCTTGGTCCTATTCTCCTCAGCCAAGTAGGCCTTCTCAACGGCCTTCTCGAGTGTGGGAGGAGATAACATCCTAACAGCTCCTGCTATATCTGCATTCAGGCCCCGAATGAACCTGTTTACCTGCAATTTCTCGTCTTGCAGGTAGTCTACATACTGCAAAAGATCCAAGAACCTGCTCTCATACTGCGCCACCGAGCCAGAACCCTGTCGCAAGTCGTGGAACTCATCAATCCTCTTCTGCACAAAATGCTCTGACATATATCGGGCCCTGAATCGCTCCTCGAACAACTCCCATGTCACTGTATCTCGTGTCAAATGGAGCTTCCGCTCCTCATTCCTCCACCAAACGCCTGCTGCGTCTCGGAGGAGGTGTATGGCGAACCTGGCTTTGACGTTGCTCTCATGAGAGTGCAACCCAAAGCAGCTATCCAAGCTAAGAAGCCAGGACTCCGCCCCAAAGCCGTCTGTCGAACCAGTAAACGTAGGCGGCTGCAGGCGAAGAAGGTCTCGAATCACACTGCCCGTGTCTCGATCCTGACGGTGTGGTCTAACAGGTGAGAGGGGTCGCATATCTCCAAATGACCCCTCGAAGCTGTGTGAACGGCTGTGACGAAATGAGGCCACCCTCTCGCCAAGGATGGAAGGGCTGCGTGACCTCTCTCGTCTCGGAATGTTGTGCTCAGGTGGCTCTGGATGTGCGTCCTCACCAATCCCCTCCTCATCTCCTAACTGAATGTCCTCCTCTCTCGGCACCTGCGGTGGTGGAAGACGCTCCTGAACGACACCTATCAGCTGCTGCAGGGTCTCCAATAATAGAGGCCCAAAATCGGGGGCCGGCGACTCTCGCGTAGGTGCGCTACGACCCGAACCTCGAGCTGAACGTCCCCTCTTGGGTGCCATCCTGAACCCGAGGTAAAAACAAATGTTTTATAAACTTTCTAAATGTTTGTTGGAAGCGTTATATTATTATTATTTTAATTATTATCATTATTGTTATTATCATTGTAACACCAAATGCAATGCCCCTTCCCATTAATAATTAATTTATAATAATAATTAATTCTCCCGAATTAAATTAACACTATCTTAATAATAATTTAATTTGTTTTACCCTATCCAACTTCCTAGGGTTATGATTAAAAATTCTACACTCTTAGAAAAATGAATAAATAAATAAATAACCTCCCCCCCTTTTTATTATTATTATTATTATTATTATTAATTTTTTTTTTTTTTTTTTTTTTTTTTTTATCCACATTCCACCAAAAATTAATTTTCATTCCCATTAAAATGTCATGACTTAAAGCAAGGTAGGATTAAAGGAGGACCCTAGGATCAGATCTAATCTAGGCCATTGATTTTGAATCTACCCTAAAAGTGCCCTAAATTTACCCTAGATTTCTCTATGATGTTTTTATTTTTCTTTTCATTCATTTTGTTTATTCTTCTCTCATATTCCTCTTATTTTGTTTTCCTTGTTTTCTCTTTGTGCAGGTGGAAGAACTATGGAGGGTTGGCTCCATAAAAAAATTGTTTAGCTTTATTTTCATCTGTGTATATATATATATATATATATATACACATCTATCTTTATTTTATTTTTATATCTTTTTTTTTGTAAAGAAACTCATAAGGGGCGACTGTATTTTTTTTTGATCACATATGTATATATATATTTTTATTATTATTTAATTTGTTGCTGTCTTGCCTGGGCGCGGGGCAGGGGCGCTGTGCGCGGGGTCTGTGGCGGGGAACAGAGTCCGCGGGGGGGGGTCGGGGCGACCAGGGCAGGGTCGTAATGGAAAGGGGGGGTCCGGGACAGTCTGGGCGCAGAGGGGGTCCGTGGGAAGGTCTGCGGGGGTTCCCGGGGGGGTCCGTGGGGGAACCAGGGTCGGGGGGGTCCGTGGGGAGGGGAGGGAAGGGGAGAGGATCTGTCCGCGGGGGTCTGTGGGAAGGGCAGGTCCGGGACAGAGGGCTGCGGGGGCGGGGACAGGGGCTGCGTGGGTTTGGGGTTTGGGTGGGTTGGGGGCTTCGGCCCCCAACCACAGTTTTTTTTTTTTTTTTTGGTTTGTTTATTTTTTTTTTTGGTTATTTTATTTTATTTTTAAATATATATATATATATATATATATATATATATATATATATATATATATATAACTAAAATTTGTTCTATTATATTATTTTTTTTAAATTTTTTTTTTTTTATATCTATATATATATATATATTATATATATATATATATATATATTTTTAAAAAATATATATATAAAAACAAATCTGTATAAATATAGTTTCAAATTTATATATTATTTAGTATAGAATATATATATACTATAAAATATATATGTATATATATATACAACTGATTTTATTTTATTTATTTTATTTTTGTTTATTCAAGGAAAATATAGTTATAAATAGGATGCGAAATAAAAATAAAATAACTATATTAAATTTATTTTCATTTCTTGATCAATACTAACAAACTTGTAGGCTAAATCCTAAAAAAATAATATAACCATTTTTTTTAAAAAAAAAAAACGCAATGAAGACAAATTTTCCTTAAATGGCTAACTAATTGGTATTTTCAAAAGAATTTTTTTTTTTGCAATACTAATTAAAAATTTCAAATTTTCATGCAAGGAGATTATATTAGAAACATCCATGTATATTTTTTTTTTTTGAAATGCAAGGTCAAGACATCTACAAGTTACCCAAAAGTCCGTGTGTTGAAACCATGCTCTGATACCAAAATGTAATGCCATATTTTTTTTGAGTAAAATGCACACTAAGTTTTCATATTCTCATATGCAATGCACAACTAAATGTTTCCAAGTTTTCAAGTGTCTATTGAATAACTATACAATGAGTAGATTTCTAACAATCAACACTTTCCAACAAGAGACAATGAAGTAAAAAGTTCATAGTTATCATTATGATCTCAAATGATAATATACAAGATTCTAGCAACAATAAAAATAACAACTTTCTTCATAAGGACCGATGTGTTTCAAGAAATAATAAGTACAAAATGGGTCTTTACAAGAGTATAAATCTTTACAAAGCTATATTTATTTACAAAATGAAGGTAATGCCAACAAAGAATGAGTAAGTTCAATATGACAAGAGGCTCTACTATCTCCAACTTGAGCTCCAACTCCAATACTCCTACAAGAATCCAACTCCAAGAGAGATATGGCTTGTTTACCACCCAACCAATAGGCATCATCACATGCCTTTCCATGGTTGGAAGTCATGCTAGCCTCCCCCAAGCCCATGGGAGAGAGGAACTAGCTTCCACAATGTGCACAAGTATAAAGGGGATTTACACACACACAACAAGAAAAACATAAGATCAATCAACCACTTAGACCTACTACACAATGAAAACCACAACATGAGGAGAATAAGGTCAACCTCACACGGGGGAAGAGAGGAAGAAGGATGCCCAATCAAGGTGTCCAACCATAGGAGCACCAATAAATACATATATATATAAAAACTCCTTATACCTCCAAATCACACATCCTCCTTATTCCTCCTTATGCTATAGAAATCCTCCTTGGGAGGATTTTCAAACCCAAAAGGGTTTCCTCACCAAGAATGGGGAAAGGTTCAAGCCATATGAGCCTTTCTCCCACCTCAAACCATATGAGGGGATGAGAAGAGACCTTCATGGCTTGACCAACAACCATGAGGTTTGAGAGGGAAATCCCTCTCTCTTCCCCTACATTCTCCAAAAACCATCATTCCAAATGATGGTGGAGAGGAAACAAAGGAAATGACAAGAACAAACAAACAATCACATTCACCATACATCATTTCACACACTATTCTATTGATCAAGCAAGTTTACAAGATAAACAAAACTAAGAGAAACAAAAGGTAAGAACCCTACCTCTAAAATGCTTTCCAAAAAAACTCTAAGCTTTTCCCCTTTGTCCAAGCTTCCCTCCAAGCTCCAAAATTCTCCAAAATGCTCCAAAAAATGAACCAAGAAGCCCCCTTCTTCCCACATGAGAAAGAATAAAAAGAGGAGCCCAAAAGTTTCCTCACCAATGGGAAAGTGACAAGTGTCACCCCCTCTCCTCTCAAGAGTCAAAGATTCCAAAAACAAATTAAGTAAGAGTAAACTCACCTTTTATCCCTTTTCACCCAAAATACTAAAAACTAAAATAAAACAAAGTGGAGCAACTTTTAACACTTTCACACAATCCAACCATCTTACATGGATGGTGACTAAAGAGGGCTAAATGGGAGGGAAACTCCCTCCAAACCTTGGAAATAGGTCCCCCTACCTATTAGGTAGGGTCCAAGGGCCCATTTTCATGCTAAGGGAACCCCCAAACTCAAAAGGGGTCCCTAAAATTACCCAAAATAACCCAATTTCGGGTTTGGCATGCTTGGGCACAAGGGTAGAGGATGTGGGGTTCACCCAAGGTTCACATGTGGTCCCCAATCCCTTCTACCAACACACACACACTTCCCAAAACCAACACTTAACTTAAGATAAGATTATTAACCCCTAAGCTAGTTTACTTAATACAAATACATCCTAAACCTAATTAATTTTACAAGACAAAATTACATTACAAATTGAGGGGTTCACCCATGGTGCCCAATTAAATACATCAAATCTAAGGCCTCAAACATTTAACATGGTTAGGACTCAGCCCTTAGGCCGCTTGTGCACAATTGCGTAGCTTCCCTGAAACCCATGCTCTCCTATACCTGTCACCTGCACACTCATTGCAAACATTAACCGCACCTGTCCAATATAATAAACATCATCTATACATCACAATACTAATCAAACTTATAATGTCCGAACATAATTTACAATTGATAGAGCAATGCATACAATTATCCACATAGTTTGCCATGAATCACCACTAAATAAATTGCAACGACATATACTTAGGTTGGCATGAAAATTACCATCGTTGAATCCAGAACACTATATTATTAATCAAATCAACCACAAGAGACTAACATCTAATCAATAAATATACCATATAACCATGCTAGTGTCATCAACATCAAAGAAATATATCAATATACGAATCTAGTCCAATTGGCACTATGCGCCCAAAATGCCATAATGTCCATGCGGATAAAATATCATACTAGAATGTCCAAAGTCTATCAGAGTCTCAATCAAAATATGTCTAGAAATAAAGGAACCAACAGATAACTGGAGCTATAAAAATGTGGGCACTACAAGAGCACTTAGCAACTTCAATGTGAGAAAAGCATTACTTGAATCAGCTTGAAATTGCACCTTAAGTGGAGAATGGCCGAGTTTTATGACTGGGTGTGAGCAAATCAGGTCTTTGTGACTCTAGAACATCATGGTGAGGAGGACTAACAGCTTGATTTTGATTTTGCCACCACCTTAGATGAACCAGAACCTTGAAAATGACTTGAGAAGAGATTTTGAGCCCTTGTTGAAACAATACCACTAATTTTGGCACCTTGTGCATGCTCAAAATAAAAGCGCCCTTGAAGTGAGATCAATGACTGAAGCACTATATACACCTTCTTGGAGATTGACTTTCAAAACACCTTATGTGCATAGAAACCATCATGAATAAACTAAGAAAGAACTATGGAAGTGATAAAACAAGATTTGGAAGCCAACAATACATTTTTGCTCTTATCGATTTGGTGCACACCCAAGAGAGAAAAACTGCTCTACCAAAATGCTCATAACTTTTCAACCACACCTCCTTTTGAGAAAATTATTTTTGCATGTGGCTTTAATGTCAATTTACTCCAAAAAGTCCTTCTATGATTTATTTGAAGGAGACTGTATAATTTTGTTTCAAGGCTAAGAAGCCAGGCAACTCAAAATGAGTTTTTCAAAAAGTTTGTTTTACAAAAACTCACATAACTTCAAATGACCTAACTTTGACCTGAAATTTTGCATGAAGTATAAAGACACCTTCCTCCATCATCTCCCATGATTTGTTTGATAGTAATAGCTCTGAATTGTTCCAACCCATCTCATCTGCATACAAGAACAACTAAGTTCCCCAAAGGCAGTTTTGGATAGAATGGGTCCATTCACCTGTTATACACATGCACCAAACATTTCACTACTTCACATTGCACCACAAAGACCCTTAAATCACCTAGCCAACTTGCCTAGATCACCTAGCCAACATACCTAAGTCACCTAACCAACATGCCTAGATCACCTAGTCCCCAGTGACATCAATGATCTTGACATCAATGACAACATACGTGACACACTTTACCAGCATACCATACAACTCATGCCTAAACCATGCACAGTCTATACGGTCATGCATCTACTCATCCTCCAGCTCTAAAATCTTCTATATAAAATTCATAGCTCCAGTTCTTCATGTTCCACTTCCCTCCACACCTAGATCACTCCAGAATCATCTTCAACAACTAAGTCTATCTCTCCTTTCACGTGTTTGAACTAGTTGTTTATCATTAATCAATCGTTTAATTCATTTCAAGTTTGAATGTATTATTTTGGTCACGTATAATTTATGTTTGAAGTTAATGAGATCAAATTAGTTTCCCTGTTATTAGCCCTTATACCCTTCTTATTGTTGTGTATCCCATAACAACTCTAGAAGTGTAAAGGCAACAAGCGAACTTCCGATTTCACGATATTTTTTAGTCAATGCCACAATACACACGAAAAGACACAATTTTTAGGGTTAGGCACTTGTAAGACATGCAAGGGAGTCTGAAATCGTCAATTGGGTTAGAATGACTTAAAGACTTAAAAACATTTGACCGATGATGTGTTTAGAAAACATTGAAAATAGTCAACTCCAAATAAGTTTTAGTTGGTCAGATTTTGAGCACAACACAGTAAACTAGAATGACTGAAATCTGACATTAGATTGACTTTGTATTTCACAAATGGATCCGAGTAAAAAAAATCATTTTTATTTGACAATTTTCTGCAGCAATATTCTTTGCTTCTTTAGTACATTATGGCTGACCTTTATGTTTGTATTGTTTGCATAATGTGTGCCTAAGACTCTCATATGTCAAAAACTAGTCTATGCTTTTCTCATTTCTAAGAAGGGAAGGTTCTAAGAATGCCAAAAGGACATACTAATCACTGCCACAACCAAAAAAATAGATGAGCAAAATCTTAAAATTTATAATCCAAAACTTCCAAAGTGTAGGACCTTTAAAGTTTGGTGGTTCAATGAAATCAAGCAACTATTCTCATTGTAAATCGAATACATTCAGGAGGTTACTTTTGTTAGTGCACCTTAACAAAATAGAAGAGCAAAATCTTAAAATCTAAAATCCAAGACTTCCCCTCGTGCAATAAGTGTGGGGCTTTTAAATTTTGGTAGTTCAATGAAATCAAGCAGCTGTTCTCATTGTAAATCGAATGTATTAAGGAGCTTACATTTGTTAATGCACCTTAAAGAAATAAATGAGTAAAATCTTAAAATTTAAAATCCAAAACTTCCCCTCGTGCATTAAGTGTAGAGCTTTTAAAATTTGGTGGTTCAATGAAATTAAGCAACTGTTCTCATTGTAAATTGAATATATTAAGGAGGTTACTTTTCTTAATGCACCTTCATATCACACTAGGAATAAACTTTGGCATACGAAATTCATATTTCTCAAATGTTAACATATCCTAAGTGCTTTCCACATATGATGATCTCAATAGCATATAAAAAAATTATAGGCATTTCATATAGAAACGAAGAGAGAATTTGACCATGGATTTTTTTTCCCAAGACCTATGTACAAGCAACAATCAATTAATGACAAATATAGCATTTTTCCAGGTAGTCACCATATACAAGGAACAATCAATCAATGATAAATACATCATTTATTCCAGGTAGTCACTAACTGTTGCTCCCCTCCTGGATACAATGCACAGGCGGTGTCCTGTAATATGCAGGAACTGTACTTGGAAAGAACATCTGCCTAACCCCTTCTGCCTTAATGATTGGGAAAATGATATTAGAGGCACCCTGCAAAAACCAACAAGAACCAATAATCAAGCATAAGTGTGACAATTAAACAATTAAACCAAACATAAAACAAAATATCACAAGGAGTCTGCAATTTTGGAAGCTATTGTGGTTAAAGATAAATCACAATACATCAGCAAAGATCGGTTGTATTTGCATTAATTCCACTGTTTTCCTTCCAGTTTAAGAGTGTTAATGCACAAATTATATCTGAGAAGATGACCTGCTATCAGTTGTGACTCGACAGGTGTGCAGGCATGCATATAGAAAAATACAAATGGAATACACGAGTAAATACATCATGATTTCACCATGGCTGAGATATCTACAATGTTCATTTGTTTGAAAGAATTTGGAAATCTTTTGCCATTAATTTGGATAAGCTCTTAGAAGTACACATCAATTTTGTTCAGATCATATCAGCATATCAAAAAAATTGGTGGATTCATTGTCAGACTCTTATATCGCATTTTGCTACAAAAAATTGAGACTTCTCGTGCAGAAAGGAAGCCAAAGTTTCATATATAGGAAACTTACATCATTTAACAGATGTCAGACAACAAAGTTTGTCATTTTCTCTAATTAAAGGACAGGTTTGGTCCAACCAGCCTCAAGTAGCAACCTTCTCGTGATGAGAAAATTCAAAATACTACACCAAGCTACCTGGAACCTCAAAAGTTTTTTTAATTTCAAAATTTGTGTTTTTACTAGGATGTGGGGGTAGGTGTCTCTATGCACACATACATGCTCAAATTTCAAAATCTAAAATGAAGATGAACGATTAAAAACTTACCCATTATACCATGCTATACGCTTTGATTGAAGACAATGACATGTATACTCTTCAATTGAAGAGTTTTTTTTTTTGTAAATTGAGACTTCCCATACAGAAGGAAGCCAAAGTTTCGTATATAGGAAATTCTCATCATTTAACAAATGTCGGACAACAAATAATTAAAGCAGCAACCAGCAACCAGCCTCAAGCAGCAACCTTCTCGTGATGAGAAAATACTACACCAAGCTACCTGGAACCTCAAAAGTTTTTTATTTCAAAATTTGTGTTTATTATGGTGTGGGGGTAGGTGTCTCTATGCACACATTTGTGCTCAAATTTCAAAATCTAAAATGAAGACAAACAATTAAGAACTTACCCATTATACCATGCCGTACACTTTGATTGAAGATGATGACATATATACTCTTCAATTGAAGAGGGTTTTTTTATGCGCCCCCAGTTTGAAGATGTTTTGTGATGAGATCTAAATGGACATTATGGGGGCTATTAGAAGTATAATGTACAATTAGACTTAGTAGATTGTGCTAAATTTATAATAAATAGATTAGACTTTATTAAATAAATATAAAGTGTCATGGGAATCACATGAAATGATTACATATTGGTGGTTACATACCTGACATTTGGTTGCAATGTATAAAAGTTATATCAAATTATAACGAAGATGCCTCATTTTTGCCTCTTTATTGATGTCTCTTCTACTACTTTAATTGAAATCATAAATCCAGTAACAATCAGGCTCAACAAAACTAACTACAAATTTGACATCGGCCCAAAAGCACTCTTCATTTACAAGTGATATTAAGGAAGCGTGCAAATTAAAATGTATGAAAGAATGACCACTATGGATTGATAAAAGCTTTTATGAGAAGTCCACTAATCAACCAAAAAAGATAACCTAAATAAGGTATTAGACTTCGGACAGTAATAAACGAAATATGCACTTCCACATACATATACATTAGTAAACAATACTCGAAAGCAGCTCTTCTGGGGTGCATTATTAGTTTGTTTCTTGTATTCTTAATATGTAATACTCTCTCCAACCAAAATGATGGCACAAGGATGAATCCTAATTAAACAATATCAATTGGACGTCTAGTTTGATTCTTTTACAGGGAGAAGTAAATATGAAGAATTTTAACCAAGAAATAACCTTCCTTTAGTCAGTAAATACATGCTCAAAGAAGCGTGCACTTACAAAAATCAGGCGGGCTCCAAGCCAGAACTGTTTTGGTGAAGGGAAAGGGTACAATAGCCGACCAACACCATATACAGCCACCGCAAAGAAATGCAGAACCAAACTCAGCAGTCGTGGATTGAGGCCAGACAGCAGTGCCACAGGACCATTTGAAAACACGCCTCCCAAACTTAAATAATCAAAACAAGCTTGGCGCATCTCTTTCATTGCCTGATCAGGTGAAGCACAAAAGACCTTATACAAAGCACCTGCCAAAGTATTTATAGTTGATGCAACAGGCTGCATAAGATGTAATGAAAACTACCTGGAATTAGTACCAAATACTGGAATAACAAAATAGTACGATAAAGAATAAAGCTGAGATCATAAGTACTTTCGTGAAAAGATCATTGTCTTGAAGGATACTGTAAGCAATTAAAGCCTATTTGTATTTATAAGATGGCAATATAGTAGTTTGCGCACCAAATAATTCTACTCACTATATGTATGGAGAAAGATGCTCCAGATTTCACAAGTACATACCTTGCGGAGAGTGTAAAATGATTCCACATATTCACAAAGGGCTGACGCATCATGGAGATTGCGAAGAGGTTTAAGAAGTCTTTCAAGAACCACAATGTCAGATAATGCAACAGTCATTCCTCCACCAGTTAACGGATGCCTCATATTGAAAGCATCCCCCAATAGAAGAGCTCCGGGCCTAGGCAACGGTGAGGCTGGCATGCTCGTATTTGGCATGGTCCGTATGTTCCCACTTGCAATGGCAGCTAAGAATGGTATTTGCAGCTGCTTTGGAAGCTGATATATTGCATAAGAGATATAGACTATTTTCATACTTCGTCTACAACAATATTAAGAAATACTTAATAAACACAGGTTATATCAATCACTTTATCCATTTTCAAATTCAGCCTATACAGATATACAAAAACCCAAGCTTGAGGGACATTAAGAATTGTGTCAAACTTCTCTCTAATACCTGAGGAGCTACCACAGTCTGTAGATATTTTGCCATCTCACCAGTGGCAACAGATGGAACCTTTTGTCCTGGTACATCAACTAAGCAACGAACCTCTGTGCTGCTAATTGGATAGAATAGAATAGGAGATGGGTCTGCTAATATGACATGTCCATGATTAGCGTATGGAAGCTCACAGTTTTCCAGAACAAGACCAACAAAACATGAAGGCACGTCTACCTGCACATAAATTCAGTAAAAAAATCAGTTGTAATTATCTGAAATCTCATGGTATAAAATTCATCACAAGAAAAAACAGGCCAATTTTTCATCTATTTGGTAACTGTGCCTAGTCAAAAAATAGACATTTATGAATAAGGGCTTATATTCACACTTAACCACAATTTTTTTCCCAATGTTTTCTTGGCTGGCGAACTTGTTCTGAATTTAATCCTTGCCAAACACGAATACAAACATGCACCTTGTGACTTAGATCTGAATGGTGAAAATTTTGCACCACCAAAGAGCATGCAATGACCAGATTTCATTTGCAGTAATGCCTTCCTTTTTTGCACTCCAGAAAAATAGTAGTCTGTTTGTCATGTTAAAACTGAAAAGGGAACTCCTCCGTTTTGAAATCATTTTCCACTTCCAAGTTGTCATGTGACAAACATGTTATCTTGATTTCCATGATGTCATTTCTCAATACACATCTAGCTGCAACAAGTATAAATTTGGGGGTTATAATGTGAATGTCATTATCTAACCTATAAACTAGGAATACTATGCTTTCATCATATGCATGTTTATATCCGTAGGCTGATTATCATATTGTCATACACACTACAGATGTAAATTCGTGTCTTTCTGTTTTCATGCATGACTATACCTCTACCAAATTTCTGTTTTTGATGGGATCATTGTGGGATTAGTTACTCACAAGCAAGGAGAGACGAATGTCCAAGACCCGTCAAGGTAGTCGTTTGACCAGCATTAAGTAAACTGTTTCAAATTCTTGTTGCCTTTTGCCTAAAGGAATATGTCAAGTTTCCAGTGTATGTTTTATATCTGTTGATAAGAAATAGATTGCAAGAGAGATGGTGATGGGATGTGAATAGAAAAAACAAACAAAATAAATTAAATTGTATTGCCCAGCCAACTTAGGAGGTCTTCTAGCATTGCTAGATGCTAAGGCACAAGGTTCGAGTTCGACCAGGATAAAATTTGGTTCAAGTTTGCCAATGGATAAAGTTAGGAAAAAAAATCGCCATTAAATTCAAACAGTAAATAAAATTAAAATAATTATATATAACTTACAAGAAATATATAGAATATAAATAAAAAAGATAAAATTAAAATTTGAAGCTATATAATTCTTCCAAAAGTTATTTATTTTTTATAAAAGATAAAATATTAATAATTATTATAAATTTATTTTAAAAGGTAAATAAAAGAAATCAACTAAAAAACGAAACTTTAGAAGATCCTAACTATTTAATAAAATAAGAATAAGAATAAAATGAAAATAAGAAGTAAACAAAAACAAAACAAAATACAAACATTAAAATGTACACCAAACAAACATTATTAAAATATAAAAAAGTTAAAACCGTACCTTGATATGCATGTCATGGATTCTTCAAAATGGAAGGCAATATGCAATGTCAAGGATTTTAATTTTTGCCATGAGTTCCCCATCCAATGAGGAAACAAAATGAAATCCAATAGGGTTTCCACCATTTTGCCTCCACAAGGATCGAGTATCACGT
This sequence comes from Taxus chinensis, assembly GCA_019776745.2. Classification (NCBI taxonomy): domain Eukaryota; kingdom Viridiplantae; phylum Streptophyta; class Pinopsida; order Cupressales; family Taxaceae; genus Taxus; species Taxus chinensis. Next base: position 910,187,599 of record CM034147.1, on the reverse strand, counting down.
ATGCATTTGGTGTTAGTCTCGGTATTTTGCAGGCTCCTTTAATGCGGATTTGGGGTTTGAGGTTTCGAAGTTGAGGTTATATTGGGGCCACGAAACTCCACGACCCACCACAATGCTTAGCTCCGCGGCCATGACAAAGCTTAGACGCCGCCATTGCAGACCCTAGATGACTCCTCCACTGAGCACGAATTCCATACGAACTGCAACAGTTTTCAACAATTTTTTGGTCGCAGTATTAGATTCGCTGAATTTCGATTTTTTTCTAAAAAATGCGGCGACCTTGTGACATAGGCTAGATGTGTCTATATATTCAGCATTGCCAGTAAAGTTAATTCGCGGAATATAACAATGATAAAGCAACGTGATACATTTAAGCATGTTTGATCTTTGGGAGATCAATACATTTGATGTCCAATCATAATTTCAGCATTTCATTTTAAAATTTCTTTCATCAAGTATAGGAGATAATAACTTGCACTCATTTGTTGATAATTTCTTGAATTTCTGCAGCAAATTAGAGTAAAGGACAAAAGTTTTTTGGAGTTGAGCTTGCCCTTCAACTTTTAGCAACTTTGCTGATTTGGTAGAGTCGGGATGTCAATCAATACTTCCAACACTCCAAAGGCTTGTCAAAGAACTTGCACAAGTATAAGACAAGAATTCTAAAGAGCAACTGCAGACCAGCGTGTTCTTTTGTTATCCAACTTTTGATTTCTGGGCTTTTTGGGAAAGGAGTGATTGCTTAGAAAGAATGAAATAGATTGAGAATCTGTTATTGATTTCATTTTCAGAACTAATGTGTTTCCTGTGAAGATGAAAAGATACTTCTTGTTCAGTATTGCTCAAAATAGTTTTTGTTTTGGACATCATGATGTTACATGCAACAAAACTCTTCCCTTTTAGTAAGGAAATGGTATTTAAAAACCAGAATTTTTAAAATCAATTTTGTTGCAATAATTCGCAAAAATGAGTATCATCAACTGTCAAATTGAAAAACAATTTGACCAGTTAGGCAGTTAGACCCATCAGACTCAAAACCAGAAATGTTGTTCTGCTGGGGCACCAAGCAAAACATTCATTTGGACGATTTGATGAGACGAAACCTGAAGCTTCTTGAAAAGCAACTTTTTTTTAATTATCTGCAGCCACTGAAATTTAAATTTTCAATGGAATGTCTTAAAAAAATTCAGTGCTAGAGTTCATAAAAGATCAGAGTTTATAGAGATTGGTTATTGTTGCAAGATCTGATTGGTGATGTTTATATGGAGTAGTCAAAGTCTTTTGAGCATATTTTTAATAAGACTTTTTTGGCGAGTTAGAACAAATCTTTGCAGCAAATATGAAGAGTAAAAAGAGAATCTCAATTTGTATGACTCTGTTGCTGAAGGGACAAGCAACATTAAAGTCGGAGTAATGCTGAATCCCATTTTGGGAATGATTTAGGCACATTGATAAGCAGGTTAATGGATCTTTCTAGTGCCTTTTTGATGCTTGTACACAATGCTTTGATGGTAATTCAGTCTAGTTTTACTTAAAATAAGAAATGCTTCCTTTTGCACAATATTTCTGTAAAATGGGTGATAAATGAGCATATGTCAGATATACGTGCACAATAATAGTTTCCTGACCTATTTGGGGACAAGTAGAAGACCTCCTCTACATCAGATCCTCTCAAATATTGTTTCAGCATTAGAGGATCAAAATGACTCTTATGTATTTCTGCAGGTACAGATAAGAAACAGAAGTCTTATCTGTACTTCTGCAACTACAGGTAAAAAAAGACAAATCTCCCCTGCACTGTTACACCAATATGACAGACTGTATGGCTGCTAGAACAAAGTATCCAATTGATTCTCAAGATCAATTCTTATAATATCTTTGTCATATAATGTAAATTGTATATGAGATCCAATACTTGCAAATGGATGTAATATAGGAGTTATATCATGGGAATTCTATATGAGGCCCCATACTTGCACATGGCTGTCACATAGAAGTTGGAATAAACAATTTAGCTGGATTCCTAGGCATGGAGACTAATTATTAAAATAACATGGGCCTCTAAAGTTGTCTCTTTGTGAGGCACCCTTAAGTTACGGACAAATGAAAGATCAGTTAACAAATAGGAGATTAATGAGTTAGGTATGAGGGTCATTGTGCATGTTGCTTGTATTCAAGGAAGAAAGGAGTTTTGAGTCTCCCATTGTTCCTATTCATTGTATATCTGATTTCAGAATTCAATAAAAGGCAGAAAGGGTTCGCAGCCTCCTTCCTGGAGACACCAGATTGAGTTGTGGGAAAGGGGGGTACCAGCCCCATCAGATAGCTTCCTTTCATGTATTTTCTTTCCAAAGCATTTTTTTCTATGTGCATCATTCTTTGTTTATGGATAGGGAAAGCTTCCCTTGCAAAAGGATATATACTGCATATGATCTGGTGTAAATTTGAATAAGTCCTGCATTGATGTGTTATGAGGGTTGAATTTTGCCCATCACCTTTGATGTCATAATCTACTAACTCCGATATAGCCTATATAAAGTGTGTCACGAAGTAGCAAGCACAGACAACTTTAGGAATCTGGCTTTAGTCAGAACTCCTTTAGCTGCCACTTTGAGCTTATTAAACTTATCTCCTACTTATCATCGAAGATGATTCTATAGTTTTACACCACCATTTTCCCTACTGATAGAAAAATTGTTTTCAATCCTAAAACATAAAACACATAAATAACAGTTTAAGACTAACCTTTAATTCTCTAGCTTGCAACTATGCCTTCACTCTTTATTTCTTGAATGCCGTCATCACAAAATACAACTTTATCTATGCAATTCGTATCATTTTTCAGCTCCTTAAAACAGTATTTGTTAAAGATCTTATGTGTTGAACATCTTGAACCAATGCACAACTCCTTATTTTCATTATGGGCAATTAAAATTGTAAAGGATAGGTTTTAGTCTCGTGTTTATCATATAGTTGTGTTGGTTCTCTTTTCCATGTTAGCCTTCAAATAACAATCTTTCCCAAAACGCCTATACTTTTATGATACAACTGTTGGCAAAATATTTTGTCAAGGACAAAATATGGATTTCATCAACGCTCATGGGACTATGTCCCTCCACTTCAAGATGGGGTGGCTCTCATTTATTGAAAGCTGGAAAAATATTTACACTAAACTATCCCTTGGGGTGGTCAAAGACTGGGAAATGTGCAGAAACATCCTTGTTGTGACTACAAGAATATCTGAGAAAGAGGGAAAATGGTAAGCAAGTGAGGAGGGAAAAATAGGCAGGGGAATCGCATTAATGAGTTGAACTCAGATTTCATTAACCACAATCCAGAGAGCTTTCCAGTTTCAATTAGAAGACACGGGCAAGCATATGTAAATTAAATGAAGAGTAAGAAACAATAATAGATATTGACACAAAGTTCAACTGCTGATTTTCATTCCATTTCAAAAGGCACAAAATCCTTGTCTTTACAAAATTGGCATACATTCGGCTGAGTGAAAAGAAAGAGAATGGAGGAAAATGCTATGTAGGAAATAGAAGAATAACAGTATGCTATAGAGGGAGCAAAAACTAATCCCTTTTGGAATGAAGAGAGCATTCCAATATATAGTCCAAAACAAGTCATATTTCACATTCCCATATGACTTTTTGACTTAAAGTGCAATCTCAAAAAAGATATAGGAACTTTAAGTGACTTAAGTCACTTTTACAAAAGCTATTTCTCGATGGAGAAATAAAACATTAGAGAGAGAAAAGAAGAGAGAGAAGGTGTGATCAACAGAAGATGATCCAAGATGAATCTGGTCTTCCCTCATTGTGGAGATGAATGTTGCAACTGAATAGCATCTTCCTCGGTAGCTTCTTTGATCAAGGCATGTCTTTTCTTGGACTTAGAAATGATGCTCCACATCTTATCCCGACTGATCATCTTAGTTCATGCTTGGAAAACTCTCTTTTGATTCTTTATCTTTGTGAGCAATGATAGACTACACAAATCAACTCGTAGTAATCCTTTGAATGGAAATGCTTCCTCTTTGTGAGATGGAATCAAGCATTGACTAAATGGACAATGTCTTCCTAGAGAATATGAGTACTTCCTACTATGTCTCTTGAGAAGAGGATGGTAAGGAGATCGAGAATACACCAAAACCATGGTTCCCATCATATAAGCCTTCAATGGATTCAGCTAGATGTTTCATGTTCAACAATCCTCTTGTACACTATGAGTTTTTCTTTTCTTTTCAGGTATTTACACTAGTCCTCGATGATGCTTTTGGCTGCAACATGGATGTGTTCACCACGGATGAAGGACTCGTCCAAATCAAGCATGGATGGATTTGTTTGAAAGGCTCTTGAGAGAAGTAGTGATGCGCCAATTTAGAGACAATTCTCTCGTTGGAATCAATGGGAAAATGCAAAATCCAATGAAGCGAGCAGAATACCATGAAAAACTCAGTCCTCCAAATCTCCAACAATACTCCACTTCATCATGCAAGAGATGGACCAAATGAAAGGTTATTTGTAGAGGAAAATTTCCTCCAAAATTTGGGCAATTTGGCTCGCTAAATCACCAAACAAAAAAGCAAAACAATTTTCAGTTGTTCTGAGCGCAAATGGAGGTTTTCAGCTACAACCTTGATTAGATCACAGTGAGAGCAATACTTATCCAATCCACATGAGACTTGATCCATTTGAAATACGTTTCCAAGAGGAAGAAATGCTACGATTTTCACGAAGTTATCTCGTAAGAAATGGTAGGAAATGGTAAAACAAGTTCTGATCGCACAACGAATTTTTGAATGGTGTTTGCAAGCAAAAATGGATCAAATCACATCAAATGAAACCTCTTACCCCAGCAAATGATAAATGGATCAATGTGAAAGAGTTTTGAAGGAGAACTCATGGGCAAAGTTTCATGGGATTTGGCCTTGGGGTTTACAAGTTATGAGCATTTGAGTTTTTGGAAGAACTATGGTAAACATGGGTTTCTTCAGCAGCAAATTTCCAATGAGAAGATGGAAAAAACTAGCTAGTTACAGCCCTCGTGTCTTAAATCATTTCAAGGTGTTTTCATGAAGAGCAAGTGTGCAAAATTTCAAGGATTTTTGACCATAGGAACTCAAGATATGAGCAAATCTTGTTTGAGCATAACTATGGCAAGAAGCTGCTTTTTCATGGCTTTCATGAGGCAAAGGAGGATGATGCTCTTTTGTTATAAAATGGAGTTGAGGAGCTTGGGAAGTGTTTGAAGTGATTTCACTTTGGCTTTTGGAGGGAAAGCGCATTTTTTAATGTCACAAGGAATCAAAGCGCATTTTGAGTTGGAAGAGGGAACTTTTAAGTTCCAAAAGCACATTTTGGATTCCCAAATGGAACCAAGGCGCATTTTGAACTTTCATAAGGAACCATGGTCGCATTTTTGGTTCCCAAGTGGAACCTCAAGCAAAAAGTGCAATGCCAATGAGGAATTAGAACATGGGAGCCAATAAAGTGCACCCCAACTCAAAATTAGGACTTCGAACTCACTTAAGTTCCACAAAGTGAACCTCAACTCAAAATTAGAACCATAAAAATCACCTAAGCTCCAAACACTGCAACCCCAACTCAAAATCAGAACCTTGGAACTCACTTAACTTCCAAAAATGCATTTTTCGTTCCAATGATGAACTTAAGTTCCAAAAAGTGCATGCCAACACCAAATTAGAACCATAGAACCCCAAAAAGTTCCCAAATGCGCATTTTGAACTCTCGTAAAGAACTAGAGCGCATTTCCAACTTCAAATTGGAACCAAGAAGTTCCCAAAAGCGCAATTTGGCTTATGAGGAGGAACTAAAGTTCCCAAAAGCACATCCAGACGCCTGAGAAGGAACTGAATGGTGAAACTTTCATTCCCGGAGCAAGAGGACTTTTGGGGCTGTATGATATATGATCTCGACTGGAAACCACCCAATGAATCCATTACAAACATTTACAAGAGTTGAAAGTGTTTGCTTCTTGAGTTTTGAGCCAAAATCCAAAAGTGGTTGAAGTAAACATAATGGGGCAGCAAGTGGTTTTTGGCTATAGAGAAAAATTGCAACAATCAAAACAAAAACCAGTACCGGGAACATGTGAAAGACTCCATGAGCCCTTTTTTTACTGTTGACGGGGTTCTCAGATCCATCCGGAACTCCGGAAACCTTCAATGCAAGTTGATACTCCAATAGGGCCAAGGCTTTACAGTTCATGAAGGGTTTATGTTTCTGATGCCTCCAAAACTTTATTTTGAAGATACTGGCATGTAGTAGGCCCTAAAATCTTTTCAATGATTGTGGTATGGACTTATGAAACCACCAGAGGCTCCTGAAACTTTCCGCACAAGTTGAACTTCCTCTGAAGACTGAGAACACCTTTTCCTTAAAAAGCACTAGTAGTGAATTTGTTCCTAAGACTAGTGCAAAGCTCCCAGAATCCTCCCTAAATCATAAGGTCATGAAGTAGACTCAAAGACCTTTCCAATGACTACAATCTAGACTTCTAAAACTACCCGGAGCTTCTGAACCCTTTCACGCAAGTTAATATTTGCAAAGAGGCAATTTTGATAATTTTGACCAACTTTCTCGAGAAATAACAAAAAAGTTTCATAGGGTTGTCAAGTAAAATGCCTGGACATTTTACATGCCAACAAGAACCAATGTCTTGAATTTTGCCTTCCTCTTCATCTTCAACTACCCCTTCATTTTCGACTCCCTCTACCTCCTATGTTTTGACTCCTTCCCCTACTCTTCCCTCTAAAATTCCAATTTCTACCGCCTTCTATGAAGCCATAATCCGTAGATCTATGTTATTTTTGAAGCTTTTTTTTGATCCTTCTATCTATTGCCTTTACCTTTTACCTTTTACCTTTTACCTTAGTGACAAATGCATGCCCTATTGATTCGTTAGATATTTACTCCTCTTTAGTACTCCAAAGGAATCCACTAAACTCGTCTACACTCATTTGAGAGAGAACCCTTGAAACTTCTACACTAATTACAATACAGGCAGATTTGTTAAACACACTCCTCAATACCAGCTCAGCAACTTTTTGTTCTTTTACATCATCTCCTAAAGAGCATAACAGAAGCTACAACCACCTTGTTATAAAACCAGATATATCCTAAAATGGCAGGTCTCTAATGAACACATGAGGAATTTATTCAAAATCTTTCAGAAATCTCAATCCAATTATCTAGCAAACTTGCGATCCAAAAAATATTGCATGTTATCCTCCTGTTCACATTGCCACAAATTCAATCTGATACACCATTTTTAGTTTAAGCCACATGGAGAGGTCTAGCCAATTGATACATTATGTTATTCTAAGAGCCATTAGTTATGACAATGCACGAAGACCAATCCAAGCTATCAGTTTAGATCCCCTCAAACTCCCCTCCTCATTGGCCACTAGCGTTATCAGCAGAATGAGAAATTTTGGCCCGATCCAACGATGCATGGACCAAATTTGTATTTCTACCATTGCATTTACTGAAGCACTGGCACCATAGACTTCCATGTAGTCATCTTTAAAACTCTCTCGTGATCACTAAAGCTTATCCAAATAAGCAGATTTGTAACCCCTTCTCTTGTTTGCAACGAGACTTCCAAGAATATTAAATGACATGTTTGAATATCATAACAATAAAGCATAGATGATAATGAGAGTAAAAGGCATTGTATGCAATGGTAATTAGGGTTGTAATGGAGCACATTCCACTTTATCATCAAGATTACAAAGGGTTGGTTTCTATTTGACCCTTGAGTAACATTCTTCCCTAGAAGTGGATTTAATTCATGCTACAGTTCCAAATCTATTTTTTGTAAATATGTTCAAAAATACCATTATTGGGCAGATAACTCAACAGATTCTCTATCGTGGTTCAGATTTGACATTGTTTTGCACAGACCTATTTCTTACTCTTACAATTGCTCTGAAACCTTTTTGTCAAACGTTTTAATTTGAAATGTGGAAAAAAAGAGCTGCGCTCACTGTATTCCAATCATGGTCCTTGGAAACATCCTAAGGTCTTTTTGGTTTGATACCATGATCGATTTTAACTTCATAAAGATGCAAATTAATGTTAATTGATACGAAGTTAATAATGAGTAACAACTAATTCATAAAAAAGTTTGGTTTCATGAGTATGAAGAATATGGTAATGTCCTAGTGAAAGGATTGTTTGATGAGTGAGGTGATGGAATAGTGCATATTACCCTAACACGTGATAGAACAAGACGCTTATACAATAATAATAATGATAATAATTGTGTATAAGATAAGAGTGCCCAAGGCAGAGAGACTAAGAATTCCTCAGAAGGATGGTCCATAAGTGGAACATTTGGCGATTAATTTGCCTTCCTCAAACAGCTAATGGTTCAAGTCCATGGGCTAATGACATTTCCAGGGATAAAAATGATAATCAGCAACCATTTAGGGCTAGCCGATCGTTAGGTTTGTATGTTTCACATAGGCTTGACAGTGTTTGTGAGGTGATAATGCCATAAGAGGGGCAGCAATATTGGAGTCTTTAAAATAAACTACATGTGGGATTCTTTACAGGATGTGTGAGCTGCCACCACCATGGTTTTCATCATAGGGCTCATGGCATAATTGTTACAGAAAATACATCCTGTCAGGTTGTAGCTAAAGCTAGATTTGCAAATCCTTACCAGAGAAATCTATGTTACCACTCATGACTTGTCACCAAATTGACAAGCAATGTAAGGGCACTGGTAGCATAAGCCAATACATAAGACCACCTCTTACTTTTACGCATTCTAAGATATGTAAGTGAGCCTCTGGAGATCCAATTCTTGGGAGACAAGACTCATCACCATGTAGAGTTTCGTATTGTATGTTGTTTTTAGCAGTGTCGAAAAAGTAGATTTTATGAACTGGACAATGGGTTGTCTTCCAAAAAATCCCCTTTTCACATGACATCTAGACTATTAGTTGGTTACCGTGTTTTTACACCAAATATGGAATGCACTGTCAAAAAGGCCATCAGGAGTTGTGTTTAGCTAAGGTACATGGAAGCATGTAAGTCCAAAATCCAATTCCTAGTTTGCTTTTCCAAAGTCCTTGTAAATAGATCCACAAATACTTACATGCCTGATTGCAGGATAATGCACGCCAATTAATAGCCTTTATCTAAAAGGACATGGAACTGTAGTTCCAACTAACTAAAAAAGGTAAGTTAATGCCACTTTTCTAAATGGGGAGAAATGTGAGGGTAAGTTTTGACAAGGGTCCATGGGTGAAAATAATTCTGATCATCAGGTTCGAGATTGCAAAGGGACATGGTGTCAGGGTTGAAAAGCGTCCATCACAGTACAGACAGTAAGCCAGGAGCTAATGCTTCAAGTTCCTCGTAAAATTTCAGACCTGTCATCTTACACCCTTGCACAGTAATACATGCACTTCTCATTCAATGGAAGTCCAAGTTCATTAAACCCCAAATGAAAAACTGCAAGTTCACATTTCAACTTTAGAATAAATTGGATAGGGCAATGAGGATGGACGTGAGGGCATCTCTCATAAATTAGGAAATACAATGTAGGATATTCAAAAAGTCAAAACATTGGTTATTTAATTTTGTGATAAATTATTAAAAAAATGGAATGAATTCAATAACATCAAAATAAAAATATACCAATTGTTGCATTTCTCATTACTTAATCCACACAAAATAAAATGACAGCAAAGAGTTGGGAGACCGTACATCCATACATTTTACATCTCTACATCACATGAACCACTCCATATAGGGGGGCAGGGGAGGAGGGTAGGGAACCCCATCCCCATAGAATCTATACGGTAGGGGAGGCCCATATCTATCTAACTATTAGCTCTCCCCGGCACGGCTCTCCCCGAGGATCTAGAGAGAGATCTAGAGAGAGAGTTTGTCATTGAAGGGGTTTCCCCTAGATACGTATGGGTATGGGTTGACTATATAGCACCTTTCAAGCAGGCTCATCATGCGATGGATATGACCTTAGTCCCCTTTTTAGAAGGGGGCAAGCAAGGGGCAAGGGCGGGGGCAAGGAAATGTAGGGGCAAGAAAAGTGAAGATCTAGAAGTGCCCTCAAAATCCTAACAATAATATATGAATAGGAAAACAACATGGAGGGACAAGGGGATGGGAACAGGGATGGGGTTGGGGCTGGAGGACCAAGAGGTGGCAATGTGTCGCCACAAAATGCAGAACATAGAAAATGACAATAATGTAATTCCAATAATACATATAAATACTTCAAGTTTATGTCACAAGGTACGCCAAATTTTATCAATTATCACGGATGCTTTTTAAAAAAAATGTGATTGGTCATCATGCACATATAATTATAATGTAATGTCCCTTTTTTTCGAATTAATCCAAAATAAAGGATTCCTTGCCTTTCCTCTTTCTGAAGGTAAGCAATGGATGAGCAAGGGAAGATCGTGGATCATATTTCAGTTTTCTTCATTCATATTTATGTTTTATTTTTGTACTTTTCCATTCTATGGAGGTCAGTTGGGTTTGGTGCATTTAAGAAGCCAATTAAAAGATTAAAATAGCTTTCTATGGGTCGGCCTTGTCCTTTTGGGCCTTGGCACCAAAGATGAGATATAAAAGGAGGTGGAGGCTTCATTTGCACATATCTACTTTTGGCGCATTACCCTAATTGCACGTATGGGTTGTATGCTCATTGTTCTTCCACTCTTGGGTGAAAATCCAAGTAAGTGGCATCTTCAAAGAAGAACAAAAACCCTTCTTGTGGTTGGTTGGGAGAGGGAAACCCTCCTTGTGTGGCTTGAAGAAATATTGCAGATTTGAGAAGAAGTCATAATCAGATTTTTATATGCATTATTGAGTCGCTCCCTTGTGGAGCGACTTGCATTAGTGTATGGTTTGGTGTCATCTAGGGCACCGCAATCAGATTTGAATTCATATTTTGCTTCCTTATTATTTATAAGGTTGGAATCAATATCTACTTGTGGAGTTTGGGGTTTTTAAACCCTCATTTCATCATTTTTATTGCAATTGTACTTCGCTGGTTTTTAATTAATTTCCAGCAGTGTTGTGGATCATATTTCATATTGAATATTGGTTTGGTGGAGGCCTAAAATACTTATATCTATTTTGATAAAGTTGTTTGAAGAATTTCAAGGGTTTTGCATGCATTTTTGTACCGTTGTCCTAAAAATTTGATCGTTGCTCAAATCTGGGTTTTATTTTCAGTTTGTTGGTTTAGAAATCAGATTTGATAATCTTTGGGTTTGTGCTAATTTCCAACTTTTCAGTTTCAACCCTTGAAAGGGATATTACAGTGGTATCAAAGCTCGGATCTTCACAAGCCCAGGGTTTCAATGGAAGAAGGCAACAAGGGTTTTCTATACTACCAAAGAAGAAGAAAAGTGGATCAGCCAAGGGAAGACAATATGGCTAATCAAGATCCTCAAGAAGTCAAATTTGATAAATTGATGAAGGTGCAAGAAAGACTAGCGGGCACATTCGACTCTCTTGCTTCCACCATGCAAAACCTACAAAGAGGAAGGACATTCAAGGAGGATATATATATATATTGGCGGGTTTATTTTAAGGTGGACACCCATTTCCCCATTGGGAGGTATAAGCAGCTTCCCTCATAGGTATTTTGTAATGCCCACTTCCCTATAACCCTTAGTTGATTATCATTTTGAGTTATGCAGACTTTTGGATACGGACATGACTTATACTTACATTGATTAGCATGATGTTTTGTGACTAGATGCATTTGGGTTATGATTGGATTTTGTTTTCAGTATGATCTACACTGACTCATGGACAGACTATTGGATACTGATATTATTTTTATATGGATATATTGCATGTGTTCTAACATTGAATTTCTTCACCATGATAAATAGAATGTGGTTGTTGAATTTACATTACTATAACTTTGGATAATGATGGAATGCATGATTAAGTTGTGATTTAAACCTTGAAATAATGGATAATTGAATTACGTATAGATGTTAATAAATTTCATTCATATGGTTATTTTGGACATTTTAACATGGCTGCAAGGCCGAAGGAGGTATTTTTTATTTTGTAGGAAACACAACATGATCACAACCATGAGGGGGATTGGGAACCAAACACAACAGGATGTCGGGTGGTTACAACATTTGGTCATCAAGGCAACTAGTGAATTGTATTGTGTTACCTTTGTTCTTTTATGTGTTAAGAAAAAAATTTCCATGAGGGGGAAATTTTCTAATGTGACTAAGTGGGTAAGAATTTTAATTACTTGTTTTTAACCTACTTTAGTAGATGATTTCAATTGTGATGTCTTTTTTTATTATTAAATTACTTTTGCTAAGTATGTTTAGATAAATTTAACATCTTGTTTTAATTCTTTTTAAGTTTTGGAGGGAAGTCTTGTAGGTGTAATTAATTTTTATGGTTGGCTCCTTGAGCCATGTGTTGCCTCATGTATTGAATGTTTGGTTTTGAGTGTTGACCACTCCAAATCCTTGGAATCTCGAATTTGAGATTTAGGGCAATTTTAGGGGACTTGTGGGACAAGTTGAACTTGTCCCACACTTCCCAAAACCCCTTACCAACCACATCTATGGGTTGAGAAGCCAAAAATGGGATTATTTATTGTTTTGGGAAGGGAAATATGACTTTGGAGTGCACTTTTCTTCCATTTGCATTTAATTGTGCCTTAAGACACATGGGAAGGGGATGGATGTGGAAAAGAGATGTCATTCAACCCAACCACCCATTTATGGTGTTTTGGGATTTGAGTTGACTAAAGGGAGGTGGTCTTGAGGATGTGTGATGTGGCATCCTACATGGAGCCACATCACCCTCACCCTTTCCTTTTGTCTATTTATAGAAACTTCCTCTCTTGTTGAGGGGGTTGGAGTTTTTTTTGTTGATGAGTTCTTTTCTTTTATTTTCTTTTGGGAGAGGAAAAGAATTGGGGAGAAAGAGAAAAAAGAAGGAGCTTGGACTTGCATGCTTGGATTTTTTTGGAGGGAGCTTGGACATAGCTTCTTGGTTTAGACTTCTCCAATGGAGAGGTAGAAAACCTTCTCCCTTTTTTTACTTTCATATTGTGGTTGCTTCTATGCTTAAATTTGTAGAATAATGTATGTTTACTTTTGTGTATTGTGAAAAAATGGATAGAATGCTTAATGTGTAATGTAGGAGAGGTCTATGGGAAAACTCATGGGGGAGGCATAAGAGTAGAATAGGATATTGTGGAAGGAGTTTGAGATAGATGCCCATCTTGGGTAAGGATGTTCACATTCTTACCTTGTCCTTGAGGGAGCCATAAGAGGAGGGAGGCATAAGAGTATGGGAGGAAAAAGGGGGGTACTTGAGGGAGGCATAAGAGCCATAGGGGCTTGATTTTTATTGTGGAGGGTTTGGATGGGAATCTCGTCTCAATTGGGAGGTATAAGGAAAACTTTCCCATAGTTCCTTCTCTTGTTGGCTTGGATGAAAGCCTTGTTGTGAAATGTTTGGTGTTATTTGTGTGTCCTTCTGTTTTTTCTTCTATTTTATCCTTGAATGTTGTGAAGAAAATTGTATTGTGGAAGCAAGTGTTGTTGCCTTGAGTTGGAGACCACTCTTTCATTGTGTTGTGTTTGGGGCTCGGGGGTCAATAGAGAAGATTGATTCTCTTCTCCATTGAGTTTTGGTTGGGAGGAGAGTGTTGCCTCTCCCCGTATCTTGGTTGTGGTTTGAACTACTTGGAACTTGGAGCATGGATGAAGAACACCTTGGAGCTTGTGAAGACTCTCTTCCTTTTACTTTATATATATTATTTTGTTGTAAAATTTGTAGGTGAAAGAAAGTTGAATCATCTTGTTTTCATTCCAAAAAAAATAAAGGATATTGTAATCTATGTTTGCCCCAAAAGTCACATGGTGGAATGAAAATTTTACTTGGAAGATGTTTACATTATTGAAAAGATTGTAAGGAAATAAAGAAATGATATGTACAAAAAGGCTTGTGATAGTTTTGTGAGTATATTAAAATTTTGTTTGAGTACTTGGAAGTGATGTGTTATTTCATTGTATTAATCAAATGATATGTGTAATAAAAGCTAGTTTTCCTTCTTGTTGATAGATAGAAATTTGAAATACAATTACTTCTACTTTGGACAACAAGTAGACTAAATATTAAATGGTAGTAAGAGTTCTTATTTGAATCTATTACAAAATTATTGCAAATTAGTAAAGGAAAGGATATCAAATAAAATTGAAGTTCCATACAATGCCCCAATTAAATTGGTAAAAAGAGATTTTAATACAAAGTTCTAGCTTAATAAGTTCATTAGCACATTTCATTAATAAGGTATACTGACATTTTAAATATAATTCATATTAAAGTATTATTAAACTTAATGGTATTACTATTAGTAAATTTTTAAATATACCAATATACTGATTTTATTCTTATATATGTTAACAAAGTATATTAATAATTATATATATATATATATATATATTCAAATAATTCCTATTGACATGGCCATAACAGGCCTGCACTTAATTCTGCGCTAAAACTGTTCCTTTTTCTATCCTTTTGCAATACAAATCGGGCTTCATGAATATTCTGCCATGGAACAAACTCACTTCTACATAGGAGGCGCCCATAGAATTGTGGGAAGGAATAAGCTAAAATACTTAAAAAAAAAAAATCATACGTTCATGTTATATATAAAACAATTAATACGATGCTAGGTCTCGGTATAATCGTTGTATATTAAGACAGTAATAAAAATAGTACACGCTGAAATACTCTTGTAATAGCAAAACAAATTGCGCTCCTTGTATATTCTGATATGAAACAGATCCTCTTCTAAGAGGCTCCTTCCACGAGCAACTCTGATCTGTGACAGACCCACCTCTATGAGATACTTTTGCCACGGGCTATATACTAAACCGGTATGGTCGCATTAGAGAATCAACGCAATAAACCTCTTCGAGTCCCCGGGTAACACCTTCACTACCCCCCCCAATCGATTTTTGGATACACTTTCACTGTCCCTTAAGCGATTTTGTTATGAATTCTTTGAAGGCGGATCCCGTTTTTTTTTTAGGATGCATCCGATACTGAACAGATAGCAGCATAGTTGGAACGACCGCTGGTTTAGACGCCCCACTGCCTGTTCCTCTGTGCAGGCGCCACCGTGGACCCCCGCCATGCACACACCTTGCAGCACCCAATGAAAGTGGAGGTAACTCGCCTCCTCGCGCGCCGAAGTCCCAGCTGTACACCATTTCCAGACCTCCTCACGCGCCAGGGCAACAAAAAAATAAAAATGAATCCAATCGAACCGCTTGCTAAACTCACCTGTAATTCCCCACATTGTCTTCACACGGCCGGGACAGTAGGAGAACGTCAGGGCGACTGTGCAGTGTTTTGATGTGCAAAATAAAGTGTTTCAATGTTTTAGGCGGCCGGTAGAAGGGAGCGTACACGCAAGGTGAAGGGAAAGAAAGTCTTAATGGTTGACAGGTGGTTGTTGAACCACCACCCCAACCATAGTATTTAGTAATAGTTGAAAATGCTATACTTTACAAGTTATTGAAAATGGGGATAACTAGTTAGGTAGTTGAGTATTAAATACTATATTAGGTAATAGTGGTATGATATGTAATAAAAATTTCATACAATAATTACACTAGATATAAATGAGGTAATATGTATACCTAAACATATAAAATCATAAATGCAATAAAATAGATTAGTGCCAAAGTATGTATATCGTAAAGTGTGACTCCTTTCCATATATATATATATATATATATATTATAATGTAATAAATTTTGAAATAACGTAATATAACTGAATAATAAAGTAAAAATAAAAATTGAAGTGGTTAGTGTATTCACTTCGAAATAAATTATATCATACTCCTGGGTTACCATTCAGATATATTGTTATCACGACATTATCAGACCTTAGACTAATTAACTCGTATGACGACCCTACTTATCTCTGTGAAACGTCGAATGAGATAAATTCAAATATCTCTGACCTTGAAGCATTATCGTGACTTGTAGTTTCGAGCCTGTATACGGGCATACCTAATTTTTTTAAAAAAAAAAAATTAGTCGCATTTTCGGATTGTATGTCGTGAGCATGGCGTCGTATTTTCCCGGTGTTACAGATGGAGAAAAGATAGAGTGGGCATTAGAACTTGGTCCAAATCTCGAGGCATGCACAAGGGTCGTGGGAAGGATATCCCAACCCTAGAGGAAAGGAGCACCTTCATGTTGGCTAAACATGAAGAGACCACAAAATTCGATGAAGATGGAATCATTGAGGAAGAAGGGTTGGTGATCAAAGGGCCTAAGGCCATTGCACTTACACCCATTCCGAAGAGTCAACATCATGAGGTAAATACTGCTCATTTTGTGGTTAATACTGAAAATGTTTTGACATGTGATGAATCCAGAGATGAAACAAAGGATGTGGAGTAGGAAGGGGAAGAGAAAGGGCTGGTTGGAAACCCTTCTCCAAAGAAACATGATGACAATAAGCTTATTGGTCTGATTATAGCAGCAGTCACTAAAAAGCAAAGTGGTGATGGATTTGACCTTGGTAAGAGCTACGAAGACACTTCAAAAACACATGTACAGGGCAACCGAAGGTTTGGAGGTAATTCAGATTTATTTCTTTATACCATGTCATTTCAGATTTATGATCATGGGAAATTTGTTGAAAGGGATAACCTTGGGGCAAATGTGATGCTCCAAAGCAAACCAAAACAAATGGATAATCTTCATGATGCTACGAATGATGAAAAATCTGATTTGCATAGTGTCCATGGACCAAGACTTTGGAATGACCTTGTTGAGAGTCATGTGGATGAAGAAGGTGCTCTTCCGGGTGACTACAATCACGTTCAGTTCGCTGGAATTTTTAGAACAGCAGTCAATAGGAGTTAGATTGATGGTGTACATGACTACGACAAGAGCTATGACGATGCCCCATGCGAACACCATCAAGATATTGTGGAAGCCAAGGTGGAAAGAGCTTCATTTGTTGGATCTGAGGAGAAGGAGAAGACTGATTCCAACTCAGAAATTTTGAGTCACAAGATTGGGAGTGTAGAGGATGTTTCGATCACTCCTCATCCGGCATGGGAAGGTGGACATATGGAGGGAAACTCAAGGTATGATCAGATTTCATGTTTGTTAACTTAACCTATGTTGCTACAATATGTTTCTTGCTTTAAGCAACATGTTGAAATCAATATGAAGAACTTGTGGGATAGCTCTTGGCACTTCGACCTTCCCTTGCAAGGTTGAGCGGGCATAAAGAGTTGGATTTTGGTTGACCTCTTGTATTGTAGAAAGGAAGTCTTTGGTATTGTTACTCCATGTCCGTGGTCAGCAGAGAATTTGATGGAGGATTGTTTTGAAATCATTATATATGCTAACAAGGTTATGAAGGATTCTACCCTCCATGAACAACACTTCACGGTCAAGGCAACAAATGGTTACTCTATACCATGCACAAAGAAATGTTCCCAACTCCATATTACATGGGAAAAATATGAGGTATGTGTTGATTTCTATTTCATTAACATGGCTGATATGAATAGCGTAATTAGGGTCCAATGGTTGCTATCATTAGGAGAGCTCACCTTCAATTATCAAAGCATGGAAATAAGCATCTCAGACAAAGGTGAGAAGGTTACATTACAAGGTATGCTTCCGGACACACCTCAAGTTAAGTATTTGGTAGAAGATACTTGGCCATGGGAATCACATTTTTGCTCTTTATCTAAGACAACAGCTGATTGGAAGCCTTTAATTGCAGCTAAGCATAAGTTTGCTAATGTTGTTTTGGAGGGAATTGGGAATGAAAGGTTTGACGAAATAATGGATGGGATCATTCACTACAAGAATGCAGTCGATTTGGTTTCCAAATCTAGGGTGAAGAACTTGATAGTGTGGGTTGTCCATGATGCCCCATGGGCTTATCATTTGAGCTATTTCATGAGACACAAAAAGGGTGAAGCCAAAGATGAGAATGATGGTTCTATTTGATGAGGTGTGGATTTTGTCTTGACTACCTTGTTTTCATTTCCGCTAAGTCACACAATGTTTGTGGGTATCAAGAGCTCCAAATTTGAGAGGAACTTGCCCTCAATATTCACATGGAGTTTGGGTTCCACTTGAAAAATGATGAAATCAGAATTCATGTGAATGCTAAGAAGGCTGATTTTCTCAAGTTTAAGGCCAAGATAATTGCTGATTTTAATTGTAGGCCTGTTGTTCCTAATATTTCAGCATATGTAAATCAAATCTCCGTCCCTACTTTACTCATGGAGTTGCCTTTCTTCGTGAGATTTCAGTTTGGTAATTGTTATGCCATAGTCATAAGGCTAAGTTTGCAAAAATCAGATTTGGAGCTGCCATTAACAGCCATGAACAGCAGTGTGTTTCCATTTTTGAAGAACATTCCTTCATGTAATGTTGAGGGAAGAAGATCTCAGCTAAAAGGAGGAACAAAATCAGATTCTGATGTCTTACTTTCAGACTTGAACATTCTGATTTTTCAAAGAAAAATGCATGATTACAGCTGTTTTTGGGACAGCATTACTGAAGTGTTAAGAAGCCATCACTTGAATGGAAATTATGAGGTGGTGTCAAGCAACGGAAGAGAGCTAACTATCATGTCCCTAAGGCATGATAAGGGGAATTTAAAAGTGTAGTTAAACACTCTTGTTTTCTTTGATATGTTTGTTTCTTGTGCAGATACATCAAAGAAGAAGCACTTGAGATTCATTTGGCATCCAGGTACTTACAATTGCTTAAGGGCAAGCAATTTTGGGAAGGGAGGATTGTAATGTCCATTTTTTCCGAATTAATTTAAAATAAAGGATTTCTTGCCTTTCCTCTTTCCGAAGGCAAGCAATGGATGAGCAAGGGAAGATCGTTGATCATATTTCACTTTTCTTCATTCATATTTATGTTTTATTTTTGTACTTTTCCACTCTATGGAGGTTGGTTGGGTTTGGTGCATTTAAGAAGCAAATTAAAAAATTAAAATAGCTTTCTATGGGTCGGACTTGTCCTTTTGGGCCTTGGCGCCAAAGATGAGATATAAAAGGAGGTGGAAGCTTCATTTGCACATATCTACTTTTGGTGCATGTACTCTAATTGGACTTGTGTGTTGTATGTTCATTGTTCTTCCACTCTTGGGCGAAAATCCAAGTGTGTGGCATCTTCCAAGAAGGATGGAAACCCTTCTTGTGCTTGGTTGGGGGACGGAAACCCTCTTTCCTTGTGTGGCTTGAAGAAATATTGCAGATTTGAGAAGAAGTCATAATCATATTTTTATATGCATTATTGAGCCTCCCCCTTGTGGAGCGACTTGCATTAGTGTATGGTTTGGTGCCATCTAGGGCACAGAAATCATATTTGAATTCCTATTTTGCTTCCTTATTATTTATAAGGCTGGAATCAATATTTACTTGTAGAGTTTGGGGTTTCTAAACCCTTATTTCATCATTTTTATTGTAGTTGTACTTCGCTGGTTTTTAATTAGTTTCCAGCAGTGTTTTGGATCATATTTCATATTGAATATTGGTTTCATGGAGGCCCAAAGTACTTAAATCTACTTTGGCAAAGTTGTTTGAAGAATTTCAAGGGTTTTGCATGTATTTTTGTACCACTGACCTAAAAATCTTATCATTGTTCAAATCTGGGTTTTATTTTCAATTTGTTGGTTTAGAAATCAGATTTGATAATTTTTGGGTTTGTGCTAATTTCCTACTTTTCAGTTTCAACCCTTGAAAGGGATAATTAGATATAATAATTGCAAACCCTTTTATGAAAGGCTTCCACGTTTCGTAGTGGTCCTTTATCCAAGCTCCAATAGGTTTAATTCAGATTTTATTAGACAACAATGGGAAAAAATAGGATTACTATGGAAGAAACATGTGGAAACTTCATTGGGACCTATTATTGGTCATTCCTCGGATGGGGATAGTAGAAAAAGGCAGCTTATGTTCAGGGATTACACTTCAAAATATGGCCCCAAAATATCAAATTCAGTGGGAAGGGTGGAATCTCACCTATTTTTATGATGATTCTAATGTAACCTGACTTCATGACCAAAATTGTATTCACAAAGTAAAGAAGCTAGTGAATCCACTATTTATGGCCAAAGAGATTTGTGTATTGCAAAGGTGCTTCAAATATATAAGAACAATACGAGTGGAAAGGCATATATATGATAGTAGGTACAAAGATATGTTTATCTAGTTGTTACTGATTACATTGATATATTCTTATCTAATCATTTGACAGCTTTGAGTAAAGCGGATGAAATGCTTTCAAGGGTTCAACATTTATTCATGTTATGGATGTCTTGGGTATGAAAAAAATAACATTTAAATGTTAGAATAAACTTCATTAGTAGAGAGACATATCAAAATTTGTAAGTATCTTTCCTTTTTGTAGTTTTGATAATGAAATTTTTTTGATACTAGTATCCACACTTACCATGTGTATTTCATTTGATTGGATTAGATGTTTGTAAGAAACTTCTTTATCAAATTTGGTGGGATGGCTAGAATACAAAGGGAATATGATTTTACTGACTTAATCCATATTGATCGGATCCTCGATAGAGTTGTTGAATAATAAATAATAAACTCAAGGTTTTGAATTTAATAAATCTCATAAAAAAAACAAGAAAGCATAAGGAATAAATTACATGAAAAAAATTCAGTGAACCTTGATGTATTGTCACAATATGAGTCAATATATACTAATGATAAAATCATAAAGGCTCTCAAGAATGGATTGGAGGATGCACATAAACATCTTATCAAGGCTTGACATGGAACCAACAGATAGCACCGTAGCACACAATCCTCATGGTGGAATAAACCATGTACTCAAGATCAGAGGCATCAATCATTTCAAATTATGGACGATGTCACTGATGATTCATCACTCCACCACTATATTTCAGTATTCATCTTCAATGGTACTTGATGTTAGTGATTTGCAAACAATGGAAAGTGAATGGCGACATGAGATGGACGATATTTTAGATTCTATTGAGGAGAATGTTAGCAAAATTGTTGAACCAGTGGTGGAGCTTGATGGTAAGGACATGTACAAATCTTGTTTGGTAAGGCAATTGACCAGTAATCCCACATTACCCAAAGATAGGTTGACTAAAGTGAGAAATGGAATATACTTTAAACGGGATAAAAGGGCACCCAAAAAGGGGGTTTCAATAGGTTTTGGAATTGGATCAGACTATGTGGAGTTGTTTGAAAGTGATTCAATACTTGTATCCGAAGGTGCTATAATAAAAGGCGTTTCCCGGGAGTACAAAATATGGTGTTTCTTCTCAAACTTGGTACATTGGAAGGATTCAAAGAATACAGAAGAAGGATGGTAACAAGGTGTTTGACTACCATCATGACATTGATCTATCAGAGAAGCCAGAAGATGTTGAGCTTCAACTTTGTTGATATAATAGAATAAAGGGGCAACGTGCATACAAATATGAATCTACAAACCATCTTTTTGTACAACTTGAGTCTACCATAACAATTGCCAACTTATCATACATTTCTAGAAATGATACATATAAATCAGAAGAACAAGATCATAAAATCATTTGCAAATTCTTGTAGAAACAATGTAGAAAAGTTGAGGTTTTATAAAATATTTAATTTTCACTTTTTTTGAGAATCTACATCAACAATTTTTTTTAAAAAGCATCTTTTGAGTCCACATGAAACGTTGTTTCATTTGTAAAATCATGATACCAATTTAGGTAGTTTTGTGTTCCAAGGGTCCTCTGAACAGTTTGGATGGTAAAGAACATGGCAACATTTGATGAAATCCATTCAAGCATCCATTTACGGTAGCTGATTCAGCATGCATTAATTTCTATTCTTTATGAGACGGTGCACCCTAATTCTAGATCTTATTTTCTACCATGTTTCTCTCCCATATCGCACCCGACCTCCTAATTAGAATTGTTGCAGCTGACTAAGAATTTGTTTCACTGTAGATTTAGGGACGTATTTTCTTGACAGATGCACGGATAATGAACATCATTTCCTTCACAGTTTAATTGATCTAAATTCTCCTAGTCTTGTGAAGGTTCTTTAGAGCTTTCAAACAACATGTTGTAAGATGCACATGCCCCTAGAATGCTAGCGAAGAGCTCAAGACAGCTGAGTCTAATGGATTTCATGTATTTAAGCAAACTGTAACAACATGAACGGGCCTGGATGTAACAGGACTGGGAACTTTGGCAAAGTGGCAGATATAAGGACTGCTGAAATTTGCTGTAATTGAATGGAGAAAATGCTGGTAAAATTGGAGGCCATAGGTTACAATATATGGAGGGAAAATTGAAACCAACGGAAAGACTCAAAAGAGAGTCAAGGAAAATAATGGTGGAACTTCAGAGAGAGAAATCAAAATTAGTTTGGCTTGTGAATCATATCAAGATTTAAAAGCCCAACTATGTTTGGATAGGGATAGGCTTTTGTGATATTGCCTATTTAATGATTAAATAGAAACTTTTTAGTGTGTTCTACAATGTTTTTGTAACTGGCATTTTTTTCGAACAGTTCACGTGCATTGTGTATACTACATTATTGTAATATAATAAAATCTACTAGGGAAATAATGCATAGATACATTATAACAACAGGATTAGCTTTTTGTATTGCTTGCTTTGGATTTAGGATACATTCAATGCATAAGTTCTAAACGACTTCTTTTTATTAAGCTGGGAGGCTGCTGGCATAGACGGTTTATGAGGGTGTCAGCTTGATGTTGAAAAGGATATCTTTTCAACGAACTCCCATTCCAAGGCGGTTTCAGACAAACCCTTTTTCTGCATAATGTTTGCATATCATTGCGAAACAGATAAAAGGACTTTTTTCACCCCCTCCTTAGGAATTTAATCAAACTTCATACCAAGACATGCTTCCACACTTTGCATACAGGGATTGATTCTTTGAGCACCAACACTGCCCGACCTTAAAGCACTTAGACAACCGTGACAGGCTATGTTGGATTTAAAAGCCAAAATCAATGTAATTGAGCTTTTTACTTGATATAACAGGCATGTGTACTTGGATATTTGTTGGGAGAGAACCACGGAAATGCTCTTCAGGAATATATCTACCCACGTATATATGTCTTCCTGGTATGGATACAGGGCTGATACGTCTTCAAAGCAGTTACTTGTCACAGTCTTGGGTATATGTTCTGACATAAAGCAGTTATGTACCTGTTTCTTCCGTATAAGCTAGTGCATGAAGCTTTATAAACGCTCAAATATATTAAAAAGCACTTAGAAAGGCAAAGCATAGATCAAGTTTGATTTTGAGTTTGAGAATGAATCTACACCCAGACTCGTAAAGACACGATATCAAACAGCTATATAGCCACCTCAGAGTTCAAGCTTGGATCAAAACAGCTTTGAGGATTTTCAGTGTTCCACAGGGAGCGTCCCCCCTAAAAGTGATGTCTCGGAGACTGCTAGTGACGTCATTTAGGAACTGATTGGGAAATGTCCCCCCACCGCCACCATATTCCAAGATGGGGACGTCCCCGAAATGTTTCCCTCAAAGAGGTTGAATGTTTCTGAGGTCCCACCCATACCGGGAGATTTCATGTGGACTTTTAGGGACTAAAAATGAGTATTATGACTATTTTATAAGTCTTTCGTACCGTCCCAATAGACTCCCATGGACTCACTCCATGCATAAGTTTGTCTAAAAGGTTTTTTTAAATGATTTTGTTTTATAATTTTTGGCCCACAACCCCAGCCCTAATACTCAATGGCACCACGCACCCCCTAAGCACTCCAAAAAAGACTATACATAAGACTTACACCCTCACTCTAAATCACTGAAAAATTCAAAGCAAGAGTGAAAGCATTAGCAAGCAAGAGTGAGAGCAAGCAAGGTTCTCTGTCTTGAATTCCCTGGTGCATTTTATGCAACAAAACACATTAGCAACAAGCCAAGTCTTCATTACTCAACCTGTTCAAGTTTCAAGTTTTCAACCTTGAGGAGTCTAGCAGTTCGAGTGATGAGGAGACCAGGTGGCTACAATTTGGGGATGATTAATCTCTATTAGAGGCATTCAGCCAACAAAGCCAGGACTAATTTGAATTTTCAAATGTAATCATCATTTTGAATATAAATATTAATATATTGATATTTGATTTTCACTGTTCAATGCAATGTGTTTAGTATTTCAAAGTTTCATTTGATGAGCCTTAAACATTCTTGATAAGGATTAGCTTGTTGAGTACTATATATATTTGCGCCGCCTTCCCATGAATCTAGGCCCTTGAATTTTCGAGTCTCTGAGACTTGTCCAGCTTTGATCTACACAAGACTCCTTGTTTCATTGGAGGGTCTTGACAGCCACATTGACTCAAAATTGAGACACCATACTCCCAATCAATGATGCATATAGCTTCCAAACCAACATCAATTCATCTTGGACTTGGAGTTGATGTCTGTTCTAGGAGGATCTAGAACTGTCTGCACATGGACTATAGAATTAGTTAACCAGGTGAGCTAGGAACTTGATCATATGTCTGATGTTCATGCTGCTAGTGCATTATACTCAATGTTGAAAGTCCTTGTATGCATAGAAACCTTTCAAATACCTAGTGCTGCCATAATCCATTCCACTATTGACCAATAATCAGACAATCCGCAATATGGAAACTTCCTATTTGGGTGACTTCAAATGCTTAGAAAGCATTGGCCTTTTGAATTAATTGAATGCCTTCCTATGAATCTGAATTAAATTGTTCCCGTGAGCCCTGAGTCTCTAGTGCTTTGGAAATTACGTAAGCTCCTTGTTTCATTGGAAGTAGGTCCTTTTAGGCCACATGGAACTATTAAGACACCTTGAGATAAAACAGATCTTCAGCTTACATGGTCATGGTATCCGTTTTGGAGTGCTTCAAATTCTGAAGAGCCTTGGAACCCATTCTTTCAAAATCCATGGGTCAATACAGTTGCTGAAATACAAGGGGACAATCCGTGAGAATTCATATTTTTTAGGCATTATTGCTTAGATAGTTCATTTTCATTTATGTATGCATTCCATCACTATTGGAAGCACTATGCTCCAATAGTGAACCTTACAACTAGTTCTAACAAATAATCAGGTTTCCAGTGTGCTTTGCATGTAGGCTCCAAATACCCTGTTATAAATCTTCCATTTGGCACCTTCTTAAGGAGAATGTTGACCATGATGCTTGTATATTCTAACTTGTAAGCACTCCTTATGGCCTATTTCAACAGAGGTCGCTTTTTGTGCATTAATGATTGCAGTCGTTTCGGACCATTATTCCACATTTCTGGTGAAAGTTGGCTAGTGTAGCCCTTTTACTCTCTCTCTCGAGTGCACGAAACCACACTTTACATATGATGTTGATCTCTTCCGAGGATTGAAGTTTCTCTTGTAGTTGAAGAAACTTGTGATGGACGAAAACTACTTTCTGGCAGATTGCATATGGTAGTGCAAGCTAAGTTTGGAAGGAACCCACAAGTATCTTCTCTTGCACTAACTGTTGTCTCTTATGGTGCAAATGTTGATACCACATTTATTTCAAGCATGGAGTTGACCAATTCACATACTAAGTGCATGATGGCACACTTTGCGTACATGTCTACCAAGTGCATGTGACAGTGTTT
This sequence comes from Taxus chinensis, assembly GCA_019776745.2. Lineage (NCBI taxonomy): Eukaryota > Viridiplantae > Streptophyta > Pinopsida > Cupressales > Taxaceae > Taxus > Taxus chinensis. The sequence goes on along the minus strand of CM034147.1, from coordinate 910,161,859 downwards.
GGCTAAACAGCTGAAAGTAATGTGGTCTCATCTTATTCTCTATGATTTTAGGATATGCACAAGATTCCGAGTTTTCACGATTTGAAAAGTGCCTTCCTAACATTGAAGGAAATGCAATTGGTCAAAATAATGCTAGACTCTACAAGGGTTTGTCAGAAATCCTCATCATCCTCCATCATCTAGGGAGCATTTAGAGAAGGGCTTGGATTTCCTTTGAAGCATTATATGGATTGCAAATTGATATATCATAATGTAGTTGCAGAGTGTCTCAAGTAGACAGCTGATTGGTAGGGTTTTGGAAGGCATACACAAGTGCACTGTGAAACTACATCGAAAACAAGTCAGCTGCCCAAGAAGGGTTGTTGGCTGGCCATGCCCTGTTAAGGATTTCCCTGTCATGTCCCCTTTTCCAGGCTAATTGCAATTGAAGACCTTAACCCATTCTTCTCCCCGTGGGTTTAAGGAGTAAAGCAAGGCGAAGATTTGAGCTTCGTATTTGCATCATTATTGCTTAGATAGTTATTTCATTTATATATTTATGTATTCCTATCAAAAGCGATTAGCGCTCCAATAGATGAAACTTAAGTAATTTAGGAAATAAAATTAGTATTTGTGGCATGCAGGCTCCAAATACCCTTAATGAACTATTTAAAAGCATTCTCCACTTAAGGGGTCGGTCTTTCATGGATTGCATTGTAATAAGCACTCCTTATATGTCTGTATAAGGAGGTCGCTTAGTCATTTGTAAGGAGGCATGTTTTGGTGAATCAATCTTATTTTGGTGAAGGTTGGCTTGTTGAAGCCCTTTTACTCCACTCTCATCTAAAGGATGAAAATCCTTGAATTGAGTACCTCTTCCAAGGATGAAAACCCTTGAGGAGAGGGTAGTGTGGACGAAAACTTATCTCATTTGTGTTGATCTCATTGTTGGTTATAACAGACCTTCTACCCTGAAGTCTTGATTGTGCTTAGAGGTATGTTTTCAAGGATATTGCTGGTTTCTATGTGATTTCTTTGCATGGTTGAGCTCCCTATGATTTATAAAGGTGAAATCTTCCATTTTATGCAATTGTTGGTGCAAATTATATTTGATTTCAAGAGGGAACGACCTATATTGGAGTGATGTTTTAGTATGTGCGGTGACTATTTTGGCAAGTCTGGAATTATCATCTTATTCTTCTATATTTTATAAGGCCAATATCTCAAGTTTCATGATTTTTGGTGCTTTCTATGTTGAGTTATGAATTTTTAAAGATAACACTGCGGAGAAGGTTTTGTATGAAATTCATCTCCATATCTAGGGCATTAAAAATAAGATTCTTGCATTATATGATTGTTGAGGATTTATCATAATTTTAGAAATGCGAGTGAAGCTGATTGGAAGGTTTTGAAGACTTAAAAGTGGGTGTGAAACCCCATAACAGGTCGCTGCCTTAGAAGGGTGTTGACTGGCAGCAGTTAAAAGTTTTTATACATTTATTTCAGTCATTAACAGCTCACTAAAAATCTGAAAAGTGTTGTTTATCTTCAGCTTTGGGTCATTTCCTAAGTCCCCCTAAAAAGGGACATTACACTCCCTTTTGGCACAAGCTAGCAAGATACTAGCAAAGGTTGTGGAGTCTGGCTTGTTCCCACGTTGTTTCAAGGCCTTTTCAACAAACCCTATTTTGTGTATATGCCGCTACCATCTCATTTCTTGAGGTGACATCTGGTCAGATTCATTTCATTGAAAAGCCTTTTAAGCTTAGTCAAGAACATCATTTTGCTTGTGTAAATCCTCTTAACATGGCATTCCATGATATGGCATCTAGCCAGAAGTATTTCTTCGAAAAACCTGAAAGCCCAATCAAGAACAGCATTTTGTGCACACCCTACAATCAACGCTTTTCATGAGATCACATTTCTTGGAGGCATTTTGTTGATTAGTCTACGTGTCTTGTGTACGCTACCAGCGCACTTGCAATTACAACATACTGACAAAAATCTCTTTCATTTTGCTTTGATGTATGTCCAAACCCTGTTCCAAAGCTCTTATTTTGGCACAAGCTAAGAGTATGCTGGTAGGCTGACAAAGCTCTTATGAACTAGTGCGATTTTTTGTGTATATACATATCACAGTTCACACACATATATATACACAAATCAGAGTTGCACTGATGTTTGATACAGGATACGGATATGGATACGGTTTATGGATATGTCATATACATTATAAAATTAATAATGTAGATCATAAAATAAGAAAATGTATTTATAAATTATAATAATCATCGATTTTAAAGTATAAAGAAATTTATGTACTAGATACAAATTACAAGTGTTTTACACACTCCTGACCCATGGGGAAGGTAGGAAGTCGGGTATTAATTTTTTTTTGCAGGTTGTGCATGCACAAAGGAAAAATAAAATAGATTAAATGGAAGAAAAGAAACAAAGTAGGTCAATAGGGTAATAATGCTTGCATTAACTAAATACAATAAGGTAATAATGTTAATTAACTAGTAGTAGCACTCCATGGTGCAAGGATACTACCGAATTACACCGAAAAGTCCGAAAGTACTTCATAGTTGTGCCTTAATTGTAATATCTGCCCAGGACCTAAAACTTGAAACTCGAAATCTAAAACTCGAAAACCTGAAATGCCTGAAGATTTCAAACCGGAAAAATCTTGAAACACTAAAGGTACATTGCTATAAAACGTGCTTACCTTATTTGAAAGCTGAAAACATAACCTGAGAAACTCAAAATCCGATACTCCCAAATCCGAAACCCCTAAACAACATGAAAATCGGTTTTATATAAAACATGACTATTGTGTTCTAGAAATCTGAAACCCGGAAAGCCTATATCCGAAACACCTGAAAATTTTCTAGATACTTATAAAGTCATGGTACCTTTTGATTATGCCGTAGGCATTTTATTGCTGGGAAACCCTACCGCAAAGTGTCGAGCCTTTCCGATAGAGCTTTTACCAGCATCGTTCCTTGCCAACGTCCATTTTTCAGGTGCACAAATTTTGCCACTTCCCTCAGTTTTCTTCTTTTCCCTGTAATCTTGTGTTATCTTTTCCCTATGATACACCTGGTCTGTTCATTTGGATGAACATCAGAGAACCCTGATAGAAGACTACATGAATTCCATTAGAATTCAAGTTGATGCGAATCCAAGACAAATTTTGTTTTGCTGAACAAGAAAGTAAAATGTTTATTTGTGAACATCTGACACAAATGATTCTTCTGGCTCCACATAACATTCCCGAAATGGACGAGAAAGTACAACAATTTATGGAAATATTAAATGAGTCCTCATAAGGTAAAAATGGAACTTGAAAACAAAGTGCAAAGAGGTGCTGAAAATTTTCAAATAGGAGAAGTTGAGGTACAGAAACTTCAGAAGGTGATACAATACTTTAGCATCAACAATTACGTTTATGTTTACAGCCCTCAATTACAGGAATTTGGCTTGAACCTATCATCTTCGCCCCTGCAGAAATTGTGGATCATGCATTTTTCATATGACATTGGAACAATGCATCCTCAACGTGTGTCAATTAACTGTAAGTCCACAGTCCACACCAAAACACCAAACTAATGTTTTTATCATGTCTTCAGTTACTTAGCATTGCACTCGTGAATGACAGTGGCATCATAACCAATGGTTTAGGTCTGTATAATCAGGCTTAAATTACATAACTAAATCAAGATATATATTTTAAAAGATCCATATTTATTAAATTGTTGGTGCTTTGGAGTTTGACACAGGTAGCAGACAAATACAGGTGGCAAGGCGCTTCACATGTTTTCACTTCAATGTGGGTGCACTTCTAAATAATAATCGGTTTCCATTTAAAAATAAAAATTTGCATTTTAAATATTGTCCGAGCAAATGAAAAATACGAACACTTTGAATTTCACGGCCACGTATGGCTCTCAATTTTTTTAAAGGGATGGTAATTTTTCAGTATTGCCTTTCAAATTGTGCAAAACAGCATTATCAATGCAATATTTTAAAATGCAACCAACAGGTGTCCAATCTGATCAGTTCACCTTTACTAGCATACTCCCAGCCTGTGCCAAAATAAGAGCTTTGAAAGTGGGTGGGGACATCCGCCAAAGCATTATGGAGAAGGGATTTTTGTCATATGTTTCAGTTGCAAGTGCCCTGGCTGATACATATGCAAAATGTGGAAGCATGCACAACTGTTCGACAATGCCTGAAAGAAATGTGCTCTATGGACTGCACTGATTGCAGGATGTGCAAAAAATGAGTTTGTTGAAAAGGCCTTGGAAACTTTCAAGCAAATGCAATTGGCACGTGTAAAGCCAGACTCCACAACCTTTTCCAGCATCCTCCCAGCCTCTGTCAAAATGGGAGCTTTAGAGCAGGACCTCGGACAACCACCAAAGCATAATGGTAGAGGATTTTAGTTGCAAGTGCCCTAGTAGACAAGTATGCAAATTGCGGAAGCATACACAAGGCAAGTCAACTGTTTGACAAAATGCCTCAACGAGATGTGGTCTCATGGAACATACCCTGACCATGTAAGCTTCATTTTTGTTTTATTAGGATGCAGCCATGCAGGTTTAGTGGATGAGGCTGTAAGTACTTCAATGGCATGAGCACCTCTTATAGCTTTACTCCTAGAATCGATCATTATGTCTGCATGGTTGACATTCTTGGTCGTGTTGGATGTCTTGAGGAAACTCTAAACCTCATCATCAACATGCCAATTAAAACTCTGGTGGTTATGTGGATGTGTTTGCTTGATGTCTGTAGAGCACATAAGAATAGGGGGCCACGATTAATTACACCAAATCTTCTTTTTGAGTTGGATCTTCAAAATGCTGCAACTTCAGTCCTTCTATTAAATATCTATGCAGAAGTGCATGGCGGGGTGGGGTTCAAATGGTAGGTAGATTGATGAAGGATAGAGGAATTAAAACAATACCTAGATGTGGTTTAAAGGCCATAAAATGGTGCATGCTTGTTGTGGAGGAGATAGATCACACCCACGGATATAGAAGATCAATGCAAAGTTGGAGAAAATGTCTTGGGTGATGAGGGCAGCAGGATATTTTTGAAATTCAGAACATGTATTGAGTGACATAGACAGAGGAAAAAGAATTATTACTCTGCCACCATAGTGAGATGTTGGCAACTACATTTGGATTGTTAGACATGCTCCCTGGGACAACAATTCAATTTTTCGAGAACCTTTGTGTATCTGTTGACTGCCACACTACAACCAAGTTTATCTCCAAGATTGTTGCAAGACAAATTGTCGTTAGAGATGCAAATAGGTTCCATCATTTCAAAAAAGGACAATGTTCTTGTAGAGATTATTGGAAATGCTGTGTAAAGCAAGCTACAGACATAGGATGGCACTATAACAAGGTGCACCGTGTCAGACGTGAAGTGATAAAGAAGGGGCCAGGTTTTATCTACAGTTTCTTAAAGAAATTAATCGTTTGCGATTTTATCAAATTTCAACACTTAACCATTACTTTACCTGTAGAAGTTATTAACCCACAATAATCTTTTGGTCTAAATAGAAAAATAGCAAACATGAATGTAAAGATTTTATGACAATACAAATATTTTCATTATTAGCCAAGACAAATGATGAAATAGATATCGACAAATACACTCAACACCGCTTACTTATAGATCTCACACATTGCTTTGAGTTGCTATTTAGAATTTATATTTGGTAAATTCCATAAATATTACATTTCCTTTATAATTGAATCTTTGATTTTGCAGTGTCTGCAATTTTCTTTTATCAAATTACTTTCCTTTTTATTGAATTTCGGATTACTTCAAGGTATGATCATGAAGTGTTATCACTCCACACAATTCATAATGAAACAACAATAGAAATCCATGACTTCTTCTAGATCTCCCATTTTGGCACAAGCTAAGAGGATGCTGGCAAAGGTTGTGGAGTCTGGCTTGCAGTTCCAAGGCCTTTTTATCAAACCCATTTTGTGCATATCCTGCAATCATTGCATAAAATCTGCATTATCAGTGTTGTTTAAACCATTACATGAGCCTGATTAAATAGGCTTGAGTGGAACCATAATTGGTTCACCAAATACACAAGAAAACAACCAAGGAATAACATCCTAACAAATACCCATAAATGGCTCTACGGAAGAAAACAGCAAAGAAGCCTAAAACAAACCTATGTAACAAATAATTGTTACACTTATTACAAACATTTATATAATATTCTAATACCCTCCCTTAAAGACTGAACCGGAGACAACTCCAAGCCTATCTCTAAATTTTACAAATTTATCTTTACTTAGCTGTTTAGTCATTATATCAGCGGGTTGCTCAGAGGTTGGACAATAATAAAGACATGTCTTCATTATTAACCAATTGTCGGATGTTGTGGTGATGAACCTCAATGTGCTTAGTCCTAGCATGCAAAATTGGCTTCTTCACCAACTTTAGTACACACTAATTGTCGCAGAAGATAGGTATGAGACAAGATGCATCAAGTTGAAGGTCACCAAATACTGATTGAATCCACATCAATTCTCTACCTGCACTGACAACTACTTTGTACTCAGTTTTAGTGCAAGACAATGCAACTGTACTCTGAAGCTTACTTTGCCATGAAAATGCTCCTAAACCAAGAGTAAAAATGTAACCTATTGTAGACTTTCTTGAATCAACTAATCCTGCCCAATCTCTGTTAGCTCAAAATCAACAGTTTGTTTATATAGAATGCCAAAGTCAGGAGTTCTTTTGACATATTTGAGAACTCATTTTGTAGCTTGCCAATGTTCTTTATGTGGTTTAGACATGAAACAAGAAAGATAGTTGACTGCGAAACACAAATCTGGTCTAGTAGTAAGATAAGTCAAACTACCTACTAATTGTCGATACACTGTTTCATCAACCGGTGGTGAATCAGTGTTAGTTGAGCGTTTTGTCCCAACTTCCATAGCTGTGGCTATTGGAATATAATCTGACATTATGAATTTCTCTAACAAAGATTTGGCATATTTTGTTCGGGATACAAAAATAGTGTAGCCAAAATTATAACACTGCCAAAATTCAACACCTAAACAATATTGAAACAGCCCTAAATTAGTCATTTCAAACACAGAATAGATGTCGGCTTTCACCTATTCAATCAAGTCATTACTACTTCCGATGATGGCAAGATCATCAACATAGACAACTAAGACCACAATGTCATCACCAATCAATTTAACATAGAGAGTGGATTTTGCATCACTTCTTTTAAAACTTTACTCTCTAAGATATTTATCAATTTTAAAATACCAAGCTTGAGAAGCCTGTTTAAGTCCATACAATGACTTTACTAACCTGCAAACCAAATGTTCTTTTCCAGGAATCTGAAATCCTTGTGGTCGTACCATGTACACCTCTTCCTCTAAGTCTCCATTCAGGAAAGCACTCTTAACATCCATCTGATATACCAACCAACCAAACTGAGCAGCTATAACAATAAACATTCTTAATGTTCTACCATTTTTACTGTAGGAGCAAAGGTTTCTTCATAATATACTCCTTCATGAACATATCCATTAGCAGCAAGACATGTTTTATACTTATCTAGAGAATCATTTGACTTACACTTAACTTTGTAAACCCATTTACAACAAATGGATTTCTTTCCTTGGGGTAAATCTGACAAAACCCAAGTCCCATTTTTCATTAGAGCATCATACTCCACCTTCATGGCAGATTCCCATTCTGACTTGCCTTTTGCTTCTGCATAAGTATGTGGCTCAAATATCTATGAAACAGTTGAATTTAAGGCAAAATCTACCTGTTCATTGCTTTGCACTGTGTGTTTCCCTAATCTCATAGATCTTCCTTCCAATGATTTTGGAAGCTCATCTTGTCGGACATCCTGCATTGTTTTATAGTACCACTTTGGTCTTTTTAGCAGAGTAGTTGAATCATTGTTTTACTTGATCCTTCCATCGAGCTATACTTTTCTGGTGTGGGCCTTTTTAAGTCTTGTTCCACTTTAGTACTAGCACTTGCTTCATAATCCTCATTACGAATCCAAATATTACTAGTATCAGTAGGTGTACCATCTTTTGAGAAATATGGAACTTTCTCATCTATTGTTACATCTCTACTTATAACAACCTTATTTGTAGAGATATCTAGTAATATATATGCTTTGGATTGCTCACTATATCCCACAAACATGTACTTTTTACTTTTAGCATCTAATCCTCTCATTTTTTCTTTTGGAATTAATGCTAAAGCAATACAACCAAAATGTGGAAATCACTTACATCAGACTTTCTCCTTGACCATGCTTCTTCAGGAGTTATGTTTTGACAACTTTACAAGGACTTCTATTTAGGATGTAGACCGCAGTATTGGCAATTTCTGCCCAATACCAAAAAAGTACATTTATGCTTTGCACGATACATCTAGCCATCTCCATAATAGTCCTATTCCTCTGTTCCACAACTCCATTTTGTTGTAGAGTGTAAGGAGTAGTATATTGTCTATGGATACCTTCTTGTGTGCAATATGTTTTGAACTGTTTTGAGACAAACTCACCTCCATTGTAAGATCGGAGTGTTTTAACTTGTTTACATGATTTTTTATCAGCCAATGTTTTCCATGTAACAAAGTTATATAAGTATTCTAATTTCTTATTTAGGAAATACATCCACATTTTCCTAGAAAAACCATCAACAATCAAAAAGAAACAAAGTGTTCTGGACATTGTACAAGTTTTCATTAGAGCATGTAGATCTGCATGAACCAATTCTAATACATTTTCTACCCTTCATGCTTTACCAGTAGGAAAAGGATGCCTAATTTATTTACCCATCTGATATCATGTACAAACATTATGATTCTCTTCAATTGATGGAATCCTATTCACCATTCTAGTTTTACTCAACATGTTCAAATATTGGAAACTAAGATGACCGCATCTTTCATGCCAAAGAGTACTAGTATGCTCAATTGATGTTAATGCAAGGTGTTCTACTGACCTAGGATCTACAAGGTTGTATAATCCTCTTTCGCTAATGCTAATTTATTTACCCATCTGATATCATGTACAAACATTGATGAGTCTCTTCAATTGATGGAATCCTATTCACCATTCTAGTTTTACTCAACATGTTCAAATATTGGAAACTAAGATGACCGCATCTTTCATGCCAAAGAGTACTAGTATGCTCAATTGATGTTGGTGCAAGGTGTTCTACTTACCTAGGATCTACAAGGTTGTATAATCCTCTATTCGCTAATGCTGGTAGCAAGTATCTAATCATTGCAGAGTAATTGCTATACATTTGTTTCAGTCAAATTTCATTACCAAACTTTATATTTTTGGTGATTTCACTTATGGAAAGGAGATTTTTATTCATATCTGGTACATATCTAACATTGCAAAATGTATATCAGTAATCATTGTTTAATGTGATTTGAGCATCACCACATCCCCTAACATAATGTGTCCATCCATCACCTAAGGAAACTATGTTTTTACTACTATCATCCTCAATGAGATTTACATACTAATCTTTGTGACATGTACCATCACAAAGCGCCCGAGTCAAAGTACCGAATGTGTGACTCTTCAGAGTGATTATGTGATGCTACAAAGGTAAAATCATTAGATTCTTCCTCTTCAGCTTCCTTTACAACATGAGCATATCTAGATTTCTTGTTTCCATTAGTCATATCTTGTCGATTACGACAATTTTTCTTGAAATGACCTAATTCTTTGCAATAAAAGCATTTCCATTTAGACTTCTTAAAGAACTTACATTACTTTTGTCGCTTTTGGATGTGTCCTTGTTTGCATTCCATTGTTTTCCCTTGCCTTTTAACCTTGTGAAGAAAGCATTTTCTATAGCAATTGATGTAGAGGCAACCGTCTCATCTAGCATCCTTTCTTTCTACATGAGAAGTGTAGACAACTTCTTATAGTTGATTTCTTGTGTCTTCGCGATCATGTGCAATGACTCAATGAATGAGTTAAAAGATGGAGGTAAATTTTGTTGTACCAAATGCAATCAAATCCTGCTCATCTACAAGTTTCTCAACTACTTTCAGTTGATCACAGATATCCTTCAGCTGCAACAAAAAGTCAGAAGTTGACCCACCTTCCTGCAGTTTAGTCGAAAACAACATTTTCTTCAAATACAACACCTTACCGGCTTCTGAAACCTGGCACTTTGAAGTCAAACTTTTCCACAAATCTGAAGCTACCGTTGCATTTCTAACTTTTGGAATTAAGTGGTCAGCAACAGAGAGTTTAAGCAACATTAAAGCTTCACGATGACGCTTATCATAATCATAAGGGTCATCATCTAGTCTAGTTTCTTTGGCAAGTACAATTTGATCGAGATTCCGATACCCACAGATGGTGAGTATCTTGTGACTCCATGAACTGAAGTTTTTTGCCAGTCAAATTTTGAGAATCTAGCAACAATAAATGTTGTAAACTAGTCATTTTGACCTAGTTTTTCACTAAAACAGCTAAATAGGAAAAACCATAAAGGTTTTTACAAAATTTCTTTTGCTCGCCGATTCTATTCTGAAACTGGACAACATTGTCGGTTTTCAGCAAAAAAATGCTTTACCGTTTATGAGAAATTAAATTAACAGTTTTCCGTAATGTTGCCTAAAAATGACGGAAAATTTAAAATCCCAAGATTTACAAATTTTTTGACCAAAATTCTTTTTGCATTTGGTTGCAAACCTCTAAATAGACAATGTGACAAATTTTCAAGGTTTTACTCCTTTCCATTATCCCGAGATGGAATTAACAATCTCCCAGGCAATTTGAATGGGCAAATAAAAAAAAAATTCTAAACTTTAGATGAATAAATATTTTAAAACATTTAAAATATTTCTTCAAATTTCCTTTTCCCTAAAGTTTTATGAAAAGGGACAACTTTAGTTTAAATTGTTATAAACTATTATTGACCAATCGGCAATCACACATAACCTGTGCAGCTGCATTTCATTTTGCATATGGCATCTCTCTTATCAAAATCCACGCTTCTCCTTCACCGTGTTGGTATGCGGCTTTTTGAATAGAGAATAGGAGATCCAAAGCCTCTCTTCAAGCAATAAAATAATGACTTTCCACGCTTTTCCTCAACACCAAATAGAAACTATTAATTTCGGGCAAGTACAAGCAGCGTCTTACTTCCTTCATCAAGCTTTCAACAACAGCAATTGACAGTCGTGCCTCTATTAACAGCAGCAATGTCCTCCTCCAGGAATAAGCAATATCACACCTTTATTATAGCGCCATACCTCTAGAACAGTAAAAAAAACTCACCAAATACTCAAAACGTCTCAGCAAATGCCTTGGAAAAGCAAAACACCTCACCTTTGGCACGTCCTCCTTTCACAGAGAATGTTTCTCTCTCGTACAAGATCTTCACCAGGTGCATTTATTCACTATGCTTCCTCCCTAACAAGATCTCCTCCCTCAAGGTTTCCTTCTAGGCTTGCCCAACCATGAGATCTGATACAGCACTGTTTAATCCTTTACATGAGCCTAATTAAATAGGCTTGAGTGGAACCATAATTGGTTCACCAAATACACAAGAAGATAAGAAAGGAATAACATCCTAACAAATAGCCATGAATGGCTCTATGGGAGAAAACAGCAAAAAAGCCTAAAACAAGCCTATGTAACAATAATTGTAAAAATAATTGTTACACTTATTACAAACATTTATATAATGTTTTAATATTGCAGTCCATGAGACCACATTTATTTCAGATTTTCAAGCATTTAGTCGCACGATTCACATATAAATATTTACCAAAGCACTTGCATTCACATACCAATCGCATGCTTCCACACTTTGCATAAATATTTACCAAAGCACTTGCATCTACAACATCTGTCAAAAGTCCCATCCCTTCTCCATTATGCTTTAGCGTATGTCCAAAGCTGTTTCAAAGATGGGCCGACCCAACTGCTGGTTGAAAATCACTGTCCAAAGCTGTTTCAAAGATTCTATTTTAACACATGATGAGAGTATGCTAGCTGGTGAACTGATCAGGTATGTCCATGGGCCACAGGAATGACATAAATGTAGTATCTACAGCCCTCACCCACTAAACTTGCACAACAATAAAGTAGTATCTACAGCCCTCACCCACTAAACTTGCACAACTGCATGCTAATAAAACAAAAATGAAGCTTACATGGTCAGGGTATATTCCAGAGTGCTTCATTGCTTCAAAGAGTTTAAGAGCATCCTTGCAAAAGCCATTTTGTACATATCTGGCAATCATGGAAGTCCATGAGACATCATCTCTTTGAGCAAGTTTTCCAAATAGTTCACATGCGTTGTGTATGCCTCGACATTTTGTATACGTGTCTACTAGGTCACTTACAACTACATCTAACAAAAATTAGCTTTTGATTATGCATTGATGGATGTCCATGACATATTCTAAATCTCCCAGTTTGGCACGGGTTGGGAGGATGTTAGAAAAGGTTGTGGAGTTTGGCTTTACACCCTACCAATTACATTTGCTGAGAAGGTTCTTGGGCATTTTCAACAAACCCATTTTGTGCATATCCTGCAATCATTGCAGTCCATGGGACCACATTTCTTTCAGGCATTTAGTCGAACAGTTTGCATGCCAAAGACATGCTTCCACACTTTGTATACATATCTTTTAGAGCACTTGCAAAGTTACTACATATGACAAAAGTCTTGTTCCTTCTCCATTATGCTTTAGTGTATATCCATGCCCTGTTTCAAAACTCCTATTTTAACACAAGCTAAAAGTATGATAACAAAGGTGAACTTTTTAGATTGGACACTAATTGGTTGCATTTGGTGAAACATTGGAAATGTTTCACGAGGATGCCCATTTCTTCTATAAGTTGCTTCACTAGCATGGATGACACTACCGATATATATTGTATATAAATTTCACAAGAAATAACTGCTGCCATTCAAATTGTTGTCAGATAATTCTTTCAAAATATATTATAAGTAATTAGATGGATACTTACCAGTATGAGAGAAGCACCAATACCTGAGCACCCTTACTCCAAGGTTTCAACATGAAACTATATGAAACAATATGGAGGGGATTCAGTCTTTTTGGAGGAGGATCCACCTGTAATAATATTGAAGTCTCAAAGCTCCTAGGATGAGGTCAGAGGATATGCAATGAAATACTAATCTAGCACAAGGTGCAAACAGAAAGGAAAAGAGGAGATACATCAAACTAGGTATGTCGAGATCTTTGTTCCAAGAGTAAGATCAATTTCAACAAGGATTTAAATGACAACATGATTAAATGTTGTGGCGAATGTCAAATATTGAATTCAACCTGAAAGAAATAAAATTAATAAGGGTATTAAAATTTTCACAGAAAAAATGGGTACATGCAATATCTGGTAATATTAAGGGGTATTTTATGATAGGAATGGGTACAGGCAATATCTGGTAAAATTTAGGGGCACTTTATGATAGGAATAGTTTATTGCGAGGGGGTAGTAATAATAGAATATCGAGAGGTAGAACTAAAAATAGAGGTATTATTTAGTATCCTACGAAGGAACGTGATATCCACAAGTTTACTTAGTGAATCCCCCGTGGAGATACCGTGCTTTCTAGATTAAGCATCTCAATTATTATTTTCAATATGGACATGTTGACAAAGAGGCATCATTCTAAAGATCATCCAGTGCTGCAAACATCCCACCTCGTAATCCCTGAAGGATGCATTCTTTCATTGAGTAAATATAACAACAAGTATTCATTGCAAGTTTGTATTGTGTTGTGTATTTGGAATTTCATGCATATATATCTTGTGTGGAATGATGTTTAAAGTATATGATTTCATTTTGAATCCTCATCTAACTATTGGCCTGTCAGACTTATGAACCAATTAACGTGCTTCAAAGCTTACCAATTTTACAATGATGTCAAAAAATTCTGAACACAAGCCATTCCTCTTAAGTGTAGTCTCAAGCTGTAGAGCAAGATAGCTCAGATGCAACCTTAGAGAAGTCAGATTTCCCTTAATTCCATCGGACAAGGCTGATCATTGCTTTTAATTTTTAAAGGGTAAAATTAAGACTCACACAAAGAAATTTAGGAATTCAAGGTTGTTCATAATATTCGAAGTTAAAGACAATGAAAAATGTATGAGCACTTGTCATTCTGACAAATTCTAGGCCTTCAATTAAGTTTTTATAGATACACAATCCCACATTAAGATTGTGACATGGATCAGCCTTATTGGCTTCAAATTCAGAACACAAATTGCCAAGCGGATTCTCTGACTACAGGTGAGTCTTTGTGGTCACTACAACAGTAGCTCCTTTATTTGAAGGGAGGCCTGCCCAGGCCTCATCTCCAGCACATAAGGTGGATATACAAGTTATGTCTGTATCATCAATTACAGGATTCAATTTCAAGTGGCTCTTCCAGTGTGCATAGCCTACCTAGTGTTGTAAGCCTTGTACATTAACACCTATAGAAAAGAAAATAACATAGATGGTTCAGTTGAGGAGACAGTCCAATTCACTTTATTGACTGACATATGCTAAGTCACAAAGTTCAAGTTCGAGTTCAAGTTCAACGAGGATAAAATTCAATTGAAGTTCGTCATTAGTTGAAGTTTGAAAAAAAATTGCCATTAAGTTCGAGTAATATATAAAATAAAAAATAATAATAATTATAAATATTGAAATAAATATAATAAAATTAAGATTAAAAACAAATAAATTAAAAAATAAAAAATAAAAAACAAGAATAAAATATTAATAAATATTAAATATGTATTAGTAAAGATATATAAAACAAATCAAAAATAACTAAACTTTAAAATCTTTAACCAGATCATAATTAACATCTAAAATAAAAGGATAATAATGAATGAATTAAAAAAAAAAAATTATAATAAATTGAAAGCAATGAAAAGCTCTTCCGCGACATCGAACAAGGAACTCCTGATTTGCACAGTTCTACGATGCTGGTCACAGTCCCTGAGCTCGGCCCAGTCCTGTGGGTTGTGGGATGATGATGGTCACAGTCTCCTGTGGGCTGTGTCGTGACAGGACATGCATAAAAAATAAACCTTGTCATTCAAACGTGAAGTGTGAACAAAGACATCCACGCAGCTCCTCAAGCCGGGCCACATGTTGTCACAGTGTCACCCATGACTACCTCCGTGTCATACAACCCACACACCTGCAGAAACCCTCAGTGAACTGTAATGAATTTGGACGAACTTATGGTTTCAGGATTTTTAATTGTCGAATTTTGAATTTTTATGTAAAAATTCGGCGAACCTTGTGACATAGGTAATATGTAACACCATAACCATATTGAGAACGTCCAGTTTTAGCATGCTGGCAGGTTATTGCTAAGGTATTATGCACATTTTATGTGCATAATACTTGATTGACATGTTGAAAAAGGTACCAAATTAAAAATTGGTATCTGCGGGACTGTAAGTATGACATTAAAAATATAGCAAAATGTTTTGAGGTAGTCCAATACAGCCACATGGTTAGAGAGGGTAACAAGCTAGCAGATTATCTTGTTAACATGACAATCTCGAGAAAATTAAAGGATGTGTCGGTTTTCAGAATTGAAAACAACATAAAGGAAACAAAAAAATCGGAGGGAAGTATTAACAGTCTTGGTCAACAGAGAGCTAGGTGAAACTGATTATTGAAAGAAGAGATCTTTCAGAATAATCTTTTGGAATGTTAATGGTTTATCTTAAATATTCTTTACTTCTAGAATTATTTTACAGCCTTGTATATTAGATCGTACCTTGGAAAGGGGTGTTCTTGAAGCTTTTACAATCAAGATGCTTATATAAAGCTGATTGTTCCGTTTTTACAGCAACGTAATTCCCTTTTTGATAACATTTTAAACCTTGTCAAAAAAAAGTATGTACAAAATGCTTACAGCTATTATTTTGACTTCTAATTAAAATTAAATCACATGCTCTTTTTTGAAAAAGAAGAGAAATATATCAGTGAAAGAACAATCTAACCATTCACATCACTGCTATGCATGTTTTGTAGCTTCCGGTAAAGAGATCAGCTTCAGATCAAACAACAAAAACATACAAAGACATTCAATAAAGTAAAAAAGAAAAAAGACATTGGATGTACGTTGGCAGCGAAGAAGCCTTTTCCCGCATGCGTTGGATGAAGCGTCCATTGTGGAAACTACGTCCGGCCACATCTGCATGGTGCCCCTCTAATGGATAAGCCACTTTCGTATGTTTTCCTTCCTTAAACAAGGCATATCCCAGGACATGTTGGGCATCAATTTCTTTAACACAGTCTGGGTAAGAGAAAAATTGTAAGAATGATATTACTATTAGGATATAAGAGAAACCAATCAATGCAGTGTTTACCCGAGTCTGTATAGCAAATTAAAAATTCTGAATCAGTGCATGCCATACAGAAAATCTCATTTCATACAAGCCTACAGGAATCTTCATCAATGTTCCATTTAGGGAACAGCCAATTTCTTTTGATCATATATTCTCATCAAATAGTGCCCAATAACTTAGAAGTGGAATCAAATCCCAAACAGAGCATATAAGAATCCTCTTTTATATACAACAAACTCTTGCCGAGCTAAATCACTAAGGCAAATAACATGTTGCATAAAATATCAAAGGCAACAGACTTGCCTTCAAGACCGAGCTCAACCAGTTTCAAGTAACCGCCTGGCTGTAAAAGCTCCCCTACAATTCTATCAGGTTCAGTCAAATCCCTCTCAAGAATAAGAACACGTCTTCCATCCTGCATTGCATTGGATAATGGAAATGAGAAAGTAACACACAAACTGTCATTCCATAAATATTTGTTGCAAAGCTCTCAACTAAGTCAAGCCTTCTAGAAATGTTTTCATTTTTAACATTGCTCTTTTAGAGATTATATGAAATTTCCAACTTATTACATCTTGCTTCATGTGATTTTGTAGCTGCGTGTTAAACATAGAATCAATTCGTAGAAAAAGCATTTACACGGATACAGTGAGCAATGTCAAAAAAATATTTTTGCGCATGGGCTGCATCATGAAGCAGATCATTTCATTACAAAAGCACAGCTTCTAGCTAGGCCAAACGTAAGGCGCATTTTCAGCAGTGTTCCATAAAATTATAAATTTTATTGATTTCTAATCCCAGAAAGTTTATTAACCTTTTTTATAAAATGTACGTCGATGAAAGTTTCCCCCCAATAAAAGCCCCGTATGTACATTGCTTAATTTTTGAAACAGAGAATCGCCAACCAAACTACACTCGTAAAAAAACTATCATTCCTTCAAAAATTTCCTATTTCAATAATATTTCAAAAATTCTTTGTCGGATCTAGAGACTGAGGCATTTGATTTAAACTAGGGCACGGAAGAGAGAGTTTTCTAAAAAGATAAACTGAAGAAAAAATGAATTACCTTGCCGAGTGTGTAAGCGAGAGCCGAACCCGCGACACCTGCTCCAACAATGATAACATCTGTTTCCTCCTCCCCTTCATTTTCATTCTGTACAGCGCTGCGGATTTGCATTGTCGTTGTCGTTGCTCTTGAATTCTGCTTCCGACTCTTTGAAATTACCGAATAAGATATTACTAGCAAAAGGATAGCAAATGCCGTTGTAAACCCCAAGTAGTCCATTACAATTTTTGCTCAGGTCTAATTTCACCTGATTTTATGTGCCTGGACAAAAGTATGTTCTTCCCAATATTTATTTTTTATTTTTATTTTTATTTTTATTTTATTTTTGTAAGTTCATTAGAGGAATCATTACATATTACAATTTTAGCATAGTCTCTACCAGCGTCGGTAAACTTTAGCTTGGCGTGAGGAAGGGGACCACCAAGAGTTCAAGTTTCATACCGCCTCTGTACCACTGGGGCACACTTCATACCGCCTTCGTACAGCTGGCCCACACTCAAGGACATTGGTTAGACTACTTCATTAGTACCATTGTACAACTATCGCGCATTCAAGGAGTTGATTCAAACACGATTTCCCGAAAGTTATTTTTGTGAAGTCCTTGAAGTATTCATCCCATTAGAGAACATTTTTTTAGTAGCTTGTAATATTTTGTAATTTTGAGGGTCTTCGCATTTATGGAGTTTAGTTCTTAGCGACGATGAATAGAGTGTAATCACCATTAGAACTAACATCGTTAAGTTTGTTTCATGTTTTTTGTTCCATGCTCTTTCCAACATTTTTTGTGAGTCACAAACCAAGTCAACGAACTAGGAGATATGACCCCAACAAGGAACACAAAATAAAATAATAGCAATAATAGGATAGATTTCAAATTTTTCCACTTTTGTCTTTTCGAATTCATCCATGTGGTGGATGCCAACAGTCTCCATATAAGATGACCTTTTAGTTCCCATCTGGAACCCTTCATATTTTATTTTTAGCAACTTTTCATATTCTCTATTGTATAGTTATAAAGCAACCTATTTTGAATAAAGACATAGACCTTCAGGCATACATCCCTCTAATAGAGTTTGTCAATTTGTATACATTTTGAATTGCAATAAAAATTAATTTGTTTTATAGCTCTTTCATTATGAGTTGATTGTTATAGCACATTAAGCACCATTGTTAGTGTGTTGTCCATTTGGTTGCACCTCAATCCAAATTAGTGGTATAAGAGCAAGTTCGATCCACTCTTGCATGTAAGAATGCATGAGGTCAAAATACCAAAAGCACAGTGTCCAGACCCACGATCCTTCATATTACCTTCCTTGTCACTTCAAACGACCTTAAACAATGCAAGAGAAAATGGGAGATCCTTTTAGAGAAATACTTGATGAAGCCCTTAAGAGGTAGAGGAGGGAGATGGTAGCATAGTTCGTCAATGTCCTCTCTTGTGTCATGTCTGCAACAGGCCCCCTGCCTTTGTAAATGCACCTGCCTTAAGTAGACCCTTTGGGAGCCTAACATTGTTTAAGGTACAAGTAAATTTTTACATTCAACAGTTTGAAGGAAATTTTGATATTAATGAATTGGATAAATAGCTCAATCAACTAGAACCATATTTCTCTATCAATGATTTTTCTGATGATGAAAAGATAACGTTTGCACTTCTGAAAGCATCTCTACATGTCAAAAAATGGTGGGAATCATACTTCATACAAGATGATGATAATGATTATGTAATGGTCAATTTGAAACCCCCATAAACATGGAGTGGTTTCATAGAGGCCATCAGAGGAGAATATTAATTAGTGAAGAACTATGAGGACCAATTCAAAAAAGTGTACTAGTTGCGTCAGGGTCATGATCCGACAGTGCAAGCCTACACCGATGAGTTTCATACCCTATTGGTAAACGTGGGTGCACGCGACACTGAGAAGCGTTGGATTTTCAAATATTGCAGCAAGTTGCAATATTACATCGAGGAAGATATTGGGTTTTGCAAACATCAATACTCTTGGGGAAGCCTATTGATATGCAGTCAAGATTGAAGAATGGTCCAAATGCAAGGGGAAATAAAGATCCTTCATATTCCAAGAAAGGGAAAGATAACACCAAACAATAAGGAAATGATGTACCGCCACAAAAGCAGGATGAGAAGTAGACGTGGAAAGAAAAGTCACAAAAAGATGTAGGAATGTGGTGTGAGAGGCATAAGAGAAGGTACAGTGACACAAAGGACTGTTGATTTTTCAACAAAACTTTGCTAACAGAGTTGTGAGAGCCAAATGCACAAGAAACCTCCACATAGAACCAAGGTATACATGAAGAAGGGGAGCCAATTATGGATGCATATCAATATACTAATGTTGCCACCAGATGAATAGTCTCCACCAAAAGAGGATGCAAAATGACTATTTCACTCACATATGTGGGTAAATAGTACAACTCTTCACTTTATTCTAGATATTTTTAGTCAAAAGAATCTAATACCTTAGTAAAGAGATTGAATCTAGTAACAACTCCTCACCCACAACCATACTCTATTGGATGGGTCAGTCAGGGAATAGACATTTGTGTGAATCGATAGTGTTTCCTTCCCTATGCAATCAAACCATTCAATGATGTGGTGGTATGTGATGTTGCACCATTAGATGTCTGTAATGTGCTTCTTAGACAACTATACATGTGGGATGGACATGGTGTCAACGAGGCTCGTCCTAGGAGCGTCATCGTCACTTTAGGTCATAATCGTTATCACATCTCGGAGGTAGCCCCTGCTAAATCAGTGGCCATGATCAGTGGAAAGCAATGTCGAAGGT
Organism: Taxus chinensis; assembly: GCA_019776745.2. Taxonomy (NCBI): domain Eukaryota; kingdom Viridiplantae; phylum Streptophyta; class Pinopsida; order Cupressales; family Taxaceae; genus Taxus; species Taxus chinensis. The sequence continues at coordinate 910,141,608 of CM034147.1, read as the reverse complement.
TGATTTCTCAAACTAGGACCTTTGTCCTACTCATGATTAGGCCTGAGGATAAGCAATAGGTTGCAGCAACTACAAGAGTTGTCTCACCTATCCAAATTATGTTAGCAGAAGCATGGATCGAATGATATTTGAATGCATAAATGTATTCATACCACCAACAGGTGTGCTTTTGCATTGTCAGATGAAGTATCCAATTGACTTGGTCCCTAGAACATCACTCTCAGATGGATCATATTTATGAGCTAATTAATAATGGGCACATTCGACCAAATGCATCACCTTGTGAGATCTCGATTGTTCTTGCCCAAAAGAAAGATGGGATTTGGTGGCTTTGCATTGACTATCACGACTTGAACAAAATCATAGTAAATAAGAAATACCTACTTCCACGGATTGATGGCCTCTTGAACTAGCTCCGAGGAGCCCAATTTTTCACAAATATTGATCTGAAGTTAGGGTACCACCAAATACCCATTAATCATGTAGATGTTTGGAAAACTACATTCAAATCCGACGAGGGCTTGTTCAAATGGTTGGTTATGCCTTTAGGGCTAATAAATGAACCTGCAACATTCATTATAATGATGAACGATATGCTGTGACCATTGATTGATTCATTTTTTATTGTTTACCTGGACTACATTCTTGTCTTCAGTAAAAACATGTGAGGGGCACATTCAATATGTCCAATAAGTTCTTCAGAACTAACATTAGCATGACTTCTATGTAAATAGAGAGAAGTGATCCTTTTGTATGGATATTATCTAATACTTGGGATACATCATCAATAAATATAATGTGCATGTGGACCCAGAAAAGATCTAAGTCATTCAAAACTGGTCGATAACAGAGATTGTCACCAAACTTCAAAGTTTCTTTAGACTAGACAACTTATATTGTAGGTTTATGCTTGGTTTTTCTCACATTACATAACCTGTAAATCATGTGACACACGAAGGAACAAAAGAAAATTTTGTATGGATACAGGCACAAAAAAAGGCATTTACATGGATGAAGGAGAGACTTCGTTCGACACCAATTTTATTGTTAGATCTACAACAACTATTTGAGATTGAAATAGATGCTTTAGAATATACACTTGGCACAATCCTCACCTAACATGGGCATCTAGTAGCATAATGATTTAATTTAATTTATTTTAAATCTATATTTCAGAGTAACTATTGTAATAAATAATGTATGAATGCTAAAATACAGTAATGACACAAGCAATAAAGCATGTAAAATGTGAAACCCTGAGCAAAAAGGAAAGATAGAAAGACCCAGTTGATTTATGAGTGAACATGAAGTGATGTGGGCAAGTAAAAGTGTTGAACACGCTAGAAACAATGTCGTTAATACTCACTATAAATTATGGAACTCAGAAATGACGCAGGACATGGGCGCCCACAAGAGGAAAAAGGCGCATGGGCCCTGACGAATGGATCTAGGCATTGGCGGTCGTGTAAATGCTCAGTAACTTATTTCTTCTTAGCTCTTGTTTTTCAATTGATATGCTCTCTTTAATTATTGAGGGTATATGTAACCTGCAAAAATAGAATAACTACCTACATGTGTCCACAAACCACATCAAATCTAATAAAAAAGATGCACAATGTGGAACCAAATTGACCTCGGAAGTCACCCGAAGATTAAACTTACTTCTAAGGGTTGCACTACATCTTGTACCCCATGTAGTTCTTGTGTGTGTATGTAGAAATGGTGCCTTGGGATTCCCTTGTGCATGTTACACAATGACAGCGGGCTAGATCTAGAATGTAGCAATGTACAATATGTGTGGATGGAATAGAATAGAATTCCCCTCCTATGCAACATATGCAGAAATGATGCAACCCTTGTCCCTTGTATGGATGCTAGATGAATGCCTTTGGAATGCAAGCTTAGGTGATGATAATAATGTTTAATGTTTTGGTCCTTAGTTTTGAGAAGTAACTAAGTATATACATGATTCCCTTGTTTGAATGTCGTAATTGACAACTGGAAGGTCGACCCATAAGTGGAAAAGATGCCCAAAAGATAAAAGAGACCCAAAAAGAGCGAGTAAAGGTGAGAAAGGGTCAAGAACGCCCAGTATGGATAGAAGTGCTCGAGCACTGGTGTCCGAACCGAGTGCTAGTGTCTGAAGTCATAAAAGATAAATCAGTCAAGTTTCGTCGGGGTTGTAGGGTGTGTAAGACCAAAGAGAAAGTAAGAAACAAAGAAAAGAGGCCAAATATAGTTTTCAACCAGTAGTTTTTTTGCTTAGGAATCATATACACATTAGTATGTTTTTGGACCTATAAATGTTCCCAAGTGCGTGATTTTGTGTCTGCATGTACCACTGACACCTTCTTTGACACGGTGCACAAGTGCTCGACATTTGACACAGAGTTGTACATCATTGTGCAAGCATGTAAATAGTGTAAGTACTAAATTTTGGGAAAAGATATTATCATACACATAAATCATAAGCCTTTTTAGTTCATGTAAAGCCAAGGTAAGTTACAAAATGATCATCACCAGGGGTGTTCCATCTATCTATGACAGTTACATCTCAACACCATGCATAAGAATGTGAGTTCAAATCAAGTGGTTGATTGTTTGAATTATCCCCCAATAACTTCTTTTACAACAATCCTCGACTTATGTGAACATAAGACATCATAGTGGCCTTAAATGTATGAACATGACCCTAATTTTTTTGACATATATCAGGTTCTAAGGCCTGGAAAATTATCTTATTTACATGGGGGGTTCTATGCCACATGTAACACCTTTGTGTAATTGTAAGGGAACGCAAGAAATTGATTTGAGAGACTCACTACTGTCAGGTTGAAAGTCACTTTAGAGTAGAGAATATAGTGGCAATCTTGCATAATTATTTCTACTGGCCAAAGTTTTGTCATGATGATATCAGATACGTTGGGTCCTGCATAACTTCCATGATTACCAAGCCATCCTATTGAAATCAGGGTCTTTACACCCCTCAACCAATTCCACAAACATTGTGGGAGTTTGTCACAATGGATTTCATGTCAGGTCCCCCTTCCACCAAGTATGGTCATGACTGTGTTTTTGTGGTGCTTGACAGGCTCTCAAAAATGGCAATCTTGGCACCTTGTAAGGAGACAATCGTAACATAGAAGACTAAAAAGTTCTTCTTTGAGCACATTTAGGTTCATTTTGGCCTTCCAAAAAGAATTTTGGCGTATAGTGATTCCATATTTGTGGGTATCTTTTGGTCTACACGAAGATTTGTGATGGACACAAAATTGAACAAGTCTACTACATTCCACCCTCATACCAATGGGAAAACAAAGGTAGTTGACCACGTGACTATGCATCTTCTTCAGATGTATCACTCTAAACATCCAAAAACATGGTATGAAAGTCTCGTGTATGTCCAACATAGTTATAACCAAGCTCTACATAGCTCTACATGACATAGCCCATTTCAGGTACATCTTGGATTACAACCATTGACTATCGTAGATGTAGCATTTCCCCTTATGTTGGAAGAAGAATCTACCCATACGCAAAAAGGGGTGGATAATACAACCAAATACATGGAATGAATTCAACACATCCAACGAGTTCATGATATTCTAGAACAATCCAACCAAAAGTACAAGTAGCATCGTGATGCTCCATTGGGTTCCTCATCAATTCCAAGACAGGGATAAGTCTGGTTATATCTAAAGAAATAGTGAATGAAGGGTCCATCCATGAAACTCGGACCTTTGTGATATGGTCCATACACCATAACCAAAAAAAATGGCCTGAGAACGCATTTGAGCTCAATCTTCCACCCTACCTCGGCTTACATCCAATTTTCAATGTTGAGCTGCTCTGCCCATACTTTCCTCCGCTCTTAGATACCTTAGACATTGGTGAGTAGATGTAGAGTATATAGTTGAACCCAAACTATGTGACACCATTGAACTTTGATCAAATCATTGACGGGGTAGTCAAGCACATGAAACATCAACAAATCACACTCTACAAAGCATTGAACGCATGACAGATGACACATAAAGTGAAGTGGTTCACCAAGAGCCAAATTGAGAATTCATTTCTAGACATGATAAAAAATCTATGAGCAATGGGGTCCATTGTTTCTTAAGAAATAATGTATGATCCAAAACAAAAAGTTTGAAAAGTTATTTATGGAAAGTCTTGAAAATCTATTTTTTGTAGTTTTTTTCATAAGCTTTTAATATTATTGTAATTTTGAGGGTCTTTGGAGCATTTCTATAGTTTCAACCTTTGCAATGATAAATATAGTGTAATCACATTTGGAATTGACATCTTAAAGTTCATTTTGTGCTCTTTCTAATGATTCATGTGGTTCACAATTCATGTCAACGGGTTAGAAGATATGATGTCAACAAAAAGCACTAAATAATATAATAGTAATAATAAGATAGATTTCAGATTTTTCCACTTTTATATTTTTTAAATCCATCCCTAAGGTGGATACAAATGATCTCCATGTAAAATGACCTTTAGGTTCCATCCAGAACCCTTTGTATTCTATTGTTAGCAATGTTTGACATCCTCCATTGTATAGTTATAAGGTAGCTTGTTTTGAATAAAGAGATAGATCTTTGAGCATACATATCTCTAATGGAGTTTTCTAGTTTATATACATCTCAAATCGTGATAAAAATCAACTTGTTTTACAATTCTTTCATTTTAAATTGATAGTTATAACACATTAAGCACTATCATTAGTGCGTTGTCCATTGGATTGCACCTCAATCTAGATAAAGAGCACTAGTAGTGTTACAAATATTGAACTATTATTGGGATATCCTTTGTTTCTTTCAAAGTTGGCGACCAAAACTTCGTATAAAATATCATATTTTTAAAAAATAATGGATCTTGGAAAGCCTTGTTTAGTGGAAATTTTTCCTAGAGAATATTTCCCAAGGGATTCTAGAAGGAGTTGCAATAAAAGAAAACATACATAGAAAACAATATCACAGAAGCTCATTGGTTAGAATATGCGAAGACTCTCTATGAGCGGTCTCAACAGAAGGATATTCCTCCTATCATTCATACTTCGATCAAACTTTTTTTCAGAGGAAGACATCAACCATGGCATAAAGAATCTTGCAAATGGTAAAACTCAAGATGTTGATGGGTTGTGGTCTAAATTTTTTAAGTGGGGGGTTGAGGTGCTCACTCCGCATATCAGAAAAATCTTCAATAATGTAACTTAGGTTGGGTTCCCACAAGAGTGGACAACTAGTGTGGTTATTCCTCTTTTTAAAAGGGGAGATATCAATAATCCTTCTAACTATTACACTATTATGATCAATCCTCTTTTTGGTAAGCTATTTGGGGGCATGATAGAACGTAGAATCAGCAGTTGGGCAGAAAGAGAGGGAAAAAGGGAAAAGGGGAAAGCAGGTTTCTGATCTAAACATTCAACCATTGATCATTGCATCACTCTTAGGCACTTGATTGAAAAGGTATGGGATACCTAAGGGGATGAAGCTTTTTGTTGTTTTGTTGATTTTAAGAAAGCCTTTAACATGGTTCCTAGAGACAAACTTTGGAACATGATGGAGGAACTTGACATTCCAAATGAGCTCATAGTAGCAGTACATAGAATTTATGAGCAGGGTCAGAGATAAAATCAGAAAAAGAGAAGGTATATTTGAATGTTTTGGTAGTGACATTAGGGTCAAACAAGGTTGTCCTCTTTCTCCCACTTTGTTTGGTTTATACACTGATAAGCTTAAAGAATGGTTACGTAAAACCGAATGAGGGGGTGTTCAGTTGGCCGAGTACGTGGTGAAGTTACTCTTATATGTCGATGATCTTATCTTAATTTTCAAAACATCTCAAGGATTGAGGGAGCATCTAAAAGCTTTACAATTATTTTCCCAGGAAGTTGAGATGCAAGTGAACACTAGCAAAACAAAAAATCATGATTTTTCCCTGAAAAGAAAAGAGAGGCAATTTAACTTTCTGTTTGAGGGGAGTACATTGGAAATTGTTATAGAATATAAATATCTTGGGATTGATTTCCACAACAAGATGAGCTGGGAGACTTACAGAGCAAAAAGGATAAAGGGAGGTCAGAAAGCATCTTACCTTCTTTAGAATAGGTGTAGGAAAGTTGAGCTCTGGGACTGGAAGACTAAGAAAACCCTCTTTGGTTTGCTGGTTACACCAGTTGCTCTTTACGATTGCAAGGTTTGGGGAAGTAGCGTGTCAAAGCATGGATGTTGGCAATTAGAAAGAATTTAGAAACATCTAATCACAAGCACTCTTAAATTAAAATCAACAGTTCCTTATGAGATCTTGTTAGCTGAAGTGGGTACCTTCCCGATGGAAGCATCAGCAATAACTCAGATTATAAGCTATTTAAAAAAAGTTTAAGGCATGGACGATCTTCGCTGGCCCAAACTGGTTACAGAGGATAATCTAGAGCGCAAAAAGAAAACCTGGATGAAACAGAACAACAAATGGATGAACAAATGGGGCATCAATTTTCAGGAGTGTCCTGACAGCAACAAGGAAATAAAAAATTATATAATGGAGAAGTTTAGGACTGCCATGTGGACAAAACAGATGGGTCGTAAGAAAGCCTAATATATCAAAGAATTCAACCCCACTTGGGAGCATGATGAAAAATCTTATCTAGGGTCAGTTATCAAAGGTTATGCAAGGAATTTAGTGGCCCAATTGAGGACCAAGATCACATCATCTTCGTTGTGAAACCGGTACATGGACTATTCCCAAAGAGGATTGGGAAAGGAGAATTTGTCTGTTTTTGTAGCAAAAGGGGTTATTGAAACAGAATGACATTTCATTATGGAGTGTTCAACATATGAGGATATCTCGTATCCAATACAAAAGCAAATTAAAAGTGGGCAACTTAAATGAGTTGTTTAAAGAAACAAAACTTCAAAAGATCATTTGGTTTAGTGCTCAAGATTCACAATAGAAGAGTTGATATGGTAAAGAGTTTGAAAACTGCTTAATGTATCGGTTTCATTAGATCCCATAAACTCTTTAGTCTCGTGGACATCATTAAAAACTTTCATTTCATTTATTGGACGTCATTGAGATATACACCTAGTCCACTAATCAACCTGATCTCTACTTATATTGGACCCAAAGTATTTCCACCCCATGAAGACTCCCATATGTATAAAGATTAAATCTATTTCCTTGAACAACTAGTCTTCCTTCGATTTCTTTCATTGGGAAAAAAATATTAAGGGGTTTCCACTTTCATGTAGCTATCATTCTCCTCTATCGCGGAGAAATAGGAAGTTGTTGTTGTCCTTTTCGCATGTGGTATTGAGGGAAACTATGGAGCTCTTTTTTCAAGATACGTGACACTTCATTTAAAACAAAAATCTAAAACTATTGGATGGGATTTGAGCCATAAGTAGAGGATTTGTGATTTAATCTACCCAGTGCTAAATTGGGATCAAGAATTTTGGTTGCAGTTCATTTTGTAAGTTTTAAGGGAGGATAAGGCATATAAGGATTTACATATCTTTACATCATAAGGTGCATGAAAATCCTATGGTTTTTGTTGCCATGCTCCTTCTTTCCCTCATTAATATGAATTATTTTGGCTAAATATATGGATCGAACCATCATGCAAGATATGAAAAGAGGGATATGCTTAAGAAATAGAGAACCCTTAATCTATAATGAAATTTGTGCTTAATATTTTCCTTCAACGATATCTTACCACTTTAAATGTTAGGGTTTTTTGGGTACATATATTTCTTGCGATCGATGATTTATTTTGTGTGTGTGTGGTGTTGCAATTTTTACATTAATCTTTCGAAAATGATGATGAATTTTAATATGATATTTTTGTGGAGGAGGAATTATGTTGTGTAAGGTAGGCAATATAATCTGCAATAATATCTATGATTCAAGAAAGTAGCAACATTGATTCTTCATCTAAATATTTTTCTTCATTCAAGGTGAAACCCAAGGCCTCCTCTTTTTAGTATTGTTTGATGAAGGAGGAGGAAAGCGTAGGAGGGGAAGGAGAGGGGGATAAGTTTGAGTTGGAGTTGGGAGGGAGAAACTGAAGGTAAAAATGAATACAAAGAGGATCATTTTCTATTTGTAGGAAGAGGAATAATTATGCCTTTTGATTATTCATCTAACTATTTAGGTTATATGTTATATAAAGGATAAGTTATGTGTGCTTATTAAGTTAAGTTAAAGTGTCGAATGGAATGTGTAGGACAAGTTTTTGTGTGGTTAATATGCTAGATAAAAGAAACAAGAGGAACAAGAAGATTAGATTTTATGTGATTAATTACATTGATATGTGTATTTACTGTAAACCTCAAGCTCGCACAGATGTCATCCATGGCAGAGGTTGGCATTGTGTAGTGCAAGACCATCCAATAGTTTTCAACTATTCATTGTTATTTTTAATATCTTGGAAAAAAAATCCAAAAGATTTATCATAATTTGTCTATATAACCAAAAAAAAAATTCTATAGATTGATAGGTTTGTTGGTATAATGGGGTATAGTTCTCCAAAAGTCACAAATATAGGGAAAGTTATTCCAAGTTCCAATGTATTCAATTTTGGCATTGTCTTACTAGAAGTTGTGAGTAGCAACATACTTGTAGATTTTTCCATGGAATATTATTTATTGGATTGGGTGAGGAATTTAAACCAAAAGGGTAAACACATCCACACTACCAAGACAAAACCTCATGGTGTGTACGATGAGGAGGAAATGGAAAGAGTGTTAAAATTGAGGTTGTTTTGTTTGCATCCTTAACCAGAGAAAAGGCTTAGCATTGAAATGGCACCAAGTGTGACTTCCACAAGTTCCCCCTCCTTCCCAACCTTGTTGATTCCCTTCATGGGGTCAAATAGAGATCAATTTAATTTTCCAATTGTGTGCCCTTACTTCATTTACAAGCGAATGAAAGTAGATTTGGTTACGTGGTCAACTTCTTCAAATCAAGGTAGGTTGTTTTCCCTGCATTTTCACTGCTAATACACTCTTTATCCAAGATACTATTCAAGAATCTTAGTCACCCAAACTTGTAGGGTTTGGGGTAGGTTGTTGGTATAATGGGGTATAGTGATCCAGAAGTCACAAAATATAGGGAAAGTTATTCCAAGTTCTGATGTATTCAATTTCGGCAATTGTCCTACTAGAAGTTGTGAGTAGCAATATACCTATAGATTTTTCCATGGAATTTTATTTATTGGATTAGGTGAGGAATTTAAACCAAAATGGGAAACACATCCACACTGCCAAGACAAAACTTGATGGTGTGTACGATGCAGAGGAAATGGAAAGAGTGTTAAAATTGGGGTTGTTTTGTTTGCATCCTTAGCCAGAGAAAAGGCTTAACATTGAAATGGCACCAAGGGTGACTTCCACAAGTTCCCCCTCCTTTCCAACATTGTTAATGGCCTTCATGGGTTCAAATAGAGATCAATTTCATTTTCCAATTATGTGCTTTTACTTCATTTACAAGCGAATGAAAGCAAAGTTGTTACGTGGTCATCTTCTTCGAATCAAGGTAGGTTGTTTTCCCTACATTTTTGCTTCCAATACCTCTTTATCCAAGATACCAATTCAAAAAAATAAGTCACCCAACTTGTAGGGTTTGGGGTTGGCCTACTTTTAAATTTATCTTCTTTTATGAATTCAAGAAACTCAGTCACCCAACTTGTGGTGTTTGGGGTAGGTTGTTGGTATATTCAATCACATAGATGAAATAAATTTAATTTAGATTAATCAATTAACAAACTTGATTAAAAATTTATTAGTTCAATTTGATCCATTTGATAACTCTTATGTGTATAACCTTGTGTAGCTGAGAAGGGTTATTCTTTTCCCCCTTTAGTCCACTCTTAAAGAGTAATCATACAATCTTTAGTATGTTCAGATTTACCTTTTTCAAGATTGAGATAGCTATGTTTCCCATCCTTAAATGTCTACCACAAAATTCAATCTTCGTAATCTAGTATCTGACATATATATTAAGGATACAATGAACAAACAATACAATCAACCATTTGCATTACTTTGGTCGAAGTTTTCCTCGTTGTGCATAAACATTGTATCTCGAGACCACACAAAGCCTAGAGATATAATCTTCCACCACCACACATTTATCTTGACATAGTTATCTGGATCTTTTTGTTTATGAAGGTTAACATGTTAAGAAGGAGGAAGTATTATTTACATGACCATTTTTCGTAGACGAAAAGATTCACAACTTACTTGGGGTTCTTACGAAAAATAGAGAGACCGTGTAATTGAGATATTTCCATTACGTCCTCTTTCCCTTTTTTAAACTACCCCTGATTATTACTATGTCAAGGTAGATGTATGACGACGTGAGATTATATTTAATCTACATCGTACTTAAGGTATACTACCATAGCTACCTTTCGTCTTATTAGTATTCTTCGTGATTTGGGGGGGGCTATTTCAAGTTAATTAAGTCTTGGTCGTTCAAGATTTGCTATGAATTTTTAATGTCATTTGATTGTGTTACCCATAACTTCGTAATTTAATTGTGTTATGGATTTAAATCATTTATTGTCACTTGTAAGATCATTTTTAATAGGGATAATAGATCGCAAAGTAATTTAATTGACTTAGTTCACTAAACTGATCTCTTATTTAGAGATGCAAGCATCTTTCATACATATGGATTAATTTAACATTTCCTAAGGGAATAATGACTTAAAAATATTTATTTCATGATAATCATACTCCTTTATTCCTAACGAAGTTTATATTTCATGTTTATTGTCTTAGTCACCCTAATATAAGTTATTAGATAATGTTACAATTATTTGAAAACCAATATTCAACCATTATAGAAACACAATATGGATTATTTTTACTATGTCTTGGATAACTAATCACCATTGTATTTTTCTTACAACTAATATATACATAAACTTAATCGTATAAAGGATTTAGAATAAGTAATAACTTATTATTTTTGTTAAGGTTCTAATGAGCATTATATTTATTTAATTAGATCAACAGATAATATAAGTTATAAACATTAAGTATAAATGTAGACAACAGTTACCCATACACATAGTAATATAAATAGGCCCTTCATAATTTATTTAATACCAAAACTTAACAAGATTGTAAAACAACTTTCCATTGTAAAATTTCATGATTACGAACTTTACATTAGGGTCTTATGCTCCTTATTCATTTAGGATTTCATCACGAAATAAAACACTACAAACTAGAGGTTTATAATAACAAAAGATTCTTTATTCAGATATCGAAATGGTCATAATCTTCACAAGTATTATATCAATCCAAGTAATCACTTCATGGCTTTGTTATTTACCTGTGCAACCATTAGAAGAAAATATAATAATAACTAGCATGAGACAACCTCCTTATTTTTCTATATCATAATCGTTATAAAATGATAATGGCAGACAAGGTTTGACCTTGCAATTCATGTTGCTAACATTCAACCTATTAACTATTTGAGGCATCAATCAAAATATCATCATTTTATATCATTTTGTATTAACAAATCCCATTCAACATACTATGATGATCTTGAATTATAATTTATATATTCAGTTCCATATTACCATTATTTCCTAAATTTAAGCTCCAACCAAACAACATAATAACCACTGAAATTCAAGACCATATCCACACATTGGAACTTTTAAACTCATTGCCTAATGTAACATTTTAATCGCAATGCATTATTATTCAAGATAATGACCACTATTTAATAATTATATTTAGTTTCTTTAAATCATATAAAGAAACTATAATGTTACTTACACCCTGTAACAGAACCAATTATACAAAAGAACAAGTAGATAACTAACCATTCCTTATTATTTTCTCACATATTTTTACAAAGGGAAAACGTAGTCAATATTATTATCAGAAACATTTCAATACCCTTTATCACATAGACCCTTTCACACAAATATTCATACCCAGGTTATATCTCAACCTGCAATAGATATCTCACTATATAGTTCTTTCAAAACACAAAACCACAGGTTGAATAACACAAATCATTACTACCCAATTTTCATTCTAGCTTTCAATCATCAAAAATTTGTTCGCAGTTCCACATACAAGCGGTATCCAATTCAAACCATCACATATAACAACAAAGAATGCATACCTAGTCATATAACTATTCACAATTATGAAAATAATTATACCTAGTTCGTATATCATTCACAATTAGAAAAACAACACTACCCAATTCGTATTTCTATCTAGATACAAAAACAACTAAACTCGATTCATATTTATTTTCACAATCAAATAGAATGCCATGCCCAGTTTATAGTTTAACATACAAAGCAATACACCCTTATAAAACAAATATCATAACTGTATATCTATATTTTTCACGTAACATATCAGAAAACACTTAGTTCACACTGTCAAAATATAACTATCATGTTATAGAGAATAAGAGAAGAAACTCATGTCTGTTATTTGCACACCTTGGCTAAAATCTATTTTCTTCCTCGTGTAACCTTCTCCAATATCACAAATTATAATAATAATAATATTGAAACATTTCATTTTGCCAAGAAGTCACATCGTTTCCTTGCTCATAATCATTTCCATGACCGACAAATAGGCACAGTAGGGGAGAAAATCCATTACTCCATGACCGAAAAAATAGCAGAGTTTCCAAACATTGAAATGATCAAAATGAGAAAGAAAAAGGAGAGAGATGTGACCTAATTAGGTTGCTTCTCAGGGAAGCTAACCATTCCCGAGAAGTTCGGTCATTCCATAAAATTCCATAAACCCAAAATCCGGCCACGTAAACCACACTTCATATTCATCAAACCTTTCTAGTTAATATTGCTCAAACCTTGCTCACGTAGTACCTACCTAGGTTTAGGTTATTAATATTCGTATAATCCATATAACTATAACATTTAAAATTTATGCCTCCATTTAACAACATTAATATATAAATATCTCTGTATAATAATATAGCATATGCCAACTCTAACTAACAAAATCCGTGTGTGTGTGTATGTGTTTATGCCTTCATTCATTGATGTTAGCATATGCCACAATTTAAATATCATTACCTTTTATGCCATTCTTAAACAATCGTCGTTTTACATGCCACAAAGTATATATACCTGGAATTTCAAAAGTGGAATCCGTGTAAAGGCTTAAGTGGTCCCTTGGACAAAAATTATTCACGCATTCAATGTATATGAGAATAGTGTGTGTGTGTGTGTGTGTGTGTGTGTGTGTGTAATACAAACTTTAAAAAACACTTATTACAAACCAAATGATCTTGTAAGTGATCAATCAACTTTATTATATTTACTCAACGGATGATATCATATATCTAACTAAAATGTTGGTGTGAGCTAAGACTCCCGGTTAATGACTTTATACAAATTTGACAAAGGTCTATTGACTGCTTATATAATAATAAATTCTGAGACTAAAAAGAGTGGGATGTTACATCTTTCATACTATAAACTCAAGTTTTCGATGGTTAAAAAATGGGGTTCATGGTATAATCAACAACAATGGATTGGAATATATATTGTGTTCATAATAACTTCACTATATTTCCTTGAGCACATATTTAAGCACAAAACCGATAGCGATAAGAAAAATTAAAAACACGAGTATTTCTTAGCATACCATGAATGCAGAAATGGAAAAAAATAGTCAATAACTTGAATATGTTGTTTTATTTACTGTTTCAAATTTTGGCCAGCCTAATTTAAATAAAACTTCCAATTTGAATTCAAATCAATTGCTCAATTTTGTTTTCGTGCTTACCTATACCGTAAACTCTAATTATGAATGATTAAACAAACAAATCTTTCACTACGAAAGATAATGTATTGTTTTAGCTTTAATTATATGGAAGTGAAATGTTTGACAATATGTGTTTTTTTGTTCTAACTTTTCAACCTATAAAAAAGTAATAATAAATGGTTTGTAAGCTTGTACATCCAATAAGCCCTTTGTTTACCACCCTAATTAGATTTATGTGAAATCTATAATTAGTGAAATGAGTCCACTAAAGGATGTAAGGGTTAGCAACAAGATTTTTTTCTAATTAATTACCAATATAAGAACAAACACTTAATACTTACAACTGATGTACTAAACAAGATATGAACTTGAAAACACAAGGGAATGAGTGCACTTAGTTGATTACAGATGATTCTGGGAAGTTTTGGGATGATGCACTATTAAAACAGGAAGATTTTAACCTGATGATGCTTCTTCATTGTAACTAGAAACTAAATTTGAGCATGACCATACACTTCTACCATAATCATCTTTACGGTCTTGACCCTTTTATATGATTTTGAACCTGTTTGGTTTCCAGATCTATAACTTTCAAGGGTTATCACTTTCCTAAACCTATTTGCCACCATCAAACCCTAATTTGTGATCATGTTACAAAACTCTTTGAACATCCTGAATAAGATCTCAAACCCTAACCATGGGTGGGAGACTCTGCATAATAAAACATTAGTTGGGTTGTGGGCACCCCTATGTATTGTCAATGTTGGCACTACTCCAAAGAGACCTCAAACCATATGTTGTTATTCACCTAGCATGCGATATTTGAATAAATGGAACGATGACTTGGAAACTCTCTTTGGCAATGCTTGAGTTGAGTTGGATCTTGCTAAAATACTCGAGGAGAAGGGATGTTTGATTGTTTGTAGATGAGATGGGTTGATGTCTTGACTTGTGGTGTCACCCAGATTTCATCCTGAAATCTGTGACTAACCTATCCGAAAAATTTTCGTACTTTTAAAATAATGGGTCGTTTTGTATTTTTATTGCCTGAAATTTCTGTATTGCGTCAAGATAATCCCAAAGAGCCATATTATCCTTTTCGCCAAATACCCAGATGTCCAAAGTTGTTATATTCTGTCGTCAGGATTTGTCTGCGAGAAATTTGTATTTAATTATTTTGAGCCCCATATGAGGCTATTTGCGCTCCGTTTTAATTCTATTATGAGTGAATATGTCATTATTCCTATGTGCCAGAAGGGTTTTCACTTGGAATAAGTTTTGGGCTTTATTTGTAACTTTTGGCAATTTTTCGTGTTTTTGTGTTGTCCCGTTTCGTTTTCTGTGAAATTTCTCTGGAACAATTCCTTTGCCAAGTAAGCCCAATTTTTGGCCTGGAGCAGCTGGAAAACATATACGCACATTATGCCCAGAGCAAGTTGCCATCGGAGGTCTGGATCACTGGGAAAAAGCGAAGTCGTGCACAGAAAAGCCCCTGCGAGGATGGGCGCATTTTTGGAAAAACAAAGGATTTAAGCTGCAATGGGGAAAATAGAAGCTGCAGGCATGATGGGAATTTTATACTTGCCTAGCAGGGTACTTTTTCCGTGTTATAAAATTCACTTAAGCTGCAGTGGGAAAAATAGAAGCAGCAGGCAGGTGGGAATTTATTACCTGCCTTGCAGGGTACTTTTCCCGTTATAAAATTCACTTATGCTGCAATGGGAAAATTAGAGGCAGCAGGCAAGCGAGAATGTATTGCCTGCCTTGTAGGGTAAAAATTCCCATGGTGAAATAAAAGAAAAGTGACTTAAGTGAAATCACGGGATTTTATTGCCTGCCTTGCAGGGTAAATAATCCCATTGTCAAAGTCAAATCACTTAAGTGGATCATGAGATTTCTAGGGCTGCCTTGTAAGGTAAAGAATCCCATTGTCAGAAATTCTTAAAAATAGAATTCTATTATGCAAAAAAGTGCGACCCACCTTGGGTGAATAATAATGCATTAAATAAATATTTGTTAATATTTATTCACCCAATTTTGGCACCTAGGCTTGTGGAAATGTCAACAAAGGGAAGTGGTCATAAATCAATTTAAAAATAGAATTCCAAAATTAAATAAATTTAATTTATTTAATGCAGCCCCTTTTGAGAAGGAATTAATACTTTTTAAAGTATTAAATTATTATATTAATTCATATTTTCAGTGGCTATGGTCAAAGCACATTGTGAAGCTTAAGTGAAGTGATGTGTGAAAGATTAAATTGAATTAATTTAATTGATTAGATCGTTGTCCTTAAACATGCTATATTTAAAAGAGAAGAGCTTGATTTTAAATTAATTAATTGCCTTTAATTGTTAGGGCAATTATTAATTATAGAATTGTGAGGGTTATATAAGCATGGGCATCCATATGGGTGAATTATTTAATTCACAGGTAAAGAATTGCAGCCAAGAAGAAAAGTGCGCCCCCATTTGAAAAAGGATTTTGCTCAGGCAAGGTGGAAACAAGGCTAAAAGCTTCCAAATTTGGTGCATGCTTTGAAGGAGGTTGATCTTTGTCTGCATAATTGTTTTCACGGGTGTTACAAGCAGCTTCCGGTGTTGTTGAAAGGATTCATGCTCTCTTTATGTGCAAATTAAACACCATTTTTTGGGGCAGCAGGCTTGAAAAGTGCAGATTTTAACAATTAAAATTCACTATCTTCATGCTCCAGTGGCCATTTTTGTTTGAATAAATTACAGGAATTCATTACAGGTGCTTTATAAAGGAAAAGAAGTTTTTATCAATGTCCAATACATTGCATATATCCTCCGAATTTAAAGAATTGTCCCAGATTTGCACCAGTATTGAAGAATTCTGACCAAGTAAGAAGAAAAAGACATTATTGAAACGAAGATAGAAAAAACTATGGCGAAGAAAGATGAAAAAGAAAGCACAATGGAGTCATGCATCACTTCTAAATTTATAGATACTGGAGACACGGATCTAGGCTTGAAACCTCTTGCTAAATTGATAGACAAATCCAGAGTAAGAAAGACTTCACTCATGCGTGCAGGAGAAACTTCACTCATGCGTGCAGATTAAAAGCAGTGGAATTATTTGAGTTGCAGCTTTTCTATCCCATAGCCCAGTTGCCAGAAGTTTGTTATGCAGGTGCAGATCCATATCAGATGCTGCAGATGCAAATCCATATGCAAATCCAGATCCAAATCTCATAGTTGCAAAAGCTTCCGGCACAAAGGCTTCATCCTCATGTTTTGAATGCATCCCCATAAAGAAGATAGTGTGTGGACAATTCCTTCCAAGATCTTGTGCATGTGCTCTCATCTTCCAGTTGAAGCTTTCAGTGAATTTTCATTCACCTTGAGTGCTTTCCAGAATTTTCAATTACTCATATGCAATTAAAAATAAGAATGATGAATTATCTACGGCCCAACCTTGCATTGACGCATGTACAAAAGAAGAACTGTAAAACCTTCAAGGACAAAAGAGAAGACAATGCGAAGGTAAAATTCCAGCTTGCTTCCAATTCCAACTAGCTTGCAATTCCAACTTGTTTCCAGATCTAGCTGCTTCAAGATCTAACTAATTCTAGATCCAGTTTGAATCAGCTGCATGTAGACATGAAAAAGGACAAAGTCAGCTTTCCTCTTCCTTCTTCTCTCCTGCCGAAAAAGTCAGCTTTCCTCTTCCTTCTTCTTTCCTCCGACAAAGTAATTGAGCGATCAATTCAATTATACAACTTAAAGTGATTGGTTTAAAATCCATTACTTGAAGAAGTCAACTACTTGGAGATAGATGGCAGGACGTGCAAAATAGAAAGCTTCTATTTTCAGTTGCAAATTATACATGTCATGCAAAGAGGAATTCCCGGAGGAAGATTGCAAGTTGTTTCTTCTCCAACTTCCACATGTGCTAGTTCAACTAAAGCTTTCAACTTGTAATTGCCCCTCTACATTCTATAAGTAGAGGAAGAACCTTCGTGGTTAAAAAATCAGAATTTGTAAGCAACAATCTTGTGTTCTAGACTTTGTGCTGAACCCCTGAGAGCCACTTGGAGCAAAGGAATACAAAGGAGCAGGTTTTTGGAGAACTTTGTGTCACGGTGTACTGTGTTTCTTGCTTTGAATCTTAGATCTCTTGATAAACTTTGTGTTATTTTAGATTTGGATCTAGAGTTGCCTTTGTTTTGTAATTCTTTGTGTTCATATCTATTAAGTTTCTTCTATGTGCATGCAATTAGCTCTGCTATCTACTAATTGGGATGTACATCTTCCCCATTTCTTCTCTGTATTTCCTTTACTTCCTGTCTTCTATAAATACTTCATTTCTTGAATAACTGCTTACTTGCTGTAGAGCTTTTTAGTTATGGTTCATGAACTAAGTAGTTAAAGTAAAACCCCTGATAGATAATAACACATTTTTATTGAAAAATCTGACACGGGAGCCTCACCGGTTAAATGAGGGAGATTTATCTCATAACTGCCTAGGTTTGATGCTATGCAGAAAATCTAACCAACTTGGTAAGAAGCTTTAGACCTGTAAATATTTCAAAACAAATGTACAAATCATAGGTGTGGACCATAGATGAAGTACAGGGAACCTTGTGAGACCGATAGCAAAGGGGTATGCACAAAAGTGAAGTGCATAGACTATGTAGTGTTATAAGATTTTCTAGGTCAGCAACTAAGATCAAAATGATCACTTGAATTATCTAGGGTTGCTCATAGTTGCTCAGTTTGGTATAGGAAAGGCTGACCATCAGATAGATGTGAAAAGTAACGTTCTGAATGGATATCTATAGGATATGAAGTCTCCATGACTCAACCTGAGGGAATTTTCTTACCTGGTGACAGAAACTATACAGGTATGGCCAAGACTCGGATATAATATCCATGACCAACCCATACAACCTTTCCAAACAATGGTACCCATGTTATTTGAACTTGGTAACTTGTCAAAATTGATGAGCATCCTATGTATTTTATGAATTTTATTCACAGAGAATTGACAACATGTCAGTGTATAAGGATAAATAAGCTAGATAAAATACCTCAGAATGTGCTGAGAGGAGAGATTGAAAGGTTATGTTTTTGTATATGTCGACAGAGTGCATAGTTATCACCAATAGTGTTAAGCAGTAAATTGCCAAATTTGTGTGATCTACATTTGCAACCCTTTTAAGTATAAGATCTTAATCGAGCATGTTTAACATGACAAGATAAGTGAGTGTGCTGAACATGCACTATGTGTCTTGGATTTGGATTTTGTATGGTAGAAAGAGAGTCATATCTTTGGTGTTCTCATGTTAAATGGTGATAACAAGACAACACTCGAGTGTATTCAATGTCCACGATGAAGATTTCACACTTTAATTGCTACACCTATGGAGAGGAGTATCACAAAGTTATCTCGTTCAAATCCATCCCCTTTGACCAATGAAACTCTCTATCAACAATTGATTGGGATTTGCATTTACCTAACTGTATACTAGAGGGATATATCGGCTTTGCAGTGAGCTATCTTTCTAGGTTCATACAAGATTTCCCAGAGTTTGTCATTGGCTGAAGAAGCAATGGTGGATCTTGAGTCATATCTCCAATGGTGTACAATGAGATCTTGGAGTGCTAGAGTACAAGCAACCTAACGATACCTTCTTTAAGATAGAGATATTTAGATTTAGATCATGCAGTGTTGAAACAACCCACTAATAGGAAGATCCACTTCTAGATTTCTATTCTTATTTGGGAACTATGGACTGATCATCCCCTGGGGGATGCAAGAGAACAGGAAAGTCTACCAGTTTCTTCGATACCTTCTATAACCCCACAGACCACACAACTATCGATGTTGCAGGTGGACACTATCTGTGAAGTGATATGGCTAGGTCACATACTTGAAGGAATGTGGACATGTCTCCAGTTAGGAGAAACCTACCTTCCATGTATGTTAGAATGAGATCAAGGTCCTTCCCTCAAACTCCTGTTCGCAATCCCTAATGTTTCACAAGAGAACTAAGCACATTCGAGGTACAAGTTCATTTCATACGTAGACTCTAACATGTCTTGAAAGCCACAATATACAGCTTTTTGCAGTTTTTCCTCAACAGTTGAACAACGAGACATACCCCTATTTTCACAAGATTGGCACTTGCGCACGTGACAAGTTCGAGTTGTTCAAGGTAGTTCCTCTCCTCATCCCTATGTAGGCAGTGCAAAATTAAGGGGGGGACATGTTAGGGTAACATGTAGTTTTGACTTATGTAATTATGCATTGTATCACACGTTGTTACTAGTTTTTTATTGTGGTAAAAATAGGCTCATTGGTTACTTAGGTAACTAGGTAGTTCTCCTTCCTTATTGTTATAAATGGTTATGTTTGTATAATTCCCATTTAGTTGATTCATCCATTCTTGATTTACATACGTGAGTTTGTTGACCTCATCTTGTAGGATTATTGTATGCATTGTTGCGACATCATATTTGTTTGTATTATGGGATTAATTAGAGTTGCACACATGTGTAAGTGCTTTGTTTGTAATCTGAGGAGTACAATGGATGCATCATCAACATCATTGGGACAAGCTACCATATCTCTATTGTGATTCTGATTTGATTGCATATTAATTCAATTTGTGAGGCTTCCATCCCTCTTCTAGACCTTAGGCCTTGGTACTCGACAAGATTTCAAAGAGATCAGTTAATATAACTTGCACTTGCACCAATTGTTGGAAAGCAGCATATTCCATCACTTCCCATATACATTTTCCATGAAGGTATTCTTTCAAAATATTTCTTCCATATTTGTTAGTTATCTTAATTTGTATTTTAGAAGCTCTATACCTTGTGGATGTGATCGGGATACTGGTTGGATCATATGAAGTGGAGTTGGATTCGTCTCATAGAAATCATTATTAATATCACTTATCGACCAATTTAGAATAAGATTTTAATGAAGTCAGGTAAGGTCAATATAATTACAAAAAATATAAAATTCACAATTATGATCACAAATTGAGTCCTTTGACTATGAAAAAAATGAGGCAGTTAGGCTTCATCAAAGCCACAATTTTATTTTACTAGATTAATAACATTTTGAGTAATTCCTCTTTATGATTAGTATTAGAAAACAATCCCAGTTCAACATAGGAATAAACCATATAATTTATTCCAAACTATCTTAGTTTTATTTCAATTAAAAGAAGTAGTAGATTTTACTTAAATCATTTCTCTATGTCCATAGAAATAGATTTTATTTTATTTTAATAATCCAAAATGCACAAAACATTAGTTAGTATTTTAATTTTTTTCCTTTCAAAAAGCTTTTTAAAAATACAAAAAGATATAATAACCATAGATGCATTTATTTTTATTTGGATTAATGGCCTGAAGGAATCGTATTGTAACATTAAAATGATTAAGTTTACTTGTCTTTTATTTAAATTAGAAATCAATTATTGTTATTTTTTAAGAGACTATGATTTAGTGTAGTCTTAGATAAGCTTAAATCAAAACAACAAACTTAGTCATTAGGAATTCACGCTACATTGTCCTTATAGCATTTGTTCATCCTTTAATTTTCTAGCTGGCTTCCCTTGTCTTTACTCATGATTGACACCCCTATATGACCAGTTCCTAGTCAAGTTCTCAAACTTGATATCGAGGATTTTTTGTCAATTTTCCAATTTTATCTGAGGCATCATTTTTATCAAGGAAATCCATAGATTTATATATCAGTGTTAGACATAAATTTAAGATTATGAGTGCTAGTTTTTATGATCTACTCCTTTACCCCCACATATTGTTAGCCATCTTGACACATTAAATGAAGTAGTTATATATAGTTGAGACAATTTTGGCTCAACCAAGTGAACCAATCGAGAATTCCCAATCATTTAGTTTTCACTCTCTTTCCATGTCATCCAAATCCTTGCATGATCCCTCTCTATAGAGGAAAACATAGAGATGAATGATGCATTTCCTAAACAGTCCCTCATCTAGGCCGAAGTATATTCAGTTTAACCTGACATAGATCGAGGATTTACATGCATTAATAATCCTTGATTGTAGCATTATCACACATAAAGATCAGAAAAGGCTTCACTTGTCCTCACATAAGCAAGTATTCGTACTAGCAATCCAATCAATTAGGAGTTGATCGATCTTTTAAATCTTAATCTATAGCCATCCCTGCCTATTCAATATTTACCATTTATACACGATCCACATCCATCACATCTTTCCCCACCCGGTTGTCTCGGCTCCCGATCTCAAGAAGGCAAGTACACAAAGGAATTTTATGTCATTTGTAATGTGTACAAAATTCTGTTGAACCCAATGGTATGAAGGACTAGTTTCTTCTCTATTTAAATATTAATCCATTTCTGTATATTCCACCTTGTCCCTATCCTAGTATTTTACGGGTGTTTATACACCCCCCAAATATGTCAAGGCCAAGATTATAGTAAACCTCAATCTAGGCCTTGAATACTTATTATACTCACATGAGTTCTCAATAATCACACTCTTTTGTCTAGGTGGGATAATAACTATTCCCAAAACTCCCAATTGGCATGTGTTTCCCTTCTATCCAAACATTCAAATCCATCCTCTATTTTGAGGAGTTGAAGAGATTGACCAGTCCATCAACCTATCAAGGTCCACAAGCAGAAATTTCTATCTCTGACAACATGACGTTAATTAGAAGAGCAGGGTATCTACCCACAAGTCTTTAAAAAGATCGCATATTAGTATGTAATCTGATTCTACACCATCATATTTGTGACTCTAATAGATGATATTTTAGCACGGTTTGGCCAAATAAATGACCGACTCAAAACCATAGTATGGATCCTTAGGTAGGCCGTTACAAGTCGTACACTGATACCATTCTTCAAAATAATGTTTCCTCTACACTACCAAAGTGAGAAAGTCGTACATCGAAAAAGGAGAAAAAATAAGTGAACAATTCATAGAACGCTATCACACATCATCCTCTGCAGAGCCACATATGCATTATACACCTAAAAAACAGGCTCAATCCTCACCAAATGGTGTTATATCCATACTAGTGGGGAGGATTAGAGAGTTTTAGATTGCTTAGACCCCACAACTAGCATGTGTAATAATGCAAAATATAAGATATCTCCATAGATAAAAAATGGTACTCCCATTTTACTAGTACACAAAACCAATGTAAAAACCCTTGTAACAATATTATCCATGTCCATTCTAAACTTGGGTGATATTCCTTCTCATGGGGTATGGCACACTAGGGATGATTCCTCATGCATAATGCACTTGCCTTAATACAAGGACGTTTTCGAAATTATTTCCCATATGCTTCCCCCAACAACCCATGTAAGTTTTCATAACCTATTGTCCATGAGTGAATCTTCAAATGTTATCCCTCCATACATGCATATGTATTCAAATTTGGTACAACCAGATGTGTATATGTTCCCTGAACTCATTTTTTCAATTCCAAGGAATGCACATTCGCTCCAACCAGTAGTCATACTACTGCCTTACCAACCATACTTCTTCCTCTCTTATCCCTCAAGTAACCACAATGGTAGAGTCCCATGTGATGGTAACCTATGCCATTGAGTACTTTAAAGATCCCATTGATTTTCCAATACGAAGTGTCATGCCTCCTCATTCCATTACCGGATCTTCCTAATTTTTAAGGGGAAGGATATCCCAATACTCATATTATGTCCTATGCTACTAAGATTAGAAAAATCCTCCCTTGGGATGTGGTGGTCTCACAAATATATATACCAAACACCCTTGAAGGGATTTCTTCTATATTAATATTATCAAATCCTTGAAGCCTCTATACATTCCTTCAAACAACTTGTGTCTGAATTCATCAAGGCTTTCGACATGAATAAACTTTTACGCATAGGAATAAGGGAATTCCTACATATTAAACTGGAACAAAATGAATCTGTTGCCCACTTTATACAAAGATGGTGCCAGGTTCTCTATTCTTCTGCAAACACACCTAATATGGACCAAATGGAACTCTTTGATATTTTCCTTCACTGTAATGTCCCCATTTTTGAAGACCCTTAGCCTATCATTCCTCATGGGATTTTGGGATGTTGCAAGGGGAAAATGATATTAAATAATTAGATAATATTTCTTGGAGAGTGATGTTTTTTCATTTGACATTATAAAGCAATATTTATTTAATTATTTAATATTTATGAAGCAAGTAATGTATTTAATTATTTAATTAAATTTCCAAAATGCAAATTAAAAAGGGGAATTAATTAAATAATATTTAGGTGGCTTTTAATATTAAAATCACCCTTTGAAAAGGGGATGCCACACCTAGGGAAAATAAACTGATTTTATATAATGATTTCCCTCTCCTAGGAATTTCAAATTTTGTGCCTCCTTGCTTATAAAAGGAGTGTCAGGATCATTATGAGACTTATGTTTTGATGAAATTATTTTGATACTCCATGCTTAGAGTTGGGATGCATGTCGATTAATGTGTTCTCTCTCTCTCTCTCTCTCTCTCTCTCTCTCTCTCTCTCTCTCTTGCGTGGGAGGTTATTGAGCTAATTTGAATATTCATTGAAGTATTTTCATATGTTTGTAGCTGGTTTGTGATCATAAATAAGAGTTTTGGAGTACTTTTGGAAATTCAACTTTGGTGTATTGGTTTCCAATTTCAGCGACCCCTTTCATAATATTTATGAGTTGTTTGTATGCATTTCTGAGTGTGGTACAATCAGCCTTTTGCATGCTTTCATGTCCTTTATTGTAGTGACTTGCTTTAATGATGATTGTGATCATGTTTAGTGCATTTTTGTTGTGAATTGATTGAGCTAGTGGTATGGTTTGAAGCTCTTGGTTGCAGCGATTCATCTAAGCCATATTGATGCTAATTTTTGGTGTTATATGGATCTAATTTTAATATAAATTAAGACGGTTATTTTCCCTTGGCCATTGATTTCATTGTGTAATCGTTTGGGTATTTAAAAGCATGTTTTAATTGCTCTAATGTGCAGCGACCAACCTGGGCATATTTGGTGATTATTTTTGGAGCATTCTTAGCAATTAGATATGTGTTATTTGATCTTTATTGCCCAACATAAATTCCCCATGAATATCTAATACATTTTTATGGTGGTACGACTTGATATATGTGTGATGTGGTAAGATTATATCTTCTATATGGCAACGACTTCTTCTATGTTACATGTACACTGATTTGGAGTGCTCTTCTAAACTGGATCGACTATTTCTATGCATGATTATATATCTTTGAATGCAAGGATCATGATTATTACATGATTAATAATAATTTTAAATTCCTTTTAAGGAGATTTGGGTGACTGTTTATTGTTGGTTGAACAAGGCTAAGTTTAATGGTAATTTGGAGTTCTATAACAATGAACTAAGGGAGTAGAAGTAACCTGAGTTGAAGTATGTTTCATTGTCATTTTGACAATGGAATTGATTGGGTCTGATGTTCTTTATATTGATCTATTTATGAATATTAGATCAATAGTCCAGTGATTTGAATCAAAAGATTAACTTCAAATCTGTATTCCCTAATGGTCATGATTGGTTGAACATTGTGAGTAATTTCAGTAGTTCAGCAGTGTCATTGCTTGTTTGATGCTCAAATCAGTGAAGCTCAGATCTAAGTTTTGAAGTTCAACTGAGGAAGTAGTTGTAAAAGTTGTTGATAGAGGTCATTAAACCCCTATTTTTGGGTTTATTGAGTCATCTATTCAACTAGTACAAGTAGTTTTGACTGAGTTTAGCTATTTGCAGTTGATTGGTGTATTGAAGGGTTGTTGATTCGCATATTTTCTATTGATCCCGAAGTTGGGACATTACAGTGGTATTAGAGCATGTTCTTTTCTACCTATGTGGTTTGAAATTTCCTATGAATTATGGATTTATCTAGGACAGGTAACTTGAAGGCAAAATTCCAAAAACTAGGTAGAGTACTCAAGCACCTATCTTAATCAAAGGATGAGTTGCTCAATATTATGGAAGAAGCAAAAAGTTGCTTGGTGACAATAGAGCAAGATGATTATGTATCCATACTTCTTGCAAGGGATTCCTTGGTGATGTAGTTGGCTAAACATGAGTTGTTGGATCACAAAGACGGGGAAGTCAGAATTATGGTCATCTTCTACATTAGTGAGGTCATGAGGATTACAACCCCAAAATTGCCATATAACGATGTCATCATGGAGGACATACCTGTGGTCATGGTGGGAAGTTTCCAAGGCCTTTGGGAC
Organism: Taxus chinensis; assembly: GCA_019776745.2. Classification (NCBI taxonomy): domain Eukaryota; kingdom Viridiplantae; phylum Streptophyta; class Pinopsida; order Cupressales; family Taxaceae; genus Taxus; species Taxus chinensis. The sequence continues at coordinate 910,115,538 of CM034147.1, read as the reverse complement.
CTTGCAATCCCTTGATTTGGTAAGAGGGTTAGCATTTTAAACACTGTGGCAAAGGTAAGATCTTGTGTGATAATGATGGATCTAGAATGTAATGATCTTATTTCTCACATGTTTTAAGTGTTCCTTGATGTTGTACATGATGATCACACTCAAGAGGTATTGGTTCCCATGCAAACCATTGTGTCTTTGGTGTTAAATGAATATGAAAGTCTACCACCATAGTTGTTATCACTTCTTGAGGAAGGATTGAGTCAAGAGGCATCACGTGGTTCTCATACACTTGCCAAAGGTGTTCTAGAGCAATGCTCAAGCAAAGTGAAGACATGCATCCAAGGTATGAGCTCTTTTGATGATACATTTTTAACATATAATGATTGTATATGTTTGAATGGGTGTAAGAAGAAATCAGATTTGGATGATGAGCATGAAGAGGGCATTAGTGTCAAGCATGTGCATGATGGAGAAGAAATAATGGCTAAAGAACTTATGGGAGACAAATCAGATTTGACATATATCATTCACCTTCATCATAAGTCATGTGAAGGACAACAAGGGAGCACGAGTCCCATAATTACTCCAAGTCATTTCCCACATATCATGAGCATTGGTAAAGGAGAAAAAATGGGTTTGGATGAAGAAAATGATGAGGGAAAGAGCGTTGTCCTAAACTCAGAAATTATGAGTTTTGTAGATGTTGGGGGCAACCCAAGGTATTATTTTTCATGTTTATTTCCTCCTAATATATGTTGAGATTTGATTATTATGGGTATGAGCATGTTAAATGGATGGATAAGAGGTATTTTAGTCATACTATTGTTGATGTTTTTACTCCTAACACTTGGGTGCATAAGGGTCAATATGGAAAAAGGAAAAGGATGACTAAGACTCTTTCCACAAACAAAAATCATGATAGCAAGCTCGATGACCTATGTATAACAACAGATATTAGGGAGTAAATAAAGCTGTCTTCTCCTCTAGAATCAAGCTCCAAGGAAGCTCCATGTACATATCAAATAAAGATGCATGATTACAAGGTAAGAAGTGTTGTTTTGTGGTATACAAATGTGGTGAGCAGCCCTAATCATGATGTTTTAGATTTATTTTCTTTATCCATAAAGGAGGTACATGGGCACAATCAAAGGTATGAAGTTCCTTGGGTTTACTATAATGAGGTTTATGGATGCATGAGTTTTGGTTCCTCTTTATCTTATATGCATGGTGCAATAAAAATAATGAAATGTCATCAAGTGGTATGGAGAAGTAAGTAACAATTTGTTTGTATTTATTAGTGCTCATGAGATGATTAAGATGGACATTTTATTGTTCTCATATCTTGATAAAATTCAGTTTTTTGTTGAGATCATAAGAGAAAGGTATGAGCATCATCTATTCATGTTTGAGTTTACATCAAAGAGGAATATGTGTACACTTAACATTCACACTGTTGTAATGCACATTTTCAGATTGTTTGAAGACATGTTGACATGCTTACAAAGGGACGCAGTCACATGGTATGTTGATTTTCAATTTTGAGCATCATTGGTGCATATTACAGGTTCATTTTTAGGCCATTTGGAACTTCTTTCACATTGGGAACAACAAAGGGAAATGTATGATGTTGAGCTCTCATACTATGTTTTGGGAAGTAAAGGTACTTATGATGCATATTCAACCATGAAAGAAAGAGGTGTAAATTTTGTGATGGAATTTACTTGGGAACAACTCTACATCATATATGTGAATGTGTTTCAATCTTTGTTTTAATGGGTGTTGGGGTTAGCACATCGGTTGTACAAACAATATATCAGATCTAAGCATGCATGCAAATAAAAGTGGATATTCTACCAGAAGAATTATACAAAACAAGAGAAATAAATCAACATCAGATTTAACGTGGTTCACCCAATGTGGGCTACGTCCACCAAGAAACAAACCAATCTATTATCCAAAGCTTTGACAAGATATACAATGAAGATTTGCAATCTTCCACACCTCTCAGATGTTCAGTACTTTCTTCATCAAGCCTTTCTTCTTTTTACCAAGAATACTCTCTCACATAATTATCTTGTAATTATGATCCACACACTTAATTCTTACTTTTAAACCCTATATTTTATGCTTATAAAGTCATTTATAGACTTAGGGTACATAGCCAAGCAATTACAATTAATAAATCTATTTTAATGCTAAAAATAGATTGAATTCCCGAGAGTTAATTATAAACTCGCTGCACAAGTAACCAACGACGGTTTTGCCTAATCGTCGTCGGTTCCTACTTTCCTTGACCGATGTCGGTCTGTCCCTAACCAATGTTGGTTACTGTGTTTTCCAGCAAGTTCCAATTACACGCTAAAATGAAGTAATTGAGCTCCACAACTCAACAATGGGGACAAAATTGGAGTTGTCAAGCTGCTAATTTGTCAGATTATTATGTTGGGACAACAATGGGTTTCTTGGAATTCAAAAAAGTATGGGGCAACAATGTGACATTCATAGCATGGAGACACATTGGAAAAGTGTTCTTTAACACTTATTTGTCTAATTTGTTTGTTTCATGCATAGGTTTGAGGAATAAATTGCAGCAGACTACACTCCTTACTTGTAGGAGAAAGAAGTAGCCCAAGATATTGCAAATGCTACTTCACTTGAGTGGCATGGGAGCATGGTTTTTGGAGCACCACACTTTTGGACCCAGACACTTGAGCTTTTTATTTCTTGAGGGCAAGCAATCTTGGGAAAGGAGAACTGTAATGTCCCCATTTTTGAATACCCTTAGCCTATCATTCCCAGTGGGCTTTTGGGATTTTGCAAGGGGAAAATTATATTAAATAATTAGATAATATTGTCTAGAGAGTGATTTTTAATCATTTGACATTATAAAGTAATATTTATTTAATTATTTAATATTTATGGAGCAAGTAATGTATTTAATTATTTAATTGAATTCCCAAAATACAAATTAAAAAGGGGAATTAATTAAATAATATTTAGGTGGCTTTTAATATTAAAATCACCCTTTGAAAAGGGGACACCACACCTAGGGAAAATAAACTACTTTTATTTAATGATTTCCCTCTCCTAGGGATTTCAAATTTTGTGCCTCCTTGCCTTTAAAAGGAGTGCTAGGATCATTGTGAGACTTATGTTTTGATGAAATTATTTTGATACTCCATGCTTGGAGTTGGGATGCATGCCCATTAATGTCCTCTCTCTCTCTCTCTTGCGTGGGAGCTTATTGAGCTAATTTAAATATTCATTAAAGTATTTTCATATGTTTGGAGCTGGTTTGTGATCATAAATAAGAGTTTTAGAGTACTTTTGTGAAAGATCCCAAATAAAATTCTTTACCCTAAACCAGATTTTTATACTTGTAAATGAAGAAATGGCGCTGTTGAAACCCTTGACCAACAAACTTGGGCAAAATGCAGCTTTTCCTAGCCAAAGTGACTAGAGGTTTGAATGGATCTCCACACCAAACACACTCAAAATTTATGATTTCTTTTCCCTTTAATTGCCAATATTTTTAGAGCTCATATAATATAAAAATCAGGAATAAATGCAGCCAAACAACTGGGAAAAACTAGTTCTGAAACTGAATATAAATTGCTTGAAAACCCTCTTTATTTGGATCAGAAAAATTAAGAAAAATACAACCTTGTTGCATAAGTATTTGAAGATATCTGACAACAAATTTTAGAAGAAGAATACCTCTATAAATGATGCCAACACAGTCCTCAGTAAGTCGACCCAGCTGCTGTAATCAACCACTGAAAATACCTCCCAAAACACTGCTGAAAACAACCTGATTTCAATTGCTGGAAATTTCTTGGTGAAATCCCCTCTCAATCCCTTAGGGTTTTCATCCACAAGAGATGAAATCCACAAGGGTTTCTGTCCTTGAAATTTCTTACAAAAGCTGGAGCTTCTTACAATGCAAATCTGATAATAAAAATTCTGGATACCCCTAAGCAAGTCGACTTGCCCATATAAAGGGAAAACAACCCAAAAAACACCTCTAACTCAGCCAATAATATTCTTTCTTTCCCCTAGGTTGGTCACATTTTTTCCCATGGTCCATATGACATATTTCCCTATTTATGACTCCCAAGAGCAAGTCACATTTTCCCCCATAGTACAATTAAATTTTATTTTATTTTGACATTGACCTTTTTATTTTATTAATAAGCTTTATTATTTATTACATGTGCAACTTATAATGTTATTTTAAACATATTTGACAAATATAATAAAATAATAAAAATTTACTCACCCTAGATACCTCCTTTGGTTGTCAGGTAGACAAAAAGGGCCAAATGTCTTCGACGAGGTCTATTCGAAAAGAGGGACATTACAGTCCTCCCTTCCCGAGATTGTTTGCCCCCAAGCAATCACAAGTAGCAAATTTGCATCCTCAACAACTCCCAAATCCCAAATCAGCCTAACCCTTTTAAATGGCTTCACATGCACTATACAAAACTGCTAAATTGTTGCAAAAAAGAAATCATGCAACTTACTTGTGAAAAGTGCCATGATCCTACTCATGAATGCCCCAAATTTACCGTATTCTTTATCATGTCCTTGTTGTCCCATGCTGCAATGAAGTGAAAAATCCTCATATATGTCTTTATTCGGTGATTCCTTGTCCAAAACAATCATAGATATGGTTGTCATTTGATGGGGCGACATGTACTTGAGTACCTTCATGGTAACTTGTTTCCCCTCATGTTAGAAACTCAACTTCATAGCCTACAAATCTTGGGTGATTCTTCCTAATGAATGAATCCATTGCATGTCTAGTACCACATTGTTATCTTTCAAATCAATAACATAGAAGTCATCATGAAGAGTTTCCTCACCAAAAATAATGTTGATTTTTCTCACTTTATTTTTACAAGGAATAGTGAGGCCACCTATTGTCATTAAATCAAAGCCATCAAAATGTTCATAGTGTAAGCCTCTTATGTTCACCAATCCTTCATCCATGAAGTTATGTGTAAATCCACTATCAAGAAGTGTCATCATCTTACACTCAAACATGGTGCCTTCAAATATAAATGGATTGTACCTTGGTGCTCCTGAAAGATAAGTAATTTTACCTCCATGTTCCATGTTTGATGTCAGCTATTCCTCTTCCTTTTCTGAATCGGTATCCACATCTGAAATAACCTCTATGAGATGGATCTTGACTTTACCAAGGAAATTATGTCTAGGATCCCAATGATCCTTACAATGAAAGCAAAGTTTCTTCCTCCTCAACTCATCACGAGTTTCCTGATCCATCTTTGGTGTAGACTCCACCTTAGAAGAAGTGGTCAGCTCACTTCCCTGCTGCTCATATTTCTCATTCTTGACATTCTTCTTTTGTGGCTGAAATGGAGGAGTAGTATCCAAGTCCATGGATTTCTAAATAGCTTCATGCAAAGTCCTAGGATTAAGAGCCTTGACCAAACCTCTCAATTTGTCGTGAAGCCCCTCAATAAACAACATCACTACTCTCTTCTTAGGCATTTTTGGCACCATCACTACAATACGCTGAAATTCGTTGATGTATGCACGAACATGTCCATTTTTTTGAAGTTATGCCAAGTCTCTATAGTAAATCTCTACATCATTATGATCAAATCTCACAATCAACCTCTCACTAAACTCCCTGTATGACTGAAAAAGATTATGATTTTATGTGACTAGCCCATGGTGTCACCAATCGTATGTTACTCCCTCAAGGTGCAAAGTAGTAAACTAAATAGCCTCCTTCTCCTTCATAGGTTTGAGAGTGAGGTATGTATCTAGCTTGTGAATCCATGCCCTGGCACTAATATTTCCACTGCCATCAAAAGTGGAAAGGGTCATCTTATTAGTAACCTACTTCAATTCTCTATTCTGCTAGGCCCTAGGCCTCTACACCTATCTAGCTCTCAAGCTCTCTCTCCTCTGAACACAGTATTGGTGAAGGAGAAAGGCATTTCATACCTCCTCCAGTAATGCTCTCCATTCATCATGAGGTACCATCACATTATCCTGAAAGATCATGCCTCAAGTGGGTCCTCAACTACTAGGGCTCATCTCTTGGTAGGAAGCTAGGTTGTATAGGTCTATCCGCAGTCCTAGTAGATCTCCTCTCCTCTGTATATCTCCTCTAACGTGGAAGGGAATCTCTTATGCTACCCACCTTGGTAGGTGCCCTGTTGTGCCTTCTGTGACTGTTGGCCACCGATGTAGATAGTTCCCTTATGTCATGCTTGTCTCTTGGCCTACCCATGGCCATACTCTCCATCATCTGCCTCATGGTCTATATCATCTCATGATGGGAATCAATCATACCTCTGAAAAGAAGATCTGGGTCAACTCGCTCTTGTCATGGAGGAGTATGTGATCCCTCTCTCCTGTCCATGGTTTCAACACTACTCTCTGTATCCAAATTTGCTAGAATACGTGCCTGACTCCTTGCATAATGCATGTGCAGACCAACTTCTCTAGGTTGCATCAAACAAAACCCTCCAGGTGGGAGGATTGTTGCTATGATACCTCTGAAATACCCCAAATAATTTTTTTTCCCTAAACTAGATTTTTATACTTGTAAATGAAGAAATGGAGCTGTTGAAACCCTTGACCAACAAACTAGGGCAAAATGCAACTTTTCCTATCCAAGGCGACTAGGGGTTTGAATGGATCTCCACACCAAACAAACTCAAAATTTATGCTTTCTTTTCCCTTTAATTGCCAATATTTTTAGAGCTCAAATAATATTAAAATGTGGAATAAATGCAGCCAAACAACTGGGAAAAACCTGTAATTAACTTACTAGTATAATTCAGATTATGAGTAGAAATAAAACACCAAATAACACAATATTCCAGAATAATGATCTCAATATGCAATTATAATAACTTCGCCACTTCGAGGGGGCAACCTCCAAACCATATAATAAGACTCAAATGTTCAAATGATGATGAACTACTACCTACAATCCCCTATATATATTATTCATATGCTATGGCCATCACCAAGGCCGACCTATTAAGTATGAGAAAGTATAAATGATATAGTAAGCCACAAGTCGGCTACTCATATCCTAATACAAGCAATAGGTTAAGGGTGTAGCATGCCCTTCCCCTTCAAACATACGTTATCCTCAACGTTGAATAATCTTGGATGTTGTTGTAGAAAACCTTCATCCTCCCAGGTGGCATCTTCTATGCTCAGATTCTTCCACTTGATCAGATATTCCTTAATGTCTCTGGTTCTTAGCCTCTTAGTACGTGTTTGCAGAATCTTCTCTGGCTCCAAAATGGTTATTCCTTCCTTTTCAAGTTCTGGTAACTCTATCTAGGCTTCAAATTTATGTTCAATAACCTTATTCAAGCATGAAACATGGATTATTGGGTGTATGTGTGAAGATGGAGGCAACTCTAGTTTATAAGCAACGCTGCCAATTTTCTGTAGAATCTGATAAGGGCCATAATATTTAGGAGCAAGTTTGTTGTCCTTTTTCTGTTGCTTTAGGGAAATCTGTTTGTAAGGCTAAAGATGTACAAAAACCCAGTCACCAATTTCAAAATGTCTTTCACTACAATGTTGATTTGCTTGTTGTTTCATCTTGTTTTGTGTTAATGCTAAATTCTCCTTCAAACTAGCCAAAACCTATTGTTGATGTTGAATATGTTCCTCAACATCTCTAACCTTAGTTTGCACCCTCAAGGAGGAAGTGATAGAAGGTGGATGGTAACCATATAATGCTAAAAATGGGGTCATTTGAGAAGAGGTATGAAAAGATGTGTTATACCACCATTCTGCAAGTGGTAGCCATTTAATCCACATTTCCTGCTTATCTAATACAAAACAATGTAGATACCCCTCTAAGCATTTGTTGACCACTTCCGTTTGCCCATCACTTTGAGGATGATAAGATGAACTATGAGCTAGCTGATTACCCAAACATGAAAATAATTCCATCCAAAAATTACTTGTGAAAATAGGATCATGATCACTTACAATTATCTTTGGGGTTCCATATAGCCTTTGAACTGTCTCCAAAAAAATAGGTGCGACTGTACTAGCCACAAATGGATGTGATAGGGCACAAAAATGGGCATATTTTGTGAGCCTATCCATAATTACAAAAATAACATTCTTACCTTCTGAACAAGGCAATCCGGTGATGAAATCCATGGAGACCTACTCCCATCTCTGGCTAGGAATCGATAAGGGTTGCAACAGACTTGGTGTCTTAATTGTTTCTCCTTTGTTCTGTTGGCACACTAAACACTCTGATAAAAACTTTTATACATCCCCCTTGAGTCCTTCCCAAAAGAATTCTCTTTTTATTCTATGATATGTCTTCAAAAACCCAGAGTGTTCTCCAACAGGTGAGGCATGTAGCTCTGTAAGAATATTATGCTTCAACTCAGAATCTTTACTCAAGTATAACATGTTCTTGTACCATAGGGTATTACATTTCCACTCAAATTTGTTAGATGTCATAGATCCTTGCTTGATATTTTGTATTAGAGATTGTGTATCCTTGTCTTGATCCCATTCCAATCTTGCTTCATCCACCCAATCGGCCATCAACATGGACATTCCACATAGTAAGGCATCTGCGGATGTATCCCTTCTGGACAACGCATCAACTACTACATTTTCTTTACCCTTTTTGCATATGATTTCAAAATCATAACACAACATTTTTGTTACCCACTTTTTTTGTTCCTCAAATGATAACCTTTGCTCCAAAAAGTATTTGAGACTATCATGATCAGTTTTTACCTTGAAGTGTCTACCCATGAGATAGGGCCTCCTTTTCTTGACCGCATGAAGAATAGCCATCATTTCTTTCTCATAGACATGTTTGAGCAAATATTTTCCTTTGAATTGGTGACTCTCAAATGCAATTGGTCTTCCTTCTTACATTAGAACTATTCCCAATCTTGATCCTGAAGCATCACATTCAACAATGAAGGTTTTTGAGAAGTTGGGAGTAGCCAAAACTGGGGTGCTGCACAAGGCTTCCTTCAGCTGCTCAAAGGCTTTAGTGCCTAATTTTGTCCAATGGAAGGCATCCTTCTTTAGCAATGCAGTGAGTGGGGTTGCTATTCTACCATATCCCCGTACAAATCTTCTGTAGTACCCTATTAGTCCTAGGAACCCAGGAATATTTTTGAGAGTTTTGGGCCTTGGCCATTCCACTATAGTTTTGATCTTTTGAGGATAAACTTTGACACCTTCATGAGATACAATATGACCCAAGTAATCTACCTCTTGTACACCAAAAGAACATTTGGATGGCTTTGCATAGAGAGTATGTTTCTCCAAAACTTCCAACAATTTATTTACATTTTGTAAGTGTTCTTCCCATGTCTTACTGTAAATCAATATGTCATCAAAGAAAACTAATACAAATTTCCTTAAAAATGACCTAAAAACAATGTTCATCAAGCTTTGAAAGGTTGAAGGTGCATTTGTAAGACCAAAAGGCATTACCAAAAACTCATAATGGCCCTCATGAGTTCTAAAATACGTTTTATGAACATCTTCCTCTTTTATTCGAATTTGGTGGTACCCCGAACGAAGATCTAATTTTGAGAAATAAATAGCACCATGCAATTCATCAAGTAAATCATCAATTACTGGAATAGGAAAATTATCTTTGATGGTGTACTTGTTGAGTTCTCGATAATCTAGACACATTCTCCATGTTTCATCCTTCTTATGTACCATGACCACTGGTGAAGAATATGCACTCTGGCAAGGCCTGATGATACCTGCCTTCAACATTTCTTGAACCATTTTCTTAATCTCACTTTTCTGGGAATATGGGCATCTGTATGGTCTGATGTTAGGTGTTTAGCTCCCTGGAATCAACTGAATGGCATGATCATGATCCCTAACTAGTGGTAGTCCCTTTGGAATTGCATCAAAAACAGATGAGTGAGCATCAACAATCTTCTGAAGATCAAGTGGCATTAAAGACTCTGTATTTTGTACTTCTATGGAAATTTTTTTTGCTATAAATCCATCTACTCCTTTTATGAGAACCTTCTGCATCTCATGAGAGCTAATAATCTATGGAGACTTAGCTACCATCCCATTCAATTGTATTGTCCTTCCATCTGAATGAAATCGCATAAACAATTCTTGGAAATTCATCTCTATAGTACCTAAGGTTGTGAGCCATTGGACACCCAAAACAATATCTACCCCTCCCATAGAAATAACAAACATAGGTGAGTCTAACATGTAGTCTCCCATGGAAAGCTTGATACTATGGCACTTTCCTGTGCACTTGTCTGTCTCACCATCCGCAATCATAACTTGCATTTCGGGAGTTGGGTAAATAAAGCAATTGAGGCGGGAAGCTAACTTACTATTTAGGAAGTTATGAGTACTCCCCAAGTCAATCAAAATTATCACCTTCTATTTTTTGAGATAGCCAATAACCTTGAGTGTTTGAGGAGTACTAATACTTGACAATGCATGGCAAGAAATTGTAGGTTGGTGATCCTCTACTTCATCTTCTACTGGTTCCTCAGCCTCTCCTATAAGATGGGATAGTGATTGAAGAGAGGATAGTGATTGTACCCCTTCTAACTCTATCTCTTCAATCACTATTCCATCTTTATCTAGGGTTTTACCTGGAGTAACCGTATTCTTTTTTGCTCTTGTGGAAGGCCCCGCCATGATATCAAACCTTAGGGTTTAGGGTTTTGATACAAATTCGGATGAACAGGAAAAAACACAGAGAAGATACTAATACTATTTTTTTGAGAAATTTCCTAAAATGTAAAGAAGATGAAACAATTCCACAATTTGCACCATGGGGAGTGATTTTATTAAAAACCCTAAATTTGTAATAACTTGTGCAAAATAAATCAAAAAAGTCTAAAATTTTCAGGGAACCTTACTTGAAATGTTTCGCAACTCTGGTAAAAATATCTCCCACCAATTCACTCTGCTTCAAAAAATATTGTGGAAACAAAAATTTAGGGTTTTTACCCTATTTTTTGCCCAAATCGCAGCTCTGATACAACTTGTAATGAACTTACTAGTATAATTCAGATTATGAGAAGAACTAGAACACCAAATAACACAATATTCTAGAATAATGATGTCAATGTGCAATTATAATATCTTCGCCACTTCGAGGGGGCAACCTCCAACCCATATAATAAGACTCAAATGTTCAAATGATGATGAACTACTACCTACAATCCCCTATATATACTATTCATATGCTATGGCCATCACCAAGGCCGACCTATTAAGCATGAGAAAGTATAAATGATATAATAAAATGATATGGTAAGCCACAAGTCGGCTACGCATATCCTAATACAAGCAATATTTTAAGGGCGTAGTAAAACCAGATCTGAAACTGAATATAAATTGCTTGAAAACCCTCTTTATTTGGCTCAGAAAAAATAAGAAAAATACAACCTTGTTGCATAAGTATTTGAAGATATCTGACAACAATTTTTAGAAGAAAAATGCCTTTATAAATGATTCCAACACAATCCTTTGTAAGTCGACCCAACTGTTGTAATAAACCACTGAAAATACCTTCCAAAACACTACTGAAAACAACTTGGAAATTTGAGTACAATTGCTAGAAATTTCTGGGTGAAATCCCCTCTCAATCCCTTGGGGTTTTTTTCCACAAGAGATGAAATCCACAAGGGTTTTTGTCCACAAGAGATGTCCATAAGGGTTTTCAGCCACAAGAGATGAAATCCACAAGGGTTTCCGTCCTTGGAATTTCTTACAAAAGCTGGAGCTTCTTGCAATGCAAATCTGATAATAAAAATCCTTGATACCCCTGAGTAAGTCAAATTGCCCATATAAAAGGAAAACAACCCAAAAAACACCTCTAACTCAGCCAATAATATTCTTTCTTTCCCCTAGGCTGGTCGCATTTTCCCCTATGGACCATATGGCACATTTCCCTGTTTATGACTCCCAAGAGCAAGTCACATTTCCCCCCATAATACAATTAAATTTAATTGTATTTTGACATTGACCTTTTTATTTTATTAATAAGATTTATTATTTATTACATGTGCAACTTATAATATTATTTTAAAAATATTTGCACAATATAATAAAATAATAAAAACTCAGTCACCCTATATACCTCTTTTGGCCATTGGGTAGACTAAAAGGGCCAAAGGTCTTTGATGAGATCTATTCAAAAAGAGGGACATTACAGTCCTCCCTTCCCAAGATTGCTTTCCCCCAAGCAATCACAAGTAGAAAATCTGCATCCTCAATAACTCCCGGATCCCAAATCAGCCTAAGTCTTTTAAATGGCTTCACATGCACTATACAAAACTGCTCAATTGCTGCAAAAAAGAAATCATGCAACTTACTTATGAAAAGTGCCATGATCCTACTCATGAATGCCCCAAATTTTTTGTATTCTTTATCATGTCCTTGTTGTCCCATGCTGCAACGAAGCTAAACGTCCTTATATATGTCTTTATTTGGTGATTCCTTGTCCACAACAATCATAGACATGGTTGTCATTTGATGGGGCAGCGTGTACTTGAGTGCCTTCATGTTAACTTGTTTCCCCTCATGTTGGAAACTCAACTCCATAGCCTGTGAGTCTTGGGTGATTCTTCCTAATGAACAAAACCATTGCATGCCTGGTACCACATTGTTATCTTTCAAATCAATAACATAGAAGTCATCATGAAGAGTGTACTCACTAAAAAGAATGTTGATTTTGCTCACTTTATTTTTACAAGGAATAGTGAGGCCACATGTTGTCATTACATCAAAGCCATCAAAATGTTCATAGTGCAAGCCTCTTCTGTTCACCAATCCTTCATCCATGAATTTATGTGTGGATCGACTATCAAGAAGTGCCATTATCTTACACTCAAACATTGTGCCTTCAAATATAAATGGATTGTACCTTGGTGCTCCTGAAAGATAAGTAAATTTACCTCCATGTTCCATGTTTGACGTCGACCGCTCCTCTTCCTTTTTTGATTTGGTATCCACATCTGAAATAACCCAAGGAGGAGATCTTGCATTATACTTACAAGTGTGGGTATATAAAAATTACTACAAGAGAACCATGATTGATGATGGGGATGTGTTGAATATAGTCCCCTTTTATTTCTTGCAAAAGTTAGGATACGGGGAAACCAACTTCTCTTCAACTAGAAACACATTGCAAGGCTATGATAGTCTCAAATCCACCTCGATTGAAACCATATTCCTAGTTTCCCTTAGACCAAAAACCATTTGAATCAAATTCTATATTATATAAAGGGAAATAAACTATAACATGCTTCTAGGAAGGCCATGGATTCACAAGATGAAATCCTTTCCTTCCACTTTGTTCTAAGAGATTAAATTCCTCAATTTAGGCATGGTCTTCATTGCTCAAGGGGATCCTAAGCCTTTCGACATACACTTGGAAAATTTTAAGAAGAAACCCGAAGTTCATTCTGAATTTGAACTCCCTGCGAATCAATTGAAAAAAACACCTCCTTTGAAAGAATTGGTTATAACCATGAAGTGGGTTCCAAAAGTTGAGGTTGATAAACCCAAAGCAATCGATGCTACATAAAAGGGTAAAAATAAGATTATTGTGGTAGAAACCGTTTCCAAAAAAATAACAATGGAAATTGTAAATCTCTTAGAGAATGAATCACCCATTGCTCTTCCTTTTGATCCAAAAGGAATTGGAAATCTTCTTAGTCTAACCTCTCTTCCTGTTGATGATCTTATAGATATATATGTATGGTAGAAGTGCCAGAGATGCAAGAGGAAACTTTCAAAGACATTATAGGCTCTATTTCCCCACTTACTATTGGACACTCCTTTATGATGGATCCAAATTCCAATATGACACAGGTGCAGGGGTGATCTTAACTTCTCTGTTAAGGAAGATCATGCCTTTTTCTTTTAAATTGGACTTCAAATGCACCTACAACGGGGTAGAGTATGAAGCTTTTCTTCTTGGTATCATTATCACCAAGGGAATGGAAGTAAAAAACATTAGAGTCCTAGGGGATTTGAAAATGGTAGCCAATCAAGATTTTGAAGTTTATGAAACCAAGGTGGAACACCTCCAACTTTACAAGGCTAATGTGTGTGAGATGATCAATTTTTTTTAGTTTATCTCTAATGAAGCCATTTTTAGGGAGAGATACCAACTAGTTGACTTTGGGGCCTCTTCTTCTTCCCATTTTTTCCTAGATATAAATTTAACAGAGACAAAGTTTATTGTATCCATAAGATTTAAACCCTTAGTATGAAAAAATTCCAAAAACAACCATACTTCCCTATGTAGAGAACAAGGTTGATCTCGTCACCATGAACTATGATGAGAACGACAAGGCAATTTTGGATTTCTTGCATGCATACAATGATCTCCCTCTGAATAACCATAAGAAAGGCTTTTCTCTCGTTACCCATCCTTCATGTTCCTTTGGAGCAAGAACCGATCCCATTTCCTCTCACAAGACTTTGAAATCTACGAGATAGAGGAAGAACCTCTCGAACTCCCCTGTTATTGAGTTGTAGAGCTTAATTTCTTCACATTAGCATCCTTTACTAACTTTCTAGAATACACAGTAACTGACGTTGGTCGATTGATCGACGTCGGTCACCTGGGAACTGGTATCGGTCAAGGCAAGGAGGAGCCGACATCAGTTAGGGTAACCAACATCAGTTTCCTGTGCGTGAATGTTTATATTTAACGCACAAGAATTAGATATAATATTTGTTGTAAAGTTGATCTAATGGTTGTAAACGCATAGCTAAGGTTCCCTAAGTTTTTAGGGTAAGTGCACCAAGTTGGGGGACAATTAAGTGGACATCAAATCCTGAATTTTACATTAAAAACAACAAAACATCAAGTTTAGTCTTCCACGGACTTGAACCATGCCGAAAAGTAAAAAATATGTCATAGAAATGGTACCATTGCGTAGGGGAGACTGTTAGCTTTGTATAAATACTTATTTTAAAGTGAATAGAATATGATAAATATCATTTTATAATGTTTTACTAATAGTAGGTCTTTAAGACACTTTTTCCTGTGAATGTTTATGTCTACGTTTAAGACTGCAAAATTTGTTTCACTTATCAAAATGTGATAAAAATTATACCATCCCAACCGTGGTGAAATTATATACATGTTCAAAAAAATAATTATTTGATTTCAATACTTTTTGATGAAGTTATTGCGGACAAACGGAAAGTGCTCTATTTTCTTTATGTTTTCATACCACTTTCACGGAAAAAATCATAAAAAAAAAAAATATTACTAAAAAAAATACAAAATAAAATCCATCCCAAGATAGATAGTGGCATCTAACTTCTCACCAAAGGAGAAAAATATATATCAATTTTTGGTCATCCAAATTGTGGGCAAACGGACTATAATCTTATAGGCGTTTAAAAAAAAAAACAAAGTCATTGAATTTTTAGTGTTTAATATAGCTAATCTTGTCCATTTTTAAAAATAATTAGTATTTTAGAAACTAGATTCCAGATGCTACGATTCATATTTATATAAGTTTTTATAATTTTTAGTTTATGTATTGCTAATAATCCCTACAAGTTGATATTATGTTGTTATTTGCAATATGACGTCCACTTATGACCCTTTTTTTGTCCCCCAACTCGCTGCACTTACCCTTTATATGTATAAAGGTATGAGAATTAGGGTTAGAAGGTAGTGAATTATATTTATTGAATGTAAGTTTCGTTGTAAAGCAAGAAAGAGTAGCTGGTGAGATGAAAACATTGTACATCCTGTGAGGTGTGGAAGATCATAGATCTTCATTTGTATTTCCTTTGTAAAGCACTGAATAATAAGATTGGTTGTTTCTTGGTGGACGCAACCCACATTGGGTGAACCATGTTATCTGGTGTTATCTTTCTCTTATTTATTTTATCTTCTGGTAAAATTCCGTGTTTATTGTTGTTATGCTTTAATTGATTATATATTTGTACAACACTAGTTTATGATTTAACCCCAACAACTGGTATCAGAGATTTGTTTAGAGGTTTTGTGTGTTGACATGATTTACTCTTAGAGGGTTTTCTGATTGAGTGGGAACACAACAATGACAACAGACAACAAATATAGAGTAGAGAAATTTGACGACCATAATTATCAATTATGGAATATGCATGTGGAGGATTATATGTATTAGAGAGATCTATATTTACCGTTGGATGAGAAGGCAAGGCCTGCAAAGATGACTGATGAAGAATGAAAGATTCAAATGCTCTAGGATATATACGATTGAGTTTGACAACATATGTAGCTTCAAATATAACAGAAGTAACAACCACGGTAGATTTAATGAAATCTTTAGCAAACTTATATGAAAATCCAAGTGAATCGAATAAAGTTTATTTGATGAAGAAATTATTTAATTCTAAAATGCAAGCAGGTGGATCTGTGTCTAATCATTTGAATGATTTTCATTCTATTGTTAATCAATCAAAATTGGTTAATATTTCATTTGATGATGAAGTGAAAACACTTTTATTCTTATGTTCTTTGCCAGATAGTTGGGATAATTTGGTAATGGTTGTTAGTAATACAACATCTACTTCTAATATTTTAAAGTTTCATGATGTGGTTAGTATAATCCTAAATGAAGAAATACACAGGAAAATTACAGGAGAATTAACATTTGGGAATGATTTGAATGTGGAAATCAAGGGAAGATATAAAGACATATCCAAGAGCAAGAATAATGGTAGAACAAAGAATGGAAAATCTAAATCCAAAGTCAGAGATATAATCTGTTGGAATTGTGGAAAGAGAGTACATGCAAAGGAGTGTTGGTTCAAGGAAAAACAAGAGGATACACCAGATAAAGGTAAAGAGGCAAACATTACAAGTGAGGTAATGTAAGATGCTCTTATTATCTCCTTGCATAATAAAGTAGAATCATGGGTTTTAGATTCCGGAGCTTCTTTCCATGCTGCCCCTAATAAGGGTTATTTCAGAAATTATGTTCAGGGTAATTTTGGACACTTTTATTTAGGAGATGATGAACCATGCATAATTACTAGTAAAGGCAATGTTCATCTTAAATTACAGAATGGAAATACATGGGTATTAAAATATGTGAGGCATGTGCCAAGCCTAAAGATAAACCTAATTTTTGCAGGGCAATTAGGAGAATCTGGATGCATGGTTGTATTCACGGCCAATTCTTGAAAATTTTCCAAGGGATCCCTTGTTGTAGCAAGAGGCAAGAAGGTAGGAATATTGTATTTGTCTGCTTGTGTTACTGATTCCTTTTCTGTGCTATCTACTTCAGATTCAGATGTAAGAATGTGACATTATCGACTAGGCCATATGAGTGAAAAAGGAATGCAGATCTTAAAGGAAAAGGGTAAGTTATCATATTTGAAACATGTAGATCTTGATTTCTGTGAGCATTGTATATTTGGAAAATAGAAGAAAGTGAGATTTCTTAAGGTTGGGGCAAAAAAGAAGGAGTAGAAACTGGAGCTTGTTCATTCAGATGTATGGGGACCAGCTCAGGTTGCTTCTCTTAAAGGATCCCAATATTATGTGACTTTCATTGATTATGCCACAAGAAAGCTATGGGTTTATTGTATTAATCAGAAATCTAATGTTTTTGATATTTTTAAAAGATGGAAAGCCCTTGTGGAAAATGAAACAAATTTAAAGTGCCTTAGACCTGACAATGGTGGTGAGTATTGCAACAAGGCTTTTGATGATTATTGTTCAGTAAATGGAATACACAGATAAAGAATGCTTCCTAGAACTCCATAGGAGAATGGAGTTGTTGAAAGAATGAACAGAACGATCATGGAATGTGCTAGAAACATGAGACTACATGTTGGTTTGCCTTTAAAGTTTTAGGAAAAAGTAGTAGATACAACAATATATTTAATCAACCGCAGGCCTTCAAGGGCACTGGATGGTTGAATACTAAAAGAAGCATGAACTGGAAAAGAGGCAGATCTTTCCTTTCTTAGAGTATTTGGTTCAAAAGCTTTTGTGCATGTTGATAAGGAAAATAGGATGAAATTGGATGCTAAATCCAAAAGATGCACTTTCATTGGTTATGGTTTTGGTGATTTTGGATTCTGATTAAACCTCGTGTCTTTACATTCACCATATTCATATATAAATCATTACCTCATGTGTCTCATGACATTTTTGGCTTTTTATGTTGAGCCCTCACATCTTACTCGTTGTGTGGGGTCAAGGGTGAAGTCAGATATCTTATCACTATATAATTTAAAATACATTCTGCCAATGGAATGGAATATTTAACATTATTTGAAAAATGAGTTTCCTAAGTATAAAATATAAACATTTGTGTTTCCATATATTGTATTGTTTATCATATCACATTAGTATCCATGAAATTCATTTACAAACCATAAAAACATCAATTATTTATTTACTTTCGAAGTACACAAATGAAGTAGAGCATGAAGAAACAAATGAATAAGAGAGTATTAAAGCAAAAAGAGAATCACACACACACACATCAAAGTTTCGGTATAATGCCATCGCACCATAGGATAATTTTGGTTGAAATGCTCAATCATGAGCCAAAAATTTGAAAAAATGATATATACATAAAAATGAGACTAATCAATAAAGGCATTCTTCCTATCCATCCCTTTGAGACCCTTATGAAGCAATGGGTCGAGGGCTCGTGCTACTACTCCTATGTCGAGGCATGTTAGGCCCCGCATGAGAACCTCTATGCGTCAAGTGGTATGAGTGTCTATGGGAGTGTTCATGGAAGTCTCCATGGGATGGTGCAGTAATGGTAGCCTCGCTATGTGTAGATTGTCCCCTTTAAGCATCTTGCAGTAGTCCTCGACCTCTTGCCTCAATACTGCATTCTTCATCTACAATCGAGAAAGAATGTCTATTGTGTGCCACATAGGAGTAAAAACATCAATGTGATGATCGACATGGGTTGGGAGCCTTTGATCCACAAATAGGGTATCTCATGACAAGTTAGAAGTAATGGTAAACAAATATAAGTTTGTCCACCTAATAAGCTCTCTCCACTTAGTAGTAGTGGATGAAAAATATGCACACATATACACACTAAAAAAATAAAAAGACAAAAAACACTAACATTTAAAAACCATTAACACTAATCTAAGAAATAACAAAAAGGGGAATCAAAATCACTCACGAGGATCTCCCATAACCCAACCGGGATCTGTGGCCTCCTCCTCCTCCACCTCTATATGATCTTTTGCCTTTGTCTCCTCCTCTTCCTCATCCTCTCTGGACTCCTCCTCCTTTGCCTTTGTGGCATCCTCCTCCTCACCACTCCATGGCCAGTTAGGATCAGATATATCCTATGACCCAGAGCCCATCTTAGCCTCCTCCTCACCCTCTGTCGGTACTCCTCCAATCTGTAGAATTGTAGGTGGATCCACTCCTCCTTTAGATCCCCTCCTAGGAATAGATTTGTGTACCCCTGTCGATACTCCTAACTACTACTATTTTCCATTACAACCTCTGTAAGTGGCTCGCTTTATCCTCTCTAGTGCCTCTAAATATTGTAAGGACTATGATAAGAGCATAAATATATTGACAGTCAAAATTCAGAGGCACTTGTACTACTAGATGAGTCTCTCAACATCTACCATGATCAATAAGTTATGTTGTGGTTGTGTAGGAATCCAATTTAATCCCCAATCCATCCCCAAATTTCTAACATAGCATGATACAGATCCATGAACATGTCTACATTGGTAAAATTACTTGTTTCTTGTGGAGTGGACATGATTGTTGTAATGTCTACCCACCTCACTGCTCGGATAGTTGTTGGGTCTCTAATCCCCACACCCCTCTGATAGGGAATCAACCTCTCATACACCCATGATATCATAAGTGTAGGTTGACTGAATGATCATGATTTTCACCTAACCACTCGATATAAATCATGATATGTGGTTACTTATATATCCTAGCCCCATGTAAATACCCTGTCATGCTACTCTATACTTTGTATAATGGGAACCTAGCAAAAGAAAAAATATATCCCAACCCTTATCCTCAATCAAATGCAAATCCAATATATTGATAATGGATTTGTGGAGAGTAGGGATAGGGGTTGTCTCCACTAAAGTCATTCTAAAACCCTTTTTTGCACTCATGTCGAGTGCCCCTACATCTCCCAAGTATATCACCTATTGACATGCCTCATTTGATGAGATAACAATCTTCAACACTAGATTCTGCCATGTAATAGGAACCCCTAAAATCTTGTAGACATCCTCGAATGTGATCGTCCACTCTTTGTGAACACAAGGGAATAAGAAAGTATTATGATCTGCATCCGAATAGGTTAGAAAGTCATAAAGTAACTTGATGGCAGAGGAAATTGGCCTAATTTGTGCTAACTACTATAGTGAAATTACTAGTATAATTCAGATTATGAGTAACAATATAACACAAAATAACACAATATTTCAGAATAATGATCTGCAATATGTAATTGTAATAGCTTTTCCACTTCGAGGGGGAAACCTCTGAACCATATAATAAGACTCAAATGCTCAAATGATAATGAACTACTACCTACAATCCTCTATATACACTATTCAGATGTTATGGCCATCACCCAGGTTGTCCTATTAAGCATGAGAAAGTATAAATGATATAATAAAATGATATGGTAAGCCACAAGTCGGCTACTCATATCCTAATACAAGCAATAGGTTAAGGGCGTAGCATGCCCTTCCCCTTCAAACCAACATTGTTCCTCAATGTTGAATAATCCTAGATGTTGATGCAGAAAACCTTCATCCTCCTAAGTGGCATCTTCTATGCTCAAATTCTTCCACTTGATCAGATATTCCTTTATTTCTATGGTTCTCAGCCTCTTCAGTACGTGTTTGTAGAATCTTCTCTGGCTCCAAAATGATTCTTCCTTCTTCATCAAGTTCTGGTAACTTTGTTCTGGGCTTCAAATTTCTGTCCAATAACCTCCTTCAGGCATGAAACATGGAATACTGGGTGTATGTGTGAAGATGGAGGCAACTCTAGTTTATGAGCAACACTGCCAATTTTCTGTAGAACCTGATAAGGGCCATAGTATTTAGGAGCAAGTTTTTTGTACTTTTTCTATTTCTTTAGAGACATCTATTTATAAGGTTAGAGACTTACAAAAACCCAATCACCAATTTCAAAATGTATTTCACTACGATGCTGATCTTCTTGTTATTTCATCTTGTTTTGTGCTAATGCTAAATTCTCCTTCAAACTAGCAAAAAATTGTTTTTGATGTTGAATGTGTTCCTCAACATCTCTGACCTTAGTTTACACCCTCAATGAGGAAGTGATAAAAGGTGGATGGTAACCATATAATGCTAAAAATGAGGTCATTTGAGAAGAGGTATGAAAAGATGTGTTATACCACCATTCTACAAGTGGTAGCCATTTAATCCACCTTTCCTGCTTATCTGATACAAAAACAACGTAGATACCCCTCTAAGCATTTGTTGAGCACTTCTATTTGCCCATCACTTTGAGGATGATAAGATGAAATGTGAGCTAGCTGATTACCCAAACATGAAAATAATTCCGTCCAAAAATTACTTGTGAAAATAGGATCATGATCACTTATAATTATCTTTGGGGTTCCATATAGCCTTTGAACTGTCTCCAAAAAAATAGTTGCGACTGTACTAGCCGTAAATGGATGTGGATAGGGCACAAAAATGGGCATATTTTGTGAGCCTATACATAATTACAAAAATAACATTTCTTACCTTCTGAACAAGGCAATCCAGTGATGAAATCCATGGAGACCTACTCCCATCTTTGGCTAGGAATTGATAAGGTTTGCAACAGACCTGGTATCTTAATTATTTCTCCTTTATTTTGTTGGCACACTAAACACTCTAATAAAAAATTTTGTACATCCCCCTTGAGTCCTTCCAAAAAGAATTATGTTTTTATTCTATGGTATGTCTTCAAAAACCTAGATGTGTCCTCCAACAGGCGAGGCATGTAGCTCTGTAAGAATCTTATGTTTCAACTCAGAATCTTTACTCAAGTATAACCTGTCCTTATACCATAGGGCATTACCTTTCCACTCAAATATTTTATATGTCATAGATCCTTGCTTGATATTCTATATTAGAGATTGTGTATCCGTGTCTTGATCCCATTTCAATCTTGCTTCATCCACCCAATCAGTCGTCAACATGGACATTCCACATAGTAAGTCATCTGTGGATGTATCCCTTCTGTACAATGCATCAGCTACTACATTTTCTTTACCCTTTTTATATATGATTTCAAAATCATAACCCAACATTTTTTTTACCCACTTTTTTTGTTCCTTAGATGATAACCTTTTCTCCAAAAAGTATTTGATACTATCATGATCAATTTTTACCTTGAAGTGTCTACCCATGAGATAGGGCCTCCATTGCTTGATTTCATGAATAATAACCATCATTTATTTCTCATATACGGGTTTGAGCAGATATTTTAATTTGAATTGGTGACTATTAGATGCAATTGGTCTTCCTTCTTGCATTAGAACTACTCCCAATCTTGATCCTGAAGCATCACATTCAATAATGAAGGTTTTTGAGAAGTTGGGAGTAGCCAAAACTAGGGTGCAGTACAAGGCTTCCTTTAGCTGCTCAAAGGATTTAGTGGCTAAGTCTACCTAATGGAAGGCATACTTCTTTAGCAATGTAGTGAGTGGGGTGGTTGCTATTCTACCATATCCCCACACAAATCTTCTGTAGTACCCTGTTAGTCCTAGGAACCCATGAATATTTTTGAGAGTTTTGGGTCTTGGCCATTCCGCCATAGCTTTGATCTTCTGAGAATCAAATTTGATGCCTTCATGGGATACAATGTGACCCAAGTACTCTACCTCTTATACACCAAAAGAACATTTAGATGGATTTGCATAGAGAGTATGTTTCTCCAAAACTTCCAACACTTTATTTACATGTTGTAAGTGTTCTTCCCATGTCTTACTATAAATCAATATGTCATCAAAGAAAACTAATACAAATTTTATTAAAAATGGCTTGAAAATAGTGTTCATCAAAATTTGAAAGGTTGAAGGCACATTTTTAAGACCAAAAGGCATTACCAAAAACTCATAATGGCCCTCATGAGTCCTAAAAGCCATTTTATGAACATATTCCTCTTTTATTCTAATTTGATGGTACCCTGAATGAACATCTAATTTTGTGAAATAAATAACACCATGCAATTCATCAAGTAAATAATCAATTACTGGAATAGGAAACTTATCTTTGATGGTATACTTGTTGAGTTCTCGGTAATCTGGACACATTCTCCATGTTTCATCCTTCTTACGTACCATGACCATTGGGGAAGAATAGGCACTCTGACTAGGCCTGATGATACCTGCCTTCAACATTTCCTTAACCATTTTCTCGATCTCACTTTTCTGGGAATATGGGTATCTGTATGGTCTGATGTTAGGTGTTTGGCTCCCTAGAATCAACTGAATGGCATGATCATGATCCCTAACTGGTGGTAGTCCCTTTGGAATTACATCAAAAATAGATGAGTGAGCATCAACAATCTTCTGAAGATTGGGTGGCATTGAAGACTCTGTATTTTGTACTTCTATGGAAAATAACTTTGCTATAAATCCATCTACTCCTTTTTTGAGAACCTTCTGCATCTGATGAGAGCTAATAATATGTAAAGACTTAGCTACCATCCCATTCAATTGTATTGTCCTTCCATCTGAATGAAATCACATGAACAATTCTTGGAAATTCATCTCTATAGTACTTAAGGTTGTGATCCATTGGACACCCAAAAAAATATCTGCCCCTCCCATAGAAATAGAAAACATAGGTGAGTCTAACATGTAGTCTCCCATGGAAATCTTGATACTATGGCATTTTCCTGTGCACTTGACTGTCCCACCATCTGCAATCATAACTTGCATTTCTGGAGCTGGGTAAATAAAAAAATTGAGGCGGGCAACTAGCTTACTATTTATGAAGTTATGAGTACTCCCCAAGTCAATCGACACTGTCACCTTCTATTTTTTGAGATAGCCAATAACCTTGAGTGTTTGAGGAGTACTAATACCTAACAATGCATGACAAGAAATTGTAGGTTGGTGATCCTCTACTTCCTCTTCTACTGGTTCCTCAACCTCTCCTATAATTTCAGCATCCTCATCATCCTCATTACCTCCGTCAATATAGAAAAAATTCTTCTCAACACATTTGTGTCTCGGTCCATATTTTCTATCACAGTTAAAGCATAATCCTTTTGCTCTCTTTTCTTCCATTTGTTGAGGAGTCAGTCTAATTGGCCTAGAAAATGAAGGGGAAGAGATACTACGGTCTTTAGTGTTAATGAAAGGCGGCCTCCTACTACAAAGAAAATTTTCCTCTGCTCGACGTGCCATGATAATAGAATCATAATACTTGAGTGGATTAAACATACGTACCTCATGCTCGATGTGGTCCTTAAGACCCCCAAGAAATAGATCATTCAGATTCTCTTCTGGTATATTCTCCACCCTTAAGGATAGGTTCTTGAATTGATGCACATAATCTTTGACTGATCCTATTTTTCGTAACTTTGCTAATCGACTAAAGTAGTTCTCTGAAACACTGGAACTATAGTGTAATTGCAACTCCTCGGTAAAAATTGTCCAATTGACACCGAGACCATTCTTTTACCTCTGAGCACATAACCATCGATACCAAACGAATTGGTCTGGTTCAAGATATAGGGATACCAAATTCACCTTTTGTCTTGATGGTGTTTGATGTAGCTCAAAGAAGTTCTCCATTTGATTTATCCAAATCAAGGGATCTTTACCATCAAATTTGCGCATATCCACTTTCGGCATCATGTTTCGTGGTTGCGAATAAGTTGGATTCGGTTGGAAAAGTGATCCAACATGGTTATTTTGTCCATGATTTTAAACTGAAGATCCTCCTTGGTTGATATGGGATGGATTTAGGCCATAATGTTTACCCTTTACATGTTGCATGATATCATCCAACCGATGATTGATTTGGGCTACGTCTCCTTTAGAGGCCATCTCAGATTGTACATTTCGTAGTTCATACTCAAGTTGGCTTACCTTATGATCAACTGAAGTAAACCTTAGTGCTGAGGAATCTGTATTTACCCCTTCTGAATCCATCTCTTCAATCACTATCTCATCTTTATATGGGGTTTTACCCGGAGTAACCGGATTCTTTTTTGCTCTTGTGGAAGGCCCCGCCATGATATCAAACCTTAGGGTTTAGGGTTTCGATACAAATTCAGCAAAACAGGAAAAAACACAGAGAAGATACTAATACTATTCTTTTGAGAAATTTCTGAAAATGTAAAGAACTTGAAAAAATTCCACAATTTACACCCTGGGGAGTGATTTTATGAAAAACCCTAAATTTCTAATAACTTGTGTAAAATAAATCAAAAAATTCTGAAATTTTTAGGGAGCCTTACTTGAAATGTTTTACAACTCTGGTAAAAATATATCCTACCAATTAAATTTGGTTCAAAATATATTGTGGAAACAAAAAATTAGGGTTTTTGCCCTAATTTTAGCCTAGATTGCAGCTCTGATACCACTTGTAATGAAATTACTAATATAATTCAGATTATGAGCAGCAATAGAACACAAAATAACACAATATTTCAGAATAATGATCTCAATATGCAATTGTAATAGCTTCGCCACTTCGAGGGGGCAACCTCCAAACCATATAATAAGACTCAAATGCTTAAATGATAATGAACTACTACCTACAATCCTCTATATATACTATTCATATGTTATGGCTATCACCCAGGATGACCTATTAAGCATGAGAAAGTATAAATGATATAATAAAATGATATGGTAAGCCACAAGTCGACTACTCATATCCTAATACAAGCAATAGGTTAAGGGCGTAGCAACTACCATATCCCTACCCTCGTAAGAAGGCCTAAGTTAATAAAGGGAGCACTCAGACAAGTGAATCCTACTCTCGAGTCATGCTCTAGTGAACATAGACCCCCTATGCTAATAAGAAAACAATAGAAGAGAATTAGAATACCTCATCAAGACCTTAAAATCATCAAAAATGAAAAATAATAAACAAGAAGAAGTATACATCTCATTTCTCCTTGGTACAGGTGGTGGTTGCACAACTGTCCCTCTACATAGAGTGGTGGTTGTAAAATCACCACATGGTCACATGATCGTTATGGCAGTTTTGCAACTACCCCTCTGCGTAGGGCAATGATTACATAATAGTCACGATAGTCATGTCACCAACCGTTGACCCATGCCCTTGTGACCAAAACACTGTAAAATAACAAAAAAACAAAACAAAACACATATTCTAAAAAATGCCCCCCCCCCCCAACGATCATTTTCACTATAAACTTCTTTAAAATCCCCTTCCCTAGAGCTAATTTCAAAAGAAAATCTAAACAGAGGGAAAAAAGACAAAATTACTCGTAACTAACCTATCATGAGCCCCAACTAATGTTGCTAGATCCACTGACATTGTGTTAGAATCCCCATCGATTTGACTCATGAAATGGTCAACAAAAATCTAGAGCCCCAAAAATATTAAGGGAGTATGTAGGAAATGATTTGTAAATATAGTAAAATTGTGATATATATAGAATATTTTGTTTTCCTAACATCATCTTGGGAAGGATTATTGCGTGTTGGCAATGGTGGAGTAGGTAGATTTCTCATCCCCGTACAAATGGTTGGTAATTTTTCTTTTAATTTCAAAATATTTTGTTGAATTTGTTTTATTATTGCACTTGATTCCCATCCTTCTTTTATACGTGGTAAGAAGACTTAGCTGGTATAGTTTTGACACACGGTCAGATCAGGTAATTTTCTAACCCTCCCATTTTGGGAATTGTCATTCTTGAAACTCACATTTTTCCCATTCATGGCTAAAATTATATTCTAAGGAGGAAATATGTATGCACCCAAAATTTTTCATGGTGCAACATTGAAATGTGACATGTCTCCAATGACGATAAAACTCCTTCCAAGTTAAGAATGAGATCCAGATCCCTCCCTCTCTCCTTTTCTTCTTTCTTTTGACTCAACTGAGCCCCTTCACTTTGTTCCCAGACTCCAGTTTTTCTAGCAAGGCCACCATCTAAATTTTTGTAATATTTCCTAGGATGTAACATTCCCATTTTAAGACATTAGAACAAGGGATTTTTTTTTATAACGTTCTTTGTTCTAATTTAGGTAATTCAGAACACACGAACAAGTTTTAATAATTGTTCTCTGTCCAAATAATGTAATTTAAAACACACAATACTTTTAAAACCAATGTTCTCTGTTCGCATATTTATAATATGGAACACACATTCAATGTCATTCAATCATATAACAGATACCATGTGCTGTAGTAATGACTCAAAGAACTACCGATATCCCATGTCATGGCTCAGAGTTTCATCGATCTCTCATCTCATGACTCGGCTACTTACCGATCCTTCATGTTAATCTATGCATTGTATACTAAGTATAATTGGTTCTCTTTATCATTTTAGGTTATCAAAGTGTTCCATTTAAGAGGCCTATCTAAATATCTGTTACCGATATTCATCTGAAATCCTGCTTCTTAAACCAGGTGATTAGGACAACGCAACCAGTAGCTTGCGATACTTTGGCAAAAAAAATTCACATGCTTAGCATGATCATATTCCTAGACGTTATACACATCAATGGAGTACGTCCTTCACCTCACTTCATCTGTTATCTAGAATGGTCTTTTCTGACTTCTGTCAGTCCTCTCATCTAAGGTTAAACTTTAACCCAAGATAGCAATATGAAAGAGTATAGGGAGGCACTCTTGGTGACTAAAGGTACGCAGACATACTTTGTCGACCCTAGTCGACTGTGTATGTCTAGTTACCTTTAGTCTTCCTGAGTCACTCCATATACAAGGTCACATTCCTAACTTGGTCTAAAGTAACTTGGTCCAAGCTTATGTAAACTTCATGATTCGATTTGGGAGGGCGTTGTAACATGTCAGCTGTAACATTGTGTCATCAGGAAGGCCCCGCCTTCATGAAGACACCATATTGTAGCCGGCGCATGCCAATGTCCTACGGAATCCTCCCATCAAGGGTTACACATCCAGCTAAACATGTGATTAGATTCTTAACTTTAATTCTATTAAGAATGAGTTTCAGCAACCATGTTGATCCTCTAACCTCACGGTTCGTTATAGTTGCACAACTAGAAAAGAATTGAATTGTCTCATATCTTAATATACATTCACCCTTCCTTACCGAAGGATTGCATATTTTCATCTTAGTTCTTTAATTTAAGCTTCGGACTCATAGTCCACTACAACTTAGCGTAGTAAGATCAACTTACTAAGCTTAACCAAGTATTTATTCGCAAATGAATTCAAATTCAGAATTCCATTTCATTAGACGTCAAGGAATGAGGCCTAATCCCAATTGAATGTATTCATTTATTCACTATAACCTTACTTCAATTAAGGTTTGTTATGAGGAGATATGATTCCTCACACCAAATATCCTTTTGACCAAAACATCCCAAGGAATATTAACGAAATCAGAATACAGAATTCAATTGTCCCTTTATTAATATTCATTAGTTTATAATCTAATTCCGAATATTATTTACGCAAGAGTTTGTATTTACTTTACTCTTTTACTAATGTCAATTTAAAATCCACATTGACCTAAGTATTAATTAATTGCACGTTCCAACTTAAAAGTTGTATTTAAGTAAAGAATAGATATTATGCCCCTTTCGAATCTAACATCCATCATTTGAATAAGTCCAATTTCAACAAATAAAATTATATTCTCAATCATATTCAAATAGTTCCAAGGTGGTACAACCATTAAAATAACACACCTTTCCCTTTTACTCAATCCTCAAGATTAAAATTTATACAATTTACAAGTCCATACAACCAGACTTCATTCATGCCAAACAACATTAACAACTCGAAAAGAAAGAAGAATACAACTTTTTTCTTTTTCCATTTCCCCGGAGAAGAATAATAAAATCTCAGAGAAGATCCATCCCTTAGTTAATCAGAAGAAGCATCATAAAACAACATGTCTTCATTTTTACTCACGGAATCCATTTGCAAAATTTACTTGCACAGGTCAGTTCATCGAACTGAGCATATTAAGCACTTATCATTAAAATTAGGTGCTCTTGATTAACTATCTCAATAAAAGAACTCTGCTTTTATGAAATGTTTTGAAATTGAGATGGACATCATCAACGAATTAAGTATTGGTAAGGATGAACAATTTAACAACACAATCCTAATAATTACCATCACAATCAACCAATAAGATTAACTAACAACCTTTTCCTCAAATAAATACTATAAACATGCAACACTTTATTCTCATTTCCTTACCGTTTTCTTCCAATAACGCAAGGAGTTCATTCCAGATTTAGACAATTACTACAAAGAGTATTTTCTCTAAATAGTTCCAAATTAAAAGCATCTGTAAGAACTAATACACACACACACACACACACACATATTACTGTTCTAATGCAATTATTATCAACTCCATCCCCTCATTATAGATGGGATTCCAAATAAATAATTAACTAATTTTTTTAAATAGAACTCCTTCACCTTTATACTACTCATTTAATTTCATCCAATTCAAATGCAGAAGAGAAAGGTAGACGTACACCGTGACCATACTGGTGTTATTTCCCAGAATTCAACAAACAACATAGTACTCTTTCAATTCAGAAAGGAAGAAAAACAACAGATAAAATGCAGTTGCTTACGCCGAAAGCAATAGGAAATTTATTCCATATCAAATAATAGAAATTCAAACTGGTTAAGAGAAGAAATAAGTATTACTTCTATATGACCATGATTTCACTATAATAAATAAAGAAACCATTTTTCAATCACAAGAACAAGAATCTACTCAAGTTTAGTTCCAATCGAACATAATGAAGAAGTTCAAATATGCAGTTCATATATATACGTATTCACCATTGAATTCAAGGAATAAATAAGATGATACGCTCTATTCCATCCATCAAATAACCAGGTTACTCTTTCTCTAGTTTAAATAAATTATTTCCCAACAATCATTCATGGATTTCAAAACCAAATAAGGAGTCATTATATCATTTTTAAATCAGGTAAGAGTAAGGACGATGCAATAAATCCACTATTCCTAAAAGAATTTGCATCCCATATACTGTAATACGGCCGGAAAAACAGTTCACACAAACAGTTCTATCAAAGCATTCTCATGATTTTTCAAAACCATTTGCACACACAGAACATAGAAAATAGTTTGCACATCACTGTCACCTTCAGCAAGATCAACCCATAATGGACAATAAAACCAAATTATCCATTACCTTTAGAATTCAAAACAGTAGAGAAGAAACTCGTTTCATCTACCATTTCAACAAGAAAACACCCATTTTCTCCAGTATGCATCAAAAAATTACCCAAATCGTATTTATCTTTAAAAGACAACTCAACCCAAAAACCAAATCAAAACAAATCAACATTTTTATTTTACAAAAACACCCAATATAAGAGCAGAGTTCTTTTAATGAAGACGCTTAACAAAGAGCAAAATGGTTTAAAGAAAAGAGCCCAACATGCTTGTAAAACTTCTTGTTGCTTGAAGAAAATCGCGTCCGCACCCTCATGAGTTATTCTTTTCCACGGCGACAAACAACAAGGTTTCCCAATGATCTCCTTGTTTCCACAGGCTCAAAAATAGCCGTGGTTAATCAAAATAACTGCAACAATGACCAAAATAATTTACAGGTTCGAAAGAACCACAACTGCAGCGCAAATACTAGAAAACCAAATGAACACAATAACCACAAAAATTCCTCTTTCCCCTTTCCAAGGCGAGCTGGTCACCAAGACCGAGGCCAATAAATGCATTTCCCTCTCTTTCTCCACGCCATCACCAACCTAATTTGGTGAGTTTCACTTTTTAAATATTTGTATGTAATTTCATTTTTAGCTACATTGCTAATTGGATACCTCCAACTCCCATGTTCCCGCCAAATTTGGCGATTAAAAGTTACAAGGACTGAAATTAAGTCCTTCATTAAAGCTTACACCTTCCTCCTTATCCTCCCACTGGCACGTATCCTTAGGTCCCCCTTTTAGGGCTAACATTAGTTTAGGTTATATTGTCCATAGTTAGGTTTCCATCTAGGTCACAAATCATTAGGATTTGCAATAATTTACATCTCTTTTAATTTAAAATCCACCTAGGATAGTTATTAGGTCTTAGGTTAGAACTTAACTTGTAGTATTTTACTAAATAGGTTCCAAGTCGGTTTTACTGACTTACGTTCATAACTAGTATAATGCAGGACGTTCCGTCCAACGCGTATACCTATACCTTGTTCACTTGCAACAAAACTCTTACTGCCTTACGCTTTTCGACACTACAATTTGTATGTATTCCCAAAATCGAATCTTTTCATTGGCAGCATGGTGCCGAGTATTTATACCTGTAACCAGGTTCTGTAAAATTTATAACAATCTCCAGCCTGGTTCCAGACTTCGTTCTAATGAGAAAGTAAATCGACAAAGCGACCACAAAGAAGGCCGAAGCATACCTTGGATCAATGAAATTGATTCAAGGTGCGCTGTCAACAAAAATATGAGTTCATCAAATACAAAATCAAGTCTGCAGTTTCACACTTGCGAAACACAAGTTATAATGACCTCCATCCCAAGTAAACAAAATTATAGTAAGCAAGGGTACAAATCAGTAACACATTCTTTTTAAGATTAAAAGATATATCTTAACATAATAATCCTCATTTCCACAGTTACAACATTACGAAAAGAGGTTATCATAGTAGCTTCTAAAAATCAAGACGTTACATAGGAGGTGGTTGCACAAACACCCCTTTGTGCATAGGGTTGGTTTTGCCACCGCGTAAACTAAAATTAAAACACACCATTTTAAATGCCTGTTTTGATTACAGTTTGATTTTCTCTCACATTACTTGGTAAAATTGGCTAAAAATAAGCTCATTGGATTGGTCTTGGATTTCTCCTTCCTTATTGCTAAAAATAGTATGTTGAATCCTTCCCTTTTGGCTGATTCATTTGTTTTTTATTGACATGTGTTCTTGATATCTTCTTCTCTAATAACTTATAAAAGTGACACTTTTGTTTACATCATGGGTCAAGAAATTTTGAATTTTGAGAAGTGTTATGCTGCCAAATTTTGGAGAGGTTCTTACACAGATAGCCAATTTTGTATCTTATTTCCCTATTGCTCACATTCCAACTACCTTCATTCCAAACCAACCACTTGCTTTCTTGATTTCTTGTTGATATCTACTATATTGCTCAGCTGGATCAATTGGATTTCACACATTAGAAGGTGTCTGAAGCTGAGGAGACACTAGATGCATCATCAACATCACTGGGACAAGCTACCATAGTTTTGTAGTGACCAGGTTGGGGATGTAATTAAATTCTTTAAATCTTTGACATAGGCATTGTTTATTGGAATTAAAGAAAGTAATTTGTTGTTTTGGTAAAAAAAGGAAGATTCCATCACTTCCCATATACATTTTCCATTCCAATATTTCGTTAAAAATATTTCTTTCGTAAAGTTTCTTTCCGGCTTATCCCTTTGGATCTGCTTGATAAAATGGTTGGAGGAAGAAGTGAGGAAATCCCCACATTTCTTTCATTATTATTTCTTTCGATTAGTTTAGAAGTAATTTTTCCAGGGAAGGTTTATTCGGAAAAGAGGAAATAGCTTATGAGAAGCTTTCCTTTTTGGAAAACTTGAGGCAAAAGCTTTGTCAGAGGAGGTTTTATTTTATTAGATTAATAACATATAGAGTACTTCCTCTTTAGAGTAGTACTACAAAACAACCCTGCAATAAATAAATATCCACATTCATTTATTCCATGATTTAGTTTTATTTTAATTAGAAGAAGTGGTAGATTTAATTTAAATCAGTTCATTATGTCTATAGAAATAGATTTTATTTTATTTTAATAATCGAAAAGGCACAAAAACATAAGTTAATTGGTTCTCTTAATTCATTTCCTTTCAAAAAGCTTGTTAAAAATACAAACATATAGAATAAGTAGACACATTTGTTTTTATTTAATTAATGGGGAAAGAATATAGTTAATTAAAAGATTAAGTTTATTTGATTTTTTTTAAAATTATACTTCTTTCCATTATTTGTTTAAAACTTCTCGACCCCTAATCAACGTAGTGTATTTCAAACTTTTGCACATTCTCAACAAGGTTCAGGTTCCAACACATGATCAACAAGCTTAAAGTTCTGGCACATTCTCACTAAGCTTCAGGTTCCGGCACATGCTCAATAAGATTCGGGTTCTGATGACTTGCATGTATACTCTAAAAGCCTGACCCAAGGTGTTAAAGTGTTAAACAAGTCGAAAACTTTGAATTAGTGCATTTTGGGTTTTCCAAGGTGTTTAACTAGCTAAAAACTCTAACTTAGTGCATTTCAAGTTTTCTAAGGTGATTAGCAAGTCAAAATCTCTGACTTAGTGCATTTCAGGTTTCCCAAGGTGTTTAGCAAGGCCAAAACTATGATTTTTTATAAATTTCAACAGACATCTCCTTTTGAGGTATCATTTTTTTAAAGTACAAATTTTTCTGAGCTCTATGTAATGGAGGTACTCTCGTGCCTTGTTGAATTGAACCTCTATAAGTTCAAGGGATGTATTTTGCTGTGCCTTTCTAAATTTTAATTTTAATTATACCATATGTGCTTCTTTTTTGCTTAAAATGGAAAATAAGTTCTGTAAAACCACTCACACCCTTTAAATATCTGAATGAAAGTCCAAAATTTAAATCATTTTGAGGGGTAAGGGACTACATTAAATAACAATGGGGATTTAAAAAGAATAGACTCATTGTGCAGACAAAGTGAAATGGTAAAACCACTGTGATGAAGCCTTTGGATTACTATTTTTATCTGTGTCTCCAAATCTTCTCTTTCATGTCGAATCTGCCAAATATCCTAATGAAGTTTAGACCATATTGGAAAGCCTATTTGTGAAAATATATGAAATGAGAGGACATGAACTGGAAAACGAGCTTATTATTCTGAGACCTAACCAGTTTTGACACACTTTAGGATCTTCTTTATAATGTTCAAAATCACTAAGATTGTAACTGAAGGAATGTGGAATTGAAGACAAAGGATTCACAACTTATCCTTTCTATCCTTTTAAAAATAGGTCCATAATACTTAGTGTTCATCTCCACCTTTCATTCCACCAAAGATGAACTTGGAGCAACATGGAAGATGTCCTCTGTTTATTTGATGTGTTTTTGGGTCGGTTGACTAGGAAACAAGATAAGTTGATACAGATGTGAAAATTGAATTCTTATAAATGACATGCCTTGATTGCAGGGAATGAGGAAACCTAAGGCTTCCAACAACAAGGAGAAGAGACAAAAGAAGAGGGATCAAGGACAGAAAAAGGATCAGAAACCATCCCAGCCAAAAATCAACACTGAACCCACACTGAACCAACTTCCTCCAAAGCTGAACCTAAGAAGGAAAGGGTGAAGTTTTCCTATTGTAAAAAATCTCAGGTATGATGATCACAAGTGTATGAAGAAGTAGATTGACCAAAATTACTCACATTTTAAAGAAGAATAACACAGGGGTCTTTGAATCTATTAAATGAAATTCATATGAACCAAGAAAATTCTAAGGAAAAAAGACAACAATACAAAATAAGAATGAAGGCAGAGGATCTTTAGGTGTTACGTAGTGGCTCAAAATTCAACATGGGTTATTTATTATGGTTCCTTGTACCACATACATTCAGGTAAAAAGTTCATTTTTATTTCGTATCGAAGCCATGTGGTTTTTCCTCTATCACACTAGGCGACCACACATCTGTAATAATTGCATGGATTGAGTTAGTTAAAGTAAACGGTGGAACATTTCAACGATGTTCTAAGTGTTCTAACACTTTCCACTCAATCTGTTATCAGTTGTATCAGATCATTCACATTGGGAAGGGCATGAGGGTTGAATTCAACCTATATTTAGTTATCATTAGAGAGCTACATAGTGGCAATACAATTTGTAGAGGGAAGGGTAGATCACTAGGCATTGATTATATACCTTGTCTCATTTTCTCCCAAAACGTATTTGACTGCATTGTTGACTCACTTCGATGGGGTTAGAAAACTATGACATGCTGAGATTTGGCCACCTTAACTACTTCTAATTATAACAACTGAGAAAACATAATATGGACAAATTCTTACCTAAAATTATTCTTTTTAAAGGTCCTTATGAGGGTTAGAACCTTAGGATGCATATAAAAGAGGCCCATTTGATAAAGGCAAAGCTTGGAGAGCTAAAAATGTATTATAATTGGTACATAATGATATATCAGGACCATTCCTCAAACCTTCCTTTACCAACGCATAATACATTCTCACCTTCATTTATGATTTCTCAAGGTACACTTAGGTCTACTTCATTCATTAGAAGTCAGATGTTATATACCTTCTCTCATTTCCCTTGAAAATTATTTGACTGCATTGCTGACTCACTCCGATGGGGTTATCAAACTATGGCATGAGTGATGGTCAGCTTAAATATTACTACTATGAACAAGTGAAAAAACATAATATGGTCAAAGGCTTACTAAAATCATTCTTTCTAAAGGTCTTTGTTAGGGATGCACCCTTGAGAAACATACATAAGAGAAATTTTACAAATGTAAATCTTGGAGAGCTACACGTGCATTGGAATTGGTACAAAGTGATATCTCATGACCATTCCCTAAGCCTTCCCTTCACCAGGGAAAAATAAATTCTCACCTTCATTGATGATTTCTTGAGGTACAATTGGGTCTACTTCCTTCGTCATATGCTAAGATGCTTATGAACTTTTTTCAAGACTTTAAGGATCTATTGCAGAGAAACAGTTAGGGACAATTCATTGAGATTTTGTGGATAGATAAGGGTGGGGGATATGTCAGTAATAGGTTTAAGTAGTTATGCAGTTATGCACTACAGTAAGGAATTGATTTATAACAAACAATTTTATATATTAATTCATAAAATGGAGTTTTAGAATGAAATAATAGGTTCTTGAAATAGGTGCCCAACTATATGCTTCACTCTAAATAATTGGCACCACAATACTGGGCTAAAGTTATTAACTGTGTAAATTACATTTAGAATTGATGTCCCTCAAAAATCCTTGAAAGGAGTCACTCATTTTGAATTGAAGCTTTGACATGGTCGAAAAATTGTCAATTAAGAACTTCAGGAGTCTTTGGATCTCTAGTTATGTCTTGCATCCCCAAAAAGAATGGTAAGGAAATAAAACCCCAAAGTCAGTGTTACATCTTTTTGGGATACCTAGAAAGTGTTTTTAGGGATACAAGATTCTCCATCTAGAACACGCATGATTTTTTCATTGAGAGGAGTGTCAAATTTCAGGAATGTCCAATCATATTCAACACTATAACACTTCTCCACTTCCATCAAATCTACACTTGGGATTTTTTTAGGATGATTTTGATAGTTTTGATGAGCCTAAGCATAGCTTTATGAGTAGGTTTTTGAGTAAATCTACCATCTGAGGAATATTATTCTTCTTGATCCGATCAACGAGAGTAGTGATGGAGCTTCAAATCCTTTCACATTTGACCACAACTTAGATGATGAATAATCGACTCCCAAAACTCTCCTACTTCTGGTCCTCTTTGGGATAGGAAGATATTGTAGGATGCAGGTACTTGGGAAAGGGATCCTATAGATGTCATATGAACATGTATAGAGTTTAGGGGTGGGCCACATAATTTCTATGCCTCTACCTCTGATACATAGACCTTTTAGGAGGCATATGGGAATCCTGAGTGAGACACAACTATGCAAGAGGAGTATAGTTCCTTGATTAGGAACAACACCTAGGATTTAAAAACACCTTTCTCAGGGAAAGAAGATGGATCGTTTCAGGTGGATATATCAAACCAAGTATGTAACATATGGGTTCGTTGATAAGTTCAAAGCACGATTGGTTGTAAAAGGTTTTTTATAGGTTCCACGTATTAACTACACTAAAACATTTTCTCCAGTTACAAAAATGAACTCCATCAAACTCACTCTTTCCATTGTTGTCACTTATCGCTGGGATGTTCATCAGATGGATGTGAAGAGTGCATTTCTTCATGGTGACCTAGAGGAGGAGATCTACATGGAGCAACAACATGGGTTTGTTCAAGATTCTTCTTTATTATGTAGGCTTAGGAAATCTATCTTTGGCCTCAAATAGGCCCCTCAGGCTTGGTATGCCAAGATGTATTCCTTTCTTCTCACTGCAGGGTTCACTAGATGTCACTTTGATCTGAATGCTTATATTTTACGAAAGGATGATTCACTTATGATTCTAGTACTTTATGTTGATGAACTTTTGATCATATGGAGCTCTTCATCATCCATTGCAATAGTGAAAGAATCTTTATAGGATAGATTTTCCATGAGTGACTTGGGTTTGTTGCATTACTTCCTTGGGATTCATATTTCATTTACTAGTCTTACATGGTTATTGTAAGCCAACTGGACGAATTGACTCCCTTTCTATCTGGATTCAAGATTGAGGCTGATTGTACTTCACCATTGATTGATGCTACCTTGTATCGAAAACTTGTAGAAAGTCTTGTATATTTGACTCACACTAGATCGACATTTCATTTGTAGTAGTTTTGGTCTCTAGGTTCATGCAGGAGCCTCATGAGCTGCGCTACAAAAACTATGAGGATTTTGCATTACATTCATGTTACGCATAGATTTAGGTTTTACTATGAAGTTGGTATTGATGTTGACTTGGTTAGATACATATATTCATACTGGGATAGTGACGTTCAAAAGCGCAAGTCCACTTCAGGCTACAATTTCTCGTCAGGATATGGTCGTATTTGTTGGTCAAGATAAAAGCATAATGGTATTGCTTTATCATCTACTGAGGTCGAATAGAAAGGAGTTGTGAATGCTACCGCAAGGGCCATCTAGATTCAGGGGATTTTGACAAAGTTTGGTATTTGGTACATGAGATCCACAATCATTTTCTGTGACAATCAAAGCACCATTCAAATTTACATAAATTTGGTTCAACATCATCATACCGAGCACATCGAGATTCACATACATTTCATCAGAGAGTTGATTTATGACTAGGTCATTGATCTCATATATTTTTAGACATCGGAGTAAATTATTGACATCTTCACCAAACCCTTGAATGATAGCAAGTTTCTTCACTTGCGAGCTCTTCTTAGGGTGTGGGATACATCAACATCATCTTCTGGGGGGATTTTAGTAATCCTCTTTTTTTTCTCTCTTTTGTGGGGGGAGTTTTTCCCATTAGGTTTCTCCTTTTATCCACTTTTTTTAGAGTTACATTGTACTTGGGTACCTCTTTGGGCCTTGTTTCCGGGACCCATTTAATCCTTTTTTTCCCACCTAAACTATGATTTAGGGGATTTTGGTATAGGATATTATTTTCCTCATATTTATTTATTTACTTGGAATATTTCCTACACATGGTGATTCATGTAGCTTAGGTGTCATTTGTGTCATAAGAGCTACATGAATTTTCATAGGCTGTAATTGTGTGTCATAGGATTTATATTTGATCAACTATTCTAGGAATATAACTCCTCCTTTTTGGAGTCATGATTTCTATTCTTATAAGGGATTTACTTATTGTCCTCCTATTTGTACAGACCACTTAAGCTATTACGAGGTTCCAAATTTTGCACCATTCTTGTGTTTTTGAGTTAATTGCATATTGCATTACTTGTTAGATCATTCTTAGAATTCATGTAGCTATATGTGTGTAAGCATTCTTTAGAAGTTATTTTGGAAAAAACTCTTATAGTTAGAAGAGATGAAAATATTATTGAATTCTATTCAAAATAGAGATGCGGGGAGTCAAAATGTTGGAGAGGTTAAATCACATATGTATGGACAAGTAGTGTGAATTATAAAGTAAGAGGGAGTAGTATTTTCACTCACTCACTTATCGAACTAGTTAATGTATTGCAAAATGAAGACATTTCTTATAACATTTCCAACTTACTTAAAACTCTCTTGGAAAGTGTAACTAGTGGAGCCACGTATGCTAACAAACCAATTTGGTATGTGAAAACTAAGAAACTGCGTGATGTGGATCTGCATTAAATATCATTGTAGAAGGTTGTGAAATAAGGGGAACAATGTTTAATTTGGAAAAACTTATAATACAACGCCCAAATCAACATGGGAAGCCATGGGTGCACCTGCGTTAACATATAACTCTATGAATATGAGTCTATCAAACTATGTGGGAGTTGATCCAATTAGCTAGTTGGAGGACGTGGAAATAAGAGTTAGAGATATCATCCTAATGGAACATTTTGAAGTCATTGACATGAAAAAATACAAAAACCCACTATTAAGTTCTAATTGGTAAGAAATGGACCTATGATGGGAATATGACAATAAATACAATGACCAACCAAATGGAAGTGCACCTGGTTTGATTATATAATTATCATACCTATGAATAGGATTGAGTAGAAGCCATAACACTATACCAAAATAATCATTGCTCTCCTTGTGCACATGATAGTGAGAGTTGATTTAAAGTGAACCATCAAACCGAAAAAGAGTTCCCAATCTCAAGGGAAGTACTAGTAAAAATGGAACATAGTAATGTTTGGAAACTTTTTTGAAATCACCTTAGAGATTCATTGTATTGTGATAAAAAAAAATCATTCATAAATGAAGATCTGTAATATAACATCATGTCTCCACTGATTAAGAAATAAGAAAGTTGTATGAATTTGTGTATGCTCATTAAGATTAAATTCAACCCAAAGGTAAGAGCCATATTTCATAGGAGGAACCTTCATCAATCAGTGGAGATTCAGGAGAAGATTCAAATCATTAGATGAGCATAGAGTATGAGATTAAACAAACAAGAATAGTGCATGTGCAAGAAATAAAAATACTGCAATATTTTGGTATGTCTAATTTGGATACTTTCTTAATCAAATTTCAAGAGCATGTGCCATAAGAGGATATGACATTAAGCGTACCATATTACACATTGAAAGGATGATAATAAGCATGGCAGGTTTCACAATGTTACAAAAACTTGGGATGTAAAAAAGTAGTAAGGATAATGCGAGCAAGATTTGTAATACTTTATAGAATACCAAAAGTGTGGCCAAGGTTTTGCACAGTTATTTAAACCCTAAAATAATTGTAAGGGATTAATTCAATTGAGTTAATTAACATTAGCTAACATGTGTTATAGGGTATACAATAATACAATTATTTAAAAATTGGTAATAGAAACTAGTTTATTTATAATCATGTTAAATCGATCTAGAAATACAAAATACAAGGAGGGTTTAAAAATACGACTCTGCTATTTCAAATTAGTTTTAGATTGTGTTTTTTTCCATCTCTGAAATGTATGAAGGATTCTGAGAAAATCCAGATCAATTGTTCTGACACAAAATTCATATAGGAGTACGACCATACATAGGTTCAAGACATGGATCCCACAAACCAACCTATTAATACTATCTTGGACCATTAGCTGGTTGAGATTTGATTTTTTTGTGTTCATTTGTTACCACCTAAATCATACTTTTTATATGTTAAAATTCACCTTTAACCCTATATTTTACACTTATACATGCAAAAAAAACCTAGCTTCTTAAAAAAACCTCAAACACTCATTAAATATTAAAGAAAAATATGCAAATGCTCGAGTCAGACTAACCTCAGTGGTCATACCACTTGTGAGTCATTTGCGCGCTACACTACATTTCAAATTTAATGTATTTCTTCTAATGCATTGTGCAAGTGTGCATACAATTTAAACCCTTGACCCAATGTTACTCTTGATCTTTCACACTGAAATTAGACCATGCTACTTTTTTCCCATGAAAGCCTTGTGTGTAGATTTCAAAACCATATTTTATACCCTCTTGTGTTGTGATATGCAGTATGAAGATTATACTCCTTTATTTATCAGCTTTGTGTTTGGTACATAAATAAGTGATTGCTATATAATTAATGCTTAAGGGTGAACACACACACACACACACACACACACACACACACACACACACACACACACCACACACACACACACACACACACACATATATATATATATAATATATATATATATATATATATATATATATATATATATATATATATATATATATATATATATATATATATAGGAGTCTATCGCTTTGAAATTTGAATCTTAGTAGCGCGTAAATCTTACCATTAACATAAAATGTGAAACATAAAAAATTGGAGAAGAGACCCAACATGTAAAAAGAACCCAAAACTCAAAAAGGGTCGGGACCACTCATCCTCGTTCAGGACCCGCACCACTGTCTTGACCAATCTGTACAATCTTGGACCAAGACTAGAAAAAATTAAAATAAACTATGAAACATGTGAGAGATCTCTATGACATAGCATAAAAGTATATGCAGATATCCATAAATCTAAAGCAGAAGACAACCCAAGCAATATAAAAGCAAAAC
Organism: Taxus chinensis; assembly: GCA_019776745.2. Classification (NCBI taxonomy): domain Eukaryota; kingdom Viridiplantae; phylum Streptophyta; class Pinopsida; order Cupressales; family Taxaceae; genus Taxus; species Taxus chinensis. The sequence continues at coordinate 910,073,919 of CM034147.1, read as the reverse complement.
AATAAGGACTTGCACCACTAAGACTTAATTTCGTTGTTCAAGAGCCATATATATAAAACTTGTTAGAACCATGATGCAATAATGATTTTGTGTAAATTTTATCGTCTACATTCCCCCCCCCCCTTTATGCTAGTGAATAAAAATCTACAAGTGTAAAGGAGAAAAAGAGTGTACTTGATGGTGCTAAAACATGGGAGCTTGTTAAGTGTGATGATAAAGTAACGAAATCCTGAAGAACAATATGAGCCAACAATTGGATCTACAAAAAAATAGGGGATTATCATTCTATAAGCGTTAAAGGATGTAATAACCATGAAAGGAGTATTTGTAGACATAGAGATATTGACTTAGTGTTCTTATAGAGTTGGGGTTGATAACTCCCCAATAAGTGTTTGATTGTTCATGAGGGAATTATGGTGTCATGTCACTGAGGGAAGAGTGGTGACATGTCATCTTACTTGGACCCTAAATAAACCCTTCCCATATTGTGGGGCCACATTGCTACAGACATATCTAGGTCCCAATTTTTTTGAAACAATAAACCTTGCATAATTAGTCACTATGTATTATACAAGTGTTAAAACAATTTTAATAACTTGTAGATTTTGATAGGTGTTCTTGTCCCTAGATTTGCAATAAATGGATTAGTGTATCCTCTTGTAACTTAATATTCAATGGATCTTTGAGTCCAAAATTCAACCATTTTTTTCTAATCGAGTTTGTATCCTTATTTGTATAGAAGAAGGATGACCTTGCATATCCATCCACAACTTAGTGACTTAGTGCTTAGTGCATCTTTGCATCCAGAGTTGACTATTTGATCCTTTTGATTGGCATATTGATTTGCATATGGGAGGGGGTGGCCTTGCATAGCCAACCCATATGTTTCCCCCCTATTTTTTAATGAAAAGGAAGATAGAAAATAAAATTACTTAAGGTAAAAGTAACATTTGATTCTAAATTGCATTTGTGTCATCAACATTGAATAAAGTGTTGAAAATAAGAAAATAATGTTGCTTGATAGTAAAATAATTATTGATACAAACTTGAATAATATTTGTTGTTGATAGATTTTTTAATTTTGTGTTATCAAAGTTGAAAAATTGTGTTAAGAATAAGAGTCGTGATTAAGAGAATTTTGATTCACATTTTATTTTGTGAGTTCCAATAATGAAAGTAGTAAGTAAATGTAGAGATTACGTTGGTATGAAATGGATAGTATAAAATTGTAATTGCAAAAGAGAGTTAGTGTTTGAGATAATGGCACTGATTTCGTAAATAGGTATAAAATAGAGTTTTTTATCCCAATAGAGGAATTATTGGATTTATATAAGTTTACGAAAAAATGAATTTGTCCAATAGAATAGTACAAAGTGTGTAGAGGATGCCCAAGATAGTTCAAGTCTCAATAGAATATAATTAATTGTGTATTGAATTTTTCTTGAATAGTATCTAAAAAAAAAGTCACAGTTTAACATACAGACCTTAAATGTGTAAATATTTTTGTTGAAAATGAGGGCTGTGAGACCCAAATATAGTGCACACCTGAAGTGTACATCACGTTTTCATATAGAAATAGAGGAGTAATAATATCGATGCCCGAGATGACATAAAAATAAGAGAAAACTGCCATTGAGATATGAAGTGCAAAAGTTTGAGGTATTAATAAATTAATAGAAGTATGTCAGGGTATGTGACCATGTGCCCAAAGGGGCCCATTTAATATGAATAGTATGTTAGAAAATTCAAATAGTAAGTTTATTGTCACTGTTGTTGATAATGACTTATGCCCTAAGAGAGGCAGGGGTGTTGCATACTAGAGAGGCCCTAAGATTACATTTTGATCGAGTGAAAGAAGCTATTTAAGAGTAGATGGTTGGCGAGTTGGTAAGTTTTGAAATCTTACATATTTTTTGAAAAATAGTAGTGATTTTTTAGTATTTTTTTTTGTGAAATTGTTCATTTTGTTAAATTTAGGAGTATCAGGGCATATGGTCTCGAACGATTACATTTTTTACCTTTGCAATCAAATTGATATGGTTTGGTACATTACCCAACCTATATTTGTACAATCTTAATCGTATTTGTGTGGTCTCAAACTAGTATAGTGTTGGGGTTAACACAAGGTTGTACATATTATATATCAGATCTAAGCATTACATGCAAATAAAAGCGGATATTCTACCAGAAGAAATATACAAAACAAGAGATATAAATCAACACCAGATTTGACGTGGTTCACCCAGTGTGGGCTACATCCACCAAGAAACAAGCCAATCTATTATCCAAAGCCTTGACAAGATATACAAATGAAGATTTACAATCTTCCACACCTCTCAGTTGTACAATATTGACTTTCACTCAAGATTTTGCTTCTTCTCCAAGAATTTTCTCTCTCACAATTATTCTCACAATAATCATCCAACTTTTACCAAGTTCTTCTTAATTCTTACTTCTAAACCCTAGCTTTCATGCTTACAATAGGTGTATACAAACTTAGGCCGCTTAGCCATGTAATTACAATCGATAGATATGCTTTAATACTAAAAATAGATCTAATCCTCGAGAGTTAAATAAAACACTCCTACACAGGTAATCGACGCCAGTTAGCCCTAACCGGTGCCAGTTCCTCCTTGCCTAACCGATGCCGGTCATAGGTGATCGATGTCGGTCCCTCCTTAACCAATGTCGGTTACTATATTTTCTAGCAAGTTTCATATTGCATGCTAATTCGAAGTAATTGAGCTCCACAACTCAACATATAGAGATCAATAGAATGGAATGTAAATATAGGTGCCAATTTTGATAATTAACATGTTATTTAATTTTTACAGAGTTGTGGGTCGATGATAGATGAGCTAGGAAATATAAGTCTTGAAATGATATGTAATCGTACAAAATTTTTCACGTGAGAAAGTTATGTAGTGGGAATCATCTATAAACCCTCCTTGGTTTAGGCCTAGACGATGATGGGTGACATATACTAGACAGAGCTGGTTTATAGTACGTAGCCAAATTTTGGGAGGTGCCCCAAATATGCATTTAATCATCACTTTGTGTGAGCAGTGGAATCCATATACTTGCACTTTTCGGATCCCCATAGGGGAGATGACTATGACCTTAGAGGATGTTTACCATATAATATGACTTATGGTTTTGGGAGAGATGGTACGTGTCTTACCAACAGATGTGGCATTTCATATACGTAAAGAAAGTAAATTTTGGTTTAGGTGTAGGTGTCCTTGTAGAGCTAGATATTCGCTTGAGTTCCAGTATGACAATAGGAGTTCCACGATTGGAAAAATTCTTTGCACCGTTATTGAATAAAAAAATAGCAACAGATGGTGGTGGGGTTTCCATTTCATATTAAATGTAGCAAATATGCCATTTAATAGAGGAGGATGGAGTGAGATATGCTTGATGTCATGGTATGTTGGCCCACTTTCACAAGGATTTGTACATGTTCAATTTGGAGAGCCATGGAGGTGGTGTGGGTGTCAGTTACTATATTACATACATGGGTCTATGTGCATATAGTTGTTGTGCAACTAACTAGAGGTATAAAGGACAACTAGGCCCATCTAGATATATTTGCATCATGGTGGGTGATATCAAGGACACAAGGCCTAGACTCGACATCCTATCGAGCTATATTGGATATGTTGACACTAAGTGGTATTATATAGAAGCCATATAAAAAATTTAGAGCATAGTGCAAAGGATGTCATGGGGTTGTGTAGAGTGTAACATACAATATGGTTAAAGCATCAAAAATTTGGGATATAAGAGTTATATCAGTGGGAGTGTTTGATGCACTAGTTTGGATAGGTTCAAGATGTGCCTCTAGTGCCATATGTATGGATGGGGTCTACACATGCAACATTTAGAGATGTGACCTGACCATGATTGACACAACATAAATATTTCCCCCATAAGTGGATTATGTGGACCTAGTAGTTTTAGTAGATGTTATGAATAATGTAGGATGTACTGTAGTGTACATATGATGGAGGGTAGAGTCTCGATGAATTGTTATTATTCTTAGTGATCATAGGTAGCCCAAGAGATGGAGAACCATTAGGAGGAGGAGATGGAATAGGTATGCCCCCACCTGTTGGGAGGAGGGGGATTAGAGATGCCCCTAACCATGAGAGGAGATGGTGTGGTTGAGGGATGTGCACATGGAAATGATGGTCAAAGCCATAACCATTACTTAGCGTAAGTGCTTTTGTGATTTTGTATATAGTGGATTGTAACACATTGGTGTGATAGATTTAAATGTATAAAATATAATATATAAATGCGATGGTCACGTGTATATGTTGGGTTTCGGATTTGCACTTGGAATGAAACCACAGTCAAGGGACAAGCAAGTCCCTCCTCTTTAATGGGAGAGGTTCCCTTATTGAAAGCAGGGGGAAAATCCTATGTACAAATACATAATATTTCATTCAATGGTGGTTTCCCGATATCTCGAAATGTGTGTTTTATGCCTGGAAAGTTATCAATACATGAGGATAGAAGACTTGAAGAGAGGGGGAAAGAAGAAGAAGACAATACTTTCAGGGAAAAGAGATGACAGAGAAAACCCTTATATGTATTGAGCAAATGAGAAATAGAGTAAAACCATTCACTTTTTATAGCAGGCACAATCCGTAGACTCAAAGTTCTTGAGATTGTATAAACTGGAACACAAAGTTTCTAAGCATGCAAGGATTAAATGGTTTCATAGATCAAAGCAAGAAAGAAAGAGAAAATAGAGAAAAAAGGGGAAAAAACCCTTGTATTGATTTCTTTAGACTCAATTTTACAGTTCCAGAATATCAAAATTCCAACCCTTTATACTGGCTTTGAAAGCCCATGATATAGCTCACAAGAAACAGTTACAACTTCCTCGAGCAAGCAAGAAAATAGTTACAACCTATTCCAATCACTCATGCCCTTTCGAATTCTTGATTTGTAAAGAAACGTTAATGGCGGAAAAACCAATTTTTTTAAATACATGGCCATTTCATTATTTCGCCAGTTAAAACATGGGCCATTCGATTTGCTTTTACAACTTTAAATTTGGGCCGCCCACGTGGAAGGAATTGATTGGAACGGGCCTGCGAATGCCTTTTGCATTTTTTGCCTTTGAAGTTGCGCCAAGATAACACGTGGAGAGCTCCGTTGGTTCCTTAATACTTAACCAATTTGGGCCTGTTTCCTGTTTGACCTTATGTTGACCCCCTAGACACGTGGCGAGCTGGCGCTCATTTAAGTTTTCACTTTGGAAGTGCCTCCTGAAATTTGCGCCAAGTTGATGCGTGGTTCCTTCCATCGGGGCTTAGAATTTTCAATGACCAACTCTGTCTCTCCATTGACTCTGACCATGTGGCAAGTTGGCACTCATTTGGATATTGACCCTTTTGTCTCACTTCCGAAATTGCGTCTATTGTAGCACATGGAGGCCTCCGCCGACCCACCCATACTTAGTCAATTTTAATGATTGACTCTGTCACTTTTGGACCTGGGACACGTGGAGTGAACTGGTGGCAAGTTTGATAACTGCCCCTCGGTTTTGACCCTTGAAGCTGCGCCGATGAGGCACGTGGCATTGTCCGCTGAACCTTCAATACTTAGCTGATTTGGGCTTGTTCTGTCTTCATTTTAGATCCGAGACATGTGGAAAACCTGTGTTTATTCGAAGATTGTCCCCTGGGCCCTACCCTCGGAGTTGCGTCGTGTGGATGTGTGGAGGTTTCTGTTTGTTGCTTGAAACATGGCCATGCCACATCCAATCAGGGATATCCACGTACTACTCGTTGGATGCTAAGGTGAAAATTGACGAGGAGGATACACCTGTCATTCCCGACTGTGTGAATAAATAAACATAAGAAGAAGAAACTCCAACTGTACGCCTGAATTTCAAATTGTTCTCCATGGATTGGAAAATTGCAAACAATATTAGGCTCGACGCGACCCATTACTCCAAGGTACTGACTCAAAATTTTCAGAAATTTAACTTCAAAAGAGGGGAATTTTGAGGACGACAACAATATACAAGTGATGCATATTAGATGATGATTATGGGTTCTGTTATGAGGATATTGATAAGGAATATCCACAATGATGTGGTAGTTAGCGGGATGTTTAGAGAACGTTGATGATGTAGTTCAAGAGCATGCATGTTCATTTGATCTAATGGTCATGGTAGTGGCCCCACTCACATTACTTTTATAAAGTGAGAGAGATGGGTGTTGATCTAAGCTAACATGGAGGCTTCAACCTCTGCATGGAGCAAATATTACACATGATCTATTGTGGATATTGATTAGCATGCAAACACAATATGCAAAGGCCAGTGTATATATAGAGACCATGTAGGAGGAGACTGTGTCATTTTAGATCACGATCATGTTCTCATGGTCAAAAGAGATGCAAGAGAGGCCTTGAGTTCTCAAGATCCAGTCAAAGTATTGAGAGAGGATGATGATAATGATGATGTATATATGTTCTTGAGGAGGGCATGACCCTCATTGTATTTTCATTTTTTTGAATTGACAACACACACACACAATTGTGTGACAGGATTCTTGATTATTCATTAGCCTTAAATTTTGTCGCATATATTGTCTTTACGTATTTGAGTAGATTAAAATCTATTGTGAAACATATGTTGACTAAGATGATTGCTTTGAGTAAATAATTGATTGATTAAATATTGTGACATTGAGAACGATGATAAAATATGGCAACCCACATTTATGTTTGTATCATAGGTAAATATAGTGAGAGGACTGTCGTTATGAAAGGCATGTGGGAGCAAATTGAATGGTGAGGGAACATGTTATCAAGAAAGAAGGAAGGGTAATCCTCATATCCCACGACCATTCTAAAAGAGACATTAGGTGTAGCGAATATGATGAGTAATCTTGATGAACTAAGAGGTGAGAGATCATGATAGACTAACTAAATAAAGGACATGTAGTCATTTTGGATTGCCAAGATGCATAGTCAAGGATTACACTTGGGCTATTATTTGGTTGAATAGATGGTCATTTTGTCAATACCATGGAATATATGTTATTTACTTAAGTATCTTAAATGACAAAGTGGTTGTTCATTTGCAACTCATTCGAGTTTAGATTTTTGTACTCGCTGTGGATGAAGAGTTGCAGTCGAATGGATAACTTTTAGAAAAGGTTTTGTAACCAAATAATCAATAAACTTCGAGTAGGAATAATCTTAGGTTAATTCATCATTTACTAAGTTGTAATGTTAAAGTAATTAAATTTTATTACTTTAACTTAGTTAGTTGTTAGTTAGCTATTATCTAGTTGTCACATCCCTAGATTAGTGGGGGCTATGCTATTGTTAGTTTAGTGCTTCTGGGATGTTCCCGTATGTGATTAGTTAGGGGCAATATGCTATTTCTGCATATTTGTCATAGTTAGTATGAAACATTGCAACTTCTTCATTTGATATGAATAAAGGGTTTCCAAATCATTGTAGTGCTAATATTTGGTATTAGAGTTGGTTGGTCCCAGCTTCTATGCTATTACGAGGGTCCTTGAATCACCAAGGAGGAAAGAAAGAGGTTGCAGAAAGTTTTAGGGCACAAGAGGAATTTGGAGCTGCATGTGAGAGCCATAGAGCCTCTCAGCGCATTCCTAGCCCATTGTATGCATCCACACATCCCCTTGCAGATCTGCACATAGTGTTGTAGCAGAAAAAAAATCTGCAGATTATTTTTAAAAAAATCAAAAAGAATTTTTTTTTACGTTGTAGGAGTATACATTGATCTGCATCGAGCTACAAGCATCAAGTTGGGGTTGTAGAGCTGCATTGACAACCAAGTTGAGAGCCCTGCCCGAGCCATTAGACGAGTTGGGCTCTTGAGACATAGCTCTTCAGGCGGTTTTTGCGTTTATCCGAGTTGAAGGTCTAGAGCTCCCCACTGAGTTGTCAAAAGTCTTGCATCAAGTTGCACACATCCACCGACCTGGTTACTGGAAACGTTTTGCTGAGCTGTGCAAAGAGTTCATTCCCATACTGGGTGATTTGGAATCCCTCGTGCAGCGTAGAGCTAGACGTGTTAAGCCCTCAAAGGGAAAGTTGCATCGACATGTGCGCTGACCGAGCTCCAAAGTGAGTTTTGTTTGAGGGGTGGATTAAAAGCATCGATTAGAGGGAAAAGGGCATCGAGCTAGGTGAGCTCTTAATTGAGCTCGTGTGCAACCATTCGGATCTAGCCAATACTCCACCGATCCATCCCACAATCAACGAGCCGAGCGCATGCACATGGATACACCAAACTAAGCATTGAATTCAAGTCCTGTGTGTAAACCATCCACAGAGTGCTTTGCAAACTGCATCATGTCGTGATTTATATGTTTAGGGCAAGCTGAATGCTTTGCATTGACAATCAACAAGAATATGCCTTTCGACAGTCTCCACAGTCAAGCCCACAAATCTGTGAGCGTATTTTTTTTGTACTAATCAAATTCGACCTGCAGATCCTCTAACCTGCTCCCAACAGTGAAAGTCGTCCAAATCGACCTCCATTTGCAGACCCTGAAAACACAGCAGTGGCGCCAAAGCAGAGCTCCCCTGACTTAGCAGCAAACAAATCGAGTTTTTTTTGGCAAATTAGGTGAGTTCCACTGCAAACAAAGCTTTGCGAGCCGTCCCTGCTCCAAAGTCGACCAACAAATAGAAAAGGAAAAACACCGGTGGAAGATCAAATCCAAAGCGACCTGCAGACAAGCGACGAAGGAGATAAAAAATAAATTAAAAAACAACGGCCAATAAAAATAAAAAACAAAGTGGAATATTAAGAAATCAACGGATAAAAAAACAATAAAAACAAAGCGAATCTGGTTTGGGCGCAAACCTAAACCTCCTCTCACCAACTCGCGACACGTGGCTTCTCCACAAGATGACAAGTCACAATTTTAAAAGGTTAGATCTGCTTTTTTATTGTTTAAATAAAATTACCTGCGTTTCATATGTTGAATTGAATTGAATTGAAAGATTTTAATTACGTCTACTAGACCAATAGGTCTATGGGACCATAGAATTTCACCAAATTGTTTTAGACCATAGCGGGCTTCTTGAAGTCTTTTAAGACATTGCTCCTCTTCCGGCTGATCTATGTTATGCATTTCCCCCAAACCCTTTATTATGTTTTCCTCAAATAACTCTGCCATGGATCCACTGTTTAAAATTTCTTCATATCTGGATCGAATATCCGGGTACCTTGAACATTGGAGAATAAAGTGTGCTTCTGTTTCAATTGCCCCTGTATTGCATAATACACAAGTTATCTCTTCCCATTGCTCCTTAGGTATTGTCCACCGCCCTGTTTCACATCTAAGTTTGTGAGAGCTAGTCCTAGTCCTTAGTTGAGTGATGAGGATCTTCTCTCTCCATTTGAGTTTCGGCCCTTATATAAGCTTTTTCACCATGATCACATGTTGGATTGAACTCGGTAATGTAATGTTGACGCTTCCTGCTTATTTTCTTCTACCACATCATCATTATGAACTTTTCATTTACATAGTTTTTGATGTCTTTGTTAAGGTTTAGGCATTCGCTTAAATTGATATCCCATCTTTCCATCCATTTGTAGTTCTGCTTCATCAACGTGTTCTTTCGTCTATGCAACTCTTCGTCCATTACAGCCCTAGGCCATTTGTTTGTCTTCATTTTTCCAAAAATAATTAGGTAACATATGAGCTTGGTCATAACAGTTGCCTCCAGGGGGAAAGAACTTGTTTCAGCCATGATGATTTCATAGGGAATTGTAGCCTTAATTCTGAAATGGTGTGGTATAAGCCTTTTTTGAATTCTTTCTAGTTGTCTCCATTTTGAAATTGCCATTCCGCTAGCCCATAGCTCGTAGCCATACAACACCATTGGAATGAAAAGCAACCAAAATAGAACCTTAGTGGTCTTCCAATCCCATAGCTCAACGTTTCTGCACCTGTTTTGGAGCACAAAGAGAGCTCTCCAACCTCTTTAATCGCTTCATCCTACCCGTGTCCCACTTGAGCTTGCTGTGAAAATTGAGGCCTAGATATTTGTACTCTGTCACTACTTCCAGATGTTCACCCTCAAATTGAAATTCGGGCTTGTTGGCTTTTCTTCTTCATGGAGAAAATCATAATTTTTGTTTTGCCAATGTTTACCTGCATCCCTACTTCTTTGTAGAAAATCTCTAAAGAAAGCAGGTGGCTCTTTAAATCTTGGATTGTTTCTACCATTAGAATTAGATCATCCATGTAAAGTAGGAGCTTTACCACATACTTAGCTAGGTGTACCCCATTACCTCCAAATTTGTTTATCCAATCTTCTAATTTGTCGATGTATAGCCCGAATAAGGTTGGAGAGAGAGGGCAACCTTGTTTGACACCTATATCACTCCCGAACCCTTCAGACAACCCTGTATGTGTTTTGATTTTAGATTTTACTTGCTCATACAATCTATGATAGGCTGCCATGTAGTGTGCTGGAACCCCTAATTCCTCCATTATGCTCCACATTTTGCTCCATGGTACCACGTGGAAAGCTTTTTTGAAGTCTACAAAACAAAAATAGGCATCCTTTTTTCTTTCCCACCCATTTTCAACTAGATGCTTGAGTGTGACACAATGATCAATGGTTGAGTGTTTGGGTCTAAAACCTGCTTGCCCTTTTGCTCTCTTTCCTCCTCCCTCCGCCTAGCCGCTGATATGATGTTCTATCATACTCCCGAATGTTTTTGCAAAAAGAGGGTTGACCATGATGGTTTGATAATTTGAAGGATTATTTACATCTCCACTTTTGAACAGAGGTATGGTTAGGCTAGTTGTCCACTCTTTTGGGAAGTTGTTTCGAATTACCTCATTGAAGATTGTTTTGATTTCAGGTGCCAGAATGTCTGCCCCCCATTTTAGGTGTTTTGCTTGAAGGTTGTCTATGTCGTGAGCTTTACCTGTTGCAAGCTTTTTGATCCCTTGCATGATGTCTTCATTTGTGAAAAGAGTGTCATTAACCATGATATTGGGAGGAGGCACTTGCTCATTTTCCTGTTCATACAGTTGCTTTGAGTATTCTAACCATTGGCTTGTTGTTATGTTGTTCTTTGTTTGCATTTTCTCCCTACAAAGCTCCCTCCAAAACCTCTTTGGTGCATATTTCCCCAAGTAGATTAGCTCCTTCCTTATGGATTTAGTATACTCTTCTTTTTTTCTTCTCACTAACCGCTCATATATATATATTTGTTTTCCTTTGATCTACATGTTGGTTTCTTTAGCAACTTTCGCGCTGCTTTGCACTCTTCATAATACATGGGTTTGTTGGGACGCTATTTGTTGACTTCTTTTTATACTTCGCTCTCTTGTACATGTTTAGGGCTTCTTAGATAACATGCATTAGGCATTCACTTCTCATACAATTTGTATTATGTTCTCCATGATTTTCTCTTTCTTGAAGCTTGTCCTGTAGTGCTACTCTAAAAATTTGTCAATTTTTCTCAATCAGGAGAATGCTTCCTTGAAACTGAGGTTTACTTTGGCTAGACACAACTTGATTTTCATTTCACTTGTCTTCTACACATTGGATTTTCATAAAAATTGATTTGTGATCTCATTTAAGTTCCACTGGAGACTCTTCTACTTCTAGTTCTTTTATTCTTGATATACAATTTTGTGAGCATATGGCATAGTCAATTACGCTCTTCCCATTGTGAGTTCTGCAGGTGTATTTTTCAGATCCTTTCCATTTTCTCATACCATTACATATAATCAAGTTGTCTATGCTTGCACATGCCTAATAGCTCCTCTCCATACTATGTAATGGCTCCATACTCATCATCTGAAACTCTAAGCCATTGCTGATTTTCATCTTCTGTCTCCCAAAGAGGATGGAAATCTAGATCATCATTCCTTCCAACAATGTTTTCCTATCTGTTTGTTGTCCTTGCATTGAAATTGCCTATTAATAAAATTTCCCCTATCTTTTTTATATTTTGAGATGTCATTTTTTAAGGAGGAGTATGGATCTTCCCGATCTAGATCATGCTTCTTGTAGAATGTGGAGTTCTTAGGCAAAAAACAACATGCCACTATGCTAAGGATATTGTTATTCTCTATGATTCTTATCCAGATGTACTGTTTATTTTCATCTTGTTTCTCTATTCTGATATTTCTGCCCTACACATCCTTTATTAACACCATTATACCCACATGTCCCTTTCTATTCTTTGCCTCTTTATTCCAAATTGCTTCTTTCTTGTAACCTACAAAATTCGGTGTATTTCATCCATCATGTTCATGTGTTTATGTTAGAATGATTATATCTCTATCTCTGGCTATGGGCCCTAACCCGGGTCCTCTTCTCAAAGGGTAACCTCTACAATTTCAACTTACCAATGTAAGATGCTCCCGGGCAGGCCATACTTCCTATTTGTTGCAGGTTTGTTTCGATGTGATATATGCTTTCCCATTTTTTAGGTAAGCCCATCTCCCGCCATTCCTTGATGCTTTCACTTTTTCCCATTTATTGTTTCTCTCTATTAGTTGCTCAAAGGTTATATCTTCAACTAGATAAAATCTTGAACTTCTTAGCATACCTTTAGTTCTTAGTAGTCTTGTTTTATCCTCGTAATTCCCCAAGGTAACACGGATATGCCTATCCCTTCCTCCTTCTCTCAACTTATTGATTCTACTTGCTTGTTTGACTGTCCCTTTCCAATGTAATTGGTCTGAAAGAAAGTTCCTTGTTAGGTTTGAGAGTTTTTTCCCCTTCTCCGTAATCTTCTACCCCTTTGATGATGATGTTTAATATTTTATCTTATCATTATCTTTCTTCTATCAATTGACTCTTGACTTTTTTTTCTATCATCTCTTTATGTTTACCTAATGGTTCCTTAACCACTTGTGCACACGACTTAGCTTCTTTCAAATTGCTTCATAATTCATTTTCTCTAGACTGTATGTTGTGAAGTGATTCTTTTACTTCTTCAATTTTATTTTCACCCCCTTAATTGGCAGTGGTTGAGGAGTGGATGTTTTGTTTAAGAGTGTGCCATTCCTGCTGTCCAACATTTGCTAGATTTTACAATTTTGTCACTTGTGTTTTTAGCATGTTGTTTTCTTCTCTCAGCCTTTGTGTGACATTTGTCATCTCTTCTATTTTCTTAACTTGTCATGTTTCTCTTGCTTCCATGTTTAGGAGTAATAGGCACATAGTTGGCTAAGAGGAAAGCTTTGGAGTTAAAGCGCTTTCTAAATTTAGCTATAAAACACCTATTTGGGGTAAAAAAAAATCTTTCTCCCGGATTGATCCGAAATATAATTTCAAGAATTTTTATAAATGCAAAGAGGCCAAAGATCCCAAAAACAAAACAAAAAATTGCCTCACAGGAGACCTTTTTTTTGCACAAAAAAACAACCTTCACTCAAACTGTCATAACTTGCTTTCCGTTTAATGAAAAATTACAAAACTTTTTTTTGTAAAATTCTAGATTCCGATACGGAACTGATAGAGCTAGTTTAGGGAGATTGTGGTGGGTGAATTTTTTGTAATTTTTTTTCAAAGATTAGAATAATGTGTAAAAACAACTAAAAGTTTGTAATTTTGTACTCACAACGTATCCAAAAAGGGATTTTTTCCACAAAAGAATAGACAAAATTGTAAACGCACTATAATTATAAAGTGTCAAAAAAAAATTTCATTATCATGGAGCTAGTTGTCTTTTCTTTTCACTTAGAATTTAGGGGGAAAAGATAAAAAAACTTAAAAATTCTTCATTGATTGCTCAACAGCGGTATTCCTTGCGGATTAAAGTAAAATGAATGGAGGGTAGTTTTTCGTGCTAATGCCAATTTCGAGCTACGAGCCAACCCAATAGAGGTTTTTTTGAGCCAAGAACCAACCTACTAGAGGTTTTCAAAATGTTCAAAGCTACTCGTTTGTTTTTAGAGCACATGTGTCAACCCAAAATAGGTTCCAGACATCTAGAGACAGTTCCTGAGCCTATTCCATCTCTTACACACTGCTACGAGGAAACGCCTTCATCCAAGTACTCCTGTTCAAATGAGATCCAGAGAGACCATACTAAATTAAGGGGGGGAATGATAAAGTTTTTTCATTCACCTTAGAATAGGTTTTTTTTTAGAATGTGTGTGTTAATAAATGTTTACCTCATGTTTAAACATATATTATTTTAAAGTCTTTTCTCTCCTATTTGCTTTAGACCATGATGAATTAAGGGGGGGAATGTTAGGAATAAACTTAGGTTAATTCATCATTTACTAAGTTGTAATGTTAAAGTTATTAAATTTTATTACTTTAACTTAGTTAGTTATTAGTTAGCTATTAGCTAGTTGTCACATCCCTAGATTAGTGGGGGCTATGCTATTGTTAGTTTACTACTTCCCAGATGTCCCTGGATGTAATTAGTTAGGGGAAATATGATATTTCTGCATATTTTCCATAGTTAGTATATTTGATCCACTTTCCATAGATGTTGTTATATTTGTTCAATGTCCATAAAAATTACAACTTATTCATTTGATATGAATAAAGGGGTTTTCAGATTATTGCAGTGTTAATATCAACCTTTCACATATTCCAATCAATGGGGAGGATGATGTACAATGGAGGGTAGTTGAATCAATCGTTTATCAAGTAGAGTAAGAAAGCTATCATGTAGATGATCAATATCCTTGTTAAAACATACTGGTTTACATCTAACAAGTGGTGAAGCTTTGAATTAGTTGAAGTTTGAGATATAAAACGATAGAAAGTATCATTGTAGTGAAAAATATTAACCTTATCCAAATGAGAATACAAATCAGGTGGGTGATGGATGTGGGTTACGTGGAGGTGTGTGTAGGGACGAGCCCACACTAAAGTTCAGTAGCACATAAACAAAGATAGGTTAATGAATCACAAGTGCCATATAATAACTCCTTATTGAGAAAGAATGTAAAGCATTATAAAAAAGGTGTATTGCATTTCTCAATCCATTAGTTTTTTTTATTAATTATTGCATACTAGCTCTAAAGCATAATATATAATCAATAACTAGCTTGGTTTTGCCTTAATGTAAGGAGCTTAAACAATCACATGTAACTTTTTGACCCTTGTTATTGATAAAGTGAATGAAAAAACTTCTTCAAGATCTAGAAATGTGCTTATAGATCCACTAGGGAGATGGGTAAACCAATACATGACATCTCTAGTTAAACTATGTTGGAAATCCTTTAAGAATAATCTATCATTAATATGAGAAGCCATAGTAGGTCGATAGTACTTAAGATGTAGATACAGATCAAAATTCCCATCAAACGGTTTGAATTTAGGCATGAAAAATTCATGAGGGAAGGATGATTGAAAGATTTTACATTGGAAATGATTTCCATGTATAGTATCAAAATTAGTGTCAGTTTAGTAAGATTTTCTTGTTAGGGTAAAATTATGCATTTGACATTGTGCATCACCTACCACATGCATAATAGAAAAGGACCTCTTGAGGAGGTATTACATAAACACTAAGAGGCTCATTCAATGGTTTTACTTTTCCGTTTACAGTAGCCATGAGAACACTATTTTATATAAAAGATATGTGATCATGTTCAGTCATATTGAGGATTAGAGGTTGACTTTGGGCTATATGCTCTAAAGGGACTTTAACGCTATGTTCATCCAAGTTATTAAAAATAATGTTAGTAGAAGTACTAATACTAGCATCAAGACATGTGGTAAGGTCACAAGTACTATCATTAAGACCTATAGAAGGTATATTAGCATTGACATTAGCTACTTGTACAAGATAAAACAAAGCATCACTAGTAATAACATAATTTGTACATTCATGAGATATAGCAGAGATACGTGTAAGAACATTAGAATTTTCATAAGCATAGATAAGAACATCATGACATGGAAAAACATCATTATGAATATAAACATCACTATGAACACCATCATCATCATCATGAATAACAACATTGTTAGAAACAAAAACATCATCACGAGCATTAGAAAAAGTAAGCAAAACCAGGAACCTCATTTTCACATGGAATATCACCATCACTATGTGCATCACCATCTATAGAAGTATAAGGATGTTCGTTATTACCATCATCAACTATATTGATATCAAGAAGGAAAGTAACAATATTATCTCTAGGAAATTACATAATGCATGTCCATGTAGCCAAAAAATCATCATCATTTGAAAAGGAGTCATTTATATCCTTAGTGGATTATATATTAGGAGAGGGTTCATGACTAGGCACAAGAGGCAACTTAGTAGGAACATAAAATTTTGGAATTTCATCTCCACTATTCAATTCATTGTCACTAAGGGCATATTTAAAAGTGAGGTCATCATTAAAAGGAGGTTCGAGGGAGGCTTTAATATTATTATCAGCTAATTGAAGTATGTAAAGATATGGGATCATGTGGTATCTCTACCTCTAAGATGGATAAGAAGCTATTTGATTCAGAGGTTTGCATACAAATCATCTGTAACATCCACAATAGCAATGGAAGTCACAATTCAACTTTTTTCAATCACCCAAAAACCATGAACTCATACTTTGCTCTAGTAGGCAAATTTTGCTCAAAAGGTAAAAGAACTTAAAATTATTGTGTCAAAAGCTAAATTCCACTTCAAAATGATTAATACACCCTATCTAACATGTTTAAGCCATCCAACCAATTTCATCTCATCAATTTGTATACTTTTCCTTTTAGACCTCCTACTAGCCTTGTAGCCTTGAAAAAACAATGTTGTTTTCTGACAAACATCCTTCAATTTTCAACTTCAAACTTTACTACTAAAATTTTTAGGCACACATTTATGCTCTTTTAGGTGCATACAAAATTTCAAGCCTCAACTCCTTTCCTATAAAACGTTATGCTCATTTTTGTAATTTTGCACTAGGCTAATTAACCTTGTTTACACCTCAAACCTCCATGCCTAGAAAAATATACCAATAACCTAGAAAAAGATGATAATATATTTGGATATACCAATTATTGAGTTCTTTTTCTTCATGGTAAATTTCATTCTCCATCTCCTTTTCTACTTCATCCAACACCAAACCCTCCTTTCTTAGCTTGTCCAAATAGGTCTAACTAGGGTTTTTTGGCATATTGCTAGGGTTTGACTTCTTGGTCACAACTTCAACTCTTTAAACACCTAATTCCACCTTTTAAAACCTTTTTTATACCATCATAAGGCTTAAATACTTCTCCACACTCTTCCTTGCTATATTTCATGACTTTTGGCTTAACTAGCCTGTTCTTGTTCTTGGTTCAAACACTCTTCTTTCACACTCTGTTTTGCTTCTTCTTGGGTTTGGTTATGATGTTCAATGGAATCATAAAACCATCACTACCCCTTTCCAATCTATTCATGCACTCATTAAGGTCCTAACACTTCTCTACCATCTTTCTTGTTATAATTTGATAGTTTTAGTTCATATGTCTTCTTGTTGTCACTAGACTATGAGAACCCTCTATGCTTTGTTCATGAGATTTTATTGACTTCTTTAAGCTTGTCTCACTCCTTTTTTTGTCACTACACTTCATGTATCTCTACACTCATCTTACAACCTTAGGCCATTCACTTATCCCTTAAATACCCCCTCTCTTCTCTTGTTTTTCCTTTCAATTTCCTTGTATAATTGTGACTATATAGGAGTAATGTGATTTCATCTAATTTGAGGGCTTCTTCAGATAGTTTTAACTTATTCAAGTGATGGTAACCTTTCTTATCATCCCTCGATGTCTTAGGTCATTACTATCCTTCAATTTACTCAACAAACTCAAATTAGACAACACCCTTACAAATGATGTTACACTTCGTAGACTATTCCTCAAGTTTGTATCTCAGACTGCATAGTTGCTACCTTAAACCTCTAGATACTTTGACTCTTATCAGAAGTTTCTCATATTAGTTTTATCGCTCTCCTACTGCCCTATAATAGTTTTCATTCATAATTTTTGATGATCTCTCATCTCTCAAAAGAGCATGAGACTTGTTCACAAAGGCTAAATTGGATTGTCACTGAACTAGGCTTGACAACTGTACGTGCAATCTACAACTATCAGTTACTGCAGTTATTTCACTGATAGCCTCATCAAACTTACTATTTCTCTTCCTAGAGACTTTGCATGCAACCTCATAAATTACCCATATCAGTCTTTAAATCCTTAAGTTATACATGACATTTTATTGGTTATACTTCATAAAACAAAATTTTCAACTATTGCTCCCTAAACCCTCAGAACTAGGTACACTCACGTCTGTGAGAGGGTTTTAAACTCGTTTTCCTTATTTGAATTATGTGAAGGTTCTCAGTGAACTTGAATCACCCCTCTACAGGTACTTCATTATCTACCTTATCCATCTTGTTTGTGCTCATAGATACTAACCTGCAACACTTGTAGTGTCTACCTTACTATATGGTCTCTAAGACCCTCATAAACATGGTGTTTATAGTTTATACGACTGACAAAATATTGATTTTGTTGAGCATGGATAACCTATTCCTTACATTTGACTAACAAGGGACTTCACCATCACATTCATACGATACTTAAACCATTATCGATCCTATCCTTGAACAATATCTCTTGTGACTATCACATCATTTTTAATTATCTATAGAGATCCAAAGGTTTTATACCCTATCACATATTTCACTCTAATCTGAGAAGGTAGATTTCTATGGGAAAATTGAGTATTTAACAAGTTTCAAGGCTCTCACAATCCTTCATACAATGTCTGGAAGCCTTCGTATATAACCTCTGTCCATGCACATCATGCATTGTTTTATATCAAAATAGTTCAATAATTACATTCTTGACCTTATCCTTCACAGTAACCTTCTTACCTTGAATTTTTAGTGTTTCATTGTCACTATTCACAAGTCTTGCATTACTTCATGCCCATTCCATCTTTTATGACCTTCTTCATGACTCTCTATAGGCATTGTACTACTCACTTATGTTCATGTAGTAACATATACGGATTCATGATACACTAATCAAGATCAAACCCTTATACAATTCAATTCATATACCATATACATTCCAAACATAGTTTTATACAATAAAGGAAGCCTTTCATTAGATAAGGATCAATGAACTATACATACCTCTTAAGAGCTCTTAGAGGCTCTATCTTAGAAAGATACCCTCCTCCAACATTTAACAACGTCTCATCAACCACTCTCAATTCGAATTCATTAGCATGATTATGAAGAAAGGATGAGGTGGTTAGGTTTCCACCACCTAACTCACCCTAGTACAAGCTAACCATAGTGAGTTTTCACCTTGGTGGGGCTAGGTAGAGTGATCTTCACTACATGACCCACCTTATTACATTAACATTAAGCCTATTATAACCCCTAACTTACTAACACACTAACACTTAGAGATAGGATACACTACTAGGCTAATTTGAATATTTAAATGTGGATTTTAGAGGGAAACCTCAAAAATTCCACTTATTACATCATGAAGGGTCCATATGGACTAAATAGGACCCAAAAGCATCTTAAAACATCCTACACACCTAATCAAGCCAAAATTGTGCTATGTACATGATGCTCTTGCATCATACTCCCCATGTGGAGAGAAACAAGCTATGTACAAAGGAATTTTCTTCTTTTTTCTTTTCTCTGATTATGCTCCACTTGTAAATTACTCTTCTTCACTACTACATTTTCTTCATTTCTTCAACTTCATGATTCTTTTTCTCTTCCTTATTTATCTCATTTTCTTCATCTTTTCTTTACCCTCAAGAATGAGGTCTTCATGTCTTCTTATACTAATCATTTGAGCTCTTAGATGAGATTATCTTTCAATGCTTTTATCTCTTCTTCTAGTGTTCCTACAATCAAACATGAGCACAAAACCTTAGATGTAAAAACAAGAGACTTTTGTGTCTCTTCACTAGCTTTCTCTTCATTTTCTCTTCCATTTTCAGTCTTCTCCTTCATCTCACCTTCAACTTTCACTCATACTTCATTTCTTCACCATTCAAAGCACATTCAAGTGCCCACAACTAATTCTGTCTAGACTTGATCTTAATTGATATATACAAACTGAAAATCTGATTTCTCATATTCTTCTTCAAATTCTTCTTCACAAATACACTCTTCTTCCATCATAATTTCTGTTTTCTTCTTTTTGTTTCTTGTTTTCCTTCTTATTCATCATTTTTAACTCTCTTTTCCTCTTCTATTATCTTCTTTTTCAGCTGAAGTTTTCTTCTTTTCTCCATGAGTGACTTTATTGTCCACTTCACCACCTTTTTCATCACTATCTTCATTACTTCTCTTTGCATTTATCTTACCTTTTTCTCTAACTCATCTAGCTGCTCCATAGTTCTTCTTACACTCTCTTCTCTCTTTCTCTTCCCAAATTATTATTTTCCTCTCCATATATCTCATTTTCTTCTTCTTTACTTTTCTTCTCTCTTTTCTCTTTATCTTCTCATCAAACGGAAGTAACTCTCTCACTATTTCTACCTCCATCTTCTTCTAGCAAGTCTTTTTCACCTTGCCAAGTCTCACCTAGGTTTATCTTCTTACCTAGTCTCTTGACTTTCTTTTTTCTTCTCTTTTTTTCTTCATTATTCTTTCAATTTTAAGGAGTAACCTAACACTTCACTTCACATAACATCAATCAAGCAAGGAAATTGTTAGCTTCAAATCACTTCAAATCAACTCATCACATTTACTCAAACAATTCATATACTAATGCTTATATTCAAAATGACTTATTTCATTAACATAAACTCAACTTCAATACCTAAATCTTCACACTCTAATACCAAATTATGAAAGATCCCTGCATACACATCCTCTTACATCAACCAAAAATGCATTAGAAGTCACAAATCCACTTTTACAATCACCCAAAATCAACAAATGTCAAACTTTGCTCTTAGAAGGCTAAATTTTGCTCAAATGGGAAAAATGGACTAAATAATAGTATCAAAAGCTAAAATCCACTTCAAACATGATTAATACATCCTATCTAACATTCTCAAGCCATCACTAAACCAATTTCATCTCATCATTTTCATAGTTTTCCTTTTAGACCTCCTAAATTTTATTTGTAGCTCTCAAAACCTTGATTTTCTGACATAACTCTCAAAATATGCACTTACAAATCTTGACTGGTAAACTTTTTAGATACCCATTTAGCCATCTTTTAAGATGCATTTCAAATTTCAAGCCTCGTATCCTTTCGTAAAATATTTTATTCTCTTTTTAGTAATTTTGCACTAGCTAATCCCTAATTAACCCTCCTAGAGAACAAATCTTAGAAACTGGGAGCTATGCATAAAATTCCATGAAAAGATGTTTATATTTTCGGATACCCATTTTTGAGTTCTTTATTTTCTCTAATTTTCTTCTCTCAACTCCTTCTATTACTTCCCAACTCAAAAACCCTTCCTTTAAGCTTGTTAAATAGGCCTAGGCTAGGGTTTCTTGGAAAAATGCTAGGGTTTGACTTCTTGTCACTACTAAAAACCTCTTCTCAAACACCTTAAAATTACATCCTAACACACTTGTTCATATGCTTCTTGTAGGGTTCACCACCTTCTATACACTCTTCATTGGCTCATTTTCATTGTTTTAGACATAACTTAAGCATTCTTGATGATTCTTAGCACTAAACCTTCTTTCTACTCTATTTTCTATGATCCTTGATCAAATTTTCACTCTCAATTGCTCATGAAAGCATCCTAATTAACTCTTGGTCATCTCTTACTTATACTCATCCTCCTAGTTTACCTCTTTAATCTCATATAACAAAAACCTATTTGGCTATCTAGGCTTCTCAAAGTTCTTAATAAGACTATCACAGAGTAATCAGAATTAGATCTCAAGCTATGATTTAGAATTCTTCCCAAGGTTTGTTTATCCTTTTTCAAGGTTCTGGTACTCTCTACACATCACTTCCACCAAGACTCAAATCTAACCCGAAATTAATCCCTCTTATATATATGTGTGTGTGTGTGTGTGCGCTCTAGACTTCCTAGTTTTCTTTCATAGGATTGTATTCTAGTTTTCCTTCTTAAATGTTTTATTCAAAATTCAAGAACTGATTCTAATACTCTGATATCAAGTTAATCAATCGTATTATTCATTGAATCTAATTCAATATGTTTACTTGAATATAACTCATTTCATTACAAATATGAACAGTTTTAGGCCCTCAAACTGTATGCACAATTTTAACCTAAGTTCTAGAAATTTGAATGTTTAAATTTAAACTCATATTACCATGTGTTTCAGCTACTCAAGTTATAACTTAAAATTGTTACATTCAACTTATTATGACCGTTCTCAACAGGGGGTTTAAAATAAGTTTGGTTCATTTCAATTAAATACTCATACTAACCACTCAAGATTGTGTTTACATGCTCATGACAATACTTTTTTAAACCTTTTGAGACTTTTCTAACTTACATTTCTCCACCTCATAGAACATTTTACATAAATTCTCATTATATAACTTTACTCCTCAAATTTTCATAGACTGAATTCACCTATGGTCTACTTCACTAAGTGAAAGTTCCAACATACATTATTCTTAACTTTTAAAACCTTAGTGCTTGTGTCTGTGAGTATGGTTGATTGTGTGTATAGTGTTTCTTGTGTATTTGACTCATGAACCATATTTACATATCTTGTTCATCTTTTTTAATGGTTTATAATAACCTATAATCATTTGTTTTATACCTCTGAAAACCTCAGAACAGGGTATTTATAGGACTTATGGACTGAGTTTTCAAGGTTCCTTGATACTTATTTTCACAATTCATTGACCAACATTTCCTTTACATATACATACTCTTAATGATTAATACCTTAGTTCAAACTAAGTTGATTTCTAGATTATTTACTTTTATCTTTTTTCCTTATAGAGATTCCAATTTCTTAAACACACTTCCTACTTACCCTTCATATCAGGAATGAAATTTATATTAATTCATATGCTAACATTTCAAGGCTTCATGAATCTTTTTTAAGTTCATAACCATCAATCATGTGAATTTGATTGAAAATTGAGATAGTTACATTCCATAACAACTAGTTTGACACAGTGTTCTTCCTTAACACTGCTCATAGTGATTCTATTCTTTAGTGATTAATGTGCACAACTTCATAACCCTTCCCATAATGACCTCCATGACTTTGTAGACATGTACTATTTCATGTTCCTGTATCAACATCCATTCACAATTATGAAAGCAAGATAGATTCTTTATCAATCTTGAATCATTCATCTATATTAATAAATTCATGCACAGTTTAGTATCGAAGAATCCTTCATTATTACTCAAACGTTGCATTGAAAGCCTCTAATCTTCTCAAGATCCATTATGGCTTGGATATAGACTTATTCCTTACTTCACAACAACCTCTTTTCAAATACCTTACCATGACATGAAGAAAGGAAGAGCTTTAGGTTTCCACCACCTAACTCACCATAATAAAATCTAACCATAGTGATTTTACATCATGGTAGGTAAAGAAGTGATTTCATCACATGACCACCTTATTACATTAACATTAAGCCTATTCTAACCCCCTAACTTACTAACACACTAACACTTAGAGCTAGGATACACTACTAGGCTAATTTGAATATTTAAATGTGAATTTTGGAGGGAAACCTCCAAAATGCCACTTATTACATCATGAAGGGTCCATATGGACTATATGGGATCCAAAAGCATCATAAAACATCTTACACACCTAATCAAGCCAAAATTGTTCTATGTATATGATGCTCCTGCATCACTAGCTAAGCCGAATTTGGTAGAATGTATATGAACAATAGGTGATACAGTAGGAGGTGAAAATCAAGGTGGATTATATATCCTAGGATGCAGATCATATGATGTATCATCATGTAATCCATATTAGATAGAAAATAAGAGTATGTATGTGTATATTCCACATGCCAATTAAAAGCTAACATATTAGTGTATTGTGTAGAGAGATCCTAATTTTTAAACCCACAAACGGATTGAACCTAATTCAATGGATAATAAACCTTGTGTTTTTACAAAGCATTATAACAAGCCTATGTAATTGCAAAAAGAAACCCAAAATGCACTAGGGGTTTGGATATCACAAGGCCTGACTATGGGATAAACAATCTAAATCCTAAGCTAGGTAAAGGGTTTGAAAAAGGATGAGTTCACTAAAATATATCAACCCTAAATTAATTGCAATGTATTAATTCAATTGATGTAATTAGGATTCAATACTATGTGTTATAGGGTATAAAATAATACATTTATTTACATATTATAATAGAAACTAGGCTATTTACAACCATTTCAATTTGATATAGCAATTGAAAACACATAGGGTTAAAAATATGACTTAGTTGTTTCTCATCAGTTTGATATTGTGTTGCTATAATATTTATAATGTATGAATGTTTTTGAGAAAATACATATCAATTATTCTTCGTAAGAGTCGTCTAGAGGCAAGACTATACAGAGGTTCAGGACTAGATCCCACAAATCAACCTTTCCTACTATCTTGGACTGTTAGCTCCCTAGGATTTGATTTTTTTAGGGTTTCTTTGTTATCACATGTATTACATTTTTTTATGTTCATATTCACCTATAACCCTAGGTTTTACACATGTACATGCAAAACAAACCTAGTTTCCTGCAAAAACCTCAAGCACTCATTATATCTAAAAGTAAAATATGGAAATTCTTGAGTTTGAAAGACCTTGATGGTTACCCTGCCTGTGATTCATTGAGCACCACACTACATTTCAAACTCAATGTAGTGATTTTAGTGCATTGTGCAAGTGTGTATGCAATCTAAGCCCTTGAACCAGTGTTTCCCTTGTACTTCCACACTGGTAACATGCTATGTTACTTTGCTCCCATAAAACCCTTGTCTATAGATGTAAAAAATAGATTTATGTCCTCTATGTTGTGATATGTATTATGAATACTGTATTATTGATTTCTTAGATTTTTATTTGGTACAAAATAGGTGTTTTCTAGATAATAAATGCTTAAGTTGAACTTGTATATATAGGAGCATATCACTTTGAAATTTGAATATTAGTGGCGTGCGAAGATGATTACAAACATCAAATATGGATGATGAAAAAGTGGAGAAGAGACCCAATGGGTAGAAAGGACCCAAAAATAAAAAAGGTTTGGGACCGTACATCTCGACGACACAACATAAAAACATAGGAAAACATCAAAAAATACAAATCAAAAGACATACTAAGCAATATACAAGTGAAACAACAAGGACTTACACCACTAAGACTTAACTCCATTGTTCAAGATCCATATATATATAAAGTTTTTTAGAAGCACGATGTAATAATTATTTTGTGCATTTTTTAGTGTCTACAACAAGTTAAAGCCTGAAGCTACACATTTAGGTATTACTAATATATAGAAAGTGTAAAAGGTTGAACTAGAATGGTGGGTACATATCTTTTATGAAATGATTGCTCTGATATCTAAAGAATGGTACATATACCAAGAAAGGATAAGGGACACATGCAATTTGAGGTAGAGTCAATAGCAATTCATATAGAGTTTCACTTTTGAAGATGAAAATCCTATGGTTCATGCAACATTACAGGAGGAATATATTTATTTTTTACAAGACTATAGATACTGAATAGGGGTCTAAATTTAAGGATGTGAAAAAACAAAATGGATAACCATAATCATAAAATAAAGTAAAAGGTGTGAAGGAAAAATGACTGGTAGTAAAATTGTGTCAAAGGAGAGTTGAAAACAAAAATGAATACATAAGTTCAGATGGTGAGGAAGATATGGAATTAAAAGGAATGCTTAAACCAAAACACATTGAGACACTTCCATGACGAACACACAAATCCAAATTGTAAGACTCAAGATTGATTGATCTTTATTTATTCACTTGTTCATTATAAAGTAAACAACATGGCTACAATATTTATAGATATTTGAAAACCAACATAAGCACTAAAACCAGGAATGCCACTAGTCCTAAAACTATATCAAAACATAGCTTAAAAATTTGAATTAAGTAGGTGATATTAATTACTTGCATTACATTATTTTAAATAATTAACTAACATACTAAGAATAAACCTAACACTCCCCTAATTAATTCAACATGATCTCAAGTGAACAAGAGAGATTCTTTGAATGCCTGAATTTTTTCCCATGCAAGTGGTTTAGTGAAGAAATATGCATGTTCTTCTGTTCGGTAGAATTTGAGCTAGATGTTGTGTTGTAGAACATGTTCACATATAAAATATACTTATACGTCAATATGATTTGTTTTTTTATTAAGAACTAGATTGCGAAGAAGTTTGAGAACACCATCATTGTCAACATACAGTTGGTTGGTAAGTTTTATGATACTCCTAATCCCTCAAGTATGTGATATAGCCATATCGATTCATAGAAAACTCCTCTTATAACATGATATTTTCTTCATTTTAAGGGCATGAAACAACACTTTACTTATTTCTCCCGATGATATTTTTTTTAATCCCAATGAGAATACATATCCAAAAGTGGATATCTTGTCATCATTATTACCACGTGATTCGAATCTAGCTCATTTAGAGTCTAATCAAAGATTCTATATGGCATCTTACTTAGTAGATGCAATATGTTCCAAGTTGATATTCAAATACAATTTGTTTCCCCTGTGGACCTTGAATCAACCTATTCTTGTTTCTTATAGTTCTCTATATCATCACAAATATGGGTAATACATTCATGGGATTTGTGATCAATTTTTATCGCACCATGCACAAATTTGTTTATGACAAGGATATGCGTAGAATATTCTATGAAACGAATGTAGAAATCATGGAAAGAGGTGCATATTTTTATTATGATGATACAATCATAAGAGTACATGGTTATTATTCTCATCTTTCTATATATTGCCAATTTATGTACCTGCTAAAATAACAACTCTTGAAGTGGCTACACAATTGGTGCATGGAATTATAGGCGTATGTAAGACCAAAGAAGAAAAGGGTTTGGTTTGACATTCCTTTGAATCTTGTGGATGTTGAACTTAATACTTGGATTGTAGTTGTTAACATGGTTGACTCTGGTAACCATCTCATATGTAAAGGCCAAATATCTTTTATACAATGGGACTCCAAGGTATAGGTAAGACAACATTACATTGCATTAAAATAAAAATTGGGTATTGAGATATACCTTGAATAATAATATATCATAGAGGATTAGATCTTCTTGATCCTCTAATTGAAGCTACAATGTATGAGAGAAAGGGAAAATTAGGGCTCATTTGGGTTGGGATTACACAACCAATTGAGAAAGAAGAAAATTAAGAACAAGGGGGGAAAACAAAGGACATGAGAAAATCTAGTCATAAAATAATCCCCAAATCTACCTCATTTACACAAGTACCACCTCTCTTTCCACCCTATGATATGCTCAAGGTGCCTCTAGCTACAATGTGCTAACCATATTCCATTCTCAAGCAACCATGACAACTATGGTAAGTACCAATTCTTTGGATCTTCCATTATAAGATGTTGTTATCCCACCAATTTATTTAATTGGTAGTGAGGTTCATGACGTTTCGCCGGTGTTTACTGCTTCAATTATTATATCCTAATGAATCTATTAGTCCAAGTATTTTTTCAAACATGATTGTCCCACCCATTTCTTATTCTAGTGATGAGGTTCATAGTATTTTAGCATCATTGGTTTCTCAATCGCACATTACCCTAGGTATGACATTTCTTTATGTTCCTTCTAGTGTAAGTGTTGTCTTTTCATGTTCTATTACATTCATTACCTATTGTTTATATTAGCTCTATGACACAAGTTATGGCAATAGCAAATGTGGCCATTGTTGTTGATAATTCTCATGTTATTATGAGTTTAAGGGGGGGTTATTAAATCTTTCCCAAATAACAAATAACAAATTGGTAATCACAATTGGCTATATTAATGAATGTAGCAAGAAGAAACCTCCTCGCAAAAATTGATTTGATTTTATATGAGGATGGAAATGACATACTCAGTTTACTTGTCAAGAAGAAACAAAAGATTAAGGAAGCCAATTCCTCTTTGAGAAATTATTTGAATGGTTTGATTTTGTTTAAACAAAATATTTTATCATTGTTTTCTAGTGCAGTTCTTCCCTAAAATTATAAATTAGATGGTGGACTAAAAACATGTAAAAATTGATGAAATCATGCACAAATTTCAGCAAGGGTTTGATATATCAGTTGCCACGGTGTCAAGTAAAGGTAGTGTGTCCATTGAGAAGTTCATGATGGACATTAATAGAAAAACAAAGAGGGAAACTTGTGTCAAATATTTTCTAACCACAACATCTAATGAGCATGCAAATATAGCTAACACATAATCTTCCAAAATTAGACCTCCATTTGTGGACACCGAAATATTAGAAGAGAATCTCAAGAAATATCTAATGGCTAAGGATAAGGAGAAGCAGTCTGTGGTTTAGTTTGTTAATGTAACTCTTTATCAAATTCTTAGTTTGAGCTTGGGAGTGTAGGATTCTATTTTTAGATCATGTTTGCATGAATTTACTTTGTGGAAGTGGCAATTTGATATGTATTTTTTTGTCATAATAATTGTAATATATGGAAAGTCCCAAATTGGCTATGGGAAAGATTGAATTTATTCCTGGATGTTTTAGTTTAGTTAGTAGCTCTATTACTGGTGTGCATGGAAAAATAGGATGTGGCATTACCTATCTTTGTTTCATTATAAATATTGTAACTGAGATTTGTTTCAATTTAGATCTAATTTTTGCAAAGCAACAACAAGGAGCTTCACCGTGTTCACTGTGTTCACTTGTTCAAGCTATGTATTGTTTTTCTCAATTATTTAGAATCAAGTCATGTTTTGAATAAAATTAAGAGTTAAAAACTGATGCTTGCGATAAATTAATGAATACAAACCGAGTGAATGATAATTTGTGTGATTCAAAGAGACTATTTAATCTTCGTTTTTGTATGATTTGTGGATGTGATTTAATAAAATATGAATAATGATATTAAAATCTGAAAGCAATGACTGCTATAAATGACATACAATGAAATATAAATTCTAGGTAATTTATTTTATTTTAATTATGAAAGGAAATGAGAGAGATAAGACACTTACCTTGATTTTGCTTGTCCCAAAGTGTGCTTGGGCTGAAGAATGTGATGAAATAGAAATATAGCTTGTTGTAATGAACTTCAAAAAATGCAAAGAAGGTGGAAATGCCTGGACATGGGTGCCTGGGAAATAACAGGGGCACTTAGCAGAGCCTAAGACCTTTATGGCAGAATTGGAGTCTATATAAAAGTTTAGAACCTTGTTCCAATAATGGCACTAGAGTTTTACAATTGTTTATCTTTGGTCATTTGTATGTCACACTTGGATCATCAAGGTACCTGAAAACCTTCACACAAGTATCCTCCTACAAAAACATCAAAAAGACATCAAATCATAAAAAATAAAGATACAAAATCAGGGGTCGAAATGTCCTCAGCCATCAACTAGTGAACTTATGACTGATCATTACACTACATCTCATACCCAATGTAGTTCTATGTGCTTGTATGTGCAATAGTTCTCCTAGGCCTCCCTCATACCAATGACACTAAGATATAAATTAGTAGCTAGATAAAATGTAAATGTGTGAATGGAATAGAATGAACTCCCCTTCTTATGTAATGTGTATGCATAATAATGAGCCAAAGATGTAATCCCTTTGATATGTACATAGATGGCCCTTGATAGAAATTACCCACCATTATTATGGTATGTATGTTATGTTTATATAGGGATCTCTTGCTTGATTTTTGACACTAATGAATTGAAATGATGACTATTACCTTGGGATATGAGTGGAAAAAATGAAAAATATTGACCTCAAATGTCAAAAATAATATCAAACATAAATAGGGCACACACACTTGGGATGGATAGGAGAACCTAAGCACTAGTGTCCATACCTGGATGCTAGTTTCTAGATACAATTGAAGAAAAATGAGTGGAGACTAAATGACAGGGATCCCTGTGACCTAACCAGAACTAGGTGTATGAGTGATAAGTGTGAAAGATAAAATCAATAGATACCAACAAGATAAGTGGATGGATTAGGGAATGGGTCATTAGTGAATAATTTTCTTACACAAGATCCACATACAAAACAACATACTTGGCAGTATAGTAAATAAGAGTAAGTGTGTGATTTGGTGTCTATATTTGTCTCTTGTATGTTATTTGAATTAAATTCAAGTAGTGTAGAGGAAGTAAGGAACATATTCATGAGAATTCCGAAGAATCCCATGTTGCAGGAGTACATGTAGAATAAGAACATATAGTGTGGTAAACCATGGATCAACGTGTTAATAAATGTGTTGTAATGAGAGATGTGGGACCTTTTTTTAGGAGAACTAAGATAGATTGATGATTTTAATATTAAGTGATTAGAGATTTTTATTTTTCACTGATAGAGATTTTTTGGGGTAGGGAGTGATCAATTCCCACTCCAATTTCATGTGTGTGAAAAACTAGGGATTTGGGGCATCCTACATTTAGAGGAAGAGTGTAGGGAGAGGATTTTGAAAAAGTGAATAATCTCCAAATTTAACTACACCCTCAAAAGTGTATATGAAGCTCTGGGTGTGTGAAGATGCCTCAAGTGAGAGCACCATATTGAGTTCATTTGAGATCCATGGCAGTTCATTTTGGCGTCACATGACAACTGAGCTAGTAAGTGTGACATTTTTCTTAAAAATGTGTATGAAATTAGCCCTTTCCAGGGAAAATGTCGCCAAAAAAATATTTTTTAAATTTCTAGGTTTAGCTCATCTGGGAAAGTAGTAGAAATGTAGAATAACTTTAGGATACCAGTGTTAGGTCATATGGGAAAAAAGTGACCTGTCTCCTAGGACTCCCAAGTCCTGTCATCTGGGAGCTGATGACCCAAAAGAATTGTTTTGAGTCCCAGAGTGTTGTAAATGTGAAAATTGTGATTTTTGATGTTATATAGGTGTATTTGATATGTTGAGATGTTAACTGTGTTTGTTGATTGATTGATTTTTGTGGTGTAGAGGGATATTCATTCGTTGGAGTTTTGTGGTGGCCCCCAGATCAGGTCATTAGGTTTGGGAATCACTATGAAGCAGTGTGAAATGTCATTGGACTATGTCGGCTTGTGAACATAGCGATAATGGGAGATGTGCCCCATAATATGTAAAATGATTGTGTATTGATGTTAGGGGGATTGTGGGATTCTCCAAATACTTGCACATTTTGGTTTTCCTATAGGGAGATGATGTGACTAACTAGAGGATTGATCTGAATAGTAATTGCCTATTATTAAGTGAAAGGGTTCAATGTGATGGCTATAGATGATGCTTAGAGGCAGATGAGGGCTGCTAGGCAACTACTTTAATGAGGAAGACCTAGAGTTCATACTGAGACATTAGTATGGATATTATAGTGGGAGAAATTAAGGGTTATGATAGAAGGACATTGAATTGTGATTTCTTCATCAGTTGTAGTGGAGGGCAAGGTGTAGGCATCTTGTATAAGATATATGATATTTACTATTAAATAGAGGAGGATATGTAAATAATGACTATAGCATGATGTGTATTGGCCCACTTGTACTAAAGATAGTATATATTTAAAAGGGAGGAATATGAAAAATGGGATTAGAGCTACCACATTGTTACATGTATGGGCCTATGAGCATATTGCCTCATATTGAGTTGACGATTTAAAATGGACCACGAGGAGAGTGGGCAAGGATACAACATATTTGTTGGGAGATGGGTAGGTTTTTTAGTAGGAAGATGTATACAAATACCTATAGAGACGACTGCTATGATTTTATGGGGCCAAAGGCCATGATATGGAGGCCATACTGAGACTATGGAGGGTGGCTAGAGGATGGTGTAGAGCTATAATGTATTCAAAACACTATGTGGCTAGAGGATCGTGTTTCCAGGGATGACCGAGCTATTTCTAGGCGTTGAACATGTTTTCATGACAGTTTGGTATGGCCCAGGATGTGCCCCTAGAGCCATATATATGTGGGTGAGATGTTTATTGGAACTGAGGAGGGTTGGAGCTAGACCAGGGCCCACATGAAGTACACTAGTACCTCCTAGTTAGATGAGGCATATGTGGTGATAGAGCCGATAGATGTGGATGACACGGGGTGTACAAAGGCATACAATTGCATGGTGGGATGTCACATCTATGGGTTTTTTGTTTCCATTCTTTTTGGATGTGGAGGGAGCACCACCAGGGGGAGGATTAGAGGGGAAAGGACATGCCCTTGATACAACATACAATAGTAGAGTGTGAGTATTTGCAGAGTTATGTTACTTGTGATTGGTTATTTGGTTGATTAATTATCATTTTTGTCTAATGTGTTGATCTATGGATGTAGGTGATGCATATTGGTCACTGATTGTGGACACATCTATCCACACATTGACGTATGGAATGTGCCCACTGATGTACTCATAGGTGGTGGTATGCTAGAGTGGTGGATGACATTGTGGGTGAGCATGCTCATTTATTTGATCTAGTGGTTAGTAACAGTGGCTGATAGTGTACCATGTTATTGAGTGAGAGGGATGAGGTATGAGAGGAGACACAACAGGCTAGAGAGGTTGCAGGTGGAGGTCCCCTAACATGGATGTATTTGTGAGGTTCATGGAGCTACAGGGTCATTTTGTGGAGTAGTCGACTGAGGTTACATTATTGCATTGGTAGGTAGAGAGATATAGGGGCCATGATCAACAACATGAGACTGAGTGGTGAAGCATCTAGTTCTAGAGCTCCCGCAGTTGTAGATAGTGATAACGATGATGAGATATGATATATAGTGATTTAGCGATGTATGGGGGTTTCCCCCCAATATTGATTTTTGTAACTATAATGTTTAACAATGATATATATGTATGTAGTGTATATTCATTGTATGTTGATGTCATATTGATTATGATGTGAATATTGACATGTATATGTATGATGCATTATTATTGTTGTATATTGTGATGTGTGTGTGTTGATATTCATTTTTTTTATTTGAATGCATCAGTTGTTGATGTTGACTAATAGATAATTGATGTTAATGTGATTATAGATAGATAAAGGATGATATAGTGTATGCGATGTAATAGATGTTTTGTGATGTTGATATGATGTGTGTATGTGTGTTGTGTGATTGCTGTGTGTGTATGATGTGTGTTGATTGTTCAATGTGATAGATAAATGATGAAAAAGTGTATTGTATGTATGAATAGAGATGTGATGAATGGTAAAGTATGTGTAAAATGAATGATGTAAAAGAGTATGTGAATGAGATGGTTAAAAGTGTACTTATTATGTGTAATGATGATGAAGAGGGGGTAAGGAGAATAGTGATGCCCCCCAAGTGTGTAGATGATAAGGTTCATTTATATAAGACCCCTCAAGAGTCAAGAATGAACCGTAAAGAAAGATTGCATCATTGGGAAGTGATATGATAGTATATGCTAGATAAATATATCTATAAATGTGTAGCACGAAGATATGGTGAGGTTTTTATTGTAAAAGATCCCTCAACAATCATGTAAGAATCGTAAGAACACGAGTGTGTCATCAAGGGGTAAGGTGATAAAATCACCTACTAAAGACCAAGCTGGGCATGGAGCGGTGGAAGCATGTGGAATGGAAGAAACATGAGCATATGAAACCAAACTAAATGCCTGATGAAATGGTGCCAATGATGGGAGATGCAATGGTGGGAAGTGCAGATGTTGATGGCTTAGGAAGCCAATGTGTAGTAGCAACATTGTGCAATGGATGAGATGGTGCAACAGTGGATGAATGAGATGGAGAATACACATGAACAATGACCTGTGGTGGTGGATGAATAATGACCTTTAGAACTAGACGAAGGAGATAAGTCAATCAGAGTAACAACAAGCTTGCATGGAATTTGGAGACATAGAACCGCTCATAAGAGTGAAGACCAAAGGAAATGACACCCTTATCTTATAATTGTTGTAATCTATCATGAAGGGTACAACAATTCATTGTCATGATGGCCATTGATACAATGATAGTTTTCAATAAGGTTTGATCATGCTTGGAATTGTAAGCAATGAGGTGGATGATGATGATTACAAGGTAAACAAATCAAACATGCTTAGTCAAGCAAATTCATGCATCACATCATGAGGTCTAGTGTGATGAGAAAAGTGTAATGGCTCATGTGAAGGAGATACAAAAGTCTGAGGTGGAGCCCAACATGGGTGGAGGAGGTGAAGGACACTTATGCAATGGAGAAGACTGAACTTTACTTGCAGGTGGAGGAGATGGAGACCATGGAGGATAGGCAACAGATGGAAGTGGAGAAGAACTAGATGATGCAGTAGTAGCAATGATAGGAGGAGGATCTATAACATGTGCAACAATGAGATCATGTTTCTAGATTCGATGACTTTATAGCATAAGAGTGTGAATGATTCACATGTGTCATATTGCAAGTGCTCTTTTAAAGTAAGAATCAAGCCATGAAAAAAGATGAATTGATTTTCTAAGTCAATGGGTTGAAATACTAATTGATGCATGCAAGCATTGAAGTGTAAAATGTAATCAATGAATAGGTTTTGTCTTTCCTTGATGTAAGTCAGGTAAGTGGTCATGGGTGAATCTAGGGCCATTTTTAAGTATGAAGCGATGAAGAAAGACTTCTTCCATCTCACAATAGGTACTAATAGATCCGAAAGGTAAATGTGTGTACCATTGGAGAGCATCAATAATAAGACTATGACGAAAGGATTTAAGAAATAATCGATCATTGGAGTAAGAAGCCATAGCTAGATGATAATGCTTGAGATGTAAATATGGGTTTCCAATACCATCAAAGCATGAAAATGTAGGCATAATGAAATCCTTGGGGAATGTTGAATTGTGAATCTTCTTTGGAATAGGATTTCCATGTAAATAATTTTTATCAATGGAAGCATAATAGGCCTTGCTTTCAAGAGTGAGAGATTGGACCTGAGATTATAATTGACCAACAACATGCATGAGTGATAAGATATCTTGTGATGGAATAGTAGGAGATGTAGATGGTGTATTGAGCGGTTGTATCTTTCCATTATGAGTGATCATAGGAATATCAGAAGAAGAAGTGGAGGATTCAATGTTATAGGCACCATAGGTGCAGGTGTGGAAGAAGGTAATGGGTGGTGAAGAGAATGGAATATTATAGCATCATTAGGAATATCATTGGAAGAATTATTAGGCAGATGAAGTAATGGATGAAGATATGATTCAACATGCATATTACTAGACACAATATCAGAAGGAGATGAAAGTCAGGAGTGGGGGATTCACATTCAATAGTATGTAAAGAGGTGGAATCATTACTATCATGTGCCTCATCAATGTCAGAAAAATATTCAGAGGCAAGGATTTCATCAAGAGTATCATCAATGTATAATGAAGAAGAGCTAGTATGAGATGTAACCTTAGAATCACTTGAAACATTTTCAGAAATGCAAGGAGTATGAGATGTAGCTTTATACAATTATCTTGACTAGTATTAGAAGTAAGATCATGTCATGTACATTGTCATTATGTGTTTATTTGTACTACTGGTCTATCAAGGTTAAGCAGATAATCAATAATAAGCCTCATCTAGAGTTGCAACAGAAATAGAAGAAGGTGGAGGAGGCCTATTGCTGATAGGATAACTTTTAGATGAAAAGCCTGAAAATCTTGTTGGATCTGAAACAATACTAAGGTCCATAGAATGAGTTAAAACTAGTAGGAATATTGTATTCATTGCCAAAATATGTCTTTTAACCTCATTTGGAAGAGTAAGATTGTGATAGAGAGCGATAAGGAAGTTCATACATGATAACTGCTTCATCATAGATAGGGTTTATACTCTCATGAGGCATAACTTGGGTAGGAGGAGAAGAATTGTACTCTTAGCCATTAGGGTTTTAGTGGATCCTAGGGAAATGAGTTCTAAGACTATGGGTTCACCAAAATGATTTAATAAAATTATGAATTTTATTTTATTAAAATATGAAAGCAATGACTGCTATAAATGACATATAATGAAATATAAATGTTAGGTAATTTATTTGATTTTAATTATGAAAGGAAATGAGAGAGATAAGACACTTACCTTGATTTTGCTTGATCCTGAAGTGTTCTTGGGATGAAGAATGTGATGAAATAGAAATACAATATGTCACAATGAACCTTAAAAAAATACAGAGGAGGTGGAAATGCTTGGACACGGGTGCCTTGGGCAAGAACAGGGGTACCTGCAGGTGCCCAAGACCTCTATGGGGGCACTGGAGTCTGCAGAAAGAGGTTAAAAACCTGGTTCTGATATTGTCTCTAGGGTTTCACACTTGTTTGACTTTGGTCGCATGTATGTCACACTTAGATCACTGAGGTACCTGTAAACCTACACACAAATATCCTCCTGTAAAACCCTCAAAAAGACATCAAATCCTAAAAATGAAAGATGAAAAATGAGGGGTCAGACTGTCCTCAACTGTCAACTAGTGAACTTACGACTGAGCGTTGCACTACATCTTCAGACCCAATGTAGTTCTATGTGTTTGTGTGTGCAATAGTGCTCCTAGGTCACCCTCAAGCCAATGACACACTAAGATAAGTGAGAAATAAGCTAGATAAAATGTGAATGTGTGGATGGAATAGAATGAACTCCCCTTCCTATATCAGTGTGTATGTAGAATAATGAGCCCAAGATGTAGTCCCTTTGATATGTATATAGATAGCCCTTGATAGAAATTTCCACGTCCTTTATAATGGTATGTATGTTGTGTTTATATAGGGATCTCTTGCTTGAATTTCGACACTAATGACCCGACATGCCGACTAGTACCTTAGGATATGAGTGGGAAAACCAAAAAATAACCGACCTCAAGTGTCAAAAATAAGATAAAACATAAAGAGGACACAGGCAACCCCCAGGATGGACAGGAGCACCTGGGCGCTAGTGTCCAATCTCAGGCACTAGTGCCCAGAGACAAATGACAAAAAATGAGTGGAGACTGATTAACAGGGATCCCTGTGACTTGACCAGAACTAGGTGTATGAGTGACAAATGTGAAATATAAAATTAAATATAAACAAGCAAGACAAATGGATGGACTAGGAAATGGGTCAAGTCAGTGAATACTTTTCTTACGCAAGATCCATATATAAAACAACATACTTGGCAGTATAGTAAATAGTAGTAAGTGCGTGATTTTGTGTCTATAGGGTGTGCTAAGTTGTCTAAATTAGTGTATAACTTGAACATTAAATTATGGTTTTTGAGTTAATTGATTAATACATCTTGTGAATTTTAATAATTTGAGAAATTTGTTATTTCAATTGTTTTTTGTTGTTTTATAAATTGTGAAAAAAAAACTTAATTTATTTTCATGGTTTAATATTATGCATGCAAGATTAATATTCACGTTCCCTCAGATTTGTGACTAGGATTTGAGAGGATTTGAGTGTATGTTGAATTATTTAAATTTTGGTTCCTATCACGATAAGTTGAATGTGTTTGCTTTGAGCTGTTTAAAATTAAGATAGGGGTTTGAAGTTATTTTATGCCCTACCTTTCCCTCATTTTGATTTTTTTAATGAAATCCAATCCACATAGTTCAACTTTATCACCATTGTGAATATCTAGTGGATATAAGAAATTTGTTGGTGAATTCACTAAATTTCATCAGTTACTTCATAGGTTAACAAGAATAAGATAATTCCCAATTAAATTATTTTTCCCAAGTATTTTATACCTTGAATCATATTTCCAATAAGGATTCTAAAATGGGTAAGATTAAATTCTTGTCTTCGGTTGGAGCCCTTATCAAAACTTTCCTCAACAAAAGTGAGTAAACATTGCCTGGTGCACAAAATTGAGTTCACATTCTCATATTGATGCATATAAAGACTAATCATGGTGGTAAATATCTATTTTTCAAACATTGAAAAGCACAAAATTTTCTATCCATGTATTCATGATTAGTAATCTCGTATCAGTGGCCTTGCATGCTAACACTAGATCATTACAAATAATTATATAAATGGTTGTAGTTACGTTTGTTCATAAACTTTAATTATAGCCTTATATAAGGATATCCCATAGTTTTAATACTATTATCTCAATTTTTCTAATTATATGAATGGAAAAATATCAATTAAATACATGAATCACAAAAATTATAATCATGATAATAATGTAGGTGATAACATGCACTACAACGTATTAAAGGGCATGAACCCATGACAAAATGTGCATATATAGAATGCTTTCACGAGAAGATACGTGAAATGGAGAGGAGCCACTCGAGAAAAAATGTTAATGTAAATCATATCAAAATTAGGGAAAGGATAAAGATACTATGAATGATGATCATTTTAATGTTGATATTACTTCCAATATCATCTAGAGGACACATTTGTTTGTGATAACCTTATAAAATAATACTTTTAAATCAAAACCCTTTTGAAATATGTAATTACTTGAATAAGAACCCAATAGTTGGAGCACCAATGGATGAAGAGGAAATCAACCAAAAAAATTATTAGGAATATTGGGTATAATTTTAACTTATAATATTGATATAATATCATGTATGTGTTAATGTAATGTCTGTTGATTTAGTAGTGTTAGTGTATTTAGTGATGAAAAATTATAATGAACATACACACACACACACATATGTGTGTGTGTGTGTGTGTGTGTGTGTGTGTGTGTGTGTGTAATTTTTTATATACAAATGATTTTACATTTTTAAAACTTTGACTTGCAATTAATATACACAAACGAGGTTCACACACACACACATCATTGTGATAGTGTGATGTCAAATGGGGATTGATTGGCCCCAATAAAGTACAACATTCAAGTAGTTGAGTGAGTGGTTAAATGTGGTTTTAAAATGAATCCAATCAATCAAAACACACATTATGAAAGTGTGATGTTGACTTGGGCCCAATTATCCCTAATTAAAGTATTGTGTTGAAGCAATGCAAGATCAGTTCAACATCATATGAAAACATGGCCAATTAATCTAAAATACACCCAATACAACTATTTACACCCTTATTATATTATGTAGAATATAATATTTAGTGAATTAGGTCCATTAAAGGATGTAAGGGGAGCTACAGGGGTTATTCTTATTAATTAATTTTCAACATTAATCATATAATACCATAACAACACATTCAATGTTTAAATGATATTCTAAAACTTTAAAACACAAGAGAATGAGTGCACTTAGCTAATTACAAATGGATTGGGGAGGTTCTGGGAGTGCACATTGCTGAAACATGGAGATTTGAACCTAGTGATGCTTTGTTCTAGAAACTCTGACTGGAAAATGATTTGGGATAATATCGTACACTTCTACAAAGACTGTCAATACAGTCTTGACCCTTCTGTATGGTCTTAAACCTGCTTAGTTTCTAGATATGTAACTTCTTGAGATTTTTAATTGCCTAGAAAGGTCTATCACTGTTAAACCCTAGTTGTCAGTCATGTTGCGAAGTAATCTGAATATTTTAAATATGATCTCAAACCCTATCCATATGGGAGACCTTACAAAACAAACATTAGTTGGGTTGTGGGTACCCCCGTACACTACCAATGTTGGCACTACTCTGAAGAGAATCTGAAGATGCCTCAAACCACATGTCATTGTCCACCTAGCATGTGATATTTGAATGAATACAACTAGATTTGACAATGCTTGAGTTGAGCTGGCTCTTATTAAAATACTCAGGGAAGGGATGTTTGAGTGCTTGTAGATGAGAGTGATTGATGCCTTAATTTGGTAAGAAGCTTCAAACCCATATAAATTCTTCCCATAATGACTGTAGATATGCATTCGTGAGATTTACGAAGCCTTAGGTTCCTTTTATGAGTGTTGGGAGTGAGTGTATTAATGTAGTGCCATATGATTTCCAAACTAGCTAATGAGGTAGTGTTAGCTTGCTAGTATAGGGTTATACAGATGAATTATCAAAGAAATGCCATCCCAAAGGGAGTAAAGGAGCCATTGGAGAATTTCTAATTGAAAGTAGAGATGGAGGATATGTTAGTACAAAACCATTCGGTCAAGTTCAGCTATAAATTCTTGACCAAAATGTATGGCCTTAAATGGGGATGAAAACCATGCTAAATGAAGTTTGCATCATGTTAGGTTGACTTAGTACATGAATTTTGTGTATTGTACTCTTAAAATGTGGCATATGAGTATGCAAGGATAAAAAGCTAGACAAAATACCTCGGAATGCACTAAGAGGGAATGGAAAGGTTGTGTTTATCTTAACAAGAGTGCATTATCAAAACCAAAAATTTCAAAGAGTTAATTACCAAAATTTGAGTGTTTTCATTTACCCCCTTTAAGTATGAAATGAAAATTACAATCTTAAAGGAAAATATACTTGAGTGTGTAAACACATTTTGTCTTCAATCAGAAATTTTTTATAGAGTCCCATTGTGCTCGGTGTTGACATGTTTTAGGATGAAACCTGCAACACAGAGTGTAGTCAATGTCCATAAGAAAATAATTAAAATTGAACTCAAATGTAAAGTGTAACAAAATATATTTTCATATGCATGAAAATATGTGAAAAAGGAAGGAATACACATGTTTGTTTTGCAAAGGGATAAACTCCCATGATTTACTTGTCCTCGAAGATTTGCATTATTGAACTTGTTGAAGGATTGGGGGTGATCAGTCCCCAATTGTGCTGAGGAGAACCAAAGTGTTAGATGCATGCAACCAAACATAAAAATAGAGGAGAGATAGAATAAGAGTGAAGTGTCGAAGCACCTTATGAAGGAAGAAGACTGTGTATTAAATTCATTCAGCAACTCTGACATCATCACCTTTAAATGTAAGTGGAATAGAAGGACTATCTATGAATAATTTAGCCACTTTGATACCTTTCACACCCCCACAGATGACACTGCTATAGATAAATTGAAGCCCAACTTTAAAAATTAGGACACAGTAGAAAAGAGAACGAGTGCCCCCATGCCCTTCCCATGTGTCACATAACTGAGTGGAAATTGTAATATATTGAAATGTAGATGAATAAGGAGACCTATTCCCTCAAGATTATTGAGACTATAATAGAAATTGGACGTTGTAGTGAAGGAGTGAAGTATTTTGTGCCCTATGTAACTAATATAAACTAAGTGAAATAGATATGAAACTGTTCCAAAAACTTGTACATGTAGGTGAAAATTTGAAATTGTTGAGAAAGTTGATGTAATGGCCCCTAGGAAAAAAAATGTTGGAGATTCAGGACCGTACATATGGTCTTGACCAACCTATGCATTTTTTTGGATTCCTATGCTTACATGTATTTCTGAGTGCTTGTACCATGTTTGTACTTGTATGTCACCCAAAAAAAATTCTTGTGTCTATTGTATGTGTATACTATAACTAGATGAATGCCCCCTCTTTTGAGGCATGTGTGAAAACCATGTTGAGCACTTGGATAAAAATAAAAGACGTGTGCCCATGCACTAGATGTTTGAGAATCTGTAGAAGAGTGTACAATGTTGAGGAGGTGTCCACCTTGAAGAACCTGTACCTACAAAAAAGAATGTGTTTGTAGATGGTGGAAAACATGGTGCACCATAGTAAAAACTAGTAGAAATAATTGAGACAATAGTAACATTAGTAATGTGACATGCATAAGACAATATGTGTAGTCATCATGAAGCCAAAGTCAAAAGTGTGCAATCAATGCAACTCAAAAGACAAAAAGCCTACAAACAAGGGATGCACACCGTGACACAAGACAATCAAGGCCCATAGGTCAGGAAATAAGAGCAAACAAGAATAAATGCAAAAGCATGGGACACTCATGGTGTCACGAGACAACAAAAGAACTTAGGCAACAATCAATGAAACAAGAAAGTAACAATACACACACAACAAACAAGTATGTATGAAAAGTGTCAGAACATGAATGAAATGATAGAGTAACTGATATAAAAAGAGGCATGTCAAGTAAAAGGTGTCAACCTTGCATAAGACACATGTATTGGTCTTGTTAGTGTAAAATATAACATGTACACAATATATCTAATCAAATGTCATAAGGAAGTGAAAATGAACTCTAATAGAACAACAACACTTGTGTGTAGTGTATAATAGAAACCCCTAAATGTATAGGAAGTTTGGGTAAATGACCGACCAATGCCTATCATTATGTACCGATGAAGCTAACATGCTAGCTTTGTAAATGATTGTAGATCCAGATGATCTGGGAGTTGTTGTTTCAAAATCATGTGAAAATGCAAATAAGATATGAGATGAATACCATACGTGTGACACAAATTTCAATTGCGTATGAGCTTTTAACCAAATTTTAGTCCATTTTTTGATTTTTTGTGATTTTTTGGATTTTGTAATTTTTTAATCGATCAGAAGAATTTAGAA
Source organism: Taxus chinensis (assembly GCA_019776745.2). NCBI lineage: Eukaryota > Viridiplantae > Streptophyta > Pinopsida > Cupressales > Taxaceae > Taxus > Taxus chinensis. Next base: position 910,031,379 of record CM034147.1, on the reverse strand, counting down.
AGTGGAATATTACCTAAAAGCACACGAAAATGCCCCATGGTGACGAAACGGGCGTCCGGTAGCAAAAAGATGCCCCGACAAGAAGAGAACAGGTCAAAAGTGGTTATTTAATAAAAATAATCATCACGACGGGTAGAAGAAAATGTTAGAGTGACCACAACCATCAAAACATGCCCCAGGGGTATCATGACATGTTAAAATGGCTAAATATACCCCCTCGGGAGGGGGGGGTAAATTATCACAACGAGTGCATTTATTACCACACCCTTACCAATTTTTACCATGAGTTGCGAGCGAGATGGTGATAGTGCAGACCTGTAGGAGGCATGCTGACACTATTCGAGAGTACGTCTGGGAGGAGGATGATGGACCATTCATGAGTACCCCATCCCTCTTTGTCAAATTTTTCATTTAATCACATTTATTAGGTCATTTAGGGAGTCAAAAATGTGTGTGTGCACCCCAGGGCGCGCAGGCGTCCAAAAGTCATGTGCGTGCATGCGTATATTTCAAAAATTGTGTGCGCAAATGCGTAGGCATAGAAATATGCGTGTAGACATCCGAGGTGGGAAAGTGTGTATGCGCAGGTGCACATACTAGAATGTCTATGCAAGCGTCTTGAAGGATGCACATGCGCATGTTGGGGGGAATAGATAGGATGCGTGCGTATGGAAATATGGGTGCACATGCACTATAGAGGGAATGTACATACGCTAGGTGTGCACACACTAAAAAGGGTGTGTACCTGCCTAAAAGGGTGTGCATGTACAAAAGAATGGAAAGAAAATCAAGATTTAGAAGAAAAACAAGGAGTTTCTTAGAAGAATGTTAGTTAGATGGGATAGAATAGATGAAATCTAAGTTAGTACTTGAGAAGAATAGAAGAAGATAAAGGAATGGAAAATTCTAACACATGCCATGTTATTTTGCAGAGACGATTGTCGTCATTACAGGTGAGGGAACAACATGGCCATCTCACCACCTTAGAGGCGAGCTTCCGTCACCGAGATAGGTGGATGATGGATATTTTGCTAGAGGTTACAAGGTTAGTCTACGTAGTGCGGATGCCACAGATTACCCTGGATCATGGCCTACTCATAGCCTTGGCTGAGAGGTGGCATAGTGAGAGCCAGTGTTTCTGGATCCCCACGAGAGAGATGACTATTACTCTCAAGGATGTCTAGTGTATTCTGCATGTGCCCATATAGGAGCAGTTGATTGAGTATGTCATTGGTGATGCTGAGCTTCTAGAATACCTTATGGAGGTTTTTTGACGTGATGATATACCTCGTTGAGGTATGACAATGTACCTACACCGATGCATTACAGACCCCAACTTTCATCGGATGCCCTTATATTTGATGGCTTTTGTCAGTAGCTTTTTGCTTACTGACAAGAAAAGTGCTTCATTCCCATTTGGCGTCATTGGTGTTATACGAGGTTTATTCTGAGGTGAGAGATATTATTGGGGCCAGTGCATATTGTCTCATTTATACTGAGATTTACATCTTATCACATACTACGGTCAGAAGACCATGGGTCCTGCCATGCTGCTATAGATATGGGTGTGGGATCACATAGCTATTGGTTACCCTACAGGTGTTCTATAAGTTCAGGATTCAAAGGAACCATGAGTGATGGGATGGGTCCTAGTTGGGGATGACATCCACTGGCACCAGGGGGACACTTATCATTATCACAAAGTTCTTGATGACATACAACAACATATGGTAGTGTGGAGGCCCTACCACCATTATCAGTGGGCTAAGGACATAATGGAGCTCAACATAGCGATGGTAGAGCACTTTCTGATAGGAAGCCAAGGGTATATTACTGAGTTTTAGAGAGTAGATTGGTGCCATAGACAGTTTGGAGTAGATCAAGATGTACCCGACCTCAAGATGTGGTATGCCCGCTGAGCAGCTGTGAGATTTGACATGGGACCATAGATTCAGAGAGATCGAGCTTGAGCTAGTTTTGACCAGATGGTGCCACATGCATGGGTGCCTTTGAGATAAATTAGATATCTTGGATTACAATCGAGTATACACCCTGATATTTGATTGTTCTGCCCCAACGTCTCACCATTTTGTAGGCCGCATGGGATACAGGGGGGTTGGTCTACCTCATGAGGAGTACAATGACGACGACGACGATGATGACAATGATGATGATGATGGGTTTGATGGATAAGGCCATGAAGACAATGGTGGACAGGGTCCCCCACCATTACAATGGCAGGCATAGGTCCATGGATAGAGACAAATACCACTTGTTAGACAAATATATATGTCTTGAGTGGGCTTACCAGTTGGAGCACATGTTCCTTTACAGTAGGTGCCAATGCAAAGAGTAGTACCATAGGGTCACCCTCTAAGAGGAGTACCACAACAAGGGTTGGTTCTTAGCCCACCACACAGTATGCCGGGAGGTGGAGATCATGGAGGATATGGAGGGTAGGTAGTTGTGTTACACCAGTAATTATAACAGGTTGTGTTTATTCATATCCAGGTGATAACAATGAGGGATCAGGCTAGGGAATAACTATAGGTCGTCACCTCAGAGAGAGATCAGGCCAGAGCACAGGCTAGTCAGGGAGGTGAAGGAGATGGTGCTACCTAGTTTTAGCAGATCTAATAGATGGCTACTCAGATGGCACATGTTACTAGCTTATGGCAGCAGTCTACGACCCCGATTCAGCAGTTGACCATGCAGAGGGACTAGGCCCAGGCACAGGTACTGATTATCACTGCAAAGAGAGATCGATTAAACGCAGAGTGTACGTAGGATTAGGATGATACAACCAGAGTTACAAGAGAGTGTGATGCTCTAGTGCGGGCCTCCTCAACAACTAGGATGGAAAATATGTTATCATATATTATGAGAGCTAGTGGTAAAGCCTCCTATTACAAGGACACATATTACCAAGCATTTCTAGATGGGTAGAGAGTCACTCCCTTGATCAGTTAGATGTGAGTAGGTCTAGGTATAGGTCCTAAAGGACCTCTCAATAAGATAGATCAGTGCAGCAACTCACAGTACAACAAAGTGTCGCGGCTTTTGCAGGGCCATCTCACCAGCAACAGTGTCCTCCTCAGGGCCCTAGGTTAGACAGTCCAGGAGAGTGGGAGAGTTGTGGATGACTCTCTTTATTTATGGTATACTGATAGATGTATGTATGCCTCTTATGGAGGCTCGTTTTTGATCGATTGTATACATGTACTTATTTTGATTATGCCTCTTATGAAGGCTATTTTTGATCCATGGCCATTATGGCATATTTTGTATCCAGATGTATCAAGATATTTTGTACATGGACATTGGACTGTGATATGTTATATGATTATGATGATTTATGGACTCATTTACAATGTGTATGATTTAATCACATGTTCTTTGATTTATGAGATAGCATATAGATGATATCACATGTTTTGATGATATGTTTCATGTTCAACTGATCGCATTTTTGTGTATGAGATAACAGTAGATAAAATCATGTTGTTTTGCATATGATACTTTATGATTTATCCATGTTTTTATGATGGTCTATGTTTGAGGAGGGGGGGGGGGAAGGTGGTCCCTCTTCACCTTTGTGGTGATATTATATGGATGTAGCTTAACATACATGTTTAATTTTCACGTTCATGATTATGCAGCTTATATTTTTATTGATATATGATGTATAGATGATAGATGTTATGCGTTATGATGAAAATAATTTATACAACACAATCAACAAATACAACTGAATCAAATCTAACTAATACAACATAAATATATATAATTATGCAAGATAAAATGAACTCAATATTGTGCACAACAGATTAAGTAAAACTCAACCTAAGTAAGCAAATGAATTCACTCTCTAAAAATCACACAAAATGAAATGCAATCAAAACTCTACAAACTGACAACTAAAAGTAAGTAAATCACTCCTTTGTTTTTGTGGGACAACATTGATGTATTATATATTATTTTTGGGTGTATTTGTGAGGCAAGTTTCTAAGTATCTTTTCCAAAACAAGCCTAAAATATCTAACAATATATATACATGCAAGGCATAAATAAATAACTAAGTAAACAAAACAAATTGCTTTTGCAAGATGATTTTTAAGCCTACCGCCCACACTGTTTTCGGTATTTCCATAAGACAATATTATGTTGTTGTTGTAACACCATCCTTTTTAGGGGTTTTTCCAATTTTTAGGATTTTTCCAACATTTTGAATGTTTTTTGTGTTTTCCGAAGTTATACGAATGTTTTTAGGATTTTCCAAAGTTTTCTGAAACTATGTACTGAAAAAGAAACATGGATGCCCCCAGAGATGTGGGAATATACAAAGGCAAAATGTCACGCAAGTATGTTCAAGAAAGTGCCCCCAATGTTAGATGGGAATTTACAAAAGCAACTCCTTCACACATATACAAGAATGGATCAGCCAGATCAAGGCCATGGAAGATAGATGCAAAAGGACACTTAACCTAAGAAACCTAACCCTAAACTAAGGTAAGTGTACTCTTTTCAGATATGAGAAGTTATTTTGAATAAAAAATCCTCTCAAGGTGAAGGAAACCAGTTTTCACCCAAGGACTTTCCTAATGCGCCACCATTGTGTTGTTGTCACAGTTGGATGACTTGTTTTCTTTTTACTGTTTTCTTTATTTTTTGCTTTTTTTGCTAACTTTTTCTTTCTTTTATAAGGAACCTCATACTCAACATAGAATTGCTTGAGATGTATTGCATTCATTAGCTCCTTAAAATCCTCACCATCTGAGTGAGCCAGTTTATATGCTCCTGAACTGTACTTAGCGACCACGACATATGGTCCCAACCATTTGGGATCAAACTTTCCTTTCTTATCTATATCCTTGGGGGTGTTGTATTGATTTTATTTTAATACTAAGTCTCTTGCCTCAAACTGGTGAGGTATCATCCTTTTGTTATATCCTCTGGATACTTGATTCTAATATAACTTCAAAATATTAAGGGCTCTCATTCATTTCTCATCAAGGATCTCTAACTCTGCTAGTCGAGCCACTCTGTAGTCCTCATATTTATCTAGATAATCTCTTAGGGATATTCTCAGGGAAGGAAGCTCAATTTCCAAAGGTAAAATGGCCTCTATGCCATAGGCTAAGGAATGAGGGGTAGCAATAATAGGGGTGTGGATGGAAGTTCTATAGGCCCAGAGGGCGAGATGGACTTGCATGCCAATTACGGCCTGTTTTACTTACCATTTTATCTATAATGCAAACAAGGGTTTTATCAGTGGCCTCTGCTTGTCCATTACCTTAAGGGTAATAGGGATTAGACCACTTTAAATAGATGTGAAAGCATTGACACAAGGTTTTTACTATCTTGTTCATAAAAGACTTACCATTGTCTGCTACAATGGTGGAGGGAATATCGTAACGGAAGATAAGGTTATTCATGATGAATTTGGATATCTACGCGCCACTGACATATGTGATAAGAACTTCTTCTACCCATTTGGTAAAGTACTCGGTGGCAGTAATGATGTGGGTATGACCATCTGAGGATGTGGGAGTGAGCTTCCCTATGAGATCCAACCCCCACTTTGAAAATGGCCATGGAGTTGTGATTGACTGTAGAGTGTATGTGGTGTATGGATTAGATTTCCATATTTCTAGCATATTTCGCACTTCTTAACATGATGACAACATTTGATTCCATTGTAGGGTAATAGTAACCCATTCTTAGCAAGTACCATCCCACTTGTATGTGCCTTGTAGACTCCTTCATGTGCTTCCTTGATTGCTAAGACTGATTCAATCATATCAAGACAACGTAGAAAATTCCCATCGTAGCATCTATGATAGAGGGTACCTCCTAAAATGGTATAATAGATTATTTGGTGAATGGGGGCCTTTTTATCAGTATGGGTAATGTCAGGAGGGAAGGTATTGTCTTTTAGGTAGGTTTAAATGGGATCATACTAGGGTGAAAGAGGACCAACGACTTTGCATACTAGGTGTGATTCCGGCATGTTGTACGCGGGTTCACGCAAATGTTCAATGAAGAATTAAATTTTCTTCATCTGAGGTGGAATTTTAAGCAGAGCCCCAATCGTAGCCATAATGTCTGTTAACTTGTTCTATGCCCGTGGCATTTGTTAAAAGGTTACCCATGCAAAGTACTCATTTAATGTCTCAACCATATTTTTATATGGGATGGGCTTCTCATTCTTAACTTTGTACTCATTATTGACTTTCTTAATGATAAGTTGTGAATCACCCATGACCTTGAGCTGTCTGATATCCTATCGAATGGAAATTTTCAAACCCACAATGAGTGCTTCATATTCAACTATGTTGTTTGTGCATGAGAATCCTAGTCAAAAGGCACGTGGAATAAAATATCTCGTTGGGGTGACGAGCACCACACCAACCCCTACACCATGATAGTTGAATGAACCATCAAAGTACATTTTCCATATGATGGATTCCTCAATGTATAGTATAGATGTGTCTGGAAGATCCAAACATAATGGTTCTGTCCCTAGTAGGGGAGCTTCAGCCGGTTGATCAGCAAGTACTTTTCCTTTGAGTGAATTTTGGTGAACAAAATCAATGTCAAATTCATTAAGGAGGATGATCTAATTAGCCATCCATCCTGTAAGTGCATGTTTTGATAAAACATATCTGAGAGGGTCAACTTTGGAAATCAATTTAGTTTTATTGTTAAGGAGATAGTGGCATAGATTTTGGAAAGAAAAGACCACTGCTAGCCATGTATTTTCTATTTGAGGGTATTTCAACTCATAAGAAATTAAGGTTTGGCTCAGGTAATACACAACTTGCTCTTTATGGTCTAGGTCGTATTGGGAAAGTAGTGCACCAATAACACATTAGGTAGCTGAGATATATAATAGCATAGGTTCACCTGGGGTAGGTGGCATGAGAACTGGGGGACTGGTTAGATATTGCTGGAGTATTACAAAATATTTATGACATTCAAAACCCCAGTTGAAAGAAACATCTTCTTCAAAAGATGTGTAAAGGGATGGAACTTATCCGTAAGTTGTGATATAAATCGATGGATTGCCTGAACTTTTCCTTGTAAACTATGTATTTTGAGATTCTTTGGAAGCATCATCTCGGTGATAGCTACAACCTTTACGGGATCTACCTTGATCCATCTCCTGGAAACGATGAATCCCAAGAGTTTACCTGATAGTACACCAAAGACACACTTTTTAGGGTCCAAATGAACCATGTAGTCCCTGAGGCGTTGAAAGATACGTCGTAGCACTTTGGGGTGGTCTTCTCTAGTTCTGGATTTAGCCAACATATCATCCACATAGTCTTCAATGATTTCATTCATCATGTCATGGAATATGACAGTCATGGCTCTCTGATACCAAAGGGCATCACTCGGTAACAGAACGTTCCCCAAGGGGTTGTGAATGTAGTCTTGTGTTGATCTTCTTTTGCAGTCTTGATCTGATTGTATCTTGAAAAGTCATCCATTAGGGACAAAATCTCATACCCAGCAGTTGAATCAACAATCATGTCAATGTTAGGTAAAGGGAAGTCGTCTTTAGGGCATGCTTTGTTGATATCTCTGAAATCCATGCAAATGTGGATACCTACTAGCTTCTTTTAGAACAACACAATATTTGATATCCATTTAGATTAATCAATTGATCTAATGAAACCTACTAGAAGTAGCTTTCTAGTTCTTCTTTTACCAAGAGTGCCACACATGGGTGCATTTTCCTTAATTTTTTGTTTAACAGGTTCAACATCTGGGTGCACAACAAGGTTATGCACAATGAGGGTTGGATCCAAACCTAGCATATCCACGTAAGACCACGCGAATATGTCTATAAACTACTTTAGCAACTCCACAAATGTCTTTTGTTCTTGTGCTGAAAGTGAAGCTCCCGGTTTTACCACTTTAGGATCCTTTTTTGAATCGATATTGATGTTGATAGTCTCTTCAACCAACATTTTGGATGTATCTTCCATGCATATAGGATCAAGGGGAAGAGTGGAATCCACTTCTACAGGTGGGTCAAACAGAGTTTTATCTTCACGTGGATCGACTATTTTTTCCATTGGCTCTTCCTTTTGTTTTTCCACAAGTGCCTCAAAGAGGTTTTCAGTATGGGACTTGAGTTCTTTCTTTCTGTAAGGATTTTCCATGGTACTTTTTCCCTTGCTTGTTATTTTATTGTTAAGGCAATCATGCATTTCTACCTCTTCCCTAAAATATACACATGCATCTAATTTGATGAAGAAACCTTTCTTGTCATCATTGCTTGGAATGTCATCTCTTATACCCATGAATTCTATAATGGCTTCTTCATTTTCAAAGAAATCAATCGGCATATGAATTTGTTGGTCACAATCAACAAGGTTGGGATATAAGTGATTTGAGAGTCGGTTTGGGGATTGGACCGAGATAGGGTAAAGATAGTGGAATCTAGGAACATGTTTGTAGAGGTAAGATCTTCGTAGATACTACAATGGGAATTTGCGTAACTATCTGAATTAAGTGAATCATCTTCAATGTCTGAAGATGTATCACCGATTTTAGAGAGTGGAAGATTATGATTCTTCACATCAAGGCCATGTTTATTATATTTCCTAGGGGGATTGGAAAAGGTTCCTGTCTATCTTGTGCATCTTGTCCACACCTAAATCCCTGATATCCCATGACATACATCATTCTATGTGCTTGGCATACTATGGAGCTTTGTTACATGAAGTCTTCATTCATTCTGGTGTCTGATTTGGCGGGTCATCTAACATATTCTCATATGATAGAAGACCACAAGAAGAAAACCTCTTGAAGGGGCTAGAGCAGCTAGCTGGCGAGCTTGTGAATTGAAAGTTAGGTCTACCATGTGTCTTAGGTGATAGTGATAGGTCAGAAACTAAGAGAGCCTGTTGAAGATTGAAGTATTTTGTCATACCATACGATCCCATTTTCATTTCCTATGAAGCAAAGGGATTCAGTGATGAAGAAGGGTCTTTAACCTCAATATGTAGCATATTAGGATCAATTCTAGCTTTTAAAGCTTCTATTTTTAATGGGAGCACAATGTCCACTAAAGGACAATCATATGCTGATCTAGAGAAGCTATTTAGAATTCTACAATGCACAAATGGTTCCAGATCTCCACAAATAGTAAGTGGGTGCCATCCATTATGTAATTCAATGCATTGATGGTAGGTAGAAGGAATTACTTGCATGGCATGGATCCATGGGTGACCTAGGAGCATGTTGTATGGAAGATCTAGATCAATAACATGGAATTTTGTGTCATGTTTTTTCGGCCCTACCTCCATATGTATCATTATAGTGCTAGCCAACTCATGTTCCTTATTTTTGTATGCTGTAATAGTTATTACATGAGAATCCAACTCTGTGTCTTTGTACCCCAGTTGTTTAACTAGCTTTAAGGCGTAAATATTCAATCTAGATCCATTATCAATAAGCACTCTCTTAATATCCCTATGAGTAACATCTACCTCAATGTATAAGGGTAAGTTGTGGGTAGGATTACTATGTGGGATTTCACACTGGTCAAATAAGATGGAGTCATCAAGCTCAAGGTGTGTAACCATTGCTTGGAGGCATAAAGGAGCAACACTTGTAGACAATACTGACACTTGCAGGGTTTTATAAATAATGTATTTATGGGCATTTGGTATCTTGAGTAAGTCTAAGATTGAAATCTTAGCAGTAGTTTTCTCGAGTTGATCTATTAAATCGCATAAATTATCCTAAGGTTGAGATAAAAGAACAACATTCAAAGGGCCTCTGGGATTTCTAGGCGTGAGCATCGTGTTACGACGACACAATCATTGTTAATGATCCTAATGGTATTGACCTGCTCATTGGATGAACGAATACAACCTGTTAATGAATCAAAAGGATTATCGGCTTGGGTATATACATAGTTTGTAGCCCTATAATCATCTGATGGTTGATCCGGATCTGGCTTTTTTGCTTCTTGTCTCTTATGATTAGGAAAGGGTTGTTTAAATATTCCCATTTTGGTATTTGGACCTTGTCCTGATTAAGGGGAATCTACTTCAATTTTTTCGTCTTTGATGAGGTCCTAAATGAAGTGTTTCAACTTTAAACACTTGTCGGTTTTATATCCTTTTACATGATGGAACTCACAAGAATCGTGATCTCTGTACCACCCTGGTTTGGGCACATCATCTACGTATGGTATTGTGGTTGGATATTATACCATGATTACTGCTTCTAATTATCTCAAAATGGTAGACAATGAATTAGTGAGGGGAGTAAACACTCGTCTTTTAACCGGATTTTGAATAGGTCCCTTTGTTAACTTGAGGAGAGGACAAATTTGTACTGTTTGGACTGTTTAAACTGTTTGGTCCTGTTTAGAGTCTGTGATGCCATCGCCCACAACATTTTTATTTCTGTTAAATAATTTGGGCTTCTCCATTGGTTTTGAATATTGTTGATCTTTGCAAAATGGTTCGATCGTTCCTTTGGCTATTAAAGCCATTTGATTTGGCTTCCTTTCTCAATAACTTCTTCAAAGTTAGAGATGTAATGCATTTGTAAATGAAATGTGATACCTGGGTTTAAATTTGGAACAAAGATACTAACTATTTTTTAGGAAATGTATAGGGGAAGCAACTTGCTAGACCTTGCCATCGCTGCAAGAAGCAGATGAAGGTTTCATTGGGTCTTTATTTTACACTACAAAAATCTAGCATGGTGATGTCATTCTCTATGTTAAACAAGATCTAGAATGATTATTTGATAATCATGACTGTTTTGTAAAGAAAAAATGACAAGATAACCCTGGCTCTTCTCCAGAAACAAAATCTGTCAATTTAGGTACTACAGAACATCCTCGGTCTGTGAGCATCGGGAAGTGTTGTGCACTTGAGGAGAAGTAGAAATTTTTCAAATTGCTGAAAAAATATATGGATGTATTGGCATGGTTTTATGTTGATCTGAAGTCATTTAAGCTTAAGGACATTTAGCATGACATCCTTCTAAAGGACAATGTCAAGTCTTTTTGCCAGAAACAGAGGCATTACAACCCTAAGATATCAGGTACCATCCAGGATGAAATATAGAAGATGCTGGATGTGAGAATTATTTTTCTTGTTCATCACAGTATCTTGGATGTAAACATTATACCTGTGTGGAAGAAAAACAGTGAAATACGCATATGCGTAGACTTTTGCAACCTAAACTAGGCGTCCTTAAAGGACAACTATCCACTGCTGATAATGGATAAAGTGCTGCAGGTAGTAGCCGGTTCATAAATGGTGTCCATGCTTGGATGGTTTTTTGGGTTATAATCAGATTGAGGTCATGCCTGAAGACCAATTCAAAATAGTATTCACCACTCCTTGGGGCACCTTCGCCTATAGACAGAATGATGTCCGGTTTAATTAACGCTGCCAGTGCCACCTTCCAATGATCGATGTACTTCGTGCATTCAAAGGTATGATGGGAAAGGTCATTGTAGTTTACCTAGATGACTTAACCGTGTTCTATCCAAAAAATGAAGTGATCACTGTGATCACTTGGAGCAAGCCTTGATTAAATGCCAAGAGCAAGTGAATTTCTCTAAATTCCTAGGAAGTTAGTTTTTGGGGTCACCAAAGGAAAATTGCTAGGATATGTTGTCAGCAAAGGAGGGGATTAAAATAGACATCTAAAGAGTCAAGGCTATTCAAAGCTTTACATTGCCCACAAGCAAGACTAGTGTTCATTATTTCTTTGGAAAGGTAAATTTTCTCAGGTGCTTTGTTCTTGATTTTACTAAGAAGACTCGTCATATATCCAATATGATGAAAGGGTCACTAAACATTCTATATGGAGTGAAGAAGGCAAGGCGTCATTTAAAGATATAAATAGCCTCCATTGCTCACGCACTTGTCCTGGCATGTGCCCCGATTTCTCCAAAGACTTTCATCTTGTACAATTATGCATCTGCGCATAATGTATCAGCTATCTTAATGCAGAATAACTCTAAGGAGATAGAATCCCCAATTGCTTTAATGAGTCTCTCCTCTCAAGCCTCATGAACTGAATATGTCAAAACTAGAAAAACATGCCTTCGCCGTGGTAAAAGCTCAGTTAAAAGTTTTCCACTACTACATTCTGAATTCTCATATAGTAGTACTGGTTCTAGACATAGCTGTTAAGGTCTATCCTGACTCAACAGGAGTTGGGGAGATTACGATGGAATTGGATCGTAAAGGTCCAAGAGTATGATCTAGACATAAAACCAACCAAGATAGTAAGAGGTAAGTGCTTATGTTAGCTCATGGCTGAAAACTAAAGATTCAAAGGTTTTTGGAGAGAAAGTTGATCACATTAACGGAGAGCTAAGGTGAACTGAAGAAAGTGGATTCTCTTACCTATGGTCCCTAGTTTTTTTGCAACCAATGACGAATGGTATTCGGATATCACTGTTCTTTCTCACCTATGGAGAATGCCCAACTCACCTAACCATAAAGGAAAAGTGGACTGTAAAACTCATGGTAGCTGTAGGATTTGTCATATGGGATGATGGATTATACAAGTGTGGAAATAATGACATCCTCCTATGATGTATTGACAATCCGCAACATGATAATATTACTAAAAAGCTTCTCTCAATTCAGCCTGCGATGGGAACTTATCCTCTTCGGTCACATCACATAAAATCATTCAGGCTAGGTACTACTAGCCGACACTATTTTATGATATAGCCACCTGAGTAGACAAAATGTGAACTTTATCCAATAGTTCATTGGCAAACCAAAGTTGGTTGTGTTTACCCTCAAGCCCATCATTATTGATGAACCATTCAAGAAATGGGGAATTGACTTCATTGGATCACTTCAATCCTCAATTGAGTGTTAGACATAACTATGTCCTAACAGCAACTGGACTACTTCATGAAATGGGTGGAGGCCATACCTATTAAACATGTCACTTTTGAAGTTGTTTACAACTTTATTAAAGAGAATATCATAGTAAGATTTGGCATCCCACACAAAATCATTACTGAAAATGCTTCCAAATTCTATTCATGGGAAGTAATTGGTTTTTTCTATAGATACAGGAATAACCTTGGCTCATGCTTCTGGTTACTATCCTCTGGGAAATGATCAGGTAGAATCTAGTAAAAAGAACCTATTAATTATCATATGGAAGCTAGTTGATGAAAACCAGTGGTCTTAGCACAAATCATTATTTGACAGCTCTATGGGTAGATTGTATCACTTCGAAGAGGTCTCTTAGCATGTCACCTTTTTCAAGTGCTGTATGGGATTGATGGTGAAATCCCCATCTCTGACAAAACTTTCTGCTCTACGCTTGGCTCGAGCGATTGAAGATGAAACTTTTCAGAGTTCTCTAGAAAAGAGAATCATGTTCCCAACATAACTTGAACAAAATTGAGTGAAGGTGGTCAACAAGATCACTGAACATCATAATCAAGTTAAGAGGCTGTTCGACAAGAAATCTACGGTAGAGAGACTTCTGAGTAGAAGATCTTGTTCTTCTATGGGACAAGCGAATAGAACCTAAAAGGCATGTAAGGGAAAGTTTAACTCTCTTTAGAGAGGGCCATTTAAGATCAAACAGCTCAATGGAGAGAACAATTTCTATCTCTCGTATCTAGATGGAACCGAGACTCCCGCTCCCTTATAATCAAGCAACATTTGAAGATCTTCAAGAAGTAAAGCTTGTTCTCTTATTTGTACAATTTACTATTGTCGTGTGTACTTTCTTGTGTTGTGTGTTTGCTTCCTTGTTTATGTTGTGTGTTCCCTTTTCTTCCCTTTTTAGTCACCCTTGTTTTCTAACTCTCCTGTAACCCAATGGATAGGCATGTAGAAACCTTGGATTCTCTAACCCTTGAGTTTCACTCAAAGATAGTCCCCAAAAAGAGCCAACTGTTATCCTGTAAAATTGACAAAGGAAATTCTGTAGATAACCATACCAAAATTTTCATTTTGGTCCCCTGAGAAGGTCTATTAACGTTCAAAATGGCCTAAAAATTCCTTTCCAGAAATCAAGTTTTAAAGAACTTAGCCATTTTCACCTTTTTGAACTGGGCGCAAGAAATGTTGTGTCGACATCAAGAAATGTGCACCCCTTAGAAAATCCTTTGGCACCCAAAATGACATGTCAACATCAATAAGGTTGTGCCCCTTTGGCGTAGGAAATAACATTTCAACATCATTAAACATGTGCCTAAAATGTGCAAGCCAATCGGCATGTCAACATCATGGCAAAAAATGTGCTCTTAAGGCATTGAAAGTATTATGTTGACATCAAATATGCGCTTAAAGCACTAAAACTTTTGTTATGACCAAGGCGTTGACGCATCATGTTGAACGCCATGTGCACTTAAGGTGCATTTAAACCTGTGTCGACACTCTAGAAAAACCACCCAAAGAAAGTTGGTGGGGTAATTAATGCCAAATTTTCTATATATAGGTGCTTAACACCTATCATTTTCATGCGAATTAGAAAATTGTGAAAAATATTCCTCTGCGCCTGTCAATTATCCATGTCACACCCCGCATGTTCTATTTTTCAAGTTTGCGGACCCCAACATCATCCTTCATCTTTTATTAAACCTGGGTAAGTGGATTTTATCACTCTTTTTATTGTTTGTGGTTTTTTTTCTTGGTTGTTGTTAGGTATTAGGGTTATTGTAAATCTAAAGGGTTAAATCTAAAAATGAATAAACTACCAATCCATAACCATCTGAAAACCCCTTTTTTCCCCTCCTTCCAGATCTATAAATCTGAGAAGGCTCTACCTCTGAATAAACCTTGCTTAGAACAAATCCCTCAAAAACCTCTCTTTCCATTTTGCAAAACCAAAAGAGAGAAAAGTCATGTTAAGAAGAAATCATGAGAAGTTGTAAAGAAAGTCGTAAAAATCATCTAAAAGCTATGGCGCACTGTTTTTCATGTTACACTCCCCACAGTCACGCCTTGGCACACTATCTTCACATGTGACACGATCCCTAACCCATACACCAAGCTATAAACACTTAGCAAATTTTTCCTAAAGGCACAGGCACACTTAACTTGAACATCAACATTTGATGTTATGTGATCCCAAATCCACACCAAGCACTTTTCCTTTGGCACATTGAGCTCCTTTGCAACATCTTCTAGAAATTACGCCTTGGCGCACTTTGAACTTCATGCAACACCATCCTTTTCTACACCTAGCTAAAGCAAATTTTCTAAAGTACAGGCACATGATCCTTAACACCAACACTGCATGTTGTGTGTTGCTTACCCGTGCCCCGTGCTTTTTCCTTGGTGCACTAAAATTCATGTCATGCAACACTTCCTCAAAAATGTGTTCCCTTTATAACTCCTTTGGCACAGCTTTTCTCCTGTCAACATAAGCGCACCTTTTTCCATGTCAACATCCCCAAAAGTGCACCCAGCCTTTTTAAGCCTCTGCAACATGCTATGAACTTGCGCCTTGTGCCCTAAGCCTTATAATTTCTCATTCTTCTTTCTATAAGCTTTCATTATGAATAACATGATGGTTGACATGGCTCTTCTATGTTGGACCTCCTTGATTCTCCTTGCAGAACAAAAACAATCCATCCTCGAGCCCACACATGTCTTCATCAAGCAAAAATCCAACCAATTCTAAAGGAAAAGCAAAGTTGACAGAGCAAGAGATGAAGTATAAATATCAAAAAGTCAAGATGCATGACTCATACACAGAGAGTGATCTTGATATCAGAGACTCTGAGCTTGGGCATATTGATATGGAAGACTTCTGGGTGAGAACCAACCAGGTAACTAGTGGCCCCTAGATGAACAAACTGGTGGGCAGTGGATTGCACTTTGCAGTTGGGCTGCCAGTAAGTGTTGTTAATAACAAGTTCACCATGTTGGTGGCTCGATGCTATAACAAGGACACAAGATGTGTCGAGGATAAAGAGGGAAAGATGGTCATCGACCTCACAACTCGTCATTTTGAAATAACCCTAGGCATCCCTCATCACATAGAAATACATCACCATAAGCCTAGAAGACTGCAAGAAGGCATGGGATGACAATGAGGACAAATGTATGCAAATGATGAACGAGCTATATCTTAAGAAACAAAAATCTAGTGAGCTGATGGCCTTAGACCATCCACTCGCAATGACTTCAATGAGGAACTGAGTGATACAATCACCTTCCTGAGTAGAGTATTTGGGCTTCTTGATGCCCATCATTTCCATAAATGGATGCTGAGGTACTTAGAGACCATGAGCAAGAATGTGCCTGATCAACATTTTGGCTAGGGAGGAAATCATCAGCGACACCATCTCTCAGCAACTTCAACAGGTCATGACAACTGGGAAGTTCTATATGAATTCCTATGTTGTATACACTGCAGCATCAGCGAGAGATTTTGTAGGCCTAGCTCAGAATGGGGTATGGCCCCAGGTCAAAATATATGAATACTACCCCAGAGCTCAGGCTCGAGAACAACATCCCCTAGTTCTCAAAAATCAATGACACCTTCTTCTATGAGGTGATATGCCTATTGAGGCCAAATATGAGACATGGTTGAACTAGCCCGAGTGTGGTCACTGTCACAAAGAAGTGGGGAGCATTATTCACTAGTTTCCCACATTCACATATCTCAGGGCAGTGAATTTTGAGGGTGAACTGACCAAGCTACCAAGGTATGTAGGACCCAAGCTGATTCTCTTAGAGTTGTCAAGGCAACTAATCACATACCATGATGAGGTGCATGAAAAGAAAGAAGGGAGGAACTCCATTCCCCCTTACAGTGGGCCGATACACCTGCACCACACTGGCCAAAACATGGGAAATGTATGTCGAGCTTGAATTGCTGAATCTAAAGCACAACTTCCCAGAAAGGCCTACCTTTGATTGTTAGAGTTGCCTCCCAAAGGAAAAAATTGATCCTATCCATGTCCCTGAGATTGAGGACATCTACATCGACCTGACACACAAAATAGAAAATCAGGTGAAAGGATCACTCCAGGATGGCTCTAGAAGAGATCAAACACTATGGCGTGGCCATCATTCTAAAAGGATTCCAAGAGCCTGATCAAGAAATTGATCAAGTTTACCTTGACACGGATGGGGACGATTGGTCATTCGCAGAGATTGACAGAGCCAAGGCACCAAAGACCATTCAGGAAAGGGTCAAGCACACGTTACAGTGCACCAAAAATTGGTGCAAATAGAATGGTCTCATCTACCTCGGGGTAGATTTCACTTCTTCTCCTTCAGGTAGAGCACCTCCAAGGCCGGCCCAAGTGTCCGAAAGGAAAAGGGAAAGACAAGGAGGGAGAATCAAGTAAAGAAGAAGCTCCTCAAAGCCCTCCTTCTACTTCTTAGAAGCAAGTGGTCGACCTGGTCTCTCTAGGAAAAGAAGAAGAGACCACCAAAGTTTCAACAAACACATCCACTCAAGATGTGGTCACAGCTACAACCATTGAGGTACCCACCATTCCTTCTTCCACTCCTTCTCCTCCCCCTGTCGTTGAAGCATCTATTCCAATGGATGTTTCTTCTTCTCTCCCTTCTCCCTTCCATCTCCCACCTCTTCCATCTTCTCCTCTCTCATGGATCTATCACCTAGTGTTCCCTCCATCCCATTACAGATCCCTTCCACCTCCATGTCCTTTTCTTCTCCTATAGTAACTCCAGGCCCTACAAGTAGTGATGCAACGTGTTAGACTCCTTGTCGATGCCACCACCAAGTGTCTCAACATTCTTCCCTATGGCCTCTTCAGTTGCTTCCCCTTTCACCCCGTTTCTTCTTCCATTTCCCTCTACTCCCTCTCCCTTAATTCCAAGATTGGATCTCTGACCATCTAGGTCAACTCAAGAGAAAGGTTCCCATAGCACCCATGGACTTCTCTATCATTCCGAAGAAGGGGACCAAAGAAGCAAAAAAGCTATAACTCACTTCTCTAAGAATCATTTTAGGAGAGAGGGTCATGGAGATTACATATCCTGATCCCACCAAAGAAAAGAAAGATCTATCTCCTACAGAACTTTACAGTGACCCAAGTCACAATGGGAACCTCATCTGAGAGCCTACAAGGAGAGGCCTTGTCTGCAGTAGATGCCCTCTGCAAGAAACTTCAAGAAGCAAAGGAGGATAAGAGGATACTAAAAGAACAAAACAAACATCTTCTCCAAGCTTTGCAGAGAATGGGAAATGCACCTCCTATGACTACTGCTGAGCCTACTAAAGTTCTCAGTCAGGACAAGATAAATGAATATGCCAAGATTGGTGAACAAGGCATGGATAGTGTCCTCCTGGATTGAGCGAGTCCTTAGAGATAGTGAGGAAATAATCAAGAAATTCATAGGAATCTACCAAGGTATAAATTAGGCAAATAAGGAGCTACAAGCGAGTAGCAAGATCCCTCTCTGAGGAGTTGGACAATGCCAGATTGCAACATGAAACATTTCAAAGCAATGGTCTGACTACTCAGCTGATGACCTATTAAAGGTCGGTGTCATTGATCACCCACGTGGGCACATCAACAAAGCTCTTGTTGCACTGGATTACCAGGTTGATCAAATGGATTATATCCTAGAAAGGATAGACAAAATCAAGGATGAAGCCCTGGATGCAAAATATCAAATGGAGTAGAACAGTCACAAAGATGGCTCTAGAGATGCTTAGTGAAGCATTCACCTTGAGGGAGGTAGACGATACAATCAAGATCTTCAAGGATATCACAAAACAAGGTTTGGTTCACCAGAGGTCACTTTTGACTGAGAGTCTATCAATAACCTTCTAGCTTGCCGTGATTTCATTGGATACTTGATTGAGGCATGTGAAGAGTATGCCGGATTACCTGACAAGCTCAAGACTAAAAAAGAAACTTGTGAAGTTATTGGCGACCATTTCAAGGGTCCCTAGATCATAATCAACTTTAGATAATGATCAACAAGTTTATGGAGTACCGAGCTTAGTGTCACATCACCTCTCCTGATCAGAAGCAAGACACTCCGTTCAAGTAAAGAGATGATGATGAGTAGTTTCTCTTCTTGTGTACGCTTTGATATTTTTGTAAAAATATTTAAAAAGTATGTTGGCATTTACGATGACATCATCCATGTTGCATCATGGGATGTTGCCATCCAAAAACTTTCCCAAAGTCAACTTTTGACTTTTTAGATATTTTGTAAATATCTTGTAAGATATTTTGTAAATAGTGGTTGGTTTCTTTTTGTCTTCTCCCTCCTTCTTCTTCTATAAATACTGGAATACTTGTTGTATTCCAGGTGGACATTTTTTGTATGAAAAAAGAAGTGAGGGAGAGAAATACTTTGTGCCTTCTTGTAATAGAAGAGATATTAATATATATGTTAAGACTTTGTGCTTCAATATATGTGTTATTTACATCATGATCTTTCTTAAGTTAGATCTATGTTTCTATTCTGTTGGATTCATTCTTATTATCGTCATATGTTCATCAGTATTGCTTTGTTTGTTTATGCAAGTAAGTTTGGCTCTATTTACTACCAGCCCAAAGCATAAACCTTCCGACCTTTCCATCTTTGGAATTCATTTCTTTTCTCCCTTCAGATCTATCTTTCCTCTATTCCTTCCCTCTTATATTTCTATTCACATTTGGAACTACCTCTACTAGGATGAGATCCCAAACCCCTGAAGTTAGAATAGTGTAGATTTGCACAGATTCCTGCTTGATAGAATAGCAATAAACCAGTTTCACTTTGTTGTCTCAAAGAGGGGCTATGCCCTGCACACTGTTGGCCTGTTTCCCCATGACCTATCTGACCGACAGATTTTCAAACCAACAGTTTTTGGAAACCCTACTAGGGACCAAACTAAGGAAATAATTGAAAAACTGTGAAAATCACTACCAGTTTGCAAATTTTAACTCTTTGTTAAAAATTAAAATTTTTGCAAAAGTGATTGAAACTAAAAATTTCCTTAGGCAAATCCATATATTTAGACTAGATATGAGCTTTTATTTCGCTGATTTTTTTACAAAAACTTGTATATTTCCGTAGATCTAAGATTCTAACATTTTTATGATATTTCCAAAACCTTGCAAAATTTAGATCAAAGATCTGAAAATCAGCTTTCTAAATTAACCCAACTTTTACCCCTAATAATATTTATCAGAAAACTGCATTCGGTTGGTATTAAAAGAGGATAAAAGTAAAATATTAAAAAAGTGCATGTTATTGATTTTCGCCAGAAAAATCAGAAAATCAACGAGTACAAACAAAAATATTGTTGTAAATATACTCTTAATTGTTGCAGATCTAAATGGTTACGCTGGTGGGGTGAAAAATTTACTTGTGGCAGAAGAGCTCATGTGAAGAAGTTGATCCCATCTTTGATCTAATTCAAAGCCACAATTTCAATATCACTCCAGCACAATTTACATCACTAAGTTCAACGGATCGATAAGCAAAAAGTGCCTCACCTCCACGAAAGATCTGAATTTCACAAGGTGCCTTAACATTAATTTGTATTGCTCTTTTGCTAAGCGGAACTAGACTCCCTACTCATGTTCTCTTCCCACATTTCAAATGGCGATAAATCTACCTGTACCATGGGGCCATGAATGCGTTCATGCCTATCTTTCACTAGGGCCACAATGGAGAATATTTTGGTGCTAAACTGACAATGGAAAATATAGTCAAGTGGGTAAAACAAGGCACTTCCTGTTTCATCCACGAGGTTACTCAGCGGTAGATTACTTTAGGGTTCCTAGAACCACCCCCATTGTTGTAGTTTAAGGCATTATGCCAAATGGGTTACGTTCAAGTTAAGCAGATAGGGATGTACCCTTTTCCAAAGCTGCATATACAATGTTTTGAATATGGTGTGTTTTTTTAATCTTTTTATACTTAGTGAGGTTTTTACATCGTTGTTAATCTACATAAAACATGTTATATTTGGTTTAGATCCTGATTTCTTTGACATATGATATGGACCTATACACAATGATTAGTAATTCTCCAAAATTATCAAGGAATCATATAAAGGAGATAAAATTTTGTTTTTGATTTCCCAGATCATCCTAAGACACAAGGATAGAGCATATACAACAAACTATCTCACTACCTTGTGAAAATGGAAAATACTTAACCAAAATGCGATAAACAAGTTTGTTTTAACCAACTTTGAAGTTAATTGCTTTTAGAAAATCTTAGTGAAGTGTTTGTAAGAGCGTAAAAGAAGGTAATTTGAAGCATTTTTTATTCCCAAGATAACCTAGAAGGTGTGAGGGAAGAGCATACATGTTTCAAAACCTTATAAATAATCAATACAACATTCACTTAACCCAACCAAGCAATGTTAGTACAAAACTATGATATTTATCAAAACAACCTATAAAAACTACTGATTAGTTTTAAAACCCTGCAAAAAATGTTAGATATTTCAATGAAATTGACCCCTGCAAGTGTTAGAACAAATTTTGGTTTTAGACAGAAACACTTGCATGCCCTTTATGACATGTGTGCATGGGTTTAGGCATGTGTACCCCCCAAATGGTAGGTGCACAGATATGTGGAGAAAGACAATGGACAATTATAATTACACGTCTTGAGAGGTTCCTACGCGTAAGTTTTAGCATGTGCGTGTGACATAAATCATGTGTGCATGCAGGGCAAAATATTGAGTCAATACAGAGTTGATTTAAACACTTGCACATCCCGAGAGATACCTGTGCACAGGTTTTAGTATGTGCACGTGACAAAGGATGTGTGCGCGGGTCAATAAAAAAATCTTGACAGAGGGTCAAAATGCCATGCAACAGATGTGCATTCTATCATAAAGGTACGCATGAGTTTTGATGTGTGCACATGGATCTAGAACACCTGCGCATGGACTTGAAAAACCACAAAAAATCACGAAAACCATAAATCTAAAAATGAAAACAGGTTAGATTTCTACCCTTTAAATTAATTTTCAACCTAAATCCACTAAATTTGCATGAAAAAGATAAATTTACCCCACCTAAAGCTCGAAAACCATTCAAAGCTAAGATATTTAACCCTAAAAAGCATGAAAAAGGTTAGAAATTAAAAAGTTTGAAAAACTTCTCAAAGACCATGGAAAATGTCCCACTGGGAGTGCCAAATGTGTTATAGAAAAACTTGGGAAACTATCTGATTTATAATAACACCTAGGAGTCTAAAATATTTGAATAAAATCCCTCAATAACCATCATGATAAGAACTTAACAAATTAACTTCAATGCATTCATTATGAAAGAAACAAGCAACATGCTAAGTTTATTTTACTCTTTAGATTGCCTAAACTATGTGTGAACCTATTTATATTCTAAACAATCAAAGTGTATATTGTTTTCTCCAAAACGACGAAGAGATATCAATAATGATGGTTTCAAGACATGCTTAATTTATCCCTAACCCAATTGGGAGAAAAGAAGCAAGATGAAGCTATTTTAATGGTGGATGACTCAAGATCAAATGCCATATTAGCTTGGCTAATGCAAATGATCTCTTAAGCTATGTCAAGATGTGATATGATATCAAGATCAAGATGTTAATAAGGTGTCAGGTTGAAAGGGAGGGGTGACCCCTCTATTTATAGATTTTGGTTTGGGAAAGATTGAAAATCTAGTGCATGTGGGAGAAATGAACAAGCCAAAATAGATCTTTTTGGATGTCAAAGTACCTTTTTGACAAGATTAGGAGCTTATTAACCTTTTAGGATTAATTAGGAACTCTAAACAAGATAAGGATGCTTTGTGAGAGTTTTTTGAGGAATATGGATTATATATTAGAAGTGTTGGAAGCGGGAGATAGCCGATGATAAGGTTCATTGCTTAGATACAAGATAGAAGACCCAATCAATGTGAAACTAGCTGATTAAGAGGGTTATCACCAATCAACTTGTCGTAAAATGGCATCTTGAGTGAGTTAGATGACGAAGTGGCGTTATTTGAAACAAAGTGAAAGGAGATGAAGATAGTCAGTGCAATGTTAGTAATAAGATTGCTTTAATTGAAATCTAGGTGTCTACACCCCCTTGAGTGAATGGAAGTGTATGCAATGAGGTTCATTTAGTTTTCCCCCTCAGCAGTCAAGAATGAACCGTAAATGAGAGTGCGTCACTGGGAAATGGTCGAATTGTGTGTTATGTATAATGCGCTGTGACGAGTGTGTATGCATGTTGATGATATGCAACCTATAAATTATGTGTGTGCGTGACCCTATAGCTGAAGCCTATATCACAACAAGATGATCGAAGGAGTGATGATTTAGCCTAAAGCG
The DNA here is from genome assembly GCA_019776745.2 of Taxus chinensis. Taxonomy (NCBI): domain Eukaryota; kingdom Viridiplantae; phylum Streptophyta; class Pinopsida; order Cupressales; family Taxaceae; genus Taxus; species Taxus chinensis. The sequence continues at coordinate 910,008,100 of CM034147.1, read as the reverse complement.
TATATGACTATAAGATGAATATAGGGAGTGGTGATGTGGCCTAAAGTGTATACCACTACAAGATGATGGAATAGGTGACCATTTAGCCTATAACATATGTCACTAACCTAGTAATGTTGCATGATAGAAGGTTGAATGATGAATGCGTGAATGTAATGAGGTCTATTTATGATGTATACCCCCAACAGTCCAATATGGACCATGAGACTAGAGTGCGTGATAGGGTAATGAGTGCAACGCATGTGGGGACATGTAATATATGCGATGATGAGAGATAACCATGTGATGAGAAAAATGTGTAAATGTGCGATGTGTAGAATGTAATACTAGATGTGTGGATATCCTAATAGTGGGAAAGCTGCACACTATGTAGTATGTAGAATGATGGAGGATGCAATGCTAGACTCATAGACAATAGGAGTGTGAGACATATATGATGAATACTAACATGGTGTGTAGAGTATGTATGATGTGTAAATGCACAAATGATAAAATATGGATGATGTAGAAAAAATACAAGATGTGGTAGGCCATATGCAAAATGTGTGAAGATATGTGATGTGTAGTGTCGAATGTGCAGTGTGTGGGGTTCATGTGTAGTATTCCCTCAACAGTCAAGTGTGAACTGAAGCACAAGAGTGTGTCATCGGGTAGTGATGATACAAATGTATCAAGAGGTGTGTAATAATTATTAGAGAAGATTAGTCACTAAGTGTGAAGTGTTAAGTACATGGGAGGATAAAAACATTTGATATCAATGCAAGGGGGAGGAGCTATGATGCCCTCCAAGTATGTAAGTGATGAAAATTTAGTCAAAAGATAGTATGTGGATAATGTAAGGAGTAGTTACCTAAAAAAAAGTGATGGGACACTGAGGTGGTAAAGGTGTGTGACCATCAAATGGTTCATCATCATAGTAAGCTTCATCTTGGTCCCATTCATTGACATAGGAATTGTCTATAGAAGATGGCAAAATTAAAAGTTTAACTATAGGAGGTGTTTGCTGAGCATGAGATGGTGATGTCGTAGATACCTTGAATGGAGGAGGAGATAGACCAACATTAAGAGGAGGTTTCTTAGTTTTATTAGGTAACTTTGTAGATGAATTAGTAGGTGGAGGAAATGGAAGAAAAAAATTGAGAGGTGATTGCTTAGTTGGAACATGTTGAATAGGCGACACTTGACTAACCGAAGAAGGAACATGAGAAGCGGAAGTGTGATGCTCATTAGGTATAGGAGGAGAAAATTTAAAATCCCCTTTGGGTACAATAGTTATAGGTGGGCATGCAACAAAATGTTGTGCAGTGAATGAGATAAATCCTTGATGCTCAAGATGTTTGATTTTTCATTGTAAAGTGTAACAATCATTTTCATTATGTCCATTGATTAGATGATAATTGCAATATGGAAGACCTTGATGTTTGGCTAGATGATAAGGAGGATAGCAATGATTTAATGGTAAAGTGATCAATTGATGACTAAGGAGCTTAGTAAGAAGTTTATGTTGATAAGTATTACGATAAAAGATGAGAGGCTCTGGTAATGGTATGATTTGAGGATCACTAATATGAGAACATATAGTAGACATAGAATGAGAATGATATGTAGAAGGAGAAAAAACATGAGACTAAGAACCATCATTAGATGTTGGATTTCAGATTTTAGAGATGTAATCATGGATTCCATAGCCTTAAAATAGTCTTGAAACAAAGAATGTAAATTTTTATTGAGTCCAACATATATTGATTAGATGTAGGATCATGAGGACTATGGTCTTCAAATAAATGATCAAAGATAGGACTTATTTCATGTGGTGACGTATCTTTAGGATGATATGTGGTGTTTAAGGTTTTTTACAGAATAACTTGACAATTGGGATGCATCTTGAGTAAATCAAACAAATAAACTTGAGCAAATTTAGGAGCCATGATAGAGGGAAAATGAGGACCCTAAACGTGAAGATTGAGTATGGGTTCACCAAAATGATTAAACTAAAATGGAAAATGGGGGCCTAATTCTAGTGTAATCTAATGCTATGCAACAGTAGTAAATAACAGCTAAATGAATACAAGAAATTACTCAAGAAACTAAGTAAATAGAAATGTGAAACCCTAAATGTGCAAAGATATGGTTATGAGAGTCCTTAGTTGATTTGACAAAGGTGATGAGGACTATATTGTAGTGTGAAAACTGGATGAATAGAAGGAGGAAACTGACTGCACACATAATCTCAGAGAAAGTACATACACAAAATGCTCTCTGACTAGACTGGGGCATCTTGGAGAAGGGGTAGGGGTGTGTGGGGTGCCATGGTCTAACATTTTGGTGCCTTGGTATATGTGAAGGATGGTCTAGAAACCCTCCTCTAAGGTGTTGTTCAGATGTTTACCTATATTTTCTTCGAAGTCATTCACTGCGTGTCGCTAGACTGTGCACTCGGATGTCGCTGATAAATCAAAGATGAAGAGAACACCTATTTGAAAAACCCCAGACAAAGCATCAAAACCCTAAAAAAAGAAAGATGCATATGAAGGGGTCAGGACCATCCTCAATGCAACCATAATGGGGAACCATAATGGTGGACTTACTAGCTGAGTAATGCACTACATCTCAGACCCAAATGTAGTTATAGGTGTGTGTGTGTGTGTGTGTGTGTGTGTGTGTGTGTGTGTGTGTGTGTGTGTGTGTGAAAATCGTGCCCTAGGTGCTCTTGTGCCAGTCAAACTTTGTGAAGTAGAGGTTTCAATAAATTGATGCCTAGTCACACTTTGTGAAGTATCGAGCAATACCTATATGCTGAATAGAATAAACTCCCCTCCTATGAAGTGTGATGCAGATGAACCAACCTTGAGTGCCTTGTGATGGAACTAGACTAATGCAAATGTAGCTTTAGGTTCCTATTGATGGATGTACAACCTCTAGATGGTGATAGTATAGTGTTTAGTGTTTGGTCCCTCATTATGGTCTTATAACTTTATATTTATACGGTTCTCTTATTCTAATTTCTTAATTAACCCCGAAAAGGATTACCACTAAAAATATGGAAAGACTCAAACGAATAGAAAGTTCCCAAAACATGAGAAACAAAGTACAAAGAGGCTTAGGGCGCCCAAATAAGACTAGGGTGCCTAGGGCGCCCCAGTCCTAGGCTAGGCACCCAAGTCAGAAATAGGAATAACATAGAATGACAAAATCAATGACTAGGCAAAGTACATGGTTAGAGCATCAAAAGTGACAATAGAAATCAAAGTAAAAAGGCCAAAGGACATGGGTTAATTAATACTTTCTTCACTCAAAAACCATATGAATAGTAGTATGAGACTGAGACTAAATAATACCCAAAGTGTGTGATTTTGTGTCTACACAACCTAAAGGGTGTAAAGGACCGATCGAATAATTTGGAATTGAAAGCATAGATGAAGGATTTGCCGGTGAAAAACCATACAGACAAGTTATGACTAGATATAAATTCCTAACCAAACTATATGACCTTGACTGGGGATGAAAAACATACTAAATGAAGTTTGCATCCTATCAAGTTCACTTATCATATGGATTTTGTGCATCGAACTCTTAGAATGTGTCAACATATTAGTATCCAAGGATAACCAAGATAGAAAAAAGACCTTAGAATGTGTTGAACAAGAATATAAAGGTTGTGTTTATCTTAGCAAGAGTGCATTGTCAAAACCAATAGTGTCAAATAGTGAATTACCAAATTTGAGTGTCTACAAAGACATTGCAATATTGACTAGGGACTGATTAGTCCCAATTAAAATACAAAAATTAAATAATAAGTAATTGGTTCAATGTGATATATAAACATGAACAATTGATTCAAACACACGTAATACTAGAGCATAATGTTGATTGGGGCCTTACTGGCCTCGATTAAAATATATGTTAAAGTGATTGAGTGATTGTTTCAATGTGGTATGTAAATGGGGCCAAATGATCTAACATACACCTAATGCAACACTTTAATGTCAACTATGCTCGATTGGACCCACTTAAAGAAACACATTGAAGTGATTGGTTCAATGTGGTACTTTAATTGGATCCAATCAATCCTAATTGACATGAAATTGTTGTGTATTAATCAAACAATTCAACGTAGTACACAAATAGAGGCAATCAATCCAAAACAAACTCACTATGATAGTGTAATGTCAATTAGAGTTTTATTGGATGCAATTAAAATACCACATTGAAGTAATAAAGAGATTGGTTCAATGAGATGTGTAAATAAGTCCAATCAATCCAAAACACACCTAATACAATAGTATAACATCAATTAGAGATCTTAACTAGCCCTAAACAAGCAATGCAAATCAAGCTAATACATGTTAAATGCGATAGTGTAAAATAAAATGGGGCTCAATTGGCCCTAATTAAAACACCATGTTGAAGCAATTGAATGATTATTGTAGTGTGGTACACAATCATGGTCAATAGATCTAAAACACACCTAATGGAACAATGTAATGACGAATTAGACTCAATTGGCCCTGTTAAAGTATCATGTTGAAGTAATCAAGTTTTTAGCTCATTGTGGTATGTAAATGGGGCCATTCAACCTAAAAACACCCAATGCAAGAATATAATGTTGATTGGGACCCGATCGGTCCTAATTAAAGTATCATATTTAACTAATCAAGTAATTCGTTCAATGTGGTGCACAGATGAGGCCGGTCAATTTGAACACACCCAATGCGATAATATAATGTCAACTTCGCTCTATTAGCCCCAATTAAAATATAACGTTAAAACAATTAAGTGATTATTTAAATGTGGTATGAAAAAGGGCATAATATGCCATTACACACAAAATATGATAATGAAATGTTGAATGGGACTCAGTTAGCCCTAAAAAGTATCGCATTGAAACAATTGAGTGAAAGGTTGATCATGGTATGTAAATGGGTCCAATTGAGTTGAAACACACTTGATGTTGTAGTGTAATGTCAAATGGACCTTGATTGACCCTAATTAAAGTACCATAGTCAAACAATTGAGCGATTGGTTCACCATGGTATGAAAATGGGCTAATCAATCTAAAACACATAAAATGTAATAATGTAATGTCAAATGGGGTTTGATTCATCCTAGTTAAAGTACCGTGTTGAAGTAATCACATAATTAGTTCAATGTGGTACACAAATGGGGCCAATCAATCCAAAACACACTCATTGTGATATTGTAACATCAATTGCGCTTGATAGGCCCTAGTTAAATTACTTTGTTGAAGTAATCAAGTAGTTAGTTTAATGTGGCATATAAATGGGACCAATTTCTCTTGAACACGTCCAATGTGATAATATAATGTCAATTGGATCCGATTGGTCCCAATTAAAGTAACATGTTGAAGAAATTGAGCGATTGGTTCAATGTTGTATGCAAATGGGTGTAATCAATACGAAACACAACTAATAAATAATCCCAATATTACTACACTTCTTGGTGAAAATATCATGAAAAGTAAGGAAAATTTTTCCTCTTTAGGGTCTATGGATTCTTTCCCTACACAAGTGACTACAAATTTCAGGGCCACTCCTCTATCTTTAGGAGGATGTTCAACATTTGGGGTTGTATTGTGACGAGGGTAGTATAAAGTTTTTAGTTATTTTTTAGTAAGTCCATTCCTTGTATTCTTAAAGTATTTTTTGTTCTTATTTATTTTATAAGCAAGTTTTGCTAATATTGATTGTGTAACTAGTAATTTGTTGGTATTTTTTGTTTTACAAGTATGTTTTGTTAAAATGTGGAAAGTTTACTTTTAGAGAGTATGATTCATATCACATAATCACATGTTGGAAAATAATGTTCACATTCATATGGTTCATTATGATGGCCCATCATTCATATTAACACTTTTTCATCATTTTTCTTCCCCTTCCCATAAGTGTGTGTTGTGATAATAGCTAGAGCTAATTATAATTCACCATTTTCAAATAAAATATTAAGTCCATTCAATATGTGTGTGTGTGTGTGTGTGTGTGTGTGGAGAGCTTCTATTACTTGTTTTTAATGGAATTTGATTTTAAAGGTCCTTTTTTAAAAATAAAATTTAATCCAATAAGCAAATATGAGAGAAGACATTAAATAGAGAAATGACAAACAAAAAATAACACAATACACAAGATATATCATGGGAAACCCTAATGGGAAAAAATCTAGGGTAGTAACTTATCTCCTTATTGTATTAACTCATCCATTTTACCATATGATAATGTACTCTCAGTTCTACTCAATCCTACAACATGTCCAACTATATATAAGCACATCAGTAGGTTAACCGCCATAGTGGTATTACAAAACAATGGGTACTAAAATCAAGGACTAAAAATACAACCCATAACGTCTCCCCATAAACATGAGTTATCTAACCCCCTATAATTAACATAGGCTAAAAATACCATATGGGACCCCAAGGACTCCCATGGCCACATCGGGCTATAGAGTCTAGAAGGGTGTAACTCATGGAAATTATACAACACATTTCCAACATTTGGGAGGTAAATTTAAAAGAAAGTATCATGTTAAAGTACCAATCACTCATGAGGACTTTGCTTCTAGCATTATGTGATCATGTCGCATTAAACAAAAATGAGGACCTTGCTTCAGTATTATGGTCCATCATTCATATTAATAATTTTTTTCTAACAATCCATGACTACAATAATTTGTGTAGTCGATTATATTTTTCAATTACATGTCAGAAATAAAAACATTTCTCCAACATATATGCAAGTTTAACACCCCCAATATTTTATTTTAACTACAATAATTACTTCAACTTCAGTTTCATAATTTTTGTGCATGAAAATACGAGAGAAATCTTCATAGTTTACTCCTTTCCATTTTATTCAATTTCCATTCCCTTTCACTTTCTCTTTTTGTAAGTGTGTGTCGTGAAAAGAACTAACACCAACTGAAATTCATTGTTTTTGCATAAATTTTGAAGTTCATCGACTACAAATAAATATATTTTAACTGGTGAGACCTTGATATATTACTTTCTTTTAACGTAATTTAACTTTAGTGGTCAATATTGAGGTTTATTTTTTTGAAAATGGCCCCAACCTTAGCTTTTGATGTATTTCGATGTGAGTTTTTTTCAGATTGTGTCTCTTGAAAACTTGGTTAAATAACGTGTAGTTTTAAATGAAAATTATGAGGAAGATAATCTATAGCTATAGTGCAAACCCAATAAATGTTTAATCATGTAATGTCAAGTGGGGCTTAATTTTCTCCAATTAACGTACCGTGTATAACATGTAATGTATCTGTATTGCTATTTTTTTGGCTTGTTAAGACTTGTATTTTCCATATTTGTGATGTCAAACTACCTTTCCATTGTATCTAGTGGTTATGGTGCCCCCACCAAACTCATAAAAGTACAAATACGGGTAACACTTCTCTCCCTCTTTTTGTGTGTATATATGCGTAGAAACTCAAATTTGACAATTCACTCTTTGACACTATTAGTTTTGACAATACACTCCTGCTAACATAAATAAAACCTTCCCATTCTCACTTAGCACATTCTGAGGTATATTGTTTAGCTTGTTTATCCTTGCACACTGACATGTCATCAAATGGTGAGAGTAAAATGCATAAAATCCATAGAGAAACATCATTTAACAAGTTTCAAAATTCATATTTCATGTTTTCCATCCCTAGGAAAGGCCATACATTTTGGTCAGTATATTATAGCTGGTTGTAGCTGACTTGTATGATCTTAGAACGACATGTTGTACAATTGTGATATAAAATTCATATTCTTTGTTAGGTATTAAAATTCATATGGGTCATCCTATCTTTGATAAATCATTTGTGGAACTATATATAAATAAGAAAGCACTACCTCATTTCCTAACTTGGAAATCCTATTGCTACATTGATACACTCACTTCCAACACTTACAAAAAGCACGAAAGGCTCCCTAAATATCACAATAACAAATCTAAATTCATTAGGCAAGTAATCTATATAGGTGCGAAGCTTATTACTAGGTCAATACATTAGTCTCTCCCATCCACAAGTATTAAAACATCCTTTCCCCAAGTATTTTATGAAGATATAAATAAAATCAATAATTTTTAAAGAGGGTTATCAAATATAGCTAAAATCATTTAGAAATCACATGCTAGGTGGAGAACAAATGTGCGATTTGAGGCCTCTTCGAAGTAGTGTTAATGTCGATGGTGCACAAGGGTGATCAAAATTGACAAAAAATGTTTATTTTGTAGGATCCCATCCATGGTTAGGCTTTGAGATTATGATCAGAATATTAAGAGAGCTTCGTAACATGAATAAAAAATAGGGTTTGACAATGACAAATAGTTCTAGGGAGGTGATAGTGTTAGAAAGTTTCATATGCGAAAAGTCTAAGAGGTATCCTAGACCATAAACAAGTGTCAATACCATAGAGACGGTCTTGAAAAAAGTTGTATGGTCCTAACCCCAGGTCCATTTCTTAGTCAAAGTCTCCAAAAGGAAGCATCAAGTTTAGATCTTCCTATTTCAATAGTGCATCCTCTTAGAAACTTCTAGAATAATTTATAATCAATCTAAGTGCACTCATTCCTTTGTGTTTTCAAGTTTGTATCTTGTTTACCATATCAAGCTACAAGTATTGATGTGTTATTATGATATTGGTAATTAATGTTGGAAGTTAATTAATCATAATAATCACATCATTGTTAACCCTTACATCCTTTAGTGTACTAATTCACTAAAATATTAGATTTCACATAAATCTAATTAGGGTGTAAATAATTTAGTGAACCTAACATGATATTCAGACCTTAGCATCCACTTAGCATTTTCAAACTACAAGGGCTTACATTAATGATCTTTTTCCACAATTTGGTCTATATTTCAAGGGTTATCCTGCTCGATCATCATTATACCCTAAACTCTTATCATGTATTTTAAATCAACCTAGAGGGTTCCGAAATAGGTCCACTAGGAATATATTTCATTAGCCCATCTCAAGCATAATGGATCACATTTTGGCAGAATATCCATTGATAGTTCTATTGTACATATGATCTCTTTACTAATAAATGAAAACCACTTAATTGCATGATCCTCTAATTTTAGGTGAAGACTTTGATATCAAATTTACACTCTCATTATTTTTAGTATGTTGAGGGCATAATCAGAAAAATATCACACATTTTGCAAGAGGATTCCTTTCAGGATTTTCTTGCATATACTTTAAGAGATGACATCTTTTTTGTGTCATTAAATTCATTTTATATTGAAAAATATATGGTACACAATTATTAATCAATGATGTTCCCATCCTTTTTTTCTAAACATCACTTTGAGACCGTCATATATCTTTCCTGCACAATATTTGTATCCCTGTTCCTGAAAATACCATTTCTAATACACATCCAATACATAGTTGGTCTTATGAGTTTCACACATTTGTTCCAGCTCATCACTCATTAACACATGCCTAAAAAACTTTATGAGTCTCATTAAGTGATCTTACCTCAATGTCATCACATTAGTGAAATCATACATGTAAGGTGCAAGATGAAACTTAGCCATGATGTGATATTACTCAATTGTTGAGTTCTTCTATTTCATCTCTTTAACTTAATAATGAGTGACACCTTACTCTTAAGGTTATCTGTAGTATCGTTTATCCTAAAATTTACCCATATTTAAGAATTTCAATCCAGGAGATACTGAAACATGTATTGGTGATCTCTCATATCGTGATTTTTTTGATCCTAGCACATCTAAAGCAATATTTCCCAATGATTTCTTTCCTCAGGAGTCTCTAAACATTGATGTTCATTCTAATATTCTCTACAATCATCACTGAGAATTACATATGCTTACTTCTTTATGCACTTTATAACATTTCTGCCCAATAATCTATTAACATCGGGGAAGTAATATTCTTAGGTAAATGGTGATGACACCTCAAGGTTCTAAAAAACATATCTAGAGATCATGTATTCCTATATATGACCATGCTCTCAAAATGAGTGCTTATATCAGCTTTAGTGAACTTCTTATATTAGTATTCACCTCCCAGATATTGGCTTCCAAGAACCATCTGTAGTCAACTAATCAATTATTTTGTTTTTCAAGTTATGATCTATTGACCATTTATGTAACATGTCATCAAGGAGTATCGAAGCTAAGTTGATTTGATATTTATAATTAATCAATGGAAGTATACATTCAGAACAATCCTACTGATCTAATAAATTTCCATAGTAAATCCACTTTGATATCGAATAAGATTAATCCTATGATAATCTTCCTAAGTTCCAACCAATCGATAATGATCAAACCAAAAGTTATAACAACTATACCCGACCTACACACTGGTAGTTTACAATCACTAACTGATCCACCATTTACATTTGAAGTGCATAATAATTATCACCAAGTGGATAATGATTGCTTATGATCACCCTCCTTTGGGTTGATACAATGAAGCCTTACACTATCAATTCATGACATCACATCTTATATTACTATCATTGATGTATTGATAACCTCAATAAGTGTCTTAACTTCACCATATGTCTCAAGATAATCATAGATGTTCCATGTTATCACAATTAGATGAAGTACACATAGCCATAATTTGTTGGATGATTCAACTACAACAGATAATGAAACTATAACGATCATCTTCAAAGATTCAATCTTCCTAAGCATAAAAATCTACATAGACATATTGCACATTTTATGATGCTAATGATTGATCATTAGCGTATCACCCCTTACATCATTGTAATGATTATCACTGATCACTATACATCACTTTTGTAGGTTAGATGCTAATTTTAATGAATTTGGTACCTTAGACGACATAATCTCCCTTGACTTTACCTGCTCTAATCTATATTACTTCTATTCCAGTATATGCTGTTAAACTTGATACCCAACAAGTTTTCAGCATTATGTGGATATCTCATGCTACTCCAGGTAACTATCTTGAAAGACACTGTTACATGCCTATCATTTTGTGTTTCCAATCCCTAATACTTAATGCATATATTTACCCATACTTTTGAGTTCTACACAATTCGTCCAGCTTACATCTCTAGCTGATCCTACAGTTCCTCTTCCTACACCTAGTGCATCTATGGTCTTTAGTTCTACTGCTTATTGTCAACTCACAACTTTAGCTCCCATGGGTCTCCTATTGATAGGCATTTGGTTCGCTACACACTACTTCTACGCATAGCTCTAGATATCTACATGGTATTTGAATAGGCCCATGATCACACACACTACCTCTCACAACTCTTATTCTGCTATGTCTTCTAATAGGCCTTCATTGTCTCACACAATATTTCATCATGGATCTTCCCCTCAATCCAAGGTTATAATTGGTCCTCTAGTGCACATTATCTCTATCACATTTCCTAAATAGACTTATAATGCCCATGGTATGTATAGTAGTATCACAAATCTTCCATCCCTCCATGTAAGCCTTCTACTTCACGACACTCCTCATGATACATCTTCTTCATCCCCTGGATCCTCTTTTACAAAACATTACACTAATGTACATCTTGCATTGAGTCACCCCCTTCTAGCACAATCGAAGGCCTAAGACCTCTATCCCCTTTGCAATTCACTCCACCTCCTTTGGAGGTTCTCATTGGATATCTCAATGCTACCCTTTCTTTCTGTGTACATAACTAAGCACTCCAAAAAATACAGAAAAACATTCACATAATTTCAAAACACAAAAACATTCACATATTTGCAAAAATACAAAATCAAGGACCTGTACATTTCACTTGAGTTGTTAACACTTTACATTATACATGTTGTTTGTCACTTTGGTTTGATAGATAACATGCTTCTTTACTCTTTACACACATGCATTCATAATGTATTTTGAACATGATGTAGGACATACATAGAGTGTTACACAATGATAGGTGTTATTTGTCCACCTTTACCCAGACTTCTTATACATTTGGGGCATCTATTTTTACTACATCTAGGTGTTATTATTTTATATATAGTTCCTTTCTACTTCCTCATTATGGTTGATTACATATATTGTGTACATGTTATATTTTGAGCTAACATGACTAACACATGTGTCTTGTAGTGTTGACATCTCTTGTTTCACATATTTTCACCTATATTGGCTACTATATCATATTATCATGTTTTGACACTCTTATTTCATGTATACTTTCTTGTGTGTGTGTTATTGTTTACTTATTTTCATTGTCTTATGGCCTATGTGCCTTGATTGTCTTATGACACCATGGGTGTCCCATGTTTTTGGCACTTGTGCCTATTATTTTTCTTGCTTGCTCTTGTTTGTAGGCCTACGAGCCTTGATTATCTTGCAAAACCATGGGTGTCCCATGTTTGGTGGATTTACACATTTTGTGTGAACATTGTTTTCATACTTGTTACATCTGCTTTCACTATTGTTGTACTTTCTTCTCTTACATGCATTCATACTATTGTTGTTATCATATATATCTATCTATTGTTTATCATTACTTTTATTATGCACCATGGTTTCCACCATTATGCAAACACCTTCCATTTTTATAGGTATAGTTCTTCAAGGTGGTCACCTCTTCAACATCTACACTCTCCTACAATTTCTTGGACATCTAGTGCATGGGCACACAATTTTTATTTGAGCCAAGTGCTCAAATGTGAGTTTTGCACATGCCTCAAAAGAGGGGACATTCATCTAGGTATATTCTACACTTACAACAGACACATGTAGAGTTTTGGGGTAACATGTAGGTATAAATATGTATATGTACTCAAAAATCTAGAAAAACATATAAATTTAAACAAATTCACATGTTTAAAACTATACAAATTGGTCAAGACCATATGGTACTTCCTAAGACCCTACCACACATTTTTTACTCGAGGGGAAGTTACATCAAATTTCACATTAGTTTTAGGTTTTCAGCTATAATTTAGGTTTTTGGCACAATTTCAAACTTAGTTCACTTAGTTTAGACAAGTATAAGGGGCATGAAGTACTTCACTCCTTCATCATGACATTAATTTTCTACTACAGTTTTAGGAATCTTGGGGGCATAACTCTTCTTCCTCCATTATAATTTAAGTACATTACAATTTCTATTCAGTTGTGTGACACATGGGAAGGGCATGGGGTCACTCATTCTATTTTCTACTATGTTCCCTTATTTACAGAATCGAGGCCTAGATTCATATTTAGTGGTGTGGTCCATGGGGTTATGGAAGGTATCAAAGTGGCTAAGTTCTTCGTAGGTAGAATTTCCTTTCCTCTTGCACTCAAAGGGGAAGATATCACAGTTGTTGAATAACTTTGATACCTGGTCTTCTTCCTTAGTGGGGTGCTTTGGCACTTCATTATTCTTCTTATTTCCTTCCTCAGCATTCCATGTTGGGTTGCATACTACCTAACACTCCAGTTTCTCCTCAACACGATTGGGGATTGATCACCCCCGATCCTTCGAAAAAATTTAAAATGTAAATCTTCAAACACAAACAAAAGCATGAGAGTTTCTCCTCTACAAACAAACAAGGTGTATTCCTTCCTTGTTTACATATCTTTCATTTCATCTTTATACAAATGAAAATATCTTTTATTACACTTTATATTTGAGTTAAAGTTTAATTATTTATCATGGAAATTGCCTACAATCCATGTCGTACAGGGTTTCATTGTGAAGCATGCCAATACCAAACATAACAGGATTTTGTAAAACAAACTTTGAGCGAAGATAAATTTTATCTACACACTTAGATGTTTTTTATTTAAGTATGTAATTTCATTTCATACTTAAAGTGGGGGAAAAGTAGAACATTAAAAATTGGAAATTCGTTCTTTGACACTGTTAGTTTTTGACAATGCACTCTTGTTAAGATAAATACAACCTTCTTATTCCCACTTAGCACATTTCAAGGTCTATTGTTTAGCTTGTTTATCATTGGACACTAACATGTCGTCGAATTTCGAGAACAACACACATAAAATCCATAAATAAACATCAAGTAATAAATCCCAAAATTCAAATTGCATGTTTTCCTTCCTTGGTCAAGGCCATATAGTTTGGTCAAGATAATATATCCAGTCTTGACTAACTTGTACAGTATTAGACCGATATGTTCTCCAACTTTGCTTTTAGTTTCATATTATTTGTTGGGTATTATGATCTCTCTAGGTCATCCTTTCTTAGATAAATCATCCATGAAAACCTAAATAGGAAAGTAAACACTGCCTCATTTGCTAACCTATAATTCATATGGCACTACATTTATACACTCACTTCCGACACTTGAAAAAGGCACCTAAGGCTTCCTAAATCTCACAATAACACATCTACATACATTAGGGTAACAATCTCTATAATTATAAAAATTCTTACCAGGCCAAGTCATCAAAATATCTCATCTATAAGCACTCAAATATCCCTTCCCTACGTATTTTAGCAAGAGCCAACTCAACTCAATTATTGTTAAAGATGGTTGTCAATTCCAGTTACATTCATTCATATATCACAAGTTAGGTGGATAATAACATGCAATTCGAGTCATGTTCGGAGCTAGTGCTAATGTCGGTGGTGCACATGGGTGCCCACAACCTAACTAATGTTTGTTTTGTAGGAATTACCATCCATGGCCGGGGTTTGAGATCATGATTAGAATATTCAGAGAGTTTCACATCATGATCACATATTAGGGTTTGACAACAAAAGATAGTTCTAGGAAGGCGACCATCTTAGGTAATTATTGAGTCCAAATCTAAGAAGGTCCAAGACTGTACAATAAGGTCAAGACCATATAGACGGTATTGACAAAGTTATACAATCTTACCTAGGTCAATTTCAATTTACAATATCCAGAATGAAGCATCATTGATTGATATTTTCTTGTTTTAGTAGTTCATCCTCTCATAACTTCCAAGAATCATCTAAAATCAACTAAGGGCACTCATTCCTCTTTTTTTTTCAAGTTTGTATCTTGTTCAGCATATCAGTTACAAGATTGAAGTGTTATTATGACATTGGTAATTAATGTTGGAAGTTAATTAATCATAATAATAACATATTGTTGATATTTGCATCCTTTAATGTACTCATTTCACTAAAATGAATAGGTTTTACATTAATCTAATTACGGTGTAAACAATACATTTATTGTTGATTTGTCACTTGGATTGATAAATAATAAATAAGTTGTGGATGAGTTCAAATTTTAATTTTGTGGTCATATTGATTTTGATGTTTTAAAAGTGGGATTTCGTGAGAGAAGTAATAAAATACATATTGATATGTCCTACTAACTCCAATAATTTTTCACATTGTTAATAGGTGGTTTGAATATTGTGGGAGGGGGTCAAATATGTGCAATTTACCTGAACATGTGGAGATGTGTCTCAATTCAATGTTGCTATATAACATATTGAACTTTAGAAGTTCAATTGGATTCAAATCAAAACACTAGTTTTATTGAACATTATATGTGCTGACTCACTTGCATCATAGATCAATATCACATTTCTACGCCACATTTCTACCACATTTGTGTTGGAAATCAATTTTTATGGTGACTGGTAAAGTCAACGCATTGAGTGAATCATCGGTGTCACTTTGTTGACGTTGTTTGCATCAAATGTTAAAAATTTGTAAAACTTAGAGGGTTAACACCATTTTGGAGGCACTTTTCAAAATTTTAACATAATTTGCGTTAGAAAAAATCACACCCGATAAAAATTTACTTTAGGAAAAATATTTAACACAAATTAACATTAGATACTGCAAAAACAATAAGAAGTGACACAAAAAAGTGTCGCAAATTCATCAAATTCTGCTAGTGTTAGGGACATGGATTAGGACTAGTAAATAATGTGAACTAACTTATCATTTGTTAGGCCCATGAAGGGTGGGATTTGTGATATTGATAAATAAATTGTATAGAGAAAATTACTTCAAAAGGTAAATTGTTATGCACCAAAAGTAAGCCTCAAATAAATGCTAGCTTTAGACAATGATGAGTGCTCTAATGATTTCTTGATCGCTCTTGCATGTGTATGACTTATTTGTGAGTGATAGATAACTGTACAAATGATCTTAGCATCAAAACCAAAGATACATATAAACTAATTCAAATTTGTGATAATAAATTGAAAACTTGAAAATAAACCAAAATAGCAATATTGCCCAATTTACTTAAAATAACTTAACTATTAAATACACCAAATAAAGACCATGTGGCTATTTTATGTGACTACTGACTATAATACCTTCATTAATGTCCCTTTAATTGCTTCCATATATTTTATTTGGCATAACCACCTATCCCATCCATATTATGCAATCTAGTGAGTGGGGAGGGTCCATCCCAGATTCCCATCTATTATGTAGCATAATTGGGATCAGTCTATTCTATATAGAAATCCTCTCTTTCCATATATAGAGAGAGTCCCTGGAAATTCTTGGTATAACTGTTAGATGGAGATAGATCCACCCATCTCTCAAGTAGTCTATTTTATTGGCGGACAGGTCTTTAATAGTCAATTTTAAAAAAAACGGTTATTACTATCGTCTTAATCGTTATCAATTTTTTTTTCAAATAAATTAAAATTAAAACCCAACATTAATTTGTTTGTGTTAATTAACGTTGTCAAGCTATTCTCAGATAAAGAGGCCCACAAATAAAGATGAACTCCTATAAATTTTTTTGGTCAGATTGGAAATGTGTATTCTTATATTACATTTCAATAATTTGTAGATTTTTTTGCAAGGTTATTTATAATACAAAATCATTTATCCTTCTAAGAGTGACAACCAAGAAAGTGAATTATATGCAATAAAGAACTGATCCATTTTATTAAATCTGCCTCTGCAAATGGAATATAATTAAATAAGGAACAAACCTTAGTCAAATCGATAGCCCTACTCTATCACAATGATCAAATTTGTGTCATTGTTATGTTGGATTTCAATTTTTTTATACTGGTTTACCCTATTCAATAGTCTAGAGCTCAAAAGATGATATGTTCGAATGACTAAATATTGTAGGGATTTTCTACAAATAGACTTAATGAGGCAACAAGTCAAGAAATTTAGATAAAATTTCGGGAATTTAGATAATGGAGGATATATTGACCATATAAAATGATTGAATAGTTGACATAATTATGAGGACTTATATGAGCTTTCTTATTGAAGATTTCCATGGTGGGGTAACATATCAACAAATTAACTTGCTGAAAGAAGTTGTAAGATTGTCCTTTCATTGGGAAGAACCCCATAATGCTAAAGCAAAGACGACGAAAGGATAAAATGATTTACCTATGATAAATTGAGGGAGGATTTGTTATAATAACTTGTATCATTTTTTGTTGAGATGTGAAGAGTGAAGGGAAAGGAAAAATCAAAGAAGAAATCATGGCCTATTTTTGTTCAGTCTCGCTCCCCTTGAATAAGTAAATATGTGCAAATATAATGGTTTGTTGCATTTTCCATCTCCATAATGAGGCAACACAAAACCAACATTGTAACCATCATACACCCTACGTTTTGAGATTTTTTAAAAATCATGAATTGTAGTTTGTCATAATCGTAGAAGCATCTATATATAGAGATTGTAATTTGGTAATGATGGCCAGGAACAACCACCCACTTTGCAAGCCAAGTTCTTTGTGAAGTTTCCCATATGTCTTCATTTTATATATTCATGGGAAAATGTACAAGTAAATCGTTTGTAGTTTTTTACTATTGGAACCCACCTTTATATTAATAATACAAAAGAGTTACAATAGCGGGGTGACCTGAAACTCATGGTCCAGAGTCAAAATTCCATGAAGGCATGTGAAAATCCAAAAAGGTAACTAGAAATTCACATAACTAAATTACTAGGCACATGGGGCAACAACTTTAAGTGGAGGAGGATCATCTTTTGGAGGGATGAACCCCCCACAGTCGGCTCCTCAAATAGCAGGTCAATAGCCCAACCGTCAGGATCTGACATTTGTATATTCAGAGGCACCATGATTCCCCATCCAGGTGGTAGAGAGCCTCCAAAACTGCCCCCCCGAGGAGGAGAGTTCTAGTTGGAGGAGTTGGCCACAAATGTACCTCGAGGTGGTGGACTCCAGTCCAGTCTAAAGTTGGATGGAGTAGGATGGCCCCAAGGAGGGGAAGGACATTGACTACGATAGTGGTTTTTTGTGACGTGACATAGGGGTAAGTGGCGGGGTGCCAGTGTCATCTAGAGAAACCTGACTCATAGTGCAAGGAGTGCTCCCTAGTGATCCAAAAGCTGTTGTAAAAGTGTGGAATCCAGCGCCACTTTCTGCGCCTGAGCTTGAATCTACATAGTTACAAAAGAGATAATAACCACTTTGTTATTCACAATTAGCTCCAAAGTAAGCCCATTTTGTTGAAAAACAACATTATTTCTATCTTTCCACAATTGAAAAGAATAATGTCCCGAAAGAAATTCCAAATGGAAACAATCCGAGTAGGAAGATTAACAAAGTTGCCAAACATGAAAAATTTCCAATCAAACAGTTCAGGATGGAAGGGGAGGAAGAGAGTGTGTATCCAATTCTAAGCAGATTGATCACATTGACAAGTCCATAAGACATGTTTGAAAGATTCAGGTCTACTGCAGAAAGGGCATTTAGGATTAGGAAGGCCGATGTGACATAACCATTCTCCTAATGGAAGACCCTGATTATGAGGCACTAAAGAAAGAAATTGAGCTTAGGTTCAAAGTTGGTGTTCCAAGCCTTGTTAAACCTTTGAAGCCAAGTGACAACTAAAGAGTTAAGGCTCCAAAAATCATTGAGATTATTAATAGCAGGAGAAAAGGGGGACAAAAGATTATAAATCACACCAAACTCGTAACTAAAAAAAGGGATTTCCGGATTCCACCGCCAGTCCTGCCACCATGCTGTAGGAGGTTGTAAACCAATATTATGAAGCATAACATCAAACATCAACTCCTGGATTTTGAGAACAAATAGAAGATCAAAGTTGATAAAATTAAATTTTCATTTTAAATCGTGCCAAGGAAGCCAATCTCTCCGGGAGACAAGGTCTCGGATGGTATTGATGCCTTTGCAAGCAATCCAGAACACCTCAACACCAAGAACCTTAGCCAATGGGATATTATCATTGGTACAAATAGGAGACCACCATATGTTGTGATCATTGAATGACAACCCAGTGCAAAAGCCATCCCCAGTCCAACGAAGTAACAAATTAACAACTTTGAAAGTTTTCAAGATGATTTTCACAACAAAGGTACCTATAATTTTAACTGGTGCTCTAGTGATAATCAAGGTATGTAACCCAATGTTTTTCCAACATTTTTTTCCATAAGGAGAGCATGAAAAAATGTAATGTTGTAACAATATTTTTTAGGCTTGGTTGCCATTTATGCATTTGATAACCCATTTAGCACAAATAGAAATACTCTGTCTGTAAACATCTATAATTCCCATTTCACCCCAATCACATGGACGACTACAAATATCCCAAGTAACTCGATGAAAGCCACCCTGATGTTGTTTAGTCAAAAGATAATCCCGCAACAATTTAACAAGTTTGTCAAAGGATACTCGTGAAGGGCACCAACATGTAGCATAATAAACTTGGGTGCCAGCTAGAATTTTGGTGCATACTTGAAATTTTCCAGCCAATGAGTGTAATATCCTCTTCCCAATCGAAGATCCTTAGCCCAATTTTTCTTCCCGACGGCTAAGGGGTGATAAAAAGGGAAACTATAGTCTTAATAAATTATTATAAAGTGCACCAAAAAGAATTTTATAAAAAACACTTATATTAATTTATTAATGACTTAATAATAATAAAAGAAAAAATAAAGTGAAATTAGAAAAGAAAAGGGAAAGAGGTCACTTTATGTTTTTATTTCCCTCAGGAAAAATGTGACCCATGTTGGGGATGTGACAAGGCCAAAAAAGAATCAAATGTGGGGAAAAACATGTGATTGGTGCTTGTGGGTGGGTACTAAGCCAAGTTTTCCTATAAAATCAAGTTGACTTGACTTGGAGAGATATCTATTCATTTTATAAAATTATGTTTTTTGTTTAAGCTTGAGAGCTTTGCAAAATAATTTCTAAGGACAAAAACCCTTAGAGATTATCTCTTGAGGACGAAAACCCTCTAAAGATCTAGAAGGAGATGGAAAACTCTTCTTCTATGTTGAGAGGATTCTCCATTCAAGGGTTTCCATTGAGCATCAAAATTCAAGGAGTTAGTTGTGTTTTCCAACAATTGAAGACTTATTACTGCCGATTCGTGAGTAGTTTGAAGACCCACAAGGGCAGAATATTGCATGTTTTTTGGGAGTGTTGTTGAAACTTCCATTTCTAGTTTTTATATTGTTAGGGCATCGATTTCAAGATAAATTCAAGGAGAGATTAGATTTGAAGTGTTTGATCAGTTTTGAGGTGTTTTTGGGCCTTTCCTAAGTGGGGCGAAATTCTATTTCCAACTTTCACTTACAACTAGGGTTTATCTACATTGTTCCAAAATTGCAAATCTGTTTTGGATGTCTTCCTGCCATTGAAAAATTCTAATTTTGGGTTCATTGGAAAACTTATTTTTCAAGCTTTGATATGTGCTATCATTTGCCTAAAAATTTGGATTATTTTGCAAGTTATTGAATTGACAAGTTCTGCTATGTTTTTACCCTGATAAATTCCAGAATTAATATTTTGTTGAAACTGATTTGAGATCCTATTCTGATTATTCATTTATTATGTTGTGGAGCCTATTTTCATGTGTGGAAGTGTTGAAGACTGTACAATAAAAGTATAGTACACTATCCACAGTTTTCT
This sequence comes from Taxus chinensis, assembly GCA_019776745.2. Lineage (NCBI taxonomy): Eukaryota > Viridiplantae > Streptophyta > Pinopsida > Cupressales > Taxaceae > Taxus > Taxus chinensis. The sequence goes on along the minus strand of CM034147.1, from coordinate 909,987,258 downwards.
CGCTAGGGTTCATTTTTTTGGCCTCGAAAAACATGAATGATATATCGGGAAATGTGCTCTTCTCATATGGGCGAGATTTTTGACCCATAGGTTTATGGGATAGTTTTGGCCCATGGCTTTGGTACCCATAATATTGTAAAACAACTTAAGCAGTTGCCTATTTATGTTCTTTTGTGCATATGGTAAGGTTGATGTTACATTGTAGAGGTGTGTGAGTTCAAGTGTGAATTCATGAGAGTTTGTTGAGCATAGCTCTAAATAGATCTGGGTATTGTATTGAGAGAGAGGTGGCTTGTAATAAAATCTAAGTAAGTGATTCTTGGGGGACGTAGCCCAAATTGGGTGAACCACGTTAACTACTATCTTTGTTTGTGTTCTTTTTTTTTCTACACTTTTATTTCAAATATGTAATATCTTTCTGCATATTAGTTTCTATTATTGTGATTTTGTGTGGGATTGTTCCACATATTTTATCCCTTATTTCCGAACATCATTATTTACTTGCAAAAAAAAACTCATAAATTTTAGAGGTATTTTGAGGTGGAAAAAACTATTTTTGCTAAATCACTAGCTTGAGGTAGCGAACTAGGGTTTTCTGGAAAATATTCAATTTGTGGCCTAATTTCATTATAAATTTCAAATTGATGGTAATAGATATTTTTGCTTTTTGGATTAATCAGATTTGGCCCTAGTGGGAATTGTGGGAAATCCATCTGGGGTAATAATATGTCCATTTGGGGACATTACAATGAGAGAGGCCTAGAGACCCAACACTAAACTTTTTTGCTCCACCCGATCAATGACATATTGCCAAAGAGTGGCATAATCACTATCGAAGGTAAAAGGAATCCCCAGGAATTTGAATCTTTCTCCATGATTGATCCATTGCCAAAGGTAAGTTGCCAACCAATCGAGCATAGGCCAAGAACTCTGTCGAAAGCCAAGAGACTTAGCTAATTGAACATTAGAGCTAGAAGCTTGACATAAGGTGTCTAAACAAGAGAAAGCCTCTTTGATTTTTTGTTCATTCTCAGCTAAAGTGAGAAAAGAGTCATTTGAAAAATGCCCATTGACAAGCTGAGAAGCATGATTAGGGAGAAGGATTCCCCAGATGCGTCCCAACTCCGCCCTATCGAAAAAAAGATAGCCAAGGGCATCAACTGCAAGAGAAAAAAGAGGAGGAGCGAGAGGGCACCTTTCCTGATAGACCTAAACACGCCGATAGCTTGAGATTGATGTCCATTGATAGTGAGGCCAGGAAGAAGCATCAACAAACAAAGTTTGAACAACATTGATAAAGAAAGGTCTAAACCCAAGGGCTTGAAGCATAACAAGAATAAAGGGCCATTCAATCCGATCATAAGCCTTCTCAAATGTAATTTTAAGGAAAATAAACCTACTGTAGAGAAATTCTAGCCCACTCCATACCTTCCTAGATGACAATGATATTATCAAGAATGTATCTACCCTTAACAAAACTAGTTTCCTCTAGGGCGAACCACCTTTGGAAGAAGTTTAGCAATACAGAGTACAAGAGCTTTAGCCAAAATATTGTAAGAGACATTAAGGGAGAGTAATAGGCCTCCAACTAGCAATGAGCTCATGGATTCCTGACTTTAGGAATAAACTTGATATTTCCCTTATTAATAACATTACCAAGAGCATGGTTTTGTAAAGCTTCTTTATAGACTTGAAGAAGGTCATTGCCAACCATAGACCAAACTACCTTATAAAACTCGCATGAAAAACCATCAATGTCAGGAGGTTTATCATTAACAAGGACAAAAGAGGGCATTGTAAAGCTCATCCAAAGATAGAGGAATGTTGCAATGTTTTTTGTCATGAGGAGACAACTAACAAGGAACCACTTCCACACAGTGTTGTAGGGAAACTTGTCTTTCTTTGGAAGGTTATTGATCCTGGAAAACTAAGGTGTAATGATCCAAAAAGGTATTGACAATATCTCGTAATGCTCGTGACACGATCATGAGCTCATTGAATAAATTTGATTTTTTCTTTAGCAAACTTAGCCCTAAGGGATTTGAAGAAGCTTTTGGAAGCTTTGTCTCCCACTTTAATCTAGTGAAGTTTGGCACGGATCTAAGCACCTCTGGCCTTGTGATTTTCAATAACCTTAAGTATGGTGACGAAGTTTGGCTGCTCTGAAGCTACCTAGGGATGTTGAAAGGTTGTGCTTCAAGCAGAGTAGAGGTTCTCTGAACACTCTTGAATTAGTGCGGAATCTATGCTTTTTTCAAAATCGAGCAACCTGTTTTCCAAAAAGACGGAGAACCTTGGTAGTATGTTGAATGGTGACATTCCACCAATCAACACAACTGGTAGCGTAGGGTGGACATGACACTATATTCCAAACTTTGACAATGAGAGAGATGACACTAACATGACTCAACAAAGAAACATTAATATAGAATTGATTGTTAGGCACCTTAAAAGGGGTCCCACTCCATTGTACTTTGCAAGAAATAAGGTTGCTGGTCAGACAAAAAGACACTCGCCCAGATGGTGATTGGAGAATGACTGCAACTGTCTAGATCTAAAGCGTGTTGCTGATAGATCATGACATGATCTAGCCTTTTAATGCCTCTGTCAGTACCTGCTCAAAATTTGGACCAAGTAAATCAATTTTGAGAAGAGAATTCATTCCACTGTCTAAAAAGAGGGTCATAAAGGCCCCACCGGTTTTTAAAATAAAACCAAGCCTCATGTTGTCCCAAACTAACATAACATATCATGGTAAGAGACACCCAATTTATCCTCGAGATGTTCAATCATATTAAATTCTCCGTAAAATAACCAATAAGAAAAAGGTATGTGATCTCCTAACCATCACCATGACGTCATCCTTTCCGTGCCATCATTAGAAGCATAAATATTGAGAATGCCAAAAGAATAGCCATTAATTTCCAAAATAATCCACACGACATAATTTTGAGGATCATGCCCTGTGGAAAAAATCAGAGCAAAAAATCTAAGAGAGACATAAATAGAAACACCACCTCTTCCATCCATATGAGAAGAATAAACATGCTTATAATAAGAAGAAATACACATTAAAGTGGCTTGAAGCATAAAACCAGTAATCTTAACTTCTTGTAAACAAACAACATCAATATTACCAATAAGTTGACAAACTTTTCTCACAAAGTATTTTCATGAGGACTCTGTGAGGCCTCGCACATTCCATGAGAGAAAATTCACGAGAACTCAATCATAGTAAGATCCCCCTGGCCGCCCTGGAAACCATCCCCAAAGTCAAGCAAACTAAAGTTATTAAAAAGCACACAAAACTGATCTGATGTTTTTTGCTCAACCTGAATGGAGTGACGTTTAGCCCCATTTTTCACCATGTGCCCCCATAAAAACCTCACAAGGTGGATTACGTGAGTGATGCTGAGAAATAAAGGTCGAGTGCAACAATCCCAGTTACTAAATTTTACTGCAAGGAGAATGAATGACTTTGCGCGGGTTGAGCTACAAGTTGTACTGGGGTTTTAGAGCTTGACTCGGATTGTAGAATTATTAATCGATGTCGGCTGTGGGTTGGAAGAAGACGGGATCGCTGCAGAAGCATCTTTAGGCCCAACCAACTTCTTGCTACCAACAACAGTCCAACTGTTAGCCGTAGTATCATATTTAGGCATAGGGGCCATAGGGGATTTGGAACCTTGTTTTGCTTGTGCTATAAAGAGGACAGTCACGAATGTGATGGTCAGGAGCTTGACACCTGTCTGGGTGGAGCTGCCTGGTCTTCTCATGAAGCTTTAGTCTTTTCTGAAAGTGATAGTCCCCATTGGTAGAGTTATTTGTCAAGAACTCGAACGTTTCTTTTACGCTCGCACAAATGGGTCTAATTTTTTTTTTTTTGAATTTTGAAACTTTCAAATATATTTTGTACTTGAGAATAAATATCCACTTGGTTGTATAGATAAATCAAAGCTCTAATGATTGGACATCCATTTTCCATTGTTTTAGTTTTTAAAATATTTTCTTATTCGTGATAATTATTTTATTTTTTATACTTTTATAGATTTTATTTCACACATTTACATTTTTTTTGTCTTCATTGTATATATAATATTTTCGTTCAAAAATATCCTCCCAATGCCTATTGGCCACCTCACATACACCTTGATTAGAGTTGCTAATAGTTGAAGATGACAAGGTGCTCACTTACCTCTCTCTTTATATTATGATTATGTTTGGTCTCGTGAATGTTATTAAAATTTCTTTCGAGTCTAAATTCACTTAGAGGTGACAGAAAAGTGTCAAAATCCGGCAATGTTTTCTGAGTAATTTTTTTTAGACAACATTATTTTCTCCTATGCCAAAATAAATATATAAATATTTGGATTCTCTCATGTTATTTTACAACTCCTTTGTTCTCATCATAATTGATATTGTCTCTCTCTAGGGACTTTAATACTTGAATTCTTTAATTTGTTTAATAAATGTTGCATAAGATTGTTGTGCATTCCTCTCGCCCATGGTGGACAGATTGGAAGTGATATGCTGATACTCCTTTCTATAACTACAAAGCCAACAACGGCTATAGATGGCTCTCGCCCCATTTGCCCATGGTGGACAAGCTTAATACTCGTTGGGGAATTCACGCCACTTTGTCTACCTAGGGTAGACAATTTGAGACTGTTTGGACTATATGTGTGGAGCCCAAAATTGCTCATTTTCTTTGGTGTATTCTACACCAAGACCTTCCTATCGGGGTTCATCTTGTTCAAATTGGGATTCCGGCTCCCAATTGCCCCTTCTGTGGGCATCTGGAAACACTTTTGCATGTCTTCTAGTTCTGTCCCAAAGCTTAAATTTCCTGGAATTGGATCCATTCTTTCTTTTTTCCCTCAAGGCCCCACTGTTTCACTTGACAACATATCCTCTTGGGAGATAATCCCAAACTTCTTCCTATGTTCACCCAGATTTGACATGTTTTCAGAGGGGAGATTTTATTTTGGATATGGAAAGAAAGAAATGCTTTTTTATTTGCTAATTTTGTAGTTGATCAATCTTTCTCGATTTATAATAAATCTACGGTGATCTCCAATGTACTTTTGCAGATTCAAGTTCAAGCAAATAAGGTGGCGCTGGAGGTGGACCACATCCAGACCTTACTGGCACCACTGGGGGGAAGCCTTATGCAACGTTACCCCGAGTGCCTCCGTCTCCCACCAGGGCGCTCCTCGCCTTTAGCCCGAGGTGGCCAACATAGTCGGATCCCAGCATCGCGCTTTCAGTCACACCCGCCACTCTTCAAGGCCACTACATCGACATAGTCATTTGCTTGTTTGCCACCGTGGCTAAGGCTCCCTGCTACACTCGTCGGCTCGCCAGCAAGGCTGGGACTTGCTACCCTCGACAACATGGGTGGGAATCTCCGCCACATTTGTCAGCTCAACAACAGGGTTGAGGCTCTCGTTCTGTCGTTGCTTCACACCAGGCGGCTTGGCACCCATTGCCACCTCTCGCCATCATCTGACAAATTCCCTCGCCTCAATCTCGCCATTCCTACGCACGAGGAAGCGGGCTTGGAGGAAGAACTTACTGCTGGCTGGGAAATTCCAGACGCTGGCAAAGATTTGCCTGGTTCGGGGTGGCCGGATGATCAGGGATCCGCCTGCCTCGGGGCATGTTTGCTGTTGTTGCTTGATAGTGCCTTTGTTTTTTTTTGGGCAATGCCTTTTGTTATGTTGGTACTCTCCTAGGCTTGGGCCTAGTTTGACTTTTGATGTTCTAAGCTCGGCAGCTTGTTCGTGGTTTTTGGGGCGTGCTCTCATACCACAGGGTTTTTTGTTGAAAGCTGTTTTGTATCTTATTGCATTAATATAATATAAGATATTTTTCATCAAAAATTTGTTTAATAAATGCAGAAAACTTCCGATTATTTTTCATAAATTACAGTTAAATGGATATGGATAGCCTATCAAGTGTAAAATAACTGGTGCGGGTATGGAGGCGACGACAATCTCCTCCCCACTTTCAATTCCTTTTACTCCCAAATCATTGCAATCACGCTCATTTTTACTGTTTCACCAGTCATCAACTGTTCGGTATAACACTCAGTATTTAAAATCCTAGAAGCTTGAAGGTAAAGAGCACTGGCACCGCTGGGAAAGGCTTTGGGAATATTTTAGACCAAAAAATCCAAAAAAATTGCCCAAGGAAGAAGTGCTGCTGTTTGTCCCTGTGGTGGAGGAGGCCTCAAATCGGGGTATGAAAACTGCTGCAAGATTTTCCATGACGGACTTGCAGTTGAACCAGATGCCACTAGTCTTATGAGTAATTCTTGTGTACACCCAATTGTGAATTCATGTGTCTTTCCAACCTTTATATTTGTGATGATCCCATGATATGGTGTATTTGTTTTCAGAGGCAAGATTTGCAGCTTATGCCAATGGAGTTGTGGACTATATTGTCAAGGACAACACATCCTCGCAACCCAGATTTTCGAGGTTTTTAGCTTCTCTAAAACTTGTACTGATATGGGTTATTCATAAGTTACTTATTTTCAGGTGTTTCTCTTTAGAAAAATTATGAAGTTCAGTTTGTTCTTATATAGCAAGAAAAAAAGAACCCCCCTGAATTTAGATACATCAGGAAGCTGTATACAAGATTCCGTGGGCGATTTAAATCCTATTGCTAATGATGATAATCTCAATTAAAATTAGTGATATTGGTAACCTATGTCACAAGGTATGGGGAATTTTATCTAAAGAATTCGATTTCCGTCGAATTTTATTCTTGTTGAGCATGACCTTTATCCTTTATTTTTGTATGGGAAGTTTTTGAAACGATTTTGCATTATTTTATAAATGTGTTTATATATACACATACCTACTCGAAAGCAGAGGACAGAAAGCTCTCTCCAATCTGTCCTCCTGACATATTTATGCATTCTCTAGAAAATAAAAATGATAGAAAAAATTATATGCTCGAACTTATTAGATGTTTATTTCTTAAACTTATTTTTAGCAAACTTGAACTGAATTTTATCCTCGTCGATCATGAACTTGAACTCAAACCTCGTGACTTAGTTGGCAACAGCTGGCGCATTGGTGTTTTGTATTAGGTAAGGTGCTGAACAAAGTAGCATTCATATTTTTGAATTGCATATGCCAGTAATGAGAATCAAAACATGGTAACAGCTGGTCCCATGGGGGTCTCCCAAATTTGTTTTGCAGATCCTGCAGGGAAAATTTATGTGTTTTAACAGGGGTTGGTCTCACGCTACATGTAATTTTCAAATCCAACTTGAAATCTGTTTGCTAAGTCCCTGCTAAATATTTAAGAAACAAAAAATATAAAACTGAACAATCAACAGTGGCCACACGGGATTAAATTTTCCTAAATATAACAAGCACGTACAGGAAAGCTCCAGCCCCTCTCTTCATCCCATGTTCAAACTCGGCCAATGAAAATTCCAGTGCTCCTTCCGCTGAAGATTACAGCTGTAAATCTTGGAGAGCTCACTAAATGGCTTCAGCTTGCTCTGCAACCCAGCGTTATTGCTCGGAGGAAGCTCCATGAAAAATCGAAAATATAAATGTTGATTCAAAATGCCACAAACCCTATCTACAAATGGCGGAACTTCACTATTTGATTATAATTTTAAGGACCTGTTTGAAGTTGAACACAGATTATACCGGAACATAAATGAAAGCTTTATTGAAAATGAGAGTTATTTACAAAATGTTGGCAATCTCTGAGAAGAGATGTGCAGCTACATCACTGTTTTTTATTATTTGGATGACATTTCCTTGAGCTGTTTGAAAATGAACACAGATTATACTGCAACATAAACACAAGCTTTATTGAAAATGGGAGTTGTCTACAAACAGGTAGCAATCTCTGAGGAGACGTGTAGCTACAATACTTCTGGAAAAATCTTAAAATAGAAAATGAAACAATTTGTCCAAGAATCTCAAAATCCATGTGATAAGTGTCCCAAGTGAAGAAAATTGTATATTATACTAATGCCCACAAATGACCAAAAGTAGGACAATGAGACTCAAGAATACATCCAATTATAATAGAAAGTGCCAGGGTAAAAGGATCCTAGGACCAAAGACTATCATGAAGAGGATCTGTTATGAAGGGAAACCCACTAGAATACAATATTTGGGTTTCAAAAATTTCAAGACTTCTGATGCGTTTTTGAGTTTTGCATTTTCTGGATGCTTCAGACCATCTTTTCTGACTCAAGGATGCTTCAGATGAATAGTCTTTGGTAAGGATACATTCCTCGGTGAAGTGCTGAGGGAGGAAAAGGTATCATCCATCTAAAGCCATTAAATCCAAGGTAGTAAGTAGAGGGATTCTTGTATGCATTATTCTGTCCATTCAGTCGGAACTCAAGTTCTCAATAAATTAAGGGCAAAAGTTAAGAGTTTCTGGCTCTTTCTATCAAAGGGCCCAATTCCTTGAAGGTAGATAAAGAGAATGGGACCCAGAAAGTGACTAAGGATATTTCCGGTTGGATGGCACAGCTGTTGGTTCACAAAGTTTTCATCCAAATGATCCCATCCAATGGATTTCCTTTGGAGGGAATTTCTCAAAGTTTTTTTTGGATGGTTATCAGATGTAGGGACATTCAATGTATATCCCAAATCCAAATCTAGCAAAGGTCTTTGATGGCCAAGTTGAGTCAGAGAAGAAAGAAGGGAAAAGATCACCTATACCCCTGAATCCAAATAATAATGTAGAGGAAATGAATTTTCCGAAAGATTCTAAGTTAGCAGTTTCAATGACATTTATGTGTAAAGATAAAATTGTTTTGATAGGAGTAAGCTATGGAATTACGGCCATAGAACGCTGACTTAGAAGCTTTCCTGCAAAAAATGTGCAGTTTTATAATTTGTGGACTCTTTCTTAACCTTTCTTTTCATGGGACATCCAAGGATAGAAGATAATTCACTTATAAGGCATGCTAGACAGGTTGGTGGCAGAAAGGGCAATTTGGATCTCTCTCATGATCTTTGTAGAGAATTAGAAAACTATGGCAGGATGCTTGAGTGTTAAAACGAAAAGTTGTGAGAGTTTTCTTGGGTCTACTGTGATGGCATATGAAAAAGATAGAATCGGAGAGGTTGAGTTGGATTATTGGCCGTAGATCTCCCTCGGCCAATCCTATCTCTATATGGATGTTGCCACTCCCAACTAGAGTAGCCGACCCTATCTCTATAGTCTAGTCACTCCCATAGATCTATCGGGCCTTACAAGTGTGAAGGTTGGGAGGGCAAAGAATATTTATGAAGATTGATCAATTAAAATATTCTGAAGTATCTGGAATTGTTGTAGTTCTAAATTCAGTTGACAGAATGTGGTGGATTCTTTGTGCTAAGGATGGGAAGCTACACCATTTTTTTTTGAAAAGAATTAATTGTATTAATAAAAGGAGAAGAGAAAGGCAACCTAACAAGCAGAGCTGTTCAGAACAGATGCTGAGGGAAGAGAAGCCAAGATCATATACAAAAAGGAAAGGGGCATTAGGCCAAGATTGAATTTTTATTAGTCCCAACAGCACTAATGAAACGATCCTAGAGAGTAACAAGAAACAAGGAAGCAACAAAAGCTAGTAGATTGACCAAATCAGAAACATAGAGATCCTCATACGGGACCCATAGAACATGAGTGTACTCCATTGAAGAGTATCTGGGAATACAAAAAGAAATACTATGTAAAAAAAACACCCACATCTTGAGCAGTAAAATAGTGGGTCGGAGACCAGACAAAGATATTAGGCCATATGATTGCTGGGTCCTTCCCCATGTGGACCGCCTTTACAGAGAGCAGCTTGAAGTCAGGGGGGTTAGGCTGGTTAGCTTGAGTTTGTTGGAGAGGCACTGGATTGCCTTGCATGTGATGCTCCATGTCAAACTGATTGAATGCCTATTGGAAGTACTGCCGAATTGCCCTTTCTTCCATTCTCATCCATTGCCTATCCAGGTTAGGATTCAAAAGGTTCTGAAGTGCTTCAAATCTTTTATGTTGCTGTTGGTGCACATTAATCAGGATACTTATATATTTTTCCATGTTTTCCGTGGTTAAGTTCAGTGGAGGAATTTGAATCTCCTTCATTCTGATACTATCAGCCATTGCTTTGAGACTTGCACAAATAGTCATCGGAGAATTATTGACCAGCAGATTGGGTTGGCCACTACCAACGTGATGCACACTGGGGTTGGCGGGTGGATATATTAAACTAGACTGAGGATGAGACTGAGATGGATTAGGGGCAGATGGAATGGGCTTCACAATAGGATTACTATTGAAAGCCAAGAAGGCACTGACAGGGGGTATTTGGGTAGAATGCGGGACATCTTGTAAACTGGGATCAGGATGACATGGCTCATTTTCATCCTCAACAAGGATAATAGGGTTCTTCCTATTGAAATTCAGAAATGCTTCTGAAGTTAGCTATGTATCACTGATTTTTTCTTCCTACTATAGTAACATCTGACAGGGGGAGACATTCCCTTACCTGGTTTGGAATGAGTAGCTCTATTTATTCCTTAGGAAAGAAGTTTCCATGAATACAAAGTTATCTTACTGCTGCTTGAAAAAGTTAAAATCCTTATGCCCTGTGTTTTCCTGCCATATGCCCAAACCCAATCAATGCTCTTTTCCTCATGGAATTTAGCTTCTTGCAAATGACCTCCCATCCCTGACTACAATTGAATGTGGGGTTGTTGAGAACAGCAACAGTAAAATGATTAATACAATCATTTTTGTAGCTTTGAAATACCAAAAACTCTACAAAGATTTCTGCATCAATTAGGGGGTGAATAGTCTAGAAGTGGTTGTCCTCTTCCTTATTGTAGCATCCCTGCCTGCAAGGAATGACAGAAGAGGAGACCATATCCCATTATAGCGACAAAGAGCCGTGGCAAGATTTCCCCACTCCCAATATGGACGGCATTTGACCTTACTTTGAGTATTTTAATGAAATCTCGTCTGATAGCATTCTCCATCATTTTGATGGCTCTATGCATATCAAACTGGTCAACATGTTGCTTATGAGTACTGCAAATAGCTGTATATGATTGAGTCATTTGGAGCCTGCCCACACCACTAAATGCCACACCCATGGTTTGAGTTTGGCATGACTGAATTTGGGCACAGGGGGAAGGCAAGGGGTTGTTTATCAGAGAAACCCAATGCGGCGTCCAGCAAGACAGATGTCTGAAATAGACTTTTGCAAGGCACAACCTAGAGCATAGATGCGTACTTGGAGAAAAAAAGGGGAGTAGGTGAGGACTAAGTATAAAAGCAAAAAAAATTTGGAAAATTTAACCACAAGACATAAATGATAAAGTATATTGGATGCCAAAAAAGAAGCGAAGTCATAAACTCTATGTTGAATCATCCTCTAGAGACGGCCAATACTAATGTTATGAGGGTACAAACCTAATACAACATCGAGAAAATTACACTCATTTACAAAAGGATTGCTAGATAGGAATTTGATGAGATTAATACCAGAACACCTACTTTTGTGGATCATTTAAGGGATGAGGTGGTGATGGTTTCTCTAATACCACAATATGTTGATTTCGTGTAGGTAATTCTCTAGGCCTCAGTAGATGTGACATTGATGATCTATCTGTTTGAGAAGAGCTTGATTAGCCAACATGTCGATGACTGAGTTGTGGTGACAATGTTTATGTTGGAGTTGTGGTACCTGGAGTAGGTGTAGCACTGAATCAATATTTTAGATTAGATATTGAAGTCTCCAATGGTGCCTTTAAGAAATGCTACGAAAGTTGTGATAGTCATGTGAGGCAAAAATTGGGAGTATCTGGTTATTTCGAGATTAAAAAGAGCCCATTTCGAGTTAAAACAACACAGTCATTTAGAGCACACAGTGGGAAAAAATCATGCAAAAATACAGTTGCGATTTAGAGCAAAAATTGTGCCAAAAAAGTCTAAAACACAATTGCCACCATTACAATCGAATCATTCATTATTGCTGCCGCCAGGGCATATTTCACTGCTAAAAGATAGACATCACAATATACAGCAGAAAAATGCTGTCATTAGGGCTCGAGATGATTGTATCACCAAAAAAACACTGCAATTTGAGTAGTATATTCTACACATGCTAGTCGCCAAAAGGGGGCACAATTTTTTCTGGTATTTTATCTTGCAAAATAATTTCTTGTAGATGACTGTGACATTCCTTTACAAGTTCAAACATTAAATATTCCTTGTATTAATTTGTGATACAAAATTAAAATATAGAATTGTATTTCTCTGTTGAATTTATTTCCGTCAGAATATAGACTATCACTTTCACTTTGCTGCATTAATATATGGTTCAAAAATTAAAATTGATGTGTAAAATGGATGACAAAGTCACAATATCTAGCCACAAACAATTTGAGGTCTCTCAATAGATAACTAGCCAAAGTCAATGCTACGATAGATGATGAAGATGTCAAAGCTATTTTGTTGAACAGTCTACATTCTAAATACAACAAGGGAAGGCTCAAAGACAAACCAAATGGGTGAAAAAATCGACGATGAAGAATATGTACTTTAAAGAAGCCTGCAAATTGAAGATGGGAAGGGATCCAGTATAGATGAAGCTCAACATGGATGGGTTGCCTAGTTAGTTCGGGAGTTTGTGGATCTTGGGAGTTATGTTCTTACTAGGGTCATGAGACAACTTGATGGAGCACTGTGGATGTTGCTCAACAAGGATGGTTGTCCAATAATTTAGGAGGTTCGTTATTCAGGAGTTGGGGGAGGTGGAATATGTGAACTTGGGAACTACACCTTTATGACCTTTATTTGAACTTGGGAGGTTCGTTATTTATATCCTAGTAGACCTTTATTTTCCGTTATTTGACCTTTTATCTTGTGAATAACTTTTTTGTTTGGAGTTCCACATAAATAGGCCATCCTCTATCTTTGACAAGGAACCAACCTTGGTTTTGGCAAATCTAGAGGCCACCCTGCTGTTTTTGGGCAGCTATTGATTCTGGCCTAGATCACTGTCAACTTCCGAGTGTAACATCAATCAATGCCAGCTAGTCAACCTTAAAGAAAGAATTCTTACTACTATAAATGCCTGTCCGCTGCACTAACTTTTACCATGACTTTTGTGAAGCAAACTATGTTGAAATATGTGCCAACGAGGATTGTTTGGGGAGGGTTGGGGTCATGTGCCAAGAAGAGAGAGATATGACTATCCTAAGAATTGAGAAACTCTTATCAAAGCAAGAAAAATCAGATAGGAATCCAAAATAAAGGCTAAAAAAATAATTGTGATATATTTAAGGTATGCTTCTTGATCTATTGATCATTTTCAATGATCATAATCTGATCTTAAATTGACTTGGATCGGGCAACAACCAATTGTAAGTCATTGTTAAACAAAATAGTCAAGGTCTTTACATTTATTTATCAGCATCATGGCTGTTATTTCTTATAATCAGAAAGGTGTGTGTGTAGGCCACTGATAAATTACTTTACTATGTTGACCCAATCCCAGGCATGATCTTTATATTGCTGATCTAGTGTTGGTCTGAAAATGAGCGCACCTTTGAGATAGCTCAAACATGGTTGGGAATGCTTCCAAAGTGTGGGACCTTTGACTTTTGAAGCAGACCTCCAGAGAAAGTTGGCTCTTATACTAATTTATTCCTATGTGTACCTCCTGTAATGCAACGATTGGTTGAATGTCCATGTGTGCGATGGAAGTCACAATAACAGTGCTCCCGATACCAAGATGGTTTGGGGAGGTTTTGATCACGTGATTTGATTGGGGGATGGATGATCATGTTGAAGTTTTTAAGACGATGGAAGATGGTAGTCAAGGATTCACCTAAGGAGGCGAAGGCAAATGGGGTTGGTAAGAGAGATGGTGTGGGTAATAAGGGTGGGTTATGTAGGATATGTGTAGGAGTGGGTAGGATTGGAGAGGATTGATTGGATTTAGATGTAGGTTTATGGTGTGGATTAGATGGTTGGGATTTGGATGGAAGATTAGCCTTAGGGGGCTTTAGGAGATTGGTTTGGTTTTGGAATGGTAGTGGATTTTGAGCTTGGGATTGAATTTGGTTGATTTGGGCAGAGTAGATGGTGTAGGGTTGGTTTGAATGTAGGATTATATGGTTTGATGTAGGATGAAGGGGATGGGGTAGATTTAGATGAAGGGGATATGTTGTGATATGGGTGGTCCACACTAGGGATGAGGTAGATGAAGAAGATTTGGTAGATGGGTGTGAAGTGTAGGAACTACATGTTGGTTGAGTTGAGGTAGAGGGGAAAGGGGTGGTGTGGATTACGATATCGGATTTTGGAGATTGAGGTGACTTAGAAGTCACGTTAGGTGGTATAGGATTGGGGGATGGGGAGATGAAATGGGAGTTACATTGGATGGCTTGGGATTGGATTGGTGATGAAGGTAGATTTATTAGATGTGGATGGAGAGGGTAAATGTGGCATGGGGGCCACATTGGATGAAGTAGGATTAGGGGATGAAGAGGATATGGGTGACTTAGGAGTCACACTTGATTGGATGGGATTGGATGTAAGTGATGGAGGCTTAGGATGCCAAAGTAGATAAATTAGAGGAGGGGACTTGGGACTATCTAGGAGAAAGTCCATGGGATGAGGTTGGGATGATGAGGATGATGAGGATTTAGGACTAAGGTGTGATGTAGGGGATAAGGATTGTGGTTTGGTTTGATCTTGATTGGATGTGGATGGGTATGTATAAGGTACGTTATGATATGTTTTGATGGGAGGGAGTTGGGGATTAGATTGGTTGATGGGGGATGTTAGGGAGTGGAGGTGAGTATTGTGATGAAGGATTAGGCTGTTGGATAATGGTGGTTGAGCAAGGATTGTAAAAGAAGGTCACTAGGTGGTGGTGGTGATTTGGAATATTTAGGTTTGGGAGGTTTGTCATTTAGACTTTGATTTGGATGTGGATTTATATTTTGATTTGGAAGTGGATGTGGTGGATGAATCATAGTTGGTTAAGGTTTGGAAAAGTTCAAAAAGGAGATCTTTATTGGTGGAAGGGGATGATTGGAGTTGATCAAAATTGATGTAACTAGATGTGTGTGAGGAGGAAGATGGTTAGGGATGTTGGATTGATGGTTTAGGATTGGTGTGATTGGTTGTATGGATGGATCATCTTAGAATCGGTGTCAATAAGGTCCTCACTATCATAAGTGGATGTGAGGGAGGATGGTTGAGAAGATGTTTGGCTAAGGTGTGATTGGAGGTCAAGAATTTGTTGGTTAAGATTTTGGATGGTTGTGAGGATGGTGGGATCAACTTGGGATGGGTTAGGGAAGATTGTTGGATAGAGGATGTGAGTGTCATAATTTGATTTTGTAAGATTGGATAGTAATAGGGATGTTTTGATCAAAGTGGGAGGGTAAAGGTTGATGAGTGGGGGATTTGACTTTGATGGGAGCCATGATGAGGATGGGGGTTTAGATAAGATTTAGGAATAGGATTGGGTATGGATAGGGTGTAGGTAGGATAGGACTAAGATGGAGGGATTAGATGTGGATGGGATGGATTAGGAAAGGGGATAAGATTGGGATAATTAGATGGATGGATTGGGTTTGATTATGTTTAGATGGGGGGTTGATTGATTGTTTGATTAATGTTTGATTTTGATTAATGTGTGGTCAAAATGATATGTAAGCAAGTAACACACATGCAACACATAACCTAGCTAGTCAAGTGGGTGTGTAACACAAGCTATAGCCCGCTTTTAATACCACACACGACAATGGCACTCACTGAGCTGGCCCACCTTTACGTCGATGTGTGATTGGCTAGCGAGTAATCTTCGGTGGTTCCTTCCTCTGCACTATAGCTTGATTGTGGCCGAAGGCTACCTATGCTAGGATAAACAAGGCTTGCTAAGGGAGTCCTCTATATACCTTTCGGTACATGAGGCCCAAATCCATGTTGCAAGGATGTTGTCTAAGGCCTGGGTATTGGGACGTGGAAGCCCCTCACTTCACGTCACGCTTAAAATACGTAGACGCTTAGCCAATAACAACTGTCCAAGAATTTATATACCCTGTCCGAACACAGGGTGTGTCTACGTGCATGGAGATGAAGCCCATGGTCACGAGACCCCTAGGACTATGACAAGTGTGTGGTGATGAAATCCACGTCACGTTGCCCCTAAAAATGAAAAAGGGAAGAAGGTGGACCGCTTTTGATCCTCAAGATCGTCCAAGGACGCGAGAGGAGAGCATACATGAAATCCAACCTTCAGGTTTAACAAGCAAACATGCAAAAGATGCAAGATGCAAGATATTGCAAAATATTTTTTATTTTTTATTTTTTATTTTTAAATGATAAAAAGATGATTAAAAAAATGCAAAAGGGGTCTTCAAGAGGAGGTCCTGCAAAAAAACGGATTAGTAGTTTGGAAAATAACCCCAATTCTTGGACAAACGTGCTACAAAAAAAAGGGGGTTAGTAGTTTTATATTGATTTTTTAATCTTTGGTAAGCGTAGGAAGCTGCACACAAAGTGTTAGTAGTTTGTAACAAGAAAAGATAACTTAATGTGTAGTTAAAATAACAATATTTAGGAAAATGAAAACCATGAATAAATTATACAATAAAAATCTAAATTAACACTTTCATTGCATAGATCTATTCAATACTTTTCCAGGAAAAAAAACGGAGTCGTTTCGAGTTCACATAGGGGTCAAAAGTTATGGCTCTTGGAAGTTAGGCAACAAAAGAGCAAAACAAAAGCGCTGAAATAGGTCACATATGCGCTGTTTTAGGTCACAAACGCGCATACTTTGTAAAAAAAAAAATTTCGGCCAGGTATTTTGAGGGTCAAACAAAAGTGCTGAAGGTTATAAACGCGCTACTGTTGGATAAACGCGTTGAAACAGGAACAAATGCGTTGAAACATGTTGACAAACGTGCTAAAGATATCTTTGCAAGCATAGAGTAAGAAGAGCTTCATAGAAGCGTTGTTTTAGGATAAACGCGCTGACTACAGGTCACGAACGCACTAATATGGAAGAAAAACCCGAAAATTCAAGATTTAAAGGGGTGCAAATTAGAAAAATTTATGAAACCAAATTTGACATAGATTGTTGATTAGATGATAATGCTACAAGAAATTCAAAAAATTTAGGGGGGTTAAGCCCCACGGTGGGCGCCAAAAATGTAGATGCAAAAAAGATTAGCTTGAAAATGCAAGAAAAAAAAGAAATTGTTCTCCTACTCTAATCTTCTCAAACAAAACCTCAGATAGAGCAATGGATGGAAAGAGAGGAGAGAACATTATACCTGCACTTACCTACAAGATTGCAATTCTCCTCCTTTGATGCTTTGGATTTGCTCTTGGATTGTTGATTCAGATTTTTTGTGGATGCACTTGGACAACACCTCCCCTTTGATTGATTGCCTTGGATGATTGCTTGATTGATGAATGATGGATTGCTTGATTGTAGATGAAATGATGGAGAGTGTTTGATGATAGAATGGATTGAAGAACAAAATTGAGCAGAATTTTGTTATGGATTTAGAAGATTGTTTTTTTCAAGCTAGCTCTCATGGAGGAGGAGAGCTCAATTTATAGTTTGTGGAGTGGAGGATTCAATGGTGAGATTGATCCATGTTGGATTGAATCCAATGGTTGGAATTGGATGAGAGGATTTGGAGGATTCTAAAGTAGGAAATTTCTAGAATTTGTGAGGGATTTCCATTGAATTAAAAATTCAATGGAATGTTGTAGATGTATTTGAATATTTGAAAATGAGAGGGAGAAATAGAGAAGCTTCTAGATTTAGAAGCCTCTAGATTTAGAGGTGAGGATGTGCACATGATTAGGATTAAATTAGGATGATAAATATGATTAGGGATGTGATTTGATGGAAAGGCTAGGTGTAGGGATGTGTAGGGTAGGTGGTAGGTGAGATATAGGAATATTAAATTCCTATAAAATGTTAATGAAGAATTAAAATAGGATAATATGATATAATAGTGGAATAATGAGATTAATGAATTAAAAGGATGAAATGGGATATAATAATGATTTAAAAGGATTAATGATGGAATGATAAATGATAAATGATAAAGGGGGAAATATGATAAAATGGATTAATAATAATAATTAATCTTGTACGATTAATTATTATATGGATGATGATGAGATAATAATAATGATGGATTAAAATGGATTAAATAGATTAAAAGTGGATAAATGGTGATAAGACTAAAATGCGGGACATGATTAATGTTAATTAGTCATGTAGACATTTTAGGTGTCTATTCCACCAAGCTAACATTACAAGGTAAAGGGAGAGAGAAAACTAACTGAAATAAACAGAAAAAGTGATGCACTATAATAGAGGGGTGACTCTCTCTTTGCCATGAAAGACAATGCATCTGAGCCCTATAACTATAATCCACACAATATAACTCATAATGAACAAAACAAACGGCAAGTAGGCAATAAGACAACAATGAAGGGCATAAATAAGCCACGATCAGGATTATCTTAATGCTGGAGTATGCACAATCTGTTATAGAATAAGGGGAGAGGCACTAAACGCATTGTTGAGGCTCAACACAGAGGTTAGGGACTCTAGGGAATGGTGGGAACTCAAAATGGCAGTCTTGTCACATCCAAAAGAGAGGACCTGTTTACAATGGAAATCATTAAATTTTATAGAGCACGAAAGAGAGAAGAGAGGAGAGGGAGAATTGAATCCTTGGAGGCCAAAAAATCCCACTCAAAACGTGGTTGCAGATATTAATCACGCAAATTTGACAATCCTTTGCAAAAGAATGTCAGGCCTCAAATTTCCGTCAAACAATGAAAAGATCCTTTGGAGCTGAAAAATGGATGGTGCATTGATGGTCTCCTTACTGAAACAAAATGTTGGGCCCGAGAAATGGCCTCCCTTGAGCTCTGAATCTATCTTAGACTCTCATCAATGCAAAAAATGACCTGCAAGAGTTTTGGTTGTTGACTACTCGAAATACACAAGGGCTCTAGGCTCAAAATGTGTATCATTTAATAGCTTGTCTTGAGAGTTTTCCAAGGAGACCAATTTTTTTTTATTTGCTTGTGTGGAGCAAAAGTTATGGCTGTTTAAATCTGTCCATTACTGTTCCACATAGTTGATAGCCACGGGGTCGCCAATTTTAACCTCTGAGTTCTACTTTGCCATGTGGCCCCCTTCCAATTGGTTAAAACTCTCTCTAATATAGGTGACAAATAGGAGGCCGTCATTTTTAACACAATAGTTGCCCTCGCCACGTGTCTTCATCTCATTGGATATGGACTCGGGCTCTGTTTCCTCACTCCTTTCCTTGCCAAGTCTCAACCTTCCTAAGAACCGGAGGCCCGTCATTGGCGCCACTTGTCACCTTTTTGTGCTTCAAATTTATGTCACGTGGTACCCCATGATTGGTGCCATATGTCCTCATGATATTTGCTACGGGTCCTCAGGCTTTGATCCTCTCTTTGGTCCAACCCTGGGACTCCTAGAAGCCTATCATTGGTGACATGTGTCACCCCATGATTGGTGCCATGTGGCACCATTCATGGGCTTTCGTGCTCTAATTGATCTCAAGGTCACTTTTGCCTTGGCAGCCAACTTTGCCCAGGATCCTGACTCTTTGGGATTGCACCACGTGGCACAATCCAGAGCCTACTACGTGGCCCGATCTTCTTTGCTCTACTTCGTTCAACCCTGCCTGACACCCGAGCGCCCGTCATTGGCCCACGTGGACCAATCACAACTTCCAATTTGGGCCACGTGTCACTGTTTTATTGGCTAGAGGCCCTTGGCTTTTTCTTGTGCCTCAACCCATTTTCAACTTGTTTTCACTCAACCCAACGACCCCAGTTTTAAGGATTGCGCCATGTGGCGCAATCCTTGCTACTCTCAACGTATGTCTTAGCCATCTTTTTCCACTTTGTGTTGACGCAAAAGTCAATTACGCGAAGCCTTTGCTCCACTACAAAGAGTGTTTTTGATTATACATAGTTGTTCCCGATCCTCACGGATGTGGGATAAATACCCAAGCTTCAACACAAGGTGTCCGCCATTTTTGAGCCTTTGAACACACAACAATGAAAGCAGAGGGGCAAATAGAGTTCTCCAAGGCTCCCTTTGATTGCTAGGTGATTGAAGGCATTTGCAAACATTTAAGACATGGCATCAATACGATGCGAAGTTTGAAACGACACCAAGTCTCACCATGAATGCTGTAAAAAGAGGCTGAAAAACAGTCTAAGGCGAGTGCAAACTGTTGGAAACCCTGCAAACTCCGAAACGTCTCATTTGAGATGTGAAAGTTGTGCAAAAACTTGAGAACATAGGAGAAACGTGATCTAGTTGTCCCAAAACAAGTGGGGGGCTTATTTTGGCAACATTTAGCATGTGGTATACCCCAACTTGAGGATCTCTATCATGGGTTAGGTGAATCTTAATGCATGATTGTTGTGATGCCTCTTATAGCTCTTATACTTTTGACCCAATTTGAGATAAATCCGAGATTGAAGATCTTAGCAAGTAGGTTGGATATGCCAAGTTAGTTGGCATTGGAAATTAGTGAGCCTAAGCTCTAACAAGAGGACAACAATGAATGTCAAAAAATGCTTGTCCATGGGTAGGTTTTGTGTTTTTCATACCTTTAACCTAAAAATATGGGTTGGGCAATTCTAAAAAAGATACACCCTTGAATTGCTCTATTGTATTAGTATTTTAATGTTGTGTGTAGAATGGGAGTGAAATGAGCTGTAATTTGAACTTTTAAAGTTAAGATCTACACCCATCTACATGGCTGTATGGAGATGTTTGCATGCTTCATCACCATAAAACAGTAACCACTCTTTGCTAATACAAAAACTTGTACTCAGCAACCCAAAATTTTGGCTCGTACTCCGGACTCGACAACTTTATCGTTACTTAAAAAAACCATAAAATAAACTGAAATAACGTGTAAAACATTGTTTAAAATCATTAGAAATGAATGTAGGGAATACATAAGTATATTTTCTATTAATTTTGAACCTTTCCCCTGCTTCCCAGAACTCCTAAAGTCCTTACAAAGCTCAAACAAAACCCTAAGGTCAGGGCCTTTAAGGCCATCATAAGGCTTAAACCTTGAAAGAAATGCCACTGATTACAATAGTTAAAAATAACAATACTATACGTAACAAATCGATTATAACTTATATTGTATGGTAAAGGAATCGATCTTATTAAATGGACTAGAAAAAATATGTTAGGAAAACTTGAATATTATTATCAACTAGAAATTAAAGTCTTATACTGAAAATGATAATCAATGCCTAAATATAACGAATATAATTATGTCGAAGGCATTTGCACTGGTTAAAACCTGGGGGTTGCGGTTAACACACAAAATGAACATGTGTTGATCTTTAGGGTCGTTGATTCAAATGATCGTGGCCGTTGCCTGACATTTGTTGTCCACATATGTATTCTCCTTTCTTCATAGTACTAAACAACTTGCAACACAATCACCAGATGTCAATGTTTGGCCACGCTGTACCTAGAAAGCCACATTTCGATATTGCATATTTTTCTTGATTATTTCCCTGCAGTCAAAGCAAGCCGGAAAATCAATGAAATCAAAATGTACGATAGGTGTAGTCATTAACCTGCAACTTACTTGAGGAGGAGGTGATGACACTGTTATTTTGAATAAAACCCCTATAGAAACCACTAACCGTTTTTGACCAAAGCTACCAACAAAACTCATGCCAATAGAGAAATTAATTCCTACAAACAATCCTCCGATGCACCTTGCTTCTATGTTTTGCCTTGCAGGACTCCTTAGTACTGGAAAATCCGCAACAAAACCACCAACTGGTGGTTAATTTTTTCCCACACTGTTCTGGAAAGACCGAATACGTGAGCAATGATCAAATAAAAAATATAACTGTCAAACAAGTAGGCGCCTTTACTACATATATGTCCAATTTTCTTCTTTGGCGGTCTCCAAATATTATTACTTGGTCCCAACCTTGGTCACTGTCACCGTCTTTCCCATTCACGATATTATTTTTGATTAAGTGGATACATGTTACTCAATACTTATTTGATCATATTCACCCTTGAAAGATTCTCTCCTTATTTTCTCCTCAATAAAGAATATATTTTAATAAGACCTAGATATCTGCCAAAATATCTTCCCAAATTTGTCACCTCTCAAAAATAAAACAAATTAATTACTCCAGCTTAAACCGGTGGGGCTCAATTAACAATGATTATTTGTGTATCGTATGTTTTCTCACAATTACTCGAGCTTGACATTGAAAAGGAGGGCTACAAAATGCTACAAAAAACAAACATTGCAGTTTGTTTTGAACCTGATACCTATTGGATATTTGACATATTTTATTTTGGCCCCTTTAAGTGCAAATTGCACTCATGTGAATAATGCGAGCGAGATCAAGATGATACAATGGAGCACAGATAGTAGATGTTGTTTGGTTCAGGCCAATACAAGGTTTTAATTTCCACCTTTTTATTTCCAACTTTCCTTTCATGTCTACGCCTTATCTAACAAATTAAACGTCGTCTAATCAAAAACCTTGATGCCATAAAAAAGTAAAATAATAAAATAGCAAAGCTCGATTGGTGGATAAAATCTTCTCCTTATCAATGATCGTTCTTGCAACTCCTCCTTTGCAATTACTCGAGCTTAAATCTGAAAAACATGCCTACAAAGTGCTACAAGAAGTGAGTAGTGTGGTTGGGTTTCAAACTTGGGCCTTATTGATTTCTCACCAATTTTATTTTGACCCCCTTAAGCTCACATTGCACTCACGTAAATAATGTGCACGAAGTTGAGACAATTAAGTGGAGCACAAATAGCAGATGTTATTTGGGTAGGAACAAACTGTTCCATGGAATAGGTGTGGGACATGTAGGTATTTAATTTCCCACCTTTTAATTTCTAGCATTCCATTCATGTCTACGTCTTACCTATGAAATTGAACGGTGTCCAATAAAAAACCTTTATGCCATGAAATAAAATAATAGTAAGCTTGATTGACAGATAAAATCTACCATTTTATTCTATTTCCGCTTGCTCAAGGGGCTCAATTGTCAATGGTTGTTCACACCACCTATTTTCCTACAGTTACTTGAGCTTGTAACTGGAACGAGAGGCTACAAATTGCTACAAGATGCAAGTATTCCGGTTGGGGTTTCGAACCCTGAACCTTTTTGAGTTTCCCCATTTTGTATTTTTCCTCTTTGTGACATTGAAATGCTTGAGTGGGAACACATATATCAAATGTTATTTGGGTGGGGAACAATCTGACCCGTGGAATAGGTGTCGGTCATGCAGGTATTAAGTTCACACCTTATAATTTCAAACATTCCTTTCATGTTTGCGTCTTATCTGTAAGTTTCGTGGGGTTGGACTATAGAAGTGTGGAGGATGTTGGATTTAAAATGTGTGAAGTCCATTCAATCTCGGCACATCGACATCAATGTTTGATGACAATATGGAGGAGGCTCGGGACGACCCAAAACCATGTTGCATTTCTTTATCATGTCCAATCCAAAAGTATTTAGAATCTTCAACACCCTCGCGATTGTTGATGGCGGAAACCCTTTTTGTGTTTCAGCAACACATTGCTTACTTTCCTTCTCCCCTCCACGCTTCATTCCTCCACCCCTTCCCTTTCAGTGTTCACAAAGGAGATGTGCGCCATTTCTTCCCTGGTTGCAAATAAGGAACAATGTATTTCATATTCAATTTTATGGGCATGTTATTGTTCCCATTGCTGTATCATTGATACTAATAGCTTTCGATGGGCGACACCTGTCACTACCAAGAATGTTGCTGAGAAAAACCCAAGTCATTAACTTGATAGCTAGAGAGAAGCTCTTTTCTAATGTGTCTTTGACGTGTCCCATGAAATGTGCATTCAAATTCCCCTTTCATTTAGGTGTGTTCAACCCACCGGAATAAATGCAAGGGCTGAATTTTAAAACAGTTATTCACTTCGACAGTATTGTTCGTCCACTTTGTGTTCTGAGACATCTCTGTGAACATTTGCCTCACCAACATACTCACCATGTGTTTTCTCCTTCACACGAATGACAAAAATGTCTTTCTGATTGTTGAAGGGTAAAGTTTCGCATCGGTGCCACATTCCACTTTACCGCCCTTGCAATTTTCTACCCTTGAAGCCATTTCTCTTTGCCCCTCTTCCTTTCCCTTTGCTTCTCTCCCTCCAAGTTGAAATCTTCAATACATCCCCTTCGGCATTTTCCATTGCAAATTTCAAGTGCGATTGCTAGTATTACACCTCTATTAACTATAAAAACCTTGAACGAGGGTTTGTAGTACTCCAATCTGCTGTCTAGAGTCTGGTTCAAGCCACAATACCAAACAAGACACATAGGTGTTATGAGTTGGAAAATAAGAGATGACACATACAAGTACATAAGCATGGTAGCTACCTGCCCACCATTGTCAAACACTATCTGGATCAAGGTAGTCATAACATGCATTGTGCATCATACTTTGTTTTCCAAAACCACTGCTGGATCTTTCAATCTATCACACAACTCATGGAAGGGGGCAAATGAAAATTGCATGCAGCGAGAAAGAAATACCACAAAAGCATGCAGAAAATCGCGAAATTGGGGGTGCTAGCTGAGTTTTTGCCACAACTAGCCGAGTTACAAGCGATTTTCCGGGGAGTTTTATTGTGAAAAATTGGCCATTTTTCAACATAGATGTGGCTTGTGAGTCCTGTGCCTAGTTTTCGTTTGACAGAAGTACTTGCCAATTTTCACCGAGTTTTCGATCTATGTTTCAAACCATAGTTCTAAAAATCGCGATTACTCGGACGATAATCGCGATAAATCATTTTTCACATGCAAAACGATTTATCTTTCCATAAATCTTGATTTATTTATTGCCGATAAATCGGCGATTTCCGGCGCTAAATAACTTGAAAAATTGTGGAAAATTGTGTGAAAAATCTTGGAAAATTGCTCCATTTCCTCTTGTTTGAATCATTTTTTGCTTCTGTGATTTTTTCTCCTGTTTTCTTCTGCTCGAATCGTTTTTTGCTTCTGCGACTTGTATTTCCTCCATTTCGACTCACGCAGGAGGGCATTCGACATGGTTTTGTGGGCATTCGACTTGGTTTCGAGGGCACGTAAATACACAGTGCATTCCTCGTGGTTTCCAGATCTATTTTCTAGCAACTCGTGACCATTTTGTGGCCAGTTCATGGCCCTAGCAGGGTGAATATTACAATATTTATTTAATATATTAATTCGTTTTAATAGTTAATAGTTAATAGTTAATACTTATAGTTATTATTTATTTCGTGGCTAGTTTGTGGCCAGTTTGTGGCCTATAACTTTACACTAAATAGTTAATACTTAATATTATTTATATAATATATTAATTTGTTTTGTTGTTTTGGATATATTTAATAATTAATATATTACAATTTTTTTTAATAGTTATAGTATATACAACTTATACAGTATACTGTATATTGTATACATTTATATAAAATACATTATTTAATTTTATACGTTTTGTATATACTGTACATTATTATAAATTTATAGTTACCTGTATAGTATACACTATAAAATTATAATAGTATATTGTACAACGATTTAACATTTAACATCAATTAACATTGTAATAGTATAATAGTATACTGTACAGAGTCAATTCTCGCATCATTTAACATTGTTTTTACATTTAATTTAAGTATATTTTATGAATTTAAATGTTTTTAAAAGGAGCGATAAAGTTGCCGATTAATGCTGATAAATTGCCAATTCCTGATTTCCGAGTCAAAATTTGTCCTGCCGATTAATCGCCGATAACAATTTTTTGAACTATGATTCAAACCAAAGATGTTGATGCTACATACTTTTAGATAGAACTGTTTGGGTTACCACTAGTACATATGGCTGTACGGGTTAATCTAGATCTGGCCTAAAAATCTCACTAGTACATATGGCTGTATGGGTTAATCAAGATCTGGCCTAAAAATCTCACTAGTACATATGTCTGTGACTAAACCCCATATGCATGTTCGTACGATGTTATGAGGAGAGTAAAACTCATGTATACACCTTTTTTTGCATACATCAGTTTTACTTCCCTATAATTGAACTTTTCAGCTGGTAAAGGCAGCAAGGATGTGCAGTTCAACAATACCATGATACAATAAACAACAATAGCCATTGGAAACTACAATACATAAGGAAAATGCATAGAGTCAGGTCTCTTAGGGTGCCAATGGTGGCTAAAATAATTCTCAATATAATGTATGTTAGTGCTAGCTCTGTATGGCTAGGGTAATGCATAGCTTGGGGTCATTGAATGACATCTAACATAGAAGCATATAAAAGGAAGTGTGCCATGTAGGAATATGCGGTGGAGGGTATAGATAGTGAAGAAATTTAAATAGGGATTACCCAGAGCAGACCAGAAATGGTCGAGAATCAATATTCAAAATGCAACCTTGTTAAAGTGTACCCAAAATGAATAGTGTTGGAAGTATTAAGGTTGTACCTTAACCTGCAAGACAGTTGGGAAGAGCCTTCCCCCCTCCCCATACCCAACATAATTTTCGAGATAGAAAATTCATTTCAGGAATCTAGTGACACTAGATTTAAGCATAGTGAATTTATGGTACATACAGAAACCCATGGCTGAATGGTGATCAAAAGGTCTTGTTTTAGGGGCTGGCTAGAGTTGATGAGGAATTTTGCAAATGAAGAGGGGCTTTAATCTTCTTCAAAAAAATTACAACTGTGAGAATATCATGTAGCAGACAATTTATTTAAATACCTTGTCCTGGGTTCCACAATATACAAAATTGATGGAGAGGCGGTGGCAGGCGGTCATAATCCCTATTTTGCATTGCATCAAGAGTTACCAATGATTTGAGATGAAGATCAAATTTGAGAATTTCCCAACACTTGCGGCTCCCTAACTTTGAATAAAGTTGCAGTTTTACAGTAAAACCTTATGACATTATGCATTTTAATTACTGCATCACCGTCCAAAGTTTCTCATGCTGGCATTAATACATTTTAGATTAAGACACGAAAAATTGAAGGTATTTGAGGTACACTGGGAGAACTTTTAAGGTATGGTGCAAGCTGCCTTGTACTGAACTGTAGAATATAAGTGCTAAAGTGGACTCTGCCTTGGTATTGCAGTTTTTAGGATCATTGTGGTCTCAAAATTGAATGTACAAGTAATGTAAGAATTATCCTTGATCTTTTGTTTCCAAAAGCCTAAATATCTAGTTGAACAAACCTTTTTCTAAATTCATATTATCTAATATGCTACTAGTAATCTGAGTTTGATGTAGCAGTTTCAAGCATAATAAGAATAGGATTAATTTTTTGTTTCATATTAGAGCATTGTGTACAGGAGCTTCACTAAGTGCCAATCATATTTCAATGTGTAGGTGCTGACCAACTAGCAGATGATGTGAGAGCCACATGTGCCAGATTATTGTTTACTAAGCTTGATATTCTTAATTCAGAAATTGTTTCAGAAATTGAGGTGAGGCCGTCAAAATTGAATGTCATTTTTTACAAATCAATTTATGTTGTCTTATTATTTGAAATATGCAGGCTAAAGTTGGGCAGGTTATATTTTAAGTCATTTGTTTAAGCTTTCTATTCTTTGCAGAAACCAAAGAAGGATGGTTACTTCTCATATATCTAATTCATCTATTTCTTCTGTCTTGGTTTTCTCCTAGTTAAAGACATGAAATGTATCTCCTGACTTTCATTTTACAGGCTTCTGTTTTATTCAGGGTTACTTACTTCTCATATATCTAATTCATCTATTTCTTCTGTCTTGATTTTCTCCTAGTTAAAGACATGAAATGTATCTCCTGACTTTCATTTTACAGGCTTCTGTTTTATTCAGGGTTACTTACTTGTCTAGAAACAGCAATAAGAGTAGTAAGAATTTTCTAGTGGAAAAGAGTCTCTTCCTCCGAGAAGGAGAACGCTGGTTTTACAAGGAAAAGCTACCTCTTACAACTCAGATGGCATCAACAAACTCCAATTTTATTCAGGCTGAACTTGCTAGAAAAGCTTATAATTCTAAAAGGCCACTACCAAATGTAAAATCAAGGAAAAAATAGTCCTTATTTTAGCACACTTGGATAGCAACTGTGCAAAGCTGTACAACCCTTGTATAGGAAGTAAGGTCTGACAAAGCTTTTTATTTTGTTTGTTAGTACTTTTTTTCTAATCATTCTAGAGTTATTTTGGTTTTGGAAAGTCCAACGTATGCATCAATAGAAAAGTAACATAAAACATCATCCATTTGAATAGTCTGCAGAATGTGTGACTTTGTAATATAAAAGTTTAAATGTTGTATCCTTTACGCATAAACTTTCTATCTAGTGAATAGTTAAAGGAAAGTCGACCCTTCTACCACATATTGCCCCAGAAGTCCTCCCAAGCAAATTTCAAGACTAAAAAGCACCATCTCTCTATGAAGAATCTTAAGGAAAAATGTATCATTATAATTGCAGAAAAAACTTTAGAAGAACATATTTGAATTACAATTATAGGTCTTTGATGTAGCTTTTGAAAGGAGAATTGTTCCTGTTCATAAACCCAGAAATTGGATAAAAATAGACTTTCTTGTTCATCTTCAATGACAGAGTTTGAAGGAGCATGACACACTGAAGAGTACAACTTGAAATCAAATTTATAGTTGTAATATTATGCAACCATCGTCTGATATTTGGAGATACAAGGGGTACACATCAAGAAGGAAGAGATACTGAAAGATGGTTTGTGTAAGTATGTTCCCTTATAAACATTGTACTTCCTAACAAAATAATGGTTGTAAATTCCATGATTGCAAATGAGGGATGTTATCTCCATTAAAATAGCCGTGATGAAGGGTGCATCCTTTATGGGTTATTAAAGGTTGATTTGAGGCAAATTCAAATATAATTATAAGTATTGGATTAAATTCCAAGATTGCAAATGAGGGATGTCATCCCCATTTAAATAGCTGTGATGAAAGGTGCATCTTTGTGGGTTATTAAAGGTTGATTTGAGGCAAATCCAAATATTACAAAACCCAGACTATTAAGGAATTGAATTTACTAAGGCCACATGTTGGCCACCTCTCAAAAGACAATGGCCATGAACAAGTCTCAAAGGTGAACATGATCTGACTATGATGTTGTAAGGGCAGGCAATGAAGATCAAGAAAGATGCTTCAAACAAGGTAGATTATAGCGATGGACACAAATGCTTCTTTTAAGTTACAATTACAGATTAGACAAGATCTCCATAACTAATGCATGCAACAACGATGGTCATCTAATCACTTCCAGTGACTTTTGTTATGATTATGTAGACCTGTCATAATCATGTAGGAAGGATGCAAAGTACCCCTAAAGTTAATGCCAATATAGGAGATACTACCACATTAATCAAGAAATCTTTGGCATGAGAGACGACGATAAAAAAACTGCATGTTGAAGTTAAAGAGTGATCTTCAAATTTGCTTTGAAGGGAAGCGTGTTGAAGATCAACACAAAAGCACTCCAAGCAAACAAACATTGCTCACCAAGACCCTTTTGGGCAAGATGATCGAGAGCTTAACAAATGCTCCAAACATCACACAATGCAATGGTTTTCATCAATAATAATGATACCATAAAATGTAATGAAGAGGGGTCTACTGCAAAGGTCAAATTATTCACTTCTACAAAAAGTGGGAATTACTCCTTTTTTGGGTTCAATTTCACGTCAGAAATCGGCCTTTTTGGGTGTATTTCGTCGTGTTTCTTTCATGAAATCGTGTCGAAAATCATGGCACAAATGAGATGCGATTAGACATTTTTAGTTGTGTTAAGTTAGCATCACTTTAGCACCACTTTTGTGCTGCATTTGCATATGCTTTGGGCCACCTAGTAATGACGCAAAACCCAAAACATTATCACAAAGTATGGTGTAAATGTGATGCAAAAATCATTCGATAAACTTTTTTAAAAAGTGTATAATTAATCGCAATTACAGATGGTATAATTACAAATAATTATGCTCTATATTTTTTAATTATTTACAAAAAATTAAACATTATATATTAAAATGTTATTTACATTGTATTATCACTGAGAATTTGTAAAAAATCCAAAATATTATTATTAATATTAGAAAAGATAATGTTTCAATTCAAAACATGTTTTTCAATAATATATAACAATTTAATTCTAAGGGAGCACTAAGAGGCCCCTTCCAAATTATAAAACAAATAGATGTAAAATTATATCCTAAATATTTCAGTGATCGGTTTGTCTCCCTCATCACAATCTCCCTGCTCTTTTTGGACCTGATCTTGATTCTCACCATCCTTTTCATTGTCGTTATCACCCTCTTCATTGTCGTCATCATCCTCGTTCTTCTCAACATCCTCTTCGTCCTCCCAATTTTTTTAATTCTGACAAAAATTAATGATAAAATGTAAAAAGTGTTTAATTTAAATTTATGATTACCATGTATAACTAGTTCAACACTACATATCTTACCAATACAAACTGATTATCTTGGGTCCACTGATTAAAGGCTTTTGTGTTTCATCTCAAGTCTTTTAATGTTGCACACATTTTTTTGTTGCGTGCATCTTCTAACACTATTTGTAGAAATATAATTATATGATAAAATTACATATATTAATATTTTTAAATAAAAACAAAACAACTTAACTATGTAAATAGTTTATATAGATCTTACAAATTTATTATTGGTCTCTTCTAAGTTCTGTTAGCCCAAACAATGAGTCACCAACTTTTTTCGGTCTGTAGCTTCATAGCCCTCGAACATATTAGTTTTGATACTTGCATCGATTGCAATATGTATTAAATATTCAATCAATCATAAATGTTATATAATTACTATTTTATTCTGATCGTAGGCCATATTTGTCTTTTATAAGACATGAATGGTGATTGAACAACATAAAATATCAAATTAAAGATATTATGTTTATCAACCAGAGGGCAATGCTCTAAATAGTTCTCTTTAGAGTGCAAAGGTAAACATATATCTTACTTTCATTGACTAAAATGTAACCCGATTAATGTCTTCTACTAGCCATTTGTCACACAAATCGAACCAAGTGTCTTTCTCTGTTTCGGGAGATTGAAGTTGTCTCCTCTCGTCATCTTTGTTTCCTTGGTAGTGAACCTACAAAGTATAAATATAAATGCTTATTTAAAAACAACACATTTTTTATTATTAAAAGTTGTATTCACACAACATAATTGTCCTCGAATTCTTCTTGTTTCTCCTAAACCCTTGTGCAAATTTTCTAATTAGCTTTGGGTTGTAGTGGATTTTTTCGAACTCGGTGAAAGTTATATCGACCAAAGTTATTTGTCTCTCAAATAGGATTTGCAGCCACTCTAGATGACAATATGAATGAATCAATATTCGTGTTTGATCAACTTTTTTTTAAATACCTGCAACCACAAAAATTGAAATCACTAAAGATGACATATTAAATAAATTTAAAACAACTTAAGCTAATACAATAATAAATTGAAATCAAACAAATTATTCTAGCTTAAATAAAATATTAAAATACTTGCTTGTTCTCAATATCCATTAATATCATCATGTCATCATTTACATAGTTTGCGGTCCCCTTGCAACCAATGTTTATACTTACTACAAACAAGATGAAAGGATCTATCAACGCTTGTTGTTGGAGGAGGCGAGAGTGCGTTGTCATCCCTCCTTAATCCACTAAGGTATTGATCATTCATACTTTTTGGGGTAGTCTTTTGCCGTTTTACTTTTTAATTTTTTAATTACCGACATGCTGAGAGGGCTTTGCCTCTGACGAGGATTTGCAAAAAAAATGTTGAGTCATTATAAAATAATCAATTAAAATCATTCTAAATAATAAATGAAGACTATATACCTTTGCGCAGACGACTCCCTCATCCTCATGTCAGTCAATATGAGATGTAAACATGTCATAATCAAGTCGTATTATAATTGTTCAATTATAAGTTATGTTTTAATATTTAAAACTAAACTACAAGTTTATACATCCGTGTAGGGGACTCCTTGGGAGAAGACGGAGGACGTCTACTTGTTCCACCATCGTCATTCTCTCATTGGTCTATATACGAAATAGACATGTGATACACAAGTGATATTAAAATTGTTCGATGAAATTAAATATTTTTTTAATTAAAAAATCAATCATAAATCTATACTTCCATTCTAAGTCCCTAGAGGTTGAGGGACATCCACTCATACGAATGTGACAGTCTCCGTTAGACAACTCATGGAGGCGTTTATAAGTAGTAGACTTGTCATTATGAAGATGTATAATTATAATTTTGAAATGTGAAACATATTATTAAATTACAAAATACAGAATAAACATATACCTCCGTAATGGGCATGTAGAGGTCAATAAATGTCGACTTATTAAAAAATGTTGAGGTGACACATGGGCTTCGTTAGAATCCTCATCCATGTCATATTGTGCCGAAGCATGATATCTAGTGCAACCACATATGAAGGCATCAAACGTCTTTCTGAATAAATTGTGTTCTCTCTAATATCAAAACCAAAATGATAGAATGCATCGATTTTAAGATATTTACAAATTTTGCTGCAAAAAAAAACACAAATGGATTTGATAGGAAAAACTGTGATTTCAAAAATCATCATGTTACTAAGAAAATAACATAGAGATAATGTTGTTTATAATCAGATTCAATTTAATACCT
This sequence comes from Taxus chinensis, assembly GCA_019776745.2. Lineage (NCBI taxonomy): Eukaryota > Viridiplantae > Streptophyta > Pinopsida > Cupressales > Taxaceae > Taxus > Taxus chinensis. The sequence goes on along the minus strand of CM034147.1, from coordinate 909,954,438 downwards.
TATTCAATAAGTGATTGTTGTTTGTAGTATTAGTTAGGTGTTATTGCCAACCTTAACACTCTAAATTCAACCTTAACACTTCACCTTTCCACCTAAGAATTTTAAAAGCATGTGTGTAACTTTGTAAGAGTAGGAGCAAGAGAAAAGAAGTGACACAAGTGGCCAAACTCAAATGGACATGAAGAGCCACATGAAAAGAGGTATAAACCAACTCCTACGACTCAATTTAGAAGCATTGAATATTGGGTTAAAGTTAGAAAGATATTTTGTAATATTTTTGTGTCATTTATGGCATTAAATACCTTCACAATGGTATGTAGGATGAGAAAATTAAAAAGGGGCAAGAAGTCTTTTGTGTGCCATATTTGTGTAAATGTGATAAGTGTATTTGGTTGAAAATTATGGCATGGTAAGAATTTTGTGATATAGAAAAAGTCATGGGAAGGGACAAGTGTCACTTTCCTATTTGGTAAGAGGGTTCAAGGTTTCCCTATAAGTAAAGGAGAATCCATACACCTACTACTTTTGGTGATTCCAAAACTGGATTTTTGAAAACTCAATTAGAGAAAAGAGGAACTAAGGAGGAGATCTCAGGATTTTGAAGTAGTACACATTCTATGATTGGTTTAAGCAAGCAAGGATTGGAGATAGGATCTCTCATATTTCAATTTTGTATTTCCTATTTTTTTGTTATCTTGTATAGTTAAAGAGTTACAATATCAAAAACCATTAAATATTATTGAATGTGTGATTCCTTTGTAGTGTACTTGTGATTTCATCATACTTAGTTGAAAAATGGCTAAGGGAGGTCATAATCCCCATGAATTATGCTTCCCATTCCCCATTTTCAACATTATTTCAAATACTGAGGGTCTTTAGGGTTTTACACAATTTACCCTACTATTTACATAATTTATCCTATGGTTTTTAAAATTTATTTAGGGTTTAATAATTTTCCATCAAATATATCCTACAATTTACACAATTTCTCCTAAGATTTGCATTTTACTTATTAGGGTTCATATTTATGATTAACCAAATTTAAATGAAAAGCTACATATCTATAATATAGGTTTGTCACATACTCTTCTTCTTCCGATAGAGGGTTTTCTTGCCTTGAAGGTTTTAGTCTTGCTCTATGTCTATATCAGTTTTTTTTCTTTTGTTGTCCTTTGTGCCGACTTTATTCCTTTCTCATCTTCCTTTTTGTTGTCTTTTTCTTTTTCCTCTCCCTTTTTCCTATCTTTTGTTTTTCTTCTACTAGAGTTCTCCTCTCCTCTCCATTCTATCTTTCTTCTTTCCTCTCATCATTAAAATGAAATGAAATAAAGTAGGAGGGCCTTTTTACAACCCACTTTATGTTTTTGTAAGTTATAGGTGGGCGTGGCACAAATGTAGCGTAAATGTGATTCAAACTTGTGTCACATTTACACCACAACTACCATTTTTATTTAAAATAATAAAAAACCTTAATTCTCACAAATATTAATGTGTGTGAGTATATTTAAATTAACATTTGTAAATAATATTAATGTGAATGTATGTGCATGTTCAGTTGTGATAACAACTCACAATAAAGATTGAGAGATATTATAGAAAATAAAAAGGTAAGGTGGTTTGAGTGACTCTAGGAATTCACTGATAAGACTATCTTCACATTATTAGGAGGTCAATAAGCCTATTTATATGCAAACTATCATGTTTGAGTAAATGATAAAAATTGAAGTGATTAAAATCGTGTATAATCTCTACAAAAAATATCATAATTTCATTCATACTCTCTAGACTTTTTCTATAACAATCACTATTGATTGACATAATAAGGAAATCTAACCAAAGAGCGCGTGCGCACACACACACACACGCCTTTGTATGTTAGTATTTACATATGGAGATATATAGATAACTATATGTATGCATAAATTATATCTATCAAAATATAATATAAGTGCTCCCACCCTATTTCTCTTCTAGAGTTATGTATAAAATAGTACCTAAAGCCATATAGATATACATAACTCAAGAAAAGGAAACCATGTATGAATATATAGAAAAATATTTCTTATTTTCATAGCTTAAATCCATGATCTCCTAGTGGTCCATTCAATTCCTCAAGTCTTTTAATATTTTGTGTTATGCATCTGCAATGACCATATAGGGATCATAGTATAAAGGAGTTTAGAAGGATAAAGACTAAAAATGAAAATCAAGGGAAATGAGTGAGACACTCCTCTAGCACAAGGTTAAATTTTTCGGTTGACCCTACTTGGCGATGATTTTTTCTATGACAATTATGTATCCAAACACAATTGAATGATTATGTTAATAGAAAGACCACTGCGATTTCGGTTTCATCCTAATTGGTATAAGGGTCATGGTGTATTGGAGTTATATGATACCACAAATAAATTATACCATTCGATATGAGATTAATTGTTTGAATGAATGATGATTTCAAAATTGTAGAAGAAATTTTATGATGTACTTACAGACATATCCCACAAAATGTAGTAAGCCGTATTTTAAGAAATATAATATAATTGATTTTTTGGGTATTACGAAGCCACATAAGAGGAGAGGGGAAGGTCAAGAAAATTAACAAAATCTTGCAAGCAATTAACAATTTGGTCGAAGGTGGAATGTTTTCGTTATGATGTCAATCTCCTTGGTATTGTGAATCCAAAAAGGAGAAGGGAAGGTCGAAGAAACAAACCCACTCATCTCATAATATAACCAACCAGTATGCTAGTAACCATGCCTATCAGTGCAAATATAACTAACATATATTTTAAACCCTAATAAAAAGGTTGTTTGATTTTGAATAGGAAGAAGCTAATTTTGCTACATATGACTATGCGACATTTTAGTTCAAGGGCCTAAACATTACCATATGAAAAATATGGTTATTTCTAACCTTTTAATAAAAAAATCAATTCAAATTAACTTAATATTAAAATCATATAGATATCACAATATTTGAAATAACACAATCACATGTTTATCCCTACATAATGAAAGTAAAAAAAACCCTAAGGAAAGGTGCTCATACCCAAATGTTCAATCCTCATCCAAGTATAAATCAACTCAATAACACCAATTTATATATACATTAAATCAAATGATATCCCTAAGAGGGTTAAACTAGTATGAAGCTAGATTCTCAACACCTTGTATAAACACACTTCCCATAATGAATTAACAATGAAGGATAGTCAAAAGGCTCAACACAAACAATGCTAACACTAATGCAATTATATGACTCTTATAATTATGAAAATTATACTTTCACACAACTTTATAAGAGAGATAATCAGTCTAAGAAGGATACCACAGTTAATGCAACCATCATAATCTTGTAGGAAAAAAGTAGGACACACACACACACACACACACACACACACACACACACACACACACACACACACACACACACACACACACACATAGTCACAATAATAATAATGTCATATTACAACCCATGGGCAACATCTAACACAGTAAATATCTAACACCTTTATCATTTTTTCATAGAATAATATTACAAGGACATTCATTTCACTAAAGTAGAGGTGGTGGTATTCCTTAATTTCTTTAACGAACTCATACCAAGATTGCCCTGATCTAGGGGTACATTTCTCTAAAGGATATAAAATATGTATATGCAGTGTAGAAGGTAAAGAGAAATACCCTACAAAAGAATGTCTTAAAGGAGTGGTGGAGGACTATTGAACATTACAATATGTTGTTCCAGTGGATCTTTTATGAGGTTGTTGAAGTGTTACATGTGGTGATGGTCGAGGTGATGTTGAAGGTGACTCTGGTGGTGGTGCAAGGGATGGTAGACGATCCTCGTCAGAATGAAAATATAGTGATGTTCCATAATAGATTTTTTTTCAATTTTAAAAAATTCATCTGTTCATCAAATTAGACAAAATATCATCATCTTCTTCAATTTTTTAAAAATCATATATATACTTTGAAAGAAAAAATATTTTATATAACATGAAAAAATATAACATTAGATGTTTTCTATATACTATAAGAACCCAATTGTGACAAAAAATGGGTTTCAAAAAACCTATAAACATACATACACATATATATTAAACATCAATGCCAAACTTTTTTCTCAATCTTGTTAGTGTTGCTTTTCCTTTAAAACTATAGTTAATTAGAAGCTCTTCACCAACTTTTAGATTTTTTATTGCTTCCACCATGACATAAATAGATAAAATTGGCCCTTTCATTTCATCCTCTTTGTCATTGCTACACTATAAATTGACAATTGGGAGATAAAAGACATGTGAACACTCATGTTGGTACTATTAATGAAACCAAAAATATTTTTAAATGCAGAAGGGACATCCATCAATGTATAGATACAACCATACATACTACGAGTTTTTTCCAAAGTTGTATGAATATGCTCTTCTATGCATTGATTTTGCATTACAACACATGCCATATCTTGACATACTGACTTTGTAGCATTCATCACATAAGTACTAATATGTACAAACCAATACATTGGGCCATACAAATGGTAATATTGGTAAGACCAAGTGAACATTGAGTAGTAGACCCAATGATTAACTAATCATCAACCTCTTTAACTCTTTAACACATTTTCATTGGGAATAGTATCCCCTACCAAATTCATATTGTCTTTATAGATTGCCTTCAATTTCCATACTATCTACATATGAGTGTGTAGACGATTCTAGGATTGGTAAAGAGAAAATTGAATTCTCAGACACTAACAGATCTATAACAATAAGGACAATTTAATTATTTTACAAATATTGACTAAAACCGAATAATAATAAGAAAATTGTAATATTTTCTTCAAAAACTTACGCAAAATATGGTTCCATATTTATCATCTTTGGATTTATCTTCCTCATTAATTTGGTCTAATTTCATAATTCATAAAATTGAAAATTCTTGTATGTTCCATCAAATTAGACATAATTAGATGATTCTAACTTTTTTTTTCATGTGAAAATCACCAAAGTAAAACTGATTTCAAAATCTTCCAACTTCAACACATTTCATTCTTGCTACCATACTTTCATCTTGTGCTCTAGGAACATTCAATTTATGGACATATTGAGAATCTTTATAATTGCCTTCAATTTCCATAATGTCTATGTATGAAAATGTGGTAGCATAGACACATTTTGGGGCAAATGGCCAATGCGGTGAAGATTGCAAAAATTGAATTTTCAAAGGTTGACATATCTACTTTTTCCAACAAATGCAATTAGCAGCATAATTTCATTCTTTTCACAAATATTAACCAAAATTGCAAAACATAATAATAAGAAAATTACACTTGTAATATCATTATTTTACAAAAAAATTGTGGAAGCCAAAAGGCACGTTTTGAAAAAATGTTTGGAATAGATTTGGTCTCTAATGATTACAAAATATGATGGTTTACATATTTCCATAATTTTTACTATTTTGTTCTGATTTCTCTTATTTGTCATACTCAATTTTGCCAAATTTCATATTTTTGACATCCATCAAAGCATTTAGAAATTTTGATCAAGTTCCTTGTCAAATTGCTTAATAGATAACAATGTTTTGTTTGCCAGAGGCATCCAAATCTGAGGCCATCATGCGAGAAACCGAGGACGACGGCACAAACCATTTTCAAACAATGCTTTCATGAAATGCAACCACAAAGTGGCCCTCTCAAACCCTTGTGATCATTTACCTTTTCTACCATACTCTTTCCTGTTATTCCACCATTAGATAGCCAGAATACGTGGATCGCTCCTTCAAAGACATTCCTAAATAAAGGAATCATTGAAAACCTGTAGACATTACCCCGGTATGGACATCATGGAGAAGATGACTATTATCATATGCTTGTAGATTGCAATTTGCCCAGTGCTAGATATGTATGCTCAAATGTGGTAACATTAACAAGGCACATCTGAGTTTTGGAAAAAATGACTTTCTCTTCAATAGCTGAAAGAAATGCATTGAAATGGATTGTCAATGCTTGAGAGATATGCACAAAATGGGTTTTTGAAAAAGGCCTTGGAATTTTTCCAGGCTAAATATCAATTGGAGTCAACATAAAATTGACCCCATGGGAATTACATCTTTATAGATTCTCACAAGCCTTATACTACCTATGTGTCATGATGGAGAGACACTATTAGAACATCCTGCATATACATTCATCATAACATAATGGGAATCTAATTTTTACCTTTCCGTTGTAGTTACAAGTTCCCTTGTACGTCAACATATGTAAAATTGTGGAAGCATGCAAAAGGCACTAATTTTTGTGAACTACTTGAAAAAATGCCCAGTGACTGAACAAATTTAATCTCATGGACTGTAATGATTGCAAGATATGCACAAAACACGAGTGTGTTCAAATACCTTTGGGACAAAATCTTAGGAAATCACATTTGTGAGATTTAAAACCCATCAGACTCCACAACCTTTTTCACCTTGAAGGATACTCCCATGATTTTCTTATGCCAAAATGGAAGTTTTAGAACAGCATGTATGGACATCCATCAACAGAGCATATTGGAAAGTGACCTTTTGTCAAATGTTTTTTTGTTGTAGATTTCTATTCTTTTTTAAAAAAACTATTTGCCAATAATAAAAAAAAAACAAATGCTATAATACTATATTAATAAATTTCTAAGTTACAACTTGCCATAATTCCATTTCGAGATAATCAACTAGAGAAACAACTTGATTATTAAAATCAGTACAATTGGGTCCTCCTAGGGATTAAATTTATATTAAAGTTATTAGTTGGATGTTTTTGAACAACTGAATGGATTGCATTCAATGAGCTTTTGAACAATGTAATAGAAAATTGATCAGTCAAGTTTTGTAATCTTTGGTGGAGAAACATGGTTGGGAGAGCAACATATCATAATGAAGAATTATTTTCCTCATTTTTGTCGACATTTCCATGTTACATCTCAGAGATTGATATGGGGTGTGTGGCTGCGAAATCAGGGTTAGTATGCAAAAGTTAATTTATAAATTTCATTTTGACATGATAATTATATAATATATTTGTTAATGTTGTTTCATTGTGAGAGAAGGGCATTGGGTTGAGTGTAAGCCCTTCTCTTAGAGACCAAGAAAACACATTCACACAACCACCACAATGTTTAATTGGAATTTTGATGATAAAGTTTATAGTTTCCTCAAGATAGCTAGCATGTCAAAGAATGTCAAACATAGTAGACATAATGATCAATTATAACATAATGTCATACAAGTATTTACAACCCTCATTCACATTATGATCAAGGACATGGAAATTCATCAAACCATAATGGAAAGATGTTTTTTGTTAAATGTAGTTGTAGGTGATTTGGTAGACATGTATGGAAAAAGTAGAATCATACACAAGGCACTTAAACTATTCGGCAATTTTTTCAGGCGATGAGATGTGATATTGTGCATTACAATGAATGAAGGATATGCACAAGGACATCCATCAAAGCATGATGGAGCGATTCATTATTTAGACATGAAATATTTGAAAAAATGTCTTGAATGAGATGCAGATCCTATGGACTGTCAATGAATACATGATATGCAAAAAATGGTTTTGCTGAAAAAGACCCTTGAAACTTTCAAGAAAATGCATTTGGCATGTGTAAAGCTAGAGTCCACAACCTTTCTGACATACTCAAAGCCCATGCCAAAATGGGAACTTTAGTTTAGGGTATGGACATCTATCAAAATATAATGGAAATTATTTTTTTGTCGAATGTTATAGTTGTTAATGCTCGTGTAGATATGTATAAATTTTTGTAAGCATACACAAAGCACAAACTGTTTGACAAACTGAACTCAAGGATATGTGGTCTCATGGAATGCATTTATTTAATTTGTTTTATCGACAAAATGAATTGAAGATATGTGGTCTCATGGAATGCATTTTTTAATTTGTTTTATTGAAATCAAAATAAAATCACAAGCTAACTTCAACTTGATATCACTCATTTACAAAAAATTAAGTGAAAATTCAAAATAAAATTACCTTTTCTTCTACACAACAGGAAAACACTGGGTCTTTGAGCTCCTTTTCCTTCTTCTCAAGAAGTGAAAATGATGTTTGGTAGTGAAAATGACAACCACCTAGGGATTAAATAGGCAATGTGGGGTCACACGGTCAAAAAACAACGTAATGTGATTGTGGCACAATTATGTGACGTAACATTTGCATCACATTTCCGGCACTATTATCATGCTACATTTGTGGTAGTCAGTATTTCCTTTTTAAAACTTAAAAAAGAAAAAAAATGAAATACAAATCAATGCGAAATCGACACAAATTTTGACGTTTTTAGCACTATATGTAGTAGTGATTAAATAAAAGGATCATCTACCATGAAAAATCAATGATTATGCACTATTAAAATACTAAATAATATGATCTCCTCAAGACAAGAAGACATATGGCGCCATGGAAAATCATCAATCCTTCCAAAATCATAGAGTAAAGAAATGTATCAATTACCCTAATAAAAGGTAGAGCTGAATAGAATCTTCAAAATCCCTATCTTTAGACAACTTATGCAATAATCAAAGGATATTCTACCATGAAAACTTGACGATTCTACACTCTTAAGATACTAAATAATATGATCTCTTAAACACAAGAGGAGATATGTTGCCATGGAAAAACATCAATCCATCCACAATCACTGAGTAGAGAGATGTTTCAATTACCCTAAGAAAAGTTATAGTTGTATAGAATCTTAAAAAGTCCCAACTTTAGCCAACTTCTACAAATTCCAACATTTTTAGCACTATATGTAGTAGTGAATAAATCATAGGATCATCTACCATGATAACTTAACGATAACCCACTCTTAAGATATTAAATAATATGATCTTCTTAAGAAAATGGACATATGTCACCATGACATATCATTAATCCATCTACAATCATAAAGTATAGAAATGTTTCAATTATCCTAAAACAGTTAGAGCTGAATAGAATCTTCAAAAGCCCCATCTTTAGCCAAATTTTTAATAATTCAATTGTTAATCTAATACTAGAAATCACACTTGAGTTGTGTAATGGAGATGTCGATAGGGAGGCATATAATAAGTTGAAGGAGTGAAGGTCAAACAATGGAGGAGAAAGAGGGGTGCAATAAATGGAATGAAAGATGTTAGAATGTTGTTCAAAAATTGAGAGGAGGCTCTAAATGAAAAATGCAACAGTAACTCAAGGTGAAGTAAACTAAGAGAAATGAAATACAATATGCATACTAATAATATCTCCACCCCATAATAAGAGAGGACTAGGTGGATGCATTCACAACCTCCTTCACCACCATATATAGATAGGGAAGCTTACAAATGTTTCAATCCCTTCCACTTTTTTCATTCCTACCAAACCCTCTAGCTCATCCTACACAACTATGAACATGAATTAGTTCTCGACTAAGAACAATGAAAGTAAAAACTTACAGAGAAAAATAAATAATAGTTGTGTAGTACCCAATCCACATGTTGGTAGTGGTGGTGGTGTCATTACACGCCAAAACACAACATTCCATTAGGCACGTTGATGTCATGGGTGGAGGGGTGGGCCTTAAAGGAACATCATGAAGCATATATGCCACATCACAAGATAACACGAGGACTTAATACAAATACACAAGATATTGTACACGAGGAAACTAAAAGGAACCATAACTAGATCGTACCAAGCCAAGAACATAGATGCTAATCAAACACCACGATCAATAAGATGAAAGCAATTCGCAAGAATAAATTTACATAAAATCTTTACAAAAAAATGAGCAACAATATCATATATTATTATGGAACTCAATGAAATACAATGAGAATGGGCCTTGCTTATATAAGCAATGAATAACAATCTAAGAACCAATCAAGGTCATAGATCAAGCCATAAATCATGGGAACAACTAGTCATCAAAGAACTAGTCAAGACCATAGATTTAGGAAAGAACTAGACATCAAGGATCTAGTCAATACCATAGATCAAAGAAAGAACTAGTCAATACCATAGATCAAGGAAATAACTATACCTAACAACTAGATAATATCCCCATAATATCTAAATAAATAAAAATAAATATGAACACACATAAGTGGGTGAGGATAAATACAATAAAAGTAAAAAAATTACTTAGGTAAACATGAGCTAAGGTAAATACCTACTCTAACACCCTCCCTCAAGTGAAGTTAGTGGCCAAAATAGAAGTGGCATGTCCACAGTTTGAGTCCCGACAACTAGGCCTGATGAGGTACTCATGTACAATATATCCATGAAGAAATATTGAACCAAAAGAAAGAAAGAATCCTTCTAGAAGGAAAGAGAAAGAAGAAGAAGAAGGAAGATGTTCTCACGAACACCCCCAAGAACAACTTTCGAAACCCCAAGCATTCCACACAACTTAAGGGTAGCGAGGTGATGCAAAAGCTTCGTAAAGATGTCTGCAACCTGCTACTAATTCGAAAGGTACTTCAAGCAAAGAACTCCATCCTGAATGTGCTGAAGAATGAAGTGGATGTGTATCTCAATATGCTTGGTCCGCTGGTGCTCAACTGGGTTGCGAGAAATGTGAATTGCACTTTGGTTGTCACACCAAAGTACATTCGGTGAATCCTGTGGGAATCCAAACTCTATCAATAAACTGGCGAAGCCAAAGAATATGTCAACTCATTGTAATTGTTGCCATGTACTCTACCTCTGAAGATGAAAGTGCAATAGCCTGTTGCTTTTTTACACGCGCCAAACAACTGGAGAAGAACCAAGACAGAAAAGATAGCCAGAAGTGGAACACCTGTCATCAATAGAACCTGCCAAATCTGAATTTGTATACCCAACTAACTAAGTAGAACCCATAGTGTAGTGTAGGCCAAAGTGGGAAGTGCCCTGCAAATAGAGCAAAATCCTTTTAGCAGCCTGCCAGTGACTACTATGAGAAGAATGTGCAAACCGAGATACAAGCCCTACTACAAATGAAATATCAGGGCGAGCATCAGTTAAGTACATGATACTCCCAACCAACTGCCTATACAACGTAGGATCACAAAGTGGTGTGGTACATGTGGAAGTACGAGTAACCCCATACTAAAAAAGAGATGGAATTGAATTGCAATCAACCATATCAAAGCGCCGAAGAAGATCATGGGTGTATTTTTGCTGACTCACATGAATCCCTGAATCTATCTGAGAAATCTGCAAACCAAGGAAATAATGTAATAACCCAAGATCTATCATATCAAATTCTGTAGAAAGAGCCCTCTAAATACTCTGAATGTGGGAAGAAGAGCTACCAATAAGTAACAGATCATCAACATACAAGACAAGTATCACAATATCCTCACCAAAATGCTGGAGATACACTGTATGATTGGAGTGGCAACGAACAAAACCAGTAGATAGAAGAAAAGAATCTATCTTCTCATACCAAGCTCGAGGGGCTTGTTTGAAACCGTAGAGAGACTTTCGGAGCCTACAAACAAGAGAAAAATCATGAACAAATCCAGTCAGCTGCTCCATGTATATTTCCTCTTATAGATATCCATGTAAGAAAGCACTCTTCACGTCCATCTAGTATATGGGCCACCCTTGTGATGCCGCAATAGTAAGTACAAGGCGTACATGATCCATCTTAGCAACAAGTATAAAAGTGTCAGAGTAATCAATACCTTCAACTTGTGAAAAATCCTTTGCAACAAGATGAGCCTTATACTTGTCAATGGACCCATCAGCTGCGTATTTGGTTCAGTATACCCACTTACATCTAACCATCTTTCTTCCTTTAGGAAGAGATACCAAATCCCAAGTATGATTCTTCATCAAAGAAGAATACTTAGCTGCCATCGCATTATCCCACTCATGTATCTCATGAGCCTTTGAAAAAGATTGTGGATCCTCAGAAACTACCTGATACAAAAGTCCAGAACCTGTAGAATGTGTGTGATGATGCCTAGTGGGTGGAAGATCCTATATGAAAGGTGTTGCCTCAAAAACTATAGTACGAGCCCACTTATGCATAGTGACAACATAAGTGGGAATAAGATCCTCAACGACATCTATGACCTCCTCATCAATCTCCTCAAAGAAAGGATCCTCAAGATGAGATGCAACTAATACCTTTTGAGAGGTGGAAGACTCAAGGTGAGACAATTTGAATTCTTCCCTAGTAAGTCTTTCACAAAATGTTTCTAACTTAGGCATTTTGAATGTGCCACCTAAGGCATCCATGCTAGAGAAAAATGTAGAAACAAAAATTTGGAATGGTCCTCTCAACTTGGATAGAATCAAGTAAACACACTTTTCATCTTTCTTATCTCTTCCACTCCCCTTCAACTGTGTCAACAAATGCTTGAACTTGATAAGATATTCTATAATTGTTGGAAAATCTTCAGGATTAAGAGAGGTGATCTCAATGTCAAGTTGCATGGCTCTCATATGATCCACCTTACCAAATGAATCCTCTAATTTCTCCCAAATTTTGAAAGGAGAGTCACATTTTTCAAAATGAAACAAAAAACTGTCACTTACATAATTTCCTATCAAACCCATACACTCATCAAATTTTCACTGGAACTGAAATTTCTCATATTCTCTAGTGAACACTAGTCGTTCTGAAGAAGTTAAAGCCCATAATCCTTTCCGCTTAATTATTGTTTCCATTCTTGGTTTCCATGTGTGGTAATTATGTGTTGTTAATGGCTCAACATGATCTAATGCATTAGTAGATAAAGACGTCATCCTCAAAAAATCATCGAAAGAAATGCAAGAACCAAGCAATGCAACAAGACCCCCAAACAATGCAAGAAGAGCCCCCCCAAATTTTGGCACTTTATAATGAGTGTGTTACAATATGGCACTTTATAATTATAGTGTGCTTTTCAAAATAAATATTTCCAATATAAAAAGCAAAAAAAACAAGCACTTTTGCAAAAAACAACACTCAAAACTGAGTTAGCGATCAAAAGTTACAAGTTTTTCAATATTATGCTCTACTATTTATTTTAGTTGCCACTTAAACAGAATAAAATGCTCTTGCCTTCACCACACAAATAAAATGAAAGGGGGTTGGAGTTAAGCACTTACTATTAGGAATCAAAATATTTAAGCCCTCATATGACCATACCATATGACCAAGGGCTAAGGATTTGGGTGTGTGCAACTTACTATTTTGGGATGTGCCGCTTGTTTTCGAGAAAGTCACATCCAACTGCTTCTTCTGTTAAAAACACTTTTTCTGGACTGTGCCGAAAATGACCTTCGCCGCCCAAAATAGAATTTTGTGGAATTTCCCGAAATAGCAAATCATGCACAGCCGCTCATGGTGGACCCCTGCTGAAAAGGAAAGAAACGTCTTTTCGAAAACCACCTACATGATGCCGACCGAGAATGCTACACCCGTAGAAATAAAAACCCAGATCCGATCTCAAAAACCCCAAAAAATGATTTGCTGGTTTTTCTTCCCAAATGACATGAATCCCGAGACAAACCAGCGCATTTCTCTGTAACCACCAAAAAAACCAAAAAAATGACTGCCTCCAGAAATGGCCGAGTCTATAGTCGATCTTAGGGTTTTCATGCCTTTTGGATCCAATGGTGGCCTCTGTTTTGCATAAAAACGCACGTAACAAAAAAATACAGACAAATCCTGAATATATGAATTTACAAAAAAAAAAATGCTTGTAAAACGAAACTTACAGACAGATGTCAACAACAATCACCTGCTCTGCTACCATAAAAGGAACGATAACCAAATCGCACCAAGCCAAGAAAACAAATGCTAATCAAACACCATGATCAATAAGATGAAAGCAATTCGCCAGAATAACTTTACATAAAACCTTTGCAAACAAATGAGCAACAATATCATATATTATTATGGAACTCAATGAAATACAATGAGAATGGGCCTTGCTTATATAGGCGAGGAATAAAAATCTAAGAACTGGTTAAGGTTGTAGATCAAACCATAAATCATGGGAAAAACTAATCATCAAAGAACTAGTCAAGACCATAGATTTAGGAAAGAACTAGACATCAAGGATCTAGTCAATACCATAGATCAAGGAAAGAACTATACATAACAACTAGATAATATCCCCCTAATATCTAAATAAATAAAAGGAAATATCCACACACATAAGTGGGTGAGGATAAATACAATAAAGGTAAATAAATTACCTAGGTGAACATGAGCTAAGGTAAATACCTACTCTAACAGAAACCAGTGGAAATGATGAAGTAGTTTCGACACCCAAAATATAATGGTCAATAGGCTAAGAGCCTTCTTAGGGACCCATGATAAATGGATTAAGCCTCAAGTAAGTTCCCCTGACATCCAAATTCTCCCTTACCTTCTAGGAAAATGGACCTCTATACTTGAAACATATTAGATGAATTCTAAATGCGTGGGTCGTGTGTGATGGACCGCATATTGACCATGCAAGTGGTGCCCACTGAAACACAACATTTAACCAGCCACATTCATGTTCTGGGTGGTGAGGTGAGCCCAATATAAGAGGGGAACATGTGGATGCATGCATATAGTCTTATTATCCACCACATGTAGATAAGAAATCATGTATATCGTTGAATCCCTCATGCTTCTATCATTTCTCACCACCTACCTAGAGAATAGAGAACATGTCTTCTCATCTAGATTTTTTGCAAGATATGCAACAAGAGAAGAATAGTTGTACATGACATGTGGATGACACATGAATGTTCGTACATCAACACGTTACATTATTATCCCACCTCAATCGTTGATGCACTATCTTTTGTCAATTTCAGGGACACTTTCCTAGTTGTAGGTGTAGACACAAAATTATGCACTTGGGTACATTTCTAGGTCCATAAACACTTACTAGCATTCATATGATTCCTAAGCAAGAAAACTAGTAATTGCTGACAACCTTGGGCCTTTTGTCTTTCTTTCTTTCTTTTTATTTGGTCTTTCATACCCCACAACCCATTCAAAACTTTATTGCCTATCTTTTTATGACTTCGGACACCAACGCCTAGCCAGGACGCTAGCACCCTCGTCCCCTCTAGGCGCCCCTGACCTCTCTCCACCTCAATTGCTCTGTTTGGGCATATTTTATCTTTAGGGCATCTTATTTTCTTATGGGTTGGCCTTCCAGTTGTCAATTACGAATTTCAAACAAGGGAATCATATAAATACATAGTTATGTAACCAAAATAAAGGACCAAGCTCTAATCATCATTACTATCACATAATCTTACACTCTATAGACTCGGTCCCTCTTTATATCTTGCTTATCACTACATCCCATCCCTCAGTTGGAGGACACTCGATGGTTTGATATGATGGTTCTTGACTTGTTGGTTGGAAATTTTGTCGTTTCATACAATCAACAGTTTAGGATACAACAGTCCCTCCTCTTTATGGGGAGGTTCCATTATTTCACGAAAAAATTGAGAATCTAAATATATACAATCTAATCAAATTTGAATGAGGATATTGGTGTAGTGAATGGTTCCATATTTTCAATATTCTCAATACAGAAGACAAACAAGGAATATGGTTTGGAGGAAGAAATAACAACTTATATAAGCAAGAAATATGAATTAGGGAAGCAAAGTTCAAATTGAATCATTTATCAAGGATACAAGTATCCTCCTTGGTTGTACAATATTGCCCACTACTATAAGGTGATAAAATAAGAAAGCAACACATTCAGATATAAAGACTGCAGAGTTATATCTTACTAATGCATGCAAAAGATCTTAAGAACATGTGAGCCAATACACATGAAAACTCATAAAATCTTAATGTGGATAGACACAAAGTTCTTCACATCACATTCTATGAATTGAACCCAAAGTTTCACAATTCACATATATTAATTTTCACATTCAAAAATTGCAGGAAAAGAAAGTAGAAAGAAAACAGATGAGAGGGAAAGAAGTTTTCTTCTGTATTGATCAAAATTTTGTATTTACATTCCATAGCACCAATATACAAAAACTAACCCCTTTACAAATGAGAGAAGCCTTATATAGGCCGAGGAGAGGATGTAACCAACTTTCTAACTAATTGTCTTTTAATTAAGTACCAAACACTTAATTAGTTAATTACATAACTTGGCTTTATTTAAAATTCTATTTTCAAAGTGATAAAGCCAACCTCAAAATATAGCAATTAGAAAGAAGAAGATTATGAACTGAAAGAAGAAGGAACATCAAGAACTTATATCATAGGCACAATAACAACCTTCATCTTGAAAACATGAATTTTGAACTTGACGACAGTATCATAAATTTCCATGACCTTGGGGATAATGGTATTAGACATAACAACTAACCAACTTCTAAGAGAGAACTCCATCTCCTCTGTTATTCCATCATTTTGTAGTAGACCTTTGGTGGCTTCCACAACTACATTGTTCAACTCAAAAAATTCTTCTATTTTATCCCTGCTGACTGAGTTTGCCTTGAACAAATATTCTTTTATCAATGAATTGAATTTGGCTTTGATTTCATCAACTGAGTTTGTCTCTCTAGCATGAAAATAACATCGCCTTGACAACGGTCCTGATGCACTTTACATTTTGAAGATGGACCAAAAATGAGCAAGATATAGACAAAAAGGTCTTTTAGGGTAGGACAGTGAAAACACAGTGCACAATGAAAACTTGAGTTGGAATGGTAAAATGAATTGAGTTTAGCCCCTTTTAATCAAAACAATTCGATAAAATCAGTTAATTTGAGCAATTTAGTGTTATGTGGGCAACAATGGGCTTTAGAGTTCTCATTTGATCAATTTCCTTAATAGTGTGGATATGATGAGGATGCAGGGAACTGGAGAATTGAGGGAATGAGTTCCACCAGTTCCAAAAAGTTTTGCAAAACCCGGATTACAAGAGAATTGATGAGTTGCGGAAAATTCGGAGCTACGGGGAACATGGTGCTCAAGAAAACCATTCCTTCCTATTAGACAATCCCCACACAACTATGAAAACAAAGGTTTGCGGGTTTAGAATGCAATACAGATATCAAGACATTGCGGGGAACAAGGGCTCAGCGGGAACAATTCTGGGAGTTCCAATAATCTTCGCTTTGTCTGCAATACAAATAAATCAAAGCAATGCAGAAAAAGCGGGTGCGCGGAGAACCAAGGGCCCAAAGGAACAACTTCAATAGGTTCCACGAGTTGTCAAAAAAGCCGCAAAAAAGAATTTTGGGGAATAAGTGTTGTGCAGAAAAGGATGGATTGTGAAGAACAATGGCCCAGGTGGAACAAGTTCCGCGGGGAGATGCAAAATCTGCATAACATTATAACTCAATGGATTGCGGGGAAAACATGAATGCAAGGAATTGGAGGAACGAAGGAATTGTTCCTCCAGTTCCTTAAGAGTTTGCAATTACTGCAAGACACTAGAAAAATCAAAATTGACCCAACATAAACTAAGTGTCAGACCTTTTTTACTCCTCGGACCTCGACAAGGACAAATACATTAGGGCAAAGGGGTCACTAAGCCAAAAATTCAAAAAAAAAATTGAAAATTGCATATTTTGGGTGAGTGACAACATGACTAGTAGCACATAGGGATCATTCTATTGACACGAATCTAGACTGAGCCCATGCAACTACTCCCTTTGCTCTAGTTTCCTGAACCTCAAACTTTGAAATGCATTCTACATAAGTCACCTGGAATGTAGCTGTCATTTTTTCATATGCAATCCTAATTGCCTGCTCCTGTGCCAATGCCTCATATGCCTAAAGGAGACCCTCAACTAAGGATGGCATAACTCCTGCACACATTACCACCTGTACATCCCTATATCTTTGGATCTCACGAGCCACCTCTCCCATATGTCTATATGCACTCATTATGTTCTTGTTCGTCGTTGACACTAGATCTACCATCATATAGGTATCTCTCATGTCTAATACACAATCTAGGATCTCATGATGTGCAACCTAAATCAATGAGTGCCACTTTGATGAGGTCCGCTACACCAAACCATGAAAACTAAATACCTCATTAGCAATCTATCTAATGTTCTAACCTATAACATCATAATTTATTCTATCATAACAACTAAATTTGAGTCTAACCGGTTGCTCGACCTCCCAAAAGTGTTCCATTGTCATCATACCTCAATCAATGGGACCTTCCAACTATGCCCACCTCCCTCAGGGCATCAATATCATTTGCGGTCTCTATTGAGCCTTCACTCTCTACCCAGGAAATTATCTGAGCACCCATTATTGACAGATATCCTCCTCTGGGTCTCCACATCTACCACTCATAATTTCATCCCTTGGGTATCTTCAGTCTCTCCTCCTCCTTCATAGCCTATCACTCGGGGTTGTCCCCCACGTCTATAACTTGAGGTCTATCTGCTCCTCCTATTCCCCTATGTTGTCACCCGACACTTGGATATGGGGCACACCTAGCTCAATGGTTTAAATGGTGGTATAGATAACTTTGGCCTTGCTCTCCCTCCTCTCTCTTTAGCACGTTGTTGTCAATACTCCAGAAGAGATAGGGATACCACATGCTTTAGGTGCCTAAATTTTAAGGGGCTCTATCCACTAAGTGTGTCTCCACCTACCACACAATGACTGGTGATATCTAACATTCCCTCTACAACCACTTTCGTCAGCCAACTGGTTCAATGATCCATTGTCCCTCGATAGGGCTCTCATACTACTTGATCACTTGTAACTCAAATCAACCACCTATATCCCGCCAATGACCTCACTCTAGGCCTCTCTCCCACTATAGAATCCTTGGGGCGTTCCCTTCTACATGTAATGGGGTCCCCGTAGGCATGTACATTGAAAATCACTCATAGATCCATGTTGCCAAAAGTATAATGGATCCCACAACCCTCTTCTCCTGCACTCAAATCTCGTACAAATCATGCATTCATTGCACCCATGTGGCAATCCCTAAACTAAATTGTATCCTAGATTCATATACAACCCTACATGCCACAATCACAAATAATGGTACTACTTCATCTACCTTGTGGCACAAGATTCGTGCCAAAACTATATCAACAATCACCTTTCAGATATCCGGATGCTGAGCAACAAAAATAGCACTCAACCAAACTATCAATGAGTTCGGATGATATTCATCACTACATATGGCCCACTTTATTAAATCCCTCCAAACTATCATACTCATCGACACATCGAAAGGCACACAAACACCTTAGGCATCCCAAGGTTGCATGCACATCCTACAATGTACCTTTGGCCCCTATTCTCTGTCGTCTAGCCCTCCACTTGATTGTGTTGAACCTAAACTCCTAGTGTACCAAATTTTTTGTATCAAATATGAATCCAAAAGGATCCGAACCCTTTGCATAATACCTCCAGAACAAAGGCCTTGTAATTATGCAACGTCATGCACCGATATCCTCCTCAATAACTCGGGTAGCCACGCTACATCCATGAATCTCCACAATCGGATCCTCTTGCGAACTACAAAATGCTAAATAACTCGCACCCATCATATCTCAATCCAAAATAGTGATAAAAAATTATAACTCAAATTACCAAAAATCAATACGATTAATTATTTTCAATCACCATCGGCTCTGTAAATTCTTACAGGATCAGCTAGTGAGAAATAATTATAACTTTTATACTGCATCGGCCACCTTGTCATAATGCCATTGGCCAACATGAAAAGTTTTTGCTACCTAAACAGCATCCCCCCCCCCCCCCAAGCTTTAACATCATCGGCCATGATGCGATCGATTGCTCTAGCATGGCCGGTTCGTGACCCTTCCTAGCAATTAATTCAAAAACTTGATCTAACAACTATAAAAATCAAAATGTTCCCACACCCAACTAGAACTCGATCCGATCTACATTTTGACTGTTGTTGGGGAAATTTTCGCTAGTGAAATTTATTCCCACATACATTTTCCTTTTTTTATCCTAACTACCCTTTCCCAATTTCACAACAAAACCTACCATGGGACTCACACCATTGCGTGCCCCGTCTCAACCACCTCATATGTTGCCTCGTACTCTAGCCATTGTCACTAAAATCGCTTCAATTAGATAATCTCATAGCTTGGTTCCTCTCAAATCTCAATTAGCAAAGTGATAAATGACTCTCCCTTTATTATTTATAGTCATTCGTATAATTGATTTCGATGCAATCTCTCCTTATCTTTAAACCTTATATCTTTCTAACAACAAGCCCTAAAAATATTTCTTCAAATTGTGCCATGATCGTGTCGACGAGCCAATCATTATGACATATTAAACATACCTCTACAAAATTTTGCTAATTTTTTTTCTCACACTTCTATGTCATTACAACACTTGGTTCCATCCTCCCTATGGCCTCTTAGCTAGGTGATTTATGTTTTATTTTACTAATTATCTTCTAGTGTTACTTTTCAATCTTGCTTTTTCAGGCTTACATGTCGCTATTGCGCCCGACACATGTAAGCCAAGCGACATCGACAAGTATGTAATAAGTAGGTATTTAGTGGAGTTTCATTATTTCTTTGCAGCACTTACATTATTACTTTATCTTTACTTTTGATTCAAGTGTTGTATAGATCTTTTTCCGAAGACTGTCATATGTTTCACAATTGTGACACATGTTGATCTTCGATTAGGGCATATGTATACACCTCATTTTTATGCTTGCTAACTACATCACTTGCACAAGGGATGCTGATGCATTTTCCTCCTGAGTGGGTGCATCAAGGGGCATGTCAGGATTGGGGTGTGGTGAGACTTGATCTCATGGGCTAGACAACAACATTTGAGAGAGATCATTATTATGCCATAGTTTCCTTACCCTTGCCTTGTTCCTTCCTTTTGTCTACGCATTGTACCCATAATGTCTACTTGTCTCATTACGTTCACTTTCTTACGCTCATTGCACGCTCTTACCCATGCATTCAGTCATTCTAGGCCTTCATCATCACTCCCATTTATCTTTTGGCTTTCATTCCTCATTGTTTTACACCCCATGACCTTAGGGTACATCGCCCATGGGCAATGGCGTCGAGTTTGGTTTCTCCATTACCAACGCCATCGCATGTGCTCCACTTTTGTCAGTTGTATCAATCATGTATTCACTTTTCCAAAACACTTCATTTGCTTGCACATCGGACATTTCCGCATATGTTTGCACCTAGTCATTAGACTTCAAATTTTGGAGCTAGCCATTTTGCATTTAGGTCACCATAATGAGCTAATACTGGAGGTCTTCTACTTGCATTTTTCCCTTCTCTACCCATAGCAATTCTCTCTCGGTGTTGTTGTCTCTAGACAAGATCATGCATCAATAACAACACCACTGGTAAGTATTTCTAACCCTTATTTGTTCTTTATTGCGTGTAAATTGTTGTTGTGTGCATGGTTGGTCATTTATTGCTATATATTAGAGTAAATGTATGTTTGTTTTGATCTATTGTTTTGTCTTATTATGTTATGCCCCCTGACTTTATCCATCTCTTGACTCATTCCTACTCTGAATCCTAGTAGGATACATATTTGTATCTTATATATAGGCCTTGAAAACTTATAACTACATTAGGTTTATGGTTACTATCCTCTAGAATTACAACACTTGCATTCCTCATGCACCTTTGGTATTTACATCATGCTTCCAAACTTCAATTTGATCCCTACATTTGAGAACCCAATCAAGGACCCATCTTTGACCATCATACACTTCTAACCCTTCAAAAGGGTGATTTGAATACCTTTTAAGTGGGATCTTGCTTCAACAATGTTATTGGTGTTCAATCTAATGCCAAATAAGAAAATTATGAGAGCTTTGCCCCTCGTGATATCAAAAATATTGCTATTGCCATCCAGACAAAGATTATGTTTAGAGGGACTGTCAAAATTGAGTTTGATAAAACCAAAATCACGACGACACCAACAAACAACCTTGAGAGTCTTCTCAAAACATCACCAAGCCCTTACTAGGGGAAAAAATACATCTATTATTATTAGAAATATCTAATAGAAACAATAATCAATATTTAAAGATGGATCGTTTATTAAATTTGATCTAAATTTTCTTTTTTCTATTAAATGAGAAGAAATAGTTCAACATGTCAATCAAGAAGTTTTAAAAGATAAATCAACCCTTCTACATTTATCCTTCGAACTAAAATATAGATAACCTTTCCAATTTGGTCACTTGGAAACATTCATGTTGTTCTTACAACCACCTATTGGACACTTGTGATTTGTTTGATGATATTGTTCTTTAAAAATTTTAGATCGTGTATCGAAGTCCACATTAACATCATTTAGAAATTATTGAACTAATTGATTTTATTAAATAATTATGGAATAATAGCATTTGTACCTATTACAGCCCTTCAAATTTGGTCCCATGGAAACATTCCTTTTGTTCTTACATTCAAATATTGGAAACTTATTATTTGTTTGATAATATTGTTCTTTTGAATTGCTAGATTGTGAATAAAATTCCACATGAACATAATCTGGAAATTATTAAATTAATTGACTTTTTTAATAATAACTATGGAATAATAACATTTATACCTATTGAGTGCTTTCGATTATTAGATTATATGACAAAAACGATTGTTGAAAAAGAGATAAGAGATTGTTCTTGTCAATATCCCCAAATTCTTTAGGTTTTTTAACAAAGATGTTAAGCCAAAAATATTTTGGGATCTTGTTAGCATCAATTAAAAAGCTTTTATGAATTTTAGAATACACATTCACATTATTTTTTGTTTCAACTATTACTATTTAATCTTAATTACTCTATTCGACTAATCATAAATGATTCAAAAAAATATTTTCTTGTTAAATATACACACTAAAAATATAAAGCCATATTTGAATTAGAAGTATACTAGAGGGTTGTATGGGTTCTTTAGAGGCAATTGAAAAATGAAAGTAGTGAAGATGATTTTAAAGTGCGCTTATATTTTAAAAGTAGAAAACATCTTTGAAAGTAGTGAAAATGATTCTAAAGTGTTCTTGTATTTCAAAGGTAGAAAACATCTCTAATTTGTGACTTGAATTATAACAGTGTAAAAAAATATGCAATTGAATTTTGAAAGTAGGAAAGATAATTGTAAATTTGTACTTGTATTCCAGAAATTTGAAAAGCGTATTCCAAAGCTTGGAAAGATCACTTGAATTCCATAAAATAAAAAAGAATATGCCACTTGTGCATTTACATATTTTTTCAACTTTTAATTCTCATGGGACTGAACTAGATGACGATGGAAATCTTGGGGTTCAACCAATGTTACGTTCTTTCCTTTAGGTCTGATAGTATCAACAGTTCAAGATATACAGCCGATTATGCAAAGATTCTGCATGTACATTTTGGGCATTAGCCTTGTAAACAATTAAAATTTAATGACCAAATTGGGGAAAAAAAAGAAGCTGAGCGTAGTTTCTAGCACCATGTTCAAATGTGCTTATTACAAAGTTATTGTAACCATTTAGGATCAAATTCCTTGCAAAAATAAAAATTACATGATATAAAACCCAATGGCATTCTCATATACTGAGAAGCATTAATTAGCATCATTTGAATTGATGAGTGGCCACAGATTGAATGTTATAATCACCTGCAACAAAGTGGAAAAACACTAGACACCAAGAATACCCTTCATTAAGCCTGAAAAACTGAATATTAAATTGCACGAGGCTGCGAAAACAGAAACTTGATCAAACTAAGATATATATTCCAACGGGTTCACCCGACCATGGTTTAAAGTTACATATAATTTTCTTGCATAGACCATAAGCTGGACCTGCAGATCATATGAACCGACCTCTAAGTTTGTTCTGCCTTTCCCTAGCATATATATGTGATTAATTTGTTGCATAAATCCTCGGCAAACAAAGCCATCCTCCATGAACTGATCATATGAAATAACAATTAGGACACATTATTTTAATTTACTGAAAACCTGTACATAGAAATGCAAACAAGGGTCAGTCAAGAAAGTCTTGATTTTATGTACATTCCGTTTTCATTTGCATTGGGTGCCTTTTATGTAAAATTCTTCCACTTCGGATCATGGAATTACTCGAGCTGGGTGCACATTGTGCCCGTGACTGCATTTCTGACAATTCTCTTACACGGGCTAGAATCGGAGCTGGAACAGGAGCTGAAGTATGCTTTTTCCTGTTCCCTGCCTGTACTTGAGACATAAAAATGAATTCCATTGTCAAGTTGCTAACTGACAAAGATCCAACTTCTAGTTTAAGATACTTACATTCTTTCATAATTTCTTTTGCCGAACAATTTGCTTCTATTTGTATAATATTAATAGACATTGAAAAACAACAGGCTAAAGGAGAGGCAGGATCTTACATCATCTACATCTTAACAGGGTCAAAAGAAAGAACATCCAATAAGGATTTCCATAACTCAAACTCTATAGACAGACAGAATTTGAAACTAGAGAGCTTCCACTACGTCTAAATAATCAATTATGGAGGATTATTGATTATTACACCATCCATTTTCATCTTTAATTTGATTCATACCTACACCATCCGTTTTCATCTTTATACCTACACCATATAAACTGTATACCTACACCATCCATTTTTCATCTTTAATTCGATTCATAGATTGAATGCCACCGCTTGGAGGATATCCATTCCATGGAAGACAAAGAGGCACTCACTAGCAAGAATGTAGAAGAATCAATGACAGTGGATGGAGAAGGGGTCACTAGCGTGAATGATAGGACAATCAATGATGAAGGATGGAGGGGTATACTTAAACTATCCATTCTGATATTTGATTTGATTCATAGATTGAATGCTAGAGCTTGGAGGATATCTATTCGAAGGAAGACAAGCTCCACTAGCAAGAAAAATACCTCCATGTAGCTATGTCCGCTTTTGAAATCAAGTAAAAAGCAATTTGATGCTCAACACTTTCTGTTTTGTAAATATCTTCTATAATGCATCAAATTCAAAATAGTCTGAAAAATGTCTAAAGCCTGACCTGCAACGAGTGCCACAAGCTTTGGAGTTTGTAACTACTATACGATCACAACAGAGCTCAATACTTGACATGAAAATATAGATTAAATTTTGGCAAAACCTCATCAGATCTCATTTTGCTATAGATGACAACTTGATAAATGCAGTGTCTCAAACCACAATATTTGGAACATCTCTTGGACTCTGATGATGAGCAATGCTAGTATATTATGTAAAATAAATGAAAATAAACTTAGATGTTTAGACAAAAACTACGTAACTGTCAAACTATAGAGTACTGTTTTACACTCCAATACAATGGCGTGAACTGTGAAATTTTTTGAGGGAGAGACACTAACAAACTTTATTACACTATTTATCTTAGATGACACTTCTTTCCTTCAAATTATGAAAACAAATAATGTGCATGCAGATATGAACAGCGATAAAAAGCTCCTCGAGATATAAATGGCAATAAATACCAAAAACCTACCTAACACATGAACACCTGCATTATTACAAATTATCCTCCATTGAAATCACGAGACCAAAGGAACATAAATCAAAGATTTTAAAACACTATTTCGCAGACTCCTGAAAAGAGCCTTTCAAAAACAAAAGAACTAATTTTGCAGAGCAAGGAGAAAAACATGACAAGAATAAAGGATTGAAAAGAAAAAGCATAGCAATCAGACCTCTTTCGTTGTCTGTAATTGTGCATGGCTAGCCCTTAGAAGATTTCGCCACTTATCCTGACAAAGGTAGAATCTATTACAACGACATGAATAAACAATATAGCAATTATAATATTGAATCAAAACCAGCTAAAAAAGGAAATCAGTATGATATTAAATTATATTATCGGCACTATGTTGAATCAAAACCAGCCAGAAAAGGGAATTAGTATATTATTAAATTATATTATCAACTTATTCATTACTAACCTTAAGGTCAACTGAAGTACGATAACCAGAGGAGGAAAATACAAGCT
Organism: Taxus chinensis; assembly: GCA_019776745.2. NCBI lineage: Eukaryota > Viridiplantae > Streptophyta > Pinopsida > Cupressales > Taxaceae > Taxus > Taxus chinensis. Next base: position 909,928,461 of record CM034147.1, on the reverse strand, counting down.
TTCTAATTTCGGACCACCTTCCAACACCATAATGTGAAACACCATCTACCAGTTTCATCACTTCTTGCAGTGTCCAAGAGCGGTGGTGTTTCCTGCGAATTCCTCCTTTTGCGGTTCGAATTGTTGAGACATAATTGTCTGAGATATCATCTACTGAGTCAGATTTTGAGGGCTCTGCAACATACTTCCTGTCTGTTGGAACGGGAAGTAATATGTGTCCATTATTTTCTTTATCATTAGGGACCTGCCATTTTAGCACTGTTTAGACCAATATTTACTTACATAACATCATATTCTTCGCACTTGAGTTTGAAATCATAAATCATAAAGAGTGTGTGCATCAGAATAAATATTCAAAAAACGGAAGACATTCAGCCCTTTACACAACATTAAAACGATAAATCCACTTTCTTCATGCTTGCTTGCATCTTTAAGGGTATCAAATGATATTATTTCTTACCAAATTCTGAGTCGATCCAAAAGGAACAATCTGTTTTGTTTCCCCATTGTCACTGCTTAATTGTTCTTCTTGAACATGGACAGCTTTGTTCAAAAGTTCAGTATCCCTTTCACTCGTCTTGTGCTTCTGTACAAAATAACAAGATCTATGTAAATCCTAATTACAATTTAACCATCCTTGAGAAAACTGCAAAGGTAAGTAGTGCCAGCCTGAGAGCTGTATTTCATAAACCAAATAAACAGGACTGACAAAAGCTCATACAGAGTAAGCTACATACAAAAGTATGTAGAAAATAATATTTAAAAAGAAAACAACAAAGACATTGCAACATAAAGTAAGTTAGCAGCATTGTGGCCAATTACAGAAAACTGTAGAGATAACACATAGCAGACAAAAATTGTATTCCGTCTATTCTCATGGCAGATGAACACTGCAAATATAAGACTGTTTTGTAGCACGCACAAGCAGCACGTAGGTGTTGTATCAGATTATAACCCCACTAAAGTGAGACATGGTAAAGAGAAATTAATCTTGAATTTTCAGTAGAAGGCAGGCAGCACAATATCATGAACAGATTTACATAAATTGAAACAAACCACGCAATCCCATGGGACAATGTTATCCAGCAGAGAGTCTACATTTTTTGTTTGTGGCAGGAAAATTCCATGCATAAATTTTAAAACCATAAGGAATTTTTTAACAGAATAATCACGGTAGATAGTCATATCATTGCTCGTGTCCAGAGATACAAATTTAGATGTCATCAAACAAAGTAGTTCATGTCTTTTGTAAGTATTGAAAAAAAATCCCAATGCTGCTTCTTTTAACCCTGGAAGTATTTTTTTATAACCTTGTTAGAAAAGACACAATGCCTATAATCATGAGGTGCCACTGGCAAAAAGAATTGTTGTCAGTGAAAAATTATTTTGTTAGTACTTGTTGAGGGCAGCCATATTCAATGGCCTTCACAGAAAGCAGTTCGTTAAGTTTCATAATATCAATAATTAATAATTTTATGACTGTATATCAAAAATCCATATGATAACACTAAAATTTTTAAATATTCAGAAACAATTTAACTGCATAGTTTATTTTTGCATCTTTGAATCAATATATCCGTTTGCCTATTATTACAATTAAATAAACCTTTTAAGTAAAAACAAATTCTGTGACCACTTCAAGTTTCATCACGGTGGATAAGAGTTGAAGCTAGATCCCTTTAATCAAGTGAAACAGAAAACTGGTGGTGAGTTGAAAATAGGGCTCATAAAGAGTACAGGGGGAAGAGAAGCAAGAATTAAGGGGTACATGGCCCTTGATCACAGAAGGTGATGTGCCTTCAATATTCTATGTCGAATTCTTACAGAAAAAGCACAATCAGAAAGAACCATAGCCCTCTGAGATCCTTTAGGGAATCTTATGGGAAACCAACCACCAAATCTGAATAATCTTCTAGGATCATTTTCAAATTTTTTTCACATTTGTGGGCGCAAGTTATTACGTATTGCCCAAAAGGTGGAAAATTATGAAAGGAAACTCGCCTCTCTAGGGAGTTAAGATTTGATGAGATGTACACAACCATTTTTTAAGACTGAGAAGTTTTTTCTAAGTATGCAAAACTGCTGCAGTGCAACATTTGCACCCATTGATGACTGATAGACCCTCCAAACAATAAAACATGTTCCCCCTCTCCCCTCAGCACTGTTCATCTGCTTGACATTCTCTGTTCAGTATCTGTCAACCCTTCAAGTTCTAGTTTGTTCTGGCCTTTGATTAGCTTCGTAGCAGTCCTTGTTTCATGATTGGCTTCTTGACCTCCTTTTTTTCCTGCAACGGTGGTGAAACCAATCACTTTATGCAAGTGAAGGCTGCCAAACTGCCACCTACGCGAAGTGATGGTTGTGTAACCGAAGTGGCAGTTTCGAAACTGCCACCTTACTTAAAATGGCAGTTTTGTCATGCTTGACCATACCAGGAAACAAAAGGTCAAAAACCAAAATGGCACACTTCCCTTGCCTTCCTCAGTTTGTATTCTATTCCAGGTTCATTCAATCTTGCCTAGCAAGCTCAAATGCACATCCTTGATCTATTTAAAACACCTTTTTTCTCATTTCAAAAGGAGTCTGAAAATCGTAAGGGCGGGCCTGTTCTCTGTTCCTTGTGATACATAGCCTCACTTCTGTTGTTTCGGTGCATTAAATCACTTTCATAGCTTTCGATAGATTTTTGGAGTTTGGTCTTCTTGGCATAGTGAGTCTCTTGAAATGGATACATGGTACTATTTTCTTGGAGGTCACAACCCAAGGGCACCAGCTTCATTCTTCACTATTCTTCCTCGGTTTGTCCATCTCAAGCTTGACAGGTCGGGAGTTTCATTTTGTTGATTTCAGTTCTTCGTTTAGTGCCAGTTTAGTGTTAAATTTGATTTTGTGTTTTCCTTGTTTGTTCTGCACTCACAGCTCTCAGTCCTAGCTGTCCTTCCACTTCTTTTCCTCGAATTTTGCAAGGTTCGGGTGAAAATTGTCCATAGTTTCCATCTTATACTTGTTCATAATCCTCATATTGTTGTCTCTGTAGGGGTTCCTTTTCTGTTCATAATCAATTTCAAACTTCTTGGTTGTAAATCTTTAGTCTCTATCTTCATCTCTGACAAGTAATTGGAGGTGCGGGTGTTACTTTATCATAGTAATCACCTCAGACTCCATGAACACCTAATATCACTTCTTGTAATAGATTTTTTCATTTTGAAGGTGTGAGTCTCAACTGTATAGCTTGTCTATCAACTTTTGACATAATTCCTCTTCATATTCTTGTTCAGCTGTGTCATTCCTTCATACATCTTGTTCTGAATTATTTTCTCCTCTTTTTCAAACCTGCGCCAACATCCTTCCACTTCTATTTCATTGTATCTAACTGATATTTTGCTGTCCTAATCTAGCTTGGGTGATTTGCTTGCTTGCAAAGATGTTGTTCTAACATTCCTGCTTGCTGTTTTCATACCTACATTCGCATTTTTTGACAAGAGAGTCTCTTTGCTATTCATCATTGTTTCTGTATTGCATGGAGTCCTCAGTGATATTTGTCCTTCCATCGTGCTGTTTTCAGTCTTCCATTACATTCCTTTACCACATTGTCTTGCGTTTATAACATTGAAAACATATTGGAAATTTTCGGCAAGTTGCTGATCTGCTGTTTCTTTGTTTGGTCTTGAGTGATTCTAGCATATTTCTTGCTCATTTGAGCCTCTTTCAGTTTTAAATTTTCTTCACGTGTGGTTGATCAATTATTTCGCTATCCTTGGATATCTCTAGTCATCTAGCCATCATTTACATCTTGTTTGAGTGCCAGTATTAGACTAGATCCTTCCATTCAAATTGCAACTAGCTTTAATTCACTTTGTATTCAGCTAAAACATCTATTACAGATTATTTATGTGACTTATAGAGTTTGTGCAAGACTAACTTGCAGTGTCCGAAATTGAGTTTGTTATATAAAAATAAAACAAAAAATGCCAGGTAGATGTTTCTTGCTTTCCTCGTTAATTTCAAACTGGGAGTAGGTATTACATGTGAGGTTGAACAAATCTAGAATTAGTTTAATTACACCAGTTTGCTTGTTTCTATTATGTAATTTGATCATGAAAGTAGAATTTTTCATTTCATTAGTTAAAAGTGTTTGCGAGTTTGTTTGTTGTCTTTCTTGCAACCAGTATATATCTACTTTCCTGTATCTAGAATATTTCAAGAGGCATACACTACTCCTGAGCACCAGTTAGTCTTCCCATCCTTACCTAGCCTATAGCCTTCTTACATTTCCTTCATTGGGTGGCATTTCCTAGGCAGGATCAGCCCCTAAGAGCTGGGAGGATCCCAGCATGTTATGCAACCAGACCTTGCATCCTCAAACTATAACAATGTTCACACAGGCCAGATCCATCAACTTGTTTTATGTTCCCACACCATATTCACATTTCATAGTTCCTCAGTTTTAAGCCCTCAACATTCATTATGAGCCTGCAGAGGCTTTTTTGGGGGCAAAGAGCTCATGACCAAAGACATCAGTTGCAATAAAAAAACTCAACATGCCAAACTCCAACTAACCCCAACAAAAAAATTCTTGAATTTCCATCAATTTCAGCTATCTCGGCCCGAACCTCGGAAATTGATTGTGTGAGGTAGGGCTCGTAGTTTTCCTTGCACAAAGTCTCCAGGTTTGTATGATCTTACAGTGGGAATTATATAAGAAATTGTTGGCATGTGATTGGACCAATTTATTTTGAAATGTCTCAAGTAAATATTAAAAGTGAAAAAAAGGGTGAGTTGGTCCATCCATGCTTCAAAAGAGATACAATAGGAGGGCGACTTAATAAACCCCTTAATGTTTCCTATAATATTCTAACAAAATCTCTTGCTAGGGGAATTGCGCTTCTTGTTCCTTGGGTAGTCAAAATAAGTGCAAAGTGCATGATAAAAGGCAGATATATTTTAACAACCCTATCATCGCCTGGGAGGACATGGTAAATGGGCTCATTTTTTTCAAAAGTGGCATAGCCTTATATTGATATAAATGTGTGGGGAGTATAAATGGTGAATGCTTCTCGAAATGAAACAAGTGGCAATGTACCCACAAACAAGGATACAATAGAACAGATAGGAGTATGTATGACCACATTTAGCATGAACCGGCTCTCCAATCTCCCAAGACGAATAAAAAACCAGGACAAACAATTAACAAAGTTATAAGTATATCATAATCATATGTAATGTCCCCTTTTCTGGGACATTCCTAAGAGCTATCTTTTGGTCTACTTTGCATTGTAACCCCTTGGCATGCCTTGCGCTACAAGGGGGAGTTGTCTCTAGTTATGTGCACATATGTTAATTAATTTCCTAATATTAAATTAGGTAAAAAATAAATAAAGTGCACATAGTCTTAGTATTAAATATTTTAATTATGTTTTAATATGAGTTTATGTTTTCCCTCCAAAAAGGGATAGGTCAGTCATTGAATGGTGCACCCTTTAAATCTATAAAAGGAGGTTACGTGACCTTTAGTGGGCAAGTTGGATTAATCATTTGATTTTACTCCATGCTTGGAGAAAAGGGATGTCTGCCCTAGATTGTTGATGCTCTTGTTGTTGAAGCCTCTCATTTTGCAAGTCTATTAAAGTTGGTTTGAAGATCTCGTTGAAGTCATCTTACAACAATATATTTCTGAGTTTGTGCATTAAATTAATATCTCTTGGCAGCGAACTGTTAAGGGATTGTTCTTCATATTATTAATTGATCTTATGCCCTAACCCTAACGACTTCATTGGGGATTTGTTGTTATTGTTTGAGTGGCCCTTCGGCCTCTAAAAATCCCGATTTCTATTGTTATTTGCTGTTGCTATTTGGATAGTAAAATTTGTTGAGTTTATGCCCAAATTCCATGTGCTAGGGTTTCATCTACACAGTTTCAGATTTCGTGGGTTGTTTTGCATGCCTTCTACTTATCGAAAAATTATGTTCTACAGCTTGTTGGAAAGCTAAAAATATGAAGAATCTTTTGGCTTTGGTTTGATAGAAAAATATTGAATGTTGAAGAATTTATTAATTTTTGAAGTTCAATTGTTCCGGGTGCCATTTTTATTTTATATCTGCTGGAAAAGATTGTGATTCTAATTGGTTCTCCCAGCTAACCCACCACCTTGGCTAATTCCAACCCCATTTTGGTTTGTAATTACGCGGACATTGGGTTATTTGAGGTAGATCCAAAAGGATCTCATCCTTTTTAGTTCGATTTAGGTTAAGAGTGTCACACATTTCCATTTTTACCAAAAGGGGATATTACATCATATCTAAATTCTATAATTTTATCTCCAACCAATGCACTATCACCCCACTTTTTACCATGCAAGATAGATACCAAAAAAAGATATAGCTTCTTTCAATCATTATGTATTGTTGTGATTGGCACCATGACAAGAATGGTAAGGACTTTTCTTGTTTGTATTATGTGCATTCCAGCTTGAGCTGTTGTGGTTACTTTAGGGCTGAACAATGTTCTTTTCCAAGTCATTCCTCATATAGTATATTTTGTGAAGCTTTCAAGAACGGTGGACTTTCATTTTGCAGGTTTGGCATATTCCATCATTATGTTGGATGATATCAGCAACCCGATGCCTTGCATTTTCAGAAAGAAGGATAGTGTTGATGGCATTTGGAATCATTTCATGTTGTTCCATGATCCTGCTAAGACATTTGACACAATTAGTAATGACTTCCTCCATTTCATTTTGTTGAAGGACATGATGCAGCAGCCTGGTCAAAACACTTTCCATGTATGGATAGTGTTAGCAAATGTAGACAAACATAGAATGAAGAGGAAATGTACTGCACATAAAATGAATGCGTGTCCTTCATTTTATAGTTATTGGGAGTAGTTACAATGTAGTTGGGACAAATGTATGTGACAGTTCATAATTGAAAGCTACCGACTAACATGTGTGCCTATACATATATTCATTATATTCAATAACCCCCCTTAATGACTAAACCAGAAACAACACCAAGTTTGTCCTCGAAATTTTACAAACAAGATAGGACAAAGAGGTTTAGTCATTAGATCTGGAGGTTGCTCCTTAGAAGGACAGAAGTGAAGAGAGATATCACTAGAATCAACTAATTGTCTAATATAGTGATGATGAATCTCAATATGCTTGGTGCGAGCATGATATACAAGATTCTTGACCATCTTCAGTACACCTTGATTGTCACAAAAAATGGAAAGTGGAGTAGGTGCAGTCTGAGGAAGTTGAAGATCAAGGAGAATCCGGTGATGAAGCCAAACTGCTTCACAACTGGCACTAACAGCTGCCTTGTATTCTGCTTCAGTGGAAGAGATAGCCACAATGGGTTGAAGCTTACTCTGCCATGAAACAACTCTTGAACCAAAAGAGAAGATGTATCTAGTGGTAGATCTCCGAGTATCCATTGAACCTCCCAAATCAAGAGTTTGTATAGCCAAAGAGTCTGAAATCTGATACTCTGTCGATAGAGAATGCCAAAGTCAAAGTACCTTTGACATATCGAAGAACTCATTTTGCTTCTCCCCAATGTGTGAGTTTCAGTTTAGACAAAAACCGAGAAAGATAGCTAACAACAAAACATATGTCTGAGCCGGGTGGACATAAGATATATCAGGCTGCCCACCAATTGTCTATAGAGTGATTCATCTGTCCGGTGGTGAATCATCATGAGCTGATAACTTCAACCCGACCTCCATAGGTGTAGAAGAAGGATTACAATCAGACATCCTAAACTTCTGCAACAGATTCGTAGCATACTTGATTTGAGCTATGAAAATCAAATGATCATGTTGCCAAAATTCTACACCTAGGGCAATAGTGTAGGAGGCCTAAATCAATCATGTCAAAAGCAACACATAAATCTTGATTTTACTCGTTGAATAGTAAGTGGCCCCACTACCCATGATGGCAAGATCATCAACATAAACAATAAGTATCACAATGTCATCACCATCGCTTTTGACATAAAGATTCGGATCAGAAAGACTTCTTCTGAATCCGGAATCTTGTAGGTGTTGATCTATTTTAATATACCAGGCTCGAGGAGCCTTCTTAAGCCCATACAAGGACTTAATTAGCCTGCAAACCAGATGTTCACGACCACATGCCTAAAAACCCTTCAGGTTGCACCATATAGACTTCCTTCTGCCAAGTCTCCATTCAAGAAGGCACTTTTTACATCCATCTGAAAAACCTTCCATCCAAATTGAGTTGTAATTGAAAGAAGAACCGAAAAGTGACCATAAATTTGTTATGTAAGAGCAAAAGTCTCCTCAGAAACGGTTGTTCCAACTCCTATTGCGAGAAGCCTTTCGCAACAAGAAATGCTTTGTACACTATCCAAAGTACCATCAATTACTTTGCACTTGACTTTGTATACCCATTTGCAGCCAATTGTTTATTTCCCTAGAGGCAACTCTACCAATGTCCAGGTATTGTTCTTCATCAGAGGTGGATAATACTTTGTTTGTTATGGCAATTTCACATTCAATGTATGCCTTTGCTTCAGAGTATCTTTGTGGCATCAGGTATTTTGTGAAGATTAGAAGAAATGATCAGAAAATTTTGAGAATGTAAGAGAGCAAAATGAACATGCTCTAAATCACAAATTTGTTTACCAGTCCTTTGAGGTTGTGCATCTGATTGAGGCATTTCATCCTCCCGCACATCCTGAAAGTGGATTAAAACCACTTAGGCCTTTGTTGGACTGAAGAAATTTGTTCCGGCTGAGGCTCTACCAAGGAACCAATTCAGTTGTCGCGTCTTCTATACACCAGTGTATCACTTCTGGGTGTCACTGAGATTGCCTGTGGTGGAGTCCTTAGGAAGTATGAGATGAACTAGACTCTTAATTAGGGTCAAATATTTTGGGAATCACAACATTTTCAGATGTTGGAATTGCTGATCACAGACAACTAGCTTGTTGATTACAGCCAACTGTTTGTTGATCACATGCAAAGAATGACTACTATTTCTTTCACATCAACATCACAGCCTAACAATTAAGTTTGTTAGTGGAAATATCGGTATCAGCCTATAAGGCCAAATAATTGATCACTATAAGTCAGCAAAGAAATATCTTGTCATGAGACAACCTGAGAGTCTATGGTATGTACTACTAAATCGTTTAACATTCAAGGAAGCAAAGTATATGTAAAGCTGAACCAAAACGTATATCAAATCTAGATACTTAGGGAATTCCTCAGTGTTGTAATACACCTTTCTGCAGGGTCAGTGACATCCTGAAAAGCTTTGCAAGGACTTGATTGACAGAAGAATAAGCTTAACACTGTGATTACTATTTGACAGCCTATGGGATTACCTGTATCTTGCTACTAGTATACTATAATTGCAAGCCATCTCCATGACAGTTCTATTCTGCCTGATCAATCAGCTCAAGTGTTTGTTTTTACCAGTTATTTGTTGATACTTGAATACTGTTATTATATTACTAACAGTTGTGTTAGCATCCAGGGCCCTAACCATGGCTATATTATTACCACTCTCAAGTGCAATATTGGAACAATACTGATTTACATGATGAAATACTGTACAAAATGGTTATACTAATTCGTTCTTTGTACATTCTACTCTTTAGGTCTTTTCTATCCACCGTATTTAACAAATATAGAAAGAACCAAGGTACAAAAAATACCATGTTTGTAGCTAGAAGCATTAAAGTTAATCCTCATCATAGATATTAGAAATGAACTGTAAAAAAGCCTTTTGTTATATTGGTATACAAAGTATTACATAGGGTTAAGTTTGTCCTTGCTAATATCTGTCGATTTCTCCCTATGTTGCAAGTCCCCACATAATGTTTCCCCTGGATCCGCTAACTCCATACAATAACAGAAATTTTCTTTATCAAGGCATCAATACTTATGTTTGCATGGAAATTCCCCATTCAAACTATGCCTTTTGCTTCAGAGGACCTTTGGGGCTCACCGATTTTGTGGAGATCATAAGAAAAGCAAAATGAAACATGCTCTAAATCAGCAATTTGCTTAACAACCCCATGCGAGGCTCGTGCATCTGATTGACGCATTTCATCCTCCCGCACAATCTTGCAAAGTGGAGTAAAACCACTTAGGAGACTTCATTGGACTCAATTGAGAAATCTTGATCCGGCTATGGCTCTATTTAAGGAACCAATTCAGTGTTGAATCTTCTATACAAGTCCAGTGTTTCACTTGTGGGTAGTCAAACATTGTTGTGGAGAGTCATTCATGAAGGAAAGTATTGAGATAAACTAGACTTTTCATTGGGTACAAGGAATCACAATATTTTTATGTGGCGTGTGGTCTTTGCTAATTACAGGCCAACTGTTTGTTGATCACATGCAAAGAATGACTTTGTTTCTTTCACATCAACATCACGACTAATAATTACTTTGTTAGTAGAAATATCAATCAGCCTATAAGCCTTAGAGTTGATCACTATAACCAGCAAAGAAATATCTTGTAGTTTTAGAGTCTAACTTACTCCTCTTTCTTATCAAGAACCAAAGTATATGCAGCTGAACCAAAAATACGAAAAATTGATACCTCAGGTTTGGTTCCAGGACCAAGCTTCTTCAGGTGTGACGTCCTGCAAAGCTTTGCAAGGACTCCGATTGAAAATATATACCGTTGCAGTTTACTGCTTCTCCTCAAGTATTTGAACAATGCTACACCTCTACTATGCATCATGCACCGAGCCATCTCCATGATAGTTCTAACATTCCAAAGACTCAACCACCCCCATTCTATTGTGGGGTATATGGGGCTATCAACTGATGATGAATTCCTTCTTTACTGCAATAATCTTTGAATTGCTTGGAAGTGAATTCCCCCAATTATCAGATCTCAATGTCTTTAATTTGTCTGCTTGTCCTGATTTTCCACCAATGGGCCGACACTTCTTGAAATTCTCAAAAGAAAGGAAAAACATGTCAGACTTCTTTTTCAAGAAGTAGACCCACATCTTTCTAGAATAATCATCCACCAACTAAAAGTTGAGCACCTCACACCAAGAACAATTTGGAGACTTCCATGATGGCTCACAAGGATCTACATGAACAAGATCTAAAATCCCCTTGGCATGCCAAGCACCTTCAGTTGGAAATGGCTTCCTTTTTTGTTTTTCAGCCAAACACCCTGTCATACATATCTTGTTTCTCTTGAATAGCAGGCAAACCAAGAACCATGTTGGCTCTACTGAGTTTGGCGAAGATATTGAAGGTTGAGATGTCCATATCTCTCATGCCACAAAATGTTGGTATTACCCTCCACAACTAAGGCATGTAAGTTGATTGTGGCAGGGTCAACCAACCTATACAAGCCTCCTTGCCCAATGCCCAGGGCAACAACTTTGTTTAGTTTTACATCAGACACAATGCATTTCTTGCCAGAGAATTTTACAGAAATATTGGGTTTTTCCATTAGCTGACTTATAGATAAAAGATTCTTATTCATGTTAGGAACATATCTAACATTGTCATATCTAACAATAACTATGAATTTGATATTATGATTCAATATGATTTGGATATCCCCTATCCCTTCTACTACATGAGATCTTCCATCCCCTAATGAAACTGAATCAGAAGAACTGAAATTTGTGATGAAAATTTACATACCAATCTTTTTGACAAGTGAAGTGTCTTGATGCTCCATAATCAAAGAACCAACACCTTGTAGGGTTGTCATCCGAGCATGATGCCATGAGGGCATACTCTTCTTCAGGCTCTTGTTCAATTGCTCGCCACATTTGCTTGTCTTATACTTTTTGATTGGCAAGATCATATTGTCTTTTTCGACAATCCTTCTTCACATGACCAAGTTTATGACAGTAGTAACTCTTGACTTGATATTTAGGAGATGATTTTTCAAAGTTATCTGTTTCCATTTCCCTTTGGATTGAACAACAAAAGCAATTTCTGGTTTGTCCAGAATTGGACTCCAAGTGTCTAAGATTTGTCTTTGTTCCTTTTGTAATAAATAAGAACTCACTTTATCAAAAGTCAAAGTCTAAACTTTCAGCCATCAAATGGAGGGCTTTCAACAAATGACTCAAATGATGATGGCAAACTATTCAGCACCAATGCCACCATATCATTGTCATCTACCTTTTTGTTGAATGGAGGCAAGAGTTGATCTCAAAGGTCTTTCATCCAAAGTAGGTGCTCTGACAGCAACCCACCCTCTTGTAACCTTGATCCAAGATAGTAAATTCTTCAGGTCTAACACCAAACTCTTCTTTGAACTCATATACTTGTCCTTCAAACAAATCCATGCAGATCACACCGCCAAAGTGGCATTGCTGGACTTTTAGTATCAATTCATCAATATAGAATAGAGTATAACTTCAGTATTAATAGGGGATCATTTGTTTTCTCTATATGACGCAGATGTCGAGATAATCTCCCAAAATTAGTACATAAGGCGGGCCCTTATGTAGTGATCTTTTGCCACTCCGAATGAATTGGTGATCACAATCTATGAAATCCGCGTAAGCCCACCGAAAGAATGTCAATGCATGGCTCCAACCATGCACTATAAGTTTCTAGGGGGAGGGACTCCCCGACGTGGGATCAACCTTAGTGCTCTCTACCCGGTAGTCAAGTCAATGCATTGTCGGGACGCCGAGTTGGATTTGCCAGATCACACCAATCCCCGATACTCCAGAAAGATTAGATCAAAATCTATAGGAGGGGAAATCTCCCAAGTATTTGCTATATATTTGATTCAGGGCTCCTACTCCTCCAGAAATTTCAACATAATAGGGCTTCCTTATGCACGTTTGTCAATAATGCCATAATTATGTAAACATTCTCAAATTCCGATGCACCTAGTGCATCACAATCACGACATTTTGCAAGGTCAGCTTTAAGAAATATTACGAATTTTCTTGAGTTAATTTATTCGCCCGGAAGAACAAGGTTTTCTATATTCGCCATTCTAATTTGAATTTCACCAGCATAAATGGCAGGATAATACATGGAAATTAAAATAAAGAAGCACCATGATCTGAAATCACATAACAACGACCTTCTAGTGACCAGCATAAATCATCATCCTGATAATTTATCAAATGCCCTAACCTAATGAAATTCTGATTATTTTGAGCTTGAAATCTAATTAGGTCAAGAACTGCTGCTGTGCAGTTCTTTAACAGATGTTACCAGCAACTTTCATGACCTAGCACCTACAAAAAGTGAAGAAATTATACAAAATCTTCTCTAACTCATGACTTCGTCCAATCAATTATAGGCTTCATTCCAAATGGCAACTGAAATGACTCTAAGGGGAAAAATGTTGGTCCATTGCATAGGCTGTGCAGTTAGCAAATTTTTAGTTCTTCAAAGTTTTTGCCCTAGTATAATGCAATTCCTCAAACGATTCCCTAGTTCATTAAATGCGTACTCAAATTCTTGCAAGTCTCTTTTAGATTTTAAAAGTTTTCTTGCAAAAGCCTCCTTGATTCCAAACCAATGTTAGCAAATGTAAACAAAGCATAGAATGAAGAGGAAATGGATTGCCACATTCCCCAATGAATGTGTCCTTCATTTTATCATCATTGGGAATAGTTACAATGGCCAGTTGGAACAGTTATGTGACAGTTGATAACTGAAAACTACCTGCTAACATGTGTTGCCTATAAATATATTCATTATATTCAATAGATAGTGCACCCCTTTCTCATCAATAGTTTTTTAGAGGGCCTCAAGGAAAAGATAAATTTTTTATACAAATGTGAAAATGGTAATCATTTCCGATATTGTCTTGCTAAAGACAAGTTGAAATGGATTCCTTGACTACCAGGGGCAACATCATGAGAGTTATGGCTCCTAATAGGGGGGAGTTTTCAAGGGGACCGTTGGCGAATGAAATATTGAGTGGAGGAGGATGATCCACGAGTAGGAGAAGCCGAGTAGAAATTGATATCCGAGCAGGATCTATGCCAACCTTGATAACAGTTGGAGTCAGGGAAGGTGAGATTCTACAATTTATCATTCACATTTAAACTTCAGAATAAACTAGTGGCCTAGGATGACCTGAAGGAATAGGAATTCTAACTCTAGAATTCAAAGCATGTTGAGACTCCATTAACTAAGTGAGGTTGAGCTCTTCCAGAGTGTTGTGGCCAAGCTAGGGAAATTGGACACTCTGAGTTGCAGAAGTAAGAGCAGCCCCGTCATCTTCATTATGTATAGGGTGTTGACCTGCAGAATATTTACCCAACCCTCTTTTCATTGTTGAATTTATATGAAGATTGGGCCTCTTCTTTTTATTTCTCTTTTGTATAAACCCTACTATTGCAAAGTCACGTATGATAAATAAATGATTAAAATACTACTAGATTTGACACAAACAATAAGTCTAAATAAATATAAAACCCTAAGTGCAAGAGAGGGAAAGAATGACTTAGTTGATTTACACTTGATCCCTAAAGGTGACTGGACTGGAAAATAGATGAACAGGAAGGGAAAACTGTCACAACTGTGCACAATAAAATTCTGGAACTATCGGATGAATCCTAGACTAGGGCACTAGACTGGGGCGAGGGGTGCCTAGGCACCAGAGACCTCTACTAGGTGCACTTGTGACTATGTAGGAGCTTATAAATCTGAATTTTTCTGGTGTCACAATATGTTCGTCACTAATAGTCATTGTTGTCATGTATGTCACTAGATGATCGCCGAATTCACCTGTAACCTACAAAGAGATGATGACCTGCAAAACCCTCAAACTACATCAAATCCCAAAAAGAAAAGATGCAATATGGGGAGTCAGACTGACCCCGACGGTCACCCGACTGAGTGAACTTACGACCGAGCGTTGCACTACATCTCAGACTCCATGTAGTTCTTGTGCATGTGTGAAAGAATCGTGCCCTAGGAAGCCCTTGTGCAAGTGCACGTGATAGCGGGCGATAGCTAGATGTACCAATGTAAATAGATGCGTGGATGGAAAAATGAACTTCCCCTTCCTATGCATGTATGCAGAAAATGCAGTCCCTTGTCCCTTGAATGAGTGCTAGATGGATGCCTTTGATGCTCTTAGAATGCCTTTGGATGCAACCTTAGGTGATGATAATAGATGCTTAGAGCTTGGTCCTTTATTTTGGTCACATAGCTTTGTATTTATATGATTCCCTTGGTTGAATTTTGTAATTGACAACTGGAAGGTCGACCCATAAGAAAATAAGATGCCCAAAAGATAAAAGAGCCCAAAAAGAGCAAGTAAGATAGAAAGAGGTCAGGGGCACCCAGAGGGGACTAGGGCACTTGGGCGCTGGCATCCTGTCTGGGCGCTGGTGTCCAAAGTCATAAAAGATAAAGCAATGAAATACTGACTTGGGTTATAGGGTGTAAAAGACCAGAAAGAAACAAGAAACAAAGAAAAGAGGCCAAAGATAGCTAGTCAATTACTAGTTTTCTCACTTAGGAATCATATGAATGCAAGTATGTTTTAGGACCTAGAAATGTACCCAAGTGTGTGATTTTGTGTCTACATTTTCCCCCACTTTATGTTGTTGAGTGAATACTCGATAACATAAAGTAGATAAGAGATGCGTACCTGATAACCATGTAGAATGTGATGGCGATAGCATGCCGAGGAGACAAGTGAAAGCGTGGAAGTGATAAAAATGAAGCGTGGAAGCTAAGAAAGAGGAAGTGACCCTAGGGGTGAAGCGTATTGTGTTGTACCATGTTGTACCTGTGTTGTACTTGTTGTTGTGCTTGATGTAGGGCTACTTCTTGTTGCGTATTAAGGATAGACCTGCAAAAGAAGAGCAAAATAAGTAGTCAAATATGTGTATATGAAATTTTTTGCATAAGTATGTAAAAGTATGTGAGATGTGTAAAAAGGAAAGTGTGCACCTGATCCGTGAAGAGTGAAAAGGATAGAAAATGTCCTGAACTGTTGTAGAAGAGCGATTTTTTTGGGTGATCTCACGCCAAGAAGTGAGTTTTTTGGGTGATCTCATGCCAAGAATGTTTTTTGGGCGAGTTTTTTGGGCATCTCATGCCACGAAAGAAGAGTGTTGGGGAGAGAGGTCTAGTGTTACTCTCCTTCCATGACTGCTTCTTGAATTTATACACCATTGTAGATGGTGTGATCCATGTTTAGTTCTGTGTTTAGTTTTGATCCAAGTAGAAAAAGGAGAAAGAATGCATTCTGATTGCTGGAGGATTGTGCCTGTACTGTGAAAACTGCTGTGAACTACTGCTTGTGCTGAGAAAGTAACTTGTAATTGTCCCCAGGTCATAGGCACCCAGGAAAGGTCAGGAGCACCATGGCTACTAGTGTCTGTATCTGGGCGCTGGTGTCTGTGTTGAACTGAGGACCCAAGTCAGATTCTGGGTCATTTCTGTAACTGTAAGCTTGTTTTGTTCCTGTGCTGTGTTGTGTTATTGAATCTCTGAGTTGTTGTATGGGGTGACTGATTCACCCAATGTATGCCCCCCTCATTTGGGTGCATGCGACATCTGCTAGGAGAATGCGGCCCAAAGGAGAGGACCTGAAACTGATCTGAAAATGTATGTCCCTGTAGGGGGGAGGGAATGTGCATGGTAGAAACCAAGGCACATGCAAACAAAGTGGCTAGATACATGTGTTAGTAGAAAAAAGAAGCAAGCATGTCATAGAAAAACAGTGTAACAAGCAAATGTGCATACAAAGAGACCACGAAAAGCGGGTTTCATACATGGGACATCGCTCACAATGTCACAAGACAATCAGGGCCGAAGCGGCCAAAAGCATACAATGTGCATACAAGACAAAGGGCATAGCCCGCAAACAATGGCATACAATAGAAAACAATGGCAAACAAAGAAGTAAAGTATCAGACAACCATGGTGGCAAATAGTTCCTGCAAAGAAAATGTTGCACATGAAGCACCCGTTAGCATGTTAGAAAGATAAAAAGTATGTCAAAGCGTGTATAGATCAATGTGAAAAATAGTGTGCTAGTAAGAATAGGAAGTAGTATAAAATGAAACAATAACACCTGATGTATGTGTAAGAGTAGGAATGTAGATGCCCCCAGGAGCCTCGGTGGGACTGGTAAGAGGTACAGTGCCAAACATCATTGTTGCGTGTAAAGATCTGTAGAAAGTCTGCATTCACAACTAAAGAACAAGTGAACGCGCATGTGTATATAGAAAATATAATGACATACTAGATATCCGTCTAACATAGTAAGCAAAGTGTACATGTAAATATAAGCAAGCAAGAATAGATGCAACCAAGATATGCAGTATGCTGTGATGAGTGAGATGGAATGATATGCAATGTGAATGTGATAGGAGCAAGCGTGCCCCCTAGCAATGTGTATGAGTATGAGATGAGGTTCATTTATAAAAGACCCCTCAACAGTCAAGAATGAACCATAGAACAAGAGTGCGTCATTGGGAAATGGTTTGAAAGTGTGTGCTAGAAAGATAGATCAATGAAGCATAGAGCGTAAAGTGTAGAATGAGGTGAGGTTCATTTCAGATTTAGACCCTCAACAGTCGAGTATGAACCATGGAACTAGAGTGCGTCATAGGGAAATGGTTTGATATTGTGTGCCAGATATGATAGATCAATGAAGCATACAATGTAGATGTAGCTAGAATAAGATGTATGAAGACAATGTGAAAGATGTATCATGAAGCGCAGAGCATGAAATGTGTAGTGTGTGAGGTTCATGGATGTAGTATGCCCTCAACAGTCAAGTGTGAACCTTAGCACAAGAGTG
Source organism: Taxus chinensis (assembly GCA_019776745.2). Taxonomy (NCBI): domain Eukaryota; kingdom Viridiplantae; phylum Streptophyta; class Pinopsida; order Cupressales; family Taxaceae; genus Taxus; species Taxus chinensis. The sequence goes on along the minus strand of CM034147.1, from coordinate 909,910,703 downwards.
CGTCATAGGGTAATGACGATACAAAGTGTATCAAGATGTGTAATGATTGCTTAGAAATATGAAATATGAAGCATGAAGCGTATAAGTAGAAATAATAGACACCTGAGAATGTTAGAAGGGGGGGAAGTAAGCATGATGCCCCCCAAGTGTATGATGATGATAAGCTATCCAACAAAAGTGAAGGGCAAGGGTCCTCCACCCGATGTATGAGGAGATAAAGGCGTGTGACCATGCTCTAAGATCGGTGGTGTATGAGACTGATATGTATGAAGGAACCTAGTGAAGGATGTGACCTAGAGGAGGTGATGAACACCTATGTGAAGAGACCTAAGGAGGTGATGAAAACCTATGTGAAGGAGACCTAGGAGGAAGGTGATGAATTCCTATGTGAAGGGGCTTCCCAAGTAGGGGACTTAGGCCAAGAAGATGGACTATTTGTATACCGATGATGGACTAATAGACCGATGAGGACGAGTAGGTCATGTGCGAATGGGAGAACTAGGTGTAGAATGATGCCTTAGATTTGAGAGGCCCTAGGGGACCTAGATGCTCTAGCATCTAGTGAGATGGACAACCTCAAGAGGAGGTTGAGGCAATGGTGTGGATGGTGGAACACCTTTGATAGTGATAACTTGCTTATTGTGAATGAATTTTAGACACAAGTGATTCATGGAAATGATAGCTTGAGCAGCACGGAGCCAAGGAAGACCTAAGAGCATGTCACAACCTTTGACTAAAGGTGCCACAACGAATGGCACAAGCATGGTGAGAGGCCCAACTGTAACTGGAAGCTTGACGTAGCCATAAGATTTGGAATTGGATATGAAATATGAGATAGTGGATAGTTGATAGCGAAGGAGTGCAATAGAGCACACACCAATATGAACCGATGGATCGATCATAGTGTTATTGATAGTATAAGATCCAATAGAAGCATTGATATGTAGTGTATTAGAAGAAAATGTAGCATGATAATCATGATCAGAGAATGTGATGAATGGTGGAGATGCATCAGTATGAGAAACTAGAAAATCAAGAGCCCTCGATGAAGGAGGAGGCACAACACGATATGTATGATTAGCTGAAGAATCAACAACTTGCTTGTCATGCTTAGGGAGAGGATCATTAAATATTTTGAGCTTTTTGTTTTCATTGACTAGCTTAGATGCCGAAGGCTCAGGGAGCTCGATTGCATCATTGTTGTCAATAAGATCTTGAATGAGATGTCGGAGTTTGAAACATTGATCAGTAGAATGCCCAAATGCATTGATGATAGTCACATCTAGTATTTTCATTATAATTGCGTCCTTTAGGGCGAGATGGATCAAGATTCAGTGGTGGTGGAAGCGTAATAAGATTGCTTTCAATAAGTTGTGGCAATAGAATATGCGGAGCACAAGGAAATTTTGTGAATGTACGCTTTGGAGGTTGCCATTGAAGCTTTTCAGGAGTAGAAACAACGTTAACAGTAGCTTTTGCTTCAGTGGGCTTAGGAGATGGCTTGAAAGTTAGATTTGCTTTGAAACCGATCAATTAGAAGATGAAGCCTGATCATGATATTTGAGCTTTCCCATAGATAATAGTTTGCTTTCACGTAACTTAAGAGTATGACATAGCTGATCAAATGATGGAGAGGTCTCAAAGATGACACTCTCTTGCAATGTGGAAAAGACTTTGGACAAAAAGATCTTGCAATTCAAGTCTGCGAGTACATTAGACATCTTAGCTAAGTTGTTCTTATATCGTAATACATAGTTCACTAGATGCTCATTAGATCCTTGTTTAATTTGTGCAAGTTGAGCATAGGATATTTTAGAACCGATATTGATTGAAAAATGAGCGAGAAAAGCATCGGCTAAATGTGTAAATGATGTTACCGAATGGACAGGTAGATCGTAGAACCAACGCATAGCATAATCTTGGAGGCTTCTAGGAAAGAGCTTTGCTAGTAAAGTATGATCATCCGCATAATCTAGACATGCCACATGAAAAGCTCAGAGATGCTCTTGAGGGTCACCATGGCCATTGAAGGTGGGAAACTTAGGGGTGACGAAGTTTGGAGGAAGTGCATAAGTGGAAATGGGGTGCGAAAGGAGTATGAAGGAGTAAGGTGGAATCAAGAGATGGAGATGCACGAGAAGTAGCTATTTGAAGTTGACGAATTTGAGTTTGTAGATCTTAATATAAAGAAGTTAAATCAAGAGTGTTTGAAGAAGATCCAGGTTGTGCAATAGAAGCATTAGGTTGAATGATTGGAGCGGTAGTAGTGGGAATGGAAGTAGGAATATGAAGGGGTTGAGTGGAGGCCATGACAGCTGAGGAAGAACCTACAAGGGGTGACAGAAGCAACATCTTGAAGAGTTTTTAGCAGCCATCAAAGCATGGAGAATATGCAGAAGATGCGTAGGATTATCACGCAAAGCTTGACGAAAATTGGTAACCTTTTCTAGTTGTTCTTGATCAACGTTGGTGTCCTCATCATAGGATTGCTCACTATCAGATGTTTCAATGTTTTCAAGAGGAACATTTTGAGAGTTGGCAAAGGGGTTATCAGATTCAGCCATTGATTTAAAAACCCTACGGGAAGATGGAGGGAGCTCAATTTGCTCAAAAGACCCAAAACACCACTACGGGTAACGGGCATAAGAAGAAAACCTTAGAAAGAAGGTGGAATTCGAGCGATGGGTTCACCAAATGATTTAACAAAAATAGAATTTTGTATAAACCCTAATTTCAGAGTAACATATGATAAATAAATGCTAAGCAATACTAGATTTGACACAAGCAATAAGCTAATAAATATGAAACCCTAAGTGCAAGAGAGAGAAAGAAAAGACTTAGTTGATTTATGCGTGATGTCGAAGACTGATGTGGACTGGAGAAACTGATGAAAAGAAGGGCAGACTGTCGCAATTGTGCACAATAAATTCTGGAACTTGTCGGATGAGCCTGGACTAGGGTGCCTGGACTGGGTCAGGGGTGCCTAGGCACACTGGAGACCTCTGTTAGGGTTCCTGTGACTGTGCAGGAGCTCGGAACCTGAATTTTTCTGGTGTCGCAAGTTTTTCACTAATAGTCATTTTTGGTCGCATGTATGTCGCACTGGATGATCGCCAAATTGCCTGTAACCTGCAAAGAGATGATGACCTGCAAAACCCTCAAACTACATCAAATCCCAAAAATAAAAGATGCAATATGGGGAGTCGAACTGACCCGACAGTCACCCGACTAAGTGAACTTACAACCGAGCGTTGCACTACATCTCAGACTCCATGTAGTTCTTGTGCTGTGTGTGATAGAATCGTGCCCTAGGAAGCCCTTGTGCAAGTGCACGTGATAGCGGGCGATAGCTAGATGTACCAATGTAAATAGATGTGTGGATGGAAAAATGAACTTCCCCTTCCTATGAAGTGTATGCATAAAATGTAGTCCCTTGTCCCTTGAATGAGTGCTAGATGGATGCCTTTGATGCTCTTAGAATGCCTTTGGATGCAACCTTAGGTGATGATAATAGATGCTTAGAGCTTGGTCCTTTATTTTGGTCACATAGCTTTGTATTTATATGATTCCCTTGGTTGAATTTCGTAATTGACAACTGGAAGGCTGACCCATAAGAAAATAAGATGCCCAAAAGATAAAAGAAGCCCAAAAAGAGCGAGTAATTCACCCACTTTTACTAACTTGGATTTCTATTATGAGCTCCACCTATATTCTCCGTTTGCAAATATTAATGTAAACCTTGAAGATAGGTCTACGGTGAATGAAGTTACTCTACACCCTTCGATTAGGATCCATGGTCAATATGCTCATAAATCTGGTTTAACAACTTCTTTTAGAGAAAAAGAAAAACTTTGATAATTCATATGACATGATTGAATGGGAATTCATTTTGAGTATGCTAGATTGGTCAGGGTTTGACTCCTCTTAGAGCTATGGAAGATCTCTTCACATAGGGTTTTTCAACGGTTGGTATTGAGGATATTCCTGTTCAGCTGATATAAGCACAATTGTAGGCAAGAAAAGGACACAAAGGATCTATCCGCCACTGCATATGTTGTACACTCTATTGTATTAAGTATTTATAGAGTACAATGATATACAAAGAAGCTTCTAGACAAAAGGAAAGCATCTAGAGGAATGGAAGCTTCTAGGAGAAGACACATACAATAAGCTTTTATGACCAGAAAGCTTCTGGAGAAGGTAGATACATAGAGATATGTGCAATACCAAGAATATACAATCAAACGACAATATAGTGCATGTGACTTATGTTTCATCATAAACCAATTCACTTGTGTAGGTTTAACAAACAGGGCTGCCCCCTAGCATCTTACTTTTATGTGATTGCAGCAGAAGTTCTAAAATATTTACTTGACAAAGCCTGCGTTGAAGCTTCTAATGCAGTTTTCGGTCTGAAAAACTGGAGGTCTTTCTTACTGGCCGAGATAAACCCTCCAATTTTGCTTGAACAAATGTGGAAACTTATAAGGTCAAATTAAATTATTTAATACTTAGGTAATCTTTTTGGTATCCAGCTCTCTAATATTTATAAATGGCAATGCATGGTGCCCGAATTTGAGAGAAATCTCTACAGGCAATATAGTTGTGGTTTCCCATCAACTGCAAAAATTATGATTCTAGAAAAAACCCTAGCAACAAGGCACAAAAATTATTCCTCTTGCCTCTTCCCTTCTCCAGAAGATTACAAAAGGCTAGAGGTGGTACTCAAAAGCTTTCTATATGGAAAGGAAGGAGTTGAATGGGCTTCCTTTGAGGGATTGGGACTTTTGCCCTCTTCCAAGGGCTAAAGGAGTCCTAGACATCACATATATTAGAGCTCAAGGTGCAGTCCTCGCAAGAAAGTGAATAGTAATGGCAGTAAGGAGGATGCCCCACTGAAAATATTACTCTGCCACAGAACTCTAGCATGGCTATGGGAAATCCTTCCATAATATAATTTCCATGGTTGATGTAGTTGTTAAAGTCGATCCTGCAAAGATTAAATCAATAGTGGAATAATCAGTACCAAAGAATGTTTCAAAGTTAACGAGCCTCCTGTTCTGGCTCGTAATTATTGATGCTTCATCAAATATACCAGTGCCTTTGACGGATTTATTGAAGAACAAATCATTCCTATGGACAAAAGAAACATAGAAAAGTTTTGAGAAACTAAAAAAAGGTATTGTCATCACTCCAATGCTTGCCACACCACATTTTAACAAGCCATTACTAATAGCATGTGATGCTTCAGGTTCAAGGATTGGAGCAATTACTATGCAACACACTCACCTAATAGTTTTTTAGAGTCTCAAACTGGTAAAGGTGGAAATTCAGGACAGTATTTTGAGCAGAATACCAAAAAAATACAAGCATATCACTAGTACATCACCTTGCGGAGGTCATATCTCCTAACCCATTGATTGGAATTGCTAACTGTAACATGCATTGTAAACTCATCAAGCAAGCTAGTTTAGATGCCCTACATATATGCCTTTAAGTCATAGACTAAAGTTTAGGGTCCAAAAAATGCTTCAAAAAGCCTCAAAAATGCAAAATAAAAAATGTATAAAAACACCTACAAATGGTAAAAAACTCTCAACTTCTTGGGGGAACACTTGTCACACAACTCTTCACATTTCAAGTCAAACCACTTCATTTTCAATTTTTAGACTGTTCATTTCCTGTTAGAAAATAGATATAAAGGAATTGTCATTCAAATGTAAAAAACTAGAATATCATATCCTCACATCTCTGTTGGAGATTGCTACCCATTATAGCTTCACATCTCTTCTCAAAGGCTGTTAACCTTCTTGTATACTATTCTTGGCTTCAATAAAGCTTCATTTACATTGCAGTGCAGTGATATTTGTTACATCCATTTCCTTGATTTGGTTCATTTCTTTGCGATGTGGTGCCCCTCAAAGTGTGTTATGTTTTGTTTAGCAAAGCTTTTGTGAGGATCAATATGGTGTTTACCAATCCAAAGCCCATGTTGTTACAATCACTCTAACAAAGAAGTCTTACAAAATTCCTAAGATAATTCCTCCTACTAAAATATTTTTGATTGCTGCAAAGAAAGTTGTACTCTTAGACCGATGCCAAGATGTAGAGGTGCCTTTTGTTTTCCAAGATGAACACAAATTTCTCATAGAGGAAAATCAACGATTGAGGAAATAAGAACCAGCAATTGCAGGACCACCTCCACATTGTCTTGGTGCATATTGTGAATATGATGGAAAAATATTTCCACTTTGAAGACCCAATTGTCCAAGGATTGCTTCAAGCATAGGAGAGATGCAATTGTGCAATGCAAAACTTCAAGAAGAATTGTAAGAGGAAATGTTGATCAACTTGCAGATAGAATTTGAGGAGTTGTAGACCAAGAAAAATGCAACATTGGATAGAAACAAAGTTCTGCACGGTAAGTACTCCGATTGTGATCAACCATAAGATTCATTTGGCAATTTCAAATAAAAACAGCATGGAGTTGTAAAGCAGGAAATCTGCAACAAGATATGATTAGACATAAACAAAGAAGCGCATGGTAAGTCCTCCCTTTTTTGGGATTATGATCAACCATCATATCCGTTTGGCAATTCGAAGAACACACCACTAGGGTTGGTTCAAAGATGCTGAAGAATATGGGAGACATCAATCAAGGCATTGGAAGAGATGGTCAAGGGATTCAAATACCATTAAGGTAGAGAAGAAGGCCAAGAATTTTGGCCTTGGGTACACAAGACAATCTTTGCAATCCTCCACAAGAACGTGTTGGGTTCATGGCACCCGTGCTCTGTAATCTGCATGATCTAAAAAAAACTGGGAAGGATGGGTAGGTCCCCCACCCCTCCGAACCCTCTGATACGTACCCGATACGGATCTGTCCTAGGTACAGTACGGATACATCTCAGGTATGTCTAGGTACGTCACAGACATACCTGTGATGTGCCTGGATGTACCCGTACATATCCAGGACGTACCCACAGGGTTTGGCACTGCTCTTTGCTTTAATAACGCATCTTTTAACTGTATTGTAGCAGCATTGGCATAGTTTTGAGACGATAAATTAAGTAAAGTTTATGGAACCAAATTGATTATTTGATATGAACTCTATGCCCATTAGGTTTGCAGATTTTGAATGAATTTTATCGAACAATAGAACAAAACTCAATTATTATTAAATTTTTAGTAAACAATTGACTATCCGTTTCAAGAATACATGCTTGTCTTGTAGCAAAGTTGGTAACAATCATTAAATTATACTCTCCTGCTAGGTGTTCCAAGTATTTGTCTGTATGTAAATATATCTTAACAAATGGGAACCTGCAATCTTCTAAATTTTGTAATAATTTGAGTTACAGAAATGTTGACTGAACAGCTCTTGAGAAGCTTCTAACCATTAGCCCTTGTCATAACCGCTGATTTGACATAATGAATCTTGAACATTGCTGCCACAACAAAATGACATAAGCCGTTATACATATTAGGATTTGCTTTGTGATAGGTTGCTGTTAACACAAAACCATGTATTTTGGACATTTTAGTTCATTGTTGTATATGGAACATCCGGAGGTGCGTGAATATCTTTTTTATCCAGTGAAAAGCACCTGTAGCCTGGTATTGTGACAAAATATGCCCATTTTGTTAGCAATGTAAAGGCAAAATGTTTTATTTTAACATCTTAACTTTGTATATATGAGTAAAAAAAGTGTGTATATTTGTGTATGTGTGTGTGTATTTTTTCATTTATATATAATTTATATATTTTTTAGTTTTTTATTATATATGTACGGGCATACCCAAGACGTATCGTACCCAAGGCTTTTTTAAAATCAACATATCCATGCACCGAACCAATACCCATATCCTGGCAACATAGAAAAAATGAGTTTCGTGGGCCACTCCACTCAAAGTGTAAAGCGATATGCACTCAGGCTTCCTATGTTCATCAAAAATCAAGAGTAGGAGCGATGGGGCCTATATCTTCTCGAAAAGGGTGAAATCTAGGAGTCAATTCAGGACAGTTTTTCAAGCAGAATACCCAAAAATACAAGTATATCACTGGTATGTCACCTTGGTCTAGTCTATCATTGGTATGTCACCTTGATGGGGTCATATCTCCTAGCCCATAGATTGGAATTCCAAAGTGTAACATGTGTTGGAAAGTGTAACAAGCGAGCTAGTCTAGCTGTCGTACATATATAACAATTACTGTTGTCTTTTTCATGTTCTATATTTCAGATTTGCAAGTTAAAACCTAACCCTACAATCCCTACTTCTGTTTTTTTCCTCTACAATGTAAGTTTTTCAGTTTTACCATGTCATGAGCACCAAAGAAACTGACGTAGCCTACCTGGAAGCATGCCGATGCAGGTGCGACGAAAGGGAAGATTTTCTTGCAAATATTGTTGTGTTGAATTTCTAGGAGGCGGCTTTAATTGCCTTAACTATCACCTTAACTGCATTCTTGGACATGACATTACAATGTGTCCGTCTATGGCGCATGAGGTTGTAAAGGAGGTAACAACTTAGCTCCTGAGCTTTCAAGAAAAGGAGCAAGGATCAGGCATTACCAACAAATAGCAACCTCTTTACTCCTCCACTGCTTAGATCAAGTTATAGTAGCGTTTGGTCTTCTTGACACATAAATGAAGAACTTTGTTGCTTTATGAAAAATAAATTACAATAAACATGAGATGGCAACAATTATTATAGGAGTTGTATTGCCTTATCAAATCCACATAAGGTGGATGAGATATCTCCCGAATGGCAATAAATATGCATAAATAGAATAATGCCCGTAATTGCCCCTACAAGAATGCATCCGGGAAATAGCATTCCAACAAAAGAACCACCCTAAAAACAAGGGTTTGATGACAACTAAGTGATTTGGAGGTCATATTGGGCATCTGAAGTTCCCAAGATCTCCCAAAACCTGTTCAGTGCGGAAGTAGACTCCGAGAGCTTTCCGTCTACTACAAGAACGCGGAAAACAGAGACCGTACGACCAAGTTGTTGTTGGTCACAATTCGGAATCACAGAGTCAACCTGCCACTCAAATGGTGACACGTGGCAAAAATAAATCCGGCGAAAGACGTGAAGTTTGGTTTTGCAATGCTAGTCTTCGACACTCGTGTTCGAACGGGTTGATTGTCGTCTTCATCAAACGACAAAAAATATTGCCACGTGGTGGGTCCTCAAGCCACCACGTGGCCTACCACCACATTGCCACCTTATACATCCAACTTGGTAAGGCGAGCTTGTAATGTCCCCTTTTTCGGGGCATTACTAATATATTTGTTCATCTCTTTTATTTGCATTGTAACCCCTTGGCATGCCTAGCGTTACAAGTGGGTTTCTCTAGTTAGTTCAAAAATGTGCACATAGGTTAGTTACTCTTTATTATTTAATTAGAAAATAATAAAGTGCACTTTAAGGGAGTCTTTTACGTATTTTAACTAAGTTTTATGTTTTCCCTCCAAGTGGGTCGATCCCTTTGGGAAGTCTATTTAAGGGATGTGAGGGGGTCATTTCACCTCATGTTGATTGATCATTTGAATTTACTCCATGCTTGGAGAAAAGGGATGTATGCCCTATGTTGTTAATTTCTCTCTCTTTCATTGTTGAAGTTCTTATTTGCAAATTCATTGTTGTTGGTTTCAAGATCCAATTGAAGAAATTACTTGTGCAAATTAAGTGTGAAGTCTTCTTGTGTTATTGTTGAATATATTTGTGTATGATTAAATCCTCCCAAGCTTGGCAACTTGATATAAAGTGTGGCACATTTATTTGTGGGAGAAATCTACATGTTTATTGCTCATTTCTGAAGTGATCTTTGAAGGGTTTGGGCTCTTTTTTATTGTTTATTGCTCATTACTGAAGTGATCTTTGAAGGGTTTAGGACTCTTTTTATATTGTTGTTCACTGCTGCATTATTCTAGCTATGGCGACTTGAATGGGAGCTCATTTTGGGCATGTTTTAACGGTAAATAAGCTAGATCTGAAATCTGGTTTATGTTATCATTTATTTCAAGCAAGGGAAATCTATTTGGGGTGTGTTTAGAAGCTAGAGAAGTGCTGGAAGTATTTTAATTATTTTTCTCTAACCCTAGGGACTTGATCTGAGATTTTTGGGTCTGTTTTGAGTGGGTTTACATGCTCAGAAAAAAAATTTGTTAGTGCATTAAAAAGCTCTCAAAAAATTGTTTACTATGCACTTTATTTCATGCAAAAAGATGGAGTATTGAGTGAGTTATGAATTTTCGAAGTATCAACTGTCTGGAAGTCATTTTTATTTAATAATTGCTGCTATAAAAATCTGAACTGGATAAGATTGGAATTCTAATTGATTTTCCCATCTAACCCACCACTTTGGCTACTTCCAACCCCATTTTGGGTTGTAATTATGCTGACATTGGGTTATTTGAGGTCGGATTGAAAGGATCTAATCCTTCTTGGTTCGATTTGTGTTGAAGTTGTTGCAAATTTCTAATTGTCCAAAAAGGGGACATCACAGTGGTATCAGAGCAACTTTCTTATACTCTTGTGGGTATTGTTTGCAGAGTTTTTTGAATCATGGAACTAGCAAGTGATGGAGATTTGAGGGCCAAACTCTTCAAACTTGGGAGATGGCTCGAGTTTCCTCCACATGTGAAGAGTGTGTTGCTCAACACTCTAGAAGAAGTGGCAAGTTGTTTGGCTATGATAGCACAATCAGATTATGGCTCCATGTTCTCAGTGATGGATTCATTGGTGACTCATTTGGCTAGATCCAAACTATTGAGGTATGATGAGGTGGATGTGAGGCTCATGGTCATCACTTGCATTGACGAGGTGACAAAAATAACAGCCTCAAATTTGCCTTACAATGACACCACCATGGAAGAGGTCTTTGAGCTCATGATAAGAAGCTTTCAAAAGCTTTGGGACACCACAAACCCTTACCTTGATAAGAGGGTTAAGATCTTGGAGAACATGACAAAGGTAAGAACTTGTATACCAATGTTAGATCTTGATTGTGATGATCTCATTCTACACCTGTTCGATGTATTTTTCGCTGTCATAAATGATAGTCATTTAGAAAATGTAATAGATGCAATGCAAAACAACATGTCTTTGGTTTTGAATGAACATGAGGCCCCTCCTCAACATTTATTGTCTATACTCAAAGAAGGTTTGAGACAAGAGTCGTGTATTGCTCATACTTTAGCCAAAGGTGTTTTGGATCAATGTTTAAGCAAGGTGAAGGCTTATGTGTTAGCAATGTCTCATATGAAGCAAGAAGGGTCAGCTCTCCAAAGTCCTTTGGTATTTGATGATAAAATGTTGATATCTAATGTTTGCATGGAACTTGGTGATTGCAACAAAAAATCAGATCTGATAGAAGGGCAAGTTGATATTGTTCTAGTTCCTCCTCACCCAATGAGCCACAAAAAGGGGCAACTCAGCCCTATGTTCCACCTCATACAAGGCAGGCCAACAAGAAAGCCATCCATGATACAAGGGATGATGTGAAGAAGAAGGGTTCGTGTTTTGAGGTAATAGATTCCAATTTTGAGCTTGATTTTGATGTTACTAATCATATTGCAAGTGGGATTAAGGATGATGAACAAGCTCATAAGGAAGAAAGCACGAACAATGACACCACTATAGAAGGGTATACAAATTTTTGCATCATTTCTTCTAATGCATCAATTGTGTCTACTTCTATGTGGCAAAAAAAAAAATCTTGGAGCATATTGCATAGCAATAATCTTTTGATGTTTGATAAATTGTTAGTGCCTACTAATTGCATCAAGTTGAACATGAGTGCAAAAAAATCAGGTTTTCAAGAGGACTATGAAGATGGGCTTATGAAAAGGCATGCTCATGAAGAAAGGACACTATGGGATACTTGTGGTAATTTTCAGTTCGCTGTAAATTTCCAAACAGCATGCCCTAATGGGCAAATGGATAAGATTTATCGCCCAAGCATAAGTCTCATGAATGATCCAAGTCATTGCCCACCAAGTATGAACGCTTGTAGGGAGGAAAAAGGGGTTTCGGATGAGGGAAATGATGAGGAACAGAGTGTTATTCCAAACTCTGAAATTCTGAGTTTTAAAGAAGTTGGGAGCAGCCCAAGGTATGTTGCTTCACATTTAATTTCTACTTTCATTTTGAGCCTTGATGAGTATTGTTATGAGCATGATAGAGAGATGGACACGGTTTGCAACATGAGGTATGTCAATCCATGGTTAGAGATTCAGTTAGACGCATGCATAATTAATGTGAATTCCGGTAATGTTTTGAAAAAAGATGTTTCTAACATAGAAGCCAATCTTGTTGGTTCTTTTGTCTCTTCACACCAGTGGGCAACAAAAAATTCAATTTTTTGCTTTGAGGAGCTCAAGGCACAAGTTGTAATCATGGAGAAGGCTTTCCAAAAAGAGGAAATTGCATGGACTACACGATGCATGGTAAAAAATTCATTTTCAGTTTTGTTACAGCAGTTATATCTTGGTGAATGTCAACTTGTTTGGATTGAACATGGCAGAAATTTCAATCATAGTAAGGGTTTTTGCCTAGGTGGTATCACCACACAAAGGTATGGAGTCATTTTTCACAATTTTGAGGCCCATTCAGAGCCATTTCTTGCACTTCATCTTGATGTTATAGAATTTCTACATGTTGGGCTGCCACTTGGATGTTTGATTCTTGTGCTTTCAAAGGTGACTTCGGTGAAGGATATGTGTTGAGTAAGTCTTGTTGTTGTTGCTTGCATGACCACAAATTTTGGGGCTTCTACGAAAGGTTTGAAGGAGATTAACGGTCATGATATAAGTTCTTCACATGGTAAGCAAGGCATTTCACTTTCAGATGCGAGTAAGAATGGAAAGATATATTATATTCAGTTCTCCTCTAGTTCACATTTTGTTGATTTTGATAGAGTACACTCCATGTGTAAGGTGGCTCACTTTAGAGGACCCTTGGCAGCCCCCTAAGTGGGAAAGATGATTAATTTTGGAATTCATATTCTCGCTGTCATAAGCATAGGGACAGCCCTTGAAGGTGACTATTTTCAGTTTTGCAAATCAATTTCAGTCATCCTTGCATTTGGTTTTCTTGCTAACACTTCAAGAGGAAATTGGGATTGCATATTTGATCATAGGACAGCGGTAAGTATGCAGCCCGGCACACTCTTTTTGAAATTCCAAGCACAGACTTTGGGGCAAGGAAATGTTCTCCAACAGCAGGGTATTATTCTTTTTGTTCCTACTTCATGGTGCTCCTATTTGTTGATTTCCCATGTGCACATGATGTAATGTCCCATTTTACCAATCAAAGACCTTTGGCCTATTTTGTCGACCCGACGGCGCAAAGGAAAAATATAAGGGTGACTTAAGTCACAATAAATTTTTATAAAGTGTTATAAAAAATAAAATAAAATTATTAAAACACTTATATTAATTTATTTGGCTTAATAAAAAATAAATAATAATCCATATGGTCAATACGAGGGGCAAAATATCATTGTGAAGGGGTTATTATATTTTATTCTTGGGCCAAAGAGGAATAATGAAGTTGGGAAGGATAAAATATTAATTGTCTTGTATTCCTCCTATGGAAAAATGCCATTTAGAAGTCCAAAGGTCACTTTCATGGGAAGTCCAAAGGTCACTTCCATTTGGAAATCCAAAGGTCACTTTCATGGGGAGTCCAAAGGTCACTTTCATTGGACGTCCAAAGGTCATTTTGGGTCCCATTTCCTATATAAAGATGAGGTCGTCCTATGTAGAGGCATTCCAAATTTTTGATATGATATTTTCTCTTGCATGTGAGCTCTGAGCTTGTGCAAATAATCCAAGAATGAAACCCCTTATGATTATATCTCTTGCGGACGAAAACCCTAAGAGTATCGTGAGAGATTTCCACTCAGGATTTCTCATTGATTGTAATTTGATTTTTAGTCATTTCCAGCAGTGTATTTTGAGGGTATTTTGGAGAATAAATTGCAGTAGTTCTTCTATTGGATCGACCCAGTTAGGGGTTGTTTTGGCATGTTTTCTGAGGTATTTAGATTTGATTTCTATTGTCAAATCATCTACAGATTTTTGTGAAGTGAAGCAAAGAAGTTACATAATTTTTAAGAGGATTTTTCAGAGGTATTTCAGCCAATTTAATATTCAAATTTTAGATCTGATTTTTGGGATTCAAGTTCCTCCCGCCTGGATTTCATTTGATGCAGCCACGAGAGGTTGGTGATAGAGTTGAATCATGGGAGTTAGACAGAAAATCTCTCCATGGGATCCCAGCAGAGATCTTCTTGGAGGAATGGTAGACCTAGATTGTGAGTTTCTCAGGACCATGATTACTACCCAACAACAGATGATACAGACCATGTAGCAGCTGATGCAGAGGATGGACGTGTGTAGGCCAAGAGACAGTCTTGACAGGAGGGATAGGTCTATATCAGTGGCCAACAGTCACAGGAGACACAACAGGTCACCTACGGAGGTTGGTAGCGTAAGGGATTCCCCTTGCCATGAGAGGAAGGCATATCACAATATAGCTTCAGAATTGTTTATGCATGGAAGGAATAGTGAATCTTCACATATGAATGATACAACTCTTCATGAGAGTGCTTTGGTGTCTTCAACTTCCAATGAAGTATACAAAAATTTATGCAATGAATTTGATAGACATGTTGATGATTTATTTACATCATCCTTGCAAGAGGTGCCACTTGAAGCTTCTACTTTAGAGGTTAGCATAGAGCATGCTAGTGTTTTGGGTAGGAATGGCATGGATTCATGGGGTCCTTCAAATGAGGATAATTCAAAAATTTTCAGTTCATGATCATGTCCTTCATGGAGTTGATGATTTTGTGGATAACATTCGTAGTGGACTGGCCACTCATGAGTTGTCTTTGATGGGTGTTGAAGACATTCATAACTCATCTTTGGTTATGTCACCGATTTACCATGATATGGCAGCTCCTTATTTGTTGATTGGTGACTTCATCTTCATTAATTTGTTAGGAATTAATAGCTGTCCTACTTGAAGTTCCATGTCACTTTACACTTTTGAGGATTTACATCAGCTTTTGGTAGGCATTGGAGTATGGAAAACTCAATGCAAGAGGAGCAGTCTTCACAGAATGCGGATTGGGTGGTAAGAGGTACATCATCTTTGTTGTTGCAGTAGTATTATCATGATGACATTCAGCCCATCATGAACCAAAATGCTTAGAATTTGATGCAGCGAAGCCAAGTCAACATGGAGTTGGAGAATGATGATACTCCAAGGTATGCAGTGAATGATGATATGTCTACTTTGTTGATCTCTTACCCTCATGAGAAGCATGACAAAGTAGAGAGTAAAGTTTACATTATGGAGTATGTTGAACCTTTGGTCTATACTCATCTTTATGAGCATCAGGAGATTTATATTTTGTGGCAAGATTTGTTTCATTTGACAGGGACAGGAACCAAGCTTGTGGAATATTTCAGCATGTTTTGTCTCTTGTGCATGACACTTGGACAAAACAAGATCAAAATTGTTTGAGGGCAAGCAATTTTTGGGAAGGGAGGAATGTAATGTCCCCTTTTCCCAATCGAAAACCTTTGTCCTATTTTGTCAACCCGATAACCAAAGGAAAAATATAAAGGTGACTTAAGTCATAATAAATTATTATAAAGTGCTATAAAAAATAAAATAAAATTATTAAAGCACTTATATTAATTTATTTGGCATAATAAAAATAAATAATAATCCCTATGGTCAATACAAGGGGCGACTATAATTGTGAAGGGGTTATTATATTTTATTCTTGGGCCAAAGAGGAATAATGAAGTTAGGAAGGATAAAATATTATTTATGTCTTGTATTCCTCCTATGGAAGATGCCATTTGGAAGTCCAAAGGTCACTTTCATGGGAAGTCCAAACGTCACTTCCATTTAGAAGTCCAAAGGTCGCTTTCATGGGAAATCCAAAGGTCACTTCCATTTAGAAGTCCAAAGGCCACTTTCATTTGGAAGTCCAAAGGTCACTTTCATTGGAAGTCAAAAGGTCACTTTGGGTCCCATTTCCTATATAAAGAAGAGGTTGACCTATGTAGAGGCATTCCAGATTTTTGATATGATATTTTCTCTTGCATGTGAACTCTGAGCTTGTGCAAATAATCCAAGGACGAAACCCCTTAGGATTATATCTCTTGCGGACGAAAACCCCAAGAGTATTGTGAGAGATTTCCACTCAGGATTTCTCATTGATTGTAATCTGATTTTCAATCATTTTTAGCAGTGTATTTTGAGGGTATTTTGGAGAATAAATTGCAGCAGTTCTTCTATTGGATCGACCCAATCAGAGACTGTTTTGGCATGTTTTTCTGAGGTATTTAGATCTGATTTCTATTATCAAATCATCTACAAATTTTTGTGAAGTGAAGCAAGGAAGTTTCATAATTTTTAAGAGGGTTTTTCAGAGGTATTTCAGCCAGTTTAATATTCAGATTTCAGATATGATTTTTGGGATTCAAGTACGTGATATCTGGCCTAATGTAGGTCAAGTAGATGAGGCTCCCAATCAACTATCGATATAAGATTACATTTACTTGCGGTGATGGATTTTTCCAAAACAAATGAAATCTTGTCTCCATAAGTGTGGTAGTCAGGTTACAATCCATCATACGACAACTTCTCAGGCGTTGTCTTGGCGTATTTCAACTGTGATACAAAAATGTGATTTTCTCTTTGCCAAACTTGCAAACCAATACAATAATGCAAAACCCCAAGATCCATCATGTCAAATGATCAATTTAGATATTTCTTTCTTGACTCAATCATTGTCATTGAACTGTTAATGTTGTTTAAGGTAGAGATTAGGATCGTACGAACTTCGGTTAAATCCATGATGTACGCTATGCTCATCAGTTTTTATGCACCATGCCCTAGGAGCTTGTTTGAGACCATACAATGACTTGATGAGTATACATACATTTTCCTCTTTTACAGGTATGATAAAACCTTCCGGTTGAGTCATGTAGACTTCTTCCTACAAATCTCCATTAAGAAAGCCATTTTTCACATCCATTTGGCGCATTTTCCAACCAAATTGTGAACCTAGAGCTAAAATCATCCTAAAAGTTTTGATCTTACTTGTGGGAGCCAAAGTCTTCTCATAGTCAATGCCTTCTTTCTGAGCATACCCCTTTGCTACTAGCCTAGCCTTGCGTTAATCAATATTGTCGTCTGGTTTGTACTTCGTCTTGAAGATCCATCTGCATCCAATCGGCTTCTTCCCTGGTGGAAGATTTGTAAGTTACCATGTGTTATTCTTCATTAGTGACTTATACTCTTCGGCCATAGCATCTTTCCAAGGTTTTCACTGTAGAGCTTCCTAAACTATAAATGGCTCGATAGATGCAAGAACTTTACTCATTAAGGCCAAATCGATGTCTCCATAAGCCGTACTACAAGTCCTTGGTCCAGTGGTGGATGTGTCTGGGACACCATTCAGCTTTACATCTCGTAGCATACTTGTATACCACTTGGGCATACATTGAGTGGTTCTAGTGGGTGATGGCTCTTCACCATCTTCGCCATCATCATTGTTCTCATCAAAGAGATTACCATCTTTTTTTTTCACAACATGATTGATCTATTCATCAGGTGAGCTTGTGGAAGGACCCTCTACTTCTTTCTTCTCAAAATACTCAACATCCCTACTTATGTACACCTTTCTAGTTTTTTGATCCATCAGTCTGTAACTGAGTGCTTTATCACTATACCCTATGAAGATATACTTTCCTGATTTCATGTCTAGTTTAGTTATCTTCTTCTTAGGAATGTTCATACTTGTTTTACACCCAAAAACTCTGAGATGTGAAATTGATGAGTTTCACCCTAGCCATGCTTCTTGTGGCGTTACCCCATCAAGGGCTGCATTGGGAACTCTATTTAGTAGATACACTATTGTTTTAGCTACTTTGGCCCTATATGTTTTTGTTAAGCCAAAATCATCAATCATGCATCGCACCATTTCCATGATGGTACAATTTCTCCATTCAACAAAACCATTTTGTTGTGGCATATGCGAAGGAGCCATTTCACGAAAAAGTCCATGAGTTTCCAAGAAGGTTTTGAACTCGCTACTGGGTTATTCACTCCCTCAATCTGAGCAGTGTTTTGATTTTACAACCAATTTCGGTTTCAACAACTTTGAATTTCTTGAAATTCTCAAAAGCTTTATCTTTTGTGCGGAAACAGTCTATACACATTTTTCTTGAAAAATCATCAACAAAGAGCATAAAATATTGAGACGCAGTATGACTAGGTCTCATAGGTCCACACAGATCAGTATGCACCAAATCAAGTTTGCCTAGAGCTCGAAATGAACTTCGTTGAGAAGGTGCTCTATGTTGTTTTTCTGTCAAAGTGTGTTTACACTTATCTGTATCCTTTTTGAGTGGTGGCAAACCTCTTACCACGTTATAGTGGCAAAGTGTGACAAGATAGCCAAACACATATGAACAAGTCTTTTGTGCCAAAAATGTGTTGAGGCCATGTCCTTAGCCACTAGAACTTGATCATCTCCCTGAACAAAATCCAGTTGAAACATTCTACCCACATTGGAAGCCCATGCAACAATTTGGGAGCTTCGTGACTTCTCTAATGAGACACATTTTTCTACTGCCTTTATAGTCCAAATCAATATTAAGATTATGCTCCAATAATTGACTAACTGATAACAAGTTTTTGATTAATCCAAGGATATACAGTACATCAATAATTTTGCAATTATGAATTCCAAGAGGAAGTGAAATGTTGCCAATACCTTGGATATAGTATAATGTATCATCACTCAAAGAAACATGGTTTTTTGCGGGTGTGTCATTCAATGTGAAGAACCAATATTTGTGTTTAGTCATGTGGCGGGTTGCACCTGAATCAACATGTCAAATCGCATTTTAAGAAGCAGGTTCATCATGGGATTGTGCAACATACAGTAAGACCCCATCATCAAAGTGATCTTCTAATACAGGTGCATCACCTTTGGAAGGTCAAGAAGATCTTGGTTATGCTTTAAAGAAGTTTAGGAGGTCTATCAAATCTATAATAAGCCTTGTTTGGCATTAGAAGTGTTTTAGTCAATTTAAGACAATGGGAGGTTTTCCCTCCAAAAACACTTAATTTGAATTTGAATATTTACTATGTAGAATCATAAAGATAAATCATATTCAATTATGAGTCATGGTGATTTGTCATAGGATTTCTTGAGAGTGTGCAACATAGCTTAGGTAGTTTGAGTCTTTAGATATTGTTGGAAGTCAAAATTCATTAGTTGTAACTAGTGGGTAAATTGGCAAAACAATCTCTTATGTTCTAGTTGGGTGGTTGAGAGAAAATCTCAACAAGATGGTCAAATGTCTAAGCTTGGAAAAGCTAAATACAACAAAATCACCATTGAATCAGCTGAAGAACAAAGATAAGCTCATCAGAAGCATAAAAGACAAAGAAATCATCTATGGTATAGTTGGTGTCATTTGCATATATTTGCAAGCTCTTCATGTAAGATTGTTTTCCATAAGAAGACAATAAAGAATCATTGTATGCTCCTCCATCTAAGCTTTATCTCATGTTTCTTGGTGATTATCAATGCTTTATGTCAAGTTGTCAGTGATTCAATGATTAATTTAGCAAATTGTCTATACACTCTACCTGTACACTGTCAAATTGTGCTATGTTTTGATGCAAAGCTTATAGTATAGGACGAAGGGCTCATTTTTAGCACGTGGTCGAAAAAGGAGAAAGTTGCAAGATGTCTCTACAGAGCTACAGAGATCAGGTTTAGGTTTTGAAACCTTCACTAACCCAAGATATCCAATTTTCTCTCTTGGGTAGTTGGAAACCCTTAACCAGGGTTTAAAAAGTAAAATTTACATATCTTGCATAAAACTTAGTGTTGGAAGCTAAAATTTGGTTTGTAGGGACTGATGGAATTTCTCTAAAAAGATGTAGGTGGTTTGAAGCAATTTCATTACGTTTTTAAAAGAGTTATGACTATCAGAGCTGACTGTCCTGTTGAAGAAGCCTAATAAGGCCTAATTGGCGTTTGAATGATTCTAGAACTAGGTAAATATCCTAAAGGAACTGCCTAAAAGATTTTGCCATTAGATATAACTTCCAAATGGGTATCCAAAACGGTCTATAGCCAAGCTTAAAACCCTCTGTAACAAATTTTTTCTCCATTTTTCCTCCTGAACAGGGCTAGTGGAGCCACAAGGCAGAGTTGTACATTTAATCAATAATCTTGCATGAATGATCAGATTATAAATTGCTTCTCATATCAAGGGTATGGTAGATGCTTGAAGATAACTTTGGAGGTGTATCTGACTTGTTATTAGTAATCAAAATGTTTTGATGCATATTAGCTTTCACTCAGACAAGTACTTTCTCAAGTCAAGAACATTGATACATACACAAGGTGAGATTTAATGGCATAGTGTGTTTTAAGTGATTTGACATCATCTTCTTACTTGGCAACGTTCCTTTGTTGTGGTTTTTTCTTCAACTTCCCTTTTTTTGTCCCTATTGATTGTTTTGTTGTGCCCGTGTGGATTTTTGGTTATTGGGCTTCTTGACAGTAGATGAGCCTTGTTGAAAAGTATTATACCAACAAAATTTGATTCATGGCCATTACGACCACAAATAAGGCATTGTTTATGTTGTTTATTTCCCTGTTGATCCTATTGGTTTGTTTGCTTCTAGGGTTGTTTAGATGATTGCATCTATTTCTTCCCTTTTTGATGAGAAGCAAGTGTTTGATCCTCTTCTCTGCTTGTGATTGCATGAACTCTTCTTGTTGCAACATGTTTACAAGTTTTTCAAAATTGATAGTTTGTTCAGACACATTTAGTGGCATGACAAAAAAATTGTAAGAGGGTGGAAGGAATCTCAAGACAATAGGTACGAGAGAGTCGTCAGTCACTTCTTCCAAGGCAAGAAGTGATGCCTTCGGAGCTGCAACACGCCTTAAAAAGGCTTCAATTTTCTCATTTGGTTTGAATTTTAAGCAATGAAATTGGCTCTGGAGATGAAGAATTGTGTTTTTGCTTTTGGCTTCATACACAATGCTAAGTTTATCCCATGGTTTTTTTGAAGTTTTTGCACACCTTCATCAAACACTCCAACTAGTATGATTAGTTTTTCTTTTTGGTCAACCCTATCAAACAATCTTTTGTTGAGCAACATTTGCTTTGGTCGTCTCAAGGAGTCATTTACAATTATCCAAGTATCCTCAAATTCCAGTTGAGCTCTTATTTTTGTTTTCCAAGCAACATAGTTTATCACCCCTAAGGAGCAAGGAATCGGGCAGAAAAAAAATTGGAGCAACTTGGGCAGCCAAAGTGAAGATTGTAGGAAATGGTGAGGTTTTGTGATAAATCGCGTTTGCGCAAAAAATTGATTATTCTAGGAAAATATATCAGTTAGAATAGTAATAAAACCCCACCTTACAGACAGAAATATTTGAAAAAAAAAATGATTTTTATTTTTTATTTCGAGCTTGTGGCCCTGAACATTTCAATATTGCCCCCTCCCTTAACAGCCAAAAAATTGCAATATTTTTTTTAATTCGAAAAAATAAATACAATGGGCACGTTGACCTCTTTTAATTTTACAAATAAATGAATTTTCAAAAAAAATGCCAGAATTATTTTTTGCTTTTGGCTTCATACACAATGCTAAGTTTATCCCATGGTTTGGTCAACCCTATCAAACAATCTTTGTTGAGCAACATTTGCTTTTGGTCGTCTCAAGGAGTCATTTACAATTATCCCAAGTATCCTCAAATTCCAGTTGAGCTCTTATTTTTGTTTCCAAGCAACATAGTTATCACCCCTAAGGAGCAAGGAATCGGGCAGAAAAAAAATTGGAGCAACTTGGGCAGCCAAAGTGAAGATTGTAGGAAATGGGAGGTTTTGTGATAAATCCGCGTTTGCGCAAAAAATTGATTATTCTAGGAAATATATCAGTTAGAATAGTAATAAAACCCACCCTTACAACAGAAATATTTTGAAAAAAAAATGATTTTTATTTTTTATTTTCGAGCTTTGTGGCCCTGAACATTTCAATATTGCCCCCTCCTTACAGCCAAAAAATTGCAATATTTTTTTTAATTCGAAAAAATAAATACAAATGGGCACGTTGACCTCTTTTAATTTTACAAATAAATGAATTTTCAAAAAAAATGCAGAATTATTTTTTTGCTTTTGGCTTCATACACAATGCTAACTTTATCCCATGGTTTTTTTGAAGTTTTTGCACACCTTCATCAAACACTCCAACTAGTATGATTAGTTTTTCTTTTTGGTCAACCCCTATCAAACAATCTTTGTTGAGCAACATTTGCTTTTGGTCGTCTCAAGGAGTCATTTACAATTATCCCAAGTATCCTCAAATTTCAGTTGAGCTCTTATTTTTGTTTTCCAAGCAACATAGTTATCACCCCCTAAGGAGCAAGGAATCGGGCAGAAAAAAAATTGGAGCAACTTGGGCAGCAAAAGTGAAGATTGCGGGAAATGGGAGGTTTTGTGATCAATCCGCGTTTGCGCAAAAAAATTAATTATTCTAGGAAATATATCAGTTAGAATAGTAATAAAACCCACCCTTACAACAAAAATATTTTGAAAAAAAAAATTATTTTTATTTTTTATTTTCGAGCTGTGGCCCTGAACATTTCAATATTGCCCCCTCCTTACAGCCAAAAAATTGCAATATTTTTTTTTAATTCGCAAAAATAAATACAAATGGGCACGTTTGGCCCTCTTTTAATTTTACAAATAAATGAATTTTCAAAAAAAATGCAGAATTATTTTTTTTCCATTCCTAATAAGAATTTTGCCTCTAAAATACTTAAGAGGTCTAAATGTGTTCAGATAGGGTTTAAATGTAGCGGCGCCTCTTAAACTTGGCAGATTTGCCATTTTTACATACTTCCCTTACTAGACTTTTGAAAGGAGAGGTGGGTAGGGGTGAACCCTTAGACCTCCACCCATGTAAGGTTTTAAAAATTCTTAGCTAGCTGCTTTAGCAGCTTGCTGTCTTAGGCTTACAAGTGAAGGCTCTTATATTTAAAGAAGCTTTTTAAAAGCTTTGTTTTTTTTTCCTAAGCAAAAACACATGGGTCAAGTTGGAGACTTTTTTGCTGTAACAGAAGGGAAGCTACTAGGGCATATTGTCTCAAAGGAAGGAACCAAGATAGATCCCGAGCGTGTCAAATCTATTCAGACTTTACCATTGCCAACATCCAAAAAGGGAGTTCACTCTTTCTTTGGTAAGGCAAATTTTCTCAAAAGATTCATTCCTAACTTTGTTGAATTGACCCGTCATATCTCAAATATGATGAAGAAGACATAGGATTTCAAATGGAGCAGCGAAGGGAAGGAAGCATTTGAGAAAATTAAAGAGGCCTTGTCAAAAGCTCCAGTCTTGGTTTCACCAGATTTTAGTAAAGAATTCATTCTTTACTGTTATTCCTCCGAACACACTATGTCAGCAATCTTGATGCAGAAAAATCAAGAGGATGTAGAAGCCCCGATTGCTTTCATGAACATGCCTTTAAAAGCTTACGAGTTGAAATACACTCCCATGGAAAAACATGCTTATTCAATGGTAAAAGCATGTAAGGCATTCAGGTACTATATTCTTGCCTCACATACTGTGGTCCTAGTTACAGATACTGCAATAAAATCTATTCTCACCCAACAGGAGCTAGGGTTACTAAGAGGAACGTGGGTGACAAAGGTGCAGGAATATGACTTGGATATAAAACCCAGAAAGTTAGTTCGAGGGAGGGGTTTGTGCAAATTAATGACTGAGTTGAAGACAACAAATTCAGAAGAGGGTGAAAGTTTGTCTATGGTTCTTGGAAATCTTCAAAATATTTCATAGATCTGATAAACGAATAATATAGTAATATTGCCTTTTTCTTAACTTATGGGGAATGCCCAGATCACCTTTCTCGCAAGGAGAATAATAAAAATCTGGATACTTCCATACAAGTCAACTTGTTTATTTAAAGGGAGACCAGCCCAACTACCACCTTCAAATCGGCCAATCAAATTGTTTCATTCCCCTATGCTGGTCACATTTTCCTTTTTGGGCTGATTGGCACATTCTCCCAAAAATGACTCCCAAGGCAAGTCGCATTTTCTCCTTTCTAATACAATTACTTTTAATTGTATTTTGACATTTTAATTTATTATTAACTTTATCATTTATTATGTGCTTTTCATAATATTATTTTTTTTTTTAGAAACAATAGCACCATATAATAAAATAATAAAGTTATGTCACCCTAAAAACTCCCCCTTGGCCGTCGGGTAGACATAAAGGGCCAAAGGTCTTCGATTTAGAAAAGGGGACATTACATGCCCAGATCACCTTTCTCGCAAGGAGAAACATACTATTAAACTAAAGTCCAGGGACTCTGTTCTTTGGGATAATGGTTTATATAAAAGAAGTATTGACGGGGTATTTCTCAGATGTGTGGATAAAGCTCAGCAGGATCAGCTTTTATTAAAACAGTTTCATAATTTGGCTTGCGGTGGTCATTTCTCAGCCCAAGTCACAGCTCACAAGATCCTTCGAGCAAGGTATTATTGGCTCACACTTTTCCAGGATACTACAGAGTGGGTATCCAGATGTCAAGTGTGCCAACACTTTGTCAGACGCATAAAATTGCCCGCATTACCATTAAAACCAATTGTAATTGAGGAGCCCTTCCAACAGTGGGCCATGGATTTTATTGGTATGCTCAACCCAGCTTCCAGTGCCGGTCATCATTACATCCTGACAGCTACTGATTATTTCTGTAAGTGGGTAGAATCATTCCTGTTAAGAACGCCACTTCCGCGGAGGTGTGTAGTTTTATAAAGGAAAATATTGTTATTAGGTTTGGCGTGCCTAGTAAAATAGTAGCAGATAACGCTCCTAATTTGTCTTCTGAGGAGCTGGTCGAGTTTTGCTACACTCATGGAATTCAACTAGTACATTCTTCTAATTATTACCCACAAGGGAATGGCCAAGCTGAATCAAGCAATAAGAATCCGGTGACTATCATGCGAAAATTGGTGACTGAAAATCAAAGGACTTGGCACAAAAAGTTGTTTGATGCACTATGGGCAGTTAGGATTACACCAAAGAAAGCTATAGGCATGTCCCGTTTCCAGCGGTTATATGGGAGAGACACAGAATTGCCTCTTATCTTGGAATTGCCTGCTTTACAACTTTCTAAAGCTCTAGAGGATGCCACATTCACCGATGCTATTGACAAAAGAATAATGTATCTGACTGAATTGCGAGAAGTACAAGTTTAAGTTGCCAACAGATTGTCAGAACATCAAAGGAAGGTGAAGGTGATCTTCAACAAAAAGGCCAGAGAAAGAAAGTTTGAGATCGGTGACTAGGTCCTTTTATGGGACAAAAGACGAGAAACAGAAGGCATGCACGGGAAGTTTGATTCGCTTTGGAAAGGGCCTTTTGTGATCAGGAGGATTGTCGGGACAAATAGCTTCATCCTTGCTCTTCAGGATGGGATTGAACTGTCGTTGCCTTTCAACGGGCAACATTTGAAGTTTTTCCGCATCTAAGAGTGCAGGGTAATACCTGTATGTATATAAATAAACTTTGTTTTTCTTTTCTTTTTCGGTGTTGTGTTGTTTTTAGTTTTCCTGACCTTGAGCCCAATGGACAAGATACGAAACCAGAGATGCTGGGATCTCATCTTTACTCCTATCATTTTAACAGAGGCAAAGATGTCCATAGACGGAGCCGACTGGTATCCCCAGATTTCACCCTGAAATCTGGGACTACCCATTTAAAAAAAAAATCGTTCTTTTAAAATAGCGGGTCTTTTGTGTTTTATTGCCAGAAGATGTCTGTATTATGTTAGGATATTCGTGGTGAATCATACGAGCCAATTTCGACAAATACCCAAATGCCCAAACTCATTTTATCCCTCCGCCAAGTTTTTTTCTACGGGAAATTTTTATTTAATTATTTATTGAATAAATAATGCCCCGTTTAAAGTAAATTGTGTTCCAGTTGAATCATGTTGAAGTTTTGCATGTCAACATTCACTCATCTCATTAGGGTTATCACCAGGAATGAATTCAGGGCATTGTCTGAAACTTCTGGCAACGTTTTTCGCTTTTATTTATTTCTTTTGCGTTTTTCTCCGGTTTTCTCCTCAGTTTCTCTGTGAAATTCCCCTAGGTCAATTCCTTCGCCAGTATAGTCTGTTTAATTGCCTGAAGCATCTGAAGATCATCTACCGACACAGCACCAGAAGGAATCAGCCTCAAAATGCAAGCTTCTGACCAAAAAAGATGAAGTCATGCACAAAAAGCCTCTCCCAGGCAAGTCGCATTTTCTGGAATTAATGAGTGTAAGCTGCAATGGGATTTTTGGTAGTTGCAAGCAGGCGGGAATTTCTTACCTGCCTTGTAGGGTACTTTTTCCCATGAAGTCAAAGTCACTTAAGCTGCGATGGGAAAATTAGAGGCGGTAGGCAAGCGGGAATTTCTTACCTGCCTTGCAAGGTAAAAATTCTCATTATACAATAAAGAAAATCACTTAAAGCACCAGTGGGAATTTTTTGCCTGTCTTAAATAATTGCAGGTATTCATTACAGGTGTTCATACATGTGAAAGGAAGTTCAAATCAATGTCAGGTACATTGAATATATCTTCCGAATCTGAAGAAATTGCTAGATCTGCACGAATTGATCCAGTTATAAAGAATTCCGGCGGGATTAAAAGAAAAAGAACACAGACAAAGATTGCTCAGACAAAGATTGCTCCAGCCATGATGAAGCGTGATGATAGAGAGGGATCAGCTGAATCATGCATAGCTTCTAGATTTGTTGATATCAATGACACAGACATGGGCCTGGAACCCATCTCCGAAATAATTGACAAATCCAGGGCCGAAAGACATTTCTCATGCGGGCAATGAAAAGCAGTGGAATTATTCCAGCATCAGCATTCCCAGTCAGAGCTCAGTTGCCCGAATTTGTCATGGAGTGTGCAAGATCATACCATCCTCTTTCCAGAACAATCCGGGATGTTGCGGGAAAGACAATTATTAGGCTGGATGCACAGTTTATTAATTATTGTCTAAAGATTCCGACACGAACGGTGGTGATTGCAATTAGCATGCTGGATGCAGGTAACAGATGGGAGAAACACAAAGCAAATTGCGTGGGCATAATGAACAACTGATATATGAAGAAGCACAGGTCCCCATCAAAGTTCCCGAGGACTCTTCCACGATCCAACTTGGTGCAAGAGGTGGATAATATCACTAAATTGCTTTGCAGGATAAGTGGAGAAGCCAATACTCACAACTTTCACTCATGGATGTATGCTTTCGTTAGGACTATCGAGATCAACAGAGCTGATTTGATAATCATTTGGGCAGAGATCATCAGTGACAACATCGGTGAGCAACTTCGGAGTGTGAGGCGGACTTACAGCTTCAAAATGACTTCATACCTGGTATATGCAACAGCCTTGCAGGGTATATTTTCAAAGTTGGATAGATGGGGCGTACTGGCGAAAGATCCTATCTTTGATTGCTATCCACAGTTGACAGTTCCTAAGTGCCACAAAGATTACAAAGTGGTCAACGATGGGTTCTTCTATGAATTCATCTTCAGACTAAATAGTGATCTGAAGACCAACAGGGTGAGCAAAGAAGCTTGGGAAGTTGTATCTCAGCATGGCTACATTTTCATCCAGTTTGCAGACTTCACCTATCTCAGGGTGACTCGCTTTTCGAGAGAACCAGTAAAGTTGTCGAGGTATCCAAACGACAAGTGGGTCATCATGGAGTTGTGTAGACAGCTCGTGGAGATGCATGACTTACAATCAAAACGGCACAATTCTACAGGTTTCTTTCCAGTCACAGTGGGTTACTACAGCTGCCAGAGCATCCACAAAGCTAGAGGAGTCGAAGCTGAAATGTTTTATGAGTATGAGCCCGAGTTCTTCCCAGCACGACTAAACTTTGACCCATATGGAGTAGCGAAGAAGACAATCTCCCAAGAATAATCACATGTGCCTTTGTTGGAGGACTTCTGGATGAAGTGCAGGAACGAGTATGAAGTCAGGAAGAAAGACTTTAGCAGGTTATCGAGGCAACAAGTATCTAATTATGGTTTGGCACGGATACCTGCAGATCTCGCAGATGATGGGCATGTGATACTTGACTTGTATCATCAGATGGGACAAGATAGAGCTGCTCTTCTGGAAAACATTGGTGGCTGTCAGACGATTGAAGGAAGATCTTCCGCAATTCTGGTTAACACTTTGAACTGGTTGCAGACAAAGGGGTATTGCCTGGATGAAGCTTTGATGAATCAGATCACAGGCAACTTTACCACAGGAGATTCCAGCAAAAGAAAGCACGAAGGTGAAAGCAGCAGAAGGCCGGAAAAGCTTAAAGTTCACAAGAAGTCTCACATACAGGAGAAGGCCAAATCTACGACTATCGTGCCAGTTCCAGCTTTTCCAACATCAACTCATAGTACTTCAGCAGCCCCGGAACCTCAGAGAGATCTTGTTGTTCCTCTTTTGAATCCAACGTCATTTGTATTTTCTCCTCGACCACTTAGGACTTCACCTATCCATGCAAAGAAGTTGAAAGCATAGATGGCGGAGTTTGAAAAGGCATTATCTTTGGACAATTCAGAGGGTAGCAGTCATAACACGGTGGTAAATTCTGATAGAGAAGAATCAGAGTATGAGATGGTGGTGCACTCGACGGCCTCTCATTCCCCAAGAAGCAACTTTTCATCATGGTTAGCTTTGCAGACAATCCCAGAAGCCAGAGAGAAGATCAACCTGGAAGAGCACGACTTTCAGCTGCTCCTGAGTTTGGGAGGAAGAGATAGAAGACCTAAAGTTGCCAAAACGACTTCTAGGTTGATTATTGAGGAATCGGCAGAACTTCGCCGAGTTATCTATTCCAGCAGAAAGAAAGCACAAGGGAGAGCTCACGACAGCTGATATAGTAGTGACCAAAGTGCCAATAGGTCAAACCACCATAGAAGGATTAAAGCAGGATACGCAGAAGCTAATGAATGCTTTATTCCTTAAGCTTGACAAAGAGAAGGCTGAAAGATCCAAGCTTCAAAAGCAAGTGTTCCAGCTGTGCGAGATCATTGCTAAGGTTGTTAAACCTTCCTCTCAGCCCATTTTAGCACATGAGCAAGTGAGTGATCATCTGATGCAGGAGGTGGAAGATGCAGGGGATCAAGTCAGAGCTATTGCCCACTGGAAGGAGCAAATCATTCACCAAGCTTCAGAGCAATTCGAACCAATACCGGCTGAATTAGAGAACATGCACAGGGCAATGTCTCAGCTCAAGGATTTGATAACACAGATAAAAGATGAAAACATAGTGGCTGAAAGTCATCTGGATACTTTGGCTAAGATACACTCGTTGCCAAGGGATGTGCTGATTGCAGAGCAGATTGTGCTTGGAGGATTGGTGGAAAGGGGGAAGTAGTTAGAAATTTCAGTTTCCTTCTGCGTAGAGATCCTCAAGCTCATGCTGAGGAGGATGCAATTGCTGGAGAGTAAGATGGGAGAAGTGTCGGAGAGCATCCCAGATCAATTACCTGCTTCCCATGAGGAATTTATGTTGGTTGTGCGGAAAGAAGTTGATGAAGCCACCATACCTTTCACGATGGATTCGATTGGTAGACTCATAAAGCTTCAGGCAGATGTTGAAGGATATGGGCCTAGTTTAGAGAAAGTGAAGGCTAACATTGTTGTTTTGTCCAGAGGGTTGTTACAGTTCAGAACCGAGAGATGCTATTGTTAAAACAGATGGGAAGATGTTAAATTACATGTTTGACAAGTATATTCAATATCAGAACAAGAATAAAATATAAGTGTTACAGCTCCCAGATCTTCTTTCTTCTCTTCTTCCTTCTCTTATTTCTTATGTTCCCGGATGAAAATGTAAAATTAAAGTTATTGGTTGAAAAAACTATTACTTTAAGTTATTTGGGAAGATTCCTTAAGATAGGTGACAGATGTGCACAATTTTGACTTTGACTCCTGATGCATGTCATTAAGAGAGGAATTTTAGGAAGATGAATGCCAAATGTTCCCTTTACTACATGTTCTAGTTCAGTTGCAGTTTCCCATTTGTAATTTCCCCTCTACACACTATAAGTAGAGGAAGAACCTACGGGTTAAAGGATCGGAATTTGTAATCAGCATTCTTGTGTTCCAGACTTTGAGCTGAGACCCTTGATAGCTTTCTGCAAACAAAGGAATAGAGAAGAGATTTTCGGAGAACTTTGTGTCAACGGTGCATTCGTCTCGTATTTATTTCTAGATCTATTCATAAACTGTGTTATTTTAGATCTAGATCTGAAAGTTTCATTTGCTTTGAATTCTGTGTTTAATGATCTATTTGTTTTAATCTATGTGCATGCAATCAAATCTGTAAACTATTGCTTGGGTTGCACATCCTCTCTACTTTCTCTCGTTTCCTATTATTTTCCTCTTCTGCAGATTTTTCCTTTCTTTTACAGCTGCTTACTTGCTGCAGAACTGTCTAGCTATGATTCATGAGCTATATAGTTAAAGTAATACCAACAAATAGATATTAGGACATATAACTGACAAAATCTTACACAGGAGCCTCACCGGTAAATGAGGGAGTTTTATCTCATGACTGCCTAGGTTTTCAGTTGTGCAGAAAATCTAGCCAACAAGACTTGAACCCATGACGTTGGGTGTCTAGTTTTGAACAATTAACCAAGCGCACTAGCCTAAGCGCTTTGAACCTAAATACTGCAATGTCTATATATATTTTTAAATGAGTTTGTATATTAAAAAAAAAATCACAGACCTGGCCGCCAACAAGGAGAGAGGCAACATATATTTATTTCTTTTTTATTTTGGTTTCAATGCATTCTCCAAGATAAAATGTTTGCATGCATTTGAATGCTTAGGTTGAAAACGCCTTAAATTGAACCACGACTCCAAAGAATGCCATCTCCACTTCCTTAATACAACCACCTCAGACAAACTTTTGCTTCTTCTTTTTTGCAAGTTTTTAATGGATGTCGCCTCAAGGAGAATGAATTGGTTGTTGAAGCTTCATGTCACCAACCACCAACTAGCAAGGAGAAACGGCCACAAGGAGATATAGAGATCAATACGCCGGGCAATGGTTTGCAACTTGCGTTAGAACTCTCCTTCAACTCCCCCAAATCAATGCATGAGCCCTCCAAGCAACTTGCTCCAAAACTAAAGGCACCTTACCAATTAAAAATTTGGCCTTGATGAAGAGTGGTCTCAAAGCAGCACCTCCAGATTTGGAGGTCTGTCAAATATAATTAAGGTTTTAGGGAGTTCTCCAAATTTGGAGACAAAACTCCTGAAATGCGGATTTTTTTTAAATAAAGATTTTTTCTCTAATTCAGACCTGGTGCAGGAGGCAGCGTCTGGTTGGCCCCTCCTTGCCCAAAGTCAAACAAAAAAATCTTGAAAAGTCCCTCAAATTTTGTTGCAACCTCCAAGAACTTCTTGCTACAACTTCTACAACCTCCAGGATAAGCATACAAATTATGCTAAGATTTTATGCTACCAATTTTGTGCAGCTATCAGACTGGGTGTGGAAAAGGATTGGGGTTGGGAGGAGGCATGAAGCACTATGGCTTTCTTGCTGCTCAAGCCTTTCCAAAACCTCCAAAATTTCTCTAACACCTACCTAACAGGATCAAAATCTCTACCTGCTCTAATACCATATTTTAACAAAGAAACAAAGAGTTTTATTGATTTAAAAAAAAAAATTACAATACACAAGAGATGGCAACAATTCTTATAGGAATTGTACAGCCTTATCAAATCCACATAAGGTGAATGAAATATCTCCCAAATGGTAGCAAATATGCAGAAATAGCATATTGCCCCTACAAAAATCCATCTTGGAGAAAGCTTCCAACAATACAACAACCCTAAAAACAAGGAATGATGACAACTATGACACCAACAATTAGATGCAAGTAAAAACAAAGAATTTAAACTATTACATTTATTCAAATAACTCACACATGGTGAATTATGAACCCAGGCAAGTCCTAACAGATCTAGATATCATAATTCAGGGAGTCGGTTTGTGCCACACAATGCTCCAAGTTCCCAACCATTGCCACAAGAGCAAACACATAGCCACAAGAGCGGAGTGAATGACTTTGGGTATTTTTAAGACATTCCTTTTCATGTGGCTAGGTAATTTTATGTTATTCTAATCTATATTTTGTTTTACATTATGATATTGTACAAATTTATATTGTTATTTAGATCTAAACTTTTAACTCTAAAATCTTTTTTTTTTTAATTTTGAAATTTTGACACTTAAATCTAAATTGAATTTTTCATGTTTTAAGTCACCTTAGTGGCAAGCATTAGTGGTTGCTATCACTATCGCTAGTCGGAGGTTCAAAGCCACTTCAATTGATACATTTGGGGAGCCCAATTTTGTTAGAGAAGGCGACAATATGTAAAACCAATCATTGACGAGCAGTGGGTTATTTGGATGAAAAAGGGTTGAACTATCATGTTCGATTGATGGACTGATAAAAAGAATAGAACACTGTTAAACTTCTTGGTTTCTTCTTTAGGTGGGCCATATTTTTGAATTTGATGCTTCAAGGCGGATATAAACATGTTAATTATTTATGTGGCATTTTGGAAGTTGTGGCAAAGGTAGGTGAAGAAAATGTGGTGCAAGTAGCCATCAATAATGTAGCATATTATGTCGTCGTACATAGATTACTGATGTAGAGGCACCCCTCGATCTTTTAGACTCCTTGCAAGGCCCATTGGATTGATTTGATGTTGGAGGATACTAGGAAAATAGAGGGGGTCAAGCCAATTATAGAGCATGGTTGTAATATTTGCAAGTACATCTATAACCATGCTTGAGTCCTCTCTTTAATGACTGAGTTCACAAAAAACAAGGAGTTTGTTTGACTTGCTGTAACCTATTTTGCAACCTCCTTCATCACCTTGCAATCTTTGCTACAATCAAAAACTTGGTTAAAGCTAATGTTTGTTAGTGAGAATGGTACGAGTCTTCCTTCTCAAGGACCATTGCCAGGAATGATGTTGTAGACTGGTTGTTTGATGAGTCCTAATTTTGGATGCCAACAAGGGAGATTGTAGATGTAAGCTGTTTTTAGTTTCTTGAACATGGTCTTTGTTTTAAAACATTATTTTATTTTATTTTTGTCTTCATTTAAGACATACATATGAAGTTAAAAATTTAAATCTTTTTTTACATGGCACAAAGCCACTGGTTTCTGTCCTCCATATGGTTTAAGGAGAAAAGTGTGAAATGGGCTATATATATGAGGACATGGACGAACCAAATAGAAAATAAAAAATTCTATGGCACAGTAGAGGCCAAGTTCAAGCCCGTTTGGGATATCATTTATCGATAGTGGATGAAGTAAATCCATAGGCCACTTCATGCTTATGCCTACTTCCTAAACCCAGCCTTCCAATTCCTTGAGAACTTTGAGGCTGACAAGGATGTTATGTGTAATGTCCCTTTTTTTCTTGGATAGTTGTTGGTCGAAGACCTTTGGCCCATTTAGTCTACCCGACAGCCAAAGGAGGAGATTAAGGGTGACTTAACTCATAAAATTATTATAAAGTGTCAATTTAAAAATAATTATTATAAAGCACTTATAATAATATTATTATGACTTAATAAAGTGTCTTTTAAATGGCCAAAGTGATTTTATTTCACTCTAGGCTAAAAGTGCGACTTGACATGGTGGGCCAAAATAGACATTAGGAAAATAATAAAATATTATGTAATGTTTATTTGCCCAAGGGAAAAGTGCGACTTGGTATGGGCATGCTTTTAGGGCATTTTGGCACTCTCTTCTCATTGGAAGATGGAAAGGTGATTTTATAATATTTTTTCTATAAAAAGGAGAGGGGCGACTCGGGCATGGCATTGGATAATCATTACTATTCATGTTTTTGCATAATTGGAGCTGTCACAAGCTACAGGAATTTTTAGGGGACGAAAACCCTCTAGGAAACTCAAGGGAGGAACGAAAACTCTTCCTTTTTCTCATTCCCAAGTTGTACGAAGAGTCAGGTATATTTCTGAGTATTTTGCTTGATCTATTCTAGCTAGAGCGACCTCTTTTGGGGTTTATTTGCAAGTTTTTAGCGAGATTAAAAGTGCTGTTTTGGAGCTGCTGTCTGTAGGAACTATTAGGCATATTTTTCTACATAATTTCCAGCACTGTGTGGAAGGTTTCCGACTGTTTTCTAGCTGCTGTAATAAACAGGTCAGATCTGAAATTTATCTCATAAAGATTCAGTATTTTGTGGCCTGAAAACTATCATTTTGCTTGCTAAATTTCAGTCAATTACAAAAGAGGAATCAGAAAGGGTTAGGTGATTTGTGTGGTTGAAAATACAAATTTTCTATTCCTACCCTAGTCGCATTTTCTGGAATAAATACAGATCTGCATTCAAATTCAGTTTTTTAAGTGTTTTCTAGTTATGCATTGTTAGGGTATTTTATTGGAAAATATCAGAAAATTATCTCCCATTAGAGGGGATCTTTCAATGGTATCAGAGTAGCAATCCTCCCACCTGGAGGGTTTTGTTTGATGCAGCCTAGAGAAGTTGGGCCACACAGATATTATACAAGGAGTCAAGGACGTATTCTCACAGATTTAGATACAGGAAGCAGTGCTGGAATCATGGACAGAAGAGACAGATCACACAGTCCCCCACGACGTGAGCGAGTTGACCCAAATATTCTTTTCAGCGGTATGATCGATTCCCATCAGGAAATGATTCAGACCATGAGACAGCTGATGGAGAATCTGACTATGAATAGGCCGAGAGATAGGCATAACAGAAGGGAAAGATCTGTATCAGTGGCTAACAGTCGCGGAAGGTACAGCAGGGCACCTACAGAGGTGGGTAGCGTGAGAGGTTCCCCTCCACGTGATAGGAGACATACAGAGGAGAGGAGACCCACGAGGATAGCAGATAGACCTCTACAGCCTAGATTCCTACAAAGGGAGGAGCCACCATTAGTTGAGGACCCATTTGAGGGCACAGTCTTTCAGGATACTGTGATGGCAGCGCATGATGAGTGGAGAGCTCTACCAGAGGAGGTACGGAATGCCTTTCCCCTCCACCAGTATTGTGTTCAAAGGAGGGAAAGCTTGAGAGCTAAACAAGTAGAGAGGCCTAGAGAACAGCAGAACAAGGAGTTGAAGCAGGCCACCAACAAGGTGACCCTTTCCACATTTGATGGTAGTGGAAAGATTAGTGCTAGAGCATGGATTCACAAGCTTGACACATATCTCACTCTCAAACCTATGCAAGAGTAGGAGGCTATCCAATTTGCCACATTGCACCTTGAGGGAGTAGCGTACGATTGGTGGCACCATGGGCTAGTCACGCAGAATCATGATCTTCTGCAATCATACAGGGAGTTTAGTGAGAAGTTGATTGCGAGATTTGATCACAGGGATGTAGAGCTTTACTATAGAGACTTGGCACAACTTCGACAGAGTGGACACGTTGATGCATACATCAACGAATTTCAGCGTATAGCAGTGATGGTGCTAGAGATGCCCGAGAGGCGAGTGGTGATGTTGTTCATTGAAGGACTTCATGACAGGCTGAGGGGATTGGTCAAGGCTCTTAAGCCTACGACTTTGCATGAGGCTATTCGGACAGCCTTGCACTTAGACACTACTCCAGTTCAGCCCCAACGGAAGAACGTCAAGGAGGAAAAATCAGAACAACAAGAGTAGCCCACTTCTTCGAAGGTTGAGTTTACACCCAAGATGGAGACTGTTTCAAAGAATGAGCTTCGCCGGAAAAATTTATGCTTTCATTGCAATGATCCGTGGGAACCGGGGCATAGGTGTCTTGGGAAAGGCAAAATACATCTCATAAAGGTTGAGGATAAAGAGTCCGAGGATGAACTGGAGCAGCCAACACCGAGCATTGCAAATGAGGGTAGACTCACCTATCTTTCGGGAGCACCCAAGTATAATGCATTCATGTTTGAAGGCACAATGTTCGGGTGTAGGATCATGGCACTTCTGGATAGTGGATCTACACATAACTTCCTAGATGCAGGTTTGGTAGACCAAAAAGGTTTGCAATGTGATAAGTTTGAAGGCTTTGATGTGACTATAGCAGGAGGTCTCACTCTCCCGTGTAAGAAAAAGGTCAATCAAGTTAGCATTTTATTTGGTGAGTATACACTTTGTGATGACTTCTATGTCATGGATTTGAAAGATAACAATGTTGTGCTTGGCATGCAATGGCTTCATTCATTGGGAAGAGTCACCCAAGATGTGGAAGCTATGGAGCTGAGTTTCCAACACAAAGGGAAACAAGTCACATTGAGAGCACTCAAGTACACGCTACCCCATCAAATGGCAGCTAAGTCTATGATAGTTTGGGATAAGGAAAAATCTAGTGAGGACATCTACGAAGATTTTTCACTGCATATCAGCACGGAACAGCAAGGATGTGATGAAGAGCGCGGCAAATTTGAAGCATACATGAGGAGGCTGGTTTCACTAGTAACAAGTAAGTGGCATAAGATTTTTTTTGCAGTGTTTGAGCAGCTTTGTATAGTGCATATGAAGTATTAAAAAGGCTTCGGCTGATCTGGGATCTAGGAACTGATAAGAATGTAGAATTGCAGTTTATGATTGCTTGGGGACAAGCAATCCCGAGAAGGGAGGACTGTAATGTCCCTCTTTTTCTTGGATAGTTGTTGGTCGAAGACCTTTGGCCCACTTAGTCTACCCGACGGCCAAAGGAGGAGATTAAGGGTGACTTAACTCATAAAATTATTATAAAGTGTCAATTTAAAAATAATTATTATAAAGCACTTATAATAATATTATTATGACTTAATAAAGTGTCTTTTAAATGGCCAAAGTGATTTTGTTTCACTCTAGGCTAAAAGTGCGACTTGACATGGTGGGCCAAAATAGACATTAGGAAAATAATAAAATATTATGTAATGTTTATTTGCCCAAGGGAAAAGTGCGACTTGGTATGGGCATGCTTTTAGGGCATTTTGGCACTCTCTTCTCATTGGAAGATGGAAAGGTGATTTTATAATATTTTTTCTATAAAAAGGAGAGGGGCGACTCGGGCATGGCATTGGATAATCATTACTATTCATGCTTTTGCATAATTGGAGCTGTCACAAGCTACAGGAATTTTTAGGGGACGAAGACCCTCTAGGAAACTCAAGGGAGGAACGAAAACTCTTCCTTTTTCTCATTCCCAAGTTGTACGAAGACTCAGGAATATTTCTGAGTATTTTGCTTGATCTATTCTGGCTAGAGCGACCTCTTTTGGGGTTTATTTGCAAGTTTTTAGTGAGATTAAAAGTGCTGTTTTGGAGCTGCTGTCTGTAGGAACTACTAGGCATATTTTTCTACATAATTTCCAGCACTGTGTGGAAGGTTTCAGACTGTTTTCTAGCTGCTGTAATAAACAGGTCAGATCTGAAATTTATCTCATAAAGATTCAGTATTTTGTGGCCTGAAAACTATCATTTTGCTTGCTAAATTTCAGTCAATTACAAAAGAGGAATCAGAAAGGGTTAAGGTGATTTGTGTGGTTGAAAATACAAATTTTCTATTCCTACCCTAGTCGCATTTTCTGGAATAAAATACAGATCTGCATTCAAATTCAGTTTTTTAAGTGTTTTCTAGTTATGCATTGTTAGGGTATTTTATTGGAAAATATCAGAAAATTATCTCCCATTAAAGGGGATCTTTCATTATGAGCGACCTCTACATAGTCATAAAGGCCATGGAGACACTCCACAAACAAGGGTGAAGATTATGTTTGAGAGATTTACAAACAAACACTAGGAGAATTCTTTTCTTAAGAAATTTGTGATGCGGTTAAGACAACGACTAGGCCAAGAAAACTATGGGTTTAATATTTTCCATGTTTGGTTATTGAATATTAATGTTTTCGTATTTTTGGAGTTGAAGTTTAAAACATTTTAATATTTATCATTACAGATGCATGGTGGGAGTTAGAGGATTGCTATACGAGTGTTAAGCCAACTATGCAGTGCTTCAAAGTGTGATTGCAATCAAAGTATGTTTGAGCACATACACTCCAAAAAGCACAAAAGCTTATCAATGTGAAGGTTAAATGACCTTGTATTTTTGCATTATAACCTACGCCACAAGCAGCTTGTAGGAGCTGAGGAAAATGTATACCCCATTGAGTTGGAGGAGTATGATCTGCAATCAGATTGGATCATTGAGGATGGAAAATGTATCAAAGACGACCAAGCATGGGTCAATCAGGCTGATTGCAAGGCTAAGCTTATAACATAGGGGAGAAGGAGCAAGCCTATACATCTAGGGATAAAAATGTTGGGTAGGATGATCTTGTTGATACCTCAAGGGAAGGTAGAATGGTTGGAGCTGTTTCCTTGACATACACAAAACATCACAAGGTCCAATGTGGTGCATCTTATATTGGGATGAACGATGCAAGCTCTTCTCAACCTTAGTTGTATTGTTATATTATGTTTTTTATTGATGCCATAGCCATGGATTTCTAAATCCATATTTTTTGTGCAAAGAAACAATTTTATGAATGTAAAAGCAACTCTTATTTAATGTTGGCTCTCAAGTTTCAAGTTGCAATTTCAGTTTTTCAACTTCAAACATTCAAAATCACAATATTTACTACTTTGTGTATACGTGTGTATGTTAGATGCAATTGATTAGCTTTGAATGCAATTTAACAGTTTTTTCCTTAAAACTTAAAAGTTTTAATGATATTTAATTTGTCAGTCTTGGTGGATTTTTGTTGCCAAGTCCAACTTTGAGTCTCGTTACTATGGTCGCACGATTAACACAATCGCAATGAAGCTCCTCATGACTTATTTGGACAATCCCAAGCAAAGTGTAACCACTCATTGCATGATCAAAATTAGTATTATAGGACGCCCATTTGCATCCCTTTCTACCATATTCATATTGGTCAAAGACCTATGCCTTAGGAATTTTCTATCATTATGGTCAAAGACCATATTCATATTGGTCAAAGACCTGTGCCTTAGGAATTTTCTATCGTTATTATAGGACGCCCATTTGCATCCCTTTCTACCATCTTCATATTGGTCAAAGACCTATGCCTCAGGAATTTTCTATCGTTATGGTCTCCTAGCTCACACCATCAGCACATTCACAATGAACCTCCTTTATTTATTTGGACAATCTCAAGCAAAGTATACCCACTTGCTGCAAGCTCGGCATTGGATCCCTTTCGATGCATCATCTTCGGCCGTAGTTTTAGATCCTTCAACCACTTCCTTGTCTCTCATTTCTACATCCACCATTCATAACTTCCTTGAAGACCAATTATTCCCACCCAAATACTTGCTGCTCTTTCTTGGTTTTCGAGTTATAAGGGCAATTCTTAGACATGTCTACTTACAGTACACATCTCATAGAATTGACCATTATTATTAGGACGATTCACACTTGTGTGACCCTCAATGCAACGGGTAGTGCACTAAACTTCCTCCTTTCTTTCTTGGTGTCGCCCTTCATTTCCTTGAACATCCTCATCATGTCTTTCCTTGGGTGGGTATGCTATGGGGCTCAAAGTTGTGTCTTTCAATAATTCACCAGTTGCCTCCGTCCTTGCATTGGCTTTGTCTTCACTCTCCAAGTTCATGGCTTGGTTGTATGCATCACTCTACATCGTAGGTGGTACAATTCTAAGTAACGTTTTGAATTTTGATCTAACCCTTTAACAAACCATCTTTTCTTCAAGCCATCATTAGGAGAACCCTCCAACTTGAAGATCGATTCCTTCAACCTCCCTATTGTGCATGAATATCAATTCATTCTTTCTTTACTTCATGTTGTAGATATTTGGCATGATCTCACTATCCCAAAGTAACTTTAACTCCTTGAAAGCTTTCCTCAACTTGAACCAAGTACTCATATTTGCCTTGTCTATTCCATATACCAATCATTTGCAATCCCTCTCGAAGTTGTTGAAAGGACCAATATCAATAAATTTCATCATTTTGTCCATTTGTTGTGCTAATTGCAACAGGTTACAATGCCTCATGGGGTCTTGGATGCCCTCACCTAGGAACTTGAGTAACTTCCTCCTATCTCTGATCCATGGTGGACTCACTATCATGCCTAAATACTTTGGTGGTGGTAGTGGTGGCTCCTATTGAATTCCTCTTCTTTCATTCAACCAGCCCTACCTAGCCTTCACCTTTTGGCCTACACACGTTTTTCCTATGTAATACCAAATTATTCGTACTTGTGTGATTCCCAATATGCACTACCAGCCTTGAAACCAAATCCATTTATTCCTAGGATAAAAGGTTTAGTCTTGCTTTATTTTGTGATCTCCACCATTTGACAGTCAATCTTGGTAAGACCAAAGTCATGGTCTTCAACGGGTTGAAGACTTCTCACCTCCATTTCTTTTTCAAGGGACAGGAGATTGAAATCACCAATACATATACTTATTTGGGTGTCCAGTTCTCAGGACCTAGATTTAGTATGAGACATGCCCTCCAGCTGCGTATGAACAAAGGGTATGGGTCTCTTGCCATTCTTGAGAGACAATGTTTTCGGCACCACTTTCAAGACATTTCCTCTAAGATGTCTGTTATGGTCTCTCTCATCCGACCCACTGTTCTCTATGGGTCTGTTGTCTGGGGGCCCTCCCTTCTAGCTACATATTGCGCTTCAGCTGAGAGAGTGCAGACTCTCCTCCTTCGCCGATTCATTAGATGCAAGCAGACGGTCCCTCAGCTGATTATTTTAACAAAATTTGGTGCCAGACATTTCTATCTGGAGCCCATTATTGACATTTCGGCCTTTCTCCACCGCGTCAGGAGGTTTGGTGATTTCTCCGATGGGCAGAATAGGTACCCGTATCTCACTTATTGTTCCTTTGTGAGTATTGTTCAGGATATGGGCCGTTGTTGGTTCTCCGATACTTCTGCTTTGTTGGATTCTGTTGCCATTAAGATTGATCATCTTCCCCCCTTTCATTATCCCCCGAATGCTCCCAGTCACCTTTTGCCCACCAAGTAGGTGTTGAATAGGTCCATCAGAGAGGATATCTACAGGTGCTTTATTCAGTCTACTTGGGTGAACCCCCATGGGGGTTTGCG
The DNA here is from genome assembly GCA_019776745.2 of Taxus chinensis. Lineage (NCBI taxonomy): Eukaryota > Viridiplantae > Streptophyta > Pinopsida > Cupressales > Taxaceae > Taxus > Taxus chinensis. Next base: position 909,869,429 of record CM034147.1, on the reverse strand, counting down.
TCCTAAGATGGCCTTTTATGCAAAGCATTTTCTTGAGATCAGGGATGAACTCATCATCCGCCCCCATTACACCTTTCGCCATTGGATGCATGCCCTCCACATTCCCCTGGGTCAGTTTCGGGTGGGCTCCCACAAATTGCATTGTGAGACGGATCATCATATCGACCACGACGACAAACTTTGCAGGCTCTGTAGCCTCCAGGAGGTTGAGACTAAGGATCGTTTCATCTTCCGCTAGCCTATATACTATGAGATCAGGGACGGTTTCATTGCCTCTTCAGAGGGGTTCAGACCCTCCTGGTTTTCTTTAGATACATTGACCAGCGGTGCGTTGCCCTCTATATCCGTGAGTCTCTGGAGCTCCGAGACCAGATTCTTCACCCCCCTCTGAGAGTCATTTCCATGAGACGAATTACATCTTTCTTTCCGGTTTTACCTACAGTGGGTGGTACCAAATGACAGAGCCACTCTGACCCAGTTACAGGGTTACATGGTACAGGGCATAGATCAGTTTGTTCCCGGCTAGACCTTCACAGTTCCCCCAGTGACCACCAGCAAGCTCTACCGCATACACGTCTCAGAGGGCATTCCAGATCTATTCACCTCCCTGGCCGGTGTTCTAGCCTTAGATCTCAGCAGGGGAGGGGGCCCTCGCCCCCCTCTTCGAGGAGCCATTCCATCAGTAGCTACTTTTTGTCAGCCTTGAATGTTAGGAGGGATTCTGAGTAGACAACTCCTTGCATGTCCTCTCCTTCATTCTCTTCTTTGTTCTTCTCTTCTCCCTCCCCCATCTGTTTCATTGCCCCTGTCTGTGGGAGTTTTGTTTTGGGGTTTTTGCTTGTTTTTTTCTCTTCTCCTTTCTTCTGCTCTCGGGAACTCGTTTTGAGTCTTCCCCGCTTGCACTTTGTATATTGTTTGGGCTGCAGTCCCATTGACCTACTTTTGTGGTCATTCGTTGGACATTAATATATTTATCTTATCTTATCTTATCTTGAAGTCCTGCTTGGTGCACTATTGTCCTTTACTTGACATCATCAAACTCTCTTACCATCACCCTCGAGTTTCCTCCCTTCAATAATCCTCCCGCTATTGAGTTCATCAACCTCTTTCTCGATAGTCCTCCAACCAACCTCAATTTATTTTCCAATTGTCCACCCTTTGACATTTAGTCCTCCATTAAATAACAATTGATCGTTTCTTTTGTCATAGGGGTTATATGAAGTTCATCCCTCCTAAGCTCAAACACCATTGTCAGGTTTGTTGATTCCTTTATTGACTTCATCCTTGATAATCTATCTTTGATTTTAGTCTACAATTCTATATCTCTAGAGTACTACTAGTCAAGCAGTTACCTTCACATTAGGTAGCAAAAATTCTTATAGGTGCAAAATTAGTAATTCATAAATCTTCTCAACAGTGTCACTCATTCACTTTTTCCAATTCTTCTTCTCTCAATTTTTGGTTGTTGCTCCTCGTGGCTCCTTTTTAGTTCAAGGCAGTGACTATCAACTAGTACAAATATCTTAAATAGATCTATTTGGAAAACACCAATAGATATCAACTTCGATTTGGGATTTTACAAATATCAAATTCATAAATAATTTTATGACATTCTTTTAATATTTCGCACTTGTTGATAACAAAAACATATTTTTGGAAAAAAAGAGCCCCAATTTCTACCATATGGTAAAGATATTACTATTTTTTTGACCTGACAAAGTTTAAAAAAAAACACTTGTGAGTGATAATCAAATTTGATGTGGATAATAAAAGTTGAAAGATTCACACCATTAGATCCCACCCCTTGTTGCCATTGTAGCAAGATATTACTAATTTTTTATTAACCTCTTGTAATTAAAAAAACCTTTAAAGCGATGATTAAATGGGCATCAAATTTAATGTAGAGAATAAATGTTTAAGCAGTCTCACCATTAGATCCCACCTCTTGCTGCCATTGTAGAATGCCTATCGGCATATTAAATGGACATCAAATTTAAGGAAGGGAATAAAAGTTTACACCGTCACACCATTAGATCCCACCTCTTGTTGCCATTGCAGAATGCCTATCGACATAATGAAATTTGGAAGGCTGACACAACACACACTCTACATACTTGTTCCACACACCACGTCCACAAGGGGAGTCTTTGTGCCAGAAAAATACCTCCAAGTGAAGTTTACTATGGCCGCATCCTAGACTACTATCATGTCCTTGGATAAATCTTCCACATTTTTGTTGGCTTCTCTCGAATCAAACTTCCTTCCCATTAGATTACAAATTCTTATATATTTTTCCAATGTCGTGTCACACAATCTACACGGCCTCAAACACAACATCACAAGAAATATAGGAGGTAAGCACTCAAACACTTGGGCATCGACACCAAAAACGTAGGAATGAATTCTTATACAAACTCTAAACCTCGTACATGAATGTAACAGACAAAATACATTGTTGCATAGAACATAACATGGAACATAAAAAAGAAAAGTTCATCATATCAAATATACACAACACATGAATGCTACAATATCATTTTACACATAGCAACCGCATTGAGCACGGAAAGATGCTGCAAAACGATCCTAGTGAAATAATGACAACCGCATTTTTCTTTGGGAGCAATGTACATAAATAAGGCCTGAGAGGAAAAAGAATCCGTGCAATGGTTGGAGTCCAACCTATTGATACCGACCTTGTACAAAGATTTGATTAGACCCCTCCTAGCCTAATCACAACACTTTCCTCCTCGTGCCTTTATTCTGTCAGTATAAAGTTGTATGTACAACTGATTCTACATCCATCTTTTATTTTTATTATGAAGTTCTATGTAGCATTTATAATGAGCAATTTGGTTAGCAACTGTTCATTATTTTATCATCTAAAACAAGAGCAAATACTTGAAAAACAAAAAATGAAGTATCCCTGAATTACAAGTTAGTATGATATTGCATTTAGAAAGCAAAAGCTACAAGCTAGCTTTCATGCACGTGAGATTTGTGAACCATACACCATCCTATTTCCGTGCTTAATGCTGCCTACTTAACTTTTCAACATGAATTCCTTAGACCTGACTACAAAGTTCTAAATAAGTCTAATTAACAACGATAAATCCTTTAAGGGACCTAAACGATTACCTTGAATGCAACATGCAGTGATCAGTATCCTTTAAACCAATTAAAGAACAATATTTTCATTTTGTCATGTCTCTTGAACAGGTATCACCTCGATAATCACTCCAATGGCCATAACAAGGGTCCAGCTTCCAAGCACATCCAACTATGTTATAGTGCAAGAAAACCTGGAAAGTGGAGACACCTACATCAGTCAGGATGCCAAGGTGTGCCCAGCTCCACCCATGCTCTTGGACGTGCCATGTGCGCGGGGGATACATCTGAGTATTATTGAGCATCTCTTGAGCTGCACTTGACAAAGAATGCCGCATTCTCCACTTATAATAAGAAAAGAAAAACCATCTAAACCTACATGTCCCCTCCCTGTCCTAACTGAATACCCAGAACTTCCCACAGCACAATCTAACAACCCACAAGCAATAAAGAATGAAAGAAATATTTGCAAGTAGGTAATACAAGTTGCAGGTGAAAAAGAAAAGCAAGCTTTTACTGGGGTTCTTCTTAAAGAGAAGGATCTCAGTATGGCAAAGAAGTAAGTAGTAACAAGAAGCCAAAGTTGAGAATGACCAATACCTGGAGAGCAGCTTGACAGTGAACTTAAGACCATGCAAACAATGAGGATAATTTTGACATGACATTGCAATGTACTGGTTTTGATTTTTGAATCTTGAAAGTAGTTGTGAACATCCCTTGCTGACCAAAATCCTGGCTTAGAGAAATAACTGAATACATAAAATTCAATACGTTTATGTCTGTATATTTACATGTACGCTTGGATTTGGCTTTAATTCTTGTTTTAGCTGGGAAGAATCTACCCTTTTTTAATGTTTCCTTGCTAGCTCCATCGGCTTTGTACTCTGAAGTCCCATTGACCTAGTTTTGTGGTCATTTGTTGGACATTAATAAAATTATCTTATCTTATCTTATCTTATCTACTGATGTTGAAAAGCATGTCCCAGTACCTGCATCCATACCCACAAACCTTGGCACATATGAATACAATGTGTTACATACATCAAGTTCAACAATATATTTTCGTGACATTGAAACACTGGATTTATGAATCTATGCACTTAAGGATGGTAAAACACCCTATAATGTTGTAAGGGCATAACAACAGTCCAAAATTCTCACACTGAAGAGATCAGGAATACAAAGTTGGAAGAACCATCCAGCAGCAACAAGTAAGAATTCCTGCAACTCCCTGCTTTGCCTATGACGTTATGAGGTAATAATGCCTACTAAAATTAATCTGGACATGTAATATAATGTAATATATAACAATATCAACAAGAAACCTGATGCACATACCAAAAGTACACTGCAGTTCTTCCTTGGGCGTCCTCTCCGAACTCGCAAGACAAATGGAATTTGGATACCAGATCTCCCAAGAGAATCCTCTGTACACACCAATGCCATTCTCTCCAAGCCATTGCAGTGATCTATGGCACGAGACTTCACTGCTGTGTAGCCTTGATCTGAATCCCCATGGATATTGACTGGTTTTCCACTATTTGGCCTAGCATCTGTCTCTGACAACTCTTCAATATACCTTCTAGTTGGTTTCCGCATTCTCTTTCCTGTAATCTCCTCTCCAAGCGGAACATCATCATTTGACATCCCAAACTCTCTTTTGACAACTATATCTGTAAGAAGTGTGGTGGAAGATTTGTTGTCGAGAGGTCTTATGCCCACTCCCTCTACATCATTACTCTCAACTTCCACTTTACTCTTGGTTGCCTGTAAATGAGCAGAATTGATTGGAAAACTTTCAGATGAAGTCTTTCCACATCGTGATTTCATATATTCTTGTTTATTTGTCTTCTTATTGGAATTTGTCAGTGCTATTGAAATGCGGCGCGTAAGCCACTGCTTGTCTTTGACTGAAGTTTCTCGTCCAAATGTTGCCTTGAAGGTATCATGAAGTTCTCTAATGCTAAGTCTGTCCAAAACGCTGTCACCTTTTGCAGTGTTCAGATCTGGCTTTGGAACAACTGCTGTCAGAGAGGGTTCTGATGTGCCAGCCAAATTGGTGTCTGCAAAAGCATGTGTTTTGACTTGCTTGTTGTCTAACAAAGAAGGGCACTCCTCTAAACAAGCATCTGAAGGCAGGATATTTGACTCATTATTTTGAAGATTTTCATAGTAATCACCATCAAACTGGTTCCATCCTTGTTTTCTCAGAAGTTTACTAGAAGTGTGTGCAGGAAGCCCTGAACCTCGTCGAAGGCGTTCTTCTTCTTTTACTCTCTGTAACATCACATCAAGAAACTGCATTCCAAGGGTTTTGTCAGAATAACCTTTTCAAATGTGAACTCTATGTAATGCAACAACCAAAAATTAGAAAGTTATTTTATTTTATTGTGCAGAGGAAAGGATTCGGTGTAAAAAAGGAACAATATCATCAACTTTAAACAATGATCAAGGAGAATAAAAAGAAAAAATGCATTACTCTCCAGAGATGGCCAAAATTTGACTGATGGTGATACCACACATGCTATATTACAATGTTGGCAATGTAGTCATAATTCTCTTCTAGTTTTACTTTCCAAAAATGTAATGTATACTTATAGCATATATGGAGAAGTGAAACCAGCATCTCCCTACAAATTCTAAAATTTCAGAAGTAATAATTATAATAACTATAAAGGAGTGGAAAATCTCCATGAAAATATAGGATCCGGTCCATTGGAGCTTGGTGTTGTCAAGGCAATGCATTACATACAAAGAGCCCGAGGTTTAAACCCTGCAGGCAACCCCTCTTTTCTTTATGCAGATGAGACAAGGTAAAATTCCTCACTAGTGTGCCAAGGTCAGTTCTCTTCTTCCATTTCTTCATATTAATATAGAGAAGCTACCTCCCTTAGTTCGCCATCAATGGTCCTCATTTGACCAAGCTAGAAATCAATACGGGCATTTGTGAGGAGATCTCTGAGGCATATTGGAAGGCGACATGGACAATCTTGAAGGTATTGACAGGAAAGTTATAGCCAATTTTGTGATTTTGTCTGTCTTGGGCAGGAATTAGAATATCACAAAAACTCTACAAGATGCAAGACACGACAGGATATGATGCAACACTAATAGTATGCAAAAAAGGCATAAAGCCAATTTGTTAGGCCAGATGAATTGACAAGTATATTGGTGTCACTTAGATTTCACCCTAAAATCTGCGACTACCCTATCCGAAAAATTTTCGTACTTTTAAAATAATGGGTCGTTTTGTGTTTTTATTGCCTGAAAGTTCTTGTATTGCGTCAAGATAATCCTAAAGAGCCATATTAGCCTTTTTCGCCAAATACCCAGATGCCCAAAATTGTTTTATTCTGTCGTCGGGATTTGTCTGGGGGAAATTTGTATTTAATTATTTTAAGCCCCGTATGAGGCTATTTGCGCTCTATTTTAACTCTATTATGAGCGAATATGTTATTATTCCTATGTGCCAGAAGGGTTTTAACTTATTTTAAGTTTTGGGCTTTATTTGTAACATTTGGCAATTTTTCGTGTTTTTGTGGTGTCCCGTTTCGTTTTCTGTGAAATTTCTCTAGAACAATTCCTTTGCCGGGTAAGCCCGATTTTTGGCCTGGAGCAGCTGGAAAACATACACGCACATTATGCCCGGAGGAAGTCGCCATCGGAGGTCTAGATCACTGGGAAAAAGCGAAGTCATGCACAGAAAAGCCCCTGCGGGGATTGGCGCATTTTTGGAAAACAAAGAATTTAAGCTGCGATGGGAAAAATATAAGCCGCAGGCAGGGTGGGAATTTTATACCTGTCTGACAGGGTACTTTTTCCCTTGTTATAAAAGTCACTTAAGCTGCAGTGGGAAAAATAGAGGCTGCAGGCAGGTGGGAATTTATTGCCTGCCTTGCAGGGTAAAAATTCCCATGATATAATAAAAGGAAAGTGACTTAAGTGAAATCATGAGATTTTAGTGCCTGCCTTGCAGGGTAAATAATCCCATTGTCAAAGTCAAATCACTTAAGTGGATCACGAGATTTTGGTGCCTGCCTTGCAGGGTAAAGAATCCCATTATGAAAAAATTCTTAAAAATAGAATTACATGTGCAAAAAAATGTGCCCCCTTTGGTGAGAGAATAAAAGCCTTAAATTGATTATTTTAATTAATCTATTCTCTCAAAAAGTGCGCCCAAGCTTGGAGGAGGTCAACAAGTCAAAGATGGAATAAAAGAAAGGAATTAAATGCATTAAATTTAATTTATTTAGTGGCTGCCCTCTTCCTCTCAAAAAGTGCGCCCCATTTGGGAATTGTTTAATGTTTTTTAAGGCATTAAAACATTAAATTAATTTCTATTTTCGGTGGCTATGGTCAAAGCACACTGTGAAGCTTAAGTGAAGTGTTGTGTAAAGGATTAAATTGGATTAATTTAATTTATTGGATGGCTGTCCTTAAACATGCTATTTTTAAAAGAGAAAAGCATGATTTTTAATTAATTAATTGCCTTTAATTGTTAGGGCAATTATTAATTAAAGAATTATGAAGGTTATATAAGCATGGGCAGCGATATGGGTGAATTATTCAAATCACAGGTGAAGAATTGCAGCCAAGTGGAAAAGTGCGCCCCCATTAAAGGAAGGATTTTGTTCAGTCAAAGTGCTAACAAGGCTAAAAGCTTCCAGATTTGCCGCATGCTTTGGAGGAGGTTGATCTTTGTCTGCATAATTGTTTCCACAGATGTTACAGGAGCTCAGGTGTTGATTGAAAGGATTCATGCTCTCTTTATGTGCAAATTAAACACCAATTTTTGGGGCAGCAGGCTTGAAAAGTGCAGATTTTTATAATTTAAATTCACTATTCATGCTCCGGTGGCCATTTTTGTCTGAATAAATTGCAGGAATTCATTACAGGTGCTTTACAAAAGAAAATGAGTTTTTATCAATGTCCAATACATTGCAAATATCCTCTGAATCTGAAGAATTGTCCAGATCTGCACCAATTTTCAAGAAATTCGGCCAAGTAAGGAGAAAAAGAATTATTCAGACGAAGATAGACAAAGCCATGGCGAAGGGAGATGAAAAAGAAAGCACGACGGAGCCATGCATTGCTTCCAAACTTGCAGACATAGGAGACACAGATCTAGGCCCGAAACCTCTTTCCGATTTGATTGATAGATCCAGAGCGGGAAAGACTTCACTCATGCGTGCGGTTAAAAGCAATGGAATTATCCGAGCTGCAGCTTTTCCATGTACAACCCAGTTGTCAGAGTTTGTTATGGAGTGCGCTAGATCTTACCATCCTTCATCCAGATCAGTATGTGATGCTTCGGGAAAGACAATAATTCGTTTGGACGCAGAGTTCATCAATTATTGTTTAAAGATTCCAGTGCAAAAGGTGGTGACTTCTATTAGCATTCAGGATGCTGACAGTAGATGGGAGAAGCATAGAGCTGATTGCGTGAGCATAATGAATAGCCGATACATAAAGAAGCCTAGATCTTCTTCAAAGTTCCCGAGAACTCTTTCGCGGTCCAATTTGGTGCAGGAGGTAGATGATGTCGTGAAATTGCTATGCAGGATGAATGGCAAAGCGAATGCCTACACTTTCCATACATGGATGTATGCTTTCATCAGGACCATTGAAATCAACAAGGTTGATTCTATAATCAATTGGTCGGAAATTATTAGCAACAACATCAGTGAGCAACTCCGGAACGTGAAGCGTACTTTCAACTTTAAGATGACTTTATATTTGGTGTATGATGCAGCTTCACAAGGCGTCTTTTCCACGCTGGATAGATGTGGTGTTCTTACTAAGGACCCCATTTTCGAGTGCTACCCGCAGCTTACTGCACCTGCATGCGAGAAAGACTTCAAAGTGATCAACGATGACTTCTTCTACGATTTCATCTGCAGGCTAGACAAAGACTTGAAGGCCAACAGGGTAAGCAAGGAAGCGTGGGAAGCCGTGTCCAAGATTGGAAGTCTATTCATTCAATTTGCAAATTTCACATACCTCAGGGTTACGGGCTTTTCTGGAGAACCAATAAAGATGCCCAGGTATCCGAATGATAGATTGATCGCCATGGAGCTGAGCAGGCAACTTGTGGAGTTACACGACCTTCAGTCAAAGCGGCACAAGTCTACGGGCTTCTTCCTAATCACTGTGGGATATTACAGCTGCATTAGCATTCACAGAGCTCGAGGGATGGAAGCGCAAATGTTATCTGAGTATGAGCAAGAGTTCTTCCCTGCACGGCTGAACTTCGATCCATTTGGAGTAGCCAGGAAGACAATCTCCCAGCAGTACGCACATGTGCCTTCATTAGAAGATTTCTGGATGAAGTGCAAAAGTGAGTACGAGGTTAGAAAGAGAGATTTCAGCAGGCTATCAGCAAAGCAAGTGTTCGACTTTGGACTAGCGCGGATACCTGCGGATCTTAAAGATGATGGGAATGTGGTACTTGACACTTACCATCAAATGGGAGGAGATAAAGCCATACTGCAGAATAACATAGGAGGCTGCAACACAATTGAAGAAAGGTCGAGAGCTGTGTTGGTGAATACTTCAAACTGGTTGCTGACGAAGGGATATTGCCTTGATGAAGCATTGATGAATCAAATCACGGGCAACTTCGGCGCAGGAGATTCCCTCAAGCGAAAGCATGAAGGAGAAAGCAGCAGAAGGTCCGAGAAGTTGAAAGTACACAGAAGATCTCAAGAGAAAGAGAAGATCACTTCTACGACCATAGCTTTGACTCCGGCTTCTCCAGTACCCAGTACTTCACCAACTATTGCACCGCAGCAGCAGGACGTTTCCATGCCTTCATTGAATCCGGCGACGTTCGTCTTCTCTCCTCAGCCACTTCGTTCATCACCCGTTCCAGAGGAGATGTTGAAGCTACAGATGGCAGAGTTCGAAAGAGCTTTGTCCTTGGATGATTCAGAGGATGGCAGCCATAACACTGTGGCACTTTCTGACGGAGAGGATGCAGAGCGGGAGATGGTAGTGCACTCAGTGACTTCTCACTCTCCGAGAAGTAATTTCTCGGAATGGTTGGCTTTGCAGTTGGTTCCAGAAGCGAGAATGGAGATGAACTTAGAGGAGCACGACTTGCAGCTACTCCAGGATCTGAGCAGAAGAGACAGAAGGCCTAAAGTTGCTAAAGCAACTTCTAGGTTGATCATTGAGAATTCGGGAGAGAAGTTTGCTGAGATATCAATTCCGACAGAAGGAAAGATAGAAGAGGAGCTCACGGCAGAAGATGTGACAGTGACCAAAGTACCACTCGGTCAAGCCACCACTGAAGGATTGAAGCAGGACACGCAGACATTGATAGACGCTTTATTCCTTAGGCTTGACAGTGAAAAGGCGGAGAAAGAAGAGCTGCAGAAGCAAGTATCTCAATTATGTGAGATCATAGCCAAGGTTGCTAAACCTTCCATTCAGCCCATTTCAGAGCAGGTGAGTGATCATCTTATGCAAGAAATGGAGGACGCAAGCAATCAAGTAAAGGCTATTGACGAATGGAAGGATCTGATTATTCGTCAAGCTTCTGTACAACTTGGGGAAGTGCCAACCCGCCTAAAGGTTATGAACGATGCAGCAAATCAACTAAAGCAACTGATGGAAAACATAGAAGGCATGAATACAGTTGCAGAGAGTAACCTGAGTATTTTGGCCGAGATCAACAAGCTGCCGAGAGATGTATTGATTGCGGAACAGATTGTACCGGACGGATCAGTCGAGAAGGGGAAGCAGCTAGAGTTTGCAGTATCTTTCCGTTTGGAAATCTGCAAAGTTTTGCTGAAGAGGATGCAGGCACTTGAGAGTAGAACATCAGATTTACCAGACAGTATCATTTCTTTCACTGAGGAAAGAGTGGACGGAGGTGTTACTTCATACGTGCGGATCGTTTCAACTAAGGTGCCTAATTCCCTGGAAGATTCTCTTCTGATGGTACAAAAGAGAATTGATAAAGCTACCAAGCCTTTCACGATGAATTCTATCAGTAGACTGGTGGCGTTGCAGGCAGACATTGCGAGGTTTGGGCCGAGTTTGGAAGAGGTGGAAGCGTGCAGCAAAGTGTTGAATGAAGGGTTGCTGCAATTCAGGACAGAGAAGGAAGCAGTGGCTAAAACAGATGGAAAGATGCTGAATTACATGTTCGACAAGTATATCCGATATCAGAACAAGAAGAAGACATAAATGTTACAGCTGGCATGACTTCTTCTATTCTTTCTTCTTCTATTTTCTATGTTCCCGAATGAAATTGTAAAACTTCTAAGTTATTGGTTTTGTAACCATTACTTGAAGTCATGTGGAACCATTCTGTTAGTTAAGTGATACATGTGTCACTTAAGGAGAAGATAGTTGAGGATGATTGCCAAATGTCATCGTTACTTGTTGTTTATGTTTCAGTTCAGTTTAAGTTTTCCATTTGTACTTTCCCTCCTACATTCTATAAGTAGGAGAAGAACCTCCGGGTTAAGGATCAGGGATCAGAATTTGTAAGCAGCAATCTTGTGTTCTAGACTTTGTGCTGAACCCCTGAGAGCAACTTGGAGCAAAGGAATACAAAGGAGCAGGTTTCCGGAGAACTTTGTGTCACGGTGTACTGTGTTTCTTGCTTTTAATCTTAGATCTCTTAATAAACTTTGTATTATTTTAGATCTGGATCTAGAGCTGCCTTTGTTTTATAATTATGTGTGTTCATATCTATTAAGTTTCTTCTATGTGCATGCAATTAGCTCTGCTATCTACTAATTGGGATGCACATCTTCCCCATTTCTTCTCTGTATTTCTTTTACTTCCTTCTTCTATAAAATACTTCCTTTCTTGAACAGCTGTTTACTTGCTGCAGAACTTCTTAGTTATGGTTCATGAACTAAGTGGTTAAAGTAAAACCCCTGATAGATAATAACACATTTTTATTGACAAATCTGACACGGGAGCCTCACTGATTAAATGAGGGAGATTTATCTCATGACTACCTAGGTTTGATGCTATGCAGAAAATCTAGCCAACACTCCTCCTGGTTGGGAGCCCAGCCAAGGGGTTCCCCAATGACGGGCCAAGTGGGAGAGGATTCAGACCAGAGGCTTATCTATTAGTTGTTGGAATGGGAATGGTTCCCTTTGGTCTTCCCCTGGCTTTATGCTATATGCTCTTGGGGCTGCCGACATTCTCTTCATCACAGAAACACACGAGAGCCCGGTTCGTCCTCTCCCAGGTATTACTGACTTTCTTTGGTTATCAGCTTGCAGACATGAGACTCGGGGTTCGGGTGGTGTCAAAGGCTCTAGTGGGGTTGCCTATCTTTATAGGGACTCCCTCAAGAACAGGATCTCAATGTCTGCTTCGAGCGGCATGTTAGTGTTCCCACCATAATATGCCAGCACTGCAGTTGTATTCATCTCTAGACTACAACTATGCTAACTAGGCCAAGTAACTAGATTGGGAACCTCTTGTCCCAATCTTAGTCAATAGAGTGAGCACTTAACAAAGAAACTTCTACTATCAAAATTATGTGCAATTTTAGGATAACTCAATTATCACCCAAGGTGTATTAGGCAAATGTTACCTTGTTTGAGAGTTATTTTAGCTCAAATTCAAGTTTGTTCCAGCCAGCTTTGCATGGAATCAGAGCACCCCCTCCCACATGAGCAATGGATCCACATACTTTGTCTTCAACAACTCAAGTTTGAGGATCATTTTTCTTTAGATGTCCTCTCTATTATGAGATATGCAAATGGTATCACTGCTTGCTCAATGACTCATTGGACCTTTTGAAGATCTTTGTTAAGTATGAAGACAAGAGATGTCTGCCCATATTTATTTGCGACATTTTCCAGTTTAGCAAAAAAACCTTTAGCACCAAGTTCCTTCCAGATTGAGAACTCTAGACTTGTAACCCCAAACATCTAGCCTGCAAATGGCAGATGTTGTAATAGACATTGCACTCCAACTACAAGTATGTCATTCGTCAAACAGTGCAAGGTATAGAAACTTCAACTAAACGCCCAAATTAATGTTTTTCTAAGCTTCAAATGATAGGAGGGTTCCTAACTTGCACAATCTTAGTTTATCTTCATGGGTAAAGTTGTGAAGGCCATTCTTCAAGCCATGTAGTGGATATGTGAATGGCAAGAAAAGTGTCACTGCTGTCAACGGAAGAAGATTGGCTTTATCTCAAGAATCGAAATGGCAATCCAAGAATCATATGGCAGCCAAGATCAAGGAGGAAAGAAGTAGAGAATACATTTCCTCTACTTAAAGGGAAACACACCTTAAGCATAGCTACTTCAACATGCAAATAAAAAATTGCAAGATTGTTTTAAGAACCAAAGAGTTCATCCACAAAGATAAGGGAGCCTGAGGTTCCAAGTGGTGCACACATGTAAGTTCAGGGCCAAGAAATGCAGAAGAAAGACAAGAAAGTAAGGAGGCTGAATTTTCAGCCATAAGTACTCCCATTTAGCTTGAGCCCAGACAGCAAACTAGGGAAGTTGAATTTTAACCATCAACTTGCCCCGTGCATCAAAACACGAATTGGGAGGGATATGTGGATTTTGGGGGTGTATATCAGCAATTGCAAGGTCCAAAGTGGCATGTTAAGAAGATAACCTTTAAATACTACCTCAAGGAGGGATGGTGTGTGCCATGACCACCACTTCCTGTAGACAATGGACAGCAAGGTAGGTGTAAGAAGAAGAAAGAAATTCCAAAAGTCAAGGGTAATAAGACCAAAATTCGATTATGTGAAATTCAATAAGGATTCAAAGATTATATTTATTACTAGATTGAAAATAGTAGGATGACATCTACACTTATTGTATATGGATATTTACAAAATCCAAGGGATATTATCCTAAAGAGTCATTAACCATCCGGCCTAAATTTATAATATAACCTTGTAATAGGTAATAGCATAAGGTGTATATATAGCATACGGTGTGTGTGTGTGTGTGTGTCTAAGATAAGGTTGTGATATAAGGACTGGGTTTGCTGACCTGCTTTCTTGAAAAGCTTTGAATTCCAAGTATCAGTAAAATCTTCAAACTGGTTATGTAATTTGCTATTGATCTTAGTCCTTTTGGGAAGCATGTGGAGATAAGATAAGATAAGATAATTATATTAAATGTCCAACAAAGGACCACAAAATAGGTCAATGGGATTGCACCATACAAAGCAGGATAGAAGCAGCGGAGAAAACCCAAAATGGGTCTCCGAGAACAACAAGAGAAGAAGAAAGAGAGCCGGAAGAAGAAGAAAGGGAGGTGGAGGGAGAAGCCTCGACACCAACCCTCAAGACTGTTGCCCAAGGTCAGCCAGAAAGAAACTGGTGATGTGATGATGTCTGGTGTCAGGAACTGGAAGTTGTCTGAGATGTCGATGATCCGTGGAGAGTCGAGTTCTCCGGGTGAACCTGGTGGTCCGAAGTCCATGAGAAGGGGCCCTTGGCCGGGTCTAAGTCCATAAATTTCTGGCCTAGGAAGAAGCACATCTAATCCAGGCAGATCTAGAATGAGGGTCCCCACAAGGATCAGGTCTTCGTTTGGTGCCCCTCTCACCTGGGACCACGGCAAAGAAAGATGTGATCCGTCTAGTAGTAGTCTCCCTAGAAGGTGGATGGAGGACCCCGTCGCGAAGCTTAAAAGTTTCATGTAAATAGAGAGCGAGACATCTTTGATCATAATACTTGAAGAAGGTCGTGAACGTTGGACGTTCACGGAATAGACAGTGAAACCTCCCTCTGATCTCAGAGTAGGTGGGGCATCGAAAAATGAAGTGTTCCTCTGTCTCAATCTCCTAGAGGGAGCAAAGCTGGCAGATCCTCTCGGTCCAATCCATCTTGGAGGAGATGTCCTGGAAGTGGTGCCAAAAGCACTGTCTCTCGAGAATGGCAAGAGACCCATACCCTTTATTCAGCCTCGGCTGAAGAGCATGCCTCATATTGAATCTAGGCCCTGAGAACTGGACTCCCAGGTAGGTGTATGTATTAGTAATTTCAACCTTCTGCCCCTTGAAGAAGAAATGGAGGTGTGATGTCCTCAACTCGTTGAAGACCATGACCTTGGTCTTACCCAGATTGACCGTCAAATGCCGAAGATCACAAAATAAAGCGAGTGCATCAAGCTGTCTCTGAAGCCCCTCAGGAGAAGAGGCGAGTAAAACAATATCATTGGCAAATAGGAGAATAGAAATCAAGATGTGGTGAAAAAGGCAACCATCCCGTTCTTGAATGTGATCTCGAAGAAAAGATCCTCCAAGCTCATCAACATAAATGCCAAAGAGGGTAGAAGACAGGGGGCAGCCCTTGTTTAAACTCCAATGGTGCTCCTGATGAAATCAGATAGTCCGTGCAACATTACAAAGACGACCCAAGAGATGGACTCATAGAGGTCACAGTGATGGCGATAATAAGAAGTTTCGCATAAATGCCAATGTCTCGGAGTCAGCTGGAAGAGGGCCTTGTTATGTACGAAGTTAAAATCTTTTCGAAAGTCTACAAAACAACAATAAGACTTTTGAAGAGCGGTGACGGGCCTCCTCAATAATAGTCTCAGAAGGGTGAGAGATGTGGTCAGATGGTGTGGTAACCAGGGCTTGAAACCAGCCTGACCTCTGGCTCCGCATTGCTTCTGCTCCAGAAACTCAGATGGCTACAACCTATGGAGAACAAGTAGCATAGAGTTTGTAGAAAGAAGTGTGACCCACCATAATAGTCTTGTAGTTGTTCAGGGTCATAAATAGGACCTAACTTTGTGAATCGGGTGAATGATATGATGAGACCAAGAATGTGGAGGGAAGCCCAGTGCTACACCACCTGATTGAAAAGATCTGTCAAATAGTTACCAAAGACCTCAAAACCCATGCTTGAAGAACTCATGCCTGGAAAGCCTTCCACATCCGCTGCTTTGCTACAGTTCAAAATCGTTATTAGCCTTCTTTGATATTACGTACATGTAAAGGGATTACGGCAGGTGGAGGTTGGGGATGCCCAACCTGGGTAAACTGCTGCCCCGGAACATTGTAAAGGGTAGAGCTGTGGGAAAAAATGGAGATAGGGATCAAGATCGTCAGTGGTAAGGGGGAGTGGCGGGGAAAGACAGTACGCTAGAAGCGATTGAGGGTTAGTCCTAGAAGTGAGGTGCGAAAATCCCTCCTATCTGTGGTGGGAAATGAATGTATCGCTTCTTACGGCGGAGGATGATTACCGGTAGGCAACTTTAAGAGTGAGGGGAAGGATGGAGAGGGCATGGGGAAAAGCTATGGCAAAGGCTGTCGGTGAAGGGATTTGCACTTGTACATCATAGCATTGGTTCATGGGGCATGTCCTCGTACCAAGGGGCCTGGAGATGGAGTGAGGGTAGGAAAACAAGGCTGCTTCGTGGATAGCGATGGCAAGAAGGTTTTATATCTTGTCAGTGCGGAACATAGTAAAAAGGGATAAAGGGGGGAGAAGTTGACGAAGATGAAAGGAGAAGGTTACGGGGTCACCCTCATCGAGTCTCAGAGTGGTACGGGGGGGCAGTGAGGGGGGCTAGGGGTCTGGGGGGAGTGGTTTCCAAAGAGAAGGAAAGGGCCGCATGGTCAGCAAGGGGAATGGGGGAGACGGAAAAGTGGTGAATAAATGGAAGGAGGTCAGGAGTAGTCATGACATAGTCAACTACACTCGCGCCACCACAGTGAGGTCGACAGGTGAAAAACTGAGAGTCCGGGAAACAAGATATGCCATTAAGGATCAGCAGGTCATGAGATTACCCCATCTGTAAAAGGTGTCGGCCATAAGTCGTCAAGGGCCCTGCCACATCATTAGACTTCCTGTGAAGACCAACAGAAACCAGGTCCACCTCTGAGGTACAAATAGCATCAACAGTCCTTTCATGTAAAGGGTCTTGGGAGTTTTTGGTTCGAGCATTGAAATCACCCAAGAGGATGACCTCACCAACTACAAAGAACTGAGAGATGCCGGCAGAAAGGTCAAAGTAGGGGTCCCCATCCGAGCCATTCTCAATGGCGAATGGAGAAGAAAAGGGAGGGAAATAACAAACTGCAATAAAGATGTCTCGAATAAAGTGTGGGGTCCGCCTAACCTTGATCCACAGAAAACGGGCAAACTCGTCCTCAGCTGCCACAAAAATCCTGCCCCAAAGAGTGTCCCTAACCAAACAACCGACTCCACCAGAACCCCTAACTCCACCAGACCTCCTAGTACCCTTCCTGCAAACAAAGAGCCAATAGTAACCCCTAAGGTCTGGAAGAGCACGAACGAAGCTCTCGTGTGTTTCTGTAACAAAAAGGAGATCCAAGTGTCCCAAGGCATCATGTAGGAGACCGGGTGAAGACCAATAAGACCCGTTTCCATTCCAACAAAAAATGGAAATGCCCTTGCAGCAACGCCTCTCCTAGGGGGGGACCGTCATTTGGATCCGGAGGCCTAACCAGGAGGAAAAGTGTCTCGAATCACAGGTCTGAGGTTCCGAATCACCGCCCATTTCCCTGCCTTCCTTGCTGCCATGACTATTTCCCGAGACTGTTTGAGCTCTGCCACCTGGGCTTTAGTGAGATCTTCATCAAGGAAGATCTTATCTGGAAGTGAGAATAGTCTCCGTTTAGCTCTGAGAGCCCGGAGTCTATCTTCAGCGGATTTGAAACGGAGGAAGAGTGTAGAATCAAGGTCAAGTCATGCTCTATCAATGTGCACCTCTGGCAGCCCCAACTTGTTTGTGATGAAATCAGATGCGAGGGCCAAAGGATCAAAAGGAGGGGATGTGGGCAGCCCTCTTACCTTAAGATTGAGCTCCCTGGCTCGTTTGTTTCTTTCTTCCACCAATTTTGCTTGTACCACTTCCTCCAAAACAGTGATAGGAGTGTTTTGGTCCTTGCCTTTCACAATTTGTGCCCAAGAATCAGATTGTTTCCTGAGGTTTTCGTGTTGGGTTTGAATCTCTTCCTATTTGTGCTTCAAGTTTAAAATTTTTGCATGCAATTGATCATTAGTGCCTGTCGGAATGGCCTGAGTCGTGATATCTGTAAGTTGCCTGTGCAGAGAAAGGTCGTCCGCTTCCACCTTTTCAACCCGATATACAATAACATCTTGATATGTTTTTAGATTAATGGCACATGGAAATTTGTCTCGAGATTGATCCATCCTTGATCGATCTTTTTGAAAAAAAAATAGACACATATTTTATTTCATAGGAGAAATATTTTTACAATTACAACAATGCCAAGCTCGATAGCTACTTGACCAATCCTGAGCACTATACAAAAAAATAAACATATCAGGAAACATTAAGGATAGTCAAGTTTTAGAATAGCTTGCATTACTTCCTGATCCTGTTGAGGCCACCAAAGAGGAGGATCACCATAGCAGCTTATATCATGATTATCCAAAGCCCAATTTGCCAAAGCATCTGCCACTTGATTTCTCTGTCTAGGAATATGAGCGATTTGAAAAGTCTGAAATTGTGCCTGCAACCTTTAATTTTATCTATTTCCTCTCGCAATCTGCCAAATTGAGCTCCTCTGAGTCCCACTAATAGTTAGCATCCTAACAATGCCCTTAGAATCATATTCCACCTGCACTTGAGTCCATCCACACTTAATAGCCTCTTGTAGTCCTCGATAAGTAGCTCTAACCTCAGCAATATTATTAGTAGTGATACCCAGTTTAGTGGCAAACATAAAGGTTGCTTTCCCATCATGAGTTCTTCCAATACCCCCCAACGCAACATTCCCTGGATTTCCCCTAAAAGCCCCATCACTATTCAATTTTCCAAGCTGCATAAGAGGAGGAACCTATTGTTGTTTTTTTATCAGCTCACCTTGACAAATTAAAAACAAGTAAAGTGGAGCTTTTAGCCTGTAACGAAAGCACCTTAGAAATATTAACCCACTCCGGAGAGAGAGTAGAGGGAAGGGAAACCTTTTGCTTGATGGTTTGGCCATATTAATTGTAGATTTCTGCCTCACATACTCTATATCTTTATCTCTTGCTGGAAAATTCTTTTATCTTTCCTTCCATTTATTCCAAATTAACAACGACATGCAAGTCCATAGGGGTGGGAGTAAATTTTGTCCTTTTGGTAGCTGTTCTTGCCAATCTTTCATCAATTGCTCAAAAGAGTGAAAACCATAATAATGTAAATGAAACATATTAGCAAGAGATTGCCATAAAGGTATCACCCACGAACATTGAAAGAAGAGATGATATCTAGTCTCCTCATCCTACCAACATAAAGTGCATCTAAAAGGACCGTAAAAACCTCTTTTCATAAGTCTATCTCCTCTAACAATTCTACCATGGACTAAAAACCAAAGAAAGAAACTGACCTAGGGCCATAAAGTTGGCTGCCATATTTGCTTAAACATTGCTTGGAAAGGATGAGAAATACTTTTAAGCAAAGCCTCATATCCTAAATGAACAATATATTCTCCCATTGAAGTAGTTCCCCAACCTATTACATTTGATTCATTAGATGAAGAAAGAGGATACTTTTGTAACAAATGCTCAATCAAGATTTGATCTTGCTGCCCAATCTAAATCGGCCATTCATGAGTAGGTATCCAGCATCGTCTCATTTCCCAAGGAAGGGATGATTGATCGATCTTCAAAGGAATCTTATTTGAATACAAATTTCAAGTAGCTACTCCAAACTTGAATCCATATATGTCTTCAATAAAATGGAAAATAAGTTTGTTTCGAAAAGAATCAAAGCTTATCATCTTTCACGATGATATGGCTGGTGATAAACTTAGTGTCAATAATGACTACTTTATAAGTAGCAACAACCTTGTCTACATACTGAATTGCATTTGTATACAATATTTTAAGAAAAAATTGAATCCAAGTCCCATATTATAACTTTAAATATTTCCTCAAATTTTTGAATTTCATAAACAATCCATGTTTACGAGTCTATAAAAGAAAGAAATTGTTGTCTTGGTCATATCAAATTTTATCAAAAACTTATATTGGATTCTTATAAGTTCATGTGCTTTCTTAAAACTTTTAATTTATGCTAGCATGTCTTAATTTAGATTGACAACTCTTTATTTCGATGTTTTATTCTTAGGATCTCATCATCTCAATCTTCAGTTTGGATCCAGACAATGTGATTTCTTGTTCTAGCATTTGCAAATCAAGAACTTCCTTATACCATTTGCCCAAGAATCTCTTAAAATTGAGCCCAGGTTAAATTTTGTATTACTTTAGAATCAGGTTGTGCCACCTTTTTATTGCTTGGTCTTTAAAATAAAAAGATATGTTGGAAATATATACTAATTAGTTTACATGCCCCGCCCAACTTCTGGCTCTTCCTTTCCCAAAAATTTAAGATGTCGGAGTCGTTATTTTTCCATATTTTTGGCATTTGGAGTCTTTTTGTATCTCAAATCACACTCTTTTCTATCTCTGGTCGCACCCTTTTCCCTCAAGTCACACCTTACCACATCTCGGGCTGCACCCTTCCATAACTTGTGTCACACATTTCCATATCTCAAGGGGGGCATATGGAGTGTTGGGTGATGTTGGTCAAACGTTGGAAGAAAATAGTCACTAAGAAATAAAGGGATATGGCCACGGACCAAAAAAGAATTGGATCACTGACCAAACATTGAGCCACATGTCTTAATTAAGTGGCTAGAGCCTACTTATGCTTTGTTACAACATGTATAGTGTTATCTCCATCGATGGTCGGTGGATATTTATAATATCTAAAAGATATAATCCTAATTCCTAAGAGTCATGACCTATCAAACCTATATTATAAAATATTGCCTAATAATAGGTTAAAATATAAGTTAGGTAGTATATGTATGAAAATGTATAGTCTGATATAACAAACGATTGTAATATACGGTAGGATCTAGGTTCATTACATGCAAGATCATTCTTCAAGTTTTATGTTAGTTCTCATTTTGGAAGAGAGCATCTATCCCATCATTGTTGGGACCTTAATCCATGCATATATGTAGGGGGAGTAATCATTGTTTCACTATGTATTACAGGGAAAATGTTACTAATATTGCGATGAGACCTATAGATAGTGCAAGTTAAGGAGTAAATTCAAAGTACCGTTGTCGAGGCAATGAGGATTCGGTATTTTTGGATACCATCGCAACTATAGAGAAAGGTTTGTAATCGAATTGAAGGGTTGTATGTCCTTATTACCTCTAATGAAAGTAAGAGGGTGGGATTTTTTTCTCCAAACCCAAGCTAAGAGAAGGATAAGGTGAAGTAGAGGCTTCTAGTACAACATACACATGGAAGGAGAGGCAGGAGGCACCATGAATCAAGCATCAAAACAATTTTAACATGCATACCCATGGGCAAATTGAGAAAAAGGTTATAACATGCACATATGAATTTGATTCAAGTATCACAATGGTTATAATAAATCTAAGTATTTCAGTTGAGTATGGCAATGGCTTTAACATATACATATGAATCTGCTTTGATCATGGAAGCGATCATAGCAAAGCATATGTGAAGTAGGAAGGTTGAAATAATCAACCATGAAGTACCAAGGTTTGTATGTTAAAGATAGAGACTTTGAAGATGTGCATCAAGATAAAGTACCAAGGTTTGTATGTTCAAGATAAAGACTCTAAAGATGTGCATCAATACTTCATCCACGTGAGCATGACAAGGAGGAAATGGTACCTTGAGAAAGAATTCGCACAAGTTTAACAAGACTCATCTCATGTGGAATTCCCCTTCTACTAAAGTAGGCTAACAGTACATCAGCCATAGAAGGCAGGTTGGAATAATCAACCATGAAGTACCGTGGCTTGGACGTACAAGATAGAGACTTCAGGGATGTGCATTAGTACTTCATCCAAATGAGCATGAGAAGGAAGAGATGGCAACTTGAGAAAGAGTTTGCACAAGTTGACAAAGACTCGTCCCATGTGGAAGTCTCCCACCAAAGTAGACCAGCAATACTTCAACCGTAACAAGAAGGTTGGAATAATCAAGCATAAAATACCAAGGTTGTTGTGTGGAAGATAGTTACTCCGAGGATGTGCATCAATACTTCATCCAATTGAGCACAACAAGGAGATGGTACCTCAAGGAGAAATTTGTACAAGTTGAACATGACTCGTCACATGTGGGAGCCCCCTTCTACCAATGTACACAATCATAGGACGGGAAAAAAGGAATATAGAATGAACCATAATGCCAAACTATTGGAAGGAGGATGAAGGAAAATCTTGGAAACACAAGCCAAGCATGAAGACACTACAATCAACGATGGGAGAAAGAGCAAATAAATGGACATTGCTTGAGAAAATGGTATCTCAAAGGACAAAGCAACATCCTAATCAATCAGAAATGATCCACCCAAGTTGCAACAGCAAGAGAGACAAAACACATAGGGACCAGCTTCCAAAGAATGCAGAAAGAAAATCCTCCCTATTGGATATACCTGGAGACCCTATTATTTACACATGGTTGAAACCCAACTGATGTCACCATGATGTAGAACTTGACAAAACTGAGAAAAAATCAACCGCGCCAGATTTTCCACCTACAGCGAAAAATCTGTCCAAGAGTGTTAGCTAGTCAATGAAACTTACATGGGCAGGTCTCATGACATCAGCATTTGGTGCAAAATGACATATTTCAAAAGAAATCATCCATGACAAATTCGCCATTTCGAGCGGTGAATCTGTTCATACCATGAATCATAGTAGAAAACTTCACTGAAACATTTCTTTAGTCCACAAAAGATTGCACAAGAAGGTTCATGTGGAAACTCAATTGTTTGTACATGCAAAGATTGTTGTTGTCCTTAAAAGGGCCCCAAGATCACCCATTTAGGGATCCTTGTTAGTTCATTGGGCAAGTAGAGAAGAATGGATGCAAAGGAGAACAGGGAAGTGCTGAGAGAAGTCTTGTACCAGGCCATTTATAGATGTTTCAGTGACCCATGTTCCAGAAGGAGCTGTTACCATATTTTCCACACAAAGGATTGCTAAAAATAGCACTTGGCTATTTTTGAAAGATTGGCTAAAAATAGCACTTGGCTATTTTTAGAAGATTTGCTAAAGATGGAGGTGCTAAAATAGAAGAGTTAAAATAGAAGTTCAATTCTATTTTTAGGAATGCACGAGTGGATGATTTTAAGAAAAGCGAACTCTTGTTCTAATTTTTGCAACCGAAAATAAGGACAAAGCAAACTGTAGTCCAAAATAGAGGTGGCGCCAAAAGGGATAAAGATGGATTATGGATAAATAAATTAAAAAGAAAAGCAAGCATGCTGATCTGTTTGTCATGCGCCAAAGGACAAAGATAGAAAGGACGATGACAAAAAAGACAAAGATAGAAAAGACAAAGATCGAAAAGACAAAGATAGAAAGAACAGCAGTCCCCGCCAAAGATAGAAAGACTTTTAAAAGCAAACTGCTGTCCATACTTTTTATTTAATAATTATAAAAGCATGCTGCTGTCCAGAAATAGTTGTGGCGCCATGAAAGGTGAAGATAAATATTTAATCAAACTGCTGTTCCAGTTATCTTTAGCGCCAAAAGGAGAAGGATAAATTAAAATAATCAGACTAAAGATGCATGCAGCAGTCAGTTTAGGTGTTGGCACCAAGGTTGGAAGGGAAAATTAAATAAAACAGTATGCAGACAAGCTATTTTTAGAAGGCAGCAGCCTATGTAGGCTGATTTCTATTGTAAAATGATATATACACGCTGTGGGCTGTTTTGCTTTGGCAATCCTAGCCTTGTACTTGCACCTCTAGATAAAAAAATTCCATTTGCCCTCTCATATTGCTGTTTTTTTTTGTGATTCACAAGGGAACCAGCCCTCCAGAGGTTCACCTCAGACATAGGTTACCCATAGCCTTGAGATGTTCCAATTTTGTCAACAGGCGAGAGAGTACACACCATTCTCTATCAAGGTGCGACTTTTGGGTGACAATAGGAACCAAATACCCATTTCCACTTATAAATACCCATTAGACATTGATTAAATAAAGCATCACCAAGGAATATATGTTGTCATATGTATGCGAGTAATCAATGGCACTCGCATACATATGACAACATATATTCCTTGGTGATGTTTTATTTAATCAATGATTTATGGGTATTTATAAGTGGAAATGGGTATCTGGCTCCTTCTGGAACATGGGTCACTGAAACCTCTATAAATGGCCTGGTACAGGACATCTCTCAGCACTTCCCTGTTCTCCTTTGCATCCATTCTTCTCTACTTGCCGAAGGAACTAAAAAGGATCCCTAAATGGGTGATCTTGGGGCCTTTTGAATGACAACAATCTTTGCATGTACCAAATAATTGAGTTTGCATGTAATCGAATGCCATTGATTAGCATTGGGGTAGGGTGTTTATATGTTGTTTGCAGTAGCATGGTTCATTGTTTCATAATTCTTAGCTGTAGATACAAGTGTGCATATTAAGTATTAGAGTTGACATCAACAATTACATGTATTTTGGATATGGGAGCATGCAGCAGCAAATAAATATAGACAAATTCGTTTTTCCGGTAGTGTAGACATACATTTGAATCATGAACACATTGGAATCGGTATTAAAGACGTAGATGGCAGCATATAGCTGTAGTATCAAATCTGGCATATGTGTGTTGAATTTAAGAGGCTTACTCATTCATTGGCAACATGATCTATTGATCAGATATGAGAAAGAAATTGCATCAACCATAGGTTGAGCAGTTCCAGATCATAATGAATTTCAAAGAAAACAAAATACGAAGGCATGGGTTCCTTGAGAAACATGGCAGAAGAAACAATCACATAAGATAGTCGAGCTTAACAGAGACAAAACTATTAAAGATGTTTAAACAAAGATCCTAGATACTCATTTTTAACGACATCAATGCAAAACAACCAGATCTGATCTTCCGACCCCAAATTTGAAGAAGACTACCAAACCATAATCTACTCTTGGAAGATGAATGTGATCATTAATTCCAACAAGAGCTGTCAAACTTCCAGTTTCTTACTGAAAGAGATACATAGTATTTTCTTGAAAAAGAGCAAAGGTGTAGAATCTGTGATGTATTAACAGTAACACTAGTAAAAGAATAACAGAACTATTCTTATAGTAAATCTTTAAGAACTATCACTTGGAACTTCTTTAAGTTGGACATACAAGGGTTCTTGCAAAGACAGGAAACAGTGATATCTCATAACAAAGAACACATCTCCAACTTAACAGAGAAAAATCTAAGATTATAGCATAATTTTCAGAAAGCGAGAAGATTGATTCCAAGAAGCAGAATCTATAAGTTAAATTCAAATAAAGCAATAAGTATGATAACAACATTCCTCAATGATGACCTTTATGTAGGAGCAGACTCCATAGAAACTCGATGTGGAGTACACTTTAATTCAAAACCAAGGATAAAATTAGCTCATAACATTTTAAAACCACAGAAAAGTAAACTTCAAATCAACTAAATATTCCTTACATTATGGCTCAAAACTGAGATTCTGAGATTGTAAGCAACACCTAACATTAAGATCCATTCAATGCTCATAGCACATTTTAAATGTACAGAACAGCTACCATATGCTGCAAGAAAAGACTAAAGTCTTGACAAGGAACTCAGTGAAAATAGATTCTGATCTGAATCGAAGGAGCATAATCAAGCCAAAGACTAGAGAATAGTGGGCCATATGAAATAAAAATAAATTTCAATATCTGCAGAACACTCACAATCCAGCTGACTGTAATGGTAGTCAGCTGTCACAAATGAAGTACTCAAACTAGAATAAATAGTGGCAGCATACCTCTAGCTTAGCATTCAACTTTCGTCTTTCAGCTTCTGGATCCTCTGGCTCTGATATCCCTGAAAACATAATAAACTATGAACAAGTTTTCTAGTAGGCAATGGTAAAGTTCAACCAGATAACAAGTGTCTAAGCAAATGCAGCTGCATAAATTTCTTAAACAGCCTAGACATCTTTGATAAATCTTAACTCGCCTAATGATGTGCCTTCTATGCAATAGATGAAAAAGATTCAAGCGTGAACAGAATATCAAGATAAATAAATTAAAGAGAATTTAACCATAGATTTGAAAAATATTATATATATAGATGTGCGCACATATACATGAGAGAGAGGACTTTATGTTTCAAATTAAAATTAAAGGCCCTGGGCATGCTAAACAAAAATGTGATATTAATAAAAATCAAAATCCCAAGTAAAAGAATTGAAGTCAGAGGCGTAAGACCAAAAAAACTGAAAATAACAGTTACTATTATATTAAAAATTAGCTTCAAAACAAAACTATTACAGCCCGAGATCCTTGATATGATAAGATGTAAGACGTGGCATTGAACTTCAATAAAATGCTTGGTGAAAACCTAATATACCAACCTGTAGTGCACACTAGATTTTAAGAATCTTTGAGAAAATTGTAACAAACATTTTTCGCTTTGGTGGTGTTTGATCCCTTCAGGCGCACTTCCACGAATCTCGTCAAATGAGTTGTCCCTCGAGAAGTCGAAATGTTAGAGAGAACTAAAGAGATCAATGATAAGTGCTCAGGTATAGATGGCCTTCCAATGGAATTCTACAATAAGTTGGGGCATGTGATAGGACCAACCTATCTAAAAATGTTCCAAAAAACCTATTGGGGCTCAACAGATGGTGGAATTGATTAATGCAGGCCTACGGGATTGGTAGGGGGATGGCCTCCTATCACTCTCATTGACGTGTCATATAAAATCCTAACTAAAGCTCTTGATCGAAGAATTAACTAATAGTCGCTCAAATAGTTAGAAGGGAACAAAAAAAATCATGAACAGTAAACTTATACTTGATAATCTAATTACAGCTTAGAGAGATATTGAGTGGGGCCCTGACTCTGAGCACAGGTCTCTCATCCTGAAAATAGCCTTTGAGAGGGCTTATGACAAGATGGAATGGCATTTCAATGTGCATATGTTGGATTGTTTTGGCTTTTGCTCTTTCTTTCATACCAATCCTACTTTCAAGGACCTCCACACAAGTTCATTTGAATGGGTCCTTCTCTGATCCTATTCCCTTACATAGATATATTTTTCTTAGTTGGCCATTAGCCCCATGTCTCTACATAGTGGCAGTTGATGCCCTTTGTTACTTATTAGAGGCAACAAGTACAGGGACAAATAAAAGGAATTTCCCTTCCATACGGTAGCCAATTGCTCAATGTTCATTTTGCAAATAATTCGACTTCATTTTTAAGCTAACTTGACACTCAATTGAGGACACTCCCTTCTATTTAGATAGTTTTAAAAAAGCAATTGGATTAGTGAGGAAAAAACGAAAGTTCTTCTCATTGGTCAAGATGAACCTCCAAACTAGATAAATAGAAAATGGGAACTAATAAAGCCAAAGAAATCATCTTGTGTCACTAGGAGAGGGGGATAGGTACTGGTACAGGAGACAAAGATGGGTATTGGTAAGCCATTGTCCAAAAAAATGGGAGATGGCTACTGGGAGACAAAATTTAAGGTAGTGTCAAGAGTACACATTGAAATGGAGCCAAATGAGAATGCAAAAAACCAAAATAAGAAATGTGATACATATTCAATGTTCAACCATATCTCATCGAATAGATTGCATTCTTCTTTGATATCAACTATTTCCTCCATCTCCAAGTGTTCAGTCATGATTCTTTCTAGATACTCATCACTCTCAACTACAAGCTTTGGCTCCTCTACTGGCAATAGAACTAGGGGTGAATCATTGAGTTCATTTGCCTCAACCAGATTATCCTCCAAGGCTAGGGCTTCTCCATCAAGCGGAATTTGGCCCCATTTTATTGAAGGATCCTCCTTGTAACTTGGGTCTATACGATGTTGGCATATGCAAGAAGAAAGAAAGAAATCAGAGAAAACAAATCTGCACACTGTCCAAAATGGACGCAGTAGGGTATATTTATTTAGAGAGAGGTGGTTACAAACAGTTGGTAGTTAGAGACGGGAATAACTGCATAACCAATCAGGAACACTATATACTGCTCTTATATTTTAACACCCCCTCTTGATGACTAAACTGGAAACAATACCAAGTTTGTCCCGAAATTTTACAAATGTTTTGAAGCCCATATGTTTAGTCATTAGATCTATAGACTGTACCATATGTGGTACTTCGAAATCAGTAGTCCATTGTTGTGTTGTGGTTGTCGAATGGAGGACAGCAAAACAAGAATTTGGTCGTATGAACAAAGGATATGGCAAGTGGTCCATTAATTCTTCGTTACATAATTCATTAACCAGTGATGAATCATCAATGGCTAAGAGTTTCAACCCCATCTCCAAAGTGTTGGAATCAAAAACTCGGAGAGGTGGATTGAGAAATTTGTCCCAGGCTTGTGTAGCCTGCAAGAGTCTGTACAAAGACTCAGTTAGCCTACAATCTAAGTCACTTCGATCATGCCCTTGCAACACCATGTAGTTCTCATCCAACCTTTTCAGGAAAGCGTGATGAAGTGCCTTCCAATCAAATTGAGTTGCTAAGGAGAGAAATGTGACCATTTGTGCAGGGGAAGTTAGAACCAACTCCAAAATAGTAGAAGAAACAAACATCTCCGTCTTAGCAGTGGGAGAAATAACCATCTCTGCAGTGGTAGGAGTGAGAACCAACTCCTCCATCTCATCTATTTGCTCATTTATCCCTTTTGTTGGGAACGGTCTTTCACAACACAATGAGCAAACTATTCACGCTTGACTGTCCTTCAAGCAAGTACATCTGAGGGAGTGGCTTGGGATGCCATCTCACCATGCACCTTCAGTGTATACGGAATAGTGGAGTCTCCATCAACAACAAATTGTTCTTCAAATGAGAAATCCATCCTCCCAGGGCATGTCAGCCTCCAGTACATCCTGTATGGTGGAGTTGTCCTCCACACGTGCATTCATGTTGATCGTCGCAAGATCAACAAGCTGATATTGGCCACCTTATCGAATACCAAGGGCAATCATCAGTCTTTGTTTCATATCAAAAACAACACACTTCTTCCCACAGAAATCCACAGAAATATTCGGATTTTTAGTTAATTGACAAATAGATAGAAGATTCTTTTGTAAAGAAGGTACATATCTAACATTCCGTACCAACAATGTATGAACATTATTCAATACAATGCATATATCTCCTATCCCTTCTATAGCAAGTGATTCTCCATCAGCTAGTACTACTAATTCAAAACATATATTTGCAGTGAAATGAAACATTCCAATCTCTACGACATGAAAAGTGTGCGGATGCGCCAGAGTCAATGATCCAACAACTAGTACTACTATCATGTGAGCATGATGTCATAAGACGATAAGAGCATGCCCATCATCCGAATCTCGTTCTTCTGCAACTGCTGCCACATGTTCCTTATCACATGGCTTTTTGTTATGTTGTGAAAGATCATACTTCCGCTTCCAACAATCCTTCTTAAGGTGCCCAACCTTGTGACAGTAATAGCATGTGACCTAATACTAAGTAAAGGACTCGCCAGAATGACGTCTCCACTTTCCTTTTGACTGTGTAACAAGAGTACTCTTTGATTGGTCACAATTGGATTCTCCCTGAATTTGTCTCCGCTCCTTTTGCAACAGATAGGAACTCACCTTATCAAACGTGAGAGTTTGACTTTCAGCCATTAAATGGAGTGCCTCCACAAATGACTCATACGAAGAAGGTAAGTTGTTCAGAACCAGAGCCACCATATCATCGCCATCCACCTTTTTGTTTATGGAAGATAACTAGTCTCGGAGGTCTTTCATCTGAAGGAGGTACTTAGACAACGATCCACCTTGTAATTTAACATAAAAGAGCATATTCTGCAGGTACAAAAACCGACTCTTTTCTAACATCTGATATTTATCTCTCATACTGGTCCACAACATGCTTGCCACAATAGCATTTTGCAATTCCAGTATCATATCATCCGACACCGACAACTTGACAAGTAATAGAACCTCTTTATGACGTTTGTCATAATCAAAGAAGTTCGCAGCAGGTCTGCCTTTGCTGCCTGTGATTATTTTATCACAATCTCAAAATTCTGCAAGTGTTAGAAGCTTATGGCTCCATACATTGAAATTTGTGCCCGCTAATTTTTGCGTCTCCGGCTGAGTCAAGTTTAAAATATTCACCATTACTCATAAATTTCCGACCCGCAAACAAATTCAGAATAATAATGAAGCAACAATAACAACAGCAATGTAACTGTCTGGTTTGCGAAACCCGCAAATATATATAAGAAGTTATGCACAAATCTGCACCCAAGATTTCATAGTAATTATGCTGTGTTGTTCTTGTTCACTTTTAGTGGTGTTATTATTCTTGTTTGATTCCAACAACAAATTGACATTATAGTACCTCTAATATACGTTCTAATTCACTGTCAATTAAAGTACAATTCAATTAGTCATTCAAGTTCCAGCAAGAACAACGGAAACTACAGGAGCTCAAGGAGTTGTTTGTGACCGAAAGAAGATTGTAAGGGGACTGGACAACAATGCCCCTTGGCAGATTTTAATCTGGCACAAAATTTAACAGCTCCCCATACACAATGAACTTCAGGTCATTTTCAGCTCTAGGATATAATTTACAATGCTAATGCATTTATGATTTCAAGGTCCGCTTCACTTAAGTGTATCTGGGAAAATTGGCAATTGGTAGTTGTTGATAATAACATTTAATTAGGAAGTGAATAAGCAGCCATCATATGGCTTACTCTATGTCAGCTTATTTGCATAGAAGAAATTCTTTGTTGTTTTCTCATGTCTTTGTATGCTTGTACTTGTGCACACTTATACATACTTCCGCTTGTGCTGGGAATACTTTATGAATCATCCACTTATAACAGTTCATGCTTATGAACCCTCCATTTGTACATGTGCATACCTTTTGTGCAACTCCATATATTGACAGCATTTGCATCACTGAAATTATCTTAGATTCCTCTATTGTAGAATATAATATAAAGAGTATTTAGATACTATTTTTATCCACCTTTTGAGTGCCTACTAGTGCGTATGGTCTTCTTTCCTGTTTTTCCATTCTTATACATGTATTTTATTATAACATGGTTTCAAAGATATCTCTTGGGTTTGGTTATCTTGGCAGTTTTCTTACTTGCTACTGGCAGAAGGAGTTGGTGATTTACGAGCATGGAATATTCTTGTTCAAAGTGGCCTTTTCCTTTTAGTGAGATAGAGTTTAGCACGTGCTTGAAGTTGAGACTTGCACCTTCTCCTTTTGACATGAAAAGTTCTCAAGAAGTTATCCTGCACATATCATTATATCTTTCTGCAGCCAGTTTAGATTCAGCTTCAGTACGGTCTTTTGGGGCAAACCTCAAGCATCATACCAGAATCAGCTTTTTTTGTTTGGCCTGAAAATTTACAAGAAGATAGATCTCAGATTCTCAACCATTACATCAAAACTTCCTTTTGAGTTGGGTTCTTATTTGGCCTTCATACAACATTTTTGAGTGACCTCGCGATTTGCGCACAAAAGTAAACTTTTCTCATTCAAGCTTAGCGAATTTTCTCCTCTGCTGCTAAAGCATGATCCGTTGCCATTTTCAAGTTATTCCAAGTTTAAACACCAAATTTTATCTTGGAGCTTTTCTGTATAGTATTCGTTTCTGCTAATTCTGCAGATTGCTAGCTCCGGCATTACCATTATGTGAAACGAAGTTTCGAGTTAAATGATCTTAACTTCTATCCTTGGAGGAAGAAAATGAAGGTCTCTTTTGTCGCAACAGCCTCATGCACATTGCAAAGAAGTAAATAACTCACATTGCTGAGCTGCATCCATAACTTAAGATATAGTTCGCTAACAAAGTCAAGGCCCAAACTTAATATTTTAATTATGTTATGCATTACAGTAATATTCCACATGGCGAAAAAGACTATCAGAGCCACAAGGTAATCAAAATGGCATTGCCGCATTCCTACGACAGACTTGTAATTTGACAGGCAGAATAGATTCCATAAAACCATCTAAAGACATGTTATATAGCATGTTTTGGTACGCCTAGAATCAAGCGCTAGAAAAGTCAAAACAATCCAAATGATGTATTTACAAGTAGAACAGAACTCCCATTAAATCCATCATAAAATTTGACTAATAATCAGATATAAGCAGTATGCAGCAGTGACTAATAACATTGCCACACTTCGTGACTTTTCTATCGAGATTCATGCACATACAAATCAAATAGAATACCTGTAAACTGAATGCCAATTATAATCATAAAGTCAAAAATCCCATTAATGCAATCACCTGTAACATTTTCCTCTTCGTTATCACTGTCACTACTTGGCAGATCTTCCATAGCTAAATTCTTTGTCATATCAGGCATCATATCAGGCAGATAAGAGCATCCCCCAGCATTTTTTGCAATATATTGATCCTGATCCTCCTCCAAATTTGGTGTTATATTCTGGGTTTTTAGGGAATTTTCTCCTCTGCTGCTAAAGCATGATTCCTTGTCATTTTCAAGTTATTCCAAGTTTAAACACCAAATTTTATCTTGGAGCTTTTCTGTATAGTATTCATTTCTGCTAATTCTGCATATTGATAGCTCTGGCATTACCATTATGTGAAACACAGTTTCGAGTTAAATGATCTTAACTCTATCCTTGGAGGAAGAAAATGAAGGATCTCTTTTGTTGCAACAGCCTCATGCATATTGCAAAGAAGTAAATAACTCACATTACTGAGCTGCATCCATACCTTAAGATATAGTTCGCTAACAAAGTCAGGGCTCAAACTTAATATTTCAATTATGTTATGCATTACAGTAATATTCCACATGGCGAAAAAGACTATCAGAGCCACAAGGTAATCAAAATGGCATTGTCGCATTCCTACGAAAGACTTGTACTTTGACAGGCAGAATAGATTCCATAAAACCATCTAAAGACATGTTATATAGCATGTTTTGGTACGCCTAGAATCAAGCACTAGAAAACTAAAAACAATCCAAATGATGTATTTACAAGTAGAACAGAATTCCCATGAAATCCATCATAAAATTTGAATAATTATCAGATATATGCAGTATGCAGCAGTGGCTAATAACATTGTCACACTTCGTGACTTTTCTATCGAGATTCATGCACATACAAATCAAATAGAATACCTGTAAACTGAATGCCAATTATAATCATAAAAGTCAAAAATCCCATTAATGCAATCACCTGTAACATTTTCCTCTTCATTATCACTGTCACTACTTGGCAGATCTTCCATAGCTAAATTCTTTGTCACATCAGGCAGAGAAGAGCGTCCCCCAGCATTTTTTGCAACATATTGATCCTGATCCTCCTCCAAAAAGTATTCCGCCTTCATGACCTCAATTTTTGTGGCTGGCACTATCGTTCCATCTTCTTTAACCTGAAAATCCAAACTACATAAGATAAACTCTCCCTGTCCCCATTCAAACCAAAAAGCATTCATAAATAGAGAAAAATGTCTGCAGCTTTTACACACACATTCCAAAGGGTTTGAACATGTCCAAATCGCATACAAAAGTAGATACCTTTTGAAACAAACATAACAAAATAAATTCCCAATCCATTGACCATGACAAGTTACAGAACCTAAGTTATATATAGGCAGAAGATTTGGTATGGAAGTCCTTCCAGAACCATATGATCAAACACACACAATCAATGGTTTCTTTTAGAAATTTGTATCATCCAAACATTAACTACCAAAAATTGTCAAGGTATTAATTTATTTAAAAGCCACAATATTAAGCATCAAAAAGTTAAAAAACAATCTAAAGCAATCCTTGCTTACTATCTTATTCAAAAGAAGACATCCATGGTTGATAAGAAACTGCATTAGTAATATGCGAGTCTTGATGGTCATTAAGGAAATAAAAATTGCATTTCTTTAACCACTCTTATGCACAATGCTTTACTTGCTCGAGTACTAGAAAGTATATAAAACTGATTTAAGGTGATGTCGACATTTGGAAATGTCTGAGATTTAATGCTACCTACATACCAAACATAACATGGGATGTCTACTCAACATGGGATTGCTCCTTGTAGACAACCTCCAGAGACATCTGTTTTCCCACTCTGATGCATAAAATAAAGCTAATAGAAGTTTGGTTGGAGATAACAGAGAGAGACATGGTAACAAGAGATGAAGCAGCATGTTGATGCACCAAGTAGGAGTTGGCTGTAGCTAGTCCCTCTTCAACCCACAGAACTTCAAGTATGCAAGATAAGCAAGAGCAGAGTGTACTTGACAAATGCAAGAGGCATATAAGCTAAAATGTAGGAATAGAGTTGTCATAGCAAGGAGAAAGCCAAAAGATCAATAAATAGAACCGTAGAAGCCTTATCAATTGCTTGATTATACACAGTCACAAGTAGAGAGCAAGAGGTTAGACAAAAATAAAAGGTTGAGGGTTGACAGATAGAACTACAGAAACTTTTATTTAAGCATAATATACACAATTACAACTCATGCACAAAGCTTAGAACCATACATAATCCGAAATAGACCTTTATGGCTTGATAGGAAACCTGTTACAACCTTGATCATTCAGACTTAAAAAGAAGTCAAGAAAATTGGGAGTCCAAAAACCAAGAGCACTTTACAATGAGAGACTTAGCTCAATGTATAGAATAAGAGAGAAAAGAAACAAGTCAAGAAAACATTGAAAGCTCATCTACCCAAATACGGAAGTAGATGAAAGCTTTGGAGTACATGCATCCTTTGTAGCAATCTAATTGAGAACAGTAGCATGATAGCACTTAGGCGGCTGTTTGTAGCCTCTCTAACTAGTTTTGATAAACGAGCATAGGCAAGCCCAAAATCCATAATTTGAAAATCTCAGCTATCTTTGAAAGAATAACTTATCACAGACAATCTTGTAGAAGATTGAAACTCCTCGAGCCACTCAAAGCAATGAATGACAGCTGATAGGAGTTGGTTGCTGCATTTGAAATCTCCTAGCTTGAATAACATCAACACCAAAAGCTTTGGTATTGATCCAGTGTTCATTTAAACATGTTGAAAATTTAATATTAGCATGAATGGAAAGCTCTCACAAAGAGCTTTCGATTGACCCTGAGAACATGAAAAATAGAGCATTAAGTCCTTCTAATTGCCATGTGTCGAGCCAATATTCTTCTATATGCTCTGCTGGGGTCCACTTCTCTTAATATGCAGCTTGGCATCCTTTGGATGGTATCTCTCCATAGATCTAAAACAATCCGACGATGGGGCACGAATCTTTGAAATGATGTCGCTTAAGCTTAAAATAATAGTGCCCTACTGTCAGATCTAAATCAGAATCTCTATGATGCCAGGGTTCGCCCCAGACCCCCCCGAACCCTGTCTAATAGGTATCCGGTACGGATACATCAGGGTACGGGTTCGGGTATGTACAGGATGCATGGGGGTTCGTCCAGGGTACACCACGGGTTTGTTTCGACGTACCCGGGACGAACCCCCACGTACTCGCCACGAATCCCACTCTCAAAACCAACTTTTAAAGCATTTAAAACTTTTTTTTATTTTTTGACTTGGTCAATGCAAAAAATCTAACCCTAACATTAAAATGAATAAAATATTAAACCCTAATCATCTTCAAAAAGCTATAAAAAGCAATCACCCCTTCATTTGAAATCACGCAAACAATTCATTGTTGGTTTTTGCAAGTGTATGAGCAAAGAGCCAAAGAAGAATTGAAGAGCTTAGAGAAGGCAAAGATTGGAGGGAGGTTTTGCAAGGAGGAGGAGATTGGGGGCAGCCATTGCTTGTTTTGTTTGGAGTCCACCATTGCAAGGAGGAGAAGGAGAGGAAGCAATTGTTGAGACTGGAGAGGAAGAGATTGTTTTAAATTTATTGTTCATTCAAAACTAAAAGAATAGACATCACATTTGGTCCTTGGAGGTAGCATTTGTTTAGAGGCAACAAGGATTAATTGCAACAAGGATCTATACTACAGGTATTTTGTTTTAATTCATCCTTTTATTTTATTTTTTTACGGTATTGTTTTTATTTATTTTGTTGCATTTTTTTTTTAAGTTTAGAGTTTAAACACCTCCTAAATCTGTGTATGCTCTCACCTCGCACCTTTATGGTGATCTTGGTGATCCAAAACAGATTAGGATGGCATGGTTGAGGGTTTTTTAATTTAATAATTAGTAAAAACTCATTTTTTTAATTTTTAAATCATAAATGCATTGTTCAATGTTTATATGTTTTTTTCTATTTTTTAAGCTTCCTAAATTTGTGTATGCTCTCACCTTGCGCCTTTATGGTGATCTTGGTGATCAAAAACAGATTAGGATGACATGACTAATTTATTTATGTTAACGCAAAATGTTTTTAATTTTTTAAACGTCCCAACTACAGGAGTACCTAAGAGAGTAAGAGGAGGCTAATAGACAAGCTGAAAGAAATAGATCTAAAACAATTCCATTGCAAAGAAGGCCTTCATCACGACCACTCATACATTGATCTACTACTCATCCTTTCATCCAAAATGCTCTCACCTCGCACCTTTATGGTGATCTTGGTGATCAAAAATAGATTAGGATGGCATGGTTTAGGATTTTTTAATTTAATAATTAGTAAAAATCGTTTTTTATTTTATTTTTAAATGCATTGTTCAATGTTAATAAATTTATTTTTTTAGCTTCCTAAATTTGTGTATGCTCTCACCTCGTGCTTTTATGGTGATTTTGGTGATCAAAACCAGATTAGGATGACATAACTAATTTATTTAAATGTTAAGGCAAAATATTTTTAATTTTTTAAACATCCTAATTTTGTGTATGCTCTCACCTCACGCCGTTATGGTGATCTTGGTGATCAAAAACATATTAGGATGGCATCAAGTTCTACTTTAGTTGGAGTGCAAGGCCAAGAAGCTTCTGAAAACACATCAGTTCCTGTGAAACGTGATCCTAATTCCCCTCTTTGGAAACATGTGACAGTGGTAGACAACCTTGTTGGCGGTGGGGGTCGGATTTGGGTATGTCATGGTTGTCATACTCAATACAAATCCTCATATAGCCAACTGAAAATCCATTTGACTACGGGTTGGAGGTGTGGGGAAAAAGAAGTGCCCAAAAATATCAACTGAAAAAATGGCAAAGTACTTAAGAGAGCAAGAGGAGGCTAATAGACAAGCTGAAAGAAATAGATCTAGAACAATTCCATTGCAAAGAAGGCCTTCATCACAACCACCCATACATAAATCTACTACTCATCCTTTCATCCAAACTCAAAGTCAACCACTTGATTCCCCTTTTGATGAAGAGAGTCCAAAGACCTCACGAAAAAGGCCCAAAGGAGCATTGGAAAAAAGCATTTAATATTGAAATGAGGGAGATTGTTGATGAGGTTGTTGCTCGATGCATTTATGCATGTGGGCTGCCCTTTAATGTATTGAGGTCTCCATACTGGCATCAGATGGTGAAGGTTGTCAATGAAGCTCCAAAAGGGTACAAATCCCCAAGCTATGAAAAGATTCGAACCACACTCTTGGGAAAGGAAGTGGAACACATTCACAACACTTTGCAACCAAACGGAGAATCATGGAAGGATACAAGGAGTTTCCATCATTTCAAATGAATGGAAAAATGCTAAAAATAGACCCCTCATAAATGTTGTTGTAGTATGCCCTAAATGGCGCAATGTTCCTAAAAGCCATAGACTGTGAAGGGAAAGTCAAAGATGCACAATTTATTGCCGACATTTTAATAGAGGCAATTGAGTCAGTGGGCCCCCAGAATGTTGTCCAAGTCATCACGGACAATGCTAAAAACTGTAAAGCAACAGGAATGATCATAGAGGGTAGATGTGAGCACATTTTTTGGACCCCTTGTGTTGTCCACTCCCTTAATTTGATGCTCCAAAAGATTGGGAAAATCCCATGCATTGAGCAAATTTACATTGAGGCAAATAACATTCAGATGTTTATCACAAACCATCATATGTCACAAGCCATTTTCGGGAGATTCTCAAGGTTGGAGTTGTTAAAGGTTGCAGAAACAAGATTTGCCTCTCACATGCTCGTTTTGAGACAACTTGTGAAGGTAAGATGAGGCTTTAAGCAGTATGGTGATCAACAATGTTTGGACAATGTGGAGGTAATCAAATACAAAGAAAGTTTCAAGGGTAAAATCATGGGTCCTTGATGATGATTGGTGGGCCAAGGTTGAGTACTTGCTGAGTTTTACAGAGCCCATTATCTCCATGATCAAATTCGTAGATACTAATGCGGCATGCATGGGAGAGATATATAATGGGAGTACATTCTATGCTTGAACGTATCAAAGATGTAATACAAACAAAAGAGCAAGATTCAGAAGAGACCTTTTACAATGAGGTCAAGAGTGTGGTCATGAAGAGGCGGAGTAAAATGACCACCTCATTACAATCTCCTTGCTTATACATTGAACCCAAAGTATTATAGCTCTAACGTACTTGGGCTACCTAACAAACAACCACCATTCTTTGACTCCGAAGTTGGAAATGAAACCCAGGGCAGCATTCAGAAGACTTTTTTCATGATCCATCTATAGCCAGTCTGGTCATGAAGTGAAATGGGCATGTTTGTTGCTTTAGAAGGCAACATGGGAGCGATTGAGGCTATTTTCGACAAGAGCAGCTTGACCCCAACCACATAGTGGCGTGTGCATGGCCATGATGCCAAGTACTTACGTCCTATTGCTATAAAAGTTATTTCACAGTTATAACATTTTTAAATTTCTAATCATTGAATATTTTAACTTTTATTTAGTTAGTAGAATTATTTTTCACACATTCTTAGAATGTCACTAATTTGAATTTCAATTTTCTAACTTTTTTGTAATAGGTGGCTAGTAATTCTTCTACAGAGCGGAATCGGAGTACTTATACCTTTATCCACTCAGCTAAACGAAACAAGTTGGCATCTAAAAAAGCTGAGGATTTGGTATATGTGCATTCCAATTTGCGCCTCTTGTCACACAAGTCTGAGGACTATGCTAAAGGGCCTCACAAACTTTGGCATCTTCTTTCAGAGACCACAGACTTGGATGCCTCCGCAGCCACGCTTGCCCAACCTTCAATATTTGATGGGGAAGATGACATTCAAGGGAGTTCGCAAGGAACGGAGAGTGGAACTAATGAGAGTGGAGCTAGTGCAAGTGGCACGCAAGAACTTGATTTTGAGGAAAATCTAGATGATATATTCTAGATTTGTTTGTATTCATGTTGACATGATATTCCTATATCATATGTATGGCAGCCACATGATCAATGAAATGTAAAATCTTCAGTATATTGTATGTTTTGAAAATTTGAACATTGATCCTAGTATATTTTTCAAGTTTTGTTTGTATTCATGTTGACATGTTATTCGTATATCATATGTATGGCAGTCACATGATCAATGACAATGTGAAGTCTTAAGTATATTGAATGTTTTGAACATTGATTCAAGTTTTGTATTACTATTTCAGTTTTTTATGGACTAAAAAATGAGTAAAATGAGTATATGTACATATATATACATTTCTTTTAATTTTTTAATATATATATACGGACGTCTCCAAGACGTATCGTACCCACGGGTTTTTTTAAATTGACGTATCCGTGTATCGAACCCATACCCGTATCCGTATCCTGGCAACATAGAATCAGATCAGCAATAAGGTGGGGCCTTTGGTTCTTTTGCTCTCTACTTAGCCATTTAGTTGTTGAACGCTTATTTGAGCTTTATTAAGCTTTTGAAGCTTGGATTCATTAGGCTCAAATTCATTAGGCTAAGTTCTACTGAAGCCTGAAAATAATATAGTTGAATGTTGTTTGATGTTTTTAGAGCCAGCGGGGCTACCATTATAGCCTGTAGAAGCTCGGGAAAGCCGTGGATGAAGCTTTGAAACTGAATGAGCTTAACATTGTAGCTTGATCTAAGAAGGAAGTGAGAATCCCTGTGCTAATGCAAAAAACATTAGCCGGTACTTAATAACAAACCAACGGAGTTGGATGGGCTCTACACCTAAACTTAGCATACAATTATGAAAAACAGGATATCAACCTACAACAATATTAACTGTTTAGAACTTGAATGTGAATGTGAATCTCAAGAAAGCAATAATATTGCTATATCTAATGCAAAAGGCCTTAAATTATCTAGTTGAGCAAACGGAATGCCCATTGAGAAGTCGATCCTAACATTTAAAAACAAATTATGAATGAAGAAACATAAGGCTTACCTACAAAATTTGCTTTAACAACTAGTATGGATATCTTAAATACATCTATCTAAAAAATCTCGAGAGATATCAATCTCAAAACTCTAATCTTACATTTTTAACATAGTACAATTATTAGTAATAGAACCTTGGCATAGATATCTCTCAGCATTTTTTAGGTAGATGTATTTAAGATATCTGCAATAATTAACTAAGACATTCTCACAGCTAAAAGTTGTATCCAAATGAGACCTACTAAATTAAATTTGGTCTCATTAAAATTTCATAATATATTAAAATTACCCTCACACTAATTTTTTAATTTAAAAGAACATCAACCAGAAAATATTACATTTAAAATCAACAGCACATTACCATAAAAATCAACATATTCAAATACCTATTTGATTAATGTACTTTTAACATATTCATTTAAATAGAGAGATTCAATATATCTAAACTATTCAGCTATTAGAAAAAGACTTAAAAGGATTTTTATTTTATGGTTATAAAAGATAACTAAAATTAAGTTTTCTTTGTTCTTGCCTCTTACTATCTCTATGCTATTGAATATAATAAAGAAAAATGTCTATCCTTATAATATTCAATTCATTTAAATAGTGAAATCTAATATATCTAAGCTATTCATCTAGTCTGAAAGAGATTTTTATTTTATATTATCTAATTTTAAATACTTATGGTTATGTCAGCCATTAAAAGTGAACACACTCACTCCATTACAGCCTTCTACCACCCCCTAGTATGCCATTGTAGGAACACCTTTGGCGTAAATACATTTGCAAGAAGAAAATTAATTATAAATAGCAAATCATTTATTGTTACACTACATACGAAATAAGGGAAACAAACCTAAGTTGCTAAGAAACGGAAATGGGTATGCAATGTGGAAAAGTGAATTTTCAAAAAACCCATAGAAACAAAATGACGCAGAAATGTCTGTACCATATATTATAAAAAATATAAATACATACAAAAAATGCACAATACTCATTTTTAGTCCATAAAAGGTAAAACACTTGAAAAATATAGTATTCAAGAAAATTCAAAACATCCGGATGCAATCTTTAGGTTCTCATTTCAATTTCACTTTAATAATAATCAATATCATACAAAAACATTTAAGTCATTAAGTTGCAACAAGGGAATCGCTTAAGTGACACCCCCATTTAGACCTCAAAAGTAACGTAAGTTTAAAAAGACTTTTACCTCCAAAAATAAAGCAAACAATCTCCACCCTTAAATTAGGTTCTATCACAACTATTGGATTGAGCAAACCCTAAAAATTGCCCTAATCCATAAGGATGCCTCATAAAGGTCAACTTAATATTTGTCCATGCCTTTTCCCTCCAAACTCCAACAAAGCCTCCATGAACCTTCAAGCTAAAGCTTGACATAGAGGTGGAGGTTTCATAGTTTTAATGCAGAGTTAGTTTCATTTGAGTAGTAAAAGCCCAGAACACTTCACTCTATGCATAGGGGGTTTCCATTTGTTTTAGATCTATTTTCAAAGTATGCAATGTTTGTTTTTTGGTCTTGTTATTGATTTGCAGGTATAGGTGTGTGTTTGAAAACATATGGAAGATTCGTGACCCTCAAGGCCCCAAGGGCATCTCCAAACCATATTGTCCTTCAAAACCATATT
This sequence comes from Taxus chinensis, assembly GCA_019776745.2. NCBI lineage: Eukaryota > Viridiplantae > Streptophyta > Pinopsida > Cupressales > Taxaceae > Taxus > Taxus chinensis. Next base: position 909,827,453 of record CM034147.1, on the reverse strand, counting down.
GCCATACAAGTTCAGGGTTTTGTATTTTAATGCATTAGCTTTTTTTAAGTTTTTTGCTATGTAATAAAACATGTGCCACCGGAAATGGCCAGGATCTTTCCGGACACGTGCCCAGGAATAACCTGCGTTTTGGCAATGTTTTAGTTCGCCAGTTCATACTGGAATGGTTCCAGCCTGAGACGCAAGGGCAAAGGGATGTTTCCTACATCCTAGAAACAAGTGAATATCAAATTTATTGTCTATTCTTATAACTATTAAGTGAAAGCCAAACCTTATAAACGCAGACACATTGAGGAATTGTGGAACAAATAACTTCATAGTTGATTATACAAATCAAAATTCTGGATTTGGCACTCTGTAAGGTAAGATATGACCGTGACCTAGCTCACTCAAAGCTCAAGCAATGTGGATGATTAGTTCATTATTTAAAACTTCCAATATTAAATGCGTTGTGCAACAAAATTAAACAGATTATCCCAATAGTAAATACATGACAACTTGCTTGGTTATTTTAATGCAGTTTTAAAGATGGAAGACATATTCCCATTGCAATACCCTGGATTGTGTCCCAGTTTTTCTTTTCCTGTCGCCACACAGTCAGAATTGTAAAGTTGATAAAATCAGGATCAACATTATTCAGCTTCAAAAACTCTCAGAATATTTAATACAAAAGCACATAAAGTAAAAGATGGTAAGCAGACCATGCTATAATCCAATAAAACAAGAACGTTTTACCTAGCACTGATGGAATAGATTAATTACGCATGACGCTCCAACAGTGCAACCAAGCAGGAAAATATTGAACTAATAAAACAGCAGCAAACCCCATGTCATTAGCCCGGAAACCTTTGGTCGGATGAGAGAGTAAATAGTCATCTTGATATACAAACTATCAATCATCTGAGATACTTCATAATTGCTAACATTCTTCTTCTGGCTGGTGTTTGACCGACAATTTGTCTTAGCCCACCAGCCAAAACTTATCACATGTAATTATGCAGCAGACCGATATTTCTCCCATGCATAGAAATTTGTAGCACATGCAGTCCCAGGTTTACAAGTTACTGATCTCATGCTTCACTTAGCAGACACTCTCTATTACAAATATTGCAACAGTACCCAATAAGTATCCTTTCAAATATAAATTCGCTGAGTTTTACAACAAGTAGTTTGCAAGTAATGAAGGTGAACATAAGATTTAGTATTGGAAGAATGTGAGAAAAGTATAATTAAAAAGGTGACAATTAGTGATAAATGTTAGCTTAATGTGCTGATGGAGCAGCTCCTGCAGAAAATCCAATGTTTACCTCGCAACAAATGAGAATATTTTCAGACTCTTTCAGTCAGCCAATAAGAATCTCAAAACATAACAATCAACTTATAGTTCTAATAAATGGAATGAATAAAATGGCTAGATTCCTTCCCAGTTGTATAGCTTGTAAACCTTCAGGCCTCATACCATTCCTCAACACCAAATATTTTTGAAGCATGGATTACTGAACAATATTTTGATAATAGGGAAGAAAACAGAAACAATACAGTTGCATCCAGATATACTACCAAAAACATTTACTTGTGGAAATCTTATAAAACTATTAGTGATCTTATGTTTGCATGGAGTCTTTGACAAAAGATGTTCCAACATTGAGGAAATCAATTAATCTTTGGTAGAAGAGATCACCCCCAATCAAATAGGCAAACACAGAGAAATCAAATTATGGAAGATAGGAAAAGCTATCCTTTAGAAAGTTCTACAAGCAGACTCGTCAAAAGCAATGAGTTTTTTGAGGGAGGGTTAATATCAGTTCCAAAAATTTCATCAAAGCTACAAAAGTCACTCATGAAACTATTGAAGGTAACCCTTAGGACCAAAATTTAAAAAGTGATGAACAAAAATCAGTCCCAAGAAAAGTGATGACCTCATCATACAATTATTATAACATCATTTTTATGTTTAGCATGAAATTTCTCTTTTTCAAGTGTAGACTTCAGTATTTTCTCGCTTGGCTGACGTGGCCATTATAACAGATATTATTACAGTTGTATTATATAGTAGAATTTTGCCATGTCACCCTTAAATACTTCATTAAAAATTTAAGTGCATATGAACACAAGGACAAGACCTCATTAAAGGTTATTCACCTTATGCCTTCTTTCTCCTTTGACCAATGAGATGTAAGAACAGAAAAGGACAACTAGAGGTCAGAAAGGACAACGGACATCAGAAGAGCAGTGGATGACATCAGCAAACCTGCTGGAAGTAATTGAGCATTACTGTTCTTTGAGCAGAAATTGTCACTATTTGACCAGGAAACTGATGATGTTGACCAATCTGCCAATGTTTACCAGCTGTAAGGTAGAAAAATGACTGTTCCTAAGGTACTATTGCAAATTATGGGTTGATGTCTTGTATTTTGCAGTTGTGGGCAGGTGCTCTATAAGTTACCATAACATTCTTACTCTCTCGGATTCTTGTGTGGTTCTATCTTTGTCCTGACATACTATAAGATGAGCATCTCCACTCCCTTAGAGCATTTTTCCATGAAATATCCCTGATTATAATATCAACTTATGTTCTCTTATTGATTAAAGACATTAAACTCTAAGAGAGTTTGATATGCTTGAGTGTAGATGCTAGAACAGTTTCTATCCCCATATTAGATATGGGGCAAAAGATGTTAGTAAACAATAGATCTGAAAAGGTAGATGTGACCTTTATAGATAGTTAATGTTCTGTTTCTGACCTGTTATGTGCTATTATAACAAAGGAATCTGTCTCTAAATCTATAAATCTGAAACCTGAAGTGAATTCAACAATCAAAATTTGAAAATACGAATTCTCGGAAATCTAAATCTAAATCTCTTCTTGAAACTGAAACCTGAATTTCTAAAAACTGAAATTGGGACTTACTGTGGGGGAAAAAATAAAAAACAGAATTTTTATTGATGTTTAAAAATCTATATATTTTCAAAGGTGATAACTTGGCAATCATGATCTTATATGTTAGTGATCACATTGTGGTGGGAGATAATTAGGTTTTTTTATAGGTAAATTTAAAAAGGAGTATACTACAGATTCCCTCCCTTATCATGGAAAGAATTAACAACAAACTACTGCTTTGAATGGTAAGATCAGAAATAATAATAATAATAATAGGTTTTTACAGTCCACGATGCCGGGCAGCCTGTTTTTGGGTCTACAAGCAGCTTATAGCATATGGGACTACCTCGTACTCACATGCGGGAGGCAACTAACTTTGCTACAAACGAGGCGTACATACCCTACCCCCTTCAGGGTTTGAACTTGTGACCTTACTTCAAGAGCACATGTTCTTCACCATTAGGCCAACTCAGGTGTACCAGAAGTTTCCACCAAAATGAAATGGTAAACCAGAAGTTTCCACATAAAATTGTCCTTTCCTAATCGACTTTTCATATTCCAGACTTTATAGTTCAGATTCTACCAGGATCTGAATGCATGAGCTTGTTAGAATTTATTTGATGGACAGAATTGTTGCACTGAATCTGGCTGGGAAGTAGATGATCAAACTATTTTATTGAATCGGATGATTGTCGGCATTTTCCCAGTCTGGCTACATCCTAAGATCCTTGGCACATCAAACCTCATCCAAAATACTGGCTCTAAAAACTTGGTTTACAAATTCAAATATCACTCTACCTAGAAGCTACTGTTCTAGCTGATGCATTATAGCATTTACAAAAGAATATTCTTACATTTCATATAAGCCTCGCATTACTAGTTATACATTAGACTATAGAAACTAGAAAGAGAGTGGACTGTCAACATATCTTCATTTGACTGAATTGGGATCCAAAGCAAGCTGCCAACCTTCTTGTTGACCCAGGATGTGGCAGGTGAGGATTGTTTTCCTACAAGTGACTAAGTAACTTACCCGCACAAGTGAGATGCACGTGAACAAACCAAGACTTGGTCATGTGCAGGAGTTGGGAGACTAGGTTGCACAGAAGGCAAGTAGACCTAAGGAAGGAAAGAAAACTTGACATGGCAGAATCCACAGGGGATATTCCATAGCACAAGGGGTTTAGATGGACACACAACAAATGCAAAGTGTCAGAAAGAGATGAGAGACCAGAAGGGATGAATGATTACGCAAGGGATTTGTTTGCGCCTACTACAATAGCGAGATGGACTTCCGTGCCTTTTCATGTGCACCCATCTAACTCATTTTTTGGCGCAGGCTTGTGCACAACAGGGTAGTGTGAGCTGATCTTCGGAGTTTCATATACAATATTGTTGAAGAAGGCACTGACATGGATTCACTTGACCCAAAATTGTAACCAGTGACCCGACTCAAATGCATCCAGTTGCATAGACATTTGGGACACATTTAACATCATATGGGTAGCTTGCAGCTTCGAGGCAAATATTGTAAATGATTGATTGTCTCTATATAAACACGTCACCATACTTGAGAAGGCCATTCGATTCCAGATGGGGTAATAGTCTAAATATACGGTTGCGAGGAGTACTGCATTAAGTGATTTGTGCACAGGTCTGGGTAGAACTTAGGAGTTGAATCGTTTTGGGTAACACTACGGTGTTGAGTTGTTGTAATAAGCCCCTAGATTCCCAGAGTTTAAGACTGTATCATTGGCGATCAGTCTCAAGCTGGTGTAATTTCTTGCTGATGAACAAAGATATGGTGGTCATTGTTTTATTCCACTATGTAATTCTAAATGCAGCACGGTCTAATGTGTCCCTTCATCAGGACCCCTGGGCCCTAACCATGGCTGCATCACAGTATGATCTATTCTTCAGCGAGTTGAAGTGGTAGCTTATAAGCTAAAATTACCTACCAGTGCCAAGGTACATCACACCTTTCATATCTAATTTTAAAAAGGGCACCTGGTCAAAATTTGACAATTTCATAGATATTGCCACCCTTGATGAGAAAGGGAAATCAATACTAATACTTGAGGACATCCTAGCTGAGTAGTTACAGTTGGTGCAAAGGAAAGATTTTCCTATAGAGGTTATTCGTGGGAGGTACCTAACATATTTCAACACCCTGCATTGTTTATTTGATTGTGACTAATCAATTCAAGTAGGGTGGAATTGTAATCAAAATTTGACAATTTCATAGATTTTGCCTCCCTTGATGAGAAAGGGAAGTTGATTCTAATACTTGAGGACATCCGAGCTACCAGAAATAGAAGGTTAAGGAACCGAGTTGCTACAGTTGGTGCAATAGAAATATCTTCCTATAGATGATATTTTGTGGAAGTTACCTGACATATTTCAACACCCTGCATTGTTTATTTGATTGGGACTAATCAATTTAAGCATGGTAGAATTGTAATAATTTGGTCACATCTTGCAAGAAGATTAAAATAAATAAATGATATTAAAGATAATATCCATGCAATAAAAGAATATTAAAGATAGGATATGCCATGCAAATTGCTACAACCTTAATCCTAGGTCATATATTGCAAAATGTATAGTTGACATGTGGCCAACATAATCTCTTAACATGTCATAGCACATTTATTTAAGTTTTCATATGATTAGTAGGTGGGCCTAGGTGGATTAGATAGCATTAGTAAGGTATAAATAGGAGGTAGTAACTAATACTTGATCATTATACTGAGCATTGGAGTCTTGTTGTACGGTTTGGAGGTTGCTGCCTCAAAGTGGCTAAGTCATCTATACTTGCATATATCTCTCTCTTTTGGTGTTCATTGGTGTTCTATTGCTGCATATATTCAAATCTATATAAAAGCTTTGTTTTGGACCAAAATTAGGTCAAAAACTAATTTTTTAGGAGCCACCTATATCTCGCGAACCGTTGCAATTTTTTTTGCAATTTTTTTACAAAAGTTGTGAAATCAATCAGTTTTGTTTCTCTTGAAATTTCAGACTTCTTTAATGTGTTTTGAAAAATTCATTGCCATTTAAGGGTTTTTTATAAAACTGCTCTGCAAGCCACAATTTGTGGAAATTTTCTAAATTCTTTACATTTTCGGAAAGCTTGCAAAAAATTAGAAAAGGGATTTTTCCCTGTGTTTCTCTCTGTATCCTACCTACCCCAATCCCTGTATCCTAAGTCCCAAACCCTACATCGTGATAGGGAGATCCACTAGAGCCCAAGGGAAGGGGCAATGCACTCCAGAAATCACTCCAAATAAAGAAGATATGGATTCTGAACCTTTTGCTTTTGGGACATCGGAGGTAGTCATCCAACATCATAAATAGGTAAAAACATGGTGAATAAAGATGACCTCAACCACGACTTGCAATCACTAAAAGGTAAATTGACGGTGGATTAAAATAGAAGCCTACACTTGGTGAAGGGTGAATTTAAGGCAAAATTTGACAATAGCTTGCACTCAGCCATTATTTCTTTAATGGATACTTTTATGAATTTCCACTCAGGTCACACAAGATCCTCAAGCAATGTCCACTCAAATCCAAATCAGCCCAACCAAGATGGATCCTATGCACAACCCAACCAGGGTGGGTCTTCTAGCCAGTGGCAGAACATGATTCCAACAGTGGAAACATATAAGTTAAATGGAAACGATCCAATCACTTGGATCAACCAAATGGAGAATTATTCAGTCTGGGCTAAAACATTCTGTACAATGCGATTTTCAAAAGTGTGATTGTTATGCGAAAGTGGAAAACCCTCTTTGCGACTAGAGTGTATCTCTTGTTGGTGTTCACTATGTTTTTTGATTGCTCAAACCTTTGGTTGGATCTTCTAGGTTAAGATGGTGGATTGTGGCTGGAAATGAGATCTTTTGGAAAAAGTGCCTCTCATAAGTGGCTTGGCTGATGACATATCCTACACAACTAAATAATTTTCCACCCTTTCCTGAATATCTGGCAACTGTTTTTCACGGTAAAGAAGTCCAAATACGTTTGGAACTTGAGAAAATTCTTCAGATGTACACTAAGAGGGTGAAGAAGAGAGTAATTAATGAGTATCTAATCAAGTGGAAGATTCAAGACAATGAAGCTGCAACATGAGAGGAAGAAGTTTTCTTGTATTGGCATCTAGAGATCATCAACGTTGAGGACTACTCTTGTTTGAAGAGCATCCAGAAATCATCAACATTGGGGACAATGTTGCTTCAAACGGGAGGGGCTGTTACGCCCTTAATCTTAGGTCATATATCATGATATGTATAGCTGACATGTGGCTAACACAATCTCTTAGCAAGTCCTATCACATTTATTTATGCTTTCATATGCTTAGTAGGTGGGCCTACGTGGATTAGATAGGGCTAGTAGGGTATATATAGGAGGTAGTAACTAGTACATGATCATCATATTGAGCATAGGAGTCTTATTGTAAGGTTTGGGGTTTGCCCACTTGAAGTGGCTAAGTCATATATACTTGCATATTATCATATTATCTCTCTCTTTTGGTGTTACTTGGTGTTCTATTTGTGCATAAATTCAGATCTATCTAAGTAATTTCCTTAGACAAATAAAGGATAAGTTTGCATGATATATATATAGAATTTGGTCTAGTTAAGTTACGTTCATTATTAGGAGATAAGGTTTGATTTATTTAGGAAATTACAATAAATGCAGCCATGCAAAGGCCATAGATAAATTTGTTATGGGAATTTTTACACTGCTTTGTGATGAAGCAAAGATTCAACTTTTAAGAGAAGATTTTTTTGTCTATCGAAATGAGAAGACGAGATTATTTGAAAAGAAATTATGTGATTTCACACTTCATTGAAGGTTGGTTATAACAATGAGATGACATGATTATTTGAAAAGAAATTATGTGATTTCACACTTCATTGAAGATTGGTTATCTTTAACATTGTGGATGGTTCGTCACTGAGCTTGGGCTGTTCGGTTAATTGGTTGTAATCAGAACACAGTTTTATTACTTGTTTTTAGGGGGGAGGGTGGCGGCAGGGAATACTTCTTAAATCTGCTTTCTTTCATATCTCATAAATTTATGGCAAATCCTGAATTTTATCAATTTCAATGCAGATTTGTCTAAGTTTATAGCATCTATCATCTCAAGGGTCACCGTAAAGAGATGTGACTTATTACCTCTTAAGAACACAACCTATAGTAACATAATAGACTTTATGCATGCCCTATCACCTATTCACCCTATTTACATATTTCTACTCAATTTTATGGTTTCTATTTTCTGAACACGCAATGTATTACAGATTTCTTCAGCATATAAGTTTTCTTATCCACATAGCTTCTCCTCCGTGTGAAGGAGCGAAAATCACATTGCGGTTATGGGGAATGACACCCACTATATAGCAGATTGAGCATGTCAATCTTTTTCTGTGACTATAAATAAGCATACTTCAAAATGCTTCAAAAATTTCATTCTTGTTCCAAATCTGGTTTCTTGAGTGAAATTCTTCTACATTCAACTGTATAAGATTGATTTTATATGACGTTTAGTATCCTACTATTGGAAGGGGAATAAGGAATGAAAATGGGAATAAAGAATGTGCTTTCATTCCTTACTCCCCTGAAGATGAATCTAATAGTAGGATCCAAACCAGAAGAAATTCATTGAAGTTCAAAAATCGAATAAAGCTTTGGAAAAAATAATTTTTTTAAACATTAGGAGACCGAGAAACAAAACAAAAAAAAATATTTTGTGAAATAATTTGTCTAAGCATAAGGTAAGGAATTTTTTAAATTTCCGGAAACAGAAAAACATAATCCAAAAAAAAAAAAGCAATTTGCGATAATATTCGTGCAGGCCAAATAAGAACTTCCGAATTTCCAGGAGAAAAATAAAAATATCGATTTAAGCAATACTTCAGTTTATTCCAAATTTCCAGAAAAACATATATATAAATAAATTAAAAACGACAATTTGCGAAATTATTGGCGTGAGCCTAAGGTCCAGTATAAGACAACTTTGCAATGGGCAAAAACACAAAAATAAGGTCTGGAGTTTTAGTTTTCAAAATAAATTGTTAGCATAAACAGGAGAATGCTAATAAGCTAAAAAGGACATGAAAATCACTACCTTTTTTGAAATCCAGAGCAATATTTAACGCAAGTGAAACAGCGCAAGCCAACACAGTGATACGATGGATTTTTGCACAGTTGAGTATCTAAATACGCGGATTTTTTCCGGCATAAAGCGGACCTCGAAAGTGCCTTATGTGAGAATTAAATAATGCCTTGGAATCCGCCGGAAAATCTGTGCCATTGAAATTTGCGTTTATGCCCTTCGACAACGTTAACGTAAGGAAACAATGGATGTTTTTGTGTGTTGGAAAAATGGAAAAGTAGGGTTCTTTTGTTGTCCACGCAAATTCAAATTTCATAAGGTGCTTTATTAATCGATCGCCTTTATTGTTATTATTTGTATTTTATCCTTTTTTTTATTAATTAATATAAAATTAATAGGTATTTTATTATGTGAGATGTGTTCTCTCTAGAATAAAATGGAATATTTTAATGACGTCCACGAGACTAAAGAGTCTATGGGACCAAACGAAACCGATACATTAAGCAGTTTTCAAACTCTTTGCCATATCAGCGTTTCAATCGTGAATTTTAAGAACTAAACCAGCGATCTTTTGAAGTTTTGTTTCTGCAAATAACTCATTTAAGTTGTCCACTTTTAATTCGTTTTCGTACTGGATACGAATATCATCATATGTTGAACACTCCCATAATTAAATGTCATTCTGTTTCAACAACCCCTTTGCTGCAAAAAAAGACAAATTCTCCTTTCCCAAACCTCTTTGGGAATAGTCCATCTATCGGTTTCACAACGAAGATGATGTGATCCCGTCCTCAACTGAGCCACTAAAATCCTTGCCTTACTTTTGATCATTGCCCCAAGATAATCTTTTTCATCATGCTCCCAAGTGGGGTTGAATTCTTTGATATAATGTGTTTTCTTACGACCCATTTGCTCTGTCCACATGATAGTCCTAAACTTCTCCATCACATAATTTTTTATTTCCCTGTTGTTGTCAGGACACTCCTGAAAATTGATGCCTCCTTTGTTCATCCATTTGTTGTTCTGTTTCATCCATGTTTTCTTTTTGCGCTCTAGATTATCCTCTGTAACCATTTTGGGCCAGTGAAGATCGTCCATGCTTTCAACTTTTTTCAAATAGCTTATCAATCGAGTTATTGTCGATGCTTCCATCGGGAAAGTACCCGCTTTAGCTAACAAGATCTCATAAGGAACTGTTGATTTAACTTTAAGAGTACTTGTGATTAGATGTTTCTAGATTCTTTCTAATTGTCGTCATCCATGCTTCGATACTCTGCTTCCCCAAACCTCGCAACTGTAAAGAGCAACCGGAGTAACCAACAAACCAAAGAGGGTTTTCTTAGTTTTCCAGTCCCAAAGCTCAACTTTCCTACACCTATTTTGAAGTAGGTAAGATGTTTTCCAACCTCCCTGTATCCTTTTTGCTTTGCAAACCTCCCAACTCAACTTGTTGTGGAAATCAATCCCAAGATATTTATATTCTGTAACAATTTCCAATGTACTCCCCTAAAAAAGAAAGTTAAATTGCCTCTCTTTTCTTTTCAGGGAAAAAATCATGATTTTTGTTTTGTTAATGTTCACTTGCATCCTGACTTCTTGGCAAAAGAATTCTAAAGCTTTTAGATGCTCCCTCAATCCTTGAGTTATTGTTGACATTAAGATAAGATCATCGACATATAAGAGTAACTTCATCACATACTCAGCCAACTGAACACCCTCTCCATCGGTTTTACGTAACCACTCTTCAAACTTATCAATGTATAAACCAAACAAAGTGGGAGAAAGAGGGCAACCTTGTTTGACCCCAATGTCACAACCAAAACATTCAGACATACCTTCTCTGGTTCTGATTTTAGCTCTGACCTGCTCATAAAGTCTATGTACTGCTACTCTAAGTTCGTCTGGAATCTCAAGTTCCTCACAATTAGAAAATATTCATTAATGGTGCAATGGAAACATTGATAGGGATCAATGAAGAAATTAAACGGAGAGGAATGGAACATTGAAGGAGGAAGAGACGCACAAAAGAAGGGGGTTGAGGGAGGAGAAGTGCAAGTGTGGGAAAATGTTGGAGGAATAAATGCAAAACTCTTCTTTATTTCTAGAAGACACATATGAGTATCCCTTTTTGGGTTGATGTAGTAAGTGAAGTTAACAACCACAAAACATGGCAAGTTAAGTGGTTTTGCACCATCTTTATAGGACCATAATCTTAGGTCATTCTTCACACTTGGCCAGGAAAAAATAGATATCAATTATAAGAGTTTTCCTTGTGGATTTGTATTTGACATCGCCTCCTCAACATTCTATGTTTTTAGCACTCGTTAAATTTGAAGCATTGGGATGTGTATAATCTTACGCTTGTTATTTTGATTTTTTCGCATTGTAAGGTGGTTGCAACATGAGGGATGTTGGAAGCACAACCACTGCAGATGGGGAGTGAATCAATGTCCTTATTAAATTTAACTTCGATTATCTTAACTTATATGAACCATTCAACACACATGTCACCATTATATGAGCAATGTCAACTAGCTTAACAAGCCATCATAACAACTTAGCAACCATCCACATGAACATGAGATAAGAGAGAACACATGAACACATCAATTTATGTGGGAAACCCTTGAGGGGAAGAAAACCCACTGATTTTTAGATGTATATAACAAAAATCAAGATTTAGTGAAGCACCAACTCCACAAGGAGGACCAACCCCTAATTTATCTAGCACTAGCTAGACTTTGACAAACACCCACTTGTAAGGACGTTATAGCCCCCTGATTTAGTGAAGCACCCAACTCCACAAGGAAGATTCGGCACAAACTCAGCCACCTATGAATGTTTTCCCACCTTCTTCTTGTTGTTATCTCAGCAAGTGATGGACTTCTCTTCTCCTTCTCTATATTCTGCTCTTCTTCTTCTTAGTCTAATCTCTATCTCTGATGTATCAACATGCACTCAGGCATCTTGAACACTCTCTAATCCTCAAACATCAACAACTCTCCATACACGAGCTCATCTACTCTTGAAGACACTCAAAACAACCTTGTTTGTTTACTCCTTCACATCTTCTTCCTTCACCTTGACCTAGGCTTACATAATCTGACCTTCATCACATGTAGGATGTTCTTCACAAACTCATTACACTCCTCGCATGGTCTACAAGACCTTATTATGCCCTTACATGCAGCCCTTAGCTCGCACTTTTCTCCGTTCACATTGCACCATCAAATAGGCCTAATTAGCCTTGTTTATATACTAGTCACTATCACATATACCACTTAGGTTGGCCATGATAGATGATAAAACACAACAATAACATGAAATAATCACAATACGAGCTCTTTTAGGTCTAAAACAACTCGATTAGGTCTTATACCTTCATTAGGTCTTAAGAAGGCCTAATAGCACTAGGTTTATTCTGATGCTACATTCTTGATCTTTCTTGGCTCATATAGCCTTCACCAACACACAAGATCTTTCACAAACATTTTCAATGACCTTCACTAACTTCCTCCATGCTTGTTTAACTCTGCAACTTCATTACACACCATGAAACCACTTTGAGAACAAGATTGTCCTATTATGTCCTCAAAAACTAGTCTTCAAGAATGAAGCTTTTACCACCTTTAAACATTCAACCATGCTAAATGAAACATGTACACGGGGTACTATATGACCTCAACAACATTACCAAATGCATTAGACCACTTCATCTCAAGGCATAAGAACTCAAGAACAACTCTGCTCTAAGAACACTCAAAACTGTCCAAAATTGTCCCCAAAACTAGTCATGAGAAATTGACTTGGTATGACAACTTTGAGGCTATAATATGTCCACAAAACATCATAAACATGTATTATATGTCCATATGATCCATAAACATCCATTTATTCAACTAGTCTAATGCAAAACTTGACTGCTACAAACAAATTCTTCACAAATAAGCCTTTTTATGTGGGATCCACACACTCGTCTGACAAACCAAAACCACCTGGAGATAGTTGGGAGACTCCTCTACATGCTCCAATCCTCAAACTAGAAAAACTAATCAATTTTGGGCTTGTTTGAGCAAGATATTTCATATCGACTTCAAACTAGGGTTTTAGAGTTGTTTGGTGTTAATGATTGTTCATAAAGCTATGGACCTTAAACCCAAAACTAGTGCCAATAATTTTTTTCTAGGACCCTTCTCCATCATTTCCCAATATATCGGGTTCTCGTGCATATTATTAACATACCAACGAGCATCATAAAGTGAACCTTTTAGCTGGGAAAAAACACCATTCTTGAGAACTCGGTTTGACCAAAAATGCAATATCTTGCAAAAAACCTTCAAACTAACATCTGATATTTTGTTCACACATTTGAAACAACATGTCAACACTCTTCCCATGCTCACCTTTACATACTGGCATTGAAAAATGATCAACCTACCTTACGTAGGACAGGTTAATTCTCAAGAATTGTCTAGGTTCAGACCTCAAAACACCAATTTTCATGTTTTCTCCTTCGAGCCCTAACCTCAAAACTTCTTAAACATGCCTAGAACAACATGGCACATCTCTGAAAATTCTCACATGCAACACACTTGCCTTGAAAACTGATCCACATACCTCATTAGGACCTGATTTCTTCACCTTGCCTTCTGCAACTTGGTCAACATGCTTCAACTGACCTTGAAAACCTCTTTCCATGCATCCTAAACAAAATTCTCATGCTCAAACAATGTCAAAAAAACCTTTACATAGCTCACAAACATCCATGATTCATCCATCTTCACCAAGCTACCATGACCATGCTCATGCCTTCACTATGTCTCATTCATGTTACAACTGGCCTTCTCAATGTTCCTGACCTTCTTCAACGAGGCATCATTTGACATCATTAACAACAACAGTCAACAATCACATTAACATCAATGACATCATCTTGACATCAATGGTAACCTGCAATAAGGGAGTGGTGGAAGAATATGAGAAAGGACCAAGTGTATGGGTATTCTCATAAATATTGTAGGGATTTTATTGAAATTAAATTTACTAACTCTTAATCTTTCATGAGTGTTATGGCTTTTCACGAGACCTGATGTCTTTCAAATATGAGACTAGAAACCTCACATATTTGTTTCCCCAAATGGGAACTGAAAATTTATGGCCCTGGCATTTCGAAGTGGGATCTCAACTTGTATGGTAAGGTTTTTCAGATAAATACCAACCTAGAATTTTCGGTATTAACAATGTTTTCCATCTTCTTTGGTCATGTGAGAACACAATAGTGTATTGGTGCCATCTTTAGTCTCACGTAAATTCGATGAAATCAATTAAGAAAGAAGCATAAATGTTTCAAGGCATTTAGCATTAGACAATGACAAATTTCATTATGTAAGATTTGAGAATTTATGCCCCGTGTTATATTTCTAGACGAAGCCTCTCATACACGGAATGAGGAGCGCATGATATGAGTGAATTCAAAAGGAATCTAATAGATGAAGTCAGGGGAGATTTCTATCCCATCTTAAATTCCTCAATAACACAAATTCCTCCACCGTGTATCGAAGATCGCGTACACACATAATCATCAAGAGACTACATTAGCATGTAAACATGTAAACAAGAGATTAAGTTGCAAACACGTCAAAAGAAAATAATTATATTGATAATAAATTAATAAATGTGCCAAAAAAAAGTAATCAAATTATACGCTATTTTTTTGTAATTAGTATTGATGCTACATCATGTTGATTGTTCTGCCTAGAAATTCGACAAGAGGAATTTTTTTCTTGTTTTTTGAGGCTATGAGAGAACACAAAATTTTCTAAGACTCGTCTTTGGGCTCACACTATTTTGTTGTATTTAGTGAAGAAAGAATGGGAAACTTTCCAATGCATTTGACATTAGGGTGATGGCAAATTCGTTGGTGTAAAGAATTGAGAATTTTTCCCCTTAGATTTATATCTCTAAGAAAGCCTCACAAGCATAGTGCAAGGTATAAACATTGCAAGTGGAATCAAAATGGATCTCACAAACAAAAACTAGAGGAGATGGCCATCCCAAATTAAAATACCAATTATTACATCATCATAATTTTATTTTAATAGACAATTAACCAAAAATATTCAACATTGTCATAAAAGTATATAAGTTTATTGTAATATGCAATGTTTGTTGAGCACTAAATCCATTTTAATTGTTGACAACCTAAAAAAGGCCCTATTGTGTAGAGACTTTGTAACTTTTCAGGATGACCATAATTACATTATACATGAGTGTTGAAATAATGCAACAAATAAAATTTGTAAATGCAAAAAAAAAATTCAAAATAATAAACTTTGACATAATGATTATGGCACCTTTGATAATTTAAAATATCAAGACTCCATGAGCATACCGACCATGTGACAAATCACCATCCAAAAAAAGTTACTTAAATAAATATCAAGTAGAGAGGATGCACACTATAATTATGTGTATTGATACAAACAAGGCCATGATATGGCAAATCCTGCCGAAGGTTTTGTTTTTTTGTTGTGCTTTATATGTATTTGTTATATCGTACAATTGGATAGGGCTTCTTCTGTAATGAGACCTTAGCTCTTTTGTCGAAGATCTTCAAACATCATTGGTGAAGGTCATAAGTATTGGTTGAATATGGCCCATATTATGTGATCCTACCCTTATTTTTCTTGCAAGGATAAATTCGAAAGGAAAATTGCCAAGTACATTGGATTCAAATTTAGGGTGCTACATCAACATTGCACAAACATGTGTGAAAATGAGGGTCATTGAAGAGTACAAAGATTAATAAAAGACATTGCATGATAAATGTTGGTTTTAGATGTTATCAATTATGACTATTTGATGGAGTCGTTATTTAGAAGCTAGACAAGTTGATTATAAAGTGCGTAGTTAGAAGTATATCTTTTGGTTAAGGATTGCTTTTAGGATTTGCAACAATAATAGAGCCTATATTTATGAAAAGTAAGAGATACATTAAGAAAAAAAAAACATGCATGTAAAATTGGTATGTATAGCATAGTTACATGGAAATTGTGGCCTAAAAAACCCCATTACATAAAAAGAAGATTAAAGGCCTAGTAACAATTAGGTAATTTAAGGATTTCACCAAAGTTTTAATTAGTTATCAATTTTCTGTCATATTTTAGGAGGATCTGTTTGTAAAGATGAAATGCATTAAAAACCCGCATACTAGTAACACATTTCGTTTAATTGGAATTTGATTGCATTTGACACAATGTCGAATTAACTACATTTAAAAGGCTGGGTTTGACAAAGAATCATGTAATAGTTTTGTGGAAGGTAAGGACGGAGTCATTGGAGCGCTATTTATGTGTAATGTTATCATTCGTATTTTGTGTTATTTTGTTCTGTGTTTTTCGCTATGCTTTCCAAAATTTTAGGTGTGGTAAAGGCTGATTCTGTATTTGTGGTTGCAGGGGACATAGAATATAATCGTGAGATGCTGCAAACTCAAAGAGCACTGAAATTTGCAGAGAGGATTAGTTCAGAGGTCATAAAAGTTAAAGTATTTGATACTAGACTTAATTTAGTAATCGTAAATTGAAATTAGGTAATTTAAGGATTTCACCAAAGTTTTAATTAGATTACTATTTTCTGTATATTTTAGGAGGATCCACGATTTTAAGATGAAATGCATTATTTAAATATTAAGGCCGGCGCAGTACTAGTTAACATTTCTAGTTTAATTGGATTTATTGTTCATTTGCACAATGTCGAATGGTAACTACAGGTGTCTGCAAAAGGCTGGGTTGTGACAAAGAATGACATGTAGATAGTTTTGTGGAAGGTAAGGACGGAGTCAGAAATGGAGGCTAAATTTGTGTGTAATGTTATCATTCGTATTCTCTGTGTTTATTATGTTCTATGTTTTTCGCTATTCTTTGCAAAATTTGTTTTTTAATCTTTTGGTGTGGTAAAGGCTGAATTCTGTATTTGTGGTTACAGGGGACGGACAGAATATAATCGTGAGTATGCTACAAACTCAAAGAGCACTGCAAGCGTTTGCAGAGAGGATTTACTTCAAAACGAGGTCATAAAAGTGTTTACCCAAATATTTGATAGTAGACTTAATTTAGTAACAATATTCGTGGAAATTGAACAAGTTTTCTATTTGGAGTTTGGTTTCTACTACAAATAATTGGTCATGGGCGGTGCAGGTAGATGAAGAATACGGTGAAGCTATGGGGAAGGCCGACAAAATTATCAAGAGTTTGATTCTGGGTACAAAGTCCTCCTTTAGAGACTATGTGGGGTCAAAAAAGAGCAACCTGTAAGTAACATAATCCAGTAGGTTAGATAAATAACATAGTTAAGGACTCAGTTTATGGTAGGCTGAAAAAAGGGATTTTTCTTTTGCTTTCGTTTGTTGTAGCAAGTTATTCAGGGCAGAGACGTTTGAAGTTGATATGGTTTTCTAAATGATTCTTTATATTGTTTCAGAGAGAAACATTGGTTATGAAAAAGTTGTTTTGGGTCAAGATTTAATGGTTGATTCATATTAGCACTTCTCCTATTATTTTCAAAGGGATTTTATATTCTTATCAGGTAGTATTTAAAAGTTGATGTTTGTATAATCTTTGGAAGACTTTCGTTTGGGATCAAAGCTATTTTTGTGATTATTTCTTAAGTATCCAAGTCTATAGGAGATGTCATATTTGAAAAATCAAGTTTTGCACAAGCAACCCTTTGTTTGCAGAATTTTAGGTTTCCATTCCCAGAACAGAAAAGTACAGCTATGATTCAGCAAACCTATCTATTTGAAATGCATCAGCATTAAACTACGATGATGTAGGTTCCAATATTTGCCTCTGATGGCTTACAGAAAGAAGCGGTTGTGACTTGCCAACAATTTGACAGGCAGACTTTCACAAACTCATTTTATGAACCTTAAATAGTATGAAGAGGCATTTGCTTTTTAGTGGAGCATAGATAAAATGTAAAATTCAAACTAGTATAAAGGTAGCAGTCCTATGAAAGTTTTCTCAGCAGGGATTACATTGGAGGCTTAGGGCAGTGTGGACTTGAATGTCAGCTATATTTTAGTGGCAACAAGAAAATTTTGAAAAGAATTTTGTCTGGCACGGTTCAGTGACCTACTTCGTACTAAAAATTACAATTTTTTTTAGTGACAGGCTACAGTTATTCGCCAGGTAGAACTGTATTTCACATGATTTTATTATAGCAACATTTATTGACGCGCGACAAGGAGGGTTTGCATAGTCAAGCCATGGAGATTTTTTCGATGAGCAAGAAGAGGGCAGAGGCTTTATTTGCTTTCACGCATTGCATTGACGCGCGTTAGTGCCGCGCGTCAAAGAGGTCTGTTGATAATGTTTTGAATCTGACAGCCTAAGAATGTAAATCATTTAGCAGACGCACGACAAAGAGTTTGTTGAAGCACTAAGATATGTAGGCTATAATACATTAAATAAAGTATTTGCATTGTCAACAGACCTCAGTGACATTCAGCGCGTCACTGAGTTTTGATGCGCGTCAACCTTGATGGATAGTTGACACAAGTATATGCACAACAGACATTGGATAGTGGACGCACGACAAAGATTTTGTCTGATGCGCACACAGAGATTTTTTGATAGAAAGCAGAGGTCGGAGGCTGCAGAGTGACACTGTAAAAAAAATGCATTGACGTGCGTCAACAAACCTTGAATCAACAACCATAATGACGCGCGTCATTTGAGGATGCCAATTCCATTTTTGTTTATGAGGCAATATAGCTGTTCGCCTACCTTTGAATTTTTTTTAGGGAGTCACGAATTTGCCAAAAATGTAAAGAATATCACGGACGCATGAGAATGCGCGATTTGCAGACAAGGAGATACTGCAAATATTCAGAGACGCATTGACAAAGGAAAAGTTTGTTGACGAGGCGACATTTTTTTCGATGAGCAGGCGAGTGGGATCGCGAGAGGATACTGTCGCGCGTCAAAATGAATATAATAACCCTCATGTTTGTTTTTGGCGTCAATCGAGGGGTTATTCCAATACCTTGACGGATAGTTGAGATATGACAAGAAGGTAAAACAATGTGAGTTTTGTTGTTTGCGCTTTGTGCATTATGCGGCTGTGTTGGCTGTTCTGACACTGTAATTTAGCTGAGGAGTTTTGTGTAACAGTTGGCATGGAAAGTAATTGCATTTTTGTTTGGTTTTTTTTTTCAGACTATTCATGTTTTTGTAGCCTAACAAGGCATAGTTGTTGTAGTTGATTGCATAATCCCCTTGAAAGTGAGGCAGTGAACAGTTTATATTAGACATACAACAAATCTGTAAGAAATAGCAAACAACTGTAGATGACATAGTAAAAAATAGGCAACAACAATTAATGTCTTAATATAAAAAAAACAAAGTCAGAGATATTAGATCCATGTTTTTAAATGTTGTGAAAAAGGTGGTCTGTTACAGTGAAGTAATAGTTAGATATGTAAGCAAATGGCAGGAAAGTAAAAAGTAATTAAAATAGACACAAGAAGAGAATTGCCAATATTTTTTTCAGATTATGATTTGATTGTATTAGTCGTGTGAGAATAACATAATTACAAAAACGCTGAAAGAAAAGCAAGGCCAAAAATATGTAACAAGTAGGCTGGTAACACAGGCAATTGTTTGTTGATATTGTCAAAAGCATAGACAGTAATAGTCGATTGTTGCCGGTCATACGGGGAGCCTGTCATGAAATTTGTTCGTGTATGTGCATGGGTTGCAAAATCGTTGCAGGAATCTGAAAGAAGAAGACGAGTATGTTAGACTGGAAACAAAGAATTAAACTGAAATGTAATGAATAGAGGTGGAAAATGCAGATGCTTACCAAAGAAGAGAGAAAGCTATGTTTCTTTGATTGTGGATATTGAGTTGTCAACCGTCAAAGTGAATGTACCCTTGATTTGGAATTGACGGAGAAGAAATACAGCCTTTGAGATGTCTTGTTGATATTCTTCATACTGTGTTTGACAAAGGAGAGGGAAGACTTTTTGCAGTAATGGCTCTCGCAATGTGCAGTGGAGGGAGTCATCTATTGTTTGCAAGGTGCAATGGAGAAAGTGCTTATATTTGTATGGTTTTGATGTATTGCAAGTTGCACAAAGTGAAATTTGTTTCAGTTCGTCTGGATCAGGTTCTGTGAGATGGTCACATTCTACACAGAATGCTTGGAAAGGAGGAAGGTATATGTTCTTTGTGCGAAGTATGCCTGCAATCTGCACAAGGGAGATGAAGTTGACATAATTGATAGATGACAATTTGTTGATGGAAGATAACTTAAAAAAGAGAAATGGCAGTGTACTTGCCTCTGTGTTTGTGTTTATGAGAGACTGTAAAAATGTTTTTGTAGGTTCATCATTTAAAGGGTCAATGAAGGATGAATGGCCTGCACGTACAACACGTGAACCCTTTAATCCTTGTCTGATGAAGTTTTTGAAGAGCAATAGTGGTATGTTCCCTGCTGCAATGGTGTCTCTTATTGTATGACAGAGCGGAACGTGAAAGTTTCCCAAATGTACCTGCAATGACAAAGTATCATGTTTGGTTAAAATTGAAGGGAATAATGCAGTGCAATGTATATAAAAATGAAAGAAGGGAGTGTGTTGATATTGTTGCTTTTCCATTTTCAGTGTTAGAGTCTTTAACGTAGACGGTGAATAGGTCGTTGGTGTGGTGGATTCCTGTCACAATTGCGGCAAATGACCCAACTGAGAATGTTGCATTTGAATGAACAAGCTCTTGTATTGTCATGTCAGGTGTCAGTTTTCGTGTTTTGCAAACTTTGGGTATGTTTTCCATGGTGGTTGTTGCATTTGCGGACAAAGAAAAATTTGCATCTCCTCGTTCGTACTTTGTTTTTTCTTTGACGGCGAAACCAGTAACACGCAGGCCGCAGCCAACAACTACAATGGATGCAAATTTGTGCACGAAGGTGTTGCTCATGTTCAAAGTGATTGTCATTTGACCATTTTTTTCAACCAAATCAGCATGGAGGATTTCAGCTTTTGAGGGGGAGATGTTGGTTGCATGTGTTGGTCCATAGACGACCAGGATATCACCTTCAAAGACAGTTGCAACTTTGCCTGCACAAATGTCAAGTATGGAGGATGGCTGTTGTGTTGCTGGTTTTGGACTGCATTTTGAATGGTGTTAGGATGCTTTTATTGAAAGGATAAGTATGATAATAAATGAATAATGAGAAGAAAGTATAGAAATGTTAGAAAGAGATTACCGTTTATAGGATTCTTGGAAAAGATCATTGGTAGCAATGTCCTTGTTCTTGGAGGTGTGTTCCATGTCTTTGTTGTTGTAACTATCTGCAAAGCATTCAAATATGTAAATGGTTGTTATAGAGTGTCAAATGAAAAGGAAAGAAAAGAATCAAGAAACTAGATGTTAGTTTTGCTGAATCAATAGAACAACGTATGTGCACTTACAATTGTGCAGTGTTGTTGATGGTGTTTTTCAAGACAACAAAAATTGTTGGGTGGTCAGTCCAATAAGCAAATCTTTCAAATGTATTACAGGTTTCATGTATTGTGTTTGACCATATATGGTCGATCATGTTTTTAGTGAAGACACTTGGATGTTGTATATGGAAGCTGAAATTGTTTTTTTGCATAAATGCTAAAAGCATTGTTGTTTTCCTATTTTTGTTGTGCATGTCGATGTTAAAGTCTCCAAAAATGTAGGTGGGAATGGTTAAATCAAGGGATCGGAACACATTGTCGAGAACAATGAAGATGTTTTCCAGATGTGCATTTGGCGCAACGTAGACATTCACAATAGATATGCATTGATGTTGCAGTAATATCTTTGCGAGTAGCGACTCTACATGTGCGCTGTGAAAGTAATGTTTTTCTAGGAAAGCTATATTGTTTGCAATAAAAATTGCTAGACCATGGACATGGTGTGCAGATAAGCATTGGTATCCGTCAAGGTAGTCAATTGCAATGGGGCAAGCAATGTGAGTTTCTTGTAAACAGAGAATGTGAGATTGCATTAATTCATGGTCGTGTAGAATGGCCTCTCTGTGAGCATGAAGACTTTGGGTATTTAGCGAAGCAATTATAATAGACGAAGAAATATCAGCTATGGACAATTCATGTTGAATATTCCATTTAGCTTCGTTTCGGAGTCGTTCCATTTCTGTGTTGATTGTTTGTTTAATGCTGAAATTCTTTTTCGTAAGCGGGGATAGCAAGTAAAGGTTGGAAATGGTTCTGACTCGTGACAGAGCGGTATATGCTAACCCATGTGATGATACGCCAAGGGGGCTAAAAGCAAGTCATTCTAGTGTGAGGCCTTGTGCTCTGTGTATTGTGCGTGCAGAACAAAGCTGTACAGGGAATTGTTTTCTTATTGTAACCGGTGTCTTGTACGATGTTCTATGCAAGGGTCTAGCAACACGAACAATAGGAGTCCAATCAAGTTCTGTTGTCATTGTTGACAATTGTGGATGTTTAGATCTTTGTTGTTTTCCAATACAGGGATCATTGAATTTTATCCATATTGCATCGAAGTCATTTGTTGTTGTATATGTTTTGAAAACTCCGTCAGAACCATTGACCAATCTGTCTTGGATGTCGTAGTTCCCTGTGAAAAGTTCAATTAGCATGTTGACTTTCAGTTCTATATGTTGTGGCAATTCTATAGTTTTAGAGTAGGTTTCCATTTGTTCTATTGTTGTATCTTGTTCATCGATAGAGTTGATGACAATTTTGTGGCCTGGAGCAAGAGCAAGCATTTTTTTATTGTGTTGAAGAACATCTATGTTTTTGTAGAAAAGGAATGGAAGTGTTGGATCAACTGGGATTGGCCGAATACAGGTATGATTGAGGTATGCAAGATCAGATTCTGAATGTTGTCCAATGTGAATTCTGTTCAGGACAGAGACAAAGGCAACATCTTTTTGACGCATTGTTTCAGTCAATTCGTATATTTTTACATGTGTATTCCAGAAGTCATAGCTAATCAATTCTCTTGAAATTTTGGGGTTTTTAAACACAAGACAGTCATTGACTGGTTGTGCTTGGTAGAAGTCTCCGCAGAAGATCATGTCAATTCCTCCAAACCAAGTTGTGGGCATGTGTTTTATTTGACGAAGTCGTTGGTCTGTGAAGTATAGAAGTTGACCTCCGACCAAGGATATTTCGTCTATTAGAGCAAGTTGTAATTGTTGGTAGTGCTTTGCCAAGGAATCCAATCGTTCATTGGTTAATGGGCGTAGTTCAGATCGATTGAAAGGCAAGAGGAAAGCAGAATGGAGTGTTATTCCACCGGCATTGTAAGCAGCTTTTCCCATGAATGCCAAGATCAAGCCTTTGATTTTCAAGGGGTCGCTGTGCATGGAGCTATCGTAAATATGAGCCAATGTTTCAAATATCAATTTTGCAACAAATGTTTTACCTGTGCCAGCGCCTCCTGTTAGGAAAAGGTAGATAGCAATTGATGGGTCTTTATTTTTCTTAAAGGAGATGTCTTTCAAAATGGCTTGTTGTTTCTTATTGAGAAGTTGCATTTGTTTGAAATATGTTCTGTTGTCTTGGATGCTAGGGTGTTTTGCTAGTTGAAATTGTTTCTTTGCAATGTCTGAATGTTGTTGTCGATTATGGAAAGGCAAATCATGTTGTATGTCGTAGTCTTCAAAGGGGAGGTGTTCATGTGTAGTTATCGTTGTCATTTTCTCAGAGGATTCGAGAGACAATTGCACATCGTGAATTGCTGTGTCCATGTCACCCCATTTGTTGTTAGTAGTGTAGCGGTATTTGGATTCATTGGAATGGATGGTGTGTTCGTGAAATGCATATGCATCTTTCCAAGTTGCAAATTTGGTTTTCAGGCTGTGTTCATTTTCTGTAAAAGGGATGTAAAGCAAAAGCTTTTCACGGCAATAGTTGTTTATGTCAACATATTTGCTATAGTTGACAGATCTGATGATCAGTGGCTTGTTTCGAGGTTTTTTATTTTTGCTAGCATTGTGAATGGAAACAAAGTCAGCTAAGCAAATGGAATGCAAAGAATGAGGTCATGCTATGTAGTGATCTATGATAGAGCGGCACATGATGTTTGTTGATTCATCTGGTTCTTGTTGAAGTAGACTTGGAGGTTTTAGAATGAATGTACGCTCTTCGGGATTTGAAGTGTTTATGAAAACACATTTTCGTGATGTATTGTTTAAAGGGATGGAAAGAACTATGTGGACTGCTTGTTGTGCAGACATTTGGTGGGTATTTAGCATTGCATTGCCTAGGCTTCGAATCATCTGAATGGCATCGAGATGCATCTTTTGGTGCTCAGCGCAAATTCTAGCGAATGCTTTTGTCATTGTTCGATCAATCTTGGTCATGTAGGAGCAGCAATATGTTGCCGCTGCATAAGCATTTAGCACATATTGAGCATCGGTATTTGCTTGCCAAATCATGGGCATTTTCTTAGAAAAGCTATTATTCCATGCGTGAGCTGGTTTTCTTTTGAGGAGCAATGTTGGTTGTTTGAGTGTTGATTGTATTGCTTGTATGTATGTTATTTCATCAAGACCTAGTTCTTGGAGGAACATATCATGTGTAATGCAAGTATCGTATCGTTTGCTCTCTAGAACAGAGAAAATGGAATGTGCAATTGCAATAGCAGATTCTGTTGGTTGTTCTACAGGTTCAAGTATTTTTGTACAACTCATTGGAGGTTGGGGGAAATTGTATCTGCACTTGGATTGTTTTTTTTTGCAGCTTTACGTGTGGTGATGGCATTGCAATTGAGCGATATGTTGAGGGAATGAACTAGTGTCACATGTAATGTAGCGATCAACGTATGACTCTATAATGTCATTGGCATCGTTTCCAAAGACTGGTGCATTTTTTGTCCAGATTAGCCAATGGCTATGAGCATTCCCCCTATTTTGGAATTTCGTGACCCAAAAGTAATCTTCTATATGGCCAAAGAAGGATTTGTCTTTGCAAAGTAATTGTTTCAATGCATAGAGTCTATGCTTATAGTAACGAGTGCATGTAACGGGATCATTTTTTACAAAAAAGTTAGAGTCGTTGTAATCCGAACGTCTTGGCTTCTCTAAAGGGACAGTATTATGATATTGGGTGTATAAATTATTGAGGGTCTCGGTTAGTGGCTGCCAACAATGCTCTGTGCTCGAGAATGTCGCAAAGAAGGTAGGCGGGCCAAGTTGTCGAATCATGGCAAAAAGGTTTTTCCTTGTTTGTTGCATATAGTCCGGGGAAATGCGTATTCTTTTGAAATCGATGTACCTGATATCAGATCTTAAGATGTTTTCTAGATTCGGTTTGTATTTGACATCTTTGGCAAATAGTGTTCGACCTTTTAATTGCCCCTTTTTGATTCTGAGCCATATTGAACGACCCACTTGGTCAATTAGTATTTTTATTGCTTTGAAAAATATATTCGTTATGTGATAAGAAAATCTACGATCTGAGTGCATTAACTCCCATTGCGCTATTTTTTGATATGGAATTGTTTTTGTGGTTGTTTCATTGCAAGGTTGGCCAAAAAACAAAGTTGGGAAATTCATCTCTTCTGAGAATTTGTCTTGAAAAATACCCAATGGTGTAAAGCCTTCTGAAGGAGCGACATTTATGATCTTGTCTTTAAGATAGTGGATAGTTGAGGAGTCATTAAAGACCCAAAAAGCATGAAACCATTTTGCAATTAGTGTGGTTCGTACAGCACATAATGCATGCATTGTCATTATCGATTAGTCATCATCAGATGAGATGAGCTGTTCTCGGAGGGGATATGTTCGTGTTCTTCATTGTTAATTGTTTCAAAGTTCAGTGTGGCAGAAAGTGTTTGATCCCAGTCATGGTTTAGTTTGATTTCATGCATAAGATATAATGTTGTTGCACATAATTGTTTAAGAGCAGCCATAGTGATTATGGGGCGCACATTTCCGAATGGTATGCTTTTATGTATTCAAGGCGTCGTTTAAGCGCCACAACAATTGTTTTTGTTTCTTCTGGGTATCTTGGCAATGCTTGTTGGATTATGTCAATATTTGTTGGAACATTTATAATTGCTCCCTTTAACGTGTATTGAGGACGTTTATGGCTTTGGCATCGTATTTGACCAAATGCAAGTCGAAGAGACACGAGTCTTTCTTCAAGGTCAGAAAGCATTGCAACTGTTGGAAGCATTGGAATCAGTTGGATTCGTTGAGGGCATGTTAATCTTGGCAACCTGGCATTTAATAAGCTTGTTGAGCATGGACGACAAATTCTATTGGATTTTGGCATTGTTTTCGTTGATGTCAGTTGAAGATATGTTTTTTTGGTTGAATTTGTAAAATATGTCAGATTGTGCTTGAAGTGGAGTTGGTTACAAATTTCACATGTATGGATTGGTGTGTCATTTGTTCGGGCATGAAAACGGGCAATGCATTGTGTAGAGTTGCTTGTTTGTTGTGTATGTTTACGTATAGTTGTTTTTAGCTTTCGTAGGGACAATTTTGGCATTGTTGAATTACATTGTTTTATGGTGGTTGACATTTGTGGTTGCAAAGAGTCATTTGCTTTTCGGTTGACTGTTTTAGTGGAGAGAACGTCATCTGTTCCAGCTTTAAGCGATGCGGACACGAGAGTTGTTTTGGCATTGAAGAAATTGGTACATGAATGGCCTTTGAGTAGCAGGGAATGTATAACATTGGAATCTGTTATAGCTCTTTTATGTGTCTGTTTTCGTATATGTTTTTTTATTGAGCAAACAGAAAATTTCAATGGTTTTTCGTTCTGATTGTGCATAGTGGTTTCTACACATGTTTCCGAAGATATGCTTTGAATTTCTGTATGCATTTGGGCAGTTGTATATTCAGATGTATACGCAGCAACGAGTATTGGAACATAGCGAGAGTTTGTAGCCAATAGTTCATAATGAAAATGTGCTTCGGGAAGTGAAAATCGTATGAGATTGTATGCTTTTCCAAGTGGTGCATTACCAGAATAAATCTTAAAAACTTGGAAAGGATGTGAATCCCACAATTGAATATTTATTTCAAAAAGTAGGCATAACCAATGGATAATGAAGTCATCTGCGTGTATATTGTTGTGGTCATGGAAGGTGGCTATGTTTATCACAAGGCCTTGCCATGTGCCAATGTGCGGTATGTTTGTTATGGGGTTCTGGTCAAGCCAGGTATGGAGAAAGTCAACAGTTGTATGGTCTTGTCGAAGAATAGAACTACAAAAAGCCTGAGCAGCATACCTGCGCAGGCAGCGAGGGTCAAATTCATTGTTGTGAATGCGGCAAATAGAAGTGAAAAGGCTATCAGCGTTGATACTGTCACTTGTTTCTAGCCTAACAAGGCATAGTTGCTGTAGTTGATTGGATAAACCCCTCCAAAGCATTTCTACAAAATTTTGAAGGGATAATAGATGAGCATTGTTTGTTGGTTCAGGGCATTGCACATACTTTTTCCAGAATAAGGGTTCATAATGCCCACTAAGAGGGTTGGAATCATGGAAGAGAATACAATATGGTAGTATGTGACTATTTGGAGTGAATTGAAGATAATTTGTGCCTCTTGTTGCAGACCAAACCCATATTGGCAAGTTCAGCCATTTGGAAAGCCATTTTATGCAAAAGATGTCGCCCCATAGGCCTTGTTCGGTAGCTTCGGGCGAGTACACTGCAGATAGTTTCATGTGATGTAAATATGTTTCCCAGCTATGAACACCATGCAAAAGAAAAAGGCTTTCAGGATCTAGTTCTAACTGTAGAGAAGCCAACGCTACAGGATCAGAGAGAGAGAGAGAGAGAGCAAAGTTTGAAAGTGTTCAATGACACCGCTTCTAAGTTCAAGAGATGTGTATCGAAAATGGAGCAGCACTGCAAAGGAATCAAACAAGCAGTCGCCCACTCTGTATTTGAAAGCATAGTCTCATAAAAGGTTGAACCTATGCAACACATTGTCTATGCATTCTATGACGCGGTTTGATAATGTATATTGCTCAACATCAACAAATGTGGTTGCCATGGATGTTTTTTTGCATTTGGTTTGTTCTTTTCTGTTAAAAAAAAAGCTTTCCTCAGCAGAATATAGAAAAGAAGATTAATGTTTATACCTTTTCCAATGGAGCATGAGCAATCCAAACAAACAACAATGAAATGTCTCTGGTTCTCTGATTTTTCTTTTGTCACGAATCTGCAATGTACATAATAGATGTTATGCATTTAGTCAGTATTGCAAACAAAAGTACACAGGAAAAGAATCTTTGTAGATACAATAAAGCAAGTTGTGCAATGAAATACACAAGAAAGAGCAATCATTTATAGTAGGAGTCATGTAGAATGAACAAAATTTATATTGTGCTTGACAGAAATACGTAATCAATGTGGGGAAAACATGGATTTCAATAAACTCAGGTGAGCGTTGAAAATAGGAAGGAGAAATTACAATAGTTATAACAACATATTCAAATGCGGAAAGCAAAGGACTTACAAGCTTTCATTTTAAAATGTTGTAAGGCGTGTGCTTTGGAGCATATAATCAAATTAGTTAAACATAAATGGTTTTTTGCAGATGCCCATTTTTTGAAAACTGATTTGAGTGGGCATAACAGATCTGTCTATTCATTCAGTTAAGCCTAAATGCAAGAGTGACCCAAGCACAAGCTAAAAAAGTTGTACATATGCTAAAATGTTCCACAGACATTTTGACAAGTGATTTGAGTCAGCCAGAAACATCCATCATGTGAATTAACTGATTAAGCAATCCACTAAGAATGTTTAAGCAAGTGTCCATTTGTTTGGTCAGTCTTTTTGACAAGAATCTATCCACAATTGTGGTGTGTTAACTTCAAAGAAAGCATTAGGAAAACATGTCTTGGTAGCAACACACTAAGGCATGCACTTATGTTGTCATTTTCTTTGAAGAAGAATAATAATTTAATTGCTCTTATCCTGTGAAGGTGGCAGCAACTATTTTCACACTATACCTGTCCATGCTGCAATGTACGGTATTGCTCGCTTGCATGTTACAAGGTATCCTTCTTCATGACTTGTGTCAAGAAGTTAAGACATCTCAGATATTTATAAGAGGCTTTGTGACTGCAAGAAGGTTTGAAATGAGTATGGGTACACTGTGTTTTGGTGAGGAGAGAAACTGAGATAAGAGACTGTAATAACCTTGAAAAGTAACTTGTATCTTGCAAGGAGGTAGAAGAAAATTGAATTTCATGGAGTATAGAGTGCATAAAGACCAAAAATAGTGATGTAGTGGTGTCCAAATGAATAGAATCCAAATGTTAAATGACAGAAGTTGGAACATCAGGAATGAAATATCTTGGAAAGTGAAAACCTTTGTTGAGGGGTAAAAGATCGTTAAGAGGAAGAGTCAATATCTACAAATCGATTATTTTGATTACAAATCTTAGGGTTGTATTTGTGTGGGGATTGGATCTATATGATAGAAGACAACCATGAATTTTATCAATACTTGTTGTCTTAGCTCTTCAGTATCCAGTTTTAGTATTGATTTTGTTTGTTTTGTTTCAGAGCACCTGCGCTATGTACATTGCATATTCTATTCATTAACACTGTGAAAGTTCGATGCAAAGAAAGAGTGAAAGAGACAAATCTTGGTCAGAGACATAAGTGGAATAGCAGGAAAAGGAACTTTCACAGTGTTAATCAATACAATAACTACTCGAAATAAAAGATAAAGAGCAGGAAAAATGAAGTGGTAGCCTTCGTCTACTGCAAGAATGGTGCTGCAAAGAAACAAAATCAATACTAAAACTGGATACTGAAGATGCCTTCTCCATGGTCTAGTTTCAAAGAAGTCATTAATGGAAAGCATGGTAAGACAAAAATAAAGTGAGCAGGTTTACAATTAAATGCAGGTAGGGCGCTAGTGTGGCGAAGCATCTTTAGTCATCATCAAACACACCTACCAAGAGATGTGCCTTCAAACATATTTATGAAAATTTTGAACCACGTCTAAATGAATACGTTGTCTAAGATGACCTTCTTAATTAAATAAATTATCAGAGGGTTTCACGCAGAGAAAGAGTGAAAGAGACAAATTTTGCGTAAAAGAAATGAAATATAGGCTCGTGAAATGCAAATGATTCCAGGTTTAATGGTTTTTATGATGTCATTTTGATTACCACGGTTCCAAGACAAGGACAATGTGGGTTCGCTGAAGCAACTTGAAACACATTTAAGGAAATGCAATTGGCAGGTTTAAACCCAAACTCCACGACATTTTTGAGCATCCTCCCATTCTCTAGAAAAATGGGAACTTCAGAACAGAGCTCTATCCATAGACGTTAACAAACAAAAGCCAGAAAAATAACATT
Organism: Taxus chinensis; assembly: GCA_019776745.2. Classification (NCBI taxonomy): domain Eukaryota; kingdom Viridiplantae; phylum Streptophyta; class Pinopsida; order Cupressales; family Taxaceae; genus Taxus; species Taxus chinensis. The sequence goes on along the minus strand of CM034147.1, from coordinate 909,797,084 downwards.
TGTTACACGTCGTGGTTGAGAATTCCCTGCTTGATATGTATGCCACATGTAGAAGCATAGTGAAGGTACGTGAACTTTTTGATAAAATGTAAATATATCCAGTGTGAACTACAAATAATTTGCTGCTTAAAGTGATTCTTTAACAATATGAGTTCTGAAAACATATCATATTTGAGCTACATTCAAACAAATGGCTTGAGGTGAGAGTCAACAAATCAGGGAACACATTTGTGTCAGAAAATAAACATGTTTGAGCTCGGGTTTTTTTATCAAAGGTATAACATTGTTGACTTGATGTACACATTTTTTCCTTGCTCCTTGTTCTTGATTCCCTTCACTATATATTTATTTATAGTGCATTCACTACAAGTGGGTTTGCATCTGATGTGCACAAGTTTTTGATAGGGAAATTGAAGTATTTGAGGTGAAGAAATGTTTCTTTATAAGCTTAAGATTGATTGAATGTAGCTCAAATATGATATGTTTTCAGAACTCATATTGTTAAAGAATCACTTTAAGCAGCAAATTATTTTTAGTTCATACTCGATATATTTACATTTTATCAAACAGTTCACGTACCTTCACTATGCTTCCACATGTGGCATACATATCAAGTAGGGAATTCTCATCCATGACATGTAAGAAATGTTATTTTTCCAGCTTTAAACCTGCCAATTGCATTTCCTTAAATGTGTTTGAAGTTGCTTCAACAAACCCACTTTGACCTTGTCTTGGAACCGTGGTAATCAAAATGACATCGTTAACTTGATGTACACAGTTTTTCCTTGCTCGTTGTTCTTGATTCCCTTCACTATATATTTATTTATAGTGCATTCACTACAAGTGGGTTTGCATCTGATGTGCATGAGTTTTTGATAGGGAAAGTGAAGTATCTTGAAGACTACAAAGGGCATGTTGACAACTATATCTGTTCCATTTTTCCAGGAACATTATCTTTCGCGTCTAGATATACACCGGGTGGTTGAAATACCACTCTTACTCATTTATTGAATGTGCAGCTCTGTTTGTGACATGAATTTGGAACTAATGCCATATCTGTGCAGTACGACTTCTTTATACATTGCCCGATGTGAATGCACAATATGTTACATCTACATCGTTCGTAGTTTTGGCCCATGCTAAATACCTCAGCTCCTCCAAACATATGGTATTCTAAGGCCAAATGGTAGTGACTCCTCATTGGTTGAGGGCTTTATAAGCTTAAGATTGATTGAATGAATGAATATAAAACTGTTAAGACATCTCAGATATTTATAAGAGGCTTTGTGATTGTGACAAGGTTTCAAATGAGTATGTTGCTTGTCTACAAGAGACTCGTGGTAATAGGCGATGAGTGATAAATTCTTTAAAACTATATCTCTTGATTCTTGAAGATATCATATGCCCGGTGCATATATTAAGTAACAGGTTACAAATCCTGCACTTATGGAAAACTGACCAAGTACAGTGTTAAGGAGAGCATTACAAAGCAAAAATGGATGGTAATTTCTGATAATTTATTTAATTAAAAAGGGCATCTTAGACAACGTATTCATTCAGACGTGGTTCAAAAATTTCATAAATATGTTTGAAGGCACATCTCTTGGTAGGTGTGTTTGGTGCTAACTAAAGAGGCTTCGCCACACTAGCGCCCTATTTGCATTTAATTATAAACCTGCTCACTTTATTTTTTGTCTTACCATGCTTTCCATTAATGACTTCTTTGAAACTAGACCATGGAGAAGGCATCTTCAGTATCCAGTTTTAGTATTGATTTTGTTTATTTTGCTTCTGAGCACCTGTGCTACGTACACTACAATGTTTGCAGCACCATTCTTGCAGTAGACGATGGCTACCACTTCATTTTTCCTGCTCTTTATCTTTTATTTCGAGTAGTTATTGTATTGATTAAGACTGTGAAAGTTCAGTTCCTTTTCCTGCTTATTCCACTTATGTCTCTGAGAAAGATTTGTCTCTTTCACTCTTTCTCTGTGTGGAACTTTCACAGTGTTAATCAATACAATAACTACTCGAAATAAAAGATAAAGAGCAGGAAAAACAAAGTGGTAGCCATCGTCTACTGCGAGAATGGTGCTGCAAAGATTGCAGTGTACATAGCACAGGTGCTCTGAATCAGAATAAACAAAATCAATACTAAAACTGGATACTGAAGATGCCTTCTCCATGGTCTAGTTTCAAAGAAGTCATTAATGGAAAGCATGGTAAGACTGACACCTACCAAGAGATGCGCCTTCAAACATATTGCCTTCATGAAATTTGTGAAACACATTTAAGGAAATGCAATTGGCAGGTTTAAAGCCAAACTGCACAACATTTTTGAGCATCTTCCCAGCCTCTGAAAAAATGGGAACTTCGAAACAGAGCTCTGACCATAGACGTTAACAAACAAAATTCAGAAAAATAACATTTGTTACATGTCGTGGTTGAGAATTCCCTGCTTGATATGTATGCCACATGTGGAAGCATAGTGAACGTACGTGAACTTTTTGATAAAATGTAAATATATCCAGTATGTGATTCTTTAACAATATGAGTTCTGAAAACATATCATATTTGAGCTACATTCAAACAAACGGCTTGAGGCGAGAGTCAACAAATCAGGCAACACATTTGTGTCAGAAAATAAACATGTTTGAGCTCGGGTTCTTTTATCAAAGGTATAACATTGTTAATTTGATATACACAGTTTTTTCTTGTTGCTTGTTCTTGATTCCCTTCACTATATATTTATTTATAGTGCATTCACTACAAGTGGGTTTGCATATGATGTGCACAAGTTTTTGATACGGAAAGTGAAGTATCTTGAAGACTACAAAGGGCATGCTGACAACAATATCTGCTCCATTTTTTCCAGGAACATTATCTTCCGCGTCTAGATATACATTGGGTGGGTGAAATACCACCCTTACTCATTTATTGAATCCGCAGCCTTGTTTGTGACATGAATTTGGAACTAATGTCAGTTCTCCATTATGGTTGGGAGTTTTACTTAACGAGTTGAAAGTGGTTTTTTAAAGACTACTTTGTAAATAGGTAGACTACATACGAATTCACTACAGAGGTTCATCTATGCCTTCCAAGGCTCAACACACAGGATGTTGCAAGATACGAGGTCTGTTTTTGGTCTATTTTTGGCTTTGTGACTGTCGTATCTTGCAAGGAGGCAGAAGAAAATTGAATTTCATGGAGTATAGAGTGCATACAGACCAAAAATAGTGATGGACTGCTGTGCAAATGGGTATAATCCAAATGTTAAATGACAGAAGTTGGAACATCAGAAATGAAATACATAAATCATATTGAATCATAAAAAGATGAAACATAAACTTAGCCAAATTATCTGGGTAGCTAATATTTGTGATTTCAGAAGAGCAAAGACAATTTAAAGCTCTCAAAGCATGACATTGACAGAAAATTGAGAAATCATGGATGATTTTGAGTTCCCGCCTTCATGTGAGTGGTCTTCAGGCAACGACTGCCATGGCTTTTAGAATGCTTACAAATCAAGTAGCTGTAATACAATAAAGCACGTACAATATGTTGTAGAACATCCATAGCAAAGTAAAATCGTTCATGATGTACAGGAAAATTCAAATCGCAAGAAACAAAAACACAGACAAACACAGAAAAATAACATAAACAAAATCATCGAGCTTAAATTGTAGTGACATGAGAATTCACCTCCTATGATGCTATTCAGACTCCTTTCCTTCTGGTGGGCAGATGAAAATGGAAAGATAAACAGGCTGAAAGGAAGAAACATATTTCCCCTCGAGCCACTCAAAACTGTCAAAACTGACCTAATCTGTACGCATCATAGTCAATACATTAATGTTTTACAACTGCTCAGCTTTTTCATTGAACAGTGCCACATAAAGGCAATGACCAATAAAATGTTGCCAACATAAAAAAATCAAAACCTAAAACATTAGTTCAGCCCAATTTAAATACAGATGTCACAATCCGATTCAAAAGAATGCAAATGTTTAATGGGTGAGGTGAAGACAATATCCATGCCTTCGGCAGGATAATAAATGTGGGAGAAGAGACGCGTAAAAAAGAGGAAAAAATGATTATCTTAGGAGGGGGAACATTATTCTTTGTCACACTGTGCGCACTTTCATATTTCCTCATGTTTATAAATTATAGGCGCCTAGAAAGGTCTGAGGTTTTAAGTTACACGATATCAATGGCACAAGGTTTTTGGCGACAATACTCAATGCATACGAAATTGTAGGTTCAAACTGGTAGCTAGAGGACCCTAACACAATGCTACAAAAGGCTATAATGGAATACACCATCATCTATTTTGTCATGGACTTATTCTTTTATTTGTTGTTTGGGCTTGGTGAGGTGATTTTTGTTACTCTCCATGTGGCCACCACTATGGTGATGTTGAGTTATGATATGTGTCGTGTGGATGGTTGAATACAATCATACATCAACAACTAAAGAAATAGGCATTGTTGTAGCTTGCAGTATTTACCTACCCTCATTCTAATTTGGAGCACGCCTATCAGTGTAATTAAATGAAATAACTATTTTTTTCCTCTATACATCCTTAACATTGAAAATATCAATGTTCCCCAATGTTACATCCAAAGAAATAACACAATAAACCATGAGAACAATACAACCAAATATATTAAAAATATTTCATTTAAGAAGGCTAGTAATTTCATCACTTGTATTCAGAAATTCATAGTCATTTTCCAAATGTAGCAAAAGAAAACACAGTTGAGGTTCTATATTTTGCACATAACATGTTCCAAATAGTGATGAATATTTTTCAATAAGTCCAACTAGCTGAATGTTTTTAATATACATGATTCTTATTTTTTAAATGGTACAAAGTGGACAAATAAGGGATTTCACAATGTCTAAGAGGAAGGAATTTAAAAAGACAAATCGTTCCATCTAAGCTTAAGTTTACCTTATTTTTCAATAAGGGGGTCATGACCTTCAGAAGGAAAAATGTTTAGTAAAATTTGTGCCCATGTAAAATCATTTCCTTTCATCAATAGTTGTTGAAACATGCAATTTTACAATTGTGTCTTTCAATTGTCAAACTTTAGTTATGATCCTTCAACAACTAGAATGTTCTTAAATATCACACAACTAGAATGTTTCTCCGCCGAATACATGTCGATGTTGTCAGTTGAAAAGTAGACTCTAAAGGAACTGGACATGGAAAAGTAACAGTGAAGTGCTTTAATAAAATTTGCTAAGAAGGTTCCCGTGCGTCTCATTAATTGCCCCACTAGAGTTATGATTTTAGGTTTGATCTTACATAAAGAACGGATCACTCAGGCATTAGATACCGTAATGTCGTAGAGAGAGTGGTGAAGCTAGTGGATGGTTGGGGTGTCACTGTTTCTCATGCCTAGGAAAGGCACCCCTAATTTCCCCACTCTCTCTGAAATGGGGTGGAACTTGAACGGAAGTCATAGTGAATGGGTGTAGCTCAAAAAGCATTTTCCAATTGCTTTGGGAATTTAATAAAGGTGCTGATGTTATTGAATATCTGGAAGTGACACGTGGACAATTGTGTAAAGGCCGAAGATAGATGACTAAAAAAATCCATGTGATTTATGCCTCTACCACTTGTTATAGACACTAAATCATGCACTTTGGGTACATTTCTAGGTCCTAGTCACATACCACTATTCATATGATTCATAAGCGAGAAAAGTACTAATTAACCACTATCTTTAGCCTCTTTGATTTTTTTCTAGTTTCCTTCTTGGTCTTACACACCTTCTTGCCTAGTTTAACTTTCGACACTTCAGTTTTTCTGAGTTTGGACACCAGTGCCCTCTAGGCACCCCTAACCTCTTTGTATCTTGCTCGCATCTTTTGGGTCCTTTCTAGTTGTTGAGAATATTATTTTCTTAGTGGTTGATTACGAAATTCAAGCAAGGGAGTCATATAAATATAAAGTAATGTGACCATAATAAAAGACCAAGGACCAAACATGTACTATCACCACCTAAGGTTTCATTCAAAGGCCATCACAAGAGCATTCAAGCATCCATCTAGCTTCACACAAAGGACAAGGGACTGCATTCTTTTGCATACACTTCATAGGACGGGAAGTTCATTTTTCCATGCACACATCTATTTACATCTTCTACATCTAGTTATTGTTCGCTATCAAGTGCAACTTGCACAAGAGCCACCTAGGGCACAATTATATACACACGCGCAAAACTACATGAAGTCTGAAATGTGGTGCAGTGCCCAGATCATAAGTTCACTCATTTGGGTGACCATCAGGGTCATTTTGACTCCACATTTGCATCTTTTTCTTTTTAGGATTTGATGTGTTATGGGGTTTTACAGGTTCTCTTTCTATTCGTAGGTTACAGGTGAATCTTGTGGACTTAGTGCGACATACAGGTGAAAAAGAGTGAATTCCAAAGATAAAGAATCAAAACTAAAGAAACCAGTCTTCGATCATTTTCGCAATCATGGGTGCCCAATAGTGGTCTACAACTCCTAGGTGCCCCTGACCTAATCTAGGTGCCCCAGTCCAGTTTGTTCCGACACTTCTACATTTTTTTGTGATTGGTTGCGACAATCTGCACTTCTATTTTGTCAGTTCTCTTACCCTTTACAATTCTTAGATTATTATGAATCAAATAAGTCTTCTTTCCTCCCTCTTACACTTAGGGTTTTACATTTATCTTGTTTATTGCTTAGGCCAAATATATATTTTATTGCTATATAATTGTGTTTTAACTTAATTAGGATTTAGCATTTATTTTCCAATATTTTCCTAATCATTTGGTGAACCTGACATTCAATTCCCACCTTCTTTCCAGGGTTTTCTTCTTATGTTTGTCACTCGTAGTGGTCGTTTTGGGTCTTTTGAGCATCTCAAGCTTCCTCCATTTTCCCGTAGGCTTTCTAAATCAATCGTAGAAACTAATAATTCATTTGTTAATTCTTAACAAGTGTTGAAATTGTGTGTCACTTTGTTGTTATTGATATCAATTCCATTGATGTCATAATGGTCTAGGTGATCTAGGTATGTTGTCTATGTGATATAGGGGTCTCTAAAGGTGCATACATGTGGTTTGAGTCTGTCAAAGGTGGTATGAAGGTAAAACATGGTCCATGAGGTGAGTAAAATGTGTTAATGAGTATGTAACATGTCCACATGATCCAATCATGAAGTGTATGAGTCAAGTCAAGTCTTTCCAGGACTTGTCCTAAACAAAATGCATGGTGTAAATCAAGAAAACATGAGAATTCACTCAAACCAAAGCAAGCCAAGAAATTTTGGATCACCATGAGGCATAAAAATAGGTTCAAAAAGAGCTACAAGAGACAAACCATGTTCATGAGACTGAGACAAGTCATTATGATGCTTTCTTAAGCTAATCCACAAGCAAACAAGGTGTGAAATGTTGACCCAAGGTGCGATGATGCAAACCAAACATGGTGTGAGAATGAAATGATGATATATGGTGTGTAAAATTCCTCACAGGTAATTATTGAAGTGTTTTAGGCAATTCTACAGGTCAGCATAGTTCAACAGCTGGTAATCAGAGACCAAAGGGCACCTAAATGAGATGGGATGGAAAGATGCAGGATTAACTAGAGAAAAATATCACTTGGAGGAATTAGATGGATGTGTCCTTAAGGTGTGAGAAATATTTTAGAAGTTGAGGATGAATATTTTGCAAGTTATGCAAGGATTTCCAAATTCAGGTTTTTCAAAGTATGCAATTTAAGCACCAAACTTCTTAGCAGTCAAGAAAAATTATGGAGCCTCCTTCGGATAAGTCATAAGAGACAAAAATGGATTAAATTGGGATAAAATTATAGTGCAAAAATTATTTTTTTGATTGGCTGAGTATTTTATAAGTTCTATCCATTTTTGTGAGCATGTTTGTAGCCCTCCAAACCCTAGTTTGGACCAATTTTGGAAAATTGAGTTGGATAGGTGTCTTAACTCAATTTTTTTCCTTGAAAACATATTTTAACATGAATAGGACTCCTTAGGGCACATTTACATGTTATCTTGGGTTCATGATAAGTGGTGGGCCTCACTGAAAACTTGCATTTTGTGAAGATTTTAGTGTACAAGAGAAAATTGCAAAGGAAATCATGCTCAAATTTGAGGTGGATGATGTTGGTAATGTGTTATTAAAATTCATGAAGTCACTTAGGTAACTATTTTGGAGAAAACTGGAGTAATGGGTGCATATTTGGGCTTACCGGCAAAAGAAGCTTGTTTTGAGAAGCTAGTGAAGAAGAATGAAGGTAACCATGTTGAATTGCATTAAATTGATGATGTTTATTACCTTGATAAATATTTACATGTGTAATATGATGTGTGGAAGTGAATATTTCAGTTAGGATAAGTCATTTCTTGCTTAAATGTGATTGAGCCAAAACTGCTCTTTTAAGACTATTTGAGAAACATGTCTGAATGGGTATGAAGACGAGACTTTCTCCATTTTACCTATGGATATGTGAGCTTGAACATATAGTATACATACAAATTGAAGTGTTAGAGGTGATAGGGAGATCTGAACAATTATTTGGAGGTGTTTTATCACAGTGTATGGAAGACTAGTTTTTGTGTTTTCAAGCCCAGTCAGACCAATTGTAGAGATCCAAGTTTTTAGAAGCCTTATGCCATGAATTGGAGAAGTATGAGAATTTGATGAGATATTAGAATTCATAATATTTCCATTGATAGTTTAATTTCTTCACGATGAAGATATTTAGGTATGTATTAGCTCAGATTTTTAAGACCAAAAACAAATATGTTGAAATCAGCCAGGCAAGTTTTGCAAAGTGGTGTTTATTGATGAGTTAAACCTTGTGTTGGATCTTTTGGGTAAAGTTTAATAAAATTATACATCCTAAGATTCATTTTAATATATTACTTGGGTCATGAAGATGAGTGGAAGTGGTCTATTTAGATGATTTTTCAAGACTATTTTTGAAGAGGCTAATTTGGGAACACCAACGAGCCTAAATGAATATATTTTCTAATGTGGCGAGTTTATAAGTATAAAAAAACATTATTTGACTTGCTTGGACCATGTCAAATGTGAATACAAAGCTGTAATACTTGTGGATAAGTTTAAAGAGATAGAAGACAAAAGAATGAGTGATTTGAAGAGTCATAGTAAGTGAAAGGTCAAAGGTCATTTCCAAGAGTTATATTTGTTCATGTAAGATAATTTTTGGGTTGGTAGTTTCTGAAAAGAAGATTATACTACTATTTTTGAGAAAGAGGAGAAGATAGATGAACTAAAATAGAGATCACACCAGGTGTATATAAGCAACTAGGTGAAGAAGGTGATCAACCATATATTGTATGAATGAAGCCTGAGTTGTTGCTCAACATTTTGGGAGTGGGTGCTTTCTAGCAAGTGGGTGCTTCATTTTCTACTGGAGTGGGTGCTTCAGATTTAGATTGGGTATTTCAAAGTGAGTGGGTGCTCACCATATGGTGAAACCATTGTAACTATATAGGACATTTGTCCAAGTTAGTTCTCTAGTTCCAGTGGGTTTTTGTCCCTTGATGGGTTTCCCACATTAAATCTTGCCTCCTCATGTGTTCATGTGTGTTTTCTACTCTTTTTATTTCATGGTTGGATGCTCATGTCTCTCATGGTTAACATAGTTAAGTGTGGATGATTGAATTGTTGAAAATTGCATCAAATTTCAATAAACACTGATTCACCCCCCTCTTAATGCCTAGAATTTCTAACAACAAGTTCCTCTCGAAAACATTTAAGCATCTGATAATCAGCACTCATATGATGAAAACACAAATGTTGATTAATAACAACTAGACAAGCTCACAATTTTTCTTCAAGCTTTATGCGATAATCCTGCCCATCGTCCTCGTATTCTTCATGCTTTGATTGTTGCTAAAAACTCTCGTGATGATGCTTCAACACCTCTTGTCGGTTCTTCCTCGACTGTTATGGCCTCCACCCAAGCCCTTCATATTCCTACTTCTATTCCAACTACTACCACTCCCATCATTCAGCCTAATACTTCTAATGTAAAACTTAGTGCTTCTTCAAATACGCATGATTTAATTTATTTATATCAGGATCTTCAAACTCAAATTTGTCAACTTCAATTGGCCACTTCTCATGCATCCCCGTCTTTGGATTCTACATTACTAATTCATACTCCTCTTGCACCCACCATTTCCATTAATGTGTTTCCTCTTCATTTAGTCACTCCTAAGATGCCCATTTTCAAAGGCCACGACATCCCTCAAGAGCATCTCCGAGCATTTCATGTAACATGTCTAGATTATGTGGATGGTCACACTTTATTAGTAAAGCTCATTCCTCGTAGTCTACAAGATTATGCAATGTGTTGGCTTTATTATCTACTTGTCCACTCGGTAACATATTTTACACATTTAGTCGATGCATTTCTCACTCATTTCTCTATTGATATCAACTCTAAGATATCCTATGCTCAACTCACATAACTTAAACAACGATTTAACGAACATCTAATGGATTATGTCTTGTAATATAACAACTTAGTTAAGATGTCTAATGTGCTTGAGGACTTTGAATTTTAAGATTTATTTGTTCAAAGTCTATTACTACCTCTCTAAGAGAGTGTTATCTTTAAGACATCTCCATCATTCGATCATGTATGTCATACTCTTAAGCTACGCAAAACTAAATTATTATCTATAACAAAGCTTAAGTATCATGAGCAGGCTTCGACTTCTACACCCTTTCAAATCGAATAAACTTTCAAGCCATCTACAAAACCTACTGAAGCTAAATCTATTGTCAACATTGTATCTAATCCCAAAAATCTTCAATGGAAACCACTTAAGCATATGTTTACTAAATTTCCTTGTGCTCTGCATATTCTATTGACATAACTAGTCGAGAGAAATCTTATTACGCTTCCTCCTCCACTCCATATGGACCCATCTCGTCCAAAAGGTCACAATTACAATTCAAATTTTAGATGTGATTATCATCAATACATTGGGCATTCTACAAATCGATGTTTCAAACTTCAAAATCTTATTAAAGGTCTTATATATAATAATGTCATTGAGCTTCTTGAATATTTTGTTTATGCAAGGAAATCATCCTAAGAAAGAGTTGAGCTGCGATGGAACAGTAAAAATTTTCAAATTTCAACGAAGGTAATGACTACCTCCCTCTTGGCGATCCAACAGGTGCTCATGGATGTCTTGTTGGGTGCGATCTCCCACACACTTTACTTAGGCGTCTGGGCCCCAGGGTGAGTGCATCGGTTCCTATTTCTGTCAATGATCACGAGAGCTTTCAAGTTCAAAAATATGCTTTTCCCGCTGATTTTGTGTTCGGTATCTCTAGCAGAAAATGACGGTCTTTCCTCCCAACCTAATATTCTTGGGTCTCGAGTGATTTTTTCGCTAAATTCGTGGGTCAGTCGCCTGTCAGCAGATGGGATTTAGAGCTAGGTGTGATACTTCAATGGGGCAGCGCTCTTAGAATTTCATTCCTGGCCAAAAGTTTCTTCTTGGTTATTTTCCAAAGTGAAGCCCACCGAGACGACACCCTGGAGAGGAAAGACTTCTTTGTTCTTCGATTTAGGGGTTCATATTCATCGGTGGAGTGCTCACTTTGATCTGGAGCAAGTTGAAATGGATGATATTCAAGTTTGGGTTCAGGTTATACTCTTTGCCTAGTGAGTACTGGAATCCAAATATCCTCAATAAAATTTGTTCCAGTCTGGGAAGAGTTGTTCGCATCGACCCCGTCACTCTCGAAGGAACTCCTTTCTTCTTTCGCTCAAATCTGCGTTTCCATTGACTCGTCCAAAAAACTGCAAGATTTCATTGTGATCTCCTCTTCCAACGGGAAATGGGTCCAAAAGGTCGAATATGAAACGATCTCTGCAAGTTGTTTTCGGTGCAAACAAAAGGGTCATTTCCAAAAGGCTTGCAAGAATAGACCTTGCACCTAGTAACGCTACATGGAAGAAGAAAGTTAACTCTCAACTCCGTCAATGAGGTCATAGTCCCTTCCTCTCCTCCTCAAGCTCTCGACGCTAAGTTGGATATGTCTTGCAATGCTTTGGCTTCCGAACCTCTGTCTCTTGATCCGGATACCATTTCTTTGGTAAAGGAAACTATGTTAGTGGTTCAAGATTCTAACATGAATTCTATCCCTCTTTCAAGAAGGCCTTGCCTTAGGACATGGCTCCAACGCTGCCTCCTTGGAACAATGGGTTTGTGACAAAGAAGCTGCAACCACTCAAAGGATAGTAGGAGTAGTGGATGACTCCAGCGATTCTGAGTCGGATCATGAACCCGAAAGCGACCAAATCTGCCAACAGGGCTCTATTCTTCCCACCCCTGCCATTCTTAGCTCAGATCTGGGTCCTAAGTTTCCTCCTAGCAGGCCTTCCAAAGCACGTCTATCTCAAAAGGAGATCGCCGCAGGTAAACAACTTCAACTTCGTTCCTTCTTTTCATCTTCAAGTAGGAGAGGTGAGTCCTCTCTGAAGAAAGGATGAAAATCCTATCCTGGAATGTTAGGGGTCTTAATGCCCCTAACAAGCAGCGTCTGCTCAGGTGCTATGTTACAGATTTAGATGCGGATCTTTGCTTAATTCAAGAGACCAAGATGTCCAGAGTTGATTGCCTTTCAGGATGGTTTCGCAGCTGGAAAGGTTGGGATGGTCTTTTTGTCGATTCGAAGGTGCCTAGTGGTATTTGGGTATTATTTGGAAAGCCAGTAAAATTATTATCGATCCTCTCTCAGATTGCTCTAGCTACCAATGGTGTAAAGTCCAACTGAAATATTTTGATGCCTCTTTTTTCCTATGTAATGTTTATGGTCCGAATAATCCTATCAAAAAATGTGAAATATGGACCACGTTAGCAACTGTTCTTCGAACTCTTAATGATTCTAAAATAATCATTGTTGGGGATTTTAACGCTGACTCTCTCTAATAAAGATACACGCAGAGGGATCCGATGGCAGCCGCGTTCTCAAATGGACTTCATTTCTTTTGTTGAAGAAGCTAGATTGTTGGACGTAGAACCAAGTAATGGCTGGTTCTCATGGAACAACAGACATCCCGGGTTTGGTTACATGGCGGTCAGATTAGATCGCTTTCTAGTTTCTGAGGATTGGCTTCAGCAAAATTTTCTTCTTGACTGTTCTATTATTCCTCTGTCAAGCTTTGATCATTTCCCCATCTCTCTCAACATCAAGTTTGACACCCCCCGTATGCAAATCCCCCTTCAAGTTCGAAACAATGTGGATGCAAGACCCGGCTTTTCGTGATCTAGTCAAAATCTAGTGAGCTTCTTTCTTGTGTCAGGGTACCAGGATGTTTATCCTTTCTAAAAAACTCTCCTTCTTAAAGCACAGTTGCTCGCTTGGAATGCTTCTTCCTTTAAGAATATTTTTTAGGAGAAACTAAGAGTTGAAAAAGAGATTCATGTTCTAAATGAATTAGTCTTCAAAAATGGTATGAGCCAAGAGGAATTTAGGAAAGAAAAAGCGCTCCTTAGTGAACTAGGAGATCTTCTTTTGAAAGAAGAAACCTTCTGGAGACAAAAATCCAAAGAAATATGGCTGAAAGACGGAGACAAAAACACAAATTCTTTCATGCCTCGGTGAAGGCTAGAAGAAATCAAAACTACATTTCTTCTCTAAAATTGGATGATGATTCACAGATCACCACACAATCTCTTATTAAAGAAGAAGCAGTGTCCTTTTTCATAAGTTGTTGAATGATGAACTTAGTTCATCTTTGGCCTTTCAGCATCCTCTATTGGCCCAAATCAACAAAATTGTGAATGATGTTGATAATGCTTTTCTTCTTTCCCCCTTCTCCAAAGAAGAAATTCACAGTATAACCTTTTCCATGGAAAGAGACAAAGCCCCAGGCCCTGATGGCTTCAGGTCACTTTCTTTCAAGACTTTTGGAGGCATTATTGGAGATGATGTTTGGCTAGCTGTTGAAGAATCTAGAAGAACCAAGAAGATCTTAGGTGTTCTGAATCACACCTTTATTTGTATGTTCCCAAAAAAAAAATCCTACCGAAAAGCTTGATGATTTTCGCCCTATCTCTCTTTGTAATACCTCTTACAAAATCATCTCTAAGGCTATTGCTTCCAGGTTGAGTCCTATTTTGAATAAGATCATAGCTCAAGAGCAAAGCGGTTTTATTCCTAGCAGATCTATTGTTGATGGCATAATCATCTGTCACGAGATTATTCACTCCCTGCATTCGTCCTCTCGTCCTGGCATGATGATCAAACTGGACTTTAGCAAAGCTTACGATCGAATCAATTGGAGATTTTTTGCTCAAATCCCTCCAGCTTATGGGTTTTTGTAATCACTTCTGCAGATAATTGGATTTTTAATTGCATCTCCTCTTCCTGTTTCTCCATTCTGGTCAATGGATCAGCAGAAGGTTTCTTCTCCAGCAGTCGGGGCTTAAGGCAAGGTGACCCCTTGTCTTCTTTCCTTTTCATTCTTGTCACAGAGGCTTTGAGCAGAGGAATCAAATATGTGATCGCACAAGGTTCTTTATCTGGTTTAATCCTAACTGCTAATCTTCCTCCCCTCACACCAGCAGTTTGCTGATGATACCTTCCTCTTTGGTTCCGCCAGGGTTTCGGAAGCTCAAGCTTTGAACAATATTCTGGATTCCTACTCTAATGTTGCAGGCCAGGTAATCAACTTTCATAAATCTGTCATCTTCTTTTTTAACGTTTCCCTTCATTTGCAGCGTAGAATAAGGGAGGTTTTGGGTTTTGCTGTCGGCTCCCTCCCTCATAAATATCTTGGAATCCCTCTTTTTTATGGCAATGGGAAAGCCACTCTCTGGGATGAGCTTCTTCATTCTCTATCTCAGCGTTTGCAATCTTGGAAAGGAAAATGGCTCTCTCTTGCAAGTAGAGCTCTTCTTATAAAAACGGTTCTTTGTGCTCTTCCTATCTATATGCTCTCAGTTCTGTCCATTCCTAAATCAGTCCTTCAACAAATTCGAGAAAAGAGTTAGAACCTTCTTATGGCAAGGGAATAACAATGAGAGAAAATTTCATTTGGTCAAATGGGATGTTGTCAAATTACCTAAATCATTGGGCGGTCTGGGGATTGCTGATTTGGCTTTTCAAAATTTAGCTCTTGGCGCTAAACTTGTCTGGCAGTTCATCTCTAATCCCAAGCGGTTAGCCTTCCAGGTTCTTGTCCCATAAATATCTGGAAGCAGGAAGTCCTGCTCTTGTGCTTTCCAGCAAAGATCTCCCTAAAGGCTCTCATATCTGGAACTTCCTTTGCAAATGCAGATACCTTATTGCCGATTTTGTTTCTTGGCACATTAATAATGGTTCTAATGCTAATTTTTGGGAGGACAGCTGGAATGGACACGCGCCTCTCAATCTCAATCCAAATCTTAACTGGGTCATGAACATCTCTAAGGATATTTGGGGTAGTAAAGTTGAAGATTATGGTTTTCCTCATCCTGACAGCTCTCCATCTTGGCTTTGGAAGGACATCACCTCCATTGGCGCAACTTCTTCTGAAGTTTCCATCTTTTCGGAGGCTCTCTCCTCTCACAAAATTTTATTCAAGGATTTAGAGGATCATCTTATTTGGTTAGGCTCTCCTTCAAGCAGCTTCAATGTTAAAGAGGGTTACTCAAAACTCATCTCCTTGTCAGGCAAAGGGACTCCTAGTTGGACAGGTTGCTGGAATTCTAAGCCTTCCTAAAGTGGCTTTTTTTGGTTGGTTGGTCTTTAAAAGAAAAATTCTCACGCAACTTCAAGGAGATCTTGGGGCTATGCAAGGTCCTTCTAAATGTGTTCTCTGTGGCAATGAAGAAGAAGATATTGATCACCTCCTTTTTTGCTCCTTCGTTGTTCAAGGGTGGAATTGGCTCCTAGGTAAGCTCAACTTAGCTTGGGCTCCTTGTAACAATATTAAAGATTCCCTTCTTGCTTGGCCCAAGTTGGATAATAAGAGTTCCCTCAGTTCTATATGGTCTATCGCCCCCTTCTTCTTGATTTGGCACATTTGGTGGGAACGAAATCTTCATATTTTTAGAGACCAAGCTTCGGATCTTCCTTCTTTTTTAGTCCAAATTGGAAGTGGCTATTTCTGAAAATGTTAGTAAACATAGCACCAACAACCCTAACTTTTCTTCTCTGAGATGCTGAAATTAGGAAAGCATGGCCACTTATCAAAATTTTGAATCCTGGGTCGATTATTCGACGAGGTCTGTCTCAATTGGAAAAGATTTTGAGAAGGAAAAATACTAGATGGAGGCCTCCACCCCCTGGTTCTTTGAAATTGAATTTTGACGGAGCCTCCAGAGGTAATCCGGTAAGTCCGGTGTTGGTTGTTTAATTAGAAATGAAAGTGGCTCCCTCCTCTTAGCATGCTCCTTTCCACTTCGGGATGGCTCTTACAATCTGGCCGAAGCTCAAGCTCTTCTAGAAAGTGTTAAATTGGCGGTTCACTTGGGGTGTAATTCTCTTCATATCGAAGGGGACTCGAAAATTATCATACATGCCATAGTCAAAGGGTCGGCCCTTTCGTGGCACTTAAACTTTTACATCTCCAACATTCTTTTCTGGCTCGGAAAAATAAGCAATTAGAACATCAACCACTCGTACCAAGAAGCCAATTCTACTGCCAATTTTCTTGCTAACTATGCCATTGATTACCCTTATGCCGTCAATATTTCAAGCAACCCAATCGATTGGAAAGGATTCTCTGAAATCATCTCACACAAAGGGAATCATGGTTCGTAGTAGCTCAATTGATGGCTTTTCGTGCTTCACGTTTTTAAATGTCGTCGCTGGCCTTTTCTGCTCATCCCTTCGTCTGATCTCTTGGCCTACTCTTTCATGGCTTTCCTGGGCTTTCCTTTCATCTCCCTTCGTGGAGCCCAACCAGAGTCAGCTCTTACGGCCGAAATTGATCGCTACCACCTCTCTGAGATCTTCAGGTATTTGTCTTCTCGCGAAGCTAAAGCTATTGAAAACATCATGGGTGATTCGTATCGGTTCTCCTCTCATCATGCTCGTTCAAATTCAGGATATTGCAGCGGCTTTCGTTTCCTTTTGTCTTTTGATCCACCCTATTCCGTCTGTTGTCGAACTTGTAGCTGTAGATTTTATCTACTCGGTCCATCATGAGGGCCTTCATGATGAATTGGTGGATTTCCAACCCCCTGACCCCCTTCTATGGGTTAAAGAGGTTGATGAATTGGCCTTGGGGTCTGGGCGCGGGATACAATGGCTCAGTGGTCAGTATCGGGATTTGTTGCATTATGCAGCAAATGTGGACCCTCTTTTGTGTATTGCCATCTAGACCACAGGCTTCTTCCCTCCTGTTGACATCAATGCGGCTCGCTTTCCAGTCCATTCTACGATAGACAATCTAAACAAACTTCGCAACCGCGTTAGCGCCGATTTCCGACTCCTACTCAGGGAAGCTAATTCTCACACTGGTGCTCCTTGGCGGCGGCACTAATCATGCATAGGTTGGTGTTTGGTGTTAGCTTGTGCCCGTTGGTCTTCCTTCTTGTCTATGGTCTTCGGCTCCTCATTTCTTTTTCCGGCTCTGTTTTGACCCTTTGCTTTCTTCCGTTCTGTTGGTCTCTTTTCCTCTGCGCTCTTCTTTTCTTCAATGCTCTTTCTTCCCTTCCCCTTCTTTTTTTCTTCTCCCCCTCTCTCTCTCTTCTTCTTTTCTATTGTAAGGGTGGGGTCCCTAACCCTTGAGTCTTCAACTAATCATACATATTGCACAATGCCTACTCCTGCACTAGGCACTCTTGATTTTCTAGTTGCTCGCGTTGAGGCATCTCCACCAATTATTACTTTCTCTAGTCACAACTATCATGTTACATTCTATTTAGACACATTACATATCAACGCTTCTATTGGATCTCATGCCATTAACAATACCAAGATGCGCTCGTCATCTTCTATGCGTGTGTGCTCTATTGCACTTCTCATCACTATCGGTTATCCGCTATCACTTATTTCATATCTAGTGCCTAAATCTTACGGTTATGTCAAGCTTCAAGTAATTATTGGTCCTCTTACCATTATTGTGTCATTGCTTGTGGCACCTTCAATTAAAGGGTGTGACATGTTCTTAGGTATTCTCTGGCTTCGTGCATCTTAGGCTATCATCTCCATGAATCAATTGTGTCTAAAGTTCATTCACAACAGGAAATTCATTACTATCAATGGTGTTCCGCCATCCACACCATGACTGTAACCTCCTCTCGAGGTTGTCATTGCACTCGTTAGAGCATCTAGGTCCACGTGACCTCTCAAATCTAAAGCACGATATGCTCCCAGCTTGCCTATTTGTGCACAACCTACTCGGTCTCATAGGTCTACTAGTCCATCTCATCAGTATAGGTCCACCACTCCGGTAGTGCCTTTACATAGGTATACATCACCTCTTTGTTTTACTTCACATAGGTGTCCACCACCTCTACTGTATCCTTCATATAGGTGTCCATAACCTCCATAGTCTCCTTCACATAGGTGTTAATCACCTCTGTGGTCTCCTTCACATAATAGTCCATCACCATCCAGGTCCCAAATACATATGTCTCATTCACCAACACATCACCTGTCTCATACACCGCTAATCTTAGAGCATGGTCACACACCTTTATCTCCACAAGCATTAGGTGGAGGACCCTTGTCTTTCACTTTTATTAGATTACATATGCACCATTACACACTTGGGGGGCATCCTGTTTATTCTTCCCTCCTTCTAGCATCATCAGGCGTCTCAAAATTCTATTATTTCACTTCTTACTTCGTATCTAGCCTTTCACATGCATCCTCCGCATTTTGATACATTTTTATCATCATTACCCTATGACGAACTCTCATGCTGCAATTCACACTTGACTGTTGAGGGCATACTACATTCATGAACCTCACATCATACACACGACACATTTCACACATGATGCATTCACGACACATCTCACTGGCATCACAATCTCACACATCACATGACCCTATGACGTACTCTGGTTCCATGATTCATACTCGACTACTGAGGGTCTAAATCTGAAGTGAACCTCACCCCACTCACTCACTCTCTATGCTCTATGCTTTGTCAATCATATCTTTCTAGCACACACTATCAACCCATTTTCTGATGACACACTCTTGTTCTATGGTTCATTCTTGATTGCTGAGGGGTATTTAATAAATGAACCTCCTCTCAAACTCATTCACATTCACTCAGGGGGCACGCGACTCCTATTACATTCACATTGCATATCATTCCATTCACACTCACAACATTTCACATATCTTGGTTGCAATTACTCTTATTTGCTTATAATCACATGTTACACTTTGCTTACTATGTTTGTCAGATATCTAGTATGTCATTATCTTTATCATATACACATGCACATTCACTTATTATCTAGTTGTGAATGCAAACTTTTTATAAATCCTTACATGTAGCGTTGATACTTGGCATTGTATCTCTTACCAGTCCCAATCTAGATCTCTATATGGGTAGCCCCCCTATATCTATAACTATAAATTTAAGTGTGGGTCCATCTTCGATCGTCATCTCATTCACTAACCGGATATGATATCTCTCTGGGGGTTGATCAAGTGGTATGGGGTGTGCCCCTATATATCTATCTGGGAGGACCAGAGGTTGTTGGGGGCATCTACTTTCTTACACATCATAGGTGCTATTGTTTTCATTTATAATATTTCCTATTCATACTAACACATTACTATATTGAGTCATACACGCTTTGACATATATTTTATCTTTCTTACATGCTAACAGGTGCTTCATATGCAACATTTGCTTTACAGATCTATTTTCCACCATGGTTGTCTGCTTCTTTGCTTGCTACTATTTGTCATTTTTTGCCATTGTCTATGGGATTTGCCCTTTGTCTTGTGTGCACATTGTATGCTTTTGGCCGCTTCAGCCTTGATTGTCTAGTGACATTGTGAGTGATGTCCCATGTTTGCAATTCACTTTTTGTGGTCTACATTGTCTTCTTGCTTGCTATCTTACATTTTATCTTTTATATGTGTATTTTTCTTGTCTGCACCAACACCTATTTCCTAGCCACTTTGTGTGTGTGTGCCTTGGTTTCTACCAAGGACATTCCCTCCCCCTATTGGGTATCAGCCATAGTTCAATGGTCGGTCCTCCTTTAGGCCGCATACTCCTAGCAACATCACATACACCCCAAATGAGGGGGGCATCATTGGGTGAATCGGTCACCCCATTCATCAGTTCACAGTCACAGTACATCATAGTTCAATACCAGTACAACATAGCATTCAGTCTCAGAAATGACCCATAATCTAATTTGGGTCTCTAGTATAGCTCAGACACCGGCGTCTAAACATAGACAGTAACACCTAGGCATCCCTAACCATTCCTTGGCGCATATGACCACGGGGAAGTTACAACATTTTTCTCAAATCAACATGGTTCACAGTGGTCTACACAACATTTTTCTCAACACAGACACAATCCTCCAGCAATGAGCATGCATGCATTCTCTCTCCTTTTCTACTCACGTTGGATCAAACTGGATCGAAATGGATCAAATTTGAACACACCATCTGTAGTGGTGTTTACATTGTGGGAAGCATTCAAAGGTTGGAGAATAACTCTAGACCTTTCTCCCCACACTTCTTCTATTGTGGTTGAAGATCGCGTAAAAAACTTGCACTTGGCTTAATTGGCATGAGATCACCCAAAAAGTCACACTTGGCGAAGCTTGGCATGAGATCACCTAAAAAATGTGTTATTTTACAGCATTTTTAGGATCCTTTCTTCACTCTTCACTCATCACAGATCATGTGAACATGTTCCTTTTTGCATTTTTACATACTTTTTACACACATTTGGATCAAATTTTTCATATACACATATTTGGCTACTCTTTTGTTGTTCTCTTTTACAGGTTCATTGATCAGGGGATCATTTTTGAAAGTTCCCTAAACATCCCTAAATGGTGTCAGTGCAGAAGATCATCTCGAGAGATTTCCAACGACTGTGAGAACGCGACAAACGGACATTGGGAGCTCTAGATATGTTCGGTCAAAGTTCAGACAACGGGAAAGTCAACTCTGGTCAACTGGTCAATATTTGGACCAATCGCACTGTGACACGTGGCTTGCCAACACTCTTCGAATTCACTCGATTTGCCTATCGGGAGACGACAAGTGGATTACATATGTGTATACATTAGTATTAAATCTAATGTTGATACATAAGTATTAAACTCTACTAACCGCCAAATTCCACGTGGAGAAGGTGGTGAAGCGGTTGTTTGGGAGGCAAAAGCCATATGTGGAAGCTTCCACATGGAGGAGGAAATGAAGCGGTGGTAAGGGGGCTTGGCCCATGCGTGGACTGTCCCATGTGAAGAATGGAGTATGTAAGGTTTAATAAAACCTTACCCAAATGTAAAGGCCGTCAAATGTGGGATGAATACCCACTTTAGCATATAAAAACCGCCCTCTTTACCCTTAGCCGCTCAATGGGGATTTTTATCCTATTTAAAATGCTAGGCGCTCCACATGGGATTTTTATCCTATTTTAAAATGCAATTCGCTCCACATGGGATTTTAACCCATTTAAAAATACATCCGCCCAATTTGGGATTTAATCCCAATTTCTATGTACGGGTGAGGCTAAAATAGCCTAAGGATAATATGCAATGCATATTTGTAGGGCCCTAAAATTGTATAAATAGGGTACCTAGTTCATTGTAATGGACACACATTACACACACAAACTTGGAGAGAAGCTCATTCCTAGAGCGCTGGAGGCAAAGTCCGAGCCAAGAGGAGAATGAGAAATTGTTGTGTGAAGACCTAAATTATTTAGGCATTGTATATTTTTATATTATTGACCTATTATTTGTTAGGCAATAATAAATGAAATATTTGTGGCTAGGAGTTATTCAAACTACCTAGTTGGCCCATAGCACCACACCAATTGCTTGTAAATCCT
The DNA here is from genome assembly GCA_019776745.2 of Taxus chinensis. Lineage (NCBI taxonomy): Eukaryota > Viridiplantae > Streptophyta > Pinopsida > Cupressales > Taxaceae > Taxus > Taxus chinensis. The sequence goes on along the minus strand of CM034147.1, from coordinate 909,775,046 downwards.
GGATTGTCGATCGGAGTGCTAGCTTCACATTGTTTGCGTCGGGAAGGCCGATCATAGCCGAAAGAGATTGTACGCCAGGAAGGTGGAAGTCAGGTGCTATTTTTCACCCTTGTCATCCGAAGAACTGGTGTATTGATAGGCAAGTAAAATTCCATTAGGTTTTCTTGTGAAAGTACTATTATAACTTACAAGTTTTGATTAGTGGAACGGTTCGACCACAAACCCGGAGACGTAGGAAATTACCGAACTCCATAATCAATCTGTGTGTAATTTTCATTTTTGTCTTGCATTATTTTAAAATTGATTACTTAAAAGGAGTAAATTATCGGCAAATAATTAAAGCCTATAAGGGTCCGAGATCAGGTCGTAATAATCTGATTATTTTCAGATCATTCATCCTTATGGGAACTAACAGTCACATCATCAACACATCACGTGACATCGACAATAGATACAATACGACATATACACATATGTTTTCACCCCTAGGGTCACTTCCTCTTCTCTAGCTTTCATGCTTCATTTTTATCACTCCACGCTTTTTCTTGTCTCCTCAACACACTTTTCGCCATCAATCTACATGGTTATTAGGTACGCATGTCTTATCTACTTTCTGTTATTGAAAATTTGCTTAACAACATAAATTTGGGGAAAATGTAGACACTAAATCACGCACTTTGGGTACATTTCTAGGTCTTAGTCACATACCACTATTCATATGATTGCTAAGTGATAAAGTACTAATTAACCACTGTCTTTGGCCTCTTTGCTTTCTTTCTGGTTTCCTTCTTGGTCTTATACACCTTCTTGCCCAATCTTACTTTTGACACTTCAATTTTTATGAGTCTAGACACCAATGCCCAGCTAGAATGCCAACGCCTAGGCACCCCCATCTCCTCGGGGCACCCCCGACATCTCTATATCTTTCTCGCGTCTTTTGTGTCCTTTCTAGTTGTTGAGCATCTTATTTTCTTAGTGGTCGGCATTTTAGTGGTTGGTTACGAAATTCAAGCAAGGGAATCATATAAATACAAAGCTATGTGACCATAATAAAAGACCAAACATTAAGCATTTACTTTCACCACCTAAGGTTGCATTCAAAGGCCATCACAAGAGCATTCAAGCATCCATCCAGCTTCACACAGGGGACAAGGGACTGCATTCTTCTACATACACTTCGTAGGAGGGGAAGTTTATTTTTCCATGCACACATCTATTTACATATTTTACATCTAGCTATTGCTTGCTATCAAGTGAAACTTACACAAGATCCACCTAGGGCACGATTTTACACACATATACAAAACTACATGGAGTCTAAAATGTAGTGCAACACTCGGATAGTACGTTCACTCAGCTGGGTGACCGCAGGGGTCAATTGGACTCCCATTTGTATCTTTTTCTTTATAGGATTTGATGTGTTTTGGGGTTTTGCAAGTGCTCTTTCTATTTGCAAGTTACAGAAAAATCTTGCAGACTTAGTGTGACATATAAATGACAAAGAGCGAAGTCCAACGACATAGAAGCAACACTGAAGAAACCAGTTTATGACCATTTTCGCAGTCACGGGTGGCCAACAGTGGTCTACAGCGCCTAAGCACCCCAAACCTAATCCAGCTACCCCATTCTAGCCTGTTCTGACACTTCTACATTTTTCTCAGCTTGGTTGCGACAATCTGCACTTTATTTTTGTCAGTTCTCTAGCTCTGTACAATTCTTGGATGATTGTGAATTAGCTAAGTCTTCTTTCCTCCCTCTTACATTTAGGTTTTTACATTTATCTTGTTTATTGCTTAGGCCAAATCTATCCTTTATTGTTGTATCGTTGCGTTGTAACTTAATTAGGATTTAACATTTATTTTCCAATATTTTCCTAATCACTTGTCAGAATTTGTCTTCCTCCATCTAGTTTGGAACATGCCTCAACATAATAATAGAGTTAAGTCTTGAGACTTGAGTCTATACTCTAGATTCCATAATAGATATGCACCATCCATGTATAAATTTGTAAATGAGAATGACATCGATATGGGTGAGTCGTGCCTCATGACCAAATACATTATACAATGACCAAATTTCATCAACAATTTATATATTCCCAAATACTGCCTTACAAAGTACATTAAATGAATGACTCTTATTAGCCGCTAGGGATGAGTTAAAATTGATGGCTATATAGATAGTTTTTATAATTTAGCTATAAAATAGTTCAAACTGTTTAAAATAGCCATCACACCTGACTTGCATATTTAAAATGTAACTATCATTTTTTATATAGTCTTCTCTATAAATTATCTTTAAATAAATAAATATATAATAGTGTTTTTGTACATATTAGTAGTAGTGTATAAATACATTGTTTTTTATTTTTGATGTACAATATTGGAAAACTGTCAGTCACCTAAATATTGATTATAAGACATAGGTGGTCGTCTGATGTAACCCTTTCCCCCATGATTGCAAAAGAATTTATTTTGAGATATATTGTAATTAATACCAAGAGATTTCACAATACCAGTGTGCAACATGTTAAAGTAGAAATGCATTATAATACAGTCCAAAATTAAATATAACTAGCAAATACACTTGAGGGTGTATTGGAGACGTCGATAGGAATATGAAGGACAGGGTGACCTGCAATAGGCACTTGTTGGAAGTGAGGATTTTAGTCTTAAATGACAAAAATGTGGAAGTATAGAGAAATTATTTTAATTGGGAAACAAATGTAAAAATTCACTAATAATGAACATGGAAGCAAATAATTTCTTGGAAGAGGAGAAATTTGAGGGGATTAATTACTTACATAAGAAACAATCTCTTAAGAAAACCAAATTTGCACATAAAAGTGACAACCAATTTGTAAACAAGCTTGGAAAATAGGAAATCCACATAGTGCATCTTCAATCAATGGAAAAATTCGTAGGAGAGAAAACTACTCTCATAATCAGAAAATGAGCAAGAATGAAATTTCACTACAAATTGACTGTCAAGGAAGTGAATAAGTTCAGAGAGTAAACCATTTTAAAATTACAAGTTAGAAAGAGAGATTACTATTCATTTGTACTATATTAATGCATGCAAAATTGTGGTATCACATTACAAATATGGTATTGGGTGAAGTGACTGATTAGATGAGGGAAAAGCAATTACATATTAATTCGCAACATGAAGTTATGGTCTTGGATTGAGTAGATTCTATGGAAGGCAGAAAAACCCACACTGTAACTGTATACAAAAAAAGGTGTTAGTGTAACATGCAAGTTAGAAACCAATCATAGATCAATTCCTAATCTAACACTCTTTGTCACTATGTAGTCTTTACTTTTTTACTTATAACCCTAGTTGTGCTGACACTTCATTCATGGAACTAAACGCTCACCCAAAGCAAGAAAAGGTACCAAGTTCCTCTTTTATGGAAGCTTCATCAAGATGTAGCATACAAGTTCATACATTTCATATCCAGGACAAGTAATCAAGGAAAATCATAACAATAACTAGATCACAACCATAGTGCATAAAGAATCAAACAAGGAACAAGATCAGATTAACCATGCAATAACCATGAATAGAGACATCAGTGACCAATATCCATCCACTCAAAGATCCATTATATTAATTCATGATAAACACAGAAGTTGAATACACTATAAGTATCATTACAAAGTCATGCGCACAAAATCATACCAATAGTATAACTCTGTTTTTTCCCATCTCTCAAAACCATGCAAATCAATACATACATACATACATACATACATACATATATATATATATATATATATATATATATATATATATATAGGGGATGGGGAATTTCCCTTCACCTCCCATGCACTCTCAAAATAGGCTACATGCTAATAATATCCATGCATCGCTACAAAGATACACAAAGAAGCATGCAAGATTCACATAATAATATATTATCTTTATATTCAACATTAGATCTACATCCTATTATTAGTTTGAATCTCTGCATGACCGTTAATCTTCTTTCTGCATGTGATCTTTCCCAAAATAGACTTTTCTTTTCCTCCAAGTTTTCATTCCTCGGTCTAATCCCAAAATGTTGCTTGAACACCACTCCAATCCTTCATCATCTATTTTTATCCCGTGGCTCAAAATGCGACTAAGTCCCGAAGGTATTATGCCTGGGTGCGAGCCTCTACGTGTTACTTGATCTACTTATGCACATACCTTCACACCTACCTTCGGTGCATCCAAAACTCTCATGTCACTCATACTTAGCATATTTCAGGAGTGCAACACACTACCTCAGATAGAACAATAGGTAAAAAGGAAGGGGAATATAATACATGCACTTGCCTACACGATCGTAGCTCTCCTCCTTTGATATTCATGGATTTTCACTTTGATGGAAGTTGGAATGCTTCAGATTTTTATGGGATAATTTTGGAAGCACTTCCTGTTGATAAGTGATGATATTTGTTTGATAGAATGCTATGAAGATTGAGACCTTAGCTTAGTATTTTGGCAACATATACTTGCAAATTTTCAAGGTGGTGTGCATGGAGGGTGGCACAACTATTTATAGTTAGAGGAGGGAAAAATGGAGGGTTAAGATCTTGCCATCTAAATGGTAGATCAATGGTTGAAAATGGATGAGAATGAGGAAGGATATAGATTTAGAAAATTCTAGAGATTAGAAGAATCCTCCATTGAGTTATTTCAATGGAGGAGGATAAAAATTTGAATTTTTTGAATATAAAAGAGGGAAAATTGGAGAGGCTTCTAGAAATAGAAGCCTCTTTATTTGGAGGATCATTTAGCTTGTGGTTAGGTGAAATTAATTGTGTTTAGTGGGGTGATTAGATGCAAAGGCTAGGTGTAGAGTAGACATAGAGTAGGTGGTTGGTGGGTGGTAATTTTAAATTCCTAAAAAATAGTTAATAGAGATTGGTTAGTGGGATGATGAAATATTAATGATGTATTAATATGACTAAGGATTAAATGGGATTTTGGAATGAATAATAGAAATATTTGAAGCATGATTAGATATAATAATAATTAATTTTATGATTAATTATTATATGGTTATTGATGGGAATGGATTACTGATGTATGATGACCATATTATTTACTAAATTATCATGTCGACATTTTACATGTCTACAGTAACAAATTTCACCCACACTCTAAAGATGAGAAGAGAATGCAACAGGTGTCACTATATAGGGAAGTGAAATAATGTAATCGGAGAAGGCTCAAAAAACAATGAATTGATTTATATGCCGCATATAGGAACCATTTTTACATATTCTACCCCTTTTTTGTTTATTGGTCAATCTTCCCATACTTAATTTTTCATTTTCTTTCTAGAGTTAACATTTGAGCTAGTAAGGGTGATTATAGTTTCTTTATGCTTCCTTTTGAGATTAACAATTCTATCCATCCCCACGTGTCAAACCTACAAAAAACAACATGCTTGTAGTTTTAGTAATGAATAGAAGCAGATTTTCTGAGTAGTAATAGTTGAAACTAGGAAACTCATAAAAATGCCAAGGCAAAAAAGTACTTGTTGATCAGGAACACAAATGTTCCAAAATTTTCCATGTTATTGGTCAATTCCAACATTCTTCACTTCATAGTAAAATTCATAGAGCATGTAAGTTTCAGATCTATGAAGGGATTTCTTGGAAGAATGGAAAGATAATTTTTTCAAATTGAAAAGAAGATAAATAATTACACATCAAAAGCGTAGCAATTGTTGTTAGTACCCAGTCCCACACACAAAATCACATATGGGAGTCCTATATTTTTTTTTAATTCCACAAACCACCCAAAAATAATATTGTATCTTAAGGTAGAAGCAAAATGTTAAAAGTAATTAGCTTATTACTTCTATGAACAAATGCAACGAGGCGAGGAAAATGAGAACAATGCTTTTCCCTTGAAAATTTGTTTGAGAATAATTGCATTGGAATAATTTAAGGACACAAATGGCTCACCCGAGTTTCTTCTCCTAAACTGCCATTATTCCGTAACAAAACCTTCACCAATGAGTGGGAATGAAGGATTTGAGAATATTTACATAAGAATAATTTAAAGACACAAATGGATCACCCAAGTTTCTTCTCCTATATTGTCATTACTCCGTAACTGGTTTTTGGACATATTTATTATCATAGTATACATGCAAGAAGATGATTTGTTGTAGTATACAAACAACTACAAGAAAATCAAATTAAAAATTCCATGAAAATCTCAAAGTTTCCGTCTAGTAGAAAACTAATATAAGCATTATAAACAAGGCAAAATCCATGAGCATGTATGGTAAATCTAAAAAAATAGTGGTAATTAGTTTCCAAAATATGTAGGAAAAAATAATTTATTCCATGTAAATAACCACAACTATTAAACATTAAATGCATCTAAAAAAAGGAAATGCAAATAACAAGTCCAGCTCTCTTAAGACACTTGTTTACAAGTTATAGAATTCCATTTCTTTTTTAACATGTTTCTCTTAAGGAAACAACTCCATTTTCTTTTATTTAAGTAGTCTAGAGGTTTACCAGTAATTTAAAGAGGGAGCTTTTTCAATTACATGTTATAATTGGATCCTAAATCATTTATTATTTCAATGGGCTACCTATTTATACTAGGTTAATAAACATGTCTTCTCACTCCAGTTCAAGGTAACTTTGCAAAACACATTGAGTTCCAACTTAATTAAAAGTAGTTTATGAAAAGAAAACACCCAAGGTTGAGGCCTAAAGGGTCTAAATGCCAGTAGAGGATCACCTAGATATGAACCCTTCTATGTGGTCACACAAGATATGAAGTGGTGTCATCTCTTAGTACTCAAAATAGTCTAAAATGGAGGATCCATTGCATGGAATTCAAGTCTCATCTTACATATACAAAACAATATACAATAAGTGGAAAACAAATAATCATTCCTTGCATGATTTAGGGTCTCACTAACCTACTACGGTTCAACCATAAGAAGTTACATGGTGATATAAATGAGGAAACTATTCTAGTTCCAAAAAGTTTTATATTCCATTTAGTGTAGTACATGTATGTTTTCTATTCTAGGGTAACAATATATCAATGATTACTAAGACTTAAGGTTTACCTTTCACATTGAGTTGAAGTAATCTTAATAAGAAGTTACTAAGTGATGATGCCCAAAAAATGGATCATTGGGTTAATACTATAGGAGGGTCACATGTACATGTGGCCCTCTTCATAGGAACTTACACATATTTTGAGATGTGATCTACACATTGGTTACATAGGCTAAATAGTGTCTTTATCTTATGAAAACATAGGTTTAATGCTATCCATTTTTGCACCCCTCGCAAAATCAAACAACTTGAAAAATTGGACTTAGGCAGTTGATGGAGCTCTAGTGAATAATCTGGTAAAAACAGGTATTTCTCATGTTCTGGGAATTTGTAATTATTTCAAGGCATTGATCTCCTTTTCTTCAGGCTCAAACAAATCCATACTTTGTGAAAAAATTGGAAAAAAGATGGAAATTGGTCATTTTAGTGTATTGTGGATCCTGGGTGTCTGAGTGGAACTTGTTCTCCTGGAACCTAAGTTCCCCACATTGGTTTGATATCCACAATGTAAAGGATTGCATCTTGTGCAGAAATGTGGGCTCTAGGAGGAACTCAGAAACAAGTTCTCATGAGCTCTATATTCCCTAAATCTCTGCATTTTCAGAAATGCAAAGGAAGAACAAGGGTTGAGAGTAGTGCGGAGACTGAAGGCTTAAGGAGAACTTGAGTCGGGTGGAACTAGTGTTGTCACGGAACTAGTTCCCCGCACAATCCTATCAACTGACAAACAAAGCAAGCAAAATAAAAGTGCAACGAGAGTGTTATGCAGAGGTAGTGAAGTGCGGAGGAACCATGTATTGTGGGAACCAATAGCCCAGATGGAAATATTCCATAGTTCCTTCCTAGTCTTGAATCTTTGACCTCAATGCTAAACGAAGACCTTTGTGGATAAAGCAGAGAAAAGTGGCACCTAGGGAAAAGTTCCTCTAATCCTTCAGTTCCCCGAAATCCCAAAATACCCACATGGAAAATAAATAAAAGGAAAAATGGGACAAAGGGATATTTAATGTGGATTGTGGAAGTGCTTAGGCAACCCATGTTCCTCACGACACCCCCTGGATCTACATGGGCATAAATTTTTCCCGGGGTGTCCAAATTTGATAAAATTTATATCACTGGAAAGGTCTCTTGAAGAACTCATCATTGCAACTTGAATTCTTGATTTTGGCAAAGGTAGGTGAGAAAAAAGAGGGAAATATAGTCCAATATTGAAATGAACAGTTCCAGGCAACTCGACAACCAAAATTAATGAGGTATGGTGCCCACTCTTTCTCCTGCAAGTAATGTACAATGGGGGAATGGTATTGCAAGGTTTCCCATGCCTCTTTTCAAAAATTTAATGCAATTTGTTGGTCAGCGAAGGAAAAAATTTGAGTTTCCCTCTTTTCCCTCTTTTTTATCTTCCCCATTTTCTATATATTAAAAAAAGTGACTCATTTGTAATGTTGGATACTTTAGGAATGCAAGGGCATCATTGAAAAGTGTTGCATAAGTTTTCTTGAATTGCAATCCTTAAATTATAATCATGTAATGAATTCACACCTTCTTCCTCCATTATAATGATATGTGCATCATCTTGAAGCAATGAAATTACTTGTTTTGTGGCTCTATTCTGCCTTAGCTGGAAATTTATTGCATTTCCTTTCCTCTTCATTTACTTGTAGGAATGTTGTGTATGTTTCTTCATATTACATGGTTTATTTATATTGTGCATTGTATGAAAATGGGAGTTTAGATGTTTCTATGGACCGTGGCTATCATTTATGCCTTCTCCATCACTGTTTTATTCCATTTTCTCTCTTTTAAAAGTGTTTTCCCCCCTAATTTTGGTGCTATCACCTCTTGTAGTTTAGGATTTTCTTTTTTAACACCTTCTTCTCTCCCCGGTCTCTTGCAATCTGTAGACACCCCAATTTCACATCTATCCTAAATCAATTAATTCCCCTTCCTCATTTCCCACAAAAATACACTTCGAATTAATCAAATATAATTTGATTAATTATCCATTTCAAAATCTAAAAAATAATCCAATCCTCACCACATGTCATTATTCTCCATGTTTTTCCACTATTGAATTAAAAATTCAAATTCAAATCCTCACCCACCATTCGTGGTCTCCACTCACCTAAAATCCTCCACTTATGAATTAAAAATATAATTCAAATCCTCACCCATTCTTCGTGGTTCCCACTCACCTAATCTTGCCCACATTTTCAAACCACTCACTTAATCTTGCCCACATTTTCAAACCATGATTACTTAAATTAATCTAAGCTAATCACTCCCTCAGGCTATAAATACAACCTTACCCCTCCCCTCTAAAGACACGGAGAATAAGCTTTCATGCCATATCTAAGTTCTTGCATCCTTTGAGCAAAGAACATCCTTTTTCCTCGTCCTAATGCCAAAATAGCCTCATAATCCTTTTTCCCATCCAGTGCAAAGTAAGAGGATCGTTGTTGCAGGAAGGTCTTGCTCCGTCTTGAAGAAAAGCACCTACATATCACAAAATCAGGGCTCGATCCAAGTTTCCTAACCCATTCTGAGGTTTGCTACGGACCGCGAAGGAGGAGGTATGATTATTGGTATTTTACTTCCTTGTTAGTAGTGTATTTTTCCTAGCTTACATTCTGGCACACCCGGTTTCTTTCGATCTGTTACCATTAATTTCTCAATTAGTGGTTTTATCTGTTCTTTGTTTATTATTGTTCATTATTATTTCCTTTTTTGTTCCTTATGGTCTTCTTTGGTTAACCTTCACGCTTTGGGTTGTGTTTTTGTTGTGTGGTGTCTTGTGGTGTATTTGCAGGTTATAGCAACAATGAAACTATGCAGCTCATCCTGTCTTTTATCTCCTCGGTGCTTGGTGTTTAGTAGTTCTAATTTTGCTATTCACTTGTAATCTATAGAAACACAAGCACTAATCATTAGTTTATCATCTTAGTGTCATGGGACAACCAATCTGGAAAATATATTTATTTATTTCCTTTTGCTAAAATAACTGCTTTGTAGGAAGTTAATCATTTATTTATTTTTGCTTTCTTTTATTTTAGTCAATCATTTTATGATCTAACTCTTTCTTTCTGATTATTGTTATTTTTTAACCTTGCTGTCAAAATTTTAGCTTCTCAAGTGAAGTACAGAAGTCAAAAAATAAAAAAAAATCAGCTCCTGGGACGTTTTTCTCACGTTCAAAATTTTCATTCAGAGTGCTACCGTAGCCCATCTTCCGGAAGCCATAACTTTTGCTCCCAAACTCGGAATGACTTCATTTTTTTTTTAACGGAAAGGTATTAAAAAGATATATGCAATAAAAATAATAATTTTTAGATTTAGACTTACAAAAAAAATTGGTTTAATTTCTTCTAACACCTGTCTTTTTAACAAAAAAACAACAAAATTATAGTTTTATTTATTTATTTATTTATTTATTTTTTATTTTTTTTAATTTTTATTTCACGAAACATCCTCACATGTATGCTCTTTCCTCGTACTTCAAAAGTGATCTTGGAAATCAGAGACATGAGGCCACTCGAGCTCTAGAAAACAATTTTTATTTTTAATTTTTTGCCTTACATTTAAATTCTCCACGACAACACTTCTAGGTAACGTTTTCACCCTCTTCTTTCATCATTTTTATTTTTTGTAAAAATAATCATTATCGCTATTTTGTAATCATTATTAATTGAAATAATTATTAACATTTTAAAAAAATCGAAAATCAGAAAATCAGAAACTATTCCAATTGTATCCGCGTATGCTCTTTTCTTGTGCCTTCGAGTGATCTGGAAAATCAGAAACGGTCACAATTTTTTAGTTTCTTGTTCTAACATTGCAGGATCCTCTAGCTTTGTTTTCCAACTATCATTTTAATAATTATTTTCCTTTGTCATATTCTTAATATTTGTTTGGTCGTTGGTTGTGTATGCTCTTTTCCTGCGCCTTTGAGCGATCTGGCAAATCAAAAACAACCACGATCACTTTTCTAACATTTCATTTACAGGATAACTACTAATTTGTTTTCTGTAGAACCGCGTTACTGGAATATTGTCCAAACAAAAAACAAAACAAAAACAACAAAAATATCGCAAAAATACCACCATTCAAAGACAATTGCTGAAATAAAAAAAAAAGTACGCTCAAGTACGCAATTATTTTTTGCTAGTGATTTATTTCAAGTTGGAAAGAACCCTACATTTAATCACTTTATCATATTGTTTTTGCACGTAGACGAGGTGGATTTCATCACCACCAAAGCTACACCGGTGACGTGGACTTGACTACCACGCACCAACAGCATTTGCATCTGCATTGCACCTTGAGACCTAGTCTCATCACAGTGTTTGGTATTTACCTCGCCGCTGCTCTTCACTTACAGGTAATGCTGTCGTGTAGCGCATGTGAGTCACGCCTAAATAGTTGTAACAACGAAGCCTGGGCATCGTCCCTGTAAATCTTCGGGGAGTTATAAGGACACCATACACATTCATCCCTCCATCACCTTCCACCTTTTCACAAAACTTGTTTTGGACGTGGTGATTCACTCCGAAACAGGCAAGTAAGAACTGGTGAGTCTCCTCCAGTGCTCTAAGGGTTCCCCGTACCAATTCTGTCCCCGTACAGAATTAGGTATATCAGGACTATGGTATATCAGAGGACGCATCTTCTTGGAGTAATAAGAGCCTGCATCCACCATTTCACAACATACTTGTATGATTGCATGAAACAATAATCATTCCCGAAGGATCTACCTCTTCAGCCAAAACAATTTGATACACATGACTGCTTGCTGTTTGTAAACAAAATAGTTTAGCATTGTTTTTATCATAAAACTTGGCTAATATCAATGTGTTTATTGTAAAATTCAAATCCTAATCGTGTTCCAAAACACCATTTCTCGACCGATTCAATACCAAGAAAAACATTCAAGCAATCCCACAATGAAGATCAAAACGTCACACTGATTTCATTAGCCTACTTCAGCCAACAACAACTCCACTATAGCTTGTTTTCAGCTATATCCAATAGATATTGAGTGACTTGCGTTCACTCCTTATCTCATCAATTGTCAGAACATCCTTTATAGCTTGTTTCAAGCTATATCAAAATGACATTGGGTGACTTGTTTGAGTTCACTCATTATTTTATCAGCTTACAAGTTTAACAAAATCCCATCCGACAAAAATCCCTTCAAATCTCATTTTGAGTTCGCAACTGTGTTGAGTCACTTGTTTGAGTTACTCTTCCTATCAAAAATCTAGAGCTTGTTTGAGTCAAACCAGTCAACATATTCATCATAGCTTGTTTGAGCTATATCTCACTTGTATTGAGTACCTTGTTTGAGTGTACTCCTTACATTTTCGTCTGCTAATCTTGTTTAATCCAAACCAATCAAGATATTCGTCATAGCTTGTTTGAGTTATATCCCACTTGTATCCCGAGTACCTTTTTTTTTTTAAGCTTTCTCCTTATAGCCTTACTTGTTAAAACTTGATTGAGCCAAAACAAAGATCACAATCAATAGGTTGATTTTTTCATCGCACCTTTCTTCGTTCTCCCTCTCTTTCAAACATGATGAATTCACGAAAAACATCACACAATGAGCTATTAGAACAAATTAATAAGATGATGACACAACTCTTTCATATGGCTACCCAAATCAGTGAGCAATTACCCAAAAATCTGATCATACAACCTCACAAAGAAATAAGTTCATGTAAAGTCCAACGTCAGTTTACCCCCTTGGAGAAAGTCTCTCTAGTGTTTTTCATCAACTAAAAGAGGCTAAAGTGATAAGATATCCAATTAAAAAACCCTTTGTTAAAGGGGAAGCTAAGCCATGTTGGTACAAACCTAACACATACTGTGACTTTCATCGCATTGATGGTCATCACACAGATAAATGTGTGCGATTTAAGAATTACGTCCAAGACTTAATTGACGAGGACGTCATCTCTGTAGAACTTGATGACAATGCTCTTGCAACCAACGACACATCCAATACCACAACTTTCCATGAAGAGCTGACTACTGTCGAAACTCCTATATATACTGAAATTCCATGAAATCATGATGAAAACAGTCAAGAATTTCTAATTCCAAACCAATCCATATCTTCTTCAAATTTTCTTCCATCAGCCCAAACATATATTGAACCTGTTTTGGGTGACAAAATTCTTCCAACATCTAATGAGAACTTGACCTTGATTCAAGACTCTCTTTCAACCCAAACATACATTGAACCTGTTTTGGACAACAACATTCTTCCAACATCTACTGAGCACTTGAACTTATTTCAAGACACTCTTTCAACCCAAACATACATTGAACTTGTTTTGGACAACAACATTCTTCCCACATCTATTGAGCACTTGAACTTATTTCAAGACTCTCTTTCAACCCAAACATATATTGAACTTGTTTTGGGTGACAACATTCTTCCACCATCTAACAAGACCTTGATCTCGTTTCAAGACTCCCTTTCAAACCTTGATATTACTGTAGACACTACAGATGAGGTTCCATCAACAGGTACCATTAAGTTTGATTCTATTCTTCCAATATTGGCTCTTATGCCTAACATCTCTAGCCTTTTTGTCGAAACACAACCACATCGAGTTTGGACACTTGCGACAATGCAACCTGTCATGTCCATCATGTTTTCAACTATCGATCTTGCAGGCATCTCATCACTAATTAGTCTCACCTATCAAGACTTCTATGTGCATCCATTCTACGAGGTACTTATACCCAGGAATATCTTTACACAACCTTTTCCATCTTTAATTGTGAATCTATCCTCAAAACAATCAATTAATGGACAAATAGAAGCAAAAAACCAAATAACACAAACCATCATTGTCAACACACATGGAAGCTATTGGCTTAACCAAATCTATCCCACTCTTTGGGCGTACCGCACATCTTATCCCTTCTACTTTATTTATGGTTGGAAAGCTATTTTATATGTCAAGGTTGAATTTTCATCCTTCATAATATCCTTCAAAGATGTAATCAATAAAGATTATTATCAACAATCACGCCTTAATGAACTCGAGCTTCTTGATGAAAAACGACTTAATGCCCTAGATCATCTTCAAGTATATCAAAATCAGTTATGGCATAGCTACCATAAAAAATTCAAACCTAGAAAATTTCAGGTCAATCATTTCATTCTCAAAGAAAATTGAAAGAACACACCCAAAGAACGAGACAAACAAGACAAATTTGAGCCCAACGAAATCATAGATAATTTTGGGTTTGGAGCTTATAAATTGGCCATTGACACAGGCCAAGTCCTTGAAAAACCCATGAATGCATTCCATTCAAATAAATTTTATTCTTGAAAGCACTCTCTATTCCAGGAAACAACAACGTGTACATTGTTCATTCTGTCTTGCTTATCTCTGAATAAATTTATTCATTTCCATTGGCAAATATTTTCTTTATCAAAATCACATCTTCATATTTATTATCATGAGACAAGTGCTAGTATAAATCCTATTAAGTTTGTGACCGTCATACTTCTTCTATTTTCATTCGCTTTCCTCTATGGTCATACCTAGAAGCTTACTGATGGTAATATATCCCCTTCTAATACATTCTCTCTTTCATAACAAAGCTCTAAACTTTGTTACCCAGTTCATTTGGTCGTCCATCTCAGTCTTCGGTGTTGAACCCTCGCGTCCTACTAGTCGTGTGGGGCTGAGATTGGGGGCAGATGTTTCTTCCCAAATACAAAGCACTATTGTAAAAAAATCCATCAATTCAATAACTTATGAATAATTCATTGACACATCTTTCGTCTTTCATAGTCTTTGGTGTTGAGCCCACACTTCTTACTGGTAGTGTGAGACTAGGAATGGAGGAAGGTGCCCTTACTCATCTGTGTCTTGTCTTCGGTGATAAACCCTTGCCTCTTACAAGTGGCATGGGGCAAAGCGTAGAGGGTCATTCTCATAAAAGCATATAACATTGCAAAATATTCAAAAAAAAAAAACAAAACCAAACAAAACAAAAAAAAAAGACAAAAAGGAAATTCACTCGCCTATATTTTGCCTTTGGTGATGAGCCCTTGCTTCTCACTAGTAGCATGGGGCAAGGCATAGGGAGTCATTTCAAAAATACAAAATCTTACAGTGCTTACAAATTATAGAATCCCCAAACACGTAATTTAGATGCCTAAGTGAAGAGAGAACTATCACTTAACCTCATATCTTATCAATCAGCAGGCCACATAACTGTCTAAGTCTAGCACATGACTCATAAAGTGAAAGAGATTTTTGAAACCAGTTCAGTACCATTATGAAGAATGGAGTCACAATTTCCCAAAGGGATTGTTGTTAGCATTTGTCTCTATATTCATTATCTACCTCTTGCGTCCTTCTTGATTCTTGGTGATGAGCCCACACATCTTACTAGTTGTGTGGAGTCAAGAATGGAGCTGGAATTCTTTTCATCATATCATCACCACCATATCCTGCCAATGGAAAGAGAATTTGTGTTATTCTCAGCATAAGTTACAACACGGAACATGGTACATACAGATAATATCCATGTTTATCACCTCTCAAAAATAAGTCTGCACTCTGGTCCATAAATTGCCAATCACAGTGTAAAAATCTACCAACATTTGAAAATCATCAGTGTAAAATCCAAAAACCCAAAAACATTAGAAACAATCGTCCAAAATCCAACAAAAACATGTAAAAATCGTCTAAAATCTAAAAATTAGAACTCGTCAAAAATCAAAAAATATTTGAAAATCGTCAAAAATCCAAAAACATTTACAAAATCGTCAAAAATCTAAAAATCTAAAAACATTTGAAAATTGTCAAAAATCCCAAAAAATCGTCAAAAATCATTAGAAACAATCATCAAAAATCCAAAAACATTAGCAAAATTGTCAAAAATCCAAAAACATTAAAAATCCAAAAATCGTCAAAAAAAAAAAAAAAATTAAAACTCGTCAAAAATCAAAAATACTCATCAAAAATCCAAAGACATTACATAGAATCATTTTAAAAGAATCGTCAAAAATCCAAAAAACATTAGAAAATCTATATTAGAAAATATATATATATAAACAAAAATAAAAATTAAAAAAATCCACAAAATCGCTAAAAAAAAAAAAAAAACTCTAAAATAACCAACACAATTTAACCTTTGAACTATTATCCCCAACGAATGATCCAATCACCTTATGACTACCAAATTCAAACCACTTCTCCTCGCGTGAATCCTCGCTTGGGGAAAATCCGTCTCTCATTGTTTCCTTGTTTGAGGACAATGACCCAATGCTTTACTATGTCCTCATACCCCTGCTTGGGGGCACATCTGATCAATCCTCACTGTGGAACACGTTAGGGACATGTTTATTGGTTCTTGTGTTGCATTATTAGTTGTAAATTATTAATTACTTTCTTGCATCTTGCTATATTACAGGGGGCATCTTGATTTTATGTATCCTGGTGTTCTCTGTAATATTCTTATGTTATCTGATTACATGTCGTACTAGGGCATCATACTTTCTTGATGGCCTCTGTCTATGCTCTCTTCCATTTGCATATCGTACAGGGGCATCAAACCTTTTTGATGGCCCCTGTCTATGCCATCATGCATATTACAGTCTAGTCATCCTGATCTTTTATATCACGATGCATCCTGTTATGTGCTATATTAAAATTAAGATGCTCTTCGTCACGTGAGTATCTTCCTACATGATCAACATCTTACTTTGCACCCCATCCATTCACCCATACTAATGCATTCTCTAGTTTGGGAATCCTACTTGATCACCATTGCAGTTTGCGAATCCTACTTGACGATCTTTCTCAAGTAGCATTCACTATCCAGCAGCTCCTTCTCCCCCACCATGATCACCATGTATTTGATCCATTCATCCTCACTCCTCATTTTTACTCCTCCGCCGCTTATACCCATATTACCCTTCTCACCATTCCTGTCCCCTCTCACCCATTGGTATTCTTTCCTTTCACACTTTTGCTTCCCGCTTGACAATCTTACTTAATAACCCCTTCTATATGGGATCCTCGGTGGAGGTTTACTCTCTCCCTAAGATCTTCCCACTGTAGAAGCTTCTTCACCACCTTCCCTCTCATCAAACAACCATCACCACCAAACATATCTTCCCACTCCACCTCTTCTACTTCCCATTCTCACATCATTACTCTCACCACACGGGCATCCCAATTAAGGATTTCCCTCACACTCTCTGCCCTCCACTACATATATTCCTTCATCCATTCATGTTACACTCCTTTGTTTCCTTTTTTTTCTTATTATCACCTCATCTCATATCATATACCACTCAGGCATACCTCACTCACTCTTTTCTCATCCTTCCCCAAATCCGTCTTATGCCTGGTCATCCTACTTACACACTTTCGTAGTATGGAAAATTCACTTGAGGGTTCCCCTTCAGTCCATTTTTCATACCCTATTCCCACCAACTCTAACATCATCCTTCTTCTTCCTCAGCTTGGCGATCTTACTTAACCATTCCAGCCGCATGGCAATCTTACTTAAGACTTCCACTTAAGGTTGATCTGCCCTATGGCCTTCCCCCATCCCATCATATTTCCCCCATCTTATTTCTCCCGCCTCTCATCGCGATCATCTTCTTCACCCTACCATTCCACCCCTATCCCCAATATCATCTTGTCTTTCTCTTTGCATATCATCCCTGTCGGTTGGGTGATCCTACGAAACCTCTCCAACAGCATGACGATCTTACTTAAGAGATTCTCTTAAGCATGACATGTCATCTTACACTCACCCATCACTCTACAATCTCACCATCCATATTTCCTCTTCATTCCCCATCATCACATATTTTTACCACCACTATCACCCTCCTCTGCTTGGCAATCTTACTTAACCACTCACCCGGCATGGCGATCTCACTTAAGAGTCCCTCTTAAGGATGATCTGTCTCCTTGCCTTTCCCCATCACTACACACCCTTCACCCTTCATTTTTTCTCGGCATTCCCCATTATCACATCCTTTCACCTCCTTTTCGATTCTCACAAACACCACTTCTCGCTTGACCATTTGTCATCTCCAGTTTTGCTCACATGGTAATCTTACTTAACCACTTCCGTCACATGACAATCTTATGTCAGGGTCCTCCCTACACTTAACTTGTCATCGTGAACTTCTCCCCCGCCTCATTCTTCGTTCACTTTGTTGATCGCTTCTTCCACCTTGTATCTCCTACTACCCACTTTTTCCTCCTACTATTATCCTTTCTCCACATATCCTCTTACACCATACATCTAATCTCTTCCGCCTACAATCACATTCTTTTCCCCCATTTTCCCCTTCTTGATCCATCATCCTTCATACTGTTTCTTCCCCTTATTTTCATGTCTTGGTTCTTCATCCTCACCTCATTCATCCTCATCACCCGCATCCTCTCCTCGCTTTCACTTAGTCCCAACTCATCCCTCTCATCTTCTTCACTCTTTCCACTTCATCTTCTCAAATTCCCCCCACATTTCTACCCACACACACATTCGCCATTATTGTTAACACTCCTATATCATTCTTTCATCATCATCTTCTCTTCCCGAGCTAATAATTGTCAACGGGTTTTCCCTAAAAATCATCAATCCTCATTCCGCACGACCTCATTCACTCCCTTGGACCTTCTAGAGTTTCCCTTCATTCCTTCCCTCCTCTAAGCCCACCACTCATTGTCAAAGGGTTTTCCCTAACGTCCCTTTGTTGGCGTTACCCTTTCCAATCCTCATTAGTTTTCTCCTTTTCTTCATTTTTTCTCTCACCCTTCCCCACCACTCATTGTAAAAGGGATTTCCCTAAAATCCTTTCATTGGCATTGCCTCTTCTATCCCCCATTCTCTTTTCTCTCCTATTCTTTTCCCTCACTCCCACCCTTTCTTGTCGCTTCTTACCCATCTCTCCATCTCCTCTTTGCCCTCTTCAATATCTTTACCGTCTTCATCATACATCCTTTTCCTATTTTCTCGTCATCCTAGTATCCTCATTTCATGCATCTCCACATCTTTTCCAATCAATGTCATTCCTCCCCTCTTTCTTCTTTGAACATTCCTTATACCATTCCCTTTCCACTTATTACCCCCTTTCTGTATTCCCTTCCTTCTACATCATTTTCTTTGTTATCCTCTTCTCTCTCCCACCCCTCGTCTTATTTCCCTTCCCCTGTATCGTCTTCTTCCCCTTTTTCCATCACGTTTCCTCCTTACTTCCCCATCGATAACCTGGTTGTTCAGTGTTGTCCTATCTTTTTTATCATACCACCCTCCACATGCATCTCCATACGGTCTGTTCCATATTCTTTGCCTTGGTCTTCCTCGCAATGACACGATTCCTTCAATCTTCTCCTTGTATTCGTTCTATCTTCATTTCCTCTCCCCTAATTTTCACGTTTCTTCTGACCACTTCTCCTTTTCTCTACCACCCCTACCTTTTCGTTCATTCTGTATCTGTTTCTCTTCCTTTCTCTCCTCTTTTTCACACTTTCCTCGCCCCTCATAGTTTCTTTTTTTTCTCCGTTCTACTTCTTCTTTCGTCCTCTTTCCATTTTCCTCCATTTCACCCCCTACTCCCACCTCGTTTTCTCCTTCTTATTTATCCTTTCCTGTTTCCTGCTTTTCTCAGCTCTATCATTTACTGTCACTTCCACGCATCCCTCTTTACTATCTCTGTTGCTTCCTTCATTTTGCACATCTCTCTATTTCATCCCTTCACCCTCTACTCTGTCATTTTCCTATTTTTGCCTTGTTTTTCCTTCATCATTCCCTTCTTCCCCTATCATCCCTCTCTCTTATTTCTACCTCTTTCATTCCTTTTTTTCCCCTCCCCTATCTCCCTTACTCTTCTCATAATCAACCCCCAATCCTATCCATTCCCTTTTCTCTTTCCCACACACCCTCACACCTAGCATTCAAGGTCGATTGAATCCTTTCTCCATTTGCGTCGTGCGGTCATTCCAGTCTCTTCCACTCCATTATCATCCTCTTCTCCACCGAATCCATTTCCCTTCTTTTCGAGAGTTCTGTCGTATATTCCATTCTCGTTAGTCCTCTCGAGGGGGCATCACCACATCTATCCATAATCACATCTTCTCATGACATTTTTGTCTTGGAGGATACTATAACATCCGTCACTCACCACTTTCTATTCTCCCCAACAAACATTCACTCTACCTTTTAAAAAGTAGATTGAATTCTTCCCCCATACCGTCTACTTTCTTTGAAAGGACACTACTTTCATAGTACCCTTCCAAAGAGGGGCAAATGTAGACACCCCAATTTCACATCTATCCTAAATCAATTAATTCCCCTTCCTCATTTCCCACAAAAATACACTTCGAATTAATCAAATATAATTTGATTAATTATCCATTTCAAAATCTAAAAAATAACCCAATCCTCACCACATGTCATTATTCTCCATGTTTTTCCACTATTGAATTAAAAATTCAAATTCAAATCCTCACCCACCCTTCGTGGTCCCCACTCACCTAAAATCCTCCACTTATGAATTAAAAATATAATTCAAATCCTCACCCATTCTTCGTGGCCCCCACTCCCCACTCAAACCTAATCTTGCCCACATTTTCAAACCACTCACCTAATCTTGCCCACATTTTCAAACCACTCACTTAATCTTGCCCACATTTTCAAACCATGATTACTTAAATTAATCTAAGCTAATCACTCCCTCAGGCTATAAATACAACCTTACCCCTCCCCTCTAAACACATAGAGAATAAGCTTTCATGCCATATCTAAGTTCTTGCATCCTTTGAGCAAAGAACATCCTTTTGCCTCGTCCTAATGCCAAAATAGCCTCATAATCCTTTTTCCCATCTAGTGCAAAGTAAGAGGATCGTTGTTGCAGGAAGGTCTTGCTCCGTCTTGAAGAAAAGCACCTACATATCACAAAATCAGGGCTCAATCCAAGTTTCCTAGCCCATTCTGAGGTTTGCTACGGAACGCGAAGGAGGAGGTATGATTATTGGTATTTTACTTCCTTGTTAGTAGTGTATTTTTCCTAGCTTACATGGTTTCTTCATATTACATGGTTTATTTATATTGTGCATTGTATGAAAATGGGAGTTATAGATGTTTCTATGGACCGTGGCTATCATTTATGCCTTCTCCATCACTGTTTTATTCCATTTTCTCTCTTTTAAAAGTGTTTTCCCCCCTAATTTTGGTGCTATCACCTCTTGTAGTTTAGGATTTTCTTTTTTAACACCTTCTTCTCTCCCCGGTCTCTTGGAATCATATATTAGTATTAGGTTGTTGCATTTCCCTTCCTAGGAGTCGTTTAGTAGTAGGAATAAGCAGAGGAATCTGAACTTCTCTGGAGGTCTGTCTTAGTTTGCAAGTCCTAAAACTTGGAGACAGTCCCATGTTGCCTCAAAATTCTAGGTTGTCTATGACTCATGGCAAGGTGTAATTTTGAGCTCCAACATTTACCACAAGTTACATCTTTTTTTCCTTGTGTTTCAAGAGAGGAGATTTACATTTAGTAATAATAGTGTTTAGATCACCAAATATTCCATGTTTAAGACTAGACGTGTTAAAATTTTCCACTATATTTGTAATACCAATGTACTTTCACTATTTGTATTTTTCCCAAGTTGTGGTCTCAAAAAGTATTGTAAAGGGGTTAGAAATTGGGTCTAAGCATATATCAAAACAAGATTCAAATATTTATTTTACACATCATATCTTTCACATTACCTACTTATTTCAATAAATATAAAATTCTATATTATACATTATTTTCAACACATGCAGTATCTGTTAACCAACCACTACATAAACCAAGACTTTCCAATTTATATATTGATTGCATTACTAAACTGAGATTTGCCATTTCCTCTCTTCCCAACTTCAAATAATGTTTAATTTAAAATTACATCAACATAATAAACCATGAAAATGTAACACATTGCATTTACTTCCTTTTCTGCCATCCCGCATACCTGCAATAACATAAGTCAACACAAAGATGACATGGATTTACCCCTTTCTCGATTAGTTATGAGGACATACATATCAAACTTTCTTGTCACAAAATTTTCATCTCATTTTACATATTCAAATAGAGAAGGAAGAGGGAGAGTCTTCATTAAATACACACAATTTCATATTTCATTTATATTTCCGAGAGAGAGGGGAGAGGAGAGAATTCATTATATTCACACAATTTCACTTTTCATTTATATTTTTGAGTTCTATAGAGAGGAGAGAGACGTGTAGAATTCATTATCTTCACTTAAATTTAAAATTCATGTAGAGTAAAGAAGAGGAATTTAGTGTTAGCAACACTTTCCAACTCAATTGATCATTTATTAAGTCAAATTTATCTACTAGAGTAAAAAATTGGGTCAGACCTAACAACATTAAAATTGTAATTAACTAACATGGCCATGAAAATGACTCTAAAAAGGATTAAAAAGTAGGTGCATAAGGAAACAATCACTTCTAACCTCTTGTTCTATATGGTAAGAACATCGAGGAGCTGATGAAAGTAAAATTTGATAAGCGATGCTCATTTTAGAGGCATTGTTCTAGAGTGAATTGATGAAGTTTGACAATTTGCACCTGGACATTATAAGCCAATGAAGCTTAGAAATTGACTCGAAAAAAGTGTTTTACGAGGGGATAGGATAAGAATCATTTTGGGTTGTAATTATTAATATGGGAATGAAGAGGTTTGAGGAGGTAGGACATGATTTCTCAGCCCACAAGTGTTAAAATATGGCAATTCCAAATCACTATCACATAGTTGAGTTATCATCTCATATGTCTAAGCTCTTTTATGTGGCTTAGTAACACGTGCCAAATAAATTCTAAACAAAGGTGTGGGTGTTATTTAATAGTTGTGTTGTTATCTTTTGACACCAAGAAACACAATCAAGTAAAAAAATTGTGAATGCAAAGATCAAGGATGCTTAATATGCATCGATTCCAAAGAGAATCCCTATCTTTCAGAAATTTTTAAAAGGTATTATTTGTCTTCATGACACTCGTTCACACAATTATGAAGTCAGACAAAATTCCACGTTAGAGCTCCATTTTACTTCACATTAGGTAAGTATATGATTCGGGTGGTTCATAAAACGATGAGAAGATATGGGTATTCTAACAATAGGTCTTCATAGAAAAATTCTCATTTTATAATCACTTACTATTAACCTAACATTTATTGTTTGTCCAACATACATATACTCTATTAATTTTAATTACGTCATTGATAACAACTCAAAAAGGAATTCAAAGCATGAAAACAAGTTAGAGGAGGAAGGAAAATCCACACCTAAGTACATAAAGGGGAGGTGGTCAAGGTGAGGAGCATAAGACTTTCCTGAGTGAATTATTGCACATGTCCCTGAGCACATGTAACCACTAGTGATAAGATCCACCCATGCCATCAATTTTTTTACTAAATCAACTTAGATGTGTACCAAAACACCACATATCTTATATAGTTGAGAGCATTATAAAGAGTGTTCCATTACTTCAAGGAGTTTTTGGGATCCTTGAAAATATATTTTGTGCATATCTTGAGATCATGACTGTTGGAGCTCAAAATTGCACCTATCCCAAATCAGGATGAATTGGGGCTTTGAGGTAACATGGGACTGTCTCCAAGTTGTGGTACTTGTGCATTGAGACAAACCTCTAGAGAAGTCCAACTTCCTCTACCTATTTCTAATCCTAAAACTACTCCTATAAAGGAAAAGAAACTACCTATAACTACTTTATGATTCCAAGGGACCAGGGCGAGAAGGAGAAGCATAAAAATAAAACCTAAGCTAAGGGGAGGTGATAGCACTAGAAAGAAGGGTTGAACACACTCAACTTTAGAAAAAATGAAGAAAAACACACATGGAGAGGGAAGACAAATGTGCCATAGTCTGAAATGCATTCACACGCCCGTTTTCATGGATCATAAGAAACAAAAGCCCTATAGGAGATGTAAAATATGCACATCAGATCAACAATGTAAACAAAGGGAAGAAGATGTAGTAAAACTTGAGCTAGTGCAGATAATGGCCACAAAACACAACTTTAATTGTTTCCAAGTGATGCAAAATCAATTACATAAATGAAAATGGCAAGGATATGTACATGCAAATGGCTCAAATTTGAGGCCTCGAATTCAAAATGCTTAAGAGAAAATCTTTAAACAATGTTCTTAGCAAACTAAGGGGGTCCAACACTTTTTCCAATGAGCATTGCTTGTGAATTTATAGAAGAAAAAAGAGAGAAGAAGAGGAGAAGGAGAGGGAAACTCAGATTCAAACTTACAACCACCAACAACAAGTAATAAATGAATGAAAATATTCCTATAAGGCTATCAGATCCACCTTCCCATGTATGTTTAGATTGCAGAAGGAGGCAAGATCAAATCAAATCTAGGTGGTTAAGTCAATTGGATGTGTGCCTTAATTACCCAACTGACATTTCCCTATTTTAAATCCTACAAAAATCTGATTTTGAATATCCCAACATGTAGCCCATGTCAATAGCTTTCCAACAAGACCAAGAGTGCATGAATATGGTCTTTGTAGCAGAAGTTATGATGATTTGAAGTTCTACACTGCAAGCTAAACACGCAAGACACATTACTCATTCTGATCGGCTAAAGGATTTAATTGACTGTTCATTTGTTTTGTCTTTTCTGCCACATGTCAGGCACTCATTCAATGTGAGGATTTGGGCGCAACTGGCATATTCTAATAGACTGTATGTTGCACACTTCATCTAACAAGTTGCCACATGTCACTGAATGACTGACGCAGAGGATTGCACTTGGTGTGTGTGCAAAGGAAAGAGGCATGAGAGGGAAGAATGTAAATATCTACGAGCGTGTGAGGTGTGGGAAGACAAGTTGCATATTAGCAAAAGGTATATAAGTATGTAGGAGGTTCAGGCATTCGAAAAAGGAATACATGGCAAGAAGAAGAAAGAGGTGCGCGAAGGAAATGCGAGTGTATGCACGAGGAGGGTGTGCAAAGCGTGGGAAGACAAGATGCATATTTGTAAAAAAATGTACAAGTATGCAAGAGGTGCATGAATTTGATAAAGGAATGCACAACGAGAAGAAGAAAGAGGTGTGCGGAGGAAATACGAGCACACAGGAAAACAAGTGCAAAGTCACGACTGCAAAAGGGGAATGAGTGTGGACGAGGAGGTGCACATAACTCATGAAGGAAGGGCATTCATGGGAAAATAATGTCAAGGACTTAGCAAAATGGATTTGCGAGTTAACACGTGTGCACAAAACTGTTGGGATGAAAGCAAATGTGCAATGATTGCGTGCGAGGGGAACTAGATGTAGATAAAAGAATAAAGAAGGAGGGAAACACACAGAAGCAAGCAGGGAAAATTAAAAGCACAAGGAAGAAGGGGGAAGAGCGCACGAGGGTGTGTGCGAAGAATTGCAACCAAGAAAATATGCCAAAGAATAAAACTAGAAGTGCATGTAACCTAAAAACTGAATGTCAGAGCCCGAATGGAACTGCAAGTTATCTAAGTAACTAAGGGAGTTATTTTGGACAACAATTTGGTTACTTTCAGGGCCATTTACGTGCTAGATGGAGGAGATCAGTAGCCTTAAAAGCATCCATTGGGCATGAAGTCTTCCTGAAAACATGAAATTCTTATCTACAACTTGAAGAACATCCCCGGTGTCACTTGAAGCATTGTCTGAACTTTGAATAAAATTGTTACTCTCATTCATGAAGATTTTTTGATTTGAATTTTATGAGAGTGGAAAATTGCTGAAAACTATTGGAAGACCCATTCTGAAACTGGATTGCTACCTGGAAGCAACGAAAGAGCACGTGCAAGGAACTACGCGAGAGGAAAGAACTATGTACAAACAAAAAAATGTGTGCAGAGTGCACTTGGAGGAATAAAACTACTCTCATATGTACATGATGCAGAAGACTTAATGGAAATGTTTGAGATAAATCCATTGATCGTGGTTGGTAATGCATCTCCATCAAGGTGAGACAAATCAAATGAGTTAGCCTTCTTACAAGAACTGATGATGTACGAGCCACTCCAAAGTGCATCAAACTTTGAATGGCACCCATGTTTAGCTATGTCAAGATCCCATTCTAAGACTAGATTACCCACTTTGAAAGCTTGAGGCCTAGACTTTTTGTCAAACCAGTTCCTTAATCATGACATAGTTCCTATGCTATTCTAACTTGATCATGACATAGTTCCTTAATTCTTCAAGTTCAACCAGTTCTGTTATTCTTGTTTCTCTCTGATCCGTACCCTTAAAATACAGCTGTTGGGTGAGCTCTAATGAAGGAAACTCTAAAGATAAAGGAAATTTGGCTTCCTTTCGGTAGACTAGCTTGTAAGGTGAAGTACGTATTGCCTTCTTCACCGTTATTATGTATGCCGAGAGTGCATGCGAAACCTTTGTATGTCACTGCCTCTGATTGATGTCTATTGT
Organism: Taxus chinensis; assembly: GCA_019776745.2. NCBI lineage: Eukaryota > Viridiplantae > Streptophyta > Pinopsida > Cupressales > Taxaceae > Taxus > Taxus chinensis. The sequence continues at coordinate 909,748,454 of CM034147.1, read as the reverse complement.
CTGCTTCATGATTCTTATTAGGTTCTTGTTAGTTGACTCTACCAAGCCATTTCCTTGAGGGTAGTAGTTAGAAGAATTCTTTAAATAGATTCCAAGACTAAGAACCCAATCAGAAATTCCTGTACCAAGGAAGGCTTTTGCATTATCCAAGATAATGGTCTGAGGGACACTAAACCTTGTTATAATGCCTTCAAGAAATTCAAGGATGACTGACTTGGTTGATTCCTTGAGTGTGACAACTTTCATCCATTTGGTGAAGTATTCCATAGCTATTAATACCCACTTGTGACTAGTGCTGGAAGGAGGGTTAATCATACCGATGAATTCTAGACCCCATCAAGCATGAACATATGATCCACTTGGATTAGTCGGAGGGTAAGCACTTCTAACTTTTTATTTCCTGCAAAGAAAACACATTCTATGCATTACACGACCCACTTATGCACATCCGCAAAGAGGGTAGGTCAGAAGTATCCTATCTTGATGATCTTCATCATTATAGCTTTGGTAGAAAAGTGTCCACCAGAGAATCCATCATGAAATTATATTAACCACTCTATCAACTTGCACACACCTCAATACATCTCAACAACACGACCTCAAGATTTCTTTTGAAGAGAACACCATCAATCAGTGTGTATGGAATATATTGTAGCCTCAAATGTCACCTCTCTACTTTGCTTAAACCAAGAGGGTATGTCCTAGAAGAAAGGAATGTTTCCATGTCTTCCATCTAGTTGCGTGCACCAGGATATTCATTTTGTTTGAGTTCAGGGTGTGGGAGCCCTTCATCAAGAAACAAGGAAGTTTCTTGTTTGTTCTGTGCATCCTCAACAAGTTGTTTTCAGAGCGCGTTACCTCTAACAAGATTTGTGGATTTGATAGTCACATCAAACTCCATGATCTTGGTCACCCATATCGCTCTTTTCTCACCAATTTCTACACCCATGATGACGTCTCTTACACCAGAGTATGAAACTAGCACCTCAACATGATTTGTGGCGAGCATACTCTTGAATTTATTCTAGTGCACGCATGATGGAAAAGACCTATTTTTCCGGTGTGACTGTATTTCAATTCATAATCCTTCAATATTTTGTTGAAGAAATCCTCTGGCTATTCCAGTCCTTATTCATTTTCTTATGTTATGACATTAAAAAACTGGCATCATCTCCGCAAACATAGAGGATGAAATCCTTGGAGTAGTTTGGATTGATGAGCGTTGGCATGCAAGCAATTTCTTGCTTGATTTTGTTGAACATTTCTTTTCCTTCTGCTATCCATTTGAATACTGTGTCCTTCTTGAGCATGAGGGTGATAGGCCTGACTATTAGGAGTTAGTCCTAACATGGATTCATTTAAGTTAGCAATATTAAATTGAATTTTAATATTGTGTGGAGAACAATAATATAAGTAAACAACTCACGTAAGAGTTAGGTGTGAGATATTTTAAGGGATAGGAGAGAATATAGGTTGCTAGAGAAACCTATCTAAATTGAAGCTAGTGGTTATAGGTATGGTTATAGGAGAATTCCTATAAATATGTAATTCGTATTATTGTTTATTAATGGAAGATGATTGATTGAATTCATGCTTTTGCACATTTGAGCCTTTGGTTCTTCCCAAAAATGGGGTTGCATTTTCATATGGTATCAAATTTGGTTCCGAACCTCTTTGTTCGCCCTCCATTCATTTGTTTTGCATCCAAATGGCTCACACAATAGCTTTGTAACTGCAGATCATTTGCAATAGCCATTGTTTTGTCCATCCCCCATTCTTGCACGTTGCCAATGGTTGAACAGTTAGGACCGCATGGGACCCTATTGGCATTCACCTTTCACTTGCATTTTCGTGAAGATCCCATTATGTTCGTACTTTCCATTGTCTTCAATTCAATTTTTTTCATTGTTTACATTTCAAAAATCTGAAAATTTTAAAAAAATTTGTTGGGATTTTTTAAGGCAAAACAACAGTTTGTAGATCTATTTGAATTTTATTTTGCATGCAGATTAGAGAAAAATATTACAAATTATAGAAAGAATATTTAATTTGAAGGATCTATTTTTCCAGATCTTAGAACACTTGGTTCGACCCAAGCTCCCCTCGTAATTCATGCATCAATCAATTCATTGTGACATATTACCAAAGGTTTATTCCATGGCTCAATAGTGAGCTCGGTCTGATCCATCTAGAAAATCTTTCAACACTCCCATATTTTCAGCCTTAGATCCACATCGACGTAGATCTCTATCTGGTATGAATCGAATAGATCATTCGACCCCCTTTTATGGTATAATCTAAATAGGTTCCAACTGATTCAACGCCCGATCCTCACGAAGACCCTGTACTCAACAACCCCTGTTTGTAAACTGGCCCAATCTCCTTGCTAGGGATGCACTATTTGGCTTGACAAACCCCTTATCCATGAAGTCTTAGAGCTTGAAAAAATATACAAAATGGCTTCAATCAGTCACCTCGTCCATCTTCAATTCACTCAGAGCCCTCTCTACAAATTGGCTTCAATCTTTGCATCAACGATCTCTCATCTATTTGACGAGTTGGGGATTGGATCATGGCTTAACATGGAGATCAGATTTCTCTCTTTGCATCTGAAGCTTAATGAAATCTTAGGCAAAGCACGAGAAAATTTTCGTCAAATTTGATGGAATCACTCCTATTTAGAGGAAATGTGGCGTTGGGATATTTACTCGTGTTAGCAGTCATGTTTTTTAATGGAGGAGTCTTCATAGTTTTTGTGCTCAACTTTGTTGTTGTATATTTCTCCCTCAAAAGTGATGGAAAGGGTGAAGAAATATTTGAAAATGCTCGTGGTTGCGCCTGAATTTTAAAATAGGCTTTCCTAAAATTGACCTCTAGCTTGTCTCAGGCGTCTACATGATCTCATCTAAGGAGTAAAGGATCTTGCCCTATTTTTTTCCTCGCTTTGGATCCCTATCTCCTTCCATGGTAGTCAGCTAAACTTTTGGTATTCAACTCACAAGTGGCAACAAATATTTTTGTGATGATAAATTTCCCTAACCTTAAGAATTTTTTAAATCATAAAATTCTTTTGATTAAAATCCCTTTCAATATTCTCTTTTAAAAGGAAAATTTTGTTGTGAGGGGTGATTATACGAGGATGCATTTTTTTGAAAAGGGGGAGATATAAGTATATTTAAAATAATTTAAATTTTTTGAAAGGGGGAAATATTTTCCTGTCAAGAAAATATTTTCAAAAAATTATAAAGAGCCATTATTTTTTGTACTTAAATACATTATCGATTGAAATCGACAACCTTGTTTTTTTCAATTAAGGGGGGGAAAGTATAAAATAGATGGACAACAATCAAATGCAACAATCAATGAGAAGGCAGAGGCAACGACCGAGCAAAGCTAAACGTCGCTATGCAACTCCAAAATTTTCTTCACCCCTTGTTAGAACTAAAGGGGGGGGGGGGGGGAATGTTAGGAACTAGTCCTAACATGGATTCATTTAGGTTAGCAATATTAGATTGAATTTTAATATTGTGGGTGGAGAAAAATAGTGTAAGTGAGTAAACAACTCATGTAGGAGTTAGGTGTGAGATATTTTAGGGATAGGAGAGGATATAGGTTGTTAGAACAACCTATCTACATTGAAGCTAGTGGTTATAGGTATGGTTATAGGAGAATTCCTATAGATATGTAAGTCATATTATTGTTTATTAATGGAAGATGATTGACTGAATTTGTGCTTCTACACATTTGATCCTTTGGCTCTTCTAAAAAATGGGGTTGCATTTTCACTAACTAATCTTGTAAAGTTTAGGAGTGAATCTCCTAACAAAGGTGATTTTGCCTAGGAATGACTGCAAGGCCTTCTTGGGCGTTGGTAAAGAAAGAGAGAGGACGGTTGAGATGCACATAGGATCAATAGCAATGTCATCCTTGGAGACCACATGGCCTGAAAGCTTTCCCTTTGCAATTAAAAAAATTACACTTCTTGGGGTCAAGAGATACCCCAAATTCTATACATCTCTCAAATACTTTCTCCATATGCATCATAGTGATCTGCACTCTCCTTTTGAGAAGATAATTATGTGATCCAAGTAAACTAAGATAAACTCATTGATATATCCTATGAAGGAAATGTTTGTTTCTCTCTGAAATTTTGTGCCTTCATTTGACAAACCAAAAGGCATCTTCTGATAAGAATATGTACCCCATTTCATTGTAAATGTTGTTTTCAACTGGTCCTCTTCCTTGACCATGATCTGATTGAAACCAGAGTACCCATCCAACATGAAAATCTTTGCACGCCAACCACTGTCTGCCGAATCTGCTCCATAGAAGGCAAAGGATAATGATCCTTCAAAGATGCCTTATTCAAATCTTTGAAATCAACGCAAAGTCTGATTTCACCATTCTTCTTGTGCAATGGAACAAGATTCACTACCCAAGTAGAGTACTTGATAGGAAAAATTATCTTTTCCTCGATGAGTTTGGATAACTCCTTTCTCATGAGGGGCTCTATATCTTAGGATTGAATAGGCCTTTGCTTTTGTCTGATGGGCTTGATACTTGGATCAAGGTCAATGGAGTGTTGAGCAACACTTGGATCAAATCCTTTGAGGTCTTCATATTCCCATGAGAAGATATCGTTGTATTTCTGACATAGAGAGAAGAAGGCATGTTTTTCATCTTGCGTGCATTCTTTATCCAAGGAGCAACTCTTTGTTGCACATAATAGTGACTGGAATGCAGTCTTCTTGGCTTGCGTGCATGTTCTTTTCTTCACCCTTGAACTCATCATCAGGACTGAAGATATGCTCTAAGGTGACCAGCCCTTTAGGCAACTTGTTTGTCTTGAGTTGAATCACTTGGTCACCATAGATGTCATGCAAGTCAACTTGCATGTTTGAAGAGAATTCAACTTCATTCTGAATGAACTAGATAATTCTACACATTGTTGTCAAATACTTGGCAATTGGTTTCATTGTCTAGAATGGATGGCCTGACCACCATCTTGATACGTTGTTGTGCATTGCCTTGGATGAAATCCTCAGCATGTGAGAATTATGAACCAAGGGCCATTTCATCTGATATGTTTCCTTGTTCAATTTCCTTGGCACCACCTGTAGATTAAGAGCATTCAAAGCTCTCCAAGAGGTCCCAAATTTTATGTTTATAAGATTTGAAAATCTTATTCTTTGTTGCACACTTGTTTGTGACCTAGTGGATAACCAACTTAGTGTCCCCAAAGATGTTGCAATGCCTTAATCTGATTTTTCTTAACAATAAGAAGACCATGCACCAATGCTTCATATTCTGCTACATTGTTTGAGCATGCAAACTGCAGCCTGTGCATGAAGAAAAATTCTCATTCTTAGGAGAAATGAGAAAAACACCTATGCATACGTGCCATTTCTATTTTAGAGCCATCAAAGTATTTCTTCCATTGTCCAAAATTTTCTTGTTTTCTTGCTTGAGTGCAGTAGGTAGCACAATTTCTTCTTCAAGGATGCAATAAGTACCAAGTCCAGTTTCAATAGCTGTATCATAAGGATCAAATTCATAGCATCTTTATGCCCACTCACCTAATAATAGATCAGGTATGAAAGGGGAAATGGGTTGCTCTTCTGAAACTGAAATCTTGTTCTTAGCCTTCTTGGATTAGGAAATTGAATTGGAGAGGGGATGGGTCATATGACTCACATGATAGGAAAATATAGGCTCAACTTGTATATGGTAAAGTGGGTACCATACCTTGTTCTTAATAATATATGTGACCAATCAGAAGACAAGTAGCCACCCACTTAGGCAGTGAAATCTCTTGATAGGAAAATGGAAAACAAAGGAGGTAAGTCAATTATTGACAACATCTTGAGCTATAGTTGCAGCTTGGGCATGCATGAACGTTTTAACTCAAGATATTTGATGACTCTTAGAGTGGTTACAATTGAACCGATCAAGTTCCAAGACTCCACTTGGTCATAGGGTTGCACTTAAGACCTAAAACATCAACAATTTTCTTTGGCATGATAGAAGTACTAACCCCTAAATCAATCATACAATTATGCAAAATATGTTTTCTTACTATCAAGGACATATAAAAGGGTTGGGTTTTACCAACTTTCCTCCTTATGGAAGTAGATCAGGGCATCCCATTATTGCAATCCTCCATTGCACATTTGTCTTCTTTGGCTTGGTCCAGAATTTGAAGGGAAGGCCCATGGACTTGTGGCATTTGAGGCACTATTAACATATTTTCTTGCTTGTTCAAATGCAGAGGCAATAATTTAGCCTATGTAGAGGTCTTGACCTACCAAAGGAGGGGTATGCACCTATTAATAAGTTAATAGCATTTATCACTGTAACCTTTTAATCATAAATTTACGTGCCACAATTGTTGGATGCATTAGCATCATTTGATGCTTGGAATGCTCCTATTTATTCAAGAACTTGGGCTCACACTCAAATTCCAACATGTCTTCTTGTACCTTGTGTTATCAACAATGTCGATGTGAGAGGGCCTTTTTGAGCTATCCCTAGCTTGGTTATATTGTGGATACTCAACCCAAAAAATATAAGGTTACCCTCAGGACCAACTTTTGGTCAATTCTTCATTTTCTGCTTCGGTTTCGATGATAGTGGAAGGCTCATAACCTGAAGCATTTTGATCATGTTGGCCTGCACGTGCAACTACATTTACGCAGTTGTATTGACTATGTGGCAACTTACAAGGGAAACACCATTTGTATCTCTTGGAACCATGCCCACTTGTTTTGCTACTATAACCTAGTTCTTGATCTTGCACTAGGTATTGGAAGAGGTTGTGCAGGGGAAACTATTTACCTATGGACCCTACGCATTTTCATGCCATCTATCATTTTGTTGGTTCTTCCCATATCTTTGGATTTGGATATACGATTTCTAAAGGGCCAATTGTTGTAAATAGGCCAATTCATTTTTGAAGGCTTGTCCATATGGCATCCATTGGGTAAACATGTGAATTTATCTCACATTGACGTGGATATCCCACTTCTCTGACACAAGGGATACCAGAGGGGAAAATAGCCCACATGCAGTTACAGAATATTGTGGCTAAGGCCATGTAAGTTCGAGTTTTATCGACTCCATTCAAATGTTGAACAATTCATTACATTGGCTCGTACAAAAGTATAATTGGGTATCAACTATGAAGGTACAACCTGAACTCAAAGTTCATATCTTTTTCCACAGTTGAACTTAGACCAACTGGCCTCCAGATGAATTATAAGGTGAGTTGACTCCAACTCGCCACTTAGAATTGATCCTTCTAAAGTATAAGTAGTCTAATGAAGAACTACCACTGGCTATTGCAGGACCACGTGGTGCCCTAAGGACCCAGAGTGAAAATCTTTTCTCGATCGTATATGTAGAAGAACTATTCTCCGAGCTGATCAATGACTGAAGGGTCCAAACCAAAACATAAAGGTTTTCATATGATCTTGTATTTGATATCCATCTTAAGCAGACTTTCCAATTGTCCACAGTAACTTGTCCTAGAGTTGACAATCAATTTGAACTAGTAACCATTTCGTTATGAACAAGCTACTGTTTGTCCGCATGGTCATAAATAACCTCTACACAAATGAAGAACTCTCGAATAGATCTTCTAAACTATAATGATCCTTGGTAGCTCTAGGAAAAAAATTTGAACCAGAACATAAAGATCCTCTACATCACACACATTTGATCTTAATGACATATGAAACCATATCAGAAGACAATAACCACATATCTAGTTGATTCAATAGGTAATCTGAACCAGATTATAGAAGATGATTTACACGTATCCAGTTGACTTGTAATGACTCTGAACCGAAAAACAATGTGATCAAGGTCCAGTTGATTCAAGTGAATCCGAACTAGGAAAGCTGAAGTAAAATGATTACCTTCATGTCCATCAAGTAAGATACTATGTTAGACATGGCCCTTAAGAAGCCTCTATCCAGAGCAAATATCTCGGCTTACAATGACTGATGTAGAAGTACCAGATCTCCAAAATTCAATCCTTTAACGAGGTGTACGCTTGACGAAGGCTCCAGATGAACTTAAAATGCTACTAAATGAATTTCACAAGGTAAAAAAATGTCACAAACCTCCAAATCAATAAAATAACATGTTCACAAGGAGTTTCTCAGAATTATGGACAACTGTTCTAGTTTACATCGAGAGCCATAAATGCTCCCAAGTGCCTCAAAAATGCATATTTACAAAAGCTGCCATGCAATAGGCCTAAGACCTAAGAACATACCTGTACAATATCCCCAAAATGGGAGAATAATATCTCTAAAATGATTAAAAATATTCACCATCAGGAGCGTGGTGGAATTATGATCAAAGTCTCATTTTTACACCAACGGCTAAAAATTCTTCTAAGTTGCTCCAAAAATGATGATCTCTACAAGCACATGGACTTGAGCCCATAGCTCATACACAGGCTTGTGTGTATACACAACCCCTTATATAACATTATTTATCTCTATGGAATGGATTTGGGATCTAATTTCTGTATGTGGGTGGTCGAGGTGTTCAAATCTCCCCAACCACTCCACCTCTTTACATTAGCGTGGGAGTTAAAATCCCACATTCATGAGCATAAACCATGACATGGGCTTAAACTGTAAAGTGGCCACCTAAACTAAATGTGAGCATGGGCCATAGTATTAGACCATTTTAATACCACATAAGTCCTAAATAAATAATGTTCCACTTGTTCAAATACAATTGTGCCACATGTCAACCCGTGATTTCCCACCTCCGCTGGTTGACCCCTAATTAACCGAACTTCGACTGGCCATAACGTTTGAATATGGACTCAGATTTGGTCCTTTAAAAATAGATTAGGAAATGTCTTGACTGAGATCTATGCAATGGTAATAACTCCAGATGATTTAAAAATCATTTATTTTTCTTGTGTCATTGTCATATTGGCTGTTGACTCTGAAAGTCTAACTGTGACTTTGACTAGCCTTATGACCAGGTACAGAAGTCCGTTTTCATAGGGGCCAAGTACCAACGGAAAGTACTGACATTAGTCTACCACACTATATGGTTTAGCTGAGTTTATAAATATCCTCACATTGGAAATTGATTTCCACTAGATGGTTGAAGGATTTGATTAAACCCTTGATTAGAATTGTTTTTGAGAGGCTTGTGTCTATTGTTTTTCTAAGGATATTACCTTATTGGATAAATTTCTAATCAAGGCCTTCATTTCTTCATCCTCTTTTTTATTGCGTGAGAGAATAGGATGTGGATGGCAATGGGTTATGAACTTTACTCAGGAATGGGAGCAATAGAAGGCTGAGGCGCTTGAGGCAATCCAGGAAACAAGGGCGTAGGAAATCTAGGGGCTATCTTACCATTTTAGATGAAATATTTTTCTGCCCTAAAGGCTATAACATAGGAATTAGGAAGTTGCACAATACCCATAAATTGTATCCTCACTGCAATATCAGAATTCATATCTCTTAAGAATTAAATGAAAGCACCTCGAGGGGTTGGTCTTAAGAGGGCAAGAATTGTATCCCATGTCTTCTAAAATCTTAAGTTGAAATCAACCATGAGCTCATTTGGAGCTCTCTTGAATCATTATGAGTTGTTCTAAATGAGGAGATGTTATCATCTTCTCCCCAAATTGATTTCAAATCGTAGTGCCAATTCCATCTAAATTTGTGATAGAGGTAGGTCCAAAATTTTGTACCATTGAAGTGCTTTTGCCTTTGAGTGAAGAAGAAAGTAAACTTAAAGCTACATCATCTTCCATAACTAGGTGAACAGAGCATACATTTGCAATGTTTTGAATGTGCTCGGCAGGGTTAACTTGATTCTCACCTAGTAAAAAATGGTATACTTTTAAGTGGGGCAACCTTTGGTATATCATGTTGCGCAGGAAGAGCCAGAGGACTTCTACCATTGAAGCTGAAAAGGGCAAGATTTCTATGCGCCATGGTTAGAAAGGGTCTAAGTACCCTGGTAGAGCGTGACTAAATGTCTAATAGGAGGAGGGGTAAATTACAACTCTGTACATGCGGAAGATGGAGATGTGCACGGTGTTCTAATACTTCTTCTTCTAGGAGACAACTGTAGGTATTCAAAAAGATTCTTTAACTGTTGCACTTTTCTGGTATGTATGTCCTTCTCATGAAAAATTGCATGAAGATTGCTAAAATCAGTAGGTCTGGATGTTGGGAGTCACCAGATGTGTTGAAACAATACCTCCAAAGGCTAGAAATCACTAAGTCACACACCAGAACTTAGTAAAATAATGAAATGTAAGATTTCAATACTTTGTCCCACTGGGTGTGCCAAAAACTATTGGAGCTCAAAATTGCACCCATCCTCAGATCAGGATGAACTTGGGCTTTGAGGCAACATGGGACTATCTCTAAGTTATGGGACTTGTACTTTGAGACAGACCTCTGGAGAAGGTCAGCTTCCTCTACCTATTTCTAACTACTAAAACTACTCCTAGAAAGGGAAATGAAACTACCTATTACTACTCTATGATTCCAAGGGACCAAGGTGAGAAGGAGATGCATGAAAATGAAAATCCTAAGCTAAGGGGAGGTGATAACACTAGAAAGAAGGGGATGAACACCACTCAACTTGAGTGAAAATGAATGAAAACACACACGGAGAGGGAAGACAAACGTGCCATAGTCAGAAACACATTCACACACCCATTTTTGTGGATAAAAAAAAAAAAAGCCTTGCAAGAGATATAAACTATGCACAACATATAAACAATGCAAATGAAGGCAAGAAGATGCAGTAAAACTTGAGCTAGGGCAGAGAATGACCACAAAACATAACTTTTATTTCTTCCAAGTGATCCATAATCAATTACAGAAATGAAAGTGGAAATGATCTACATGCAAATGGCTTAGATTTGAGGCCTGTAACTCAAAATGCTAAAGATCAATGCTCTAAACAATGTTCTTATCAAACTAAAGGGGGTCCAACACTTTTTATAACGAGCATTGCTCATGAATTTATAGAAGAAGAAGGAGAGAAGAGGAGGAGAAGGAGATGGAAACTCAGATTCAAACTTCTAACCACCAAAAACAAACAATAAATGCCTAAAAATCCACCTATAACACTATAATCTCTGCCTCCCCATGTCTGTTTAGCTTGAAGAAGAATGAAGGAGGCAAGATCAAATCAAATCTAAGTGGTTGAGTCAACTAGATGTGTGTATTAATGGCCTGACTGAAGTTTCCCTATTTTCCACCTACCAAATCCTGCAAAAATCTCATTTTGAATATCCTAACGTGTATCACATGTCAGCAACTTTCCAGCAAGACCAAGAGCGCTTGAATATGATCTCTATAGCAGAAGTTATGACGATTTGAAGTTTTGTAGTGCAAGCTGAACACACAAGACACGTGGTGCACTCTGACCGGATGAAGGATTTATGTGACTGTTCATTTGTTTTTTCGTTTCTACCATGTGTTAGGTGCTCATTTGATGTGAGGATTTGGCATTCAACTGGGATATTTTGATAGACTACGTGTTACACACTTCATCTGACAAGTTGCCACGTGTCATTGAATGACTGGTGTAGAGGATTGCACTTAGCATTTGCACAAAGGAAAGAGGTGCGAGAGGGAAGAATGCAAAGATCTGAGAGTGCACATGTGAGGAGGGCGCACAAAGTGTGGGAAGACAAGATGCATATCTGAAAAAGGTATACAAGTATGCGGGACGTATCGAGCATTTCACAAAGGAATGTGCGGCGAGAAGAAGTAAGAGGCGCATGAAGGAAATACGAGCATGCGGGAAAATGAGTGCAAATGCATGATTGCAGAAGGGGAATGAGTGCGTGCGAGGAGGTGCGCATAACTCATGAAGGAAGGGGTGTGCGCGGGAAAATCATGTCGGGGACTTAGCAAAACAGATTGCAAGTCAGTAGGTGTGCACAAAACTATTGGGATGAAAGTAAATGCACAAGGATTGTGCATGAGGGGAACTGGAGGGAGATAGAAGAATAAAGAAGGAAGTAAGCACACGAAAGGAAGTGGGGAGGATAAAAATCACAAGGAAGAAACAGGAAGGGTGCGTGAGGGCACACACGAACAAATGCAGCCAAGTAAATATGCCAAAGTATAAAACCATAAGTGTGCACAACTTGAAAACTAAATGTCAGAACCAGAATGGAACTGTAAGTTGTCTAAATAACTAGGGGAGTTATTTTGGACAACAATGACATTTTTAATAAACCCATTTTGTTCAGATCGCAAAATCATTGTGGATCCTAAGATAACATTTCTTTTGTACATGTTACTACTTCAAAGCTCGGAGTTTTTCCTTTAAGGGATTCTACGTGATTATGTATAGCGAGATTCATATAAATGTCTTTTGGATGTCTGCGAATACATTAGGACACATGCAATACCAGGACATCACTGTATTTTTTTGTAACACGAGCTTCCTAGAATTTACCCCTATCTACGCATGACACAATTGAGGGTATTACAAAATCCTCTTTTAGGACATTCCTCAATCACTTGTTATTGACATCAAAGGCTTCACACGGTGTCTTTCCTTGAGGGCTATCCAGTGATTCTCTATAAGATGGTTCTCCATGTCTACATGTATCCACTTTATTTGGAGGTCTACTTGCCAGATCATTTATATCTATTTGTTAGCACTCACCTTTCAGATCTTGATGACCAAGGCTATTACAGGATAGTTGCCCACATCTATATGGTGACAACTGCTAGCCAGAGTTACTTATTCCATACTCTAGGTGAATTTTATTTTTCATTACAACCCTGCTTACATGGTGACATCACGTGCACTTTTTGAATCATATGATGTGAACACCTCCTATCATCATTCATGTTGACACCTTCTTTAAGCAGTACACTTTTTTCATGGTATCAACTATCTCAAGTACTCGATATTAAAATAAGCTAACTGTAAGTCCTAGTTGCCACTTATGTGTTGATGTCATCAACACTTAATGACATAACCCTTAGCATGGGTTACTGTTGAGCACTAATCTGGAGATAAATACAATAGGTACCTACGCCTTTGATTCATAGTATTTTATCGTGAGCATTCTAAATTTTTTTATTGGGAATGAAATCTTCATTGTTTAGCTTTAGTTGCAACATGGAAATTCTTCATCTACAGGATCTATTTGGAAGGAATCATGAGTCTTGATATTGCTTCTGAGGGGATGAGTTAAGCGTCATCTTGCATGTTCTCTTCTATTCTCTCTCTATTTTTGGGGGATTTCTCGATATTGTTACAATACTTAGGAGGATTATCTACTAAGAAATCATTTTGTTATGTACTTCCAGAGATCTATCTTTTGGGGAGGATTTTTCAAATAAAATGGGTTTTCTTTTTTTATGTTTGCTTTATGAGAGATTTTCTATGTACTAGTTACCTCATCAGGCCTTCATAATTCTAGTGACTCATGTCTTCTACCCCACATAAGCTATGCTTGTAGGGGTTGTTAGTGTAGATTTTTTATTCTATTACAAAGTTTTTATTCTATTCGCATAGATATAATTTCATATAACTATATAACTTCTAAATTATATTTACGTCGATGGCGTTATTGGAACCGGATCAGGAAGGTTACACTTCTTCGCCTTTTTAGGTGGATGGTCACACCCACCCTGAAATGCTATTATACACCTCACGTATGTAAAGATATTTTCGTCACACACCTGGTGTGTTGACATGGCACCAAGTTATCTCTGAAATCATGTTTGATTCCTCTCTCAATACGTTGGAAAGGTGGATACTCTCTTTTTGTATTCATGTTAATTGATTGGCAATGACTCAAAACCGTAGTCAATGAAAACAAATTCTCATTTCGTTAGATAATGAAAGGTACGTATATTGAGCATATAGGTTTAGTATAGAGTGTTCATGGTAATGTGACTATACATATAGTCATAATTTTCAAGATGGATACAATTAGAACTCATGTCCTAAATAGAGTAAAACATGAGAAGGTAAGTGCAAACATAGCCATTTGCATTGGTCTAGACAGTTGATCCTGGGCATGAGCAAAGTGATGAATAGGTTCACATGTCTTGCAGATGGCTTTGTCGTAGGGCATTATTTCCGATTCCATGTAGTCTGATTGGAATGAAATTTTATTTATGGACATAAACCATTTGGCAGTTTTGACCTTATTCCAAAGGAAATTGATATTTGAATTGGTGATGTCCACATGGATGATATGTAAAAATTCAATATGTGCCCTTGTGATTAGATTTTCATGTGCTTTTCTGTAATATGGTTAGGTCTTGTCCCATATGTGAAACCCTCTATCCAGGTAACTAGATTCCGACTTGAAACTCCTGAACATTGGTGGAACCTTTCCTACACTTAGATGGTTAATGTTCTAGGTCTAAATGTTCGGATCGTGTAACTTGGTGACATAGAACCTAATCCATGGTTGTCAGTTACTCCAAACATGACTTGATAATCAATACACGTAGTCTATCCACAGCTAGAGATGTGATATTTGTATGGATGCAATGTCCATATTTTCTAACTTGCGTAATCACTTCGATAATGTTTTGTTTCAGTGCTTGACTTGGATTTTATGGTCTTTAAGATTGAACAATATTGACTTTAAAACCTATTTTGGAAGTGTAATTCATACTATGTGTTCGTGGATTTTCTCCTAATGTATGGTGTTACAATTAAGAATATATTAGGAGATATGTGTATGCCTTTTGAATGATATTGATATTTGTGGTGTTTGTACACATCAAAAAGCGTAGGGGGATTTTTTGTCATACTTGACTCATTATGAAATGTTGGCCAAGGAAGTCAACATACGAGGACGGTAAGATAATGATGGAACTACAATATCACGGATAGTATGAAGACGATCTGATTAAGGGGGTATGCCATAAGTTGGAGATACAAACATAGATTGCGACGAGTTGGCTTTGACACCTACAGTAATATTATTGATCGAGATGGATTTATACGATGACGTATGACACACTTATCCACCAGGTCCACCTGAAGCATCTTACCTGGACATGCACTGTGGTTAATGAGATATGTGCATCAAGAACATGATGGTAATGCATTAGTTCATGATACTATATCATGGTACCAGTGAATAGGGTAAATGTTGGATTTGCACAAAATGCGATGGCACCCCATTATCTAGATGAACTAGATTGGCCTTGATCTAGCGGAATAGTCATATGTAACCTATGAGGGCAGACGAGAAAATTTTGAGCTAAAACACCCAAATATCTGGATCTTGTAGCAATAATGATCATGAGATCATCGATATGTGGTTGTTGTCTTGAGGAACTTCCTCATCAAGAATACATGAGTCTACGACGGCTATGATGTTTGCAGCTAGAATATGCAACACATGCCACTTTCTCATTCTAGGAAACCTTCAGAATGTAGATTAGCACATCTTGAATTTTTCCTGTGGCTAAAAAGGATCAGGAATGTAGTTCGATGGATAGAATTTCACTCTCTGTCCATGTGGTTCATCTCCGTGCATGAATCTCTGAAACTAGATGGCACCCATGTATTTTTGCATATGGTGTCACCCACTTAAGAAACATATCTATGACCATGCACGTAACGGGGGTTTCAGACCAATTGAAATCACTTATAATCTCACCCACATGAGTTTCCATGTCGGGTGGTGAGTGAAAGAACTACACCATATTACCCACCTTTATGAGGGCTCCGCTAATCAGTTAGTTATGATTCATGGTCAAATCGAGAGGCTAAGACCTTGAGCACAAATGAAAGCATTATCTTAGACTCACAATCCTATAATATGTTGCTTAGTTAAACTCCATTTTCACATTTTAAGCCTTTTTTCTTATACATTTTTTTTTGAAAATTTTAAAAGCAATGTGGTATATTTTTATGCCGAAGGCGTTTTCCAAGGTATATATAGGGGGTAGCATACTGTTGATTTAATAAATTTGAATTAAATATAGGTATTGCAGAGTAACTGATGTATAAATGATAGTGCAGTAATGACACATAAACTAAGATTTAATATATGAAACCTAAGCAAGAGATAAAGAAAAGATGACTTAGTTGATATCCATGCAATCTGGAACTAATCTAGACGGGGAGAAGTGATGAAACAAGATGCAAGTAGTGTCATTATTGGTCTCTGTAAATTATGCAACTCACAAACAATGACGGACAAGGGCGCCCACGGTAGGATAGAGGTGCCTGGGCGCTAATGACTATATCTAGGCACATGTGACTACATAAAATCTCTGGATCTAGTTCCTATTACGTCGCAAGGGTGTCACAATTATTCCTTGTTGATCACCTGGTAGTCGCTCTTGGATCATCGAAGCTACCTGTAACCTGTAAAATAGAAATTCTCCTACACAAGCCCACAAACTGCATCAAACCTAAAAATGAAAATGCAAAATGGGGAGTTAAACTGACCCTGGCGGTCACCTCGAGAGTTAACTTAGGACCAAGTGTTGCACTACATCTCAGGCTCCTTGTAGTTCTTGTGTGTGTGTGTGTGTGTGTGCAAGAATGATGCCCTTGTGCAAGTTACACTTGATAGCGAGATGTAGCTAGAATGTAAAAATGTAGTAGAATGTGTGGACGATATAGAATGAAATTCCCCTTTCTATGTTGTGTATGCAGAGTATGTAGTCCTGTGTCCCTTGAATGGATGCTAGATGATTGCCTTGGAGTGCTTTAGGTGACTTTTGAATGCAAACTTAGTTGATAGTAGTAATGATTAGTGCTTGGTCCCTCATTTTGAACACATAGCTATGTGTTTATATGATTCCTTTGATTAAATTTCATAATTGACAACTAGAAGGCCGACCCATGAGTGAAAAAGATGCCTAAAAGATAAAAGAGACCCAAAAGAAGCAAGTAAAGTAGAAAAGGGTCAAGGGCATCTAGAGGAGACATGAGCTCTTGTGCACTTCTGTCTTGGCTAGGCACTCGTGTCTGAAGCCATAAAAGATAAATCAGTAAAGTCCCAACTAGGCTGTAGGGTGTGTAAGATCAAAGAGAAAGCAACATACAAAGAAAATAGGCTAAAGATAGTTGCCAACCACTAGTTTTCTTTCTTAGGAATCATATGAATGCTGGTATTCTTTTAGGACCCAAAAAATGTACCCAAGTGCACGATTTTGTGTCTACATTTTCCCCCACTTTATGTTGTTAAGTGAATACATCTATAACATATTGTAAATAAGAGATGTGTACCTTATGATCATGTAGAACTTGCAGAAATTAGCGTGTCGAGTGGACAAATGAAGCGTGGAATGATGTAAAGTGAAGCATGGAGACTAGGAAAGGAAAGTGACCCTAGGGGTGAAGTGTATGCGTTTTACCATGTTGTTGTAGCTTGTGATTGTTGCTTCTTGTAAGGACGGACATGTAAAGGAAGAGAAAGAATGTAGTCAAAGTCCTATATATGAAAAATCAGAGAAATATGTGCATAAGTATGTAAAAGTGTGTAAAGGAAAGTGTGCACCTGATGTACAAGAGTGTAAAGCGTAGAAAAGTGTCATAAAATGTCGTGAAGAGTGAGTTTTTTGAGCGATCTCACGCAAAGAGTGAGTTTTTTGGGCGATCTCACACCGAGAATGAGTTTTTTGGGTGATATCACGCAAAATGCGATTTTTTTGGGAGATCTCGCACCAAATTCAAGTTTTTTGGGTGATCTCATGCCAAAGAGCAAGTGTTGGGGAGAGAGGTGTAGTTTAACTCTCCTTCCATGACTTTTCCTGATAAGCACCGCTATAGATGGTGCGTCCCTGATTTGTTCATGTTATCCCAATTTGTTCGGAATTAGTTCCAATTGTATCGATTGAAGGATCTTACAAGCATTATGTAATTGAAGGACTATTCCTGTAACTGTAGAACTACTTTGAAGGCTTATGTGGACTGTGACAATATGATAAGTTGACTGTGTGTGCCCCCTGGACATTAGTGCCTTGGGGAGGACATAGGCACCCAAGGGCTAATGTCTGAGTCTGGGTGCTGGTGTCTGTGTTATGCTTAGGACCCAAGTTAGATCCTAGTTTGTTCTGGGACTATGTTCATGTGTTGTTCCTATACTTTTCTATGATGTGATGTAGCTTTGAGTTGCTGTGGGGGTTATTTTTTCACCTAATGTATGTCCTCCTCATTTGGGATGCATGCAACGACTCTAAGAGTGTGCGGCCTAAAAGAGAGGACCTGATGCTGAGTTGAACTGGATACCTTCAGGGGGTAGGGGATGTGCATGGTAGAAACCAAGGCACATGCAAACAAAGTGGCTAGTAAAATGTGTTAGAAGAAAAAGTCGCAATCATATAATATAATGCAATGTAATCAAGCAAGTGTGCAAACAAAGTGGACTGCGAAAAGCGGGTTTCAAACAAGGACATTGCTCAAAATGTCACAAGAAAATCAGTTCTGAGGTGGCCAAAAGCATATAAATAGTGATCAAACAAGACATAGGGCATAGCCCGCAAACAATGACATACAATGGCAAGCAAAATGTATCAGAAAACCATGGTGGCATATAGTCCTACAAATAAAATGCTACATATAAAGCACCCATTAACATGTTAGAAAGATAAATAGTATGTCAAAGCGTGTAAATAGTAGTGAAAGTAAAGTGATTGTAATGAGATGCAACAATAGAACATGTATAGTATGTGATAGTAGTGAAAGTATATTTGCCCACAAGCCTAGGTGGGAATGGTAAAAGGTATAGTGTCAAGCATCGTTGCAGCGTGTAACAACTTGTAAGAGACCCGCATTCGCTCACAAAGACCAAGTGAACATGCATGTGTGTGTATAGAAAGATAATGACATACTGAGTATCTTATTAGCATAGTAAGCAAATTACATCATGTAAGTAGTATAAGTAAGCAAGACTAAGTGCAACTAAGATATTCAAATGCAATGTATGAGTGTGATGGAATGGTATGCAATGTGTGAATGTGATAGGAGCAGTGTGCCCCCAGAAAATGGGTATGAGATTAGGTTCGTTTATAAAATACCCCTCAACAATCAAGAATGAACCATAGAACAAGAGTGTGTCATTGGGAAATGGTTTGATATTGTGTGCTAGAAAGATAGATCATGAAACATAGAGCGTGAAAGGTGAATGTGGTGAGGTTCATTTCATATTTAGACCCTCAATAGTCAAGCATGAACTATGGAACTAGAGTGCGTCATAGGGATATGACGATATAAGGTGTGTATCAAGATGTGTAAGAGTAGTGAGAAAGATGAATTGTGAAGCACTGAGCATGAAATTCGATACTATAGACAACTTATGATGCTAGGAGTGGGGAAGAATGTGTGATGCCCCCCAAGTGGGCCGATGATGGAGAGCTACGTGACGATGAAATAAAGACCTTGCAATGGTGACGGGGCTTGAAATGTATTATAAGAAAGCATTTTGTCGTCATAATGGTAGGTAGGAGCAAGAGTAGAACCAAGGTTGGATTTTGGGTTGACCGGAGAAGGCCTAAAGAGGTGATCTAGAGCTTGTTGGTCTTGCTTAGAGATTGGCTACAAATTTGGAATTTTTAACACTATAGAATACTTGAGGGGAGGAGGGGATGGACTGATTTTGAGATGAGGTTGCTTAGTTGGAATGGGTTGGGTAGGGGACTCTTGACTTACCGAAGAAGGAACATTAGTGACTATAGAATGATGCTCATTAGACATGGAGGGATTCGATTTAGGAGCCCATTAGGATTTAACAATTACAGATGTAGAAGGATGTTTTGAAGCAAATGAGATAAAACTATAATGCTAAAGGTGCTTAATTATTCATTTAAAACAAAACAGCCATTTTCATTATGTATATTAATTATGTGATAATTACAAAATGGAAGACCTATGTACTTGGCAAACCGATAAGGAGGATAGAATTGAGTAGATGTCACTTGTTGATCATTTGATGAGTGAGGAGATGAGAAATAATATCATGTTGTTTAACATTAAATTGAAACTTGAGATGCATGGGTATCGACAAAACTTAGTTCACTGATATAAGCATGTGTAGAAGTCATAGAAGTAGAATGAGAAACATCATTGAGATGTTGGACTTTAAGATATGTAATTGGTGTTTCCATAGCCTGGATTTTGTCTTGAAATAAAAAATTCAAAGCTTGAATTGACTCTAAGATGGGTTGAATGGATGGAGGATTAGGAACGATAGAGTCGTCGTATAAACAATAAAAAAATGGCACCAATTTGAGTAGGAGATGTATTGCAAGGGAGGTACATGGTGTCTAGGGATTTTTGGAGAATAAATTTGCAAGGTGGGTGCATTTGAAGTAATTCATGCAAGGATATTAAAGGATTTTTAGCAGTCATGAAAGAAGATCAATTAGAATAGGCAAAATGAGGATCCAAGTGTTTGATCATGAGTAGGATTCACCAAATGATTTAATAAATTTTGAATTAAATCTAAGTATTTCAAAGGAAATGATGTATAAATGATAAAGTACAATAATGAAACAAGTAAACTAAGATTTAAAATATGAAAACCTAAGTAAGAGATAGAGAAAAGATGACTTAGCTGATATCCGTAATCTTAAATTGATTTGGGTAGGGAAGTGATGAAAAAGATGCAAGCAATGTTGTTATCGATCTCTGTAAATTCTCTGTAACTCACTAATAATGACGGATAAGGGTGCCCACGATAGGATAGGGGCACTTAGGTGCTGATGATTGTATCTGGGCGCCTGTGACTGCACAAAATCTCTAGATATGGTTCATGTTGTGTCGTAAGGGTATCGTAATTATTTCTTGTTGGTGGCCTGGTAGTCGCTCCTAGATCGCCGAAGCTACCTGTAACATGCAAAATATAAATTCACTTGCAAAATCCCACAAACCACATCAAACCTAAAAAGGAAAATGCAGGATGGGGATTCGGACTGACCCTGAAGGTCACGCCGAGAGTGAACATATGACTGAGCATTGGACTACATTTCATACTCTACATAGGTCTCATGTGTGTGTGTGTGTGTGTGTGTGTGTGTGTGTAAGAATGATGCCCTAGGATGGCTTTGTGCAAGTTGCACTTGATATCAGGTTGTAGCTAGAATGTAGTAATCTAGTAGAATGTGTGTATGCAATAGAATGTCCCCTTCCTATGTTGTGTATGCAGAGTATGTAGTCCCTTATACCTTGAATGGATGTTATATGAATTCATTGGAGTGCTTTAGGTGCCTTTAAAATGTAAGCTTAGGTAATAATAGTAATGCTTAGTGCTTGGTCCCTCATTTTGAACATATAAATATGTATTTATATGATTCCCTTATTTGAATTTCGTAATTGACAACTGGAACGCTGACCCATAAGTGAAAATTATTCCCAAAAGATAAAAGTGACCCAAAAGAAGCGAGTAAATTAGAAAAGGGTTAGAGGTGCCCAGAGGGGATAGGAGCGCCTAGACACTTCTGTCCCGGCTGGGTGTTGGTGTCTAAAGCCGTAAAAGATAAATTTGTAAAGTCTCAACTGAGCTATAGGGTGTGTAAGACCAAAGAGAAAGCGACAAACAAAGAAAAGAGGCCAAAGATAGTTTTCAACCACTAGTTTTATTGCTTAGGAATCATATGAATGCTAGTATGCATTTAGGACCTAGAAATCTACCCAAATGCGTGATTTTGTGTCTAGAGTTGTTTATTCTGATACCACTCGTACATGTCATATCAATGTAAATCAAATGGTGCAACATCATAGTTTGTTTGGTCATTCATGTACAAATTTAATTGGACATGTCCATGTGGTCCGTCTCCATGCATGAATCTCTGAGAAGTGATGGTACCACTATGTTTTTGCATATGGCACCATTCACTTTAGAAATGTACTTGCAACCATGCATGTAACATGGGTTTCAGACGGATTGAAATCATTTGTATTAATCTTTAAAACTTGATGGTGGTCCTATCTTTTTGCATATGGAGCCGCTCACTTGAGAAACATATCTGTGACCATGTATGTGGTAGGGGTTTTGGACTGATTGAAATCACTTACAAAGTTCTACAAGAAGCTACCTTTTTTGCTTTTTAGTATTCTTTTTCCACATTATGATCGAACTGAAAAATCATAAGTTTGTTGAAACTAGAAGTCATTATTTATGTTGATAAATTCGTGCATTTTGAATATGGTCTAATAAATTTTAAAAAAAGGTATTAGAAAAAACCTTCATAAGGCCCCCCACATTGTACTCTTTTTTTATAATGGGAAATAGAAAAGAAAGTTTCAATTAAAAAATGCATGACATATATTTCAAAATATAAATATTGAATTTCTTGGTATGTTTAGCTTTCATTTTTTTAATGGGAAAAATATTTTATTTATAATGGATTTTTTTGTTTAATTTAGAACACACCTTTAAAAGGCCATACAATTTAATTTGGAAGGTCTAATTTTGAGGAGGCGTTTACCAAATGCGTTTGGGTTGTTCGACAGATAAACAAACAGCCAAGATCAAGTGTGGATGGTCATTGACATCTGCCATTATCTTAGTGTCCATATGGTGAACTTAAGAGCTATAAGAATCCTCAACAAATTTCTCTTGTGTGACAAGCTTGTACTAGCATTTGGCACTTGACTTTATGTCATTTCATATGTCACCCTGGCGACTATTGGTGTGTCTTTAGGCAATGCATTTTTTAATGATGAAGGGATCAGACAAGATTTTAAAATCGGTTAGTTTAGTTTCCGGTAGTGAACAAGGCGTTTGTAGAATTAAATTAGGTGACAAGTGGTGGAAATTTTATTTTAGCTTTAGGGACAAAAGATATGACTAACACAAATGTCGCTGGAATGAAAATAGAAGGAACTTATGAGGTCATTTTTTACTTGGAGTGGGGGACTTCATAGATGTCGCCACTACACCTTCTTTTGATTTTCTAATGGATTTTGAAGACTGATTACACCCATCACACACCCAAAAGACTTCGAAGAAAACAAAAATGAAATTTCCTTGCTTTGGGTATTCTTTATTGCTTATCAGATCGTATCCATCCTTGTAATATTCTCTCCTTATTTTCTCGTAGATACAAAATATATTTTTGTAGGAACTACATTTATGTCAAAATATCTTCCCAAAATTGTCTCCCCTCAAATTTTCTTTTTATTAAAAGTAAACCAATCTCTCCAATTTAGAATATTAATTTTGATATTAAAAAGTGTAGGTTTCGACCCTCAAATTGTATTCTTGCAATTTTTATATTGGTCACTTTAAGTGTGAAATTTCACTCGTGTGAGTAATGCAAGCGAGATAGAGACAATAAAGTGGAACAAATGTAGTGGATGTTCTTTGGGCGGGAAGAATTTGATATGTGGAAAAAGGTGTATGAAATGTAGGGTTTTAATTCTAAAAAAATTTATTTCTGAATTTCCATCCATGTCTTCGCCTTATCTAGAAAATTATATGTGATACAACCAAAAAAATGACACCATAAAAAAGTCAAATTAAAAAATAGCAAACCTCAATCAATATATTAAATCTTCCTTTTGTTCATATGTCCATTCCCCATATGTGCTCAATTATCAATGATTATGTCTTGCATCACTTTCTATTTTGCAATTACTCAAACTTAAAACTTAAAAGGGTGCTTGCAAATTACAACTTGATAAGGAGGCTATAAATTGCTACAAGACACAAGCATTCAGATTATGTTTTGAACCCTAAATTTTTTCAAGTTTCCCCATTTTTTCGTCCTATTTGTGACATTGAAATTCTTAAATAGAGCACAAATAATATATATTATTTCGGTAAGAACAATATGATCCATGGAATGGTTATGGAACATGCATGTATTGAATTCACATCTTTTGATTTCCAACATTCCTTTCATGTCTTCGTCTTATCTATCGAATTAAAAATTGTCCACCCGAAAACCTTGATGCTGTGAAATAAAAAGATACGTAAGCTTGATTGGGAGATATAATATACTTGTAAATTCACACTCATGTGATTAGTGGGAATGAGAGCCGCACTATAAATTGGAATGCATATAGCACATATTCTTCACATTCGAACAATTTGTTCTATGGAATAGGTATAGGGCATGCAAGTATGTAATATCCATCATTTAATGTCCAAATTTTCATTCGTATATTGGTTTTATCTACCAAAATAAATGGCATCCAATTCACAACCTTGAAGCTAAAAGAATAAAATAAAATAATACAAAGTGTGACCAGTAAATCATTTCTCTCATACGATCATCTGTTGGGTGAGCTCAATTATCATTTTGTTTGTACAACTCCTTCGCTATAATTACTCGAGCCTAAAACTGAGAAGGAACTTATAAAGTTCTACATGAAGTAGGCAGTGTTGTTGGATTTTGTACCTTTTTCCTAATGGATTTCCCTCTTTTTTGGTCCCTTAAAGCACTAATTACAATCATGTGAATAATGCAAGTGAGATTGATAGTATAAAACGAAGCACGTACATAAGACAATATTTGGGTAGGAACATTAGGTTGTAGTGTGGGTCATTCACGTATTTAGTTCCCGCCATTTACTTTCTAGAATTCAATCAACGTCTTTGCCTTGTCTCTCAAATTAAACATTGCCCAATTGAAACCATTGATGCTGAAAATAAAATACAGCAACCCCAATTTTATGGTTGTCATTTAACATTATTTTATGTTGTTTATCTTTTCATGTTGAATCCGCACTTATTTACTTCCCACGTGTTCATTTTAAAATTCTCATTCATGTCCTCATAAAGTATCTCAAAAAATTTAATGTCATCAAATCAAAACCTTGAATTTTAAACTTCAATTGAAATATATTTTTTATTTATAGTGTTAGGAATTAGTATTTACATTGATAATTAATATCTTATTAGTACGGTTACAATTGTTACTTATTATAATATATTGTTTAGCATGTTATAATATGCGGGTAGTATTATTTGATTAATAAGTTGAGAGATTATAGGATATGAGCAGAATATATGTCTCCTATATATTTGTAATGGTTGCAGCAAAAGAATACACTGACAAAATTTGTGTACAACTTGTCTAATACGTAGCATTGCATTCTTTCAATGTGAGAAGATTATTATTGTGAGAGTCTTTCGAAGATTTATTTCATAGTGTCTAAGCTGCAGACCTACCCGAGATTCGAACCTGTATGCCATATAATTTTGAGTTCTATTCCTAACTGCGTTTGTTCTTTGTAACGTGGAGTAATACGTGGAACTACGCCCTTATAAGTGTCAAACAATTTTCTATTTCTCTCTTATCGTATATTGGATCCTTGTTTGCTGCTACAGATTTGCTTCACTTGAACATGATTTGATCTGAAACCATTATCATTCTGTTGATCAGAGTTATCTGAATAAATTTAATGAGGGAAGCATTGTTTAGTTTGGCTATTCTTCTTTATCAACACGTGCCTTATAGTCAAATATGGGCCAAATACGCAACGCACCCAACAATGTGTAGATTTAACACGTACAGGCAGAAAAGTCTCCACGTCTTTGATCAAACTTGTTCCAGCCCCATGCAAAGCCCTCACGACGATCTTTGACTGCAGTTCGGAGTTGTGGATCTCGAAATAGAGACTATTACAGATCTCAAGCTCACATCTCATAATTCCTTTGGCCTGCAATGTGTCAATGATGCATTAAGTCTAACACCCATATCAAATTATGTTGATCTGTTTCTCATGCGTGAGTCTTTCCTCCACGTTGTTATATTGATTTAGTTTGTCTAAGTTTTTAGGTATTCTGCATATTAAGTCTTGACAGGATCACGAACATGTTGTTAGATTGATTTAAGTTTGTAAGAAGGTATTTTGCATATTAAAGTCCTTTCACAGGATCACGCATGTCAGTTTATCTTTTAGAGGGTAAGAAGGATCTATTATAAAAGTCCTTTCATACAAAATTGATAGCTTTTAAGATCTATATTAGAGTGGTCTAAAGTAATTTATAAGTGTTACCTTTTAAGCTATATGATAGAAATTAGTCTAGTTTTATAAGTGTTGTTTTCGTTGATCACAATTAGTCTACGTGAAAAGTTGTCATTGCGTGTCATAGTGATATTAAGTAGAATATTATAATTTATGTGTTGTCAAGTTGTCATTGTGTAAAATTGTGTTATTAAGTAGAAATCATTATAAGTGGATCTAGTGTGTTGTCAGGTCGTTAATAATTGCGTTATTAAGATTCAATTTTTGTGGATCTAGTGTATTTAAAAATTGTAATAATAAAATATTGTATTTTTGATGTTACTTTTTGGTCTAATTTTTGTCGTTATAAAAAATTGTAATAAAAAAAATTACGGATGTATTTTCGGTGTTACCCGACCTTCAGAAAATAAACTATTTCACATTGCGAGAGAGAAGTTATATAAATAAACCCAATGTGGAAACATGTAAGCTTCATATTCAAATCAATTTAAGCTAGCACTATGACATTGGAGGTCGGAGGCAACGGAGGATTGAGAGCACTCAGTGCCTCTCGTCAGTTACCAACGACGGGGTTGCATTCAACACTGGTGACACATTTTTATATTATTTCGGTTGTTTGCTTTGAGTGGCGTGTGTTGAAATAAAACATGGTTTTTATTCCCTTGCCAAAGATTGAAATGAGGAGGATGTGCATTTTGAATGCTGAGAATAGTTGTATATGAGGGAAACTGAACTGGAGTGATCCTCTGACTACAGAGATCCTTCGATTGTCGTACTTCTAACATCGATCGGTCCGGTAAAATATAGCGTTCACTAGAAGTGAAAGTGGGAACTTTTGAGTTCGCGTATGTAGGTGAAACAGTGGAAGTGTGATCATCTGGTATGGGATTCACTGTGGTGAAGCGGATTGGTCATGTGCAGCAAGATTTAGATAGCAAGATCGAAGCCAGTAGTATGCAGAACCTAAAAGTATGCGGAGGCATATGATTCTGTTTTCAGTTCTTGAGATTTGCTTTCTTCCCATGCAAACACTAAGGGGAGGAATGCTAGGAATTAGTATTTACATTGGTAATTAATATCTTGTTAGTATGGATATAATTTATTTGTAACATATTATAATATCTTGTTTAGCATGTTATTGTTGTGAATAACAATAATAATATGCGGGTAGTAATATTTGGTTAGTATGTTGAGAGATTATAGGATCAAAGCATGATATATGTCTCCTATATATTTGGAATGGTTGCAGCAGAGGAATACACGAAGAAATCAATATTGCTTTGCTATGACAAAATTTGTGTATAACTTGTCTAATACCTATCATGTCGCTCATAAAGCCAGTCGATGTACGAGCTCAATTATTTATGATTTTATTTCCCCATTCCATTTTCCCCACCCTTGCACTTCTCCACCCTCAAACCCCTTCTTCTTCACCCCTCTTCCTCTCCCATTGTTTCTTTCCCTCTAATTTGACTCGTTCAAAATATCCCTTTTGATGTTTCCATCGTGCATTTCACGTATGATTGCTAGTTTAATCCCTAGGTTGGAATTGTTTCCTCTTTTCCCAATGCCATGCCTAGGTATAGGAAATATATAATTTAAATAAACACCTTACCTATGTTGAGTGTTTCCTTTCTCCAAACACATAGTTAACTTTAATAAGCATCTTCAATGTTTTTTCAACCATTTTGTCTAAGAGATACATCCATGATGTTTGTGAAGTTTTAATTTTGAATGAAAATGCCCACTCAAAATTCATAATTCTTTACGTTTTGGGGTTTCAAATTAACTTCTAGTATGTAGATTTACATTAAAAAATGATGAAAAGTGTATTTGAACTCTACAAAAACTAGGAGAGACCGAGATCTCAAAATTTTCCAAGTATTTTATTCCACATCAACATAAAAAGGATTCATAGTTTTTATATATACATGTTCTTCTATGAGTGTCCATATCCAGATATTTTTATGTATGAATATTTTAGACTAATCTTAGTGAATATGTGGTTAGGCAACAACTAGATGTAAAATGCCATATGGTGGATGGAATGGAAAGAATACAACCCTTTCCCCCTATGCTTGTGTGATGCGGATGTAGAAGAATCCCAAATGCAGTCCCTTGCCTTAGTAGATAGTTGCCCTTGATGTGTGTGATGTCCACCCATAATGTAGTGAGTATGCTTTATTTATATAGGGATCTCTTGCTCAAATTTCGACATTAGTGACTTGAAATTGCCGAATATGACCTAGGGGAATACACAGGGTAACTGTTAGGACTAACCTCGATCAAAGAAATTAAGACCACAAATTATGATGACCCGGGTGCCTAAAATCGTGGACTGGGGTGCCCCGGGGGCGCCCCAAGTGACACCCTAGGTGCCCCAGTGTAGACCTAAAGATGACAAATGAACAAATTACAACATTTGAGATACCCTGAAAGATGACCAAAAATGTAGAGAAAACTGACGACGCCGAACCAGACAAAACACAATGACACCTAACTAACTGACCATAAGACCTAGAAATGGGTCACTAGTGAATACTTTTATCATGCAAGATCCATATATAAATTAACATACTTGGAGGTATAAATGTAATACTAAGTGTGTGATTTTATGACTAGAGGTAGCCCTTGAATCCTTGTACTTTGAATACACTTTTGTGAATTTTTCATATGCATCGTGTAGAGAAGGGAGATACTCATGATTCATAAATTTTGTATCTCTTAAAAATGTTGCTTTATATTTCACAATAATGTTGTGGACAACATTAGTATAATTTTTCTTCCTCTTACATCCATGTGGTTTGGTATGCATGCACTTATATTTGATCTTGAATGAGAAGGGATTTAAGCCCATTTTTAAAGTGAAAATATAGGTAGTCCTTGATTTACGTGCTCCAAGTATTACATATGATGGATTAAGCATTGTAAAATGTCGATGCATTCCCATATGGAAACCTGTTCACTAGCATAAGCCCACTTTGCTTAAAATTGACATAAGTCTACTACACATCTACAACATGATATTCAATTCTATACACAACTTTAATAATTAAAAATTGGGCAAATTGTTTATCCTTATACAGACTTGTTAAAAGATTTTGTGTAACGTTGCATATATAGTTCATGTTTATTATACGTCTATATGAGAGGTAAAATAAATATGTTAAGGTCTTCTTTTCTTCTATTTTATTAGATATGTTGAATAATATATCTTGTGTAGCCATCCCCATTTACAATTCAACACCATAAAACATTGGCTCTATGCCTAAAATAAAAACAACTAATTCACACTGCATAGTGAAAGACCCCTGCTTAAGTCCCCCTCCCATTATTAAACTACCTATCGAAGAGGGAGTTGGGAACATCTTCTAGCATGTGGAAATAATCACCAATGTGTAGATATGAAGTGTCTGTCACAATTTTGTTACACCTTTATCTCCAATGAAGGATGTGCATTTACGTAAATAAAGCAATGTTCCTCCTCTTCAAAATTAACATTTACGACATGGGCACAAATTTTAACGTCTAGTCTTGGAAAAAAACACTTTGCAACTCTGGCAAAAACTGGAGTCAGCTTTTCTAGGGTTTTACTTTTTATACTGCCATATTGAGGCCTTTTCGAGCACTGCGGGAATTTATTGCTACAGTTTATCCTAGGGTATCTCTCCCTTTGGGAGTCCCCTATATAATGAACTTGCCATCTTCAAACCTGGTTGTTACAACTATGGATGGAGTTAGTGGAGTTTTGAGGAATGGCATTGCCTATGAAATGACCCCGGAAGTTCGTTTCGAAAGTGCTCCACGAGGTAATGTTTCTCCTCCTAGCGTGGTTTTTCATGTTCCTGAATTTAATGTTGTTTGTCAATGGTTAGAGTAGTTTTGTCTCATTAGATATTTTGTGGGTCGCATCCCCTTTGAAAGCATGCTCAAATCTTGGGTCCACACAGTCTGGACTCCCCATGGATTCAGATTGGAAAGCATTCAAAATATCACCAAGGGTTTTTTTCTTTTTCACTTTTCTGATCCTATCAATGCCCCCAATATTTTGGCTAAGCAAGCCACTTGGTATGTCTACAACTCTTTGTTTGTTCTAACCCCATGACATAAGGACTTTGTGGTATCTAAATATACCACCCTTAAAGTGCCCAGTCTAGGTTGAATTTCCTGGCCTACCGTTGCCATGTGTGCCTTTTTTTTATCACAGATTACCGCTTCTCTTGGCTGGGTAGTCTTCCTTGAAGCAGATAGGTTTTACTGTGCTTACCTGTAGAAGCATGTTTGCGTTGAAGTTGATCTTTCTCAAGATTTGATAAGAATTTATAGACATTTAGATGGGAGATAATGTTATTCTCAGTGGGTCATCTATATTAACTTTCCTAACACTTGTTTACGTTATCAGGCCTTTGATCATAAGATCAAAGATTGTCCTCTTTACATCCCTTAAAACCGCCATATGGCCAAAGAAGCTCCCGAACTAGTCAAACCACAGTAGGAGGAAGGTTGGCAAGTTATCGAGGGCCAGCGAAAAAATACAAAGCCCAACAATCTAAGGCCTCTGGTTCCAATGGCCAACGGGAGCCACATGTTAAGGAACAACCCCATAACACACATGTTGAAGAGCTTATGACTACTACTAAAGAACCAATTGTCATTGCCAACTCGGCTATCTGATTGCCAAAATATTCCAGCACACCCCAAGTGGCTTCGTTTCTCATGGACTAGACTAATTCAATTTACAATGTTACTATTATGCAATCCTTTTCGCTAACCTTGCCAAAAAATTCACAAGGGCCCTCCAAAAGGCCTTGAAGCTCATCTCACATCTCTCGGGACCATAGCCCAGCTCGTAGCGTGGACGCAACTGAAGCAGAGAACAACATTGAATACATCAAATGGAAAATAATTGAGTTACAGGATTTTTTACAGCATAATACTGCTCAATTTCTACAAAATCAATATGATTCCCTTGATTGGCTTGGAGGATGGTGACATGGCTCTTGACCATCATTTACCATGAATTGTTTATCTTGGAATTTGTGGGGTCTTATAGAATCCTGTCATAAATATGTTGTTCGTGAAACTTAGAAAATATTTGTAAATTTGGATTTTTTGCTTTTTATAAGAAGTGAAAATTATAGGTTTTCAGTTGCAGATGGTTTGTAAATCCATCTCGCCTGACAACTTGGCTTTTTTATAGTAATCCTGAAGCAGGGCGTTGGGGTTTAATTTAAAATTTTGTTCCTACATGGAGGCCCTTGTTAATTGACCATGGCATCGAACCCACCAATAGTGCCATATAGGTCCTATTTAATGCGGATAGTCGCCCTTTTGGCCTCATTAATATTTACGCTTCTAACGATGCCGCTGAAAGGGCCGATCTATGGTGGTGGATCGCCAACTCAATTCCCGATGCATATTGGGTCAGCTCAAGATTATTTTGAGTTTGATATAATTTATTCCCTGTCAGTGGAGGTCATGCCAGACTTTTTCCTTTCAGATCATTCTCTTATGCAATTCTGTATCACTTGGCATGTTACACATCCTTTTTTTCATAAAGTCCAATTCTTTCTAAACATTGCCTTGATGCAGCATGGGCCCATTGTCAATCATATCAAGCGGGTTTGAAACTTAATTTCTTGGCCTATTCACTATTGATGCATACTCACAACACCCTTGAATGTCTGCAACTCGATGGGTTGAGACTCTCAATGTGATTGCATAACATGGAGCTTCTCCCAAAGTGTGGGACTTTATCGGGGAGCTCTCCGAATGAAGGCCGGTTCCTATTCCTATGTTTAGGTGCACACATTAATATTGCAGAGGATCTACTCTAAAACCTACTCTAACTTGCCAAGGAGGCAGGGTTAAGGAGATGTAAGAAATAAAACTTAAACTAACAAGGGTGATGCACCAAAGAAATGCTGAACATTTGCTTTGCCATTAAACACAAACCATCAAAAATCTAATACAACCATCATGTACAAATAACCAAGATTGCAATGAGAGATCAGGAAGATACAATGAACATAAGAGAGGGTTGAAATCATCCACAAACTTATACTTTTGCTCCAAAGATTTGATACAGTGCATTACAATGGCCAAGAGGCAAGGTTGCATTTATAGTTTGAATGGGAGGTTTGAGCTCAACAAATCCACTTTCAGAAAGAGAAGAAGGGAGGATGCAAAACAAAATGTTTTGCCTTTAGAAAAACACCCCTCCTTACAATATATAGGAAGAATAAGAGAGAAAGGAGGGAACAATTTGAATCCTACTCCAACCACCCAAGAAAATACATTGAATTCAACTACTCCAACCACCTCAAAAATGCGTCGAGCTCACCTATAAAATTGATGGGTTCCATGACACAACCCATGCCTCCACGTACTGTTCCTTGTTGGGAAATAAAGGAAGCCCATTACTTCATTAATTGTGGTAGGTGATAATCCTGAAACTTTTATTTGAGTAGCAGACGTTGTGAGCTTTCTAAAAAGTCCTCTCTTGCTCAAATCCGAGCTTTCAGTCGAAAGTTATGATCATTCAAAGGTTAGGGTCGGGCGTTCCACGCGAGATTTGACCTTCCGCCAATATTTTCCAGACTTCTTTTGGTTTGGAGTCTATTCGTGTAAGATCCACGTGGAGGTCTCGCGCATCTTAAGATTTTCTACTGCCTTTTAGGGTCCTGGGAATGCGACGTGCCGACACTTGACACTATATATAATGTCCAAACCCCATTTCGGGTGGGACCTTTGTAGTTAGCTCCACGTGGAAACCTTGCAGGCTTTCAAGATTTTACCCCCTCCTTTCGCTCTTGAAGTTGCAACGATTGGACACTTGGAATCATCTGCGAGCCTGCTCTACTTTTAAAAGGGCCCCATTATATATAAACAACTATGTTGGACCCTATACACGTGGGAGGCATGCGCTCGTTTAGGGATTGACTTTGGATTTTACCTTTGAAGTTACGCTGATGAGACACGTGGAGGCTTCGGCTGGCTCTTAGACTTTTCAATGGTCGCTGTAACTTTGTTAGACCCTAGACACATGGAGGACATGTGCTCGTCTGGGGACCCCGCTTTTGTTGCACCTTTTGAAAGTGTGTTGAGCTAACATGTGGAGGCTTCCGCTAGATCTTCCCATGCTTATACTTTTAAACGGTCGGTTCTACTTTTTCGGGCTTTGACCATGTGGCGAGCCTGTAATCGTTTGGGGACCCCACTTTTGATGCATCTTTTGAAAGTACGTTGATGAGGCACGTGGAGGTTTCTACTGGCTCTTAGACTTTTCAAGGGCCGGTGTAACTTTCTTAGACCCTAGACACGTGGAGGGCTTGCGCTGGTCTGGGGACCCCACTTTTTTTACACCTTTTGAAAGTGCGTTGAGCTAACACGTGGTACCTTCCACGATTTTGTTGTTGTGCTTCGAGTCGACTCGCTCTAGGCTCGATCTTCTTCAACATTTCCATTGGCCATTCATCTTTCGACCCTACTTCTCCATTGTCAAGCCTGCCTACCACTTGATTTTTTGGGATCAAATGTGAGCTCGTACGACTAAACCAACCTCTCCATTTCTCCTGTGCAAGGTTTTGTTTGATCAATTTTTCCTGAGGGGAAAAATTGGATAACATTCACTACCAGTGGTATCATCCACCTCTGTAAACCAGCTGGATCCAATGGTGGGAGGACGCGCTGACTCAGACATCTAGAATCCATATAATCTATAGTAGAAAGCTTGCTAAAATATAGCACCGCTCATACACTGCTAACACCTCAACTCTTGGCTCAATGGTGGTGGTGCTTTAAGGTGATCCCTTCTCTAAAAAACTGCAACTTCATGTTGTAAAGCTTCGCCATCAAATTCAAATTGCTGACAATTACAATGCAAGGGGAGCACAAATTTGAGCCCATATACATCGGCTCAAAATTGGCGATCGAGTCTCGAAATAATTTTTTCTTTCCCTTAGAGCCAAGAAACCTTCTCAGCAAATTTGGGTCACCATGGATGGCGGAGCTCAGGTTATAGACCCTCAAATTATGTTGTAAGCCTTTGTGCGTCACTACAAGCTTGTGTTCCAAGCTCAACAACCTTCTACAGTTTGGTGAGCTGATCTTGACCAATTTCTGTGTGTTGTGCCATGTAAATTTTTTGAGGCTTAGAAGGTGATATGTGATAGAATTCTCACCATTGAGGACCTCCATGAAGCCACCATGCACATGGCCAATGATAAAGCACTACGCTGCGATGGATTCCACTACGAATTCTATAAAGCCCTCTGGGACTCGGTCGGTCAAGACCTCTTCCAAGTTTACCTCGAGGGATTTCAACATCAATCTTTAGGGACAAGAATCAACAAGGGGAACATTAAATTCATACCTAAACGAAGAGACCCAGAGCAAATTACTTGTTGACAGCCGATCACCCTGTTGAATGTCTCCTACAAAATCATTGTTAAATCTTTGGCTATGTGGCTTCGTGACATCCTCATGGATGTTATTCAGCTAGAAAAAACATGATTTATTCATGGAATATACATCCTAGATAACATTATTGTTGTTTGGGAAGGCATGGAATGGGCTCACAGATCTAATCAGTCTGTCATGTTCATAAAAATTGATTTTGAGAAAGCTTATGATAGGATTGAATGACCGTTTATTCTTGCCATGCTTCAAGCCCTTGGCTTTGGCCCCATTTTTATTCAATATGTCAATATGCTCTTTTTATGCATCTGCTCATATCTCTATCAATGGCATCAACTCGGAACCCTTTAGGATTTTTTGCTCTATTTGCCAAGGTTGCCCTTTGGCCCCTAAACTTTATGTGCTAGCTACCAAAGGATTTGGTTATTTACTATCCCACGCTAAATATCAAGGGCTTGTTCAGGAAATCTCACTACCTTCTGCACCCAATTCTCAACTTCTTAATGGTCATTTTACAGATGATTCCTTTCTTACGCTCATTGAAGATGAAGCAAACATTCACAATGATATGCAATGTCTAGAGATTTTTTGCTTAGCTTTTGGCTCCTCAATTCAATGGTGGAAAACCCATTGTTATTGGTAATCCTTCTTTCTAGCGCCTGATTGGCTTGCAACTTTAAAATGGAAGGTACTAGAACATGGTGAAATTTTTAAGTTCTTGGGTATTCCTTTTACCTTCGAAGCCTCCCTGACTGAACTCTGGCAATATGTTATTCAAGGGTGGTAAAAAATCTAGAGTATTGGCTTACCAGACCTTTATCTTTAGATGGGAAATTCCAAATCTATTCCAAATTTGTTGCGGCCACACACATGTATTACTCATCATGTTGGGTTCCCTCCAATGCCTCTATACAGAAGCTGGAAAAGTTACTCAAAGCCTTTTTATGGGCTAATGTTGCTACATGCAAAGGTTTTCACTATGTGGCCTGGGAGATATGTTACCTTCCCCATAATTCTGGGGAACTCGACCTTATTTACATTCAACATCAAGGGCTTGCACTTTGCGCAAAATGGATTATCAGAATCATCATTAGCCAAGAAGCTTGGAAATTTCTCATACAACATGGTATTGAAGAAGCCTCACCTTATGACCACCCTGTGTGGAAAGTATTGGGGTTT
Organism: Taxus chinensis; assembly: GCA_019776745.2. Classification (NCBI taxonomy): domain Eukaryota; kingdom Viridiplantae; phylum Streptophyta; class Pinopsida; order Cupressales; family Taxaceae; genus Taxus; species Taxus chinensis. The sequence goes on along the minus strand of CM034147.1, from coordinate 909,712,928 downwards.
ATCAATCTGCTCATAACCCTAGTGCCTATCAAATTTATTGGCACTTTCGTGCTTAAGAGCATTTGGAAAGCATGGGAATACATGAAACATTGGCTCTTATGGAAAGGGAAGAATTTTTGTAATGGGCTCTCTGTTAATCGTCAATCCATCTGGTGATCACTAATTTTTGAATCATAGAATAAATGTTTGGTAGAAGCCCCAGGAATCTCCACGCTCAAATTATTCAAACGTGGAATTCACACCATTAAAGACTTATTCTATAAACATGTGCAATCCTGGATCTCTTGGCCGGACATTAAAACCTATTTTTAACTTTCTAACCAAGACCAGGATACTTATAATGCAGTGATCAGCTCAGTCCCTAACCACATACTGCACAAAATTGATGTGCATTCCTCTCGCCCTTGGTGGACGAACTAGAAATGGTATGTGGATACTCTATTTCATAATTACACAGCCAGTAAAGGCTACCATTGGCTTTCACCTCATTTTCCCATAGTGGATAAACTCAACATGCGATGGGGAATTCAATCCACTTCGTCTACCTGGAGTAGGTGATTTGCAACTGTTTGGTCTATTTGTGTGGAGCCCAAGATTTCTGACTTCCTCTGGTTTATTTTACACCAAGGACTTCCTAACATGGATTGTCTGGTTCAAATTGGGATCCCAACCCCCAAATGCCCATTTTTTGTTCATTTAGAAACTATTCTACATCTTTTCTGGTTTTGTCCCAAAGCTCATATTTACCTGGAACTGGATTCACTCATTTTTCTTTCCGCTAAGACCGCATTGCTTAACCTGATAGCATATTCTTTTCGAAGACAATCCCAATCTTCTGCCTATGTTCACCCAGATTTGGCATGTTTTCAGAGGGGAAATTATTTTTTTGGATATGGAAAGAAAGAAACACTTTTTTATTTGTTAATTCTGCAGTTGATCAATCTTTTTCCGTATATAACAAATCTATGATGATCTCCAATGTGTTACTGCAAATACAAGTCCAGGCTAACAAGGTTGCGCTGGAGGTGGACCACCTCCAGACCCTATTATGACACTGGGGGGAAGCCTAGCGTAATGTTTCTCGTGCGCCACCATCTCCTACCAAGTGCTCCCTGCCTCCGGGTCGTAGTGGTATACGTAGCTGTTCATAATGACGTGATTTTAGTTAAGCTCGATGCTCTCTTGGCCCTCTTGATCAAAGAAGTTATTCACCAACTCGCTGTCATGGCCAAGGGTCACCGCCACCTCACCAACGTAGGAGTCCTTCACCAGTTTCCCAACATGGCTAGGGGTCACTACCTCGCCAGCATGGATATGGCTCTTCTCTTGGCGTCGTGACACACACTGCTGATGGTTGGAATCCGTCCCCACCACCACCAACTTCTAACGAGTTCCCTCATCTCAGCCTCGCCATTCCCACTCATGGATAAGTTGGACCTGGAAGAAGAAATTGTTGCTGGCTAGGAGCTCCCGGATGTTGGCAAAGATTTACCTCATTCGAGATGGCCGGAGGATCATGATATGACCACTTCGGGCATGTTTGTTGCAGCTGAGTGACTTGGTATTTTTACTACTTCTAGGCAATGTCTAGCTTTTGTATTCTCCTATGCTTGACCTAGTATGTCCTTTGTTCTTGTACGATAGGCCTAGCTTTGTTTTTGGTTTTGGGGTGTGCTCTCATACCGCCCACTTTTTTGTTGAAATTTATCTTGTATCATATTGAATTAATATAATATAAGATATTTTTCATAAAAAAAATTAACATTTGCTTCTATGTATATACAACATACAATATTTTATACACATGGTTCTCATTGTCTACATTTTGTTGTTTTTTTCATAATGTTACCCTCTAGCATTTGCTCCTAGCTAAGATATTACATTTGTTAGTTTGTTGAACAATATGTATTATTTGTAATATAATAAGTTTATTTCACAAAATAAATTTCTCCACCTTTTCGAACACAAAAAAATGTTGCCATATGTGTGTGATTCGTTTGCCAAACTTAACTCCCACTATCTTATGCTAGAATATATGTCATCTTACAAACATCTCAGCTAATTTCCCTCATCTTTTTTCCCTCTTTTATAGGAATAGAGTATAAAAATCACTCCACTCACCATCTAACATTGTTCATTCACCACAATTTCCCCTTGCTATATGGAATTCACCGGTGTAACAAAAATTAGTGAAAAGACACCAATATTTACATAGGGCTCTACACATACTAAGAATTCGCCAATCAACACAATACAAGTATTGAATCCTTACAAAAAACAATGTTTTATTGAAATACAATAACAAAAATACAATAACAAAACCACTACAGGAAAGGTTTTCAACTTTGATCTCATTGACAGTGAGGGAAAACGAATAACTATAACTTCTTTTGATCTAGTAGTGAAGGTATTTCATATTCAGATACAAACAAGGAAGTTACACACAATTATGGATTACAAATTGAAACACAGAAAATAGAAATCATCTTTGACTTGAAATCCTCTGTCAAGCTTGGTTCAAACTAGGTTACAATCATTCCACTCTTTCATTTTCACTTCAAAAACAATTTACAAAGACCAAAAATTTGCTAATAAATTCCCTAGTAGATATTATCGTGGCATTTTTATCTATTACTACAAACTCCACGATTATGAAAAGATATGGAAACTTGAACCAAAAGTGAATACCAATCTTGAAGGATAGATTAGATTATTACATTGATGTAACCCTTTGGGGTTCTTACTGTAATGAAGAGGGAAACCTTTTGGTTGATATGTGTGTATCACAAACTTCACAAAAACTAATTCTAATTCTCATATGTGGGTAACAACATACAAGGGCATAACCATATACATTGGCCCCAACAAATAGTTATTCATCAATCCTAATATAGTTGAGGTTCGAGGACTATGAGAATGGTTCGATTCGAACGACATAGAACTAGCACCTCCATCAGTAACTGTTGGGAGTATTAAAATGAAGGATATGAAATGAATCAAATCTTTTGTGGTTATGGGCACGTCAAAGACATTTTCCACTAAAGCAATAATTTTATTATTATTGATAAATGGTTTTAAAGGGGACCATACATTGAGGTACAAAAGAGGCTCAACAGCCAAAAGAGACAATGAAATATCAGTGGTTTTTTAACTAGTGGGGACCAAACCCCAGAAAAGAGCCTAAGAAAGCTTTATAATACAATGAAGAGAAAGGCAGGGAGAAACTACCAACAAGGAACCAAGAAATAGTCAAAAAATAACCCGAGAACATTAATACAATAGTTGTAACACTGCAGTAAAACAATTCTGAGACAAAACGCAACCAATCAAAACATTGACCTCGAGATAACTACTTAAGAAATTTGTTGAAGACCTTTTGGGCATCCTCCATAGCCCTAAAGAGATTGATAGTTGTTTGTTGTGCAGGGTCTTGGTTGCTCGATGCCAAGGCTTTCTTCTTAGCATTTCCATCCTTCCAAACTTCTTCAAAGATGCCACTAATGTCACCAATTTTCTTAACTTGCAGCTTAATGAAGTTTAACAAGGCCTTATGCATGGAGAATTGATCAATCTACTTGTTGATAATTTTTTGCATTTTAGCTTCCATGACCTGCTTCTTCTTGGCAAGATCCTCAACTTTTTCCTCCATCTTAAAGTAGGAAGCAAATTCAGAGTCTTCTTTACAGCCCTCATTGCGTAGAAATTTGACATCCTCACCAAGCCCCTTAAATGCATCAACATGCAACTTGAGTTGAGCCCTATAGTCATTGTTGGCTTGTGGTTCCTAAATAGCTTGGCTAATGTTGAGAAGGCTTTCAGAAATAGCAATACATTTCCCCTTTTCATTATTGTGAAGTACCCAGTTAGCTGATGGCAGTGTTGGAGAGAGAGTACGGAAGCTCGGGTTCTTGGTCCTGACCCTATGTTGTTGATGTGGAGGAGGGGCTAAAGGATGAGAGGGGGGAATAGAGACCACATCATGGAAATACTAGTTCAGAATAAAAATGACCCCTTGGTGAAGAGGGAGGCCTATAAGATGATCCTATACAACTACAATAGATTTTTCTATGGAATGAAGGATGTAATAGGAGAGGATAACCTTGGGGGTACTGTGGAAGTGGTTCAAAAGGACTAGATGGTAGAGAGGAAAATTGGAGAAGTGTCCCTCTAATGTAATGTACCTAACTACCATCTTAGCAACTTCATTGAAGGAAGAGGGAATGGAAGAGCAAACCAGACCCGTTTTCCCCAATCTTGAGTTTATCTTCCCCTTTAACAAAATTCTTCTCTTCTACTTCCTTATCAAATTTATTTTTATAGAATGTAATCCCATTCATGCCCAAACTAGTGATAAAGGAAATCAGGTGTTCGGTGATAGTGAAATCTTTACCTTTATAGAAGATAACCAAGTCTTTCCATTGTTGTGCAAAAGTGACAGATATGTGTTTGTTGTGACCTTTTATCCTCTCCACGAAGGTTATAAACCCATAAACATCGAGATCCTTCCACAGAGCTTCATTTTGATGCCATGAAGAATCACATACAAGTTCTACCCGGCAGGGAGGGCCGCCCATGATGGAAAGATCTCCGAAAAACAACACACACACACACAATCTTCGTACCGCCAAATTTGAGCTTCCCAATAACTCGACTATTAAAGATAAAAAGAAAGAGATAATGGGGGCTCCACCTAGCATTGTCGAAAATACATTATGGAAGTCACAAATTTCAAATATGACTGTGCATTACACTTCATATAAAGGATACCACATGAACAACTTGGGTGACTACTTTTGTAGATGTTGTTTCATCTATTATGGCCATCACTGCACAAGAATTACATCTTCTAGTGGCAAAGGTCGATAAGTTATGCCCCATTTTTAGGTCAGTTATCTTCTATAAGCACCACTTCACAATCTCTACAAAATATGAGGTCTACAACAAAAAACAACGAATTTGATGTTCCATTCTCAACATACACACTGATGAGTCCACGACGTAGAATACACCTTCACCAAACACATTCACTACATAAACCTATCTATATGATAAACCATGTTGTCTTCTCTAGTTTTGCATATACTCCGGCCACCTAATTTTTAGTTCTCTATTTCTCCTCACTTGATACTACACACATATAGAAAATGTGTGCTATTTGATAATTATTATTATTATTTAAGATTGAAATGGTTTCATTTCTATCTTTCACAACAAGATCAATATTCTTATTACCCCCTCTTAAATAAAATCTAACTTCCTAAACACGTATTTAAATAATACAGGGGCCTCCCTAATTATATGGTCGGAAAATCAAGTGAAGCCATAATACAATTTTAAGCACATGTGTGGGAGTGAGTCGTGCCTATATGCTAGAGCAATGATCCCTTCTTGGAAATTGCATAGAAGATCATATATAGAAGGTTGGATATCTATGAATTTATGTTACATTTAATAAATGTGGCTATTCTTTAAGTGACAATAATAAGTGTGTTATTTCCTATAATCTATGTAGTTTATTCAAACACTGTGGATGATATTTACCACTAAGTCAAATTTTACATTCGAATTTTGATTACATGTTTATTTAGTGTAGAATTTATTAAGTTATATGTTTTGTGTTCTTATTTGCTGAAATTATTCAATCATAATGGGGCGTATTTATATTGATGTTATTTTCATAGCAATTAAAATTTACTTTTTCTTGTTCCAAATTTTTCTTTAGTGTTATTTCTAGCACTAGTTTTTTCTTGTTCTTATCGATCCATACAAATTACACACCAAGGAAGAGAATGATAGGATCTTATGTCCTACTCATTTTAGGATCACACATGGTGTGTTTCAGTGCATGAGTTGTAGGGTATTGGTCGTTTAAACCAATAATAAGGATATATTGTTGTATTATTAGTCCTTCTAGCGCCACTCCTGTAATTTCTTCACACTATTGTTCTTTGAAGGCTTCCTAAACTAATTTAATTTAAGAATGTTTCTCAAATAATCCATAATGAGAGAAAGGCCAAAGAGAAAAGGAAATATGCCGAGATAAACATATTTTAAATCCTTAGTGCATGATTTTGGAAACAGTGTGCTTTCCTTGCTAAACCAACAACATTAAATTTAGCTAGCACTTAAATTTTAATGTCGTTGATGCATGGATTTAGAGGGAATTAGAATTAAATGAACTGCAACTCAAATTCACCATATCAATTGTTGAATGCACATCTAAATGATAAACTAAATCTGTAGAATGTTGTAGTAATTAAATTTAAATTTGCAAATTCACAATTCAAACAAATTACTGAAGGAATGCTAATTAGTGATATATCAAACACTAAGAATCATAAACACATAACGTCTATAACAAAATGGGAAAAATGAAACTATGATAAATTCAACTAGCATGAGTTAATATTCAAATTGGCTTGTGTTCATTTATTTAAAATAACACCCCCTCTTTTTGAGTATAGGAGTATACATATTTATGCAATTTGAGGGCCTCATTTTGCCACCTTGCTCGAGTATTAATTGCACATAATTAAGGAATATTACAAGGACAACTGACCATAAAAAATATCCTAATTTATTTTTGTTAGGATGATTACAATGAGAGAAAGGCCATCATGCCATTAGAAGGAAAACATATTCCTAAGTATTACGTTCTTGTTTTACCATGAGCTCCTTTTGAATTGGGCTAGCCTATATGGGTCCCTTTAGAGTCATATCAGTAAGTGTCGAAGCCTTTCCTACTGCTATCAAATATTCTTTATAGATTGTATAGTCTCCATCGAGCTTTATGAAGTCAATTATAGGCTTCCTAAAGTGTTTAGGGGCATTATCTAGCAAGTTCTTCTAAGAAGCCAAGACCTTCCCTGTAATCTCCTTTAAGGTCTCAATTTTTTGGACCTTCTCCCGAGTCTGTGAGATAATTTTAATGACTTTAGCCACTTCTATTTCATTGTCTTATGTGATATTACTTTAAAAACGCGTCATGAATTGGATGATTAGATCATAAATTCTAGCATGGATATCACCTCCTGATCTTCCTTGAAGACTCCTATGAGATTTTCCTATGAAAATAATTGACTTCCCCTTGAGATGATATCATCAAGCTGGGGGTGTAGTATACTCATGTGTTTGTCCCATTCCTTTGTGTAATTGGCATATGTTTGGAATATGCCAATATCTTTAAGTGTAACTATGGCACGATTCCTACAAATTTCTTCATCGATAGCCTGAGTCATGATCCTTATCATTTTATGCATGACACCCATTCTATCAATGACTGCATTGGTTTTCCTAGAGAAATATTTTCCCTTCTTCCTGGCTTCAATGCTTTCCTTAACGACACCATACATGCTAAGAAAGAATTCCTCTACATCTGAAGCAATGTTTTATGGGATCGTGGCTTTGGATTGAGTTTTTAGCTTCTTATTTCTTGCATGCATGCCTCTTACCATCTCCACTACTAGTTTTGTTGAGGCCTTGATGTAGGACATGAGATCTTGTTGATATTTTTCCACTTGAGAGCCCTTTGATTTATTTTTCTTAGTGAGGGAGAAGAGGTCTTCAAATGTTTCGTGCCGAATAATGGCATGTTGTGTTGACATTATCTTCCTTATCACCCTTCTCAAATTCCCTATTCTTGGATTAAAATCAATGTTGATAAGGGGTTCTTGCTGAGCTACCTAATCTTGTTGCTCCATATTGGTGATCATGTCTTGCTCAACCTAATCTTATCGAGGCTCTTATGTAGGAAAATTTGTAGGGGTTTCTTGTGTAGTTTCAATTTGGGCTTGCTCCGCTTGGGTTGCAATGTTTTCCCTTGTAATTTCTTGGGTGGCTTTATCAGCCAAGGAAGATAGGTCATATGCTACCAAAACAGGTCCTTCAGATGGCTCAAGAATGATTTATTGGACCTCCAGGACGTTCCTTGTCTCTGTTGGTCTCAAAGGAGTAGGAGAAATTGTGCCTTGGGACTGCCTTGGTAGATCCATATAACTAGGAGCCCCTCTCTTTGTGAATCATATTCTAATTATTCTTCTTGAGGGAGGAATTCCCCTTCTTATCTTAATATTATGTTGAATAAGGTTAGAACTCATTGTCTAATTTAGCATAATCAAACACAATATCCCATAAAATTCTTGTGTCTAAGTAAGAATATAAGAATGTGTCCACATTTGAAGACACTGGTTCTCCTGCCATTGTTGAGGATAATCAGCTTGTAAACATATTGTATACTTCTCTAAATAAAACTTAAGCGATAATGAGCAGGAGAGAGATTAAGCTTTTACAAACAATTTTGTAACTCTGAAACTCAGATGAATTTCCTCGGTTAAAACACTATTCTTATAAATTGGGTACTATTTCATCTAAAATGGTGTACTCTATATTAATGACACATAAGGTGTGACTTAATGTTTTTCACCTCAAATAATGTTACTCTTTTTAATTAATTAGCCTTTTGAATGCGGGCCTTACACATGTGTAGGTTAGGTTAAATCATAGTCATCAGTTTTAACTAGCCTTTTTCCTTTTAGAATATGGAATTCATGTGTAATACTGGGATTAGCTCACCCTTCTCAATTGTTGATGTATCCTTGAATTTCTTTGACCTTTGAATTTATTTTACTTTTCTTGCACTTGGAAGCGCAAGTTGATTTTCCCACGAAGTGTGAGGTGTGAGTTTGGAGGGATAAGTACTTGTATATTAGTGAGCAGTCTTTTTAAAACTCGCACTTAGGAAGTGCGAGTTTTAAATACTTGCATATGTGACCTCTTGTTTTTTAAATTCTTTCACTTGGGAAGTGTGAGCCTTCACTCTTTAAAAATTTTACCTTGGAAGTTCTCGCACTTTGGAAGTGTGAGCTTTTGTTTTTTGACATGCGAGAAAAAGTCAAACATTAGCTAACCAAAATTCAAACTTTGAAGTGTCAGAGACTTTTGAAGTGTGAGTGCGAGAAGATCGTAGAGTGCAAGGAAAATAAATAATCAAGAGCAAGTTTCCGCACATAGGAAGTGCGAGTGCTAAAATTTTAGAAGTGCGAGTGATTAAATTTAGAACTAAGTAAAGACTAGTCTAATTAAGGGCAAACACTAGCAACTATAAAATAATATTACCCCATTAAAGAATAATATTAAACCAAATGGTAGATACTCTAAATGCTACCAACTTGTTTAAACCAAAGACGGTCCCCACCTATAAAATGCAATCATTTTCAAAAGGCGGGGGTGTTTACAATAACACTACAAACTGACAACATATATTGTCAGTTGACATTTTTTACTGCCCAACATCATATGTTGTCATCTGACAGTTGTTACTAACAGACAAAATTATCAAATAATTTGCCAGTCATTCGAAACCCAATTCCTTCTTATTTGTCTTGATTTTGAAAGTCATTTTCACACATTCATCGAGTAATATCTACAGGTTTTTTAGAGGGATATTAAAATTTTCCATATCTTAAACATGTCATCGAGAAAGGACAACTCCCACCATTAAAAATGATTATTCAAGGTACAACCGGTACAAAAAATTCTTGGTTGCATAAAAGTGTGCATATTAGCCCGTATTCAGGAGAGCATAAGCTCAAAAATAATCAATTCAACATTATATTCAATAATATGTGTTATATATATATAAGAGGATCTTTAACTCTTATAACAACTCTACAAACCTCTCACTCTAAACTTAGGTGGGTTGTTTAACCACCTTAATCCTCTATCTCTTATTGTTACTCGTAAATCTCTACATGAGTTGTTTTTCACAACTCACATACATTATTCCTCACATGTATTAACTAATATAATATTACTAACTAAATTATACCCATATGAGTACTAACTCGCTTATTTTCCTAACATTCCCCCCCTTGGTAATAACATAGGAGAAAATATGATGTGCAATGGATATGTAGTGTAATGATGTTTCACCTTATTTTTTTGTTATGTCTCGTGATACAAATTTTGACATTGTGTTTAACTTCCCCCCTCATAATGTAAAATAAATGTGATGTCAATTTCCACTAAAAATACACTTGATTACAAACTATAGTGGCCCCATTTAATAACTCGCCTTTTTTGGAAATTTTATCCTCTTTATTAAAAAAAATCTTCCTATATTAGAAAATAAATTCCCCTAGCTTTCCTCTCTAAGTGTCAGTTACGGCCGAACAAAGTGCTTTCGCCTATTGGTATTCTTCCCAATCTCAGCGCATTTCAACGCTCCACCAAAAATTCCCTCTACCCCTACCACACTCTAGCTTGGTAGTTTCCAACACCTGTCCAAGGTTAAGCCCTAAGAACCCACTTTTGATAATGACCACGCTTTTTAAAAAATATTATCAATTTAGAATTTCTTAAAGGTAATATTTGGAGGATACAAGGTTAAGAGTGAACTCTCCACCAATTTAACTTGAATGCTTTGATTTTTTTTGAAATGTTACCAGCGTAATTAATAATTTTAGTGAAATAAATTACTTTTATCCCTTACCTTGGAATGTGATGTGATAAGAAACTCAAGTTGTTGACCCGAGTTAAGGTCACAACCAAGGTCGAGTAGAAATTGAAACATAAATACCACATTAGGGTTTGTTTTTTACCACACGAGTTTAAGGAGAGGTAAAATTACTTTGTTGATTCAGAGGAGTATGAATTTTATATCAGATAGTTTTTATGAGTGTAAATATCCCACTACATTGAAGGTGAAATGGATCAGGAGTGAGACACTGAATGAGAGATTGAGAGGGAGATAGGGATTTCCACACATTTGTTGCGAGTTGGATTTAAAAAGTAGAGTAATGTCAAAAACACCAATTCAAAACTTTGGAGAGGTCAAACCTCTAGTTTAAAAATGATTTGTCCTTGATGGTGTGTGATCAGGGTAAGGTTTAGGGTCATGAGTCATGGAAGACGATTGAAATATGGAGATATTTTGATTGATATCTCAGTTATAGCTTGTGTGGGTTAGGAGAGATTGATTCCACAAGATCTTAGGAGTCAAGCTCGGGTGTAGTTGGCGTGTCATCATAATCAAGACCAAGGATGATAGTATATTGTCATGGTTTAAATCAATCCAACTTGCTATAGTCACTAATATAAGTCATACAAAATTTGATGTTCTCATAGTAGAGCTCAAAATTTGTTGTTGCATGAGGGAAATCAAGGTAATTTTGGCACCAAGCTAAGTTGGATTGGTATCGAATGAAATCAAATCCAATATAGGGGTCTATTGTGAGACATAGATCGATTTGTTAAGGGATTTGAATGACCCATAGTGCCAAGATCCTTCAATTATTGAGTCAAGTATCCAAGGTAGTTTCAGATAATTATAGGTGAGGGGATATCTCGAGGCGAAAATATTGCCAAGGGGTGTGTTGTAATTAGAATTAGTAATGAGAGGAGATGGTGGATCTCCTTGTGGATCGATGCCTTTAGATATTTTACCCAACAACAATGCAAACTGAAACCAATATGAATTTAAAATACAAAACTCAACTCACGTGTTTAGGGAGATTATGCATCGATTCCAAGATATAGGTCCCTTTCCAAACAATAAAAAGATATCGATATTTTAACTTGGTAAATATGCAAACTTAGACATGAGCAATTCTAAAGGAAAATATGGAAATTATCAACCACAAACAAGTCAATCGGATGTTAGGTGCCTTAACCCTAAAGAAAGGATCTTTGTGAGCCAAGTCACTGGGATATCACTATACCTGAGTAAGGTAAAGTTGGGCTTGATTTTGCATAGCTCATTGGATCTACACCCAAATACGTTGACCCAAAACCCTCACTAAGGAAAATCCTTTCTGCTCTAATAAAAGGATAAAACTGAACATATTATATATTTTTTATTTTTGAAAATTATTTTTATGCAAACAATAGACAGAATGGGATGAAATATTGTGGATAGATCAAACATGATGGAAGGTGATGAAAATGAATGATGCCTGCTAAATGGGTTCACACGAGGTCCTCTTTGCTACACCTTCGATAAATTACAATTAGGGTGAATGAACCACTTTGCATATCCATTATTCACACATTTTGAAAAAAAATACAAATAGATGGAACATAAAAAAAGATAATGAATTTGTACGAGGTCTGCTCTACTTACCCATTTCCATTTCCTATCGTGACAAAACAAATCATGGGTGGAGTGAAGGCCAGATAAGTTTCATAAGAAACCCACTCTGATAGTAAATGTGGGTTTTACCCCATATTCAGGAGAGCATAATCTTAAAAATAGTTAAATCAATAATAGCAAAGGATATTTAACTCCTATAAAAACTCTATCAACCTCTCACCCTAAATCTAGGTAGGTTGTTTAACTACCTTAATTCTCTCCATCCTTTTTTTACCCCTAAATCTCTACATAAGTTATTTCTCAAAACTCACATACATTATTCCATACATACATTAACAAATATAATATTACTAACTAAATTATACCCATGTGAGTATTAACTCAATTATTTTCCTAACAAATAGATACATTACAATCATTCAAGAATAGAAGCAGGTCATCCCTTCTACTACTGACTCTAACAAGTATAGATGCATTCAAGATAAATGCATTTACTATACATTTTAGTCTTCGAATACCCATTCATGAAATCATGGATCTCGAAGGACGGGAAAGAGAAATTTTCCAAGAGCATACGAAGGCCATAAATATGTTCTCATAGATGAAATGAGCTTCATAGGGCTGAAAATACTAAGTAATATAAATTGCAAGTTGTGTTAGTAATTATCTCAACATAGAAATAAATATTTCAGTGATTGCTCAATCATACTAGTTGGTGACCTAGGTCAACTTCCCAGGTTAATCACTTACAACTATATGCAGGAAAGTCATTTGGTCACACACTTTGGCAAAAGATTGACACGGTCATTACCTTGGATACAAATTTCCATCAACAAGGATACAACCGACAACAAATGGAATTTAAACATTTATTTATGAACATTATAAATGCACACCCAACAATAGAGGACTAGAATATCCTCATGTCATGTACATACTCTTTCAAGTATTCAATAGAATATATATCCTTTATATGAGAAAAACATATGTATGCAACAAAGGAATTATCAAACTCACACAATAAGTGAATGCAAAAAATCATTAAACCTTCCCGTTGCAACAAAAAATTTAGAAATAGAGTGCTATCAAAACTCAACAACACTCAGTTGGAGCCTACAATACTCTTGTGCAAAATACATGAGGTCATGTTGACATCAAATTTATGGGCCGGATCTAGATTGGCTAATGGGGCTCTTAGGAAAGGTTTGGAGCTCATCTACAACTAAGAATCACATCCCACTGTATTTCCATCCTTGGTTGTTGTCGAATTCAAAAAATATTGTGGCCCCTATGGGACATCCTCCACCAAACATGTTTTCTCTACCTCCCATCACCCATAGAAATCATCGACATATCCCACTAAAAATGTCATGGGGGCCTGACCATCCATAAGGCACAAGGAATAAACATTAATAAGGAAATAATAGAAATTGATTGCATTGATCACCATGGGATGAAATTTACTGCAATCTCGTGAAGGATCACTAGTAGACTTGTACATCTCACTTTCTTTAACATTTGAGTGTTACGTAAGAATAATGTACACAAAACATGTTAAATCACGAAAAGAATAGGAGGTACAATTAAGGGTCTACAGAATTTCCTCCTTGAGTACAACCTATTTAGGGTATGCACATCAAAGCCATATCGGTATCATTATACTTTTTCAAATACATGACCCCAAAATTAGTATACCAGACTATGTTTACATAATAAATGGCCTCAAAATCAGTATATCAGACTGCATTGTTGTAATACACTACCTTAATATTGATTCATTAGAGTGCCTTGATGTACTACATCACCTTAGAATTACTACACAGATGGTAGTTGTAATATACTATTTTTCATTTCATATCATAAATTTAACATCAACACCTAGGTCTAATTTCCAAATAATTTTTCATGGTACTTCTGAAGTAGAATATCATATCATAAATTTAACATCAACACCTAGGTCTCGATATTGGTACATTAGAGTACATTGATGTAATACACGTCCTCAAAATTGATACTTAGATCTTAACAAGTGGCCATAACTATAATGAACTCATAAGATACATATTTAGTAAATAATATACATGTTTTTAAAAAAGGCTTCAATTTACAATTTAATCCCATACCTATTCAAAAACTCTTTCCCCACAAACAATTTTTGCATTAAGAAGAATCATAATCATTAACTATTATGGTCCTCACTAGAACACAACCCTACAACAAATTAGTATACCATTCATCTCACCACACACAAAAATTCTAATAACCTTACATTGTTATCCTCTTTAGCGTAGTTTGCAACTCATGTGTCATTGATAATTATATTATTAGGTATAAGAGGTAATTATGAACTCTTATACCGGTCTCCCAGAGTTAATGTCAAAGTTTCTACCATTAAATTGGTTTCTTGAACTAATGTCCCTCCCCAAAAAATGTGATTTATTCCTCTATTTAACCCTTAATTAAATTTTAGATCGATTTAATTAAGCTTTAGATTAGATCTTAGTTGGTTATGAATCTTACAAACATGTTACAACATAAATAATAACTCATATGTGCAACTCATATCAAATAGAAAGAATATAACATATACCAATCAACCTAACATACAACTGAAAACATGAAACAAATGTACATAAGAACTTAGTTAATTATATATGACTTCTGGAGAGATATGCAATTGTGCAACATTGAAAACCGGTAGGTCTGAACCTAAATGATCCTCGTAACTCAGACTATGATTGTCAATCAACTTGGGACAGGGTCGTACCAAACGGCCAAGATGGTGTGGTATGGTCCTAACCTTGTTGTATAGTCTTAGACCTATTATGAAACAACTTTTGTAACTTTCTGGGTTAGTAATCTTCCTAAATTTGTCTTTCATTGTCAAACCCTAGTTGTTGCACGTGCAACAAGTCTCTATATGTGAATTGATCATCATCTCAAACCTTAACCATGGATAAAGAGTCTCATAAACAAAAACTAGAAGGGTTGTGGACACCCCTATCCACCGTTGATGTTGACACTACTTCAAAGAGGCCTCACACCGTATGTCACTCTCCACCTAACACGTGATATCTAGATAGATCAATTAGATTTGGCATTTGCTTGGACCATGTTTGATTTGACTTATCTCTTGTTAAAATACTTGGAGAGAGGATGTTTGACTACTTGTAGATGAGAGATATGGCTACCTTTACCTAGTTTGTAGTTTCACATCTAATATGGGTACTTCCCTAATGACTTCAAATGTGTTATTGTGAGATTTAGGGAGCTCCGGATGTCTTTTACAAGTATATGAAGTGAGTACTCCATTGCATTACCTTGGGAATTCTAGGTTAGCAAATGAGGTAGTGTTTAATTACTTATATAGGGTTCCGTAGATGATTTATCTAAGAAATTTCAACCCATATGAAGTATAAGACCCAATGAAAGATGACAATTTGAAAGCAGAGTTGAGGACATGTTAGACCAAGACTGTACAGATGGTTCAAGACCAGATAAAAATTCCAGACCAAACTATACGGTCTTGACTAGGAGTAGGAAATGTGTCAAATGAAGTTTAGAGTTGATAGAATTATGTTTTTGTATTGATTTTTTACATTGTATTCTTAGGATATGTTGATATGTCAGTGTGCAAGGATAAATAAGATAAATAATGGACCTCAAAAATTACTAAGCGGGAATGGAGAATTTGTAATTCATTATAGCAAGAGTGTACGGTAAAAGCAAGGGTTTTCAAGTAAAAATTACCAAATTTGAGTGTCTACAATAATTTTGCAACTCAAAAAAAGAAATGAAGTGACTAAAGGAGAGATAAGGGAAAACCCAAGTTCTTTGTCATAAGGTTGTTGATACAAAGAGCGAGTTCATTACTGCCAAAGTGAATTTGTTGATAATGAGCTCGTGTGATGTACTTCAAGGATACTAAAACAAAAAGTGATCCCACCAGGTAATGTGGCAAGTCTGCAAAAGTGAGTTCCCTACAAAATGTAATGAGTTTGGTGAAAACAATGGGTGAGTTTGTTGAACAAAATAACAAATCGCTATTTAAAGTATTTCCTTGTTTTTGCCTAACAAAGAGTTGATTTTTCCATAGAAGTTTGTGGTTCTACCCTGTTATAGATTGGTGCACCGCCACTAAACATAAACAAAAGTACCTGTAAGATAAACACATGTAATAGCCACCCAAGATAACTAAGATGTGTATATAATCAACTTCCGAATATAGGCCTAATAATTGTAAAACAACATTACAACAAGACAAATAATGTTGTAAATAGCTAAACAAATGCCAAAAAGGACATTAAAAATAAGATAAACTAAGGAATAAAAATACCCCTTTTGACATGCCGATTTCACCACAAGTTGCAGTGAGGTTATTGTTGCCTACGAGTCTTCTTGGAGATGCCACAAATCCAATGGATCAACAAATCTGTTGTACGAGCCGACAAGGTTAGTGGAAGAAACGAGTTTGTTTTATGATTACATGAGTTCATTGAAATTTATAAGGTCGTTGCATGACACTGCAGGGCTGCTGAAATAGGTCTACACATAATTTGAAAAACATAGAGTGATTTTGCTATGGGTCAAATTGAATGCACTATTTACCAATGCAAATATATTGAAACACAAGTGGGACGAAAACCAAGCTTAAAGACCAAAAATGTTTTGATTGTTCTTCACATGTCTAAATTTTGGCAGCACTTGACCTCCTTAATATATGTAAACAACACTCAACATTATTAAATACAAGAAAAGATCAACAAATACATGAATTTTAAAATAAATTCAAAGAACTTGGTGAAAAAATGCATGTTAGACAAAGAGGTGTCGCGCGGGGACATGCCCATATGTATGCATGTAAAATGAAGTAGAAATGAAACTAAAGTGAACAAAAAGTAAATGTTAATCTACAACTAACACAAATACATCAAGATAGAGCTAAAAGGAAAGAAAATATGAAAGTTACATAGTCAAAACATGAAAATGAAAACCTCCCTTGATTGGTGGATTTATTCTTGATATGTGGATGTCTTGTTGAATCAATCTTGTGCAAGACGAGGGTGAAATTTGGTTCCTTAGGGGTGTTGTGATGGAGAAAGATGCCCATCCAAATTGGCTTGAGCCATATTCAGTCTCCTCTTTGTTCTCTAACAAAGGGTTTGATAAGATGTCTCAAAGACAATGCGTCTTTATGTCTTATAGGGACATGGAGTGTTTTGGGATGGGGTAGAGGGTTGATTTTATAGCCTCCCTTCTTGTAAAAAAGTGTTATTCTCAATGAATGTGGGATAATGAGAATGTAGGCTTAATCTTGGTTAACTAGGATTCAACTTAATCAAGTAGGAATTAGATCAGCTTATTGGAAGTTATTCGAGAGGTTTTTAGAGTAAATTGATGAGGTTATAAAGGTGATTTGGAGCATATTTTAGTTAATAAAATATCATTAATTAATAGAATAAGTGGGATTTGTAGTTAATTAATCAGGAAGTTGTCAATGATTAGCAAACCGATAGGGGATGTTGAATTAACAAAAGATCATTCAATTAGAATTCAAAGAGTAGATTTTAATTAACAAAAGATGGGATTGGAATTAATGGAAGGTTGTTAATTAATACATGAACACTTGAGTATTAATGTGATTTAAGCGTCTTAAGACTAAGTCTAATGTGGCAGATTTTAGGTGTCTACACATGTACATTCACATAACGCACTAAAAGAACTACATCGAGTCTGAAATGTAGTGCAACATTCAGTGACTCACACAACAAGGTGACCGTCAAGGTCAATCTGACTCAACCATTTACATCTTTTATTTTTAGATCTAATGAGTGCTTGAGGATCTTGCTGGAATCTAGGTTTGTTTTGCGAATATAGATTCAAAAGCTAGGGTTATAAACAAATCTTAGCATACAAAAAGTGTGATATAAGCTATAATAAAGGAACCCAGAAAAATCAAAACCTTAGAATTCAGTCCTAACCATTACTACAATCTCGACCTTACATGATTTTTATGAAGAACAACCGATCTGGGTTCACTCATAATTCTTTATACATCCCGAACCTTGTATATAATATCTAATCAAGGCCCTGATACGAGAATATTAAGCCACACCTTTTAACCCTATTTGTGCTTTCAAATGATTTTATCAGTTTGACATGCTTGTAAATAACCTAGTTTCCATTGCATATCTATAAACAAAATTATTATTTTATGCCCTGCAACATATAATATTCAATCCTAATTAAATCAAATGAATCAATCATATGAAATTAATGCAGGGTTGATACACATTTTGTTTCTATTAAAAGAAATTCTAATGCAGGTATGAGGAGATTCAAGAGAAAATAAAGGGAAGTGTGCCTGCTATATTTGTATTAGGTGTTTTATTCTTTCTTCATGCACTATATTAGTCTGTAATTGTTTGAGTGGAGATAGAATGCCATTACATCATGGAGTGTGCAACCTATAATGACATTCGTATCAAGTTTGAAGACACCTTGAGAGTTAACAAATTAACCAACTTGTTTGAGGAGGCAAGACTTGAAAAGACGACTAATGTTTTTGATCAAGATCCACAATAGAAGACTAATGTTTTTGATCAAGATCCACAATAGATCAAAAAAAAGGGTTGGAAAGTATACAAGATTATCAGGGTAACCTTTGTCTCTAGTTGTTGTGCTAAAGCGGGACCCCTTTGTTTCAGCTCTTGGTCCAATAAACTGTTTGGTCTTGTAGATGTTAACATTTTTCATTCAATCATTTATTTTTATATTGGATCTATTATAAGAGATTCAAACAAGGGCATTTACTTAATAGAAAACAAAGGGAAGGACACCTACCATTTTACTTGTCCATTACTGAAAATATTAAATCAAATTATAATAAAAAATATTGTCAGGCATGTCAATTAAAGTCACTAAACAGGGCTTTTTAGATACCTAAACACACTATTTTGAAAAATCCAATCACAAAAATTCTTATTTTCAAATATCAATATTCTTCACTTCTTGTCTCATAGCTCACACATGAATAAAATCGCGAGTTGGGCACATCATTAGTTCCGATTTCTTGACAACATAAAGATAACTATTTCATGGATATTTTTGCGCAATGTTATGTTCGAATGCAATATATCAACTCTATTTTAAAATTTTGACAGATGGCCGGATGCTATTAGCTGCTACCAAATATTTCTGACAGTTCTAATAGTTTTTAATTTCTGATAGGTACAAATTAATACATAATACAATGTGCTCTAAACCACCTTTGATAGAGGCCTCCCAAAGAGTTGATTTTTCTAGAGAAGTTTGTTGTTCCACCCTATTATAGACTGCTACAACGTCACTAAACATGATAAAAGATACTTGTAAGATACAAACATGTAATAACCACCCATGACAACTAAGAAATGTATATAATCAAATAATGTGGGCCTAATAATTGTAAAACAACATCACAACAAGCCAAATAATGCTAGAAATAGCTCAACAAATGCCAAAATGAACATTAAAAACAATATAAATGAGGAATAAAACTACCCCCTTTTGAAATGGTGAGTTCACTACAAGTTACAACGAGGTTATTGTTTCCTACGAGTCTTGCTTAGAGATGCCACAAATCCAATGGATCAACAAATTTGTTATACGAGCCAATGAGGTCACTGGAAGAAGTGAGTTTGTTTTATGATTACACAAGTTCATTGAAAGTTGTAAGGTCGTTGCACGACATTGCGTGGTTACTGAAATAGATCTACATATAGTTTGAAAAACATAAAGTGATTTTGCTATGGGTTGAAGTGAGTGCACTATTATTAGTGCAAATATATTGAAACACAAGTGGACAGACATCGAGCTTAAAAACCAAAAATGTCAGATTTTTCTTCACATGTCTAAATTTTGGTAACACCTGACCTCCTTAATACATTTAAACAACACTCAACATTACCAAACACAAGAAAAGATCAAAAATACATGAATTTTTAAAAACTTGTATATATTAAATTTTACAAATTAGTTTTTGAGGGGAGAATACAATATATTTATATATATAAGTAAAATCACAATTAAATATTGCATTTTAATTACTGTATCTAGTATTATATCTTCACGATAATGAAATTTATCAATTGATACTAGTGAGAGGAGGTGGGATGATGATCTAGAGAGATAAACATGCCATGGATCTTATTAACGAGCCTAAACATGCTATGGAAAACAAAGGGTCTACATGATTTCTAATTATGGTAGTCTTGATATGTGGATCCTTAATCAAGTAGATGCCCTTGAGATATTTGGCTAGAGAAAGTGCTTCATGAGGATATGAAATCTAGTAATATTCTTCTAGAAACTTCATTTGAAATGCATGTGAGACTCATGCAAGAACAAATCTTGCGGGGGATCTTTGGTTATATTCCTCCAAATAATGGATGGAGTTGGAAAGAAAAAATCAATAGAAATCTATAAAACTATGGTGTCATTGTGTTATAGATGTTGATATGTAAGGAACGTACTCCATTACTGACTACAAAGAGGTTGTAGGGTGTCAATCTTGTGGGAAGGACATCACATATGACTCATATCATTCTTGAAGAAAAAGATACTTGATCCCTTCATTTCTAATGGACCTTCAGAGTCTCAAATGCTCTAAGTATTGCCACATCTGAAGATTCAAGGAAGCACCCCTTGATGTTAGAAGTTGTCAATCTCTTGAAAGATCTTGAGCAAAGAAGTAGCATTGCTACAATTATTACTTCTTTATTACTCTTGTTCCTATTTTCTTAGTGTCTGAGAATATATCCCAATGCATGTGGTGTCATTTAGTATGTTTTTACAAGTATTTAGAAGATGCATTTCTTTCATTCATTTTATTACTCTAGATTTAGCTTCAAGATGCATTTCTTTCATTCGTTTTATTGCTCTAAATTTAGCCACAAGATGCATTTCTTTCATTTATTTTATTGGTCTAACGTAAGTGTTTGTTGTATATTTATAATTTTTATGTTATTGATATTTTTAATACACATAAAAATTACATTGCACACCAACAATTATATTGATATATATTTCCAAATTAATTTACATTTAAATTCATTCAAATGTACCAAGTAACTCATGAGCAATTGACAATTCATATTTATATTTTACCATTGTAAAAATTGTCAATCACTAAAATATTTCTCTAATTACCCTATCTCATGAATTTATTCATTTATGCTAACATTACACTATCAATCCTTAATCTAATTGCTTATGATTTGTGCCACCTATCTAGGATAAAGTTAAACCAACATTTAATCATTTTATGATCAAGTTTACTTTTTCGTAAATGATTTAAAAGATGATAATTTAATTATTATTTTAAGTGATTTATATAAAAAAATTTAGGTATAGTTGTTGTCAAGAGTTTTTGTAAGGGAAAAATTCACACCTGAAAGTGTCACAACCGTACCCTACCCAAAAAAAATTTCTCAGCGGTCATTCCAAGCCCTCCTTCATATCTCCCTAATCCATGTGTCAGTCCTATCCCGCCTCTCTGAAAAATCCAATATGTTATGTAGGCATGTCCATAGGTGATTTACGAAAATAAAATGCACCCAAGTACTTCCAAGACATGATTCATCAAAGCGGGCTCTTTGACAAGCTTTAGGAAAGGCTTTTCTCTAGTCTTCTTGAGGCTAGTACACACCCCCCGAAGCAGAACAAAGAACTCAAACTCATTATGGAGGTGTATCAAAGATATACGAATGTTTTTGAAATTGGTTTTGAAAATAATTTGGTAAGTTTCAGAAGTTTTGGAGTAGTTTCAGCAAAAGTGGGTCTTGGAGGCTTGATCAATGCACATTGCAAAAACAACTCTTGACCTTCGAGAATCGATTTCGGGAGCTCCGTAAGGAGTTAGGAGTTAAAAAAACATTGTTAGAAAGGTAATTCAGATCCCTAAAGGATGGTGGTCTCAAATATTTCATAGCACTCAGGCGATTCTGTCCACAAGCTATTTTCAACATGCGTAACCTTTGATCCTACAGAAAAATCCTATTTTCAAGGTGTTGCAGGCAGAATAAGGGCATGAGACCATCACCATTGTGTTCAAAATTCCATTTTCATGAAAATTCATAAATAAGTGTTAAACAAATCCTCCAGGAACTTAAGTTATGGCTTCGACAAGTTGTTCCCCAAGGTATGGCTTAAGGAGTTAGTCATTTTTCTGCCTTAGAAATTAAGCCAATAAAAAGGTGGTGCACTTTTGTGCACCAACCATCCCAAATATTTCGGGTGTTTGGTACACAAAAATGCACCCCCCATTGAATTCCATGGACCTCAAGGTGACCATTTCTAAGCTTCTTTTACAAGTTTAAGCCCTTGTGCACCAAATCCATGCCCTCGGCTATGTCCAACCAGAAAGCGCCATGTGGAAAAATAGGGAAGGGGAGCACTTTTGTGAGCCAGCCATCCCAAACATTTGGGATGGTTGGGACAAAAAAATGCACCCCCTCCCTTTTCGACCCTTGGCCAACCATGTGACCTAGATGGGTGTTTAAGGTGTTATTTTTCAGCCCCCCCTCCCATCCTCAATTGCAAATTACGTCGCGACAAGTGGCCAAATAGGAATGGGGAATTTTTTTTTGCACCAACCCTCCCAAATTTTTGGGACAAGAAAGTGTAATCCTTCCTAACTTGAAGAAATATGTAAATTTTTTGTTTTCATTGATGTTTCTCAATGCTTCCAGTGCTACTTGTATGCACCCATGAAAACTTCACTGTCAGATTTATTCTCTTCCCTCCATTTCTTTCACCCTAAAATATTTTCCATTATTCCCCTAACTCATTTTACATCCTTCCCCACAGTTTCAACACAAAAAAATAAATATTTTTGAGCTGAAACCACACCCGGGTGTTGTCAGAAACCTTGATGGTGAAAAATGAAGATCAACTCATAACTTTCAAACCGATGGTTGAATCACACTGAAACTTTGGGAAAATCCTCCTCTCCCAGGTGCCTTGGATTTGCATGAAATAGAAAGCTCAAAGACATCCCTGATTTTTAATGGTGCTCATTTAAAAATTTGTTCCGTAGAGCATTCTTTTATCGTTTCCTGTCAATCAGGCAAGTGGGTGAACTTGAGATTTTGCATAGAGACTAAAAAACAAAAACACATAAAGAATCCAGAGTTTTTTTGTCAAAATGAGACCCAGATGTTTAGCTTCAAAAAATAGTAAGTGTCGCTGGTTGACACTTGCCATTTTTAGTAAGTTTCCTAAAACAACAAAACCTTCAAAAGAAAGAACATTGTAAATCATAAGAACTAAAAAATAGGGCACACAGGTGAAAAACACAAAAAAACAAAAAGTAAAAAGCAAACAAGAAACTTTCTAAAAATAGAAAGTTCTTTTGAATTGACTCGAAAAACACCTATGAATATGCTTGGAATGTAAAGGAAATACCTCAGTGTAACAACAAGGAAAAAAGGTAACCCTGCCCCAAAATGGCAGCTCCTGAGACATAGTTTCCAAAAATAGCACTTTTCGGTCCCAAGTGCACAAAGTTCCTACCACCCCCGTAGTAACTTATTGTTGTTTTTTGCCATCATGAAGTTCAAGTTCCCTGGTCTAGAGCCCCTTTTGGCCCTCACCTCGGATTTCCTGAGTGTGGGTGACAACAATGTTACACACATGGATCTGGAGGAGCCCAAGAACAAAATGTTTGGTGGGCCAAGGGAACCAGATGAAGAGAAGATATTTGTTAGTGGATTGTATGCGGCAGGTGACCATCCCATGTCATTTAAAAACATCGAGTAATTATTGGCGTGTTCCCAACACTATTAACCAGACACCAGGACAATCAGGGCAGATGACAATTCGGTCTTGGTTGTGCTCAATCCAAGGGCCATATCACAAGGTATGCAGATCCCAAATGAGAAGGATATGGTCATAATCACCAAGGAGTTCACTTCTACGGAATGGTTCAAGAGTGATTCCTACCTCTAAGGCCTCATCCTAAGATCTTAGTTGAAGCACAAGAGGAAGCCTTCTTGCACACTAAAGATTCTCATCATGCAGTGAATTTCACAATGCTTTCTTTTGATGATATCATTCTTCTAAGTAGGGTAATGGGCAAGGAGAACACGAAACATTTTCATGACTAGATGGAACTCTTCATCCTCACGATCCTTGAGGGAAAAACAAATGATTGATTGGGGGCAACTCATCAGTGATAGTTTTCACTTTCAATTGCTCCAGGTCCCATGATTTTAAAAGATTCTTCATGACCTCGTATGTTGTCTATGGCTTGGCGAACACAAGATCGTTCAGGGGTTTGTCACCTACTAAGAACATCTCCTAGAAATCTCTTGCATTTGAGAAGGACCCACAGTTGTCACTGAAGGAAAGTAATCAACATTATGCCATGGTGAATGAAACATTCACAATGTTTGTGGTCAAAGTGCTCGAGGGAAATCGACATTTGAGAATGTCTTGTCAAGCCACTGCCTTGGTCAGGAAGTATGGTTCATGCTTCATATAATTTTGAACCTTCTCATACCCCTGGGTATTAGGATTTGATCTTACATCCCACTTTCTGAGTGAAAAAACAATGTTGATGGCGTTGTGCAGGTAATTGGTGCATGTGAACAACAAGTTGAATATTAGGAAAAAGAAACAAGTCTTTTTCCCTATCTCACCGGGGATTTTCACGTGCAAGAGTTCCCATGATGTCGCAAATGTCAAAGTTTCCCTAGCTCCCATCAATATTCACTCATACACTGCTATGATGGACTTTGATATCAGAGAGGATCTAGATTCTTTCCATTTTCCCTATTTGCATCATGTACCCCAAATTGAAGACTTCTGGGAAAATTGGGTTGATGAGTACGAGGTCCATGAGCGTGACCATAATAGGATGACAATGGAACATATGAGGAAATTCATATTTGAATGGTATGAGTATGGTGTACCAGAAGATGGCTTAGAGATGTTTGATCTTGAGTAACCCTATAGTCAAGGATTCCCCTCTCCCCCAGGTGGCTTGGAGTGTGCGTGAGTCTGACAACATCAAAGAATGCACTGCGGTAGTAATCAAGAGATCTTAGGAGTGGTTCATAAAAAGGAGGGATAATCTCATTTCATCAGGAAATTTCCCATCTCTGTAGAGACAAGTGCCCTATCATTCCTTTTCCATGACTAAGGACAAGGCTATCAGCTCAATGCATTTAGGAGAAAACTTGTAGAGGAAAGGAGAGGAACTTGAGGCTCATTTTTGCATGAGATTGCACAAGAAAGCGAGAAAAAAGGAAGTACCCATGGTAGATCTTGAGCAAGGAAAAATTGACTCGACTGAACTCTTTACCCCACAACAATCTCCAGCTCCTCCATCTCTTATTGATGCACTGGCCCTACCTGCGCAAGAGTCACCTTATCAGGTGGAGCAAGAAGCTACAATGATGACTAGTACCAAGCACAAGACTAATGAGATCTTCCCCTGGATGCAGGAGATGATCATGTCTGAAACCCATACAGTGCAACAAGTGTTTTGTTGCCAACTTTTCAGTGATCACTTTAATGGTCAAGTCAAATAAAGGAAGGTTGGCTCAAGCGGCTTCCAGATTCTACAGTGGCACCTCGAGGAACTATTACATTGAAATAGTCAAGCCAAACGTCATTAATCAATTGAGGAGATGACTCCAGATGATTATAAAACAAGAACGATCCCCCTTAGATCATAAACACATGGAGGTGATATGCATTTGTTCCATGAGTCATCCACTCACCTCATTGCAAGAATTAAGTAATACAAGAAAAATCTTGATCAAGTGGATGACCACATTCGAAATATTACATCCTATGTCCAAGTGCTCTTAGATCCAAGTGTCAGCAATGTCCTCCTAGCCGAAGAAGTCACTCTAGTAATCAACTTTGATGTTGAGTCCATCAAGAAGACTCAAGGATTCACCATGTAAGGAAATGCAAAAGAAAAATGGGTGAATATGATTTTGAAAAAGGGAAGATACTGTTTCCAGAGATGATGACCTTGTACAGATACATGGATGACACAGAAATGAAGGTACTCATAACAAAGGATCTAATTGAGGCTGAGAAAGACCATTGGGACTAGGTTTACTCATTGGTCATGAAAATGAGAAAAGTCCAGTCATCCATTTTAGTAACTAAAGGCATGTTTTCATCGGCGGAAGAGGATTTGCCTTAGGTTTAGGCCCAGAATTTGTTTACACTGTATGAATTGATAAAGCATGCCATTGACAAGATGGATTTGTATGAAGAGGATGTTGAGAAAATGCAAAAATATGTGGATGCCTAGATTCAATAGCTTGGGGTGTCAACAATGAGCTTGGATACTTCAATAGATGATCTGTTGAAATCATTTGAGGACCGAGTCAAGAGGGAGGCCAGAGATCCATTCTCATTCACAGAAAACACATTGGAATATCTGGCAGAGATATGGGTAATCATCTCCATCACCGCAAAGAATCATCAGACTTGGTACTCCAGAAACATCAACTCCCTTACGGAGATTTATATCAAGTCACTCAGTTTCGTCCAAATCCCTAAGGAGTAGAAGGTGACACCAACAACAACGAGATTCAACAAAGCATTTAAAGGAATGGAGATTTCATCTACATTGCTTCCTAGAAGTCCTTTAGTGGCGGGATTGTCTTTGGTATAGTGCTCTCTCTCTCTTCTTCCTTCTTCTTCTCTTCTCCCCCCTTCTTCCTTCATGTTCTAATTATTCATTAAGGGTGCCCACTTTTCTTTTGTCTTATTCCTATTTCATCTTATTCATTAATATAATTATATTCTTATAATGTAATAAGTCACCCTTATTT
The DNA here is from genome assembly GCA_019776745.2 of Taxus chinensis. NCBI lineage: Eukaryota > Viridiplantae > Streptophyta > Pinopsida > Cupressales > Taxaceae > Taxus > Taxus chinensis. The sequence goes on along the minus strand of CM034147.1, from coordinate 909,686,000 downwards.
TATAAAAGGGGAGTTAATGTTATTTCCTATGAATACCGAAAGTCACATTAGGAAAAGGCTAGTGAAAGGATCATAGTCACAAAATCACGCACTTAATACTATTATTATACTGCCAAGATATTGTTTTATATATGGATCTAGCATGAGAAAAGTATTCACTGATGACCCCTTCCATTTTCTCATTGTCTGTTTTTTTGGTCTTTATCATTATTGGTCTTGTACATTTGTCACTAACTCTCACAGTTCCAGTCAGGTCTCAGGGATTTTTATCTGTCAGTACTCACTTAGTTGTTGTCACTGGTCTCTGACTAGGGCACCTAGAGAGGGATTAGGGTGCCTGGGGTGCCCTAGTCTTGATTCTAGGTACCCTAGTCCCCGTCACACTTGGTTTTATTTTTGTCATTCGAGGTCATTCTTTTCAGTTTTCCCTCTCATCTCCTAAGGTACTAGTCGGCATGTTGGGTCATTAGTGTCAAATTTTGTACAAGAGATCCCTATACAAACACAACATACATACTAGCTTATGGGCAGACTGTCCTTATCAAGGTAACTATATACATAGAGTAATGGACTGCATTTGGGCATGATTTTGCATCACACATTACACAAGAAGGGGAGTTCATTATATTCCATCCACCGTTTTGCATTTTTATCTAGTTACTGTTTGCTATCTCTACGTCATTAGCGCTAGGGAAACCTAGGTACATTATTGCACACACAAGCAAACAAAACTACATTGGGTATGAGATGTAGTGCGGAGCTCAGCTGTAAGACCATCATTGTGGCATCTGAGGATAATTCGACCCCTTCATTTGCATCTTTCTTTTCTTAGGGTTTGATGCTTTGTGTGGGGTTTTACAGGTGATTCTTCATTGTAGGTTTACGATGACATCAACAAACCAATTGTGACATTTACGCGACCAAAGGCGAAGTATTGTGAAGACCTAATGACCATATCAGAATCAGATTCCGAGCTTTTTCATAGACTAGGGTCCCCTAGTGTAGACACCCTAATTTCACATCTGTCCTAAATCAATTAATTCCCCTTCCTCATTTCCCACAAAAATACACTTCGAATTAATCAAATATAATTTGATTAATTATCCATTTCAAAATCCAAAAAATAACCCAATTGTCACCACATGTCATTAGTCTCCATGTTTTTCTACTATTGAATTAAAAATTCAAATTGAAATCCTCACCCACCCTTCGTGGTCCCCACTCACCTAAAATCCTCCACTTATGAATTAAAAATATAATTCAAATCCTCACCCATTCTTCATGGCCCCCACTCATCTAACCTTGCCCACATTTTCAAACCACTCACCTAATCTTGCTCACATTTTCAAACCACTCACTTAATCTTGGCCACATTTTCAAACCATGATTACTTAAATTACTCTAAGTTAATCACTCCCCTAGGCTATAAATACAATCTTACCCCTCCCCTCTAAAGACACGGAGAATGAGCTTGAATGCCATATCTAAGTTCTTGCATCCTTTGAGCAAAAAACATCCTTTTGCCTCATCCTAATGCCCAAATATCCTCATAATCCTTTTTCTCATTTGGTGTAAAGTAAGAGGATCGTTGTTACGGGAAGTTCTTGCTCCGTCTTGAAGAAAAGCATCTACATATCACAAAACCAGGGCTCAATCCAAGTTTCCTAGCCCATCCTGAGGTTTGCTACGGAATGCGAAGGAGGAGGTATAATTATTGGTATTTTACTTCCTTGTTAGTAGTGTATTTTTCCTAGCTTACACCTAGTCTGGCCAGATCTGCCTCTGCTGCAATTTTCTGAGGTTCATTGCGACGCTTTGTTCCACCATTCCATCACTTTGTTCAGTCCTAGATCACTGCGAGGTAATTCAAATTTAGGTAAGTCCCTTTCCCCTTTCATTTCATTTCATTTATATTATCGAATAAATTACTTAGCATCTACATTCCATTGTTGTCATTTACTATATGTTGTACATTTAGGGTTTTAATAAAATATTCATATTTTATTAAATCAAGGACACTATGGGGGGCAGATGAAGAGACATTTCTAGTTCTATAAATGTAATGACATGCTTGTTCTTAAGGGTTTTCATTTTTGTGCACTCAAGAGAGAGATTTTTTGAGCAAGCCAAAAGAGATAGCTATTCTTCCACTTTCCCTACCTATTTTCCTCTATTTTCCAGCATTGTACAACTTGTTAAGATGTCAACAAAGAAAGGGATTTCTTCTTTTATTGATGTATGAATGTGTGTAATTTTGTGTGCATGGTTTACTCTGGTCGTTGACGTTCTAAACATAGTTGTTTCTTTCCTATAATTTGTGAATGTGAAACTTCTAATTAACTTTAGCAAGAATATGATTTTCTACTTGTAAAATTAATTTCTCACTCCCCTTCCCCCATATTTCAACAAATTCATCCCTTACAATTCATTATAAGCATTTGTCGTGGGTACAACGGAGTGTGCCTGTTGGATCCCTGGCCTCCTGGCCAACAACATATTTTCATTTTTGTTCATTCACAATAAAGTGGAACTGCACCACCCAAGCCGAGGGACCTAGAGTCTCAGAGACGTTGGCAAGACAACCATCAGTTTGTCCACCCGACAAAGTTTCTCACCAACAATAGTTTATTTACAATAGATCAATATTATTTACAACAAACCAATATTATTTACAATAGATCAACGTATATACAGTTTATTTACAATTGATCAACTACTTTATTTAGTTTAACTTGTAAGAAAGATGAAATTGATGTTGTAAAAAATGGTTATAGCTATAAGAGTCTATGTATCTTGTGGTACTTTGTGTGTTATGTGATATTTGGTTTTGGAAATTTTAGTATTTGTTTAGCGAAATTATAGTTTAAAATCTAATTTAACATTTCTCTTTGCATTTATTCAATCAAATTATTTATAGAATCTTTTAAAATATGTCAATTGTATTAAGAGTATTATGTCAAGTTGCGGCCTTGTTTTTATTAGTCATAAATAAAAGATAAGAAAATATTGAAGATCAATAACAATAAAAATAACTCAAAAAAGATGAATTATTACACTGAAATTAATAGATAAATTACAATATATAATCTTTTAAGAATATCATTATAGTCATGAAGAACATAATTTTTCAGAACTTTTTTTGAGGATTTTATATATATTTTACAGAATTTCATACTCTTTTCTTAATGTTTTTTTTTTTGTAAAAATTACATGGTTCGGTAATCCACTTTAACATGTACTAATTATAAGGGAAGGGAACTCGTGTTAACATACATCCACCATAAATATTTGTCAGCAACACACCACCACTATAATTTTTTAGGATTGATTCACTCGGTCTTGACCACTGTTCTAGGTGGTTCGGGTGATAGGTTCAAATCCCGCAATTTACCCACAACATAAGTAGAGGGTTCGATGTTATGGTGCATATTGCTCCATATAAAGTTGAATGTGGCACTCTCAAATTGCTAGATATTCATTAATCCCTCTGAATAACAAAGAAAAAACGTACAATCACTACAAAAATTTATAATTATTACAAAAATATATTATTTGAATTATAATTACACTAAAGGCGTTCTTGTAGTGGAGTTGAACCGTGGATTCTGATAGAACTCAGAAATCAAACAGATGGCATTTCTCCTTAGAGCATCGTTGAAATCCAATGAAGGCAATAGATAATCGATGGTTAGGTGACACATCCACCACACGTGGTCGTGGTGCCCTTCCCTACTTAAGGCTATGTCACTCCTCTCATGCATTTTCGCAGTGATCTTGGCCGGTAGAGGATTTTTCATCAACACGGAATGTACAAAACAATGGATTTTCAAACCCCCAAACGATTCTAGGGCCATTTCCATCGAGCTACAGAGGCAAGGCCTGCATATTTGCTTTTTGTCTCTTCCCGATGGCCTCCCTCCGAACTCGAGCTATGTGTGCCTCACATCATATTCTGGACTTATTGCTCCTTCGCCGCAATTGCACTCACCAAATCTTTCTTCCGTATATATTGGATACGGGTAGGTGTCAGAAGAGACTCTGCGAGGTATATGTCTTGTTTCCAACAACAAATGATTTTACTATTATCAAATGTTAAGGGTATTGAGACTGAATCCAATGGAGAAATAATTGAAATACAATGCATAGGTGCCTCTTCAGGTCTCTCATTATAAATATAGTGCTTGACATGGTCCATGAAAACTGAAGCAGATGTGTCAAAAGTGCCTAAAGCTGAAGCAAACCCTAACCCTAACCTCGATAAAAGAGATAAATCAAGCATTATGTCTCCCTACCCCGTTTCCCCTGAAACATGAAGGTTCTTCGGCATCGCTAAGATCTCCAGAACTCGAGCCGTGAAAAAAATATGGGAATACATCAATGAGAACAACCTTCAGGTCATTTTTCTTTTCCCACATTTTCTATTTATTTGAAGTTTTGTGTTTGTATTTATGATTTCACATTATTTTCTATAAGGTTCGTGTTTATATTTTTGATTTTCTTCGTGGATAAGGGCTTTTGATAGGAGGCTTGAACTTGTAGTGAATTCTACCCAAAATGGATGTACACGCTTGATAGCTGGTGAAGGGATATTTTCCTTTACATGTAAATGGGTGTCTGTTACGAAAGGCTTTTTTCTATAAGGGCTAGTGGTGGGGAGTTAAGAATTTGAATTGAAAACATTTCCAAATGTAAGCTGCATGTAACTTGTCCTCAATCCTCCAGTTTGATTCAAAACATTCAACTGTAAACATTGATGTAGATTCAAAAATGCCATGGCATAGATAAAAAAATCTAATTTAGCATGGGAAGATACGAATAAAGTATTGTTCTTGTGATATCCTCGATGATTTTTTGGGTGTCCTTAACCAGACACACAAATGAGGCTTGGAGAGACTATAACATGTCATAGTCGGATAAGGGATTGTTTCCATCTTAGCAATGACATTGTTAGTTGTTAGCTCAAAATCATCAAATGCACAAATTTACCACCCTCCCTCAGCGTGCTTAGATTATCTAATTATTTTTTGGGGCTTGTTTACTTGAACAGGTGCAATTGGACTGAATTTTAGAAAGATCCTACAACAACTCAAGCCAACTTTATCAGATTTGTTATCATGTTATGTGGGTGTCATGTATGTTGAATTGGACCACGAGCCTATGAAAATCAAGAACCAATTGCAACATTGCATTCTATATCACCTGAGCCTATCGCTGAAGGGGCTTGATCTATTCAATTGCCTCGTCTAGCATGTCTGTAGTGTTTGTTTACTGCATGTGGTAAACATTGTAGGACCAAAAAAAGGTCATTGTAACTTGTTGGAATATAAAATCAAGCATTATTAACTAGAGAGCCTGACAACCTCGTTAAGCAAGAGGTCTAGTTTATACCACTTGATGACAATAATGTTTCTCATAAGGGACAATATAACATACAATGATATCAGATATCAGAAAATAGAGAAATAGTATCCATCCTTTATTATTAACAGAGAAACAATATCAAGCATTAGTAACTATAGAGCCTTTATTGAATATAAATTTCTCAAATCCTATGTTTTAACACATCTTTAAAATATATGAAAATTATCTACCTTGTCCATGTTTGGCACAAGTTTCTGCAATTTTCTCATTCTTTCACTGTTCTACATCCTTCGAACCTAAAGTGACATGAATCAAAAATCAAAATCTTTAGTATAGCTTCTATTTTGAGGCATAGATTTTGACAAAGGATGTCAAATTAACTGTTATTCAGTACCGACCCTTTTTGTAATGCTTCGCAGATGTGTTGCACAACCTCGCTTTGCTCGAATTTTGCAAGGAACAGAGTCCTGAAATAGCTTTTCCATTGCAATTTGTAATGGTGATTTTGGTAAGCTGAATTGGTGAGTCAATCCCGAAGGAAGATGAGTTATGGCCTCTACCTTCTAATGCAACAATCAGAAAGACAAGATAAGGAAAACAACCTAATGGATTAACATGTGTTTGAGCTAAGTTACCAATTCCACATCCAACCACCAAAGGAATGGCTAAATGACCAGTAAAACAATTCGAAATCTAATAGTTGCATAATAGTTAAGCTTTCAAGCTTGATATGGAATGCATGTGCTTTGTCTTTTGCATCCATTTAGTTTGTTTCATTGTTTAGGTAAAAAATGAACCTAGAATAAAGCATCCAACAAACCTCACATTTACTGTCAGGCTAAAAACATGCCCATTCATGAACTCAAGACAAAAACCATGGAACCTTGTAATTTTGAATTTGCATAAACGCTTACCAAGGACTCTGTTATACTCAAAGGTAGCAAAATTTTCCCATTCAGATCTCTAGCTCGCTTTCTTGTGGAAAAGGATGCCCTATTTAGCATGTTTGCAAAGCTCTCAAAATGATTATTGCTTCGTCCAAGGACCCAACTTGAAAATCCAGGATATAAGGCTGGACTCCACTCCCGTTGCCTAAATTACCATCATCTGAGATACTCCTACCCAAGCTCTCAGCCAAAGATCCCACATGCATGCTGAGCTTGTCAACAACTTCTTACATGCTCATATCACACAGCTGAGATGTAAGCCCTGCAGTAGAACTACCTTGCTTCATAAAACTCCTCTGAGTTGCCAACCTACTTGGGGAAACCATATCACCAGATGATGTGTATTAAGAGGAAAGGTTGGTCATATTCCTTACTGCCCCTATGAAATCTGAAAGAAAGAGATTCAGTAGGTGAATAAGGAAACCGACAAAGACCAAGGTCAACACAAAGATATAAGACATGTAAAAAAACAAAAACTTCCAAGCCTATTATTTACTGATATATTTGTTGCAGTGTTATTATATAAAAGATCTTTTACAATTATAGATGTTGGGGCACAACAACATTGCACAATATTTCAATTAACTCATTTCTATTTTGAACTGTCAAAGGTAAACATCACTATTATTTATTAAGTTTTTCCTTAACATGCATTCTTTTCACACACTAGCCCTTATTGAATTCTAACTATCTTTCATATCAGCTTTGTATTATTAACGAACTGACACAAGTTTCTAACTTCATAGACAAAAACTCTAGAATAGAGGATGATATATGCTTTCCCATGTTCCAAGAGTTTGTTGACTCTTTGAGTTCTTGGAAATGAAACTGTTTATGATTTACAAATTCCGTGAGAAGTTAGCCATAAAAAGTTACATTTCATAGATTTTTACCTCTCATGTAATAGTAACAGTGAATTAATTTCGTTGACTACTCTTGTAGAAGGCATCACATTTCTGCAGGATTATTACATTATTCTTGGATCCTTGAAGATCACAGAAAGCTTTGGTGCTTGTCCAGGCTCATGCTACAATATCAAAATTTATAGAAGAGCAACTTGTTGCTTTTCAACAAAATAAAAAACTTGAAAGGAATTAGTATGTTCAATAAGCAAATTATGGTGATTAAAGAGTGATATTAGAAGTGTTTGGAATCTCTGAAGTTTCTTCTACATTCTTAATTTTGTCCAATATCCAGGAGCACATGATATTTACTTGAAGAAGTAGAGGTCTAGTGTGATGCTTACCAATGTTGATTTGTTTATATCTCGAGAAAGATCACGACTCTTCATCATAATATATAACTGACTACTTGTAATGATCTTCACTGCACTTTTCCTTTCGTATGATGGTCAAAATTGTACCAACCATAATATAATCGTGAAGGAATTCGGCATAATAGTTTCAACCAAGATTTTTGATTGGATTCTTTTAGAATAAGGGGATATTTAGAATGTGGAAATTGGGTTATTTTCTACAGAGGCCAAAAAACACAAATTGGGCTTCCTGATAAAGCTTTAAAAATCCTAAACAAGCGCAATCCACGTGTAAAGCCAAACTTAGCAACCTTTGCAATCATTCTCCATCATGTGCCAAAGGGGCAGCTTAGGAACAATTTAGGGAAATCCAATACAAAGTAATGGAGAGTGGATTTTTATGCAATGTTGTAGTTTTGTAAATTGAATAGTCATTTGCTATTTTGGACGCAAATGCATTTGATTTAGGTGACTATTAATGGCACCGTTTGTGTGCCAAAACACCCCAGTGCATTGTCATGAAATATAACAAAGTGGTAATTTTCAAAATACCTTCCACCTAAATCAAAGAAGAGTTTGTAATCGACAACATATGCAACTGTATGGCGTCTTAATATTAAACTTATGCTTCAGCAAGTTTGCTACAAAAACATTGACCTGTGAAACATGTACGATGCATGCATTTCAGTTGAGTCTCAAACATGAAACTTTTTCAAATTTCTCCATTTTTTAGTTTATCTTCTTCATACACATATTATACTGCCGTGAATATTACCTATAAGATACAGACGATACACTGGAACTCAATGTCCTCCCCTTCCATTGAACCCCTTCTTGATTACCCCTCATCCTTTCCCTTTATTCCACTTCTTTATTTTTTCATTCTTCACTCCATCTCCTTCGGTGTTTACATCGTACACTCCCTATTAGAACATTACCCAGAAGTTTGGATGGACAAGAAACTAAGAATTCTAAACAACCTACATTGACCTTATTTCTGTAAATTATAATGGTTTTACTTTCATCTCACACAAGGCTGGGTCCTTTTTTGGTTTCTCTAACAACACCTTGATCAAATGGTACCGGCATCTAGAGGCATGGGCCATAGTCTTTCAAATTTCATATGCCTCCACTCTTCTTTACCAAATTTTGTAATAATTAAGTTAGTATGCCACAAACTACAAGGTCCCAACATTGTAGCAACACTCTCCATAGGGTGCCCTGTTATGACCATCGACGATATCCTTCAACCTTTCCATCTTTTTCGATTCTTCATTTTTACATTCTTCACTCCATCCCCTTCGGCATTTCCATCGCACACTTCACGTACGATTGCTAATTATTTATGGAGATCAAATCAAACTCGAATATAAAACCCCACAAAACTAATATCTAATATACTTAATTTTCTATCACTCCAATTTGCCATCGTTGACCACTTGCAAACTATAATATTTAAATCGAATAAAGTACATTTTTAAAACAAATGAATGAAAAGCAATTCCAAGATTTAGAGAGGATCAATAATGTTTGGAATTCGAGAAGATTACCTACGAGTGACTACCACCGTATTTGGCAACCAGCGGAACCATGCATAACAACCAGCGGAACCATGCTAAAATAACTTTTCAAAGAAATACACGCATGTCGGTGAACCGCTCTGACTAGAAAAAACTTAAAAAAATACCACGTACTTACTTCGTACGCAAGTTTAAAACTTAATAATTTTATAAAATACCACGTACTTTATTTTACTTCGTACGAAAGTTATTAATTTTAAGGCATGTAAATTATATTTGTTACATATTATATTTATTAATAATTTTATAAATTTTCTATAAAAAATATTGATTATCGAGAGGTATTTAAAATTTATCTCTATTATTATGTTAATTTGATTTTCTTAAAACAATTGTCGATACATTTTTATTGAGTATTAAGAGATGGTCATGATTGACATGTGTGAAAATGTTTAATTTTTTAAAAAAAGGGTTCCAAACTCTATTCTATATTGAAGATATCACATTTTTTTTAATCATCTTTTCTCAGTAAGAAGAAGAACTCCCATATAATGATTAAATAAGCGTTAAAGTCTAGGTATACATTACACTTAGTTGCCTAAATTTATTTTACTTTTAAACTTGGGGAACAAATGTAATTAACACATACCTTAAAGTTATCTCTTTGAAAAATATTGATATTCATCAATTTCAAGGTGTTTAGCTTGAGTTCGTCATATGTATAGTTTCGCCCATTGAAGGGTTTCATATCGATTAGTGACTATCACTTTATCTGCAAATTTCCCATTTAACGTTGATAGACAGCCTTAGTATGGCTCCACCATTATGTCGGTTTCTAAAAACTCTTTCTAGAAAAATAGGTTCCAAATTCCTTGATATGTCCAAGATATTATGATTTTTCAACCACCTTCTCCAAACAAAAAGTAAATTGTCATATAACGGTCAGACATCTAGTTTAAAATTGTCTATTTTTATTCACATCCCACACCATTACACTCCACTTAATATCTTAAAAAGTATTTGAATTTTCTTCTTTAATATTTATTTGTTCAACTTCTCTTTGTGCATGTGATAGGGAGGATACAAAAGATTTTAATTGGTAAACTTTTTCAGGCATGGCGATACACTTGTTTCTTCATCTACACTTGTTTCTGCACCCAATTCAGGTTCGACCACTTTTAAGTCTGCAATAGTGGAAATGAAATGTCAGAGCTCTCCCTGGTTACTAAATATTCTGACATTTCTTTTCCATTGTTGCATACTTAAAAGGGGTTGAACCTGAATTGGGTGCAGAAACAAGTGTAGGTGCAGAAATAGGTGTATCGCCACGCCTGAAAAAGTTCACCAACCAAAATATTTTGTATCCTCCCTATCACCTGCACAAAGAGAAGTTGAACAAATAACAAGTTTCTTCCAATCCATAGTTCGTAACCTCCAAGAAGCAATCAATTGGTCGAACATCAGTAGTTTTCCCATCAATGAATACAACACAAAGACTTTGTTTTCTAAGACATTTCCATCTTTGTTTCCAACAAGTGTTTCATTGTTCAAACAATCACACATTAAACCCTAGTTCAAATTCATGAATATGCTTTACATTGTTGTGATGCCATCATAAGCCATCCATGTTTTTTATCCTTTTTTGTCGAACCTTACAATGTACCACCAAAGCAAAGAAACACCCATAATTTTTGTAAAGAAGAACATTCATGACAAGTTTCCAACAACAATCTCAACCTTTGCAACAACACTAAAAGACTTTCTCAAAGTACATATTACAAACTAATTAATGCATTTTGGTTCCAACCTTAGATGGACAAGATCAATTTGGTCCAAGCATAGGAACAAACTCACATATATGATCATACAACTGGGGTGTCCTACATTGTTCTTCACATGAAGTGTTGTAGATACTAAATGACCAAGTTTACACAAAGTAATGTCGTGTTCCCCTCTAAAAATATTTGTAAACATATACTGATGGAGAAATCAAAACCATATTACAAATTCTCATCTCACACAATCTAACATGGATAAAAGGCTCAAAATATTTTGTTAAACAATACTAAAAAATATAAAACAAAGAATATCGGTACATATACGAGCACTAAAATTTAATTTCATTGATCTCAAAGAAACACATTTTTTTCAACTACATATTATTATCGAAACAATATATGTACAAATGGAAACACATAGGATCTACCCATATCCATGGATTTATATGGCTTGAAAATGCAGCCAACACGAAATCACTTGATTTGGGATGACCCTCTTTAATTGAATGCAACAAAAACTTTCTTTGATCGTCTAACACCAATATGGAATTATAGAGGCTCAAAAACAACTGTTTGCTTTAGCACTTAGATCTCGACAATCCATGTTTGCTCAACATGAATGTGATACTTGCGTTCGATGTTATAAACATTACAAAGATCTTGTGAACCATGTGTAGTGACACACCAAATAGAATGAGACCACATGTTTGCATATGAAGGGTTTTACTCTTTATTGTAAATATAAAACTCCATGGCCTTTACCATTCATCCATGTTCATCAATGATGAATTCCATGAAACATAAACTTCATCCCATAATGATGAAATAGTAAACATTCATAACTCTAGTGTATTGGTGATTTGGAATGCCATTATTGACTGTCAGCCCATTCTCTCAGGAAATGTAGTGTTGAATTATATAGCAAAGTACATATCCAACGCAAAAAATAAGCTAGAGGGATAATGTCCTATGTTTGCAATAACATCTAATATTTCTAGAATTGAAAACCTTGCAAAGATTGTTATAATAAGTTCCTTTAAAAACTATTGTTGATCATGACCTTTGATGTAAGGAGACATGCCACATGTTGTAAAAACTTCCTCTCTTAGTATATAGTTGCCCATTTATTACTCTCTTTATTGGGAAGACGATATTAAGTGCATGCACACATACACAACAAAAGCATCCAAAATTCTTTCCTTTATATATGTTTACACGAAATGTCATCCTCTTTTAGAATATGTACTACTTATAGAGTCTGCTAGATCATATTCTTTAAACAATCAAAGAAAAACTCAATCGCAACAAAGAAAGAGTCAAGTTGTTTTATGCCTTCCCCCCATGACTATAATGTCCCTGCAAACAACACACCTTCATACAAAGACTTTTGTTGGTTGGAGATTTTACTTTACAAACCATTTCAACCCATATAAACAAACATCGATATGAGTATTGAACAAATAGTTCCACATTGGGAAGGAATTAAACATTCCTACTATGTTTGGCATATAAAGAGAAACACTATAGAAGATAAATTCATTGTTGTAATAAACAATAACTAACACATGCATTTTAAATACATTTATATGAAGTACATTGATATGTATCAATCTTGAGGTTCTTATATTTGTTTTTTCACATACTAGTTCAGTTAATAAGTCCTTTGCCTTGATGCCACACCAATTAATAACTCCATTGCCTTAGTTGCTAATTTTCTAATTATTGATGAAAACTAAAATCCATCTAGCCACACCAATGCGTTGAGTGTGTGTCGAATTTGAAAAAGTAACTCCGGGAAAAAATGGGTTCCAAACTCTATTGTATTGCCAAGATATCATGATTTTTTAATTGACTTCTATGAGAAAAAAAGAAAAAAACTTCTAAGCAATGGTTGAGTGGATGTCAATTTTAAGGTTGAACGTAAAAGTGAACAACTCACTCCATTGCACTCCACCCCCTACTACCATTGTAGAACACCTGTCAACGTAATCACAATGACATCCAAAGAGAATGTCCCATGGAAGTGGAATTATGAGAACGAGAACAACTGTCCCACACACCACTTCAAACAATGCAACCATTAATGAACTTGACACGTAGGGCTCTGTGCCTTTGACAACCGCAATAAATAGTTGTAACACGGGGTCTCCATTGACTTACAAATACAAATTTTAATTTCATAGAGCTCTCCTACATTAACAAACAATTCAAAATGTTTATTGCTCTATTGGATCATGTCCAATGCTTCTATTTAACTAGTAACAACTAGCCTACAAAATTATTATCGACATGCTGAAAAGCAAAGACAACTTCCACCACTAAAGATGATTGTTCAAGGTACAAGTAGTACAAGGAATTCATACTTGATTAGCTGCATGAAAAACACATTACAAACATTCATAGGCATAAACCAGTCTCCCATTTTCCAAATTACTCCAACATGTATTGCTTCATTCAACATAATGCTTTTATTAGAAATCTTGGGCTTCATATTCCTGTAAATGAATTGAAGGCACTTAAAGGGAAAACACTGACGCTTTTCTAGGAACATATGAGGAAAATATAATACTCATAGATGATACGAGCTTCATAAAATGCTGGACAATGTAAAGTACAGGTTGTGTGAGGCATTTCCTCACCATAACAACAAAGATTATGGTGGTCGCTTAGTTATCCTAGTAGGCGGCTCGGTGTAACTACCACTAGTTAATGACATTCTAATGTATGCTAGTTAGTGCTCAGGTCACATAATTTGACACACATTTGACTCATTCATAACCTTAGACATAATTTTATGCCAACAGGGATGTGACACGATAATTGGAATTCAAGAATTTATTAACCAATATAAAAAATACAAATCCAAAAATAGAGGACTGACATCTTGTTAGATCAAGGACATATTCATGTTTCTAGAAGAACAAACAACCTTTATGGGCGTAAAACATCTTAATGCAAAAAGCGATATAACGCCATTTCATTATATACAAATCCTTAAATCATTACACATTCCAATTGCAATAAGCAAAGCATAACACAACAAATATGAAGCCTTGTCGAACCTAATGATACTTAATTGGAGAGAACAATGCTTTTATGCGTGGGACAAAAAGTTATGTTGACATCTAATTCATGGGTTGAAACAAGGTTAGTTATGAAGCCCATGAACAAGTTGTGAATATTGTTGATAATTTAAAATCAAAACCCCTTGATTTGTCATCCTTTGTGGTTGTTGACTTTAGAAAATATTTTGGCCCTCCACGAGACACCCTAAAACCCACACATTTTCCGATTCCTCTTATTACACAAGGAAATCATCGGCAAGTACCACTAAAAATGTCATTGGAACTTACAATACATAAATCACAAATTACTAAAACAACAATCAATATTGATAATGTTGATCAATAAAATTTGACATTTTAATACAATCTCAAATATTCATTCCTTAATTTCCATATCTCATCCGCATTTACATTCAAATAATAATAATAAAACTATAAACGCAAAAAGAAAGAAAGAAAACAAAACTTAATTTCATATAACTTCCTCTCCGTTTCAAAAACATAAAAACTTAGGTACATAGATTCGAACGTGCTTTGTCGTACACATTTTCGACATCAATTTCTCTTTGAAATTTCAATCTTTACTTTCTCCTCCCCTGTGCAGCATTTAATTTTGTGGGTGAATACCTAGTAAATTCAGGCCTTTGAAGTAGTCGGTCCACAGCCTGTCAATTTCCAGGCCGACGACATTTTTCCCCAACTTTAAACCGGCATTTCTTCTTCGATTACAATTTACCTATTCTGATTCGCGACGCGGTTTCCCATCTCAAACCCGCTGTTTCTGATTTGGTAAGTATAAATCTCGTATATTTTTCTAGATATTTTTTTGCCTGACATCATTTATATCACGTCAGGTCGTTGTAGGATAGATTTGAAAAACTCTGTTTCTGCGCGTAAATAAATTCCATTGCTTTTGGTCTGAAATTAGGGCACTGCAGAAGAGAAGAGAAGAGATGGGAGGGAAGCCATCGGAGGAGCCGAAGAAGAGAAGACGTGACACAATTTGGGGATGGAAGACATGGTCAATTATAGGCGTAATAGTAATTTTAGCGGTGTCTGTTGCCGCCTGCGGACGACAACCAAAAATATTTCTGTTTGGTTTTTCTACAGATGATTGTACGTGTCGGGAGGTAGGTAATCAAATATCCGTTGCATTGACATTTTTTTTTTTTGTCCTTTGGTTTATGTTAGGGGCCTGTGTTTGAATCTGAATCCCAGACTTTTGAAATGAACCCAATTTTCAGTACTTCATATATTTTGTTCTCTCAATTACAGACCCAATAAATGAGCTCTGGGTATTTGAACATACAAGATTTTCATTTAATATGTGCCTTTACCATTACACCGCAGCCCTTTGGACAATTGCAGACGAAGTTTCTGTTTAATTCTGCTTTTTTTTGTCCTTCTTTCATGCCTTTTGGTTGAGGTCACGGGTTGTCTTTATGCCATGTAAACGTTGGATCGTAGTCTTAAGATTTGGTAACGCGAGTCACACTGAATGTATTCTGTAATGTTTATATCACAATTCAATTGGATTACATTCTGTAAGATTTTCAACTGTTATATTCACAAACTCACTCATACATCCCATCATTGTTAGATTGCAGTGTTTTGTTTTGATTGAAGGATCATCCATTCCGCCAAAATCACCTGGCCTTGAATTCAGTCTCATTCCTTTTTTCTATTTTTTGGAATTTGTACCTTGGTGGATGGGGAGATAAATTTCACTTGACAATCAACCACACCAATTGGACTACAACCCTTTCCATGTTTAATTTCAGCTTCACTTCAATACATCCTATAATTGTGAGATCACAACATCTAGTGAATCACTTTCCTAATATTTATAAACATGGATCCTGCTCAAATATATTCATAGTCATTGTACCACAACCTCACTAGATGTCCCTTAGGTTTATTGGCTGCTTTATTTCAACAAAGGAAATTTGGAGCTATGTCATGCATTTTCAAGTGTTCCCATTACCATTACAACACAACTCTTTGGAGTAATGGCAATGACTTTAGAGTTTAGACTGCGGGAAACCAGGGTCTTTTGTGTGTGTTTTCACTTTTGCAGGCATAATTTGAAGTATATATTTTCCTAAATTTAGTGTTTAATCTGGTGCAGAGTTCACACAAGCTGTCTGGAATCATAGAGGATTGCTGTTGTGATTACAAGACCGTTGACACTCTCAACAACCAGGTTCTGCATCTCCTGCTGCAGGATCTCGTTAGAACACCTTTCTTTCGGTATTTTAAGGTGTGTGTTCTAACGCCTTATTTGATTAAATTACAGTTCTGTTTATAGAAAGATAGAAATTATATAATGTCCACAACTGACTAAAACAGGTCAATGGGATTGATACATATATGTATGATGGACAAGGTTTAGGAACAAATGTACTCTAGATCAATCCCAAAGCTAAGGGTGACCCAAGGTGGGTATGCCTAAACACCGATGCTTAGAAACTGGTGCCACATGGTCGTTAAACTTTTGGCATGGTTGGATAGTTTACAGTTCTTGATTTTAGATATTCATAAGACGTGTTTGTTTGACTTGAAAATAAACAATATATCACAGAGATCTACAAAATGTGCAATTTAAGAAGTAAGTCTAGAAATTTTGCCTAAACACTGATGCTTAGAAACTGGTGCCACATGGTCGTTAAACTTTTCGCACGGTTTAATATTTTACAGTTCTTGATTTTAGATATTCATAAGACGTGTTTGTTTGACTTGAAAATGAACGATATATCACAGAGATCTACAAAATGTGCAATTTAAGAAGTAAGTCTAGAAATTTTGCCAGCACAACCATGGTATGTGTCCTTGCCTGTAGGTAGCTGCACACGCAGTTCAAATTCAGATTTTTCTCAGTAAATCACTATTTTGTACCATTTACATGAAACATGAATCTGGAAACAGAAAATTTGGGGTTTCTGGAAATAAGGATAGCTAGGGTGCCATGGCAATGGGAAATTTGGATACAAATCTATGTGGCAGGAAATGGGGAAGGCATGAAACAACAGGAAACAGTGTCTTATGTTGGAAGAAAATATAGGAAAATAATTATTGAATTTGGCAGATTCATTGCCAGAAAGTTAGAAACTCTCTGCCAAAGATGGAAATGTTCTGAAAAACCCTGAAATGTCTCTGTAAATTTTGGGACATTGGTGGGTTTTCCTTCAAAATTTTTTTTTGGGGTGATGCGAGAACATCTAAATGCATTCACCATCCATCAGGAAATTGTTCCCAGGTTCAGATCTTCCTTTGATTGCACTGGACCTGTATCATTTTTTCAAGCTCTGCATTCTCAAGATGCTTATGCTGCAAAAATTCTGCATCCATCAACAGAGATTTAAATTAATTAATAAATGATACTAGTTTAATGTAGGCTGGGACCAGCTTAATATGTTAAAGGTTTTGGGAATTTTTTTTACAGAACTCTACTTTTTTTTCTCCAAACAGTCTAGGTTGCCTTTCCTTAAGGTTTACTTTAGGTTTTTTTTTTCAACCCACCTAACTGATTTGTCTAGCCTGTAATTAATAATGCCTTACTGATAAAAATTGCTTTGATGCAAGTGGATAAATAAATCATGTTTGCGACAAATATGCTGGCAGATCCATGCACATTGATCTCTAATTGAAACGAGACATAGCCATGCTATTATATCTGTAATGAGCCTGTTGTCACCGAGAAGTTACACCTTGATAGAGAATGGTGTGTGTACTCTTTCACTCCTCTTGACAAAATTGGAACACCTCAAGGCTGTGGGTAACTTAGGTTTGAGGTGAACCTCCAGAGAGGGCTGGTTCCCTTATGAATCACCTAAAAACGAAAAACTTTGACAAAGAAAAGGGAAAAGGAATGCGGGAAAATGGAAAATAAGGGTAATACACCAAAGACTTGATACTTGCATGTAACTCTGCACATAGAGAACCTAAAGATCCACACACCTGCACAACTCTGAACTATTTTGCAAAATTAATTCAAGGGTTTAGGAAGAATGACAACGGTAGAGGGATTGAATTCCACACTAAAACAACACAATATCCTATCAAACACAATGAATAATCGGAAAACAATAGTATGAGAGGGCAAAAATGAAGCTTTATTTTATTGAGAAGTGCAAGTACAAAAGCTGAAGATGCTAGAGCAAATCAACACTCAAGTATGTTTCTAATGATTCAATAATAAAAAATCAGCCTACATATACTACTGCATCCAAAAATAGTTGTGTTTGCATGCTTTTTTATTTATTTATATTTATTTTTCAACCCCTTTGGCGTATGGGACAGCAGCATATCCTTTTTTATTTAATTATTTCTCTACCCTTGCGCCACATCCCAGAATAGACCGCTGCATACTTTTATTAATTTATTTCATTCACGCACTTCCCCCTTTTGGCACCAACCATCAAATTAGAACAGCAGCATGCTAATTTTAGCCAAACCTATCTTTATCCATCCTTGGCGCATGGGCAAGACTCTAAAAATAGAACCACAGTTCGCTTTTTAATTATTCATTATGCACCTTTATCCAAACTCCTAAAAATAGAATTGGAACTCCTATTTTTGATCTCTTCCATGCACCTCTCTTCCTCGTTCTTCCTTTTGCGCATGGGGCTGCTATTTTTAGCCAATTTCATTCTATGTTTGGTGCCAAAGATAACTGGAACAACTTTCTTATTTTTAATTCTTTTTACCTCCATGCACCTATTTTCTCTCTGGCGCTAAGTATAGAACAACAACTTCTTGTGTTTATTTTTACTTATTCATGCACCTCCCTTGGCGCCAAAAATAACTGGAACAACAGACAGCAGCTCCTTTTCTTTATTTATTCATCCATGCATGGGGCTGTTTTGATTTTATTTCTTTCCATGCATATATTCTTCGGCGCCAACCTTAGAAGGTGGTGGAAATATGGTAACATTTTGGTGACATCACGGGATTGTTTGCCTGCTAAACAAGGAGATCAGTAGCCTTCTGCATCCATTGGGCTATGGAGTCGCATACCTCTGTCAACAACTTGTATCCTTTGAATAAAAAAATTGAAATACCCTCTTGAACAAAAGGAAATGATGTGCATGCAAGCACTTATTGAATGACAACTAACTAAGAAAATTGAAAAAACAATGTGCATGCAAGCACTTATTATGCAAGAAACAAACCTAAACTATTAATCTAAACAAAGAGAAAGGAAAATTAAATAAAACCACGTACTGGCTGGGAGAAATAATTTTCTTTTCTTAGAAAGTGCGGCCACAAGATCAATTTTGCAACTAGATCACATGATAAACGTGCATACATGGTTTGCACCATTGATTTGCTCAAAATATTAGTTTAGAAAAGAATAAACAACTTTATTGGATCTGCACTTTGTCTTTGTAGATGTTGAGGCTGATTTTTTGGCAACTTGAAGCTCTTTCTTATGCTCTGAAATGAGCACAACTGATGACAACTCCTTCTGTGGCTTTAAGCTGGTTAAATACCTGATCGGACATGGTTTTCTCAAAGTTGGTAAACTGATTTTTCTGATTTGCCCCTCTTCTTTGTGTGCAACTTCATCATTTGGAGTACTTGAGGCACTTTCTTGATCATATTGGATGCTTGTAGATTGATCTGAAACGTTTTCTACCTCATCCTTTGCAAACAACCTCATATTTGACTCTTTTTGAAGCTCGAAAGAAGATTTAATAACAAGAGAATCTTTATTGAGGAAGATAGATGACGAGTTTGGAGTACTTACAATTTTGATTGGCTCTTCCTTATCATCAAAATCTTCAAAGTTTGATAAAACCTCATCCTCTTTATTGTTCATGCTCGAGGAAAACTCCTTTTGAATTTGAATTTCTTTGCTGATTTCCTCTTTTGTATGACTGTTTGCAAGCTGATCTGAAGATGATATAGGCTCAAGATTGCTGATTTGATTCTTAGAAACATTCGTATGCTCCTTCAAAACATTATCTTTACGTTGTATCTTAAGAGATTTGAGAAAACTTTATTATCTAACCTTTGCTTGCTAGTCATATTCCTCCTGCTGCCATGTAATTTCAACCACTTTCTTGCATTCCTCTATTGTAGGCTTAACCAACCGTGGAATTTGTTTGTCCTCAAACTCTAAGCTCCATTTTGTTAGATTTTTCCTAAGAATTTATTCACTCGGCTCATTAGTTGGTTGCTCTTCCAAACTGATTTGTTGATTAGTTTCATTCTAGAATAGATTTGGGAATACGAGGGGAGGGGTGGGGGGAGGGGTGGGTTGGGTTGCTAACTGATTTTGCAATGGTTGAGATGATTGGAGAGGTGTAAGATCTTGTGGAGGAGAAGTTTTAAGAAAGCTAGGAATTTGGGACTTGGGCTCCGGTTGAAGTGGTTGGAAAGTAGAAATAGGAGGGTTGCATGATGATAGTGAAGAATTACGCCATTGACAGGGTTTCTCAACACTAGATTGGTGAGCTTCCGTTTCTTCATTACACTCTAATATTTATGGTATCAATTCAGACACAAAGTCTAACTTCTCTTGAAGGCTATAACTATTTGGCATAGGACTGACCCATGGGTAGGGTACCATGAATCCAAGCTTGGCTGCCTTGATGGAACTTGTTGCCCTCATCTGTAACATTTTTTATCTTCAAGTGTTGTACCTACATCTGCAAATCATCATTAGGCATGGAATTGTTTTTATAATCCATATTCTTGCTCCTGAAAAACACCATGATTATTAGGATAACCATATGGATTAGTAAGGTTTGGATCATGGGCATTTTCATTATGGTAGGGCTTATAATATTGATTTGGAGGAGGATTTTGGGAAAAAGGAGGTGTAGGGGAGTAATAATTCTCTTGGGATTGGGAATTCCAATGAAGAATTGAAGTCATGATTGCACAACCTCATAAAAAGATGGAAAGATGGAGGAAATGGTCTACTGGTTGAGAAAAAAGGATCTTTGGGCCAATGGAGTCGCTGGATGTTGAATATTTGTGTCTGAAACACTGATATTTGATAAGAATAACATCAACTTCTTCAACAAATTTTTGTACTCTCCTATCGGGTGTGCCAGAAATTGTTGTCACCCAAAAGTTACACCCTGATAGAGAATGGTGTGTGTATTCTCTCTTGTGTTGACAAAATTGAAACACCTCAACGTTGTGGGTAACCTATGGCTGAGGTGAACCTCCAGAGAGGGCTGGTTCCCTTGTGAATCACCTAAAAACAAAAACTTTGACAAGGAAAAGAGAAAGGGAATGCGAGAAAATGGGAAATAAGGGTTATACACCAAAAACTTGATACTTGCATGTAACTCTGCACTCAGAGAACTTAAAGATCCACACACTTGCACAACTCTGAACTATTTTGCAAAATTAATTCAAGGGTATAGGAAGAATGATAGTGGTAGAGGGATTGAATTCCATAGTAAAAACAACATAGTATCCTATCAAACACAATGAATTATCAGAAAATAGCAATATGAGAGGGCAAAAATAAAGCTTTATTTTATTCAAAGGTGCAAGTACAAAGGTTGAAGATGCCAAAGCAATAATGATTCAATAGTCAAAACTTAACCTACATAGACTGCCGCGTCCAAAAATAGCTGTCTGCATACTTTTTTATTTATTTATATTTATTCTTCAACCCCTTTGGCGCATGGGACAGCTTCATGTCCTTTTTTATTTAATTATTTCTCTACCCTTGATCACAGTCAGCCAGGAGGATATAGAGGGACAAAAGCTTGACAATTATGTCGTAACACTTAAAATCTGCAATAGGATTGGACGATTGCCTTGAAACTCAAGGGCCTAGGCTATTATTACATTTACCACTGGGCCAAATGGAGTACCTAGCCAAAACGACAGATAGTCAATGGCAATAACAGTGGTTCAGTCCTCACAATGAAACCCGATTTCAGGTCTTCAATATCTAAGATTCTTGAGTTAATTTGTTTTAAAATTGTCACTTAAGAGCAATCTAAATGATACTTGCTCCAAGACCTGATCAATCTATGTCTGATCATAGAACACTTAGTACTCTGTCTTCTTTTTCTGTTTCAGTTAGAGAATGCTTAGAGAACTTTGAAAAAGAGATTTTTTGTGCATGAATTGCCTTCTTGTGTTTTTGCTTGCATGTCAAATAACACCTTGCATCATTTTGGGCACTTGTTAGTCTTGTTTGGCTGCAATTTTCTGGCCATTACATTTGTTTCATGCACCAACGGCAATATCATTGGAGTGCACAGGTTACAGTATCCCATTTAATCACTACTGCAATACGGGTTCCTTAAATACCTTGTATTCTCTCTAGTCAACACCGTGGGGAGAATCTATGATTGTTCCTACGGTCTACTTTAAGAAAAAATTCCATATATGAAAACAAACTTTATCTGAAAATCAATAATTATTATTAAGTTCCAATTTACCATCTGTCGAGTCATATTTGCTTACTGAAATGCGCCTTCTTCATAAGTGGCATAGTGTTGAAGATGTTTCCATTCCGAGTCCCGACTCTCATTTGCCATCTGGCATTGCAATATTGATCATCATAACAATGCTCCCCTTTTTCTTTACTCAGTCAGTCACATGAAGTGTGTGCAATGCATTCACAATCCACATCAGTAGCACTTTATTTTCTCACAATATATAGAGTGCAAAATTTATCATAATAACAATGCACAACATGACGCTTGCTAACGAGCTCATTCACCCAACCAAATCTTGTAAAAGAATGGGAATGCTCATTAAAGTGAATATTGCCAATGATTATAATACAATCGACTGGAGTTTCCTCCTGAAAGTGTTAAAAAAGTTTGATGTCTCTTAAGAATGGGTCAAGCTTATTGACAGTTGTTTCATGACACGTTCTCGGTTTTGATCAATGGTGCTCTTGTTGGTTTACTTCGTCTGTGAAAAAGGCTTAAGGCAGGGAGATCCTATCTCTCATTTCTGAATCATTTTGATGGCAAAGGCTCTAGGAAGGACACTAATCTATAATGCTATAAAGGGCATAAAGATCATGTTGGAATTCAGCATGAAACATCTCTAGTTATTTGACAATATGCTGCTTATGGTGGAACCAATGGTAAAGGAAGCTAAATTCTATAGAAAACTGACTCCCTCATGATCACAATATCTCAGGCTTGTGGGTCTTGTATTTTAAAACCTAGGGGATCATCAATTGGGTGTTGCTCACGAGCAACCATCACTTATGCTACCTATCATGCTTCTTACCATTTTGTCATCATTTTTTGGCAATACATGGTTATATTACCCATTGACGACTTCTGCATAAGTATTGATTTATTACATTACCTATTTTCCCGTTGTACTATTATAATCATTTTTCTTTTCAAATTACCTATTTAGCTAAATTCTTAAGCTACAAAAAATGCCCCTTGCACAGGGCATTTCCCCCTAGAAATGCTTATGTTAGGTTTCTAGGTGTTTTTGGTGCCTTTTAAAAAAACTTAAAAATTGTAGAAAATGAATTAGAATACCATATTTTAAAGTGTTTTATTTTTGTATATGGATATCTATTGTTTAATAATTTATTTTCAAATGTTTTTATTTCGTTTTGTTTTCAAGTGTTCTTGGAAAATTGGCGTTTCCACATTTTGGATATGTTTCTATTTCCTAGTTACTTAGATTTTTTCCACAATCACAATATTTTTTTCACAATCACAAGTCACCTATGCCAACATCGTCAATGAAGAATTAATTGTAACATCTAACAACACCACATGAAAAGAAAAAATACATGTACACATGGAGTCAAATGCAAATCTCTTTTATACGCACATAGTGTTATATACAAAATGAGTCAATATACATTAAAGCCTCCGACTCACTCATCAGGGTGTGGAGCAATACTATGAGAGGATCCAACCTCCCAAGCACTAGAAAGGGCCCGAGAAAGAGTTTGTGGTTGTGATTGCAATCCCCTAGCCTTGCTGTTTGTGTCAACAAGATCACACACTAGCACTTCTACATGGCTTTGTAGCTTTTACGCATGGTCCTATAACCTCTGGTCTTTATCGACACCATTCTACGTAGGGGTTCTATGAGCCTATTGCTTTGCCACTAATGCTCGCTAAGAATCGAAAAGATTTTGCCTCAAAGCATCATCACCAATAACTACAAACATGGAAAAAGTGGTAGCATTGTCCCTCCTCCCGAAGTGCATATGCACCTGCAGAAGTTGGTACCAAGGAATTTGCATGCCTACCAATCGATGGAGGCACAAGCCTTGCATAGCTGCAATGTCGTGCTTAGGGAGCACTCCATCCAATATCTCATGATGTGGTTGCACACAGGAAAAATGACATGTTTAACCTGCACACTCGGCTACTTGATGTCGGGTTGAGACAACTGAAATGTAAGAAGATGATGTAAAGATGAAAATCATATGTGGTGATGAAAACAATGGAAGATAGTATGCATTGTGAAGGTATGGATGGTTAGTAGTTGAGGCAAGGTATGTAATTGATCCTTTGTCAATGGTTTCGCGAGAATACGAATTGTTCATTCAAGACAACGAAACTCATTCATAGCTATCTCTTCATGAGAGATGTTACGATCAAGAATGATGGAAGTGTATGGTTCTCGATCTATATGAGTTATATAGAATAAACTTTGACCAGGTTGTATGACCTTATGAAAGTGTTTGTCTCTTTCATGATATTCCTCTCCAAAGAGGGTCATACAACAATGTGGATGGTGCGAGATGATAAAACTATGGATTTGCATGCCTAGGAGGGTGCAATTGATCAAACCAAAATTGCTCGGCAATAGAGAGATGTTCATGCTTCAATCTGGTTGATGATCAAAGGTGGTAAAGGAGTAGAGCGGAAGACTAGTGTGCACAATTCTAAGTCTATGCCTCCTTGGTAAGGGTCAATACATAATAGATTGACAACGGGTTCAAAAATTCTCCTTTGAGGTTGATTCAGACCAGGAATGGTTATATGTGGATATCAACTCATGAGTGGAGGACGAACAAAGAACTAAAGGAGAATCAATGGCTTAGTATGTGTAGTGTGAGCTCCTAATAGCCATGTTTTGTGTTTTGTTTGCTGGTTAGTTTAATTAAATACTAATAACAATTGAATAATGAAAAGTAAATCCTTTTAAATCAAAAGATTAATGACAATACTTTTAATTCATTCAGTTCAATCCTATTCATTAATAAAGTAAAATAATGATTTACTCTAGCTTCTTTTTATATTTTCTCAAAATGCACTTTTAAACAAAATGAAATAGAATGAACAACTATCTAATATTTTGAGATTTTCAAATGTTTAAGAATGATTAAAGAAAACTAATGAACTAGGAAGAATTAAACAAATGAAATTTAAACTATTGCTTCTGCCAAACAAAATAAACTAAATAGAGAATAACTAGTGCAGTTATTTCTCTGTTGTAAACTATTAACATAAACTAAATGAAAGCTTTCCGGAAACTATGATGAAGTGTTAATCCCTTGTCAAAATAAAATCTTCCTACAATAAGACCTTTAAGCTCAGTTTCGTTTGTAGGAGAAGCTTCTTATAAGTTTTTCCTCTCAACCCGAATAAACTTTCTTGGGCAAGGATTGCTTATTGAAATGTTAGACAAAGGAATTAAAGTAGAATGTTACTGCTTTCTTCCCTACTTCCAATCTTTCCCTAAGCAAATCCACAGGGAATGAGTTGAGGATTGATTATCAATAGCAGGGATTTCCAGACAAATGTAAAGAAATAAAGCAAGAAGGAAAGTGTTTACAAAATCTTTTCTAATGAATTCCAATTCTATTCTCAATTAAATTCACTTTTGCAGATTTAAATCTAATAAATAATCTTTTCTAGATTTTTTTTCAAAGCTACTTTAATAAAACAAAGGAAAAACTAAATACACCTCCAATTCGATCACTGCAGTCTTGTGTCAGCTTGTACCAAGCTTGTTGGTTGCGATTTTTTGTCTCCTCAGATTTGTGCTCCTTCCAAATGCAGAGTCCAATTTGATCGGGGTAGAAAGAGATGGCTGTAGCAGCAAGTAGCTGTAAAAATCCCAAGAAAGCTGTCTAGTTTGATGCAATGATGCAACTGGTATGTGGATGAAAAAATGGCTTGGACAGTGTACTGGCTGTTTATAGCAAGATCTCTCAGAAAATGGGCAGCATAACTTATCTCAAAATAAGAAAATAACCAACACGTGAATAATATGAAAGAGATCCAATGGGTAGTGGTGTAACGGTTCTTGGGTCTCCTAGTAATTGGGAGGTCCAAGGATCAAATCTCGGCTCTGTGTTAAGACAACCTACTACCAACGGTTTGGATACCCTGGTGATAGGGTACCACGATAATGTGGTTTAATCCGTGGGCTAGCCGAGAGCTTAAACTTCCATCCTTATATGGTTCCACGGCCAGTGTGGGCTAGTGATGCCACAAAGGGCTAGGGCCCTCTCCCTAGGTAACCTCAGCAAAAAAAAATAATATGAAAGAGGAATATTTGTAAGGTGCTAGAAGTCCAGAAAATCAAATTGAACTCTAACTTTAGGATGGATGACTTAGCTTGTGTGGAAGAAATCAACGGGTTAAAAACAGTAGAGATGAGTGGGTAAGTGAAGAAGAAATCAACAAGCCCATTCTTAGTAAATTCAACCAAGTTAATGCGTAGGAAATCAAACCACAACAGAACTGAGCATTTAGAAACGCATGTTTTGATTTAATTTGAATGGTGACGAAACTGTCAGTCTGGGAAAACTTTAACTAAAATGAAAAATTTTAGAAGCCAGGTTTTAGACTAATCTTAGGAGTGTTAGAAATCTTGCGAAGGGACATGGGAGGGATCTGGTCTTTGTTCTTGTTTGAACGGAGCTTTATCATCACTGGAGATGTGTTTTCCGCATATTGCATCGTGTAAATTTTGGGTTTGTACAATGCTCTCAATTATGGACTACCACTCCGCCACAATACATTCATACAAAAAATCAAAGATACTTGCCACATTTTAGTCGTTCTAATTTAGAGTTGACCTTTCAATTCTAGCGTTTACACTTCCTCATTTACTGTAAATCATGCAAATGTTATTCAAACTCGCATGTATATCTCTCTTATTGACCTTGGTCCACTTTCACATCCTGTGTAGCAGAGAGATCCTAAGCATTATCTTTGGTCCTCCAAAATAACATACCTACCTCCCACCTCCTTCATAGCATCATTGATGCCCTTCGAGCATGCCTAGCTAAATCTCTGATCAACACCTTTATGATACAAAGATTTGAAGGAACCAAATATCCTCCTCTAGGCCTCTGCAATCTCACTATTGGCCCCACATCTATGGAGCTCTCACCTCAGCCTCCTTATGTCCACTTGTGGCACAACCCCCATCCATGGGATCCCTATGAGCTATGTGCTCCACAAGAGCTTGTATTGACCCTTGTATCCTTCGCCTCTATCTCTGGTCATGGGGATGAGGTGCTCTCTGTAGTCGTAATACTGGCACGGTGCAATTGTGGCTTTACTCCTATCCCTCGAGGATCCCTCACATGTCTTCGCGATATGCACACAAGTCCAAGGACATTGTGGAATGTGGGGAACCAAATTGACTAGGTATGCACTTATACAAATGGTATTCCACTCACCGCAAAAAATGTTCAATAAGCTCTCTCGTGTTATAGGATGCTACTACAGTTTGTCATGATGATAAAGTGTCGACAATGCCTTGATATGGCATCCAAACTATCTCTTCTTGAGTCGTTGTGTCGAATTTCAGATAGCCAATCCGACTACAAACCAAAAGCTCTTGAGCCCATTGACTGACTCAGGGCACCCTTGCTGCCATTATCAATGGTGTTCATGTAAGCATGTACATTGAAAATCGCTCATAAATCCAGGTGCCAAATGAAATCATTGACCAAGTTTCTAGATGCTCCCCAACCAATATGGCTTGTATATCATGATACAACTATACAAGGGTACTCATACACAAACTATAAACAACCCCTGCTCCAAAGCAACATGGCACAAACTTCCATTTGGCTTGTTGCACAAAACTCATGCCACCATCAAGGCAATAACAACCTTCCAGATATTTGGAATGGCTGCTCTATACACATCTCTCAACTGAATAATCATGCTATGCTTATCATACCGGTCTGAAAAAGTCGTCCAAGGAGCAAGATCTCACATTTTGCCAACCATGTTAGGGATGTCATAGAATATTCTATACTCTCAATGGGTAGCCTTAGAGTCACATGCACACCCTCGAAAGTAACCGTGCATTCAATAAAAGTGCCCCCAATAGTCCTTCGAAATGTGTCGGCTGTAGGTTGCTAGTGATCCATGACCATCACCCACAAGTTTGCATTCAATGGCATGCTGCACAATTGCATGATGTCCTCAAAACCAAGGCTATTTAGTTGAGATTTCTCATTATCAGACAATACTGTAAGCAAATTAGGCAACCAAGATGCATCCATGGACCTCCACAGATGAATGCAACTCCTCAGCTACATAAATCAAATAACAAAGCACAATCTGTTAATCTCATACATGTCTTTCCATAAGCATTATTCTAATTTCATGGATTGTGGAAGTTAAACTCTAAAGCACTATCAATACCTTAGTCAAAAAGTCTGGAAATAACGTAAACTAATGTGGAAAAATCAATTACACTAAGCTAAAGTCTACCACATCAGTCATTTGGCAGACCACTATCGACAATCTCCATAACTTGTACTACATTTGCCATTTGACAGAATGCCATCGTCCATCTTCATTACCATTTAACAAAATGTCATTGGCCATCTTCATTGGTTTTATTACATCAGCCATTTGACTTGATGTCATCGGCCATTTTGAAACTTTACACTACATCGGCTGTCCTTTGTTTTTACCATTTTAAACACCTCAGCATTGTATGAATTTGTGCCATAAATGTGGCCCACCATTGACACACAAACACATGACACACTAAACTACCCAAAATGCACCTACATTTGGATTTGATTTACATTTTGATTACCTCGAGGACAAATTATGCCAAATGGATTTACCATATCGTATATTTACCTGGTTTAAAATCTAAAACCCTACCCAAAATTTAAAATAGAGCTTACTTGCAACATCGCTGTTGCTGAAGCTAAACTGGTCCCTCCTGTTGTCTGCTCTCTGAATAGCAGCCATTGTCTTGTGTTTTGCTGGAAATTTGTGGCTTAGAGCTCTACTTCTCTCAAAATCACAAAATAACAATGTAACAAATGAAGAGTTTTAATCCCTATTCATGGTTTACAAATCAAAATTAAAAAAGTTCAAAGCTTATCTCTCAAATTTTGTAGAACACCCAACTTTGCAACTATTGACCCGATTGACAAATTGTCAAATGTGCTGGGACGCCGATGCCAAAAGGTATTTACTGGCACTAACACTTTTTTTGTTAAAAAATTATAAAAAATAACCGTTTTGAAGGGCCTATCGAATCTATCCTAGCACCAATCCACTAGACCTGACCTAGCACCAACGTTGGTTGTGGTAAGATCTCTACATCATGAAGGTAAGTGATTGCAATCATTTATTATTATTTTTATCTTTTTGTAAAGGACCATCCCTTGTTGCACTAAGTATTTCTAGGCCCAATACATAAGGCTTTATGAGACCCATAGCCCAATGCCAACCCACTACTTAAATCCAAGGATGGAAAAGCCCACCTTAGGTGTGCCCTTTGACTTGCTCAAATCCTTGTTGTTGCAATGTCTTAATCAACCTATGCCATCTTTGTTGGGAAAATTCCTAAGTTATAAACAAACACTAAGCGTAAGACTTGCGATTTACAATCTCCTGCGTTCGATCATGCTATGCCGTATAAGCATGACATCCACTTTGTCATGCATATAACATGCATATCCGGCATAGCATGTTTGAACGCAGGAGATTGTAAATCACAAGTCTTATTTACAATCTTCTGCGTCCAATCATGCCATGCCGGATATACAAGCCGATTGTAACCTATATAACTCGCGGAGGTTAAGTGGAATGCTAAGACGAGAGCTTTGTGCTTGAAGGTGGTGGAGATGGATTATAGGGCCAGGATGATTAGAAACTTGTGAACATCCAACATGAAATTTAGTCTAATAGGAGTAATGGATATTGTGTCACATTGTGTGGTTTCCTCTAGGTGTAAAGGAGACAATCTGTTCCAACTTTGACTAGTAAAGTTTAATTAAGGATCTATGGTGGATGTTGCTTGTTTAATGTGAAATCTGGTGCAGATGGGCAGTTTGGGTGATCCTGGACACCCCTGTTAACTTCGCTCGATTCTGGCAGAAGATCTGACATTGGAGGAAGCTCATATGCTACAATGGCTGCTTTGACTGCTTGGACCGCCTCATCATTGTTTGTGACGACTAAAAAACATTTTGGGTGTGTTTGCAGCCACTTTTGGGTTTGTGGGGTCTGCATTGTTAGCACCTGGGTTCGTGCTTCTGTGTGGTTCAGCTTGTTTGACTGTTTGATGGTTTTGGCTTAAGTGTGGCACCATAATGCTGTTGGTTTTGGGCATCTGTAATGGATTTTCGATGATAGCTAGATGTCATATGCAGTTAGCTTTAGTTTTCCTTTTGGCTACTGTTATTTTTTGGTTTTTGTGGTAGTTGCTTTGAAAACTTTGCTATACATGTAAAAAATCTTCTGCATTATAATATATAATGTTTAATTAGCGAAAAAAAGGTCTTGGTCATTGCAGTATATACTTCCAGCAGCTGCCGAAACATTCCTAGTTTGGCTCCTTTTCAATGGGTCTAAATTGCTATCCCAAAAACTTTTCTTATGGAGATCTCTTAGGGATGACCTTTATTAGTAATTGCTTTATTGTGCTTTAATGACTTCCTACTGTTGCTGTTGTTGTTTTCAGACAAGGCTGTGGTGTGATTGTCCATTCTGGCCTGATGACGGGATGTGCCGTCTCAGAGATTGTAGTGTATGTGAGTGCCCAGACAACGAGTTCCCCAAAATCTTTAAAGTACCGGCTGGACACCTTCCTACTGATGACTTAACATGCCAAGAGGGCAAACCCCAAGCTATTGTTGACCGAACTCTAGATAAAAAGGCTTTTAGGGGCTGGATGGAAACAGACAACCCTTGGACATACGATGATGAGAGAGACAATTGTAAGTACATTTAAGCCCATCAGGGAGTTTGTGAATGTTAACACTTGTAAATTTGTGTAGTGTTCTTGCATTCATCCGTCAGCTGTATAATATTATTTAGCATACTAACCATTGAATACTGTTTAAGGTTAGGGCTTTTCTGAAACAAGTAGATGCTTTAGTATAATAATTTTTCTTATGGTTGATTATGCAGCGGAGATGACATATGTAAATCTTCTGCTAAATCCTGAACGTTACACTGGATACACTGGCCCATCAGCTCAAAGAATATGGGATACTATATACCAAAAACATTCTCTCAAAGGTGAGCTTATACAGTTCGTATATGGTTATGACATGTACTGAATTTGATGCAAATAGATAATCTGCTTCCTTCGAAGATATGATCCGTAATACTTCTGATGTGAGTTTTCAAGGTTCTCAGCTCACTATGAGGCTTTCACCATTTGGCAGATTTTTTGGGAGTTGTTTCATGAAAATATTATAGATGCTGTATTTTTCGGGAGTTCTCTAAATCTCCTTGCTGGCTCATAGAAAATGAGACTTGAAAATTTTGTATGCTATAAAACTATTCGATATGAATGGTTTTTCAGAAACATTTTGTTATTATTGAGATCTTGTCATCATTTTCTGAGATTTTTGTTGACATTTCTTTTATTTCCCTGTTTTTTTGTGTAATTTTCAAATACTTGCAGATTTACCAGGAGATGCTTCACCAGAGAGACGAGTTTTATACAAGCTTATTTCAGGACTGCATTCTTCTATTTCTGTTCACATTGCTAGAGATTATCTACTTGATGAAGGAAAGAATTTGGTAAGTTGCCTCTAGAGAGGTACTCTATTTTGAGGTTGTTTTACACATCAAAGATGCATTTGGAAAGATATCGATTTATGTTGTGAAACTAATTCTGATCTGGCATTGTTTTTGGGTAACTTGGATTTTTATCAGTCAAAATCTGTTAGCAAATTTTTGATCTCATTCTATACTCTTGGTGTGCTTGATTACATATTTTCAGTGGGGACCAAATCCAACTCTTCTCTATGAACGGGTGTTGAAACATCCTGACCGTGTCAGAAATTTGTACTTCACATTTCTTTTTGTCCTTCGAGCAGTGACAAAGGTAATTAATTATGATGATGGATTTGGGAAACCCATAATCATGACGAGTGTTTTGCATGATTGACTTTGCTATATACCATTAAGCTTATTTGGCATAAGATAGTTTTTAGGCATTATTAAGGTCTTGGCTTGAGAATCAAACAATCCTGCATGAATAGTGTTTAATTTCTACGTGGATGTGCCTTCCACAGGCAGGAGACTATCTTTCCCAGGCAGAATACAGTACTGATAATTCATTGGAACACCAAAATACATTGGCATTAGTAAATCAGCTTGTAAATAATAATAGGTTACGATCAGCTTGTCCAGTCCCATATGATGAGGCCAAAATGTGGAAGGGGGAAAATGGAAGGGAGTTGAAAAGCCAAATTCAGTCGCAGTTCAGAAATATCAGGTTTGTATTGTCTGGTAAATTTTAAGATCTGGCATCCGTGCAGTTAAATGTGATCTAAGCATGGGTGTTCATTGAGATGAGATTTGACTCTCATTCAAATTCTATGCGACTGTTTTATGCAGTGCATTGATGGACTGTGTTGGATGCGAAAAATGTCGGCTATGGGGAAAGCTTCAGATCCTCGGTCTTGGAACAGCTCTCAAGATCCTTTTCTCAGAGGATAGCAATGACCCAGTGGAGCAATTGGTAATAAGAGCTTTGTTAGCTGATTAATTATCCATGACTTGTTTTGTATTTTACTGATTTGATTTTCTTTGTAGCATTTGGTGACTTTTCTTATGTATTGTATGCTTTGTAAAATCACAGGGACAGGTGCAGTTGCAGAGAAATGAAGTAATTGCATTGATAAACCTTCTCAACAGATTATCAGAGTCAGTTCAAGCAGTGCATTCATTAGCTCCAGAAGCTGAGAAAGTTGTGAAGGATGGGCAGATTACAGCCCTAAGTCTTCAGAGTGTATAGAGAGTTGTGTTTCTTGCCTCATGTTTGAAGGCTTCATTGGATCCTACTAGACATATCTAGCATTGTCGCCTTTTATCAGCTCTGGCTTAACTATTGCCACGATGTTTTCTTGAGGTTGGGATTGACAATTAGTGAAATGTATACTTGTCTCAGATGCAAAATATCTGAGAATTTTGTAGCTCTGGAAATAAATGATTCTCTTAGCACCTAGGGGACACTTTTAAAACTTTATCAATCATTGTTAGAGGATGATTGCACTTTTGTAATGTACATGAATATAGAATCATACTTGATTCTCGCGAGGACATTTAATCATAAAATAGTATTTAGTTGCTTTGATTACCTTCTTTACAGGACGAGAATGTATATAATTCTTTAAGGGTTGCAATGAGAATGTGAAGCAGTGTTTAGAGGAATGTCTTTTGGTAGAATTCCATGCCTAATTTTCTTTTTTCTTGTGCTATGTTTAGCTGGTAAAATCATTTGATGCTTGTCTATAGGTCTTTTATCTAATTTAAGCGGACTGAAAGTAATATGAAAAACCAAGAGTTCGGGATAAATGACTTTCTAGAAATAGCTGCTAATTTGACGCAAGACCTAGAGTAACTGGAGTATAAGTGGCCTCCAGCTACTGTTATTGTATACTAATTATTTAAAAACACGGTCAGTGTGATTCAACATCTCAAAACTCCAGCAATACTCATTTTTCGTTTTTCTGTTTGATAAAACTAGTATAGCTATCTTAAATACATCTATCTAAAATACGCTGAGAGATATCAATGTCGAGGCACCTATCTAGTTATGATAGATATATATTTTATTCCAAAAAAAAGAAACAAAATTATTTAAGTAACAATTCAATAGAAGTAAAATTTATGAATGAACTATCACATGACGGTCAAATGAATGACAAATTTAATATTGAGAATAAAATTGAACAACGCACTCCATTACGACCTTGCCTGCCATTGTAGAATGCCTCTTGGTGTAATTAATATGGTTTTGGGCTATGACAATATGTAACTGAAGGTTTTTCTTGGTGGTTATGGAACATCATCTCTTCAAGAATTTGGATTCCGATGCAGCACATCTTGAATTGTTGAATTGTTTTTCATCATTTGTTTATGGAGTTCTCATTCATGTTGCCTGATTTTCCTGTGTTTTTATTGTGATATACTTATGCATGGACGGTAAATTTGCTGTGTTTTCTAACCTGATTGACACCGAGTTTGTTACATAGTGCACATTAAAGGCATTTAGGAAGGAGTTATGGTTTCTATGTTTAATTTTCTCTTGCACGCATCTTTTAGAGCTGGTACATTGAATTTCTGTAAAGACATATATTGAAACTTATTTAATATATTTGATCTCAAATTCTAGTCGTATTTATATATTTTTCTCTGTAATCTCTTAAGTTTCTCTTCTGCTGGAAATGAACAAAGTTCGAACTATCCTCCATTTTGATAGAGACTTCAGTATAAAAAGTGTCGGAATTAGTGTTCTCTAAGTTGGAATGAAAGCAATACCCCACAGTTACATAAACAAGATAGAAATAACATGAAACATAGCAATATCCACAACTACAAGTTTTACTTGGAAACCCAACTGATGGGGGCAATTTCTTAGTGTACTCTCATTCTTTTAGCCAAAAGTAGTCACAAGAGCATATATAATAGTTGTACTGTTACATTCACCCTTTAACATAACTCACCAACTCTTTTCCACTCTCATGTCTTCATGGGTTCGTGTTTCATCTAGATACCAAGCGTTGGAAGCTTCCCTTCGTGCACTAAAGGACTCTTAGACATCAAGCGACATGAAATGTCATTGGTTCTATGGTTACCCCGGGACTACATTTGACATAGGAAAAACAACCATGGGGAGCAAGAAGCAAATACCACGACACAAATGCAACTGCTATGGCGCGCACATACTTGTGTTGACACATTCGAAACTGACATCCCTGTAATGCAAATGTGAACCTCTTGTTCCAGTTGGATTTTTCACTATACAAAATGCCCTTTATTTGCACTTTGCTTTTGATTGAATTTTAAATTGTTTGTTATTGGAGTGGACTACACTCTCATATCATGATGTCAATTGCATGCCATTACCACAACGTTTTCACACGCACACACACAAGAAGATGCACAACACCCAAGTCTCCTCTATTCATGTGTGTTAAAAATACAATAGGGAGTCCAATATAAAAAATAGGAAAAGTTTGTTTCGCAACAACAACAAAACCCCAATTTGGTTAGTATTGCTGCAATTTTACAAAATTGAATTGTTAAGTTTTAGCGTGGTAATGAATCTTATGTTTTAAATCTGACAATTGTTTATATGCTTTTGGTTTTTACAAAACTTTGAGATCACCGTCTCTTCTAACTTGTAGAACTGAAATATGACCATCATTTTTTAGTATAGATTAATATAATGTTATATCAATATATATGTAGATTTATGTACATAGTGTATTGATAAGCATAAATATGGTATAAATAATCGATATGAAATGAAGCATACTTTTGTCCATCCTCATTTGAACACACCAATTGAGGTTAAGTGAGCTTTATTCTTATAAAACCTGATTTAAGAAACATGCTCTAAAGAATGATGTGAGCAGTGTTTACATTTGATGGTCATGTACGTTTGTCGAACAATTTTCAAGTGATGGCAGGTTTTTGATATTGCTCTTAAAAATATGTAAAATACTATTAATTATACACTAATAAAAATATAATAGGCAAGTCTAGTTTTTAATATATATTTGTAAAACAATATAATTTATATTTAAGTATATAAAAAATTGCTGTTCATACTTCAAATATGCTAGTTGTATGAGACTTATTCCAAAAACTGCAAGTATTTTATGCCTCAATTTTTTTTTTTTTTTGTAAACAATCAATCAAATTTAAGCCATAGATGTAAGAGCAAAGAGCTTTTTTAAATAATCAACTTCATGATGTTGAGAATTACTATTGACTTTTAAGTGCATTACAAGTAATGAAAGATAGAATAAGATAAAACTATTTTTATCCAACTACTTTGTTAAATAATTTTTTTAATTTATTTAAATTAAAATTTATAATTTTAAATTTGTGAAAAATACAAATTAGAAAAAGTAAAATTTTTTTGCGATTGGATAAAACTTGCAACGATTAATTGTTGGATACGAACTATCGACTGTAATAGTATAGCCTGCGACAATACTAATAGTTAAGAAAATTTTGTGATTGGACAAAATTTGCAACAATTAATAGCTAGGTAAGAACTATCGATTCTAAAGAAAAATATGCTTGAATGTGTAAACACACTTTGTATTTGCTCGATTGTTTTCTTGATTGATTTTGATGTTTGAGGTGGTTGTAAGATCTCAAGGATAAAACCTACAACATAGAGTGTAGTCAATGCCAATATAGAAAGATTTGAAATTTAACTCTATATTGAAATTCAATTTCAAATTTGTAGATTAAAAGGTAGCAAAGCTTGAATGAAAACACATATTTGTCTTACCAAGGACGAGCTTCATTCTTTAATCAATTGGAGAGAGGGATATGAGATTCACTGATGGAGGATTGGGGGTGATAATTCCCTAATTTGGAGAAGTATTTAGAACTACGAAGGGAATTAGGTGTCCCATCACACTGTAGACACTCAAATTTGGAAATTCTACTCTTCGACACTGCTAGTCTTGACATTGCTCTCTTTGTTAAATAAGTGCATTTTACCCATTCTCATATGGTACATCTCTAGGTCTTTTGTATAGCATGCTTGATCATACACACCCATATATTGATAGTTTTTGAGAATTAAATGCATGAAATATGTTTAGAAACTCCACTTGTTAGCTTCCAAAACTTCACACTTCAGATTTCACCTCTAGGGTCAAAAACATACAACAAGGTAAGAACGTCCATATGGTCTTGGCACTAGTCTACGGTTTTGCACTTGCTCACTTTGGTCAAGACCTTTCAATTACAAAAATATTATTTGGGTCATTTACTCCTCCTCAGTCAGCGTTTATAACTTAAATTAACTTCAGAAACATATGTAAGCAAGTGAAACTCACCGCATTTAGTACCCATCACTCTTATGAACTCCAATTACAAAAGATAACACAAAAAGCACTTAAATCTCCCTACACTCTACAAATACCTTTGCACAATCACTAGGGAAACACCATCTACAAGTATGAAGCCTCCCATTAGATCTAGGTGATTGCTTCCCACATTTGTAAGCAATCAAAGTCACTTACTCAAGTAGATTTGTAAGAGAGAAATTCAAGTCAATCTTTGTCAAAGGAAGGATGTCAAATTTGATTACACTACAACTAGATATCACATGCTAGGTGGAGAATGACATGTGGTTTGATTCCTTTTTGGAGTAGTGCCAATGTGAGTGGTGCACGGGGGTGCCCATAACCCAACTAATGTTTATTTTACATAAGTTTTTATCTATGGTTAAGGTTTGAAAGAGGCCCTCATGGTGTGACCAAGACTGACTGAAAGAGAGTGACAAAGAGATTCAAACAAGTGACAAACCCATAAAGTTGTAGATCCCAGTTCTGAGCATTGTCAAGACCATACAAACTTTCCTGCGCGTTGGCCCGAAATATTTAAACACTAAAATTTTGGAACTTTTTGTATTGTTATACCTCACTAGATCATATTTTCGCATCATTATGAGAAGTCATTCGTCCTTCATCCTCTCCTTAACCCATTTGTCAATTGCCGTAACGGCACGTCGTCACATTCTCGTCACATTGCTATCCCGCCGTGCTTCACACACCCTTTTGACTTTGAAAAATGATTTATAACGCTTAATCAATGCTTTTAATTTAATTATTTAAAATTAATTACTTAGTAACATCAATGTAATTCATGTTATTATTTAATTAACATTAAATAATTAAACTAATGTCATTAATTTAATTTAATTTTAAATTTAATCAATTGATGTTACTTTTTTTTTAATAAATTGATGTAATTAATTTTATTAATTAAATTCTAAATTAAATTAATGATATCAATTTTATAAAAATGTTAATTAAAAGTTGAACTAGTGGTTGAAATAAAAGTGGAATTTTACTCGACTTCACCATTCCGGGATATTTATTCGGAGGTTCACAGGGAAGTTTTTCGCAAAAGAAAACTCAATTCCCCACACTCTCTTCCACGTTACCACATTTACAAGAAACAATTATTATTTGCACGCTCTGACCCAGACAATATTTTCCATTAGTAGAAGAACAAGAACGTGAATGATTATTTCACCATCCCTCACCAATTTTGACAGTGATGAATGAATATGTTTCAGTTAGATAAAGTTTGATTCGGGGAAGGATGATTTAATTACTCCGTGGCAAAGCTTCACGAATGCAAGGGAGGAAAGCAACTCAACATTGAAGAAATTACTTGGAAGGAGAAGCTACCACCAATCATCAACACCAAAGGAAGAGAAAGGTTATTATTAGCAAACGACCATGCATGCAAGTGAAGATCAGCCAAGTCTGGGCGCTGGAAAAAAATATCAACACTAATACATGCTAAATGCCTGCACAAAAGAGGAAGGAGGTTTGAGTTTGCAAATTATTGAAAAATTATGAGTTTACAATTCATCTTTTGGCCATGCGAAAGTCTTGAAACCTGCACAAAAGGAAAAAGAAGTCAGTAAAAGGCATGAGTTTGCAAATAAATAAAGAATTTTAACTTTTAATTTTTTTTTCACGTAGGAAATATGGGCACCTACACTATGGACAAGGAAAATCAGAGAATGTAAATCCAACATTGGAGAAATGGAGGCTTAATTAATTTCTGGACATACCAAATAGAACAAGCCAAGAATGCGTGGAACAAGGATACAACACCTGTGCAAAACAAATAAAAAATAAAAGACAAAAATCTGGGCACT
The DNA here is from genome assembly GCA_019776745.2 of Taxus chinensis. Classification (NCBI taxonomy): domain Eukaryota; kingdom Viridiplantae; phylum Streptophyta; class Pinopsida; order Cupressales; family Taxaceae; genus Taxus; species Taxus chinensis. The sequence continues at coordinate 909,646,988 of CM034147.1, read as the reverse complement.
AAGGTAGATGGTGCAGCCAACAAGGAGGGATGGATTGTGAACTTACTGTTATAATGATTTATCTCAAGATTTAATATTGATTGATGAATTTATTTTTATTATTGTCTAGGAACATAAATTTCATGCATACACATAATAAGACAATATAAATTTCATGATTTTGTTGTTATTGTTACTTATTTTCGGATCTAACTCTAAATAATGGAGGTGTAATTTTTTCTAGGAAAAGGTTCATATATTTATGACGATGTCACTGGTATATCTAGTAGAGGTAAATACTAGCAATCACATATGTACAATGCAATGTGAACGCCGTACGGTATAAGTTTTTTGATTTTGACCATTGGGATTCCTCCATTTACTGGGATATAGAGTATTTTTCCTTGAATTAATTGTATTAGTCCCCTGATTCAGGTGTTCCAAATGTGGATCGTATACCCGGGCTAGAGAGTATTTTTTCCTGAATTAATTGTATTAGTCCTATGATCCAAGTGTTCCAAATGTGGATTGTATACCCTAGGCCTTGTCAACAATACATAAATTAGAGCTTCATAAAATCCAAATACAATACATTATTCCTCAATTCTCCTATCTCTGACAGCTCTCAAATCCAGTTAGCATACATATATATATATAATATAGACTAATTGTAAGAAGAAACATTCAACTAATTCATTTTCTTGACCATAAAATTCTTATGCCCTTAAACTCCACTACCCTTTGTGAAGCTTTTAACTTCTACTTTGGTTGTACTCATACCCTTAATCTCCTCCTTTGACCTCTTAGGTCTACCTTTGGTGTTTTTATTTAGTGATTTCACCTCATCCATTACAAGACTTTGGAAGAACATCTACAAAATGTCTAACAATTTTTCAAAAAACTTTGATTGTATAAACTTAGGAAAGTGCACCTTCGGAGAAAAGGTCTTATAATACATATTATTCTTAAATATCACACACGTTTGCAGTTGACAATATAATACATGGATGCATGTAATATAAAACTCAGCCTTTTGTCCTCATAATTGAAATGGTTTCTTTTCCATGTGTGTGTATTTTGGCGAGAGCAACTACTACCTTTCTTGAGAGCCTAGAGCCAGTTGAAGCAACAGATGGATTGGTAGAAAAAATACTCTAAGAGATGATATCAGAAAAGTTCCATATGCCCGACATGTTAAGTAAACATCTGCTAAACAAAATAAACCATGAAAACTCAACCTCACTAAGAAACACCCTATCGGGATAAATAATGTTCAAGAAATTCATGACCATCGTCATTTGCAAACGAAGGATAGGTCAATTCTTGTAACAAAGTTCCAACTGTCATGACTGTTACCATTTGTAAACAAAATCCCAAGCAATCAATAATTATATTGCATCCAAAAACAATATCCTGATAATCTGACAACATATGACAGAACTCTGATATTTTGTTGTCACCTATAACAATGGCGATTTGACACTCCTTCCAAATAATACTTACCCGGTTGAACAAAAAAATTGCATATTTATGCTCTTTATGGTTTGTTTCCCAATAATGATAGAGGGAACAAGGATATTACTGCAGTATACACACAAGATGTCAAAGTCAACTGAAAAAATTACCAGCCAATGGAAGATTTCAAATAGCTCTCAATTCCAGCTTCATACATCTTGTCTCCTCCCATGTACATCGGGCAATCATATATAAAATGGATAATGATAAATGTAGAGTGAACAAGGATATTATTGCAGGTATACATAAGAGATGTTAAAGGCGGCTGAAATAGTTACAATCCAATGGAAAGTGTTAAATAACTCTCAATTTCAGCTTCAAATATCTCGTCTCCTCCTGTGTATATCCATAGTCATATATGTCATGGATAGTAAGATATGGGAAGCAAAGAACATTTTCACTGCAATCACCAACATATAATGATGTGTTGAAGAAATTAAATTTGCTCTCTATTTACATTATGTATGCAACAGTTTTAGGTACAATTTTCACAAATATGATCAGTGATGAATATCAATAAAATTGAAATATATCCATTATTTTACAAATCTTTAGATGGACTCGAGACAGACCCCTAAGAAGGATACTCCGCTTTATGCAAAGGGTAAGTGCAGGAAGTTGATGGACAAATATAGGGTCATCCGTGGACGTCATATTGCAAAAAACAGTGAAATATCAACTTGTAGGGATTATTAGCTATACACGCACTCTAAATTAGAAAAATTTATATAAATATGAATCGTAGCATTTAGAATCTAGTTTCTAAAATACTAATTTTTTTAAAAAAGGGACAAGTTTAGCTTATATTAAACACTTAAAATTATATGACTTAGTTTTTTTTTTTTGAAATTTTTTATAAGATTGTAGTCCGTTTGCCCGCATCTTGGATGATCAAATTTTTTTATTTTTTTTTCCTTTGGTGAAACGTTAGATGTAGTTGTCTATCTTGGGATGGATTTTATTTTGTATTTTTTTTAGCAATATTTTTTTTTAATAATTTTTTCCGTGAAAGTGGTCTGAAAATATTTAGAAAACGGAGCGCTTTCCGTTTGCCCGCCATAACTATATCAAAAAATATTGAAATCATATATATATATATTTTAACGTGTATAGAATTTTTCCATGCTTGGGATGGTATAAGTTTTATCATATTTTGATAAGCGAAACAAAAGTTACAGTCTTAAACGTAGACATGAACATTCACGGGGAAAAATGTCTTAAAGACCTATTGTTAGTAAAAAATTATAAAATGATATTTATCTTATTCTATTCACTTTAAAAATAATATTTCTATGAAGCTAAGAGTCTCCCCTACGCGATGGCACCATTTTTGTGAAATGTTTTCAGTTTTTTAGCATGGTTCAAGTCTTTGGAAGAGCAGATTTGAGGTTTTTTGACCTTTTACGCTTCATAATGACCTTCCATAGCTTTGGTTGGGGAAAAACAAAGATTTTTCGAGGCTTAGGTTTGGCAGATAGATCCACGATCTCAGTTTATAAAGCGCGATCGCGGTTTTTAACATAAACTCCGAGCGTGCTTTATAAACCGCGATCGTGGTTTATAAAGCGCGCTCGCGGTTCATAAATCATATTTACACACATCCCAATGTCTGAATTACCTTGTGATTTTTACTCTTTGACCTTACTGTACGAATTACTGTGAAATTCTATATTTTTCTGCACGTTTTTCTTATCACCGGAAGCAAAACATCATGGGAGACAAAAAACGAAGTCAAAAAAGGAAGTCATTAAGTAAAAAAACACCAAACGAATTAGAGGCCAGCAAAATTCAAAATATTGAGCGAATGCAGAAACTTCGTGAATCAAGAAGAGGTTCATCTTCAATCCCAACTATTGTAAGCAATGAAGAACCAGGTAATGTTTTTACTGTCAATGTTGAAGTTGAATTAAATATTCGTGATGAAAAAGTTTTTACTGTCAATGTTGAAGAAGAATTAAATACTCACGATGTAGCAAATGTTGAAATTGAACGAGACAATGAAAATGTGAATAAGGAAATTCATGTTGAAACTGTAGATAAGTAAAATTTGACAAAAACACCTCCTAGGATTTTACATAAGAAACCTATTTTTTTTATTGAAATTGATGAAAACATTTTGAAACCAATGTCTGACAAAATTTCTGAACGACAAATCAGAAGAAAAGCCACTGAAATTTGGGATAATCATTTTAAAATTTTAAATGATTCCCAAAGATGTCAGTTGTTGGTTAGTTTGATGAAATTGATTAAAATGAGACCTACATTAAACACCTTAAGATTGACAACATCTAATATACGTGGTCAAACCTCTACAATTGTTGAAAACCTTCATGATGCATATCACACTGTTGGTGTCAAGAGACACGCTAGGGATAGTAATATTGTGCGTCGTGTACTTGCTACTAGTGTTGTAAGTGAATCAATAAAAAAATAATTTTTGATCACGCAAACAAGTTGAATGTTGCAAGTTAATCGAAAAACTCTAATGAAAGCAATTGAAAGACGTAATATGCTTCAATCACTCAATAATGCCGATTTTTGGGCATTTTCTGCTAGAGCACCGTGTAAGGACAAAAATAATTCTGATGCTATAAGATAAGTTGTTATTAAATTTTGGCATGATAACACTAGAGTTTCACCCAATACAAGAGATGTTATAAAACAGAGAGTTGGTTCTACTAATCGTGAACCACATCCAAAGCATTTCTTAGATATGACTCAAACTCAATTTTTTCGTAAGTTTGAACAAGAGAATTTAGAAATTAAAATTAGTCAACGTTTTTTTTGGAATCTTGAAACCATTCTATGTGAAAATCAACCACGCTCGCACCACTTGTTGTTGTAGGCAACATGTTGAATTTGCGATGCATTATGCTAAATTTTTACTTATTCATTCTAATTTTTATTCTGAAACTATGTTATCAAAATGTGGTGTTCAAGTTCCACCAATATCTTCCAGGGATTTCATTCCTATTATATTTTGTGAAAAAGAAGTTGGACAATTTTTTTATAGTCAGGATTGTTTAGATGGAAGTTGTAGTACATGCGGCGGATTACCTAAATTGGAAAGTTACATCCATGAGAAAATTGAAGGTACAATAGGACATAGTTTAGTTGAGTTTGATAAATATAAATCAGTTGCATACCAGTTGAAAGATGGAAAAGAGTCTAAATGGTGTGAGCTAGTTACATAACAAATGCCCATTTTCTAATTTATGAGAAAATTTAAGGATGAAATTGTTTATGAGTATGCGAGGCATACACATAGAGCTCGATGGTTGGATGAACAATTCAAGCTATGCAAAGACACATTTCCTATTGGTACTATTGTTCCAATGGTCGATTTTGTAGAGAATTACACATTGCAGCCACAAATGGAGGTTCAATAGCAATATTACAACTCAGTACAAGTTGCCATTTTTGTGCATATAACATTTCTACATTCTCCTGACAGTACAGAGAATGATCAATTTTTTTTAAGAGAGTACCACTTTTATATCAGTGATGATCGTACTCATTTTATTGAATTTGTGCAAGGGTGTTTCCAGTTATTTTATGGAAACTTGTCTGATAGGGACATCCACTTCAAACAACATTATATATGGTCAGATAATTACACATCTCAGTTTAAGAATGCCCAAATATTTTATTGGATGAGCAGAATGCACGTCAAGGTGGGTGTGCAACATATTTGGAGTTTTATTGAGGATGGACATGGAAAAGGAGAACATGACGGTGCATGGGCATGTGTGAAAAGAGCTCTTGCAAGAGAAGAGTTGAAGTACAAAGATGGTGCTAAATTAAAAGATGCAAAGAGCATAGTGGAATGATGTACTGACAACATGGCCCGAGGTTCTCAAGAAAATTCCATAGTTCGCAGATATTTTTGGTTGATAGAGGAACAACATATTGCTAACTATGAGGATTGTATGACACTCACTGGGTCCAGTGATATGCATTCATTTTGTAGCTCAGACGCTACTTCGTGGGCCGTATGGACAAAAAAGTTGACATGTCTTTGTGCATCTTGTATCGAATTTGTCATTGCTGAGTGTGATTCACAAGAATGGGTGGAAGGATGGATTTGTAGGCCTCTAACTCCGCTTCCTAGTTATCAACCTCTACAAGCATTACGACTTGTTTCTGCAGATGAAGTCAGAACATCCAAGGACTTTGACGAAATTTTGATTTTGGTGCGACAAGGTATTTATGGTTAGTTATTTAATTTTTGTATTGAGTTATATCCATTGAAAATTTAATATGTAATTTAAATGAGTTGTTCAACCAAGTTGTTTTTTTGTAGGACATGTGTTTGCAGTAATTGCGATAGAAGACAATGAAGAAGGAACAGACTATTTCTTATGTTGTTGCATTGAGGAAAGAAAGAAGTTGACTTCTCCTATTATAGATGGCGAAGATATTGAGTATCCTACAGGGTCAGTGGTAGTTACTGGAACTTGGCTTCGATGGTATCCATTAAAAAACTCCTTTGTTTGGGTGTTTGAAGACTTTGAGATACACAGGAAAATACTCTTATATTCACATCTAGTTCTAGCGACAAATATTCAGCTGTATAGATATATAGGAAGGCCTAATAACAAGATTCTTTGGAAGGTTCAAGAGTCAGATCATGAAGCAATCTTGTCTGCTATTCAGAGTAGATCCGATCCTGATGGTTCATTGGAATGAATTTACAATGCTCATGTATGGTATATATAATTTCTTTTCAATATATATATAAATTTTTTAGTTTAAAGATCTAGATTTAAGTTTGAATATATTTTATTTTAAATTTGTGTATTTTGTACATATATAGATAGTATATGGTTTTGATTTGAAACTTAAATTTCTTTGACAAACACTTTTATGTTTAGGTTAGTGGTGCCGGAAAAGCTTCCACCTTCATGTGGTTGGCACTGTTAGTAGAGAATTTTAAATTCTCAAAGCTAAGAGAAGCTTTTATTGTTTGAAAAAGTTGTAAATTTTGAAAATGTTGTAGAAATTTTGAAAAAATTGTAAATTTTGAAAATGTTGTAAATTTTGAAAATGTTGTAAATTTTGAAAAAGTTGTAGATTTTGAAAATGTTGTAAATTTTGAAAACGACTCCTCCCCAAGTGTTTACAAGACCATACCTACACGTGTGCACCGAAATGAGAAGGAAAAAATTGAGAGAGACTATTGTAGAGGGTCCCTATGTCGAGGTGTCAGATCAGACAAGGCATCTCTAGGTGCCACGGAGTTTGAGTAGTCACCCGTCGAAGTTGAATGATATTTTGGTCTCAGGGATCTTAAGGGACTACGCCAGAACGAAGTAGCCCGGAAGCAACGAACCTTTCGCTCACCGAAACACCACCTCCTCTAGCATTCTCCTGGCCACTCGAACGTGCCGGAACAGTCGGTTCAGTGCCACGACGTCCTGAGGCATGACTTCTCACTCCTCGCCTCCGTTCATTTCCTAGGACTAAAAACATTCAATTTGTCACTTGTTCACCTTCCATCTCTCTTGTTCTCTTTGGACTTGCCTTTGTCCTCTTAGACCTGCTTCATCATTGTCCTTGCTTTTCTCTCTTGAGCTATGTTGGTGTGGTGATCTCTCTCCATCCTCTGCTACCCCAACTATGTGCTTACATGCTCATTATTTTTGCATTGTAATAAGATTCTTCATCATATATCACTAGACACAAAATTAGGAGTATAAGTATGAATCATCAAACAATTAAGGGAACACATTTGTGAGGACCTTTTATTCATAAGTGCCATCATTGATTGCATGAGATTAATCATCTCTGCCTCAAATTGAAGCAATGGACCTCCCATCTGAAACTTCAACCCCCCCAGTCCAACAAGAAAGATCAAGCATTCATACTGCAAAGAAGGACATGTGACCATTGGGTGAGCATGATCCTTGAAAAAGGGAACATGATCTATTTCCTGAGATTATCTCTTTGTTTATATTTTTTTTGGTCATATTTTTGAAAATCAATAGGAATAGAGTTGAGATCAAGAAAGAGAAATTCCATTGGGAAAATAATCTCCCATTTGCGAGTGAGATGAATAATTTTGATTCTCATTCCTTGGTGAGCTCAGTTGTGTTTTCATCTGACTCAAAGAACTTGTATGAAATTTTGTCCCATACCATCACCTCGAGGTTCGAAGCTCTAAAAGAAACCATTGTGCATTCTTGGCACAAGAATGCATGCTCTTGGTACACCTCTCAGGGAGATTACTAAGAATACTAAGAATCCTTCATTAGAGGAGGATTCTTCATGCGATGGGTGGAACCTAAGAATAATAATAAGGGCTTACTGTCAAATTTTTACCCAAGTTTCAACTTGGGACATCAGAATGCACCACCACATGAAATCTCTCCCTTTCATCACTTAAGGCTTATAACATTCTCACTAGGTATTCAATTCCTTAGCACCCCAACTTGATTATATGTTTCCCCCTCTCATGAATACTTAACCCATTCTCACAGTGCCCCTTTAAGTCCCTTTGTCACTTAAGGCTTGTAACCCTACCCTGTCATGCCATGTAACCCGGGTTAATCCAGAATGGTCAAGGATGAGTTAGAAGGTGAGTTAGCTAGGTTAATTTTAAGAGGTGAGTATAAACATGCACTTAGCCATTTTTTTAATCCCTTTTTAAAATATTTCCTTTTCCTTCATTGTTGCTAGTATATTTAGTTATGCTACTAATTTTTCAAGAAACCCTATTGCAAAAATCACATTTTTTCTCATATCTCCTTCATTTTTGCTCCATTTCCCTTGTAATTTTTCCCTTAACTTCTACTCATGAACTCCTTGAAGATGATATAAAAATATTTTTCATTCGTACCCTAATTTTTTATAGCATCCCATTTAAAATTTCAGAGAAAAAACTTGCCTTTTTAGATCCTTGCAATTCTAGAGATCGAAAACACTTGAAATTTGAAGCAGGAAACCATATAAAAATACCTAATCTAATGAAAAATTTTCATCTCAATCCAAATACAAGAAGACATGATTAAATATTTAAATCAAGCATGTACATATCAGAGAACTAATTTAAATGGTTATGAAAACATACATAGAAGGATATCATACATGCAATGAAATCAAATCAAACATATATAGTTCAGATTTATCGTTATGAAAACCAACACACATGGATATATAAGAATCAAACAAAGTGTGCTCTAGATGCATGTCTCTGAAAATATATATGTATAAGTTCATAATGTATGTGTACATATCGAACTAAGTGTGTCATAATGTACATATGGGACCACATGCAGTCGCAAAAGGCTATATATATACAATGGACTATGAATCTACTCATGACCACATATGTACATCTAGGTGGACTATGAATCTACTCATGAAACATCTTCCCTCTCTTCGCCCTGCTAGAAGTAGCACGTCCACGACCTGGGGATGTAGTGGAGGGAGATGCCACTACGGATTTCATCCATGTGGTCCTATGTGTCTCTAAGCATGCCTGCAACCTAACCTTCACATTCATAAACAACAAGTTTTTAACACCTAAAATTTTAAAATACATTCAAAATTTAGAAACTTGTACAATTTAGTTAAAATGCATGTGAAATCTTACCGCAGTGTCATGATCCCTATCAATTTGTTGTTGACGCATTGCAGGGACAACAATAGACTCACGAGGGGTAAGCTACATACAAATAATTAATTTTCAAATTAAATATTTCACATATACATACAAAATTTGATATTGTAGATTTAAGTAATAAGAAATAATGAACCTCCAAAATTTAACAAATTTGAAAAATTGTACCTTAGTTAGTGGATCTGCAGATGCTATGGCAGTATCTACAACAACCTCCACAGTCTACATAATATGGAGGAGTCTCTCTAGCAGTCATAAGCTATACAGAAAACATGTACAAATCAATATTAAAATCTACATGACTGTGCACCACATAACAGAGGTCCAAAGCATGTAATCCACATGAACTTCTAGTAATTAGAAACAAAGTGTAAAGAGATTTACTAACCTGCGTAAAACTCATGTGAGGCATGCCAGTAGCCTCAGTTCCCTGAGCAGATGATGACCCGCTAGCCTGCTGTGTATAAAAGAGAAAAATATTAATATGTACAACATACACGTGAAACATTATAATAATAATCTAGTGCAATCAAATGAAATTAAAAATGTAAGTTTGTACAACTTGAAACTTACGTTTGAAACACGTCCAGCTGCAGTAGCTAGCATGTCGACGCCAGATGTTTCCTTCACCGGCTCTTTCTATTTAAAATAAAATACAAAATTAGTTTTTTACATGTATGTACATGACGTACAATCAAATATATATATATTAATATCTCAAACATGTGAATTAAACTATTATATATATAATTTAAATTTATTTGAAATTTACCTGTGAAAGACCAATATCAGTGGCACCAGTTCCAAAAACATTCCCTAACATCTCATCTATAGAAAAGAAATCCTGTGAACTAGCAAATGATGTCTCACCTGCAGTGCATACGGCACCACATGATCTACAGTGGCGTGGTGCGCTAGAACTGGCACCTCCACCAACATCACCAGATGTAATCTGGTCACTATGCTGGGTTAGAGTGTTAGTGAGCTCCCTCAATGCATGCAATGTATCAATCTCCACAACATCCTTCACTGTAGGAGGGATAACTAAAGGCAGTGGGGGTTTTGCGGCATGGGGGATCCTAGGCTGACCTATGCGTGCACCAGGTCTGCTATGTGCAGAGCTACCTCCTTGACCAAAAAAGTTAGAAAAGTCAAAATAATTCGGGACCTCATTGAGCACGAACTCGCAATATAATTTCTTCTAAAAATAAAGAGGAACCTCATTGTTGTTGCATGGTGGATAATAAAAAACCATCCACCATCGGTCCCAAAAATTATTTTTGATTCTGTCATCGTGGCACCGATGGATTGGGAACCGTTTACAGGTAACTGCGGGGGTGCATTGGTTCTAGGGTCGGTAAATAATGCACAAATGAGGTCTTTTCCATTTTTTTTGTCTTTTACGGCCGCATGGGATAGTTTATCCGCATACCACCGCCTACAATCACTTCTAAAGGTGTTCCATCTATGTATTTGGTTGGTTGCGGACTTGACTTCGCTAATCAATGTTTACAATGTATTGGCTAAAGTCATGCGAGATGGATTTGTAGCATGATTTTGTCTTATAGTTTGAATTAGGTTCTCAATGACAATTTTATTTTATTAGATTCTTCTAATGATATTATCTTGTGTTCTTGTTAGCTTAGTGGGGACAAAAGGAGCCACATGAGACAGATCTATGTTTGGAGGAGGGTTTTGAGGAATGTTCGGAGGGTTTTGAGGAATTTTCAGTGGGTTTTGAGGAATGTTTTGACGGTTTGCACGATTTCGAGCTTGCCGATCAACTAATAAAACAAGAAAATTGTATACATAAACAAACATTTCAAAAAACCCATGAAAATGCAAAAAAAAAAACCTAAAATGCAAAAAAATGATTACAATCGGGGACTTACCTCCTTGTCTTGGCGACGTGGTTGAATCTATCACTATCCAGAAGTTCGATGAGAAATTTTGAGGTGGTATTCAAAGCGCGAGTGAAAAACGTTTAGGAAAAATCATGGTTTGAAATGAAAAATGAGGAAAATAAGGAGTCACGGGACTGCTAATTTTTATCTTAGAGTTCCGCGATCGCGGTTTTAGGTTCGGTAATTACCGAACCTGGAATTCAGGAACCATGATCGTGGTTCCTTTATTTCGGGTTTTTATGTCCATGGAGTTGTCCACCAACTTCGTGCACTTACCCCAAAAGAAAATAATTTATTACATACAGACAAGTCTAAAGTCGCTCATCACACAATGACATGTTCCCCACTCTATTGATGACCTATGAAAAGTATAAGAAAAAGGAAAGTGATGCAAAATTTAGCACACTTTCCTTATACTCTGGAAGTAGACAAAGGAAACAACTCTAACAACTTTTCCTTCATTACAGAGAGAAATTCTAGCTTTCTCAGCAATCTCAAGATGTGAACCTGTACCAATAAGAATGACATCAGGATTATTACTAAATGAATAGTCACTGCTAATATAGCCTCCCTTCTCAACTCCCTCAATAGAGGAACCAACAAGATGAGGAAGCTTTTGACATGAAAGAGCATGGATTGATGGCCTCTTCCTATTAAGCACAACAACTTTGTATGATCCATCTATCTCTTTTCCATTAGTTGGACATAACATTAGCATATTTGGAATTTCCTTGAAGCTTAACAAGTGTTTTAGTGGTTGATGAGAGGGCCCATCTTCACCAAGACCAATTGAATCATGAGTCATTACATAAATGACCCTAACTTCATTGAGTGCATCATGTAGTCTGTGAAGACAAAGAAGGTAGCACAATAAGGAATGAGGCCACTTCTAGTCTTCCATGGAGGGCTATTCCATTGCATATTTCTCCCATTCTATGTTCACGTACACCAAACCGAAGGTTACGCTTTGTAGGGGTAGCCTTTTGGAAATACCCAAACATTTTTAGCAAAGTCATGTTAAATCCTGCAAGGTCTGCACTTCCACCTAAGAAAAAACCCCTTACAAGTGCATTTAAATATTGTTCAGACAAGTTTAGCGTAGCTTCAGTAGGGCTCTCTGGGGTGTACATCTGAAAATGCAAAAAAAAAAATTAGATTTAAAAAATGCATATAATTTATCTGTAAAAGACAAATACACAACTCACAATCTGAAAGGAAACTTTGTTACCCAAAAAACACCATAGCTAGCTGAATTTGACAGGAATATTCACTATTAGTAAGAAAAAAACCCCAAATTCTTACTGGGAGTGCCTTCTCCCATCCTTCAGGAAATTTTGCAGAGATTAAAGTCTTGAACTCTGCAACTTCCACAGGGTATTTATTTTCGTACTCGACAAGTTTAACTGTCCACTTTACTTCAACAACTGCACCCTTTTCAACATGCCAACTCCAATGGTTGTTCCCAAAAAATAGTATGTTCTTAAAATCATTGGATGAAATCCCGAGTAGAATAAGGTAATCCACACTAAAAATATTGATATCTCTTAACATCCTCTGGGACATGAAAAGGCTAAAAAAGCCAACACAAATTCTGTTTGGTTGCCTCAACCTCTTTTGCACCGAAAGCACTTCCATGCGCACTGTAAGTGTTTTCCTTATTTGGTGATCCAAAGCCAATAATAGTAGTGACCTGGAAATATAAACAACAGAGGACAGTCCATGACTTAAAAGATTCATAACTTGTTTGCTTCCCTAAACATTGAGCTTCCAATCTATCATGGATAGAGAATAAAAGTATAAATCAAAGAAATGAAAGCGCTAATACAAAATGCACACCTTAATCAAAGTTGGTTTGTCCTCAACACACTTTTCCTCCTCAATAGAAGCACAAATATCATCATAACCAGTATTACCATTCTTAACCCAGATAGTGTGCCATCCAAGACCTTGGAAACGAGTTATAACATATTTCATAAATGTAATCTTTGTGTCACCATCTATGGAGATGTGGTTATCATCATAGAATGCAATAATTTTCCCAAGCTCCCAGTGACATGCCAGTGAACATGCCTCATTGGAGATCCCTTCCATTTGGCAGCCATCACTAACAATACAATTTCTGAGACAATTAAGAACACCAATTAATACCTTTGAATACTGTTAAGTTTATTAATCCAAGTTATTGAAAAAAAATTAATTTGTTCATAAGAAATCCTAGAAAAACTTGGAATACAAAAATATATCTTACGTGTAACGATCAACAATGGTATAATCTAGCTTGTTATATCTAGAAGCCAAATGTTTTTCAGCAAGTGCCAACCCAACTGCATTACAAATTCCTTGACCAAGAGGCCTTATGTAGGAGACATTAAAAAACCCATTAAATCCCTTTTTCTCTTCAATTCAAGAAAGTGTGCATGCTTGTGGAAAAAAGTAAGCTTACCAGTTGTCACTTCCACACCAAGGGTCTCAAAATTCTTAGCAGATGGATACCTATACACTGAACACCGTGGATCTCCATAGTGAGAATTGAAAAGAGAACAAATTAACATGCATATTGTTTTATTACCAAAAAACCACATGGAACTTGCTGTTGATTCAGGAAGCTATAAGTTCTCACAGATACTCTTCAAGTCATAGTTGGCAAATTTATTTAGGTGGAATTCAGTTTAATCACTTTTTTGACAGCCATAGTGACCTGAGACACATTCAGCACACAAATTTTTGACCCTTGAACAAATTTCTTCAACAAAAATATCATTTTCCTAACCAAGAAGCAAATGGTTTAACTTATTTTCTTCTTCCCTTAGTAGACTTTGTACCAGAGAAGCGACCCAATACAGAAAAATCCCTTGTTCACCCATGGCTCAATCCTGGACATCATCTTCTTCAACCATTGATGTTAGCTGGAGAAGCCCTGAAATGTAAATCTTCTTCAACCATTGATGTCAAACTAAATCCAATTATTAACAAAGATATTTGGTGTGCGCAATAAATTGACATATCTTCAGAGCAATAGAGTATAGAGGGATGCCAATATACCAAATACTATTTGTCATTTAGAGACTAAGGAACAAAATCCACAAATCCTAATTCCTAACAAACCCTAAACAAACAAACACTAAACAAGCCCTAACCAAACAAAACATACAAAAGAAGAACGAGTATCTAAAGAGGTACGCTGTTGCATGCAAAAATTAAAAAGCAAACTAAAAACAAGGAACCTGCAACATGTAAAAATGAAAAAGTAAAATGGTTAAAAAACATACAACAGAAGAACAAGTATCTAAAGAGCTACACTGCTGCATGCAAAAATCGAAAAGCAAAACTAAAAATAGGGAACCTGCAACATGAAAAATGAAAAAGTAAAACGAAAAACCCACCGTTAAAAATTGCATGCAAAAGTGAAAACGACGTGCAAACAACTGTCAAATTTAATCCCTTTGGAAAAATGTCTAAAAGGCTGTCAAATTTAGCATCGCAACAGAAACGTCCGGAGGTCCTCTACTATAGGGGGAACGCCTTCGGCGTAATAACTGAGGAAAAGAAGTATTTAATTCTTTACTCCTATTTTTTTTGGGAAAATATCTATTATTTTTTATGGAGGAATTCATGGGCCTAGTCTAAATAGAAATTTCACAAAACCATGGAAGCTACATAAGTATTTTTATTGCTTTGTTGAAAATTTGCACTTTATTTATGTTTGAATCCCATCATCTAATTTGATATTGGTAAATTAGACTTGTAAGCAACCTTTTATAAAAATTTATATTTGTTGTATTTTGAGCACCTCCTAAGATTAATTCTCTCCATCTATGGAATATTTATCATCCCTATGTGATAATTTTAGAGGATTTCTTTTTATTTTTGTATGACGATACATCTCTAAAATTTTGATTTATTATGCTCTTGATGTAAATTTTAAAAGACGATAATACGAGTAGCTTTTATTTATTTACATTATGGGAAAACACTATTAAGTAAAATTGTGAGAAAGGTGTCTAGCCAATTATCCCCTAGGGCACTCATAACCTTTAATGCGGCTTTGCCAAGTAAAATATCTTCCCAAAAAATAAGCTTATACTCGCGTGGATGTAAGAATGGAGACTAAAAGCACATACAAAAATAATGATATATGCCAATGATAAGAAGAAATTGGGGAATTGGAAGAAAGAATTACTTTTATGATTATAATGCTTATTTCACTAAATTTTGACTTATTCCAGTCCAAGCAGCTAAAAAATATAACAAATATTAGAATCCAATAATACTAGTTTTAGATTCCAAAATGTTAAATATTGGAATTATCAACACTCCAAAATCACACATATTGGATTCCAATATCACATATATTGGAATCCAAAATCACATATATTTGAATTTACTATACTCCAAAATCACATATATTTGAATTTTCTATACTCTAAAATCACATATATTTGAATTTGAAAATCAAAATATTGGAATCAGTTAATTCTTTTTCCAGAGTCCAATATATCTGATTAGGAATTTAATTAATGAATATGTAAAACAACATTTAATGATTTCAGGGAATCCAACATTTATCTGTGAAATAATGCCTAACGGCCGCTAGTCTGTATATAACATAAACATGTTCTATTTTATACAGGCTAGCGGCCACTAGGCTTAATGTTTGCTTTGGAATAAGGCTCTTATCAATTTTAAGTTGTCTTTAAAATTAAACTATGCAGTTTTGAATATTTAAAATGCCTTTGGCCTAACAGCCACTAGGCTAATGACATCAAGAGATGTGAGACACTTCCAGATTCATTTACTATGTTGTGATTGAACCTAGGGGAAACCAAAGAATTAACAAAGACATTATGAAGAAACTAACAAAGGGCGACGATTCAATTTAGGAGAATGTAATTAACTGTAAAACTATTCCTAATATATTTTCATATTTAAAATTAGATATCAAATTAACTTCATTTATTATGGTGTGATCGAACCTCAGTGCAACCAGAGAATTTCTGCAGATGTTATGAAGAAATTAGCAGAGGGCGACGATCCAATGTAGGAGAATGTAATTAACTGTAAAACTATTCCATATATATTTTCATAGTTTAAATTTAGATATAAAATTAATTGTAAACAATATGACACATATTTTCATATTCAAATATGGATATGAAATTAATTAAAATTAACAGTAAAACCATCCCAGATATATTTTAGTATTTAAATATAGCTATGAAATAAATTGAAATTACTTTCTTAAAGGTAGAACTATAATAAAACATTTGAATTTATAATGTAACACTATTCTTGAAGATGGGATACCAAATAAACAATATAAATTATAGTAAAGATCCAATTAAAAATCTCCCTATAATTGTGTTTTTGATCTAATGAAATCCTGAACATATTCGACGTCCTTCAATGGTTGCAATAAAGGCCACAACACATCTAACAAGTATTTGTCTTCTGACTTAGAATCTATGTTAGCTGTTTTAGCAATTATGTAGTTCCCCACATCATTGAACTTGTTTTTCTCTAAAGAGTCATCTACAAGCACTGTATTTTTACAATTGTATGATGCATTAAACTAACACCAAACAAAGTTAAGTTTCTTGAGATATAATTTGGGATTCCCAGAACCTTCATAATCAGAGCGTTTGGTCTTGACGCAATCTTCCTGTGTAAATATGAACTCGAAGCTTGCAACCTCTAAGCTGATGTTTTGAAGGAATGAAGGCATCATGTCATCAACATCTAACTTTCTCGCTGATGTCCATAGTGCTATTTTGAATGTTTTTTACATCGTTGCAAGAACTCCTTCACATTAGGTCTAAGAAAATAAATTTTTGTTTTGAGCTGGACGTCGCCAATTTTTTTTAATTGTTTGTATACCGAATCAGCCTTCTGGAGGGTGTGTGCCTAAACACCATTTATATCAAATATGACCAATTTCATGTTGCATATGTTCTTATTTGCAAATGAAAAAAAATAGAATCAAATGGTTAAGGGCGGTGAATCAATCGAAAAAATAAAAAACAAGTCCCTTTTGATATTGTTATATCGAAAATAAAATGGTTATAGGTGGTGAAGAAGACAAAAAATCTAAGGGCGATCCTCATTTTTTTATTGCCATACTAGGAATAATTTTTTTTGTGCAAAATTGATTTGAATTGAATGTAATGTTTCAACACGACGAGTCTTTACATACCATATTATAGTTGTTTCATTGCATTTGAAAGTGGTATATGTTTTCTATTATCACAATTAATTTATGAATACATATTTGATTAATAAAAATTGCTCAAAAATTTGTTACAATAAAGTTTATCTGTTAATTCGCATTCACAACTTATATACTCACACTCTCAACTTATAATCAGGGAAAATATAAATACTCCCAACTTATATTCGTATAATCACAATATACAAAATAGTTAAACATAACCACCATAAAAACATATGAATATATTTTATTTACAATATTAAGAAATATCATCATAATAACATTATGAAATGATAAGTATTTATTTAGCATTTTCTCGCTCCAAATATTTTATGCCCTCTACCACATTCAATCCCTTAAACATTATTAGTGATAATTCTTTGTACAAATCTGTCATCAACCACATATCTTTTGAATAATTTTCTTCTTTGCTTGTCATCCCAACCATAAAATTTGCTGGAGGGTTTTCATTTGCACCTAATGTAATACACAATGTGTCTTTAAAACTGTAGGGAACATCATTTCTACTCCAAACCTTTTCTAGATCTTTTATAGTGATTTCATCAAATATATTGCAATGTTCTTTTCCCTAGGTGAGTACTGGATTCAATTTAGTCGATAAATTTTTAGTGAAGGCCTTTGTCAGCTTTTCAACATCAACATAAGTGATCTTGTCAGACCAAAATCGTATTTCAATTTTTTTTGCCAATGACTTTATAAATTCTTTCAAGCCACCTTGCATGTTGATAGTCTCCTTGCTGAACTTAAATGACATCTCTTTAGAGGAAGATTGGTTTTTCTCATACAACAAGCCCTCCAAATCTAAAATAAGCAAGTAGTTCTTGTGGCTAACTGCAGGGAAGTAAATAAGTTTTTTAATCGGTCTCATATCAATTGTAGCCAATGGAAATAATCAACATTGTAGCTTGCGGTGACCACTTACCGATGGGTCTTGCGTGTAGGATTGCATCTTCTTTACCTGCAGTTGGATCCTTTGATGCAAGATATATTTCAAACAGACATTAATCTATTCATAATCTAGCTATTGCTATGACAAATGAAAACATATTTGAAAAAACATACTAATCTACGTGGTAAAATGGTAAATTCAATATCAACACTTTAGGAGGATACCACTTAACGACTGAGCTTTTGGCTTGGCTTGCATAGACCTTACCCAATGTTGTTTTTACTAATGCAAGATTTATTGCAAACAACTTTAATAAATTCATTAATTGATTTCATGCTATGGCAAATGAAAACATACTGCTCTCCGCGGTAATATGGTAAGTAAAAACAAATTCTTCCATGCTTTTTGAATGAATTTTAGTGGCCGCTAGGGTTCTTTTATATTCATTAAAGCACCCATTGGTGGACAACAGTTCTGAGAAATAAACCATTAATTTTCTTATAAATTTGTGGGGCTTAGTAGCTTTTTTTATTTATAAATGCACATGACTAACATACTATTATTTGATTGCATATTCGTGCCAGATGTAGCTGAGTTCTCCTCATCTATCATCATAGATGGTAAATATAGATTATTTTCAAAAAATGAAAACCATGACAATTGAAAACAGGGCTCATTAAACATGTTTATAAAATGATTGAAGGTCAATCACCTTGTTGAATTGGTTGCGTAGCATCAAGTTGAGAGGGTTGTACATCAAATCCTATTTTTCTTTGGTTGTCTGCATAAATAAGAAATGTGTAACTTTTTTTGGTTAAAAGCCATTTAACAAAATCACCTGGTCAAGTTGTATTCTGGTACGAACCTTTCTTCATATGAGCATAGTAATGCTTAAAAAACATTTCCTGACTATGTGTCTCAACAATGAAAACAACAGATAGATTGGATTTAACTAATGCACGCAGTACTACACTGCCACCATAAAGCACTAATACTAAATAATTTTGGGAATAACATCGAGTGAACATCTCAGTCGAGAACTCATATGATCATTCGCAAGGAAAAGGATGTTTGTTTCCTTTTAGGCCAATTTCGCTTGCTACTATCAATTGTTTTGGCAGTTTTTCCATTCAATCCCTAGTGACTTCTTCTCTTTCATCATTTTTACTGTCGCAGTTGTGCACACTAGTTATTGTGTACATAAGACATAAAATTTAAATTTCCTATTGCTGTCATAGAGTCTGTGGCATCCATCCATAATCAATTCTCCACTGTCTTTAATCTTTTCTAGGTATTTTTTAATTATTTCTCTCAACATTTTTGAATATTCAATTGGTATGAGAACAATAATAATACAATCCAGCACATTGGTTCTAATAACTGTTAGCAGCTCCATTATTAATTCAGAAGAAATATCGCTAGACAAATTGTAAAAATCAACGATAACACATTTAACATTAAAAGGATTGGTGGCAAGAATAACTGATCGAGTTGACGAAATCTGGAATGGGTATGCACATTGACAAGTAAAATCTTCTGTGTCTTCCATCCTTGTTGGTATATTTACTTTCATTAACATTAGATAGTATTCTAATATTGTTTGAGCCTTGATGGGAAGATCTTCTTCTGTTACAATTTTTTTTTTCTAATATTTCATTTTCCCCCTATTTGGGAATCAATTTTTCTCTTTCCTTTTCTTTCTTCACCCAATAGTACAGACAATTTGTGGTAGCGTGATTCAGACAATTTGCGGTAGCCTGATTCATACAATTTAAAAATTTCAATTATATTGGATTCATTGCAGGATGTCAATAGAATATTATCTGGATGTTTTTCTTTAAAATATTGTAGAACTTTTGTTCTCATTTTTCTGTCTCCTTTTATTCTCCAGTAGTAGGAATCAAATGTCTATGCTATTACACCTACTTGAACAAATCCTGTTGACCAAACATCCCCTGATTGTACTTTATCTGCTAGTACTGATAGTTCTTCGTCAGTTATTCCTCTAGTAGCCCATAATGAATTGGTTGTGAATCTTTCCAAATAATTTGGTTGAAAGTTAACCTGATTATCTTTAAAAGGTGAACAAGCAAGGCCAACTGATCTAAACAACTGAAATTTTGTTGTCCATTTAGTCCTTATATCATCTGACAACACTAGAAAAGTCCATTTTTCATATAGACTTTTGGTTCTTTCCACAATGAAAATCAAAAGGCATTGATTTTCAAAGTTCTGCACTCAAAGAAAAATCATATGTTTTATCTTTTTATATAACAAAAGTAAATGTTAATAATCAATGCAATAAAATTAAAATACATTAACTTCCATTCTTCTGTTTTTGTTTTTGTCAATCCAGGATGTTGAGGACATCCTAGCGATTGCCAAACTGATCTAGCTTTGCACAAAAAATTAATAAACCCGGTGTCTATCCAAGTTTTGTTCACTTCATTCTATTGTTTGCAAATAGTACTAATGACTTCGATAGTT
The DNA here is from genome assembly GCA_019776745.2 of Taxus chinensis. Taxonomy (NCBI): domain Eukaryota; kingdom Viridiplantae; phylum Streptophyta; class Pinopsida; order Cupressales; family Taxaceae; genus Taxus; species Taxus chinensis. The sequence goes on along the minus strand of CM034147.1, from coordinate 909,626,367 downwards.
GCATTTGTAGACATAATGAAAGCCCTTCGAAACCGTAACATCAGATGTAAAGACTTGTAAGTATCTGAGCCAAAAATATTTTTTGTGCACATATTTTATGCTGGCCGTCAAGTATATAAAATTTAATGTCATCCCTTTCCAGGTATTTTAGATCTTGGAGTTTCAAAATGTTATTCATAGACTGCAAGAAGGGAAGAAGAATTGCATCCCTATGTGTAGGAATAACATTTGTCAACATAAAGTACTCAAGAAGGTCAACATTCTCATCATCTATGGAACTTTGAAACATCAATTGAAAATACTTCACCTTTGAACAAAAAATAATCAAACTGCTAAATAGTTGAAGGTTCTACTTTCGTGAATATAGTGGTTGCTTTCTTCAACAATGTAGTTGATTTAGTCTTGTTTTTCAACCCCTGCAACTTTGATCTGGATGGATTGATCTCCAATTTAGCCAAATATGTTCACCTCAGAATAGTAAACAAACTAGCATGTTTAGGAGGTGAAAGCGAATCTGTTCTATTCAAAAAATGACAAATAGAAGAGGTTTTTTCAACTCTACACAATTTTCTAAGTACTGCAAGCATGCCACTCTAAATGTCTTCTGTATTTGAACAGTCAGTTTTTTCATTATCTACCAACAACCCCAAATTCCAGCCATATAGTGAATAGGAACATGGTTCTTTATCTATTGAGGCTTGTATTTCCCATTTCATGAATAAAGAAACATCCAACTCCATATCTAGAATAAGAAACTTATTATTTTCATAGTCAATGCATTCAACTTGAACACACAATGCACTTGAATAAATTACTACTGAGGGTATAACCATGAAGAATTCCTCATGTTCCTCATCTATAACAAAAAATAACCACAGGTTGACATAGTAGTTGTCAGGGATATGGATTTCAACAAAACATCCCTCATCTCTTTTCTTCCTACACTCAGTGCCTTCAATGAATGGAATTGTTGAGAATGGAGTCCGAACAATGGAAGACATTTTACCTACGATTGGAGTAAAATATATTAATAATTACTTCACATATGGATTTTTTTTTTACATTGTATGATAGTGAATATAAGTATTAGCCTTTATGATCACCAATCTCTAGAGTACTTTACTTTTTAATTTTTGAGAGTAATCAACGTAATGGAACTAATGACTGCCAGGATTTGACTGGACATGATAGCTAAAATTCAAATTCTTACTGTAATTCATATTTTTTGGATCACATCAATAATAACATATACTATGCAAAATTGTTCTTGAAAAGTAAGACACAACATATTTTGGAAGGATTATCCTTTGTCTGCCAACCGTCCACATTGGGTAGATATCATGATAGTAACGCTTGAAAATATAGATGCCAACAAAAGATAGGATTTATGTCGACATATAAATGAGTAGTTTTCAACATTCCTTGTTAATTTACAATAATTGAATGGACTAATGTAGAGGCCATTAACATTTAATTTTTCATATTTTGAGTAGAGTGTTGATTAAACTAAAATGGAATATGGGGGCCTAATTTATTTTAATCTGATGCTATGTAAAGTAGTCAATAACAACTAAATAAATAAAGGAAATGACCCAAGTAACTAAGTAAATGAAATATAAAACCCTAATGTGAAAAGAAGGGGTAGAGAGGCCTTAGCTAATTTGGTAAGCTCACAGGATTGTGTCGCACTAAAGACCAGATGAACAAAATGAAGAAACGACCATACAAGAGATCCATAAATTGCAAATCTGAGCTGTCTGAGAAGACTGGGGCTCCTAGAAAAGGATGGAGGTGCTTGAGGTGCCCTGGTATGGGATTTGGGTACCTTGATCTGTAGAAATGACCAGGAAACCTTCTCCGAGGTGTCCCTAAGTGACTGCCTCCCTTCGCTTCATATCATGTGAATGTCGTTGAATTGCGCTGGATGTTGCTGTAAATCAGAGATGAAGAAGGCACTTGCAAAACCCCAAACCAAACATCAAAACTAGGAAAAAGAAATATGCACATGAATGGGTCGGACTATCCACAGCTGCCACAATGGTGGAATTACTAACTGGGCACAACACTACATTTCAGACCCAAATGTAGTTCTAGGGGTGTGTGTGTGTGTGTGCTTAAATCGTGCCCTAGGTGCTCTTGTACTAGTCACACTTTGTCAAGTAGCGAGCAATAAATATAAGTAGAAATGTAAATAGATGGTGGATGGAATAGAATAAAATCCTCTCCTATGAAGTGTGATGCAAATGAACCAAACTTGTCCCTTGTGATGGAGCTAGATGGATGTAAATAGATCTCTAGATGCGTTAGATGGATGTAACCTTAGGTGGTGATACTAGTGCTTAGTGCTTGGTCCTTCATTATGGTCTCATAACTTTATATTTATATACTTCTCTTGTTCTAATTTTGTAATTAACCCCAAAAGGTCAACCACTAAAAATATGGGAAGCTCAAACAACTAGAAAGTGCCCAAAAGATAAAAGTAAAGTGTAAATAGGACCAGGGTGCCCAGATGGGACCAGGGTGCCTGGGGTGCCCTAGTCCTGGGTTGGGCACCACAGTTAGGGATAAGAACAACGTAAAATGACAAAAATTGACTGGGTAAGTACGTACGGAAGGTCGGAAGTGACGACAAAAAATAAAGTAAAATGGCCAAAGGGCATGAGTTAATTAGTACTTTCTTCACTCAAAAACCATATGAATAATAATATGAGACTGGGACTCAATAATACTCAAAGTGTGTGATTTAGTGTTTATGTTTTCCCCCACTTTATAATGGTGAGTGGAACACTCGGTAACATGAAGTAGATAGAGATGCGTACTTGATATCTATGTAGAGTGATGTAGAAAGCGTGCCAATGGACTAGAAAAAATGTGGAGTGACAAAAATATGGAGCATGGAGACTAAAGATGAAAAAGAGTAAGAAGTGATGAGAGTGAACCTAGGGTGGAAAATTTTTTGTAGCTACTGATGTGTGTGATGTACTTGCATGTTAGTATGAGATAAAGAATACTGCATAACACTGTTATTGGTGTTGTTGTTTTTTGTTGGTGTTGTTGATTGTTTGTTTCTCATACAGATGGACGTGCAAATAAGAAGATGATAAAGTAGTCAAATACGCATGTATATATGTAAAAACTATATGTAAATACACATGTATATAGTAAAAATCATGTAATAGAAGTGAAAAAGGAACATGTGCACTTGATCCTTGATGAAATAAAGTGTGTAGAAAAGGATATCCTGTAACTGTCTTTGAACTGTGAGTTTTTTGGGTGATCTCATGCCACTGCCGAAGAAGTGTATGAAGAAAGTTGTGTTATTTTCCAACATGTAACTACTTCCTTGAGAATGTGAAGATATCTCTGTACTACTTGGTTTTTTGGGTGATCCAATGCCACTAACCGAAGTAGTGTAGGGAGGAAAGTTTGTTGTATCCTCCAATCTGTAACTGCTCCCCAAAATGCTAAGGAAAACTTGTCCTATAAAATACGCCGTGTATCAAAGTTCTATAGACCAGTTTGAACCCACTCACTGTATAACTCACTATGTTAAGGATGGAAAAATAAACTGTACTAGTGTAGAGCACTCTGTAGTGTGAAAACCCCAAATGATGCCCCCCTTCTTTAGGGGTGCATGTGATGTCACAGATATGAGGATGCGGCCCCAAAAGAGGACTGACCACAAAAATTGTGTCCTGTAGGGGGAAGGGAATGCGCTTGGTAGAAACTAAGGCACACGCTAACAAGTAGATAGAAAACAAGTGTTAGTACGAACAAACATGCATGTAGAAATCAAGTGTAAGCTACACAGACAATATAGAAGCTAGAAAACAATTAAAAACATAAGAAACCAACATAGACTGCCAAAGCAGGTTTCAAACATCGGACATGACTCATGATGTCATAAGAAACTCAAGGCCGTAATGGCCACATACAAAAAAACAAGTGTGCACACCAAACAAAGGTCAAGGCCTGCATACAATAGCAAACCAAAGACAAATAAGTGCAAACAACAGATCGCCATGCTAGCAAGTAATCCTACAAAAAAAATGCTGCACATGAAGACCCTGTTAACATGTTAGAAATATATCCAATTTTTCGAAAGCTTGTAAAAACCCAAAAGTAGTGTGCTAAGTACAAAATGAAACAATAGCACTTGTAGTAGCCATATGTGGATGCCCCCAGTAACCAATGTGGGACTGGTAGGAGCCAATCAACCATGTTGCGTGTAAAAGACCTGTATCTACGATCAAAAATAGAGAAGGACATGAACGTGCATGTGTGTATGGTATAGATGATGACATACAAGAGACCTATCCAATATGTGTAATAAGTGAACATAGACAACCAAATGCAAGTAAAAGTAAAAACAACCAAGATATGCAACATGTTGTGGATGGATGGAATGGAATGCAAGATGGATGAGAGGAGCTGCGTGCCCCCAAAGTGAATGAAATTATATGCAATGAGGTTCATTTGGTTTCCCCCCATCAACAATAAAGAATGAACCATAAACGAGAGTGTATTATCGGGAAATGGTCGAAGTGCGTATTGTGTGTAGCGCGTTGTGATGAGTGTGTATGTGTGTTGATGATATGTGACCTAAAGAAATGATGTGTGTGCGTGACCCTATAGACAAAGCGTATATCACGACAAGATGATTGAAGGAGTTATGATTTAGCCTAAAGAATATATCACTACAAGACGAACATAGGGAGTGGTGATGTATCCTAAAGCGTATACCGCTACAAGATGACGAAATAGGTGACCATTTAGCCTATAACGTATGTTACTATCCTAAGACTGTCACATGATAGAAGGTTGAATGATGAACATGTGAGTATGATGAGGTCCATTTGGTTTGTAAACCCCTTGTAGTTGAGTATGGTTCAAGGAACTAGAGTGCATCATAGGGTAGCGAGTTCAGTGCGTAGAAAAATATGTAGTACATGATGATAACAGATGACCATGTGATGAGCAAAATGTGTAAATATGTGATGTGTAGAATGTAATGCAAGATGTGTAGATAACCTAATAATGTGAAGTGTGCATTATGTAGTATGTAGGATGATTAGTATTAATGATATACATGTAGAAAATAGGAGTGTGAGACATGTGTGATGAATACTAGTATGATGTGTAGAATATGTATGATGTGTAGATGTGTAATAGTTGAAATCATGTAGACTAAATGTAGAATGTAGGATGTAAACCATAAGACATATGATGCGAGATGTGTGAAGAGAGGAAATGTGTATTACCTATTATGCAGTGTGTGGGGTTCATGTGTAGTATGCCCTCAACAGTCAATTGTGAACCAAAGAAAAAGAGTGTTTCATCAGGTAATGGTTGATGCTAAAGTGTAGATGAATATGCCTATGCTAGGAGATTGATGTATGATGATGTAATTCTAAAGCATGCACTAATGCTAGGTTTGGGGGGGATGTGTGAATGATATGCCCCCCAAGCGTGTGAGATACATAATGTAATCATGTAATGTCATTTAGGAGGTCATCATTTTCAGGGTCAAAGTCAAATTTATAAGCATTAAAGACCTGATAAGCGATGGTGTCAGGATGGTCACCTAATGAGCCATTGAGGTGTAAATTGTACATACCCATAACATATTCCTCGTCAGTGAATGGAGGGAGTGGAAAATTGTGTGCATAATAACGAGTGATATTTTACATATAGCCAAGAAAGGAACTATTGCAAATAAAGACATGACCAAAAGGCATGGGGAAAGATATGTCAGTATGATCAGGATCTAGAGTACCCCCAATGTAATCAAGCCATGATTTCCCTAATGTAAGTTGTGTAGATCAAGGATTGCATGCAAGAAAGATCATGAAGTGAAAGACATGGAAGCCATAAGTGACAGTGATGCGAACAGACCCATGATAAAGATGAGCAGCCTAGTTGAATCAAACCCTCATGTGTACATATAGTGTCATCGTAAGTAGAATCAAATGGAATATGTTACCAATATGAATCATTTATGAAAAGTGTGCAAGTAAATGGTGAGCATGATAACAAAGGTGACACATGCAAAGGTGTTGGAGATAAAGTGACATCCGTAGATTGGACAAGCCCCCGATAAAAAATCATAGCAGTAGTAGTAGTGGGTAGAGGCGATGGAGTGGAAGAAACTACATCTGTCACACAAATGGAACCTTTAAGTGGTGGCAGGTGAGGTGGTTCTTCCATAGGTTGAGGATTATTGTAGTATCAGTGCATGGAATATGAAGACTAGTATTAGGAGCTTGGTCACAATATTGGAATGGATCGAGGTCATGAAAGATAATATATCCAATTCCTCATGTAGGAATTTAACACAATGATGGACAATAGAAGAAACAACTTGCATGACATGGAGCCATGGTCTACTAAGCAAACAATTAGAAGAGTCTGGGAAGTCAATGAAAAAGAACATAATGTTGAATTTTTTTGTCCTACAGTGATAGGTAATGTAATGTGACCAACACATGGACAAACAAAACCATCATATACATGCAGTGAAAGACAAGATGGACTAATATTACGAGCGGAAAGACCTAGCTTCTCAAGGAATGACATGGGACATAAATTGAGTTCATATCCATTATCAATTAAGGTGTGCTTAATACCCAGATTGTGACTGCGACACATGATATGTAAAGGTGGGTCATTGTCGAAAAGTGCTAAGATCAGTAGGAGGATTATATTTGAATGCTCTATGTTAAGAAAATGCATCATCAAATGTTTGATAAACCGATTCAGGATGCATATCAACACTAATGCCAGTAGTAGTAAGAAGATGTTAGACTCTATGCCTTAGATCAAGATTTGCAAGAAAGTAATCATTGATTGAGATATTCATGGTGACTATTGGGGTTAGCAAACCAGTTGTATAGATAATATATCAGATCTAATCATACATGCAAATAAAAGTAGATATTCTACCAGAAGAAATATACAAAACAAGAGATATAAACCAACACCAGATTTAACATGGTTTACCCAGTGTGGGCTACATCCACTAAGAAATAAGCCAATCTATTATCCAAATCTTTCACAAGATAAACTATTGAAGATTTACAATCTTCCACACCTCTTAGATGTACAGTACTATCTTTCACTCAAGCTTTTGCTTCTTCTCCAAGAATTATCTCCCTCACAATTATTCTCACAATAATCATCAAATTTTGCAAGTTATTCTTAATTCTTACTTCTAAACCCTAGCTTTCATGCTTATATAGGCGTATACAAACTTAGGGCACTTAGCCATGCAATTACAATCAATAGATATATTTTAATACTAAAAATTGATCTAATTCCTGAGAGTTAAATAAAACACTCCCGCACAGGTAACCAATGCCGGTTAGCCTTAACTGATGCCGGTTCCTCCTTCCCTAATCGATGCCAGTCATAGGTGACTGATGCCAGTCCCTCCTTAACTGATGCCGGTTACTGTATTTTCATGCAAGTTTCATATTGCATGCTAATCTGAAGTAATTGAGCTCTATAACTCAACAATGACTAGGATCTTGGATGATAATAAATAAATGAGGATCCTATAAGTGTGAAGATCGAGTATGGGTTCACTAAAATGATTAAACTAAAATGGAATATGGGGGCCTAATTTAGTTTAATATGATGCTATGTAAATCAATCAATAACAACTAAATAAATAAAGGAAATGACCCAAGTAAGTAAGTAAATAAAATATGAAACCCTAATGTGTGAATAAGGGTTAAAGAGGCCTTAGCTAATTCAACAAGCTCGTGAGATTATGTCACAGTGAAGACCAGATGAACATAATGAAGAAATGACCATACAGGAGCTCCAAAAATTGTAGATCTGAGCTTTCTGAGTAGACTGGAGCGCCTAGAAAGGGATGGGGGCACCTAGGGCACCTTGGTCTAAGATCTGGGTGCCCTGGTATGCAAAAATTACCATGGAACCTCCTCTAGGGTGTCACTAAGTGAGTGCCTACATTCACTTCTGTCGCGTGAATGTCATTGAACCGCGTTGGATGTCGCTGTAAATCAGAGATGAAGAAGGCACTTGCAAAACCTCAAACCAAGCATCAAAACCCTAAAAAAGAAATATGCATATGAAGGGGTTAGACTTTCCTCAGCTGCCACAATGATGGACTTATTAACTGAGTGCTAGACTATATTTCAGACCTAAATATAGTTCCAGGTGTGTGTGTGTGTAAACTGTGCCCTGAGTGCTCTTGTGCCAGTCACACTTTGTGAAGTTGTGAGCAATAAATAGATGTAGAAATGTAAATAGATGGTGGATGGAATAGAATAAAATCCCATCCTATGAAGTGTGATGCAGATGAAGCAACCTTGTCCCTTGTGATCGAGCAAAATGGAGCTCTAGATGCCTTAGATGGATGTAACCTTAGGTGGTGATACTAGTGCTGAGTGATTGATCCCTCATTATGGTCTCATAACTTTATATTTATATGGTTATTTTGTTCTAATTTTGTAATTAACCTCGAAAAGGCCATCCACTGAAAATATGGGAAGCTCAAACAACCAAAAAGTTCCCAAAAGATAAGAGTAAAGTGTAAAGAGGATCGGGGCACCTGGGGCACTCTAGTCCTGGGTTGGGTGCCCTAGTCAGGGATAGGAACAACACAAAATTACAAAAAGATGAATGGGCAAGTACATGCGGGACGTCGGAAGTGACAACATTAAATAAAGTAAAATGGCCAAAGGACATGGCTTAATTAGTAATTTCTTCACTCATAACCCATATAAATAGTAATATGAGACCGAGACTAAATAATACCCAAAGTGCGTGATTTTGTGTCTACAAGTGTGTGGGAAACAAATCACCATAACAGAGTTAGCATTCGCTAAGCAATAATTTTTAAACATAAAAATGTTTAGTTATTCCTTAACACATATTGCAAGGGAGTCAGCAGTCGCTAAGCAATATTTGTTAAACATAAAAAATGTTTTGTTGTTCCTTAACACATATTATAATGAAATAACTTAGTGGAATCTAATACCTAATGAGTTTTATTTAAAAGCGGGCAGTGGAATATACTGTGCATAACATGTAATTCACATCCGTTTGTATCAAAGAAAATGCCTTAGTGACAACGAAGCTCCATTACTAATTGAAAGGAATGATATAGAGGCCACTAGGCTCTTCAGTTTCTTGATTTAAAAATAGCGATAGATTAACAAATTCATTGTCTAACTTAGCGACAATTAGGTTCCCACCATTACCTCTTGTCGTTGTAAATACTATCTCTACAATTTTGAATAGATATTGTTTTTCAATGATTATAAGTTTATCATATTGGCTTGACTATCCCTGATGGAGGAAAGTGCTACAGTAAAAACCCTCAGGAGTGATGAACCTTATGTAGTTCTCATAAGATATATTATTTATGACGTATATTTCAGGTTAGGTTCTTATATTATAAAATACTTAGATACCGCTAAGCTCCATTACTAATTATAAGGAATTACATAACGGTGACTAGGCTCAACAATTTTTAATTTGAAAATAACGACCTCTAAGCTCTAATACTAGTTGAAATGAATAATGTAGCGGCTGCTAGGCTCAATAGTTTCTTAATTGGAAAGTAGCTACATAATAACAAACAATTGTCTAGCTTAGTGGCCACTAGGATCCTATCATTAACGCTTGTCATTTTAATCACTATCTATTCATCTTTGGATTGATACTGTTTTTTCATTGATTGTAATTGTATCGTATTTGCTCGACTGTACATGGTAGACTCAATTGCTGCACTACATTCCATCGAGAGGGATCAAGACTAATTTATTTCTCCTAAGATATATATTTGTAAATTATAATCCATATTCATTCGTATCAAAGAAAAATCCTAACGACTGTTAGGCTCAACAGTTTCTTAGTTTCAAAATAGCTATAGAATAACAAATCATGGTCTAACTTAGCGACCGCTAGGATCCTATCATTACCTCTTGTCATTGTAACCACCATATGTTCATCTTTGAATAGATACTATTTTTCATTGATTGTAATTGTATCATATTTTCTAGGACTGTACATGGTGGACCCAATTACTGCACTACATTCCATCGAGAGGGATCAAAAGTAATTTATTTTTCCTAATATATTTTTAAATTATAATCCATATTCATTCGTATCAAAGAAAAATCCTGGTGATTGCTAGGTTCAACACTTTTTTAATTTCAAAATAGCTATAAAATAAAAAATCATGATCTAGCTTAGCGGCCTCTAGGATTTTATCATTACCTCTTGTCATTGTAATCACTATCTGTTCAGCTTTAGATCGATTTTAATTTTCAATGATTGTCATTGTATCAAATTGGTTGGATGTTACTTGGCGGAGCCAATTGTTGTAATAATTTCCATAGAGAGGGATCAATACTTTCCGATCGTATAAAATAAAATGCTTAGTGACCGCTAAGCTCCATTACTAGTTGAAAGGAATAATGTATCAACCTCTAGGCTCAATGGTTTCTTAATTTGAAAATAGCTATATAATAACAACCAATGGTCTAGTTTTAGTGGCCGCTAGGCTCCTATCATTACTACTTGTCATTGTAATCACTATCTGTTCAACTTTGGGATCGATACTATTTTTCAATTGATTGTAATTATATCCTATTGGTTGGAGTTTACATGGCGGACCCAATTATTGCACTACATTCCATCGATAAGGATCAAGACTTACTTATTTCTCATAAGATATATATTTGTAAATTAAAATCCTTACACGTTCTAATAATAATGGTATAGCTCTGATACCAAATGATAGAATAGAATTAGATTGCAATCACCAAAGAGGGATGGAAGCCTCACAAATATTATTGATCATAAAATCATATTACATAACAATGCAAGAGCTGTAATATTTATAGATATAAGACAACTTCATATGGATAGACATGACACTCTATCAGGCACCAACTACGAGATGATAAGACCCATCTCACATGCACATGTAATTACTACTAATACCAATATTGAATGTTATCCGACATAACAATATTGAAAGCAAGTCACTAGACTAGAGTGCACATGTTGCACATTATTAAATAAAAGACAATACAATAAAATGCAATAAATATGCCTATGCTAAATTATGCTAACATTCCCCCCTAATTTTTCATAGTTTCCAATGAAGTGGAGAGGAACTCTTTTGAATAGTGTGAATTTATCACGTGCAAGTGACTTAGTGAAAAAATCTGCCTTCTATTCAGCTATAGGACAGAAATGGAGCTGTAATGTTGTGCTTCAAGACATGCTCGCGTATGAAATGAAACTATACTTCAATATGCTTGGTTCTCTTATGAAATGATGGATTGCGAACAAGCTACAAAACTCCTTAATTATCAACATACACTGGAGTAGATTTCTGTTGTGGTAGACCAATTCCTTCCAGTATTCGGCGTAGCCATATTGCTTCACAAACAGCTTCACCTGCAGCTCGATACTCTGCTTCTGTAGAAGAGCGAGAAACAAAGTTCTGTTTCTTGCTTCCCCCATGATATCAGTCCAGATACCATAAAGAAGACGAAGCCTGATGTTGACTTACTATCATTCATGTTTCTTGCATGATCTGAATCTGAATATCCTATCAAGAAGAAGTTGTCGTTCTTCTCGTACTCTAGACCAAGGTCAACTGTACCCTTTAGATATCTCAGTATTCTCTTTATTACTTTCCAATGACATATTTTTGGTTCTTACATGAAGCGTGATAAATAAATGACTGCACAGTTGATATCTGGTCTAGTATATGTCAGGTAAATGAGACTCCCAAGCAACTACTGATAGAGAGTTGCATTCACTGGTGGTGATGGAACAGAACGAGATAACTGAAGTCTCGCTTCCATAGGTGTAGTAATAGGAGTGCAGTCCATCCTGAATTTCTCAAGCGTTGTCTTGGTGTATTTCAACTGTGACAAAAAGATATGATTCTCTTTTTGCCATACTTCTAACCTAAGACAATAGTACATGAGCCCGAGATTTGTCATGTCAAATGATTGATTAAAATCCTTCTTTGTTGCGTTGATCATCTTCACAGAACTGCTTGTAATGACTGGATCGTCGACATAAAACAACCACAATGACAATCTCCCCCCCTTACTTTTTGGGGTAGAGATTGGGGTCATAAGGATTCATTTCGAATCCATGACTTATGAGATGCTCATCAATTTTGATGTACCATACCCGGGGTGCCTGTTTTAGGCCATATAGAGATTTTATGAGTCTGCATACCATCATCTCTTTTCCTGGTATTACATAACCCTCTGGTTGAGTTATATAGACTTCTTCTTACAAATATCCATTAAGAAAGGTACTTTTCACATTCATTTGGTGGACTTTCCAACCAAATTGTGCAACTAGAGCAAAGATCATCCTGATTGTCTTGATCTTGGCTGTGGGAGTAAATGTCTCCTCATAATCAATGTCTGCTTGTTGTGCATACCCCTTTGCTATAAGCCTTGCTTTATACTTGTCAATAGTCCCATCTGATTTGTACTTAGTATTGAATATCCATCTACATCCAATGGGTTTCTTCCCTAGTGGAAGGTCGACAAGTTGCCATGTGTTGTTCTCCATCACTGACTGATACTCTGAATCCATGGCATCTTTCCGAGCTTTTGATTGTAGGGATTCCTAAACTGTAGATGGCTTAACTGTTTCAACAACTCTTCTCATTAGGGCATAATTGACCTCTTCACGAGCTTGACTGTGAGTTCTAGGTCCAGGATTGGATGATGTGCCAGGTGCTTCATCCAAATTTGCATCTCTTATTTATTGAGTATACCATTTAGGTAACTTCTTAGCTATTCCATTGGCTTGTGGTGGATCAAATTTTTCACCATCATCCAATTCATCACTGTCATCTTCAGTGGGAAGATCAAATTCTGTCTTCACAAGATATGTATTCTGCATGTTTGTTGAGTAGTTCAGTGGAGCATCTGCTTGTTTCTTCTTAAAGAACTCAACATCCCTACTTATGTATACTTTCTTTGCTTTCAGATCCCATAATATGTACCCAAGTGCTTCTTCACTGTATCCAATGAATATCAGTTTCTCAGCTTTCATATCCAACTTGTTCCTGTTTTTCTTGGGTATGTGCATGCTAGCATTGCACCCAAATACTCTTAGGTGTGCAATAGATGGTTTCCTATTTGACCATGCCTCTTGAGGTGTCACTCCTTTAAGAGCTACTATGGGCACTCTGTTCAACAAAGAGACTCCAGTTCTTGCAGGTTTTGCCCAAAATGTCTTTGTTAAACCTGAGTCGTCACTCATACATCACACCACTTCCATGATCGTACGATTCCTTCTCTCAACTATACCATTATACTGTGGTGTGTGAGTAGGGAGGCATTTGTCGACAAATCCCATGAGCTTCCAAGTAAGTCTTGAACTCATTACTTGCGAATTCCCCCCCTCGATTTGAGTGGAGAGTTTTGATCTTGCGACCAACTTCATTCTCAACAAGTTCTTTGAACTTCTGAAATGTCTCAAAGGCTTGACTCTTGTTTCTTAGAAAATATATCCACATCTTTCTTGAGTAGTCATCAACACAAATCATGAAGTATTGAAATCTAAAATGACTTGGTTATATGGGCTCGCAAAGATCGGTGTGCACCAAATCAATCTTTCTCTTAGCTCTATATGTGTTCTTCTAGAAGGGTACTCTGTGTTGCTTTCCAGCAAGGTAATTGTGACACTTGTCAGTGTTGTGCTTGAGTTTAGGCAATCCTTTCACCATGTTGCCCTTTTGAAGTGTTTTGAGATAGCCAAAACTGATGTGACCATATATGCGATGTCATTGTTCTGCAGATTGCGTGTCTTTGGCCACTAAAGCTTGGTCATCCTTGTGGACAAAATCAAGTTGGCACATGTGTCCCATATTAGAGGCTCTTGCTACAATTTTGGAACCTCTTGATTTATCTCTTATCAAGCACACATTTTTTCCATTATTACTGTCAAAATCCAACTTTAAGTTGTGATCAAGGAGTTGACTAACTGATAGAAAATTCTTGGTTAACCCAGGGTACATATAATACATTTGTGATTTTACAATCATGCTTTCCAAGAGGTAGTGAAATGTTTCTAATCCCCTTGACACTGTATGATGAGTCATCACCTACTGACACATGGTTCTTGTTAGGTGAGTCACATAGTGTGTAGAACCAATCCTTGCGTCCAATCATGTGTCGAGTTACACCTGATTCAACATACCAGATATCTTGCGTGGACTAGGTTTCTTCATCAAATTGAGCAAAATACATGTGGTCTCCTTCATCTAAATTATCCTCATGTTCGGAAATGTATCCTTGTTGTTTGGGTTTTCTTTTCCCATTACAATTTTTCTGCCCTTAATTGTTGTTATTGTTAGACTTCCCTTTATTTGAATTATTGTTACCCTGTTGGTTGTTGGGTTTTGAATTACTTGATGAACCCTTTTTATAGGAATTGTACTAAAAATATTTGATGTCATGTCCCCCTCTATTGCAAATGGGACACTTCTTGGTGTTTTCTCGTTGACTTTGGTCCCTTTGTTGACTTTGATTTTGTTGGGACTTCTTATGATTGGAGTGAAATTTTCCCTTTCCTTTATGATTGGAAGATAGTGGTTACTCATCTTCCTGATCTTTGTTGTTCATTTCCTCTTCTTGTTGAAGTAGATTGACCAACTTCTCAAAGGTGACTATGTGTTCACTCATATTGATAGTTGTCACAAAGATTCTGTAGGAAGGAGGAAGTGCTCGCAACATAATTGGTATGAGTTCCTCATCACTTATCTCTGTTTCCCAATGCCAGTAGAGATGCCCTCAAAGTAGCAACTCATCTCAACAAAAACTTCAACCTTCTCATTGTGCTTGAACTTAAGAGTATGTAGTTGTGATAGTAGGTTGAGGATAGCATTCTTGTTCTTTGTCTCATAGACTATGCTCAACTTATCCCATACATCCTTGGCCGATTTTGGCATCTCTAATGTGAGGGTTGAACATCGTCTGTTACGCCAAACAAGATGATCAACTTGGCCTTTTGATTGGGCCCTATCAAATTGAGCTTGTTGTCTTCCATCATCAAGTGATCTTCTTGTTGTGTCCATCTACAACTGACCATAGGTCTTCAAACTCAAGTAACGTCTTGATCTTCAGTTTCCATGCAGCATAGTTGTCTCCTCTAAGTAGTTATGAATCTAGGTAAGAATAACTGTGGTGCTTGTGCACCCATTTCTATAATCTGAATTTTTGAAACTTTAAATTTCTGACAAAGGGTAAGGCTCTTATCACTCAAAGTTTATGGTCTCCCTCTCAATATACCGTCAGGCCGATATACCAACCATTTCTATATACGCTCCCTTTCGGTATACTCGTCGGTACGTGGAAGAAGATCACCCTTTCAATATACGCGTCAGTACGGAAAAAGGTGTTAACGCACGTGAAAGAATTTAGTACGTGGTACTTAGACAGTACGGAGAGGGGTTTGTGCAAGCACAAACGGATGGGAGGGCTCAAATGTGTGTGTATTGTGACCTTATTACTCCCCGTCGATTTTATAGGGGCGATGCCCGGATGATGTTTAGGCAACTATGTTAGGCATTAAGTGTAATATTAGTCGCGACAACCTCACTCGTACGTGCTTCCTAGAGGCACCGTATATACCGAATGCTGTTATGAGATGAAAAGATCTCGGTGTGATAGAACCAAACATAAAATGAAAAAATTGCACTTTTTTTTTTTTTTTCACTTTATGCACCAATATTACTACAACACGTTTCCAAAAGTATATCAAAATGAAGTTTTTTTTTGTCCCCTCTCTTTACAAAAAAATGTCCAGAATCACAAAATACACAATTTAGGCCAAAAATATTTTTTACCCACCAATAGGTGTTTTTCTGCTAAATTTTTTTACCCACCAATAGGTGTTTTTCCACTAAATTTAGCGGTGGCTCTAAATGTGTTTGGTGAGCTTCTAAATTTAGAAATCCCCCAAAAATTATTAATTTCTCCAAATTTTCCAATAAAAATAATTTAATAAAAAATATGGAGAGAGTGGGAATCGAATCGCTAACCTGTTTGTTCCCAAGATCCAAACAAACAATCTGAATATTGTTTTCAGCTTTTCTCATAAACCATGATCTGGGTTTTTCTAAAAAAATTGACAGCAGCATCATACAATATTTATCTTGAAACCCACAAAATTTCAGAATAATTGAAATCTTGGTTTTTTAGATATTATCAATTTACCAGCTAGATCTGATATTTTTTTCAGAAAAAAATGACCTGACTTGCACAGACTTTTTGTTATATGTAGACGTTGAATCTGAAGCTGATATAAACTATAAATTTTTGTGCATCCTTCTTATATTTCCAGAAAAAAAAAACATGGTACATCAAGCTGACATTTTATAAAAAAGTTACGTCTTCTTTTCCTAAGAGCTATCTACTGGAATTTTGTTGACGAGACTACTTCAACCTTTGCTCCCGAATTCTTCACACCTCCACTTTCAGATCTAATTTGTTTTTCACCTTTTTTTTTAGATCTGCAATATTTTTTTCTTTAGATATGCATATTTTTTTTTTTCAAGATCTCTCTCCTTTGTTTTTCTTCACAAATATATTTTTTAAAGACCTCCAAATCTTAAATATTCTGCCAATATGTTAGATCAATTGGCTATGCCAATAACTAATAAAAAAAAAATTACCTTCCAAATAAGTGGATAGGTCAAATTTTAGTTGAGGGATGCTTAGAAGGAATGGAGGTTGCGGGATACTTCAATGGCTCTCCTT
Organism: Taxus chinensis; assembly: GCA_019776745.2. Lineage (NCBI taxonomy): Eukaryota > Viridiplantae > Streptophyta > Pinopsida > Cupressales > Taxaceae > Taxus > Taxus chinensis. The sequence continues at coordinate 909,609,583 of CM034147.1, read as the reverse complement.
TGATGCATATCTTCTTCTCCAATGGATCCTCTCCAATAGTGCTTCTCTTTAACCTTGCTTGGATAGAACCTGCTCTAATACCCAAATGATAATAATGGTACCAAATGATAACTTAGATACCAAATGATAGAATAGAATAAGATTGCAATGACCGAAGAGGGACGAGAAGCCTCACAAATATTATTGATCTATGAAATCAGATTACATTACAATGTAACCAGCTATAATATTTATAGATATTAGACAGCCTCATATGGATAGACATGACACCCTAGCAGACACCAACTACGAGATGATAAGACCCATCTCACATGCACATGTAATTACTACTAATAGCAATATTGAATGTTATCCAATATAACAATATTGAATGCAAGTCACTATACTAGATTGCACATGTTGCACATTATTAAATAAAATACAATGCAATAAAATGCAATAAATATGCCTATGCTAAATTATGCTAACATTCCCCCCCTTAATTTTGCATAGGCATATTTATTGCATTTTATTGCATTGTCTTTTAGTTTTTGAATTAATTAAATACCCCTTTAGAATTAATTAAATTAATTATATTTCCTGTCACATTCCCATCCTATAGAATTAAATAATTATAATAGTAATCGTCTATCGGAATTAATTTAATTAATTAGATACGACCCCTTTGCTAATATAATTAAAACATTATAATTAAATCAAATTTGTTGCACATTATTCTGGTGGAGCTCATAAAATGCACTAATTTCCATCAATTAGGGGATTTAGACTTTCTGCTAGTATATTTACTCATGCTTAACGACTTCACTCCAGCTTTCAGAAGCCTAGTTGAAAGTGGGTATCAGTAGTAATTGCTACGATACAACTAGCTTCTTAGATGAATTCAAAGATAGCTGATTGCCCCTACAAAGCTAACAACTACATCAAACATTGCGTCATCTTGGACCTTATCATTTCAGCTTGTCAATTATAATTATTATCTGTATGGAGCTGATTCCACCCAAGATCCAATTCTTCACGGGCCTCATCCTGTAACTATAGGTAATCTTTCCAACTTTAACCTTTACAAATCCAATCCTTAGAACTACATTAAGCATTGATTGGGATCCAGACTGTTACTAATTTGACATCCTAAGATATATCTTTGTGAAATTAGAATTCACATGTAGTCTGTATCGAAACAAAATACATTTGGAACTGCTAAAGAGCCATCAATAATCCAAACTAATAACATAGATCAAACAAGCTTTAAGCTTTTATGGTTCTTGATCTTTAGGAAATAGCGATAGAGGTCTACAATGAAGATATATCTTAGTATTTGTTTAGGTTGATACTTTCTTTATGTGTGATTTTTACTTGTTTACACTTATGTATGTACAAATTGTGATCGGTACTATATGTATCATTGATTGTAAATATATGGTATGGGCATTGGACTAACCGTGACGTAGACTGGTGATGTTAATATTTCCCATGAACTCTGAGAGAAAAGGGGTATTGATCATAGTAGATTTGGATATATATATGTAGCATTGCAACATAACTTGATTCACTTAAGACACCTCTATAAAATTGTAGGTGGAAAATACTTGGCGAATATCCCAAAAGGAACCAGTTTCAGAACGAAAGGCGAATTTGACAGTATTCCAATTTTTTTTATTTCACTGTGGTTTATTCATGGCTCCATCATTGACGTGAATGACAACAAGACGTCAATAATCACTCCTAATGCACGTCAATGGTCTTGACTGACGCGCGTCACTGGCTCCAATTGACACGCGTCACTGGCTCCAATTGACGCGTGTCACTGGAGTCCAATTGACGCGCGTCACTAGCTCCAATAAAATCACGTCACTGGCTCCATTATAATGAAACAAACGTCACTGGCTCCAAAATTTACGCACGTCACTGGATAATTGACACGTGCCACTTGGCTCCAATTGAACCGCCACTGGCAAATTTTATTCTCTTGTGTCACTGGGTTTATACACAAAGTGACGTGCGTGACTGGATCCAATATGACGCGCGTCACTGGTTTATAACTTGAAACGCGTCACTGGATCTTCATGATGCGTCACTGGAGCCTAAATCAAGACACACGTCACTGTATCCTATTGACGCGCGTCACTCAGATCCTATTGACGTGATAGTCTCTCCTATTGGCGTCCTAACACTTGACGCGCGTCAGCTAAGACAATTGACGTTCATCAATTGAAGCCATTAATGCCAGATTTAGCCTATAAATACCCTTTAACTGGTCATTTTCTCGTTTTCACCTTCTCGCTCTTGAATTTTTGCAGGTCTCAATTGTTGTCAAAGACGCAAGTATAACTATAATGTCGACTTCACATGCTTCCCAACTGCAAGTTCAGCAAAAAAATCAAGAGAATCCAATTCAATCGATTTCCAAGATAAACTACAGGAATCCCTTATGCCCTCACATCCATACTGTTTTAAAGATGTCTTCCAGAATATAAAGATTTGATGGATGCGTGTGAATTTACAGGGCTCGTTAATATGCCCCATTTCGAAATAGATCCGGATATTTTGAATTACCTTCTGTCATCCTACAATTCAAAGGACGACATTTTTATGTGACTCTGAATGATGGCCGAATGTTCCAATTCAGTATCGAAGCAAATGACATCCATCGGTTTACGGGCCTTCCATTCAAAAATTTACCAATTGTTACAACCAAGGAAACACTCCTGGAAGAAGACAAGAAATTTCTCGAATCAACATGTGGTTTCCATGTTGATTGTAAGTATAATTCGTTTTAATTCATATTTTTTATTCTGATACAATTTGTTGTTATAAATTTATAGTAATTTTCATATGTTTCGCATTTGCAGCCCATGTCAATAAATCCAGGCATGGTGTGGATACACAATCAATTGCACACCACTTTCTTGCTGCACTTATTTCATTTTTTCAATCCAGAATTGTTTTACAGGGTCGCCAAACTGATATACCAAATTGGGCCATTGCATTCATTGTTGCCACTATCTCAAAGCAAAAATTCGATTGGTGCACATATCTATCCAAAAAAATAAGAACTGACATAACAAACTCAAAACTTTCCGAAAAACCTTTCATTTATTCAACAAACTATCTCCTCAACCTTTATTATGAGGCACTTTTAAATTTAAAAGATAAAAAAATTCCTACTTGCACTGATGAGGAGTTGATGAAGTTGTCAATTCCATTTGACGAACAACAGGTATAAACTATTTAGTTTGTAATTGTATTTCAATTTTCGACATTACAGTGCACAGTTATTAAAACTTAAATTTTAATGTTTTGCAGAGAAGATTTATTGAAGCCTTTCCCCAAAAAAAGGCGTTATCGAGAGGAAGAGGCCAACAACACGCTGAGGCTTCGGGGGACTCCCAATTCCAAAGTTGCATATTTATTTTTCAATTTAAATTTTAACCAAATGAATTGACAACATTTAATATTGATTAATTGCAGGGACTTTGGAACATACACCTGTTTCACAAACTCAACCTTCTTCCCCAACTCACTCCATACAGTCGCATGCATTCATATCTTCTTAACAGACACTGAGTACAACTCCTACAAGGCCACCCGTAGCACCGAGAAAAACAACCCCTCGACAATAAGGTACAACTCTTCGATAGTACGTTTAATTTCAAAATTTTTGACTTTATGAATTGTTTTCCTATTTTTCATTTTTTTCTTGCACTTTTCAGCACATGTCAGTCCTGATCACACCGCGGCACCGACACCCACTCAACCAATAATTTTTAAAATGCCAACCAGAGGAATAGTGAAAAAGAACATTGGTAAACGCATGCCTTTTGCTCCGGCCCCTAGTGGGACACTAAACATTGCCTCCTCCTTTCGAATTCCAACTCTCTCACTTGGTGGCTTGCCCAGTGCAATGGGCATATCTGTTTTGAACAATATAAATTTAGATGAAGATTATTTAGGCATTGATAGCAATGACCCAACTGGTTTTTTCGATACCTGCGAGATGATTCAAGGCCAGCAGGTATACTTCAAATTTCAATTTAAATATGCTTTACAATTTTGAATTACATTTCGATTTAAATTTATTTATCTAAATCTTGATTAATTTTTTCACAAACAGGATCAGCCCACCCAAAGGCAGAAACAAGTAGCAGTTGATCTTGCTGAAAGCCCCCATACTTCTCCAGCAAGATCACCTTCATCAGATTCAGATAGTGAACAGTTGCCACCTTTTCCTTTGGAGAACTTAATTGGTTATGATTGTCAATCCCATGCTAGTGAGTTTATTCTTCCTCATATCAATCAGCTTATAGAATGGGAGAGAAGGGCTAAAGTTCTTATCAATGAGATTATTAGTCGTTATGAAAATTATTGGCAACGGGATAGTTTATATGCTGCAGTCCAGAATCAACCTGCGAAGATGGATTCCTTACTTACCCAAGTAAGAAGTGGGACTATCACGTATAACAACTATAAAGACGACATTTTAGATAAGGCATTAAACAAATTGGAAAATATTAGTGCCGAGGCCCAGGCATATTTTAACAAATGGTCCAAGGACAAGGATTTGGTAGCAATCGCAAATGCCGAAAGAGATAGAGCGGTTGTAAGTACTATTACATTCAAAAAATCATTCTTTTTAATTTGAAATTTTCATTTTTTAGTAATATTTTGAATTGACATTACTCTTTTTATGCAGTTGAAATATGAAAATTTGAAGAGTCAGGTGAAGGTTTTGCAAGTTCACTTGGAAACAACAAAGAACAACTTATCCCCAGCAAAAAATTTGAAGCAAAATATTGTTTTGGTTAACAAACAAAACAATACACTAAAGTGGATAATTAAAGAGCATGGTTTCGACCCTAACATATTATTCAAAGCTAAAGTAACAGTTGATCCAAAATTTTTGTCGCACGGAGATGCGACAAATCAAGAAGAAAGAATTTTAAAAAATCTGCATAGTACTGCGGAAGATCTTATAAGTTCAGGGGTTATTTCTGGTGTTGGGGAAAGAGCTACAACCACAGTGGAAGAAGCCGTTGGGGAAGAGAGCAGAGGAGTAGAATTGGATAAAGAAAAAGAGGGTTTTGAAAACTAGAAACTTTTATTATTGAGGAAACTTTAAATATTGAATTTGAAAACTTCTACTATTGAGTATGTACTATGGTATTTGAATTTAATTATATGGATTTATATCCAGTTTTTAATTTTAATTGCATTAGATGGTGATTATCATGAATTATATGTATGTTTCTTGTTTACTTGCATTGTCATGAATTGTATGTGGACGTAGATGATGAATGATGATAATTGATAATTAATGATAGATGATGCTGAAAGACGATGAATGACGATAATGATATGATATATATGGACAATAATCAATTTAATGTGGACGTAGATTTATCATCAAGCACAGTAATTCTTCTTCTCTAGACTTTTGTACTTGTTTTAAGATAATTATTCTCTATACTTGTAACGATATGAGCATAATGTCATTAGAATGGATATAGATGATAAATAAATGGAATGTGTTATAATGGATATAGATGACATTAATGATTAGAATGGATATAGATGACATTAGAACGAATAGAATTGTAATGATATGATTATGAATTATTTAAAAAAAACTAATTTTTTTTAATAAATTTAAATTAGATAAATAATTGTGTTAATAATAATTGTAGTGTCAGGAGTCAGGATATGATAATGATATGGTGATGATATGATATATATGGATGATGAGGAATTTTATGTGGACTTATATTTAAAATTGTATAATGTATTGTTTATCCCATAGTTAAAAAAATATATCAAAGGATTTTGCACATATAAAAAATAAATTAAATATAATTCTAAGAAATCAAGAAAGAATCATCATTGGTAAGAAATTAAACATAATTGCAAATATGATAGGGTTTAGCTTACCTCTTGCGTATTAGATTGCTGTGAAATCATCAAGGGTAACGTGCTAGATCTTTGTTTTACCTGACATTTTAGATAGAGGGGTGAGTTGCCTGACATTGTCAGTTCTGAGAAGTGCCAGCAACATCTTTAAATATATAGACCAACAATATCTTTAAATAAATGTAAATATATAGAATTAGACCTGTAACATCTTTAATGATAACAAGAGCTAAAAAAATGTAAAGTAACAAACAATAAGATTATGTTGAAGAAGATACCTATATAAAATTGAAATCATCACCGGTAATGTGCTAGATCTTTGTCTTAAAAAAATTCAACACAAAAAATGGATTAGTAGATAGATGGGTGAGTTGCCTGACATTGTCAGTCCCGAGAAGTAACAGCTTCCTCGGACGGATGTCAACCCACGTTTTCAAAAAATAAAAAGATTGTATTTAACTAAATGTAAATACATAGACCTGTAACATCTTTAATGATATCCAGAGCTGAAAAAAATGAATAGTAACAAACAATAAGATTAAGGGGAAAAAGATACCTCCTTAAAGTTGAAATCATCATTGCCACTGGTAATGAGCTAGATTTGTGTTTTAAAAAAACCCAACACGAGAAATGGATTAGTAGATAGATGGGTGAATTGCCTGACATTTTTAGTATATAGACATGTAACATCTTTAATGATAAAGATAAAAGATAGATAAAGAAGATACCTATTTAAAGTTGAAACAATCCATTATCAATAGCTTCAACAAACTCGATGTTGTCTTCTGTAGAATGTGACGAAGAGCCAATTACACTCTCAAGGTTGGGAATATTTGTACTTGTTGCTGTATTATTCACACCTCTTCTTTCGCAAAGGGAATTCCAGTGCGCAATTGCTTTGTCAAAAGGAAAGGTTTCGATGGAGTATCGAGAAACATAACACCTCATGTAACTTTCCAGATTTTTATCCAACCTGTTTCTCAGTTTTGATTTTATAAATGACAATGCACTGAAAACCCTTTCATCCTCCACAAACCCCAAAATCATTGTTTGGCATAACTCATACAATCTAAAATATTCACTAATATCTTCTTGTAAAATAGAAATTTGATAGATTCCTCACCACAGCCTTGTAATAGCACCACTTTCAGAAGGTTGATCTAAATTCTTATATTGGTTCCTCATTGTTGTTGCAAAATTTGTTGAATGAAACTTTAATAAATCGGCATTCAGTATACCTTTGATTTCCACACCCTTGAGCTCTGATGTCTTTGTAAATTGTTCCATTATTATACCCATTGATTTATGGAAATGCTTTCTGACAAAGTCTGCACGGCCACCTTCAATATTCCAAAAATTAGGATTCATCACACCCATGGCTTCCAGAATTTTATCTTTACAGAAACGTTCCCTAATTTCTGATGATAAGGTTTCTGAAATTTGCTTAAGCTTTATTCTTGTTTCAACTATAACAGACTCAAACAAATTACGTGTCACGGGAACATCTTCTTGTTCCGATCCTGTAATATCTTCACGTTTTTGCAAAATGTGCATTGGTATTTCCCTCCCATTAATAGTGATGCAGAGGTGATCATGGATATTAAATCTCAAAAAGGTGTTAGGATTTTTAAGATCTAATAAATCTTTCCAATTTTCAAAAACAGGTGCATCAAAACTATCCTGGGAACAGTACAATATATCAAGACTTTGACATACCATTTTTCTCATCCGGATAAAATCCACAATATAGATTAATCTGCCCTGTGCATGCTTCATCAGTGTATTGATCTCCTTTAACATTGGAAGAATACCAACCAATGTAAGCAATGCCTCCAAATCAGTTAAACGGAACAACAAGTCCCTTGCCCTATCAACTTCATGACGGTATTTGTGCATGAAACCAACCAATGAAGGATACTCCTCACGAACTCTGCATGCAGGTTCATACAAAGAGATCCATCTAGTCTCCACATCCTTCAGAAGTTTTTTGCCATCTGTAATTCCAATTGAAAATTTTTGGAACTCGAGAAAATGCTTTGGGCTGCTTGACATATAGGCATGAAGTTCTCTTATAAGGTCTTCTAATTTAGCAACATTTTCGTGGTTACTTACCATTTTATACGCTAAATTCATTCTGTGAGCCATACAGTGAATTGGTAGCATATATGGGGCCACTGTTGTTTGTAATCTAACACAGAGCCCTGTTCGGTGACCCTGCATGACAGATGCACCATCTGTTCCAACGCATACCAACTTCGTAGCAATTTCATAATCAGTCATTCCAGCAACATCTTTCAAATGAGAAACAACTATTTTATATAGGTTTTCGGCATTGCAGTTTTCAAAAATTTTCATAACACCCAACAGATGAGGTGTCCTTATATGATTTTCTAAAGTATAGATGTGGATACATACCCATGCGGTGTTTTCGACTGCTGTCACTTCATCAATTAAAAGAGAGATAAAGTTTGATTTTTTTACATTCTCTTTCAAATCTTCCTTCTCTATCATCGAGAGGCATTTTGCCATTTCCCATCCACTACTTTCAGACCAATGAGACTGAGGTACATTCAACATTCCGTTAAATTGATACAAAACTTTGAAATCGAGGAAATCCAAAATTGCTCTTCCTTTTTTTAGTATTTGAAAAAGAGTAGAGAATTGTATGAATTTTGCATGTAGATTTGTTTCTTTCATCTTACCAATATGCGATGTGATCGTTCCTCCCTTTTGCAACAGATGTCTATGTTTTTTCTGCTCTGCCTCATATTCCGCTGCGTATCTAATATGCATGCATTCTTTTTCAGTTTTCCACCTATGTGTTTTGATTTTCTCGCCATCCGCCCCCGTTACAGTTAAATATTGTTTTCCACAATGTTTTTCTATAGTGTCCAGCTTTAGTTACATTTTTTGTTGCTTTCCCAATTTCCACATACATATTGTACATGTACATTTAGATGAGATTTCTTCAGAATTAGATGATTGTACAAGTTCAATAAATGGAAATTTAGCTGCCCAATCAAACTTGTATGTCCTGCCAATGGTCCACATATTCTTGTTCATTTTCAATGCTTTAATTTTTTGAGTAGAATTTTGAGCAATATCACAATCACCTGGTTTCCTCTTTCTTGGACCGGAGTTTGATTTTGATTTCTGTCTTCCATTTTGCTGAGTGTTTGTATCTGTGATATCTAGCTGCACTTCTGGTTGCACCCCAACAGCAACAATATCTTCAAGATCTGGCATATTATCGTAGGTTTCATTTGTTTGACTTTGATACTGTGCAGAATGCATGTCCACCTCAATAATACCTTCCACACAGTCAGTATTCTGATTCTTTGTGGTGGCATCTATATGATTGGTATTTACAATATCTGTATCTGTAGAGTTTCCAAAATACTTGAAGAGTGATTTCTGATATTTCTTACTTACTTTTAGGTTATTCGTATTCTTTGAGCTGGTACCTTCCATTATTCTGAAAAGAGTCCTGCATCAGCAAAAGAACCAAGTAGCGACTCTGTCCAGTGTCTGAGGTCTTGTCGTGTGTCCCTTGTCTGAGGTCTTTGTCACATGTCAACTCTACACTTATCGTGCGTCAACAACCCATTTCCTGTCGTGCGTACATTGTTTGAATATACTGTCACGCGTCAACACTGTCCTTGTCACGCGTCAAATTCTTTGCCCAAGTCACGTGTCAACACTTCCTCTGTCGCACGTCAGTACAGTTATTGTCGCACATCAACAATGCCCTTGTCGCGCGTCAACACTGCATTTGTCACACATCAACATTCACAGGCTAACAGTAATCTAAATCTCTGGTGCTTAAGGGTATGCGAGTTCAAATTTCACAGTATTGGTAATTTGTTAAGCTACTTGAGGTATACTACCTAACGAATCAGCTAGGTTTTTATAGGAGATGTTTTCAAATGAAGGTGAAGCCGATCCCCCCAAAAAAATATACTATATATTTTAGGCGAACAGGACACCGACCCACTCTGAATAATTCACCTTTTCAAATTTTCCTAAAATGAAATTTTTGCCATATTACGAATATTCGCCACTAAAATTATCCTTGTGCAACATATAATTCCAGTGGTTTTTATCAAAGAAAATTCTTAGGGACCCCTAAGCTACTTTGTTTATTAAAAGTAATGACATAGCGGTCGTTAGGCTCAACAATTTCATAATTCACAAATAGTGATAGAATAACAAATCATGATATAGCTTAGTGGCCGCTAGGATCATATTAATACCTGTTTTGATTATAAACACCATCTTCACAACCTTGAAGTGCTATTGTTTTTCATTTTTTAAATGCAAAAAACATCTTTTGAGATTTCAAAAATTTCATGCCATATGTCGTTGTTTTGGTGGTTACTATTTATATTGTAATATCGCGGATCCATATACGTTTAAAATATTTTATACTCGTTTCTTTATATATAAATTTCATAATTAACATGTTAATTATAATGTTTTCTAACTATCAGGTTCAAATTTGCCACGTGGCATAAAGTAATTGGAAAATTATATTTCATTAGCGCGCTACATCAAACCTTGTCTAGGACGATTTTTTTTTTTAAAATAAAAATAAATGTGCCTATACATTTATGCAATTTATTTGTTTTGTTTTCTTATAATATTATATGCTTTATTTCATTTTTGCTATTTTAAGCTATAACCAATAACAAAAGGCGTTATTTTCAATATTATTTATTTTTTCGATATCCTGTACCTTTTCTTAATGAACGGTAAATTTAAATTTTGAATTGTGAATTCCCCCGCATTTGAGAGTATTTGAAATTTGAATGTACTCTCGAATTCCCCTGCTTTTTCGCTCGGGAAAGTCTAATTTTCAAAATTTCATATCCCACACTTTTTATATTTTTAAAATTTCAAACGTGGAATGTGCTGAAAAAAACTATTAAATACCCCAGAGAACTATTTTTTAGGGTTTTGGTTTATTCGGTCTTGCAGAAAAGCATCTCGTGAAATCATAAAATAATACAAACAAGCTATAGATAGTAGACTGAGTTCAAGAATCCTGTTTGTTTTAGTAAGGGAAAAATCAAGTAGTAATTTTAATCTCATTTGCAGAGTAAACACGCAAAGGTCACATACAAAGGATGCACACAAAAGAGGGAAGGAAAAGGGGTTGTAGATAAAATCATGTAGATACTTAGTTCGATGTAACGGACAAAGGTTTGAAAGACATCACCAAGCATGAAATAATCTCATATCTAAATAAGGTATTCATAAAAAACGTATATTATAGTAAATGTGCACCTTTTTTTACTGCGGGCTTGTTCAGTTGTTCTGTCTTGGACTTGCTCTTATCTTTTTCACATCAGTCTAACCTTGCTTTTACCTACCAAAACACGCTCCGTGGCTTAGCTCTGCTTAATGATTCCTTTTGATCATCTTGTCAAACCACCTTGTTCTTCAAGAAAAAAGGATTCTGTTGTGCCATAACGAAGGAAAATTTAATCCCTTTACAACTCTAGTTTTTATTTCATTTGAACACTTTCATGTATCCGCCATTCTATGTCCCCCTCTGGATTTTTTTTTTTTGGCTCTTTGGATATCCACCGTTCTATGCCTCCCTCTAGATTGATTTTTCTTGATAATGATGGTGTGTCACATTGTCAGTAGTTTTTAAAATTTTAATGGTTTGCGAGACTCAAAGTTGTGTTTAGATATTCCTTACGACTACCTTTTTCCACTTTTTATTATGATGATAGAATTAATCCGATGTAATTATTTCATTGTACATTGTTTATATGGTTGCCGCGTTGACTTTATGGGAAGATATTCGAGGTTAACAAAATGATTTAAAACTATAGAATCATATTAAGTTTTTAATTGTATGATAAATTTATGTACAATGGAAGGTAAACATATTATATATACACGTAAATTTTACCAAATAAAATTTTTAATCACTATATATTTAAATGTATATTTACTTTTCTGCCCACTAAGCCATGACAAAAAATCACATAGCTTTGTAGTGACGATGATATATTTCTTTTTAAACAATATTATTAATAGGACACATATTATTGATGAAATATAGAGTCTTGACATATATAAATTAATTCATGATTCTACATGTATTTCTATGTATCCAAATGGAAACTCCAAATTTATTTGTTATCGTTTATAGATTTTAAATTTGATTTATGCTATCAGAATACAATCAATCAACAAAAAGTTGTGGAGCTTAGCGGCCGCTAGGCTATAATTCTCTTTTGAAATTTTTTTGTTTGAATCGCAAAGATAATAAAAATCTATGTATAATAGTATAACACATAAGGTTTATATTTAGAACTTAGTAGTTGCCAGTTAAAGCCTCGAGCAAATAAGACTGACAAATTATTTATTATGAAAACCAAATCTCTATACATTATTTGAGTATACAATTTTGATTTTATAATTTGAAGTAAGTTTTTTTGAGATTAGCGGTCACTAGGCTATGCCAACAAATAATATTCCGAGCTTAGTGGCTGCTAGGTAAAGACATCAAATAATATTTGGAGCCATGCAGTGGCTATGATTTAAAAAAAGAGATTAAAATATTATGATCTTATCGGCCAAGCTGATATGCCACAACATATTATTCAGAGCTTACTGTCACTATGTACGTCCACAAAATTATATTTTGAACATTATGGTTGCTAGCATTCAATAGATTAAAGAATTATATTCTTAGCTTAGTGTCCGACATGTTATTTTGCAACATATTATTTGGATATTAGTTGTCGCTAGGATTTAACAAAAATAAGAAAAATATAGCGAGCTTAACGACCGATAGGGTATATCACAATACCATATTTGTAGCTTAGCGATCACTAGGCAGTTACAAATATTTTGAACTTTTAGGCCTCTAAAACACTACCAAAACATTTTATTTAGAATATAGTGGTCGCTAAGATTTAACAAAATAAAGTAAGATATTTCGAGACAAGCTTCTGCTAGGTATTGTCAAAACATATTATTTAGAGCTTAGCGGTCGTTAGGATTTCAAAAATTAAATTAAGGTAGTATGAAATTAGCAGCCACTACATACTACCACAACATAACATTTAGAACACATATTTTGACATGATTTAACATTTTAAATGAAATTAATTTGAGCTTTGCAACCACTAGTCTTTACAATGCTGTAATAATTTAAGCTTAACATTCGTTAGGATTTTTCGCATAATATTTGGAGCATATCGGTCGTAAGGATTCAACACATTAAATTAAGATTCTAGGAGCCTAGCACCCGCAAGGATATGCTTAATAATAATATTTGGAGGTTATCGGCGGTATGCTTTGACAAATCTAATTCACATATTTTGAGCTGCTCGGTATCTACATGCTTCCACAATATAATATTTCGATCTTAGATGTTGGTAGCATTTAACAAGTCACAAAATGATATTTTTAGCTTAGCGGCTGCTAGCTTATGTTGCAACATATTATTTGAAGATTTTTTGTCACTAGGATTTAACAAAAAATAAGTAAGATACTCAGTGCTTAGCGACTGCTAGATTATGCCACAATAACATATTCCGAGTTTAGCGATCATTAGTTATTTACGTATATTTTGAAATTTTATGCCGCTAAGACACTACCACAACAAAAAAGTTGGAACATGGCGGTCGCTAAGATTTAACAAAATAAATTGGGATATTTAAGGGCTAATGTCTAATAGGTATTGCTGCAACATATTATTTTGAGCTTAGCGGTCGCTAGGATTTCACAAATTTAATCAAGGTAGTATGCAATTAGCGGTCACTGCGTACTACCACAATATAATATTTAGAGTAAATCTTTCGATAGGATTTAACAATTTAAATAAAATTAATTTGAGCTTTGCGGCCGTTAGTATTTACAACGATGTAATTATTTAAGCTAAGCTTTCGTTAGGATTTATCACATAATATTTGGAGCATATCAGCCGCCAAGATTAAACACATTAACTTAAGACTCTAGGAGCTTAGTGCCCGCTAGGATATGATCAATAATAGTATTTGGAGGTTATCAAAGGTATGCTTTAACAAATCAAATTAACATATTTTGAGTTGCTCGGAATCTAGGTGCTTCCACAATATAATATTTTGATCTTAGATGTCAAAAACATTTAACAAGTCAAAGAATTATATTTTTAGCTTAGTGGCTGCTAGCTTAAGATGCAACATTTTTTTTGAAGATTTGTTGTCGCTAGGATTTATCAAAAAACAAGTAAGATATTACGAGCTTAGCAGCCATTAGGTTAATGCCACAATAACATATTCTTAACTTAGTGATAGATAATTATTTGCATATACTTTGAAATATTACGTCGTTAAGACACTACACACTACATAATAGTTGGAACATGGTGGACACTAACATTTAATAAAATAAAGTAAGATATTTCAAGACTAGTGTCTGCTAGGTATTGCATCAACATATTATTTGGATCTTAACGATTTCTAGGATTTCACAAAATTAATTAAGGTAGTATGAAATTAGTGGCCACTACGTACTACCACATCATAATAATTTAAGCTACGTAATGAAATTAATTTGAGCTTTGTGGCCTCTAGTCTTTACAACGATGTAATAATTTAAGCTTTGTGTTTGTCAGGATTTAACACATAATATTTGGGGCATATCGGTCGTTAGGATTTAACACATTAAATTAAGATTCTAGGAGCCTAACGTCCGCTAGGATATGATTAATAATAATATTTGGAGGTTATTGGCGGTATGCTTTAACAAATCAAATTAACATATTTTGAGCTACTCGGCAGCTAGGTGCTTCAACAATATAATATTTCGAGCTTAGATGTCGCTAGTATTTATCAAGTCAAAGAATGCTAGTTTTAGTTTAGCGTCTGCTAGCTTATGTTGTAACATATTATTTGAAGATTTGTTGTCACTAGGATTTAACAAAAAATAAGTAAGATATTGAGAGCTAGGTTATGCCATAATAACATATTCTAAGCTTAGCAATCACTAGGCATTTACAAATATTTGAGGAAATGTATGTTTAGATAAGTATAGCATTTGGAATGTATACATGCAACATTCAATCAATTATAAAAATTCATCTATTTACATGTCATACATATTACAATGCTTTCCCGTCTATCTCAAATACTACAATTTATGATTCACCATGGTTCTTCCTTAATTATTGGCTGCTGTTGATGCAAGTCTGTAAGAAAAGTTTCTTCCTGAGTTTGTTTCTCTTCTTCGGGACCTTTTTTATCATCTTGTAGTCGTGCCGCCTCAAAATATTTTTTACAAATATTCGAATCTCTAGTTATCTTTTCTATGTCCACAATTGGGTTTCTATATATCACATTAGACTTATCAAGCAAAACCTTTTGACTATCAATTGCCTTTTTTGTAATTTCCTTCAGAGTCTCTATTTTTTGTTTTTTCCCCATGTTTTGGAAACAATCTCAATGACATGTGAATTTTCTCCTTTGTTTGCCTCTATTATTCTCCTTTGAAAATTAACCAATAATTTCTTAAGCAATGTCGTGAACTCTTCATCAGAAACCAATTCGTGGTTTCCATTAAATACTTCCATGACCGAAGCTTCTGCGAAAATATGATTTCCTCTCAAAATAATGTCATCAACTGGAAAGATAGTCTTCTTACTTGTTCATTCCATTCCCTTATTCTTTCCTTCGTATAATTACCATATGTCTAGTATATACCAATATCGTCCATGGTCATAATTGAAGGGTCTTTACAAATGCCTTTTTCAATGACCTACCCCATATGTATTAATGTTTTCTACAATGATGTCATTCCTATAATGAGTTTTTCATTTTTTTCAAGAACGCTTCTTCCTCCTCCTTTACATTGATGCATTTATTTATATTATTGTACAAGCCATGTAATGCCTCTTCTACATCTACATCAAAAATTGTTCCAGAAGAAAGTGTGGCCTTTAATTAAGTTTCAAGCTCTTTATTTCTAGCACGTACACCTCTCACTACTTCTATGGCTACTTAGTTATAGCCCTTATCAAGGATTCCAGATCTTCCTCATATTGCACCACTTGGGAGCCTTTGGATTTCCTTTTCTTTGTAAGATTGAAGAGGTCTTCTATGAAGTTTCATGCCAAACAATGACTTGTTGTGTTGACATATTATTTTTGGTTACCCTTTTCAAGGTTCCTATCCTTGGATTGAATTCAATGTTTACTAAGGGCTCTTCTTGTGCCTCCCAATTTGGATGTTCTTTACCTACCCAATCATTGTCTCACTTCATGTGAAATGGATATTGAGAGGGTTATAAATTTCAGTTTACATGTCCCTCTTCTTCATCTGATGAAGTTAAGGAATATGCCACCAAATTTGGAGCTTCACTTGGTGGGAAAGAATTATCAAAACTTAGAGTTTCAATTGATGGAGATAAGGGAGCATAGGACTTTTTCTTGAATGTTCTAAATAATACAAATTTCCTTTTCTTTTTAGCCTACTTTTAATAGTGTTCTCAGAGGTGGAACTGCCCATGTCTCCTTCATATTCTACTTAACAAGGAATTTCTATTTGGGTAATCCATACCCAGCATTGGCATCATGCACATGTGCATATGATATATTTATTTATCCTTTAAGACAACTGAAGGTGCTGGGAAACCATTCAGTCATATTATCTTAGTGGGTGTTGGGGGATGAATTTCTATGGGCTGATGCATCTTTCAAATCAAGGCCACCTATTAAATTTCCTGCATCCCACAGTGACTAGGAGGGGGGATGTGTTTTGATTTTCTCTTTGCACTTTCCAGCAATACCATTGCAAATATGATATGCCACCTCTTGTTCTTCCAATTTTTCTGGCACATAATATGGTAACTGAAAAGGAGGTGTAAGGATCCTTTCGATCATGATAACTGTATATTCTGGATAGAAGAATACAACTCCCATTTTCCTTATAAAAGTGAGGATGTTAGCAGATATTCTCAGTGTTGCCATTTCATGTAATTATTGGTAGAGAGCAGGATACAAATAAGTGCATATATGTTGAATATGAGATCTGAACTGATGGGCATATAAGTCTGAATATTGTTCATTTAGCTTCAAAGGGCTTCAAAGGATGCCATCTTTGATAGAAATTTGAATAGTTGAGAACACCATAGACAACATCGAGAAGATAGGAAGCCATGTAAAATGATTTCCGATTGTCAACAAAATTATTTCTTTGTCTCATTAAATTGAAACTGAGAACTTTCCCTAAGGAGGGAATCTTTCCTTGATCAATAATAAAATAAAGTAAAGGGATCTAGGAAACATTGACCTTAGAGATAGAAGAATTTCCATATAGCCTGTTCATGAGGGCCATGCCAATACAGTCTCCTGGTCTAAACCTTTTAATAAGGATATTTCTCATATGAGAATCATCCATATTATCTAATGGGTCAATGACCCAACTCTGTAAAAATATCTTATTCTCCTTTGGGCCATCCAGGACTCAACTATATCTACATTGTATAGGGTATCTAGCTCTGGAAGTTTATAATAACTTTGTATGTATGCCCAACAAAAAAACCTATTCTATTTTTCCAAGATTTAGAAAATAAGGTCCTCTCCTTGGACTTGGGAAGATTTAGATAGGAAGCGATCAATTTTGGAAATGGAAGCACCTCTGGTTTAGCAATAATTAAATGGAGACCAACTCTTTTTATCACCCTTATGTCTTGGGACCTTAGCACTTGATCTTCCGGTATACCCTTTTCTTCTATGACATCAACATCAACACTTTCATCCTGTACTACAAAAAAATAGCTGAGTAATGCTGAAATTCATGATGTAAGGTAGCTGGATCAAACATGGTATCTCTAATTACTCTGGTGTCCTCGTAGGAATATAAATAAGCATCTACACTCGAAATTACCGAGGTCTCCCGCCATGTTGAAAAATTACAGGTCTACGAACGCTGCATACATCATCAACATAAACAATTATTTAGACAAATCACGTACTTGAATTTATAACAACATTCATATGTCCCTTATTCTGAATATTTGGTTAGATTAGAAAATCATTTCCAAATAAATGAAAGAAGTGTTGATCCTAGTGATTGCTAGGGTCAACCATAACTAAATATTTAGAGCTTAGCGGTCACTAGGCATCATTCACAAACTTACTATTAATGGAATGAGAAAGCATGGTTGTACATGCACCATTGAGGGGTCAAGATATATGTAGTTTTAGCCATAGCATTCGCTAGGCATCAATCATAGTAAAAATATTAATCAATACAAGCACTCTTGAGGCTTCAAGACTTACGTAGTTCAGATCCTAGTGGTCTAAGTTCAGCCACAACGAAATATTTAGAGATTGATCATATCTAGGCATTATTCACAGGACAACTATTATTAGAATGAGAAAAATTTATCCAATCTTTGCACTGGTGGGGGGTCAAGATATACATAGTGTTGATCCTAGTGGTCCCTAAGTTCATCCACAATGAATTATTTAGAGCTTCGCCATATCTAGGCTTATTTCAAAGCACAACTATTATTGAAATGAGTAAAATAATGCCAATAGGCACTATTAAGGGGTAAATACATGAGTAGTTCTGATCCTAGCGGTCCCTAGGGTCAGCCACAACATATTTTGTAGAGCTTAACGATGTATAAGAATCATTAACAAATAAATATGTACTTCTTATCCTAGCTGTTATTATGATAAACCACCTTAAATGATATATCTATAGCTTAGTGGCTCTTAGCTAGGCATTATTAACAAGAAACCTACTAATGCATTAACAAGAAAATATATAAATATTAGTGGTTAATAACATCCGCCTCGAAAAAATATTTTGAGCTTAGTGTTGGCTAAACACCATTCAATGAACATCTATTATTGTCTTAAGACAATAGTTGTAATACATGTATTCTTAAAGGATCAAGCTTTACTTAGGTATGATTAGTTCGTTGCAGGATTGTGTATACATCTCTTTAATTATTTATAATTGTATAATCTCCCGAGGTCATTAAATATCACAATTTCCATATGCTTCCACCCACCAAAGTAATTTCAATAATCAATTTATAACTTTAATTCGATTAGTGGTCTTAACATTAACTTAAGTTCAATTGTCTACGAAAGCAATGAATGAATAATAGCCCTTTCTAAAAAAAATCTATTTTCCTTTTCCTTTTCAAGAAATTCCATTTTGTTAGCTTCAAGCAATCATTGCTGTCCATGTCAAGAATTTTAGGAAACAATTCTCAGTCCTCTTGCGAAAAAAATAAATTTCTTGTAAAGCACGATATACACATATTTTGTAATCATTTAAGGATCATCAGATTGAATGAAAAAACGACGCCAAAACTTTTGAATTGAGAATTTTTGTTAAAATGTGTGAAAGAATATGGTACCATGGAAAAATTGAATGTCAGAAGGGCACAAAATGGGTTTTGTTGAAAAGGCTATGGAAAATTCTACTTTTACAGAATATCAATAATTGGGAAGTGATAAAAATGGATTTTATTTTGCGTAATTTTTCCCAAAGAAATATTTAGAGCTTGTCTGTCGCTAATCAACATTAACATGAAAACTATTAATGTAATGATCTATGTGCAGCAATAGATGCACTATCGAGGGGTCACAACATATGTACTTTTGTTCCTAGCAGTCACTAAGATGAGCTACAATGAAATATTTATATCTAAGCGGTCGCTAGGCATCATTAACAGTAAAACTATTAATGTAATGAGAAAAATATGAAATACATACAGTCTTGAGGGGTCAATACATATGTTGTTCTGATCCTAGCGGTAGCTAGGGTCAACCACAATGAAATATTTTGAGCTTAGCAGGGCGCTAGGCATCATTACCAGGAAAAATATCAATGCAATGAGAAAAGAGAGGAAAAACATGCACTATAGAGGGGTCAAGGCATACAAATTTCTGTTCCTAGTAGTCTCTAAGGTCAACCACAAAAAAATATTTACAAGCTTAGTGGTCACTATGATCATCATCAACAAAATATTTTGAACTTAGTGTTCGCTAGACATCATTCACTGATACATCTATTATTGAAATGAGAAAAGAGTTGCATTACATGTTTTCTTCAGGGGTCAAGATTTACTTAGCTCTGATTAGTTTGTTCCATGAATTTGTATACCTCTCTTTACTTATTTATAATTATACTATATTGGCTGGACTATCCCTGGCAGAGCCAAGTGCTGCACTACATACCCTCGAGAGGGATCAAACCTTATGTAGTTATCATACTATTTACTATAAGTTATTGAAAGGAATATATAAATTCCACATTTTAATGATAAATGAAATCTCAAAAGCCATGTTGATCTATAATTAGTCAATAAATGAAGTCTCAAATGCCATGGTATAATGAATATAAATATAATGAGCACACTCTTTGTAGTGTTAGTATGAACATACAAACTCCAAACCCTATGTATAATCTCCCTTATCATTAAATATCACAATTTCCCAAGATATCACATCTCCCTATTTCCATATGCTTATTGTCACATTAAGAAAGAAAATCCCTGACATCTTATAATTTTTAGTGTCGATATATCATTAGCTTATTTAACTAAAATAACCAGAGCCTATAATTTTAATCTGTAATTGCTGCATATGTATTTCCAAAACTATCAATTAAGTGAAACATTATTCAAAATATTGTTTAGCCTGACTTCTTAAATTATAGGTTTTATAATTTCCTTGATTCAAGTGTTTTTCAAGGAGGAACCTACACAGAGGGAAAACTCTTTGTATTTTTCCTTTGGTAGTCACATATATGTTTTTATAAAATTGTATTTCCCACAATTTCCTTATGCAATCAAACAATTATTGTAAACAAGAAAACAATTATTTGTGTTACTATTACTATTTCATCTACTGGAAGTTACTATCACTATTTCATTACTTTATTTTAATTTATAACGAAATGTCTATAGAAACTGACCCATAGTGGTCCAAAATCCCTAAATGAATAACAACCCTAACTGAAAAAAATCTATTTTCCTCAGCCTTTTCAGCAACACCCATTTTGTTTGCTTCCAGTAATCATTGTTTTCCATGTCAGGTATTTTACGAAACATTTCTCAGTCCTCTTGCTAAAAAAAATTCCCATAACATGTTTTTCATTACTTGCAAGCACGGTACACACATATTTCACAAATCATTTAGGGATTGGCAAATAGAATGAAAAAATAATGTCAAACCTATCACTTGAGAAGTGTTTGTCAAAGAGCGTTAAAGAATAGATATTTGACTACTGGAAGCACAGAAAAATAGGGTTTTGTTGAAAAGGCTACAGAAAATTCTACATTTACAGAATTTCAAAAATTTGGAAGGAGCAAAGGTGAGAACGCATACCAATTTTTTAAGCCTTCATGAAAACAAACAGTGCTCAGAATTTTTGAAATCAAACCGTGATCATATTTTCCAATGGATGATTACACTTACATATTTTTTCCCTTATGCCAATGTTCTCACCAAAAGCTTCACAAATTTAAGTGTCCAAGAAATATACTAATAAATGAAAATCTATAGTTACATGGAACTGACACTTCCAACCGCCACTTTCTTTGGTGCACGAATTACAAAAGACACGCATATGCTCATTAAATTTGCTTTATATTTAATGGCTAATTAATGGCTATCAAATGGCACACATATTTTTAATATCGTGCGAACTTTACATTGTTCAGTTTAATGGCCAATTAATGTTGGGGGAACCACAATATTAACCATATATGCCACATGCAAATATTATCAATATTATCAACATTATCATCAAAAGAACACCATGCTCATTGTCAATATTATCATCTTTAAATTACATAGTGAGTATATAAGTATTCCATACTTTGACTATACTACCAATGATATGTGGTTCAATTGATGTCTCACATATTGAATTATCATATTGTCCTCAACAAAAATATACATGTTTACCGACATACATTTTAAAAGTGTTTTGTTGCACAAATAATATCTTGGGATGTGTGTGTCAATGCTCTTGGTGGCACCCATGATGTTAATCATTGGAATTGTTCTGAAATAAAAAATAATAATGCAAAATAGAGAAGTATTAGCTAACTCCAATGCATGATATTTTTTCTTACATAATGTATACCATATTTTATAATGGAATGAATGATGCAATACTATATTACTATGGTTAAAAAAATTGTAATTTACATGGGTAAAAAGCTTGCAACTTGAAGTTGTACATCCAATATTTTCTCCATTAGCTTTCTCTCTTGTTCCATTCTTTCACGCTCAAGTTGAAGTCTTCCCTACTCAATTTCTTTCATTATTTGACTGAATAGATGCATGATATTTTTGATTACCTCTTTCAAATATCTATAAGAGTTTCTTTTTCTCTTTACACATTTGTCATTGAATTCCATTTTTATTCAAAGGGGTTTCTTGGTTTGCTCCTTCCAAAATTTCAATGTTGATAGAAGGGATTTCTGATTTCCCTCTCATGTCTTTTTCAGAAGTATAAGTGCTTATATTAACCCTTTATTTTCCATTAAAACCAATAACCTTGTGTGTTTTCCATGTAATGTGATCCATATCTTCATAGAAACTCCATGTTGAATGTGTTTCCAACATTTGTTTTTCCAATTGTTTCTCCTTCTTGAGGGTTTTCTTCAACCTGTTCATCTTGTATTTGCATTACATCCCAAAGTTATGTTTTTCCATAAACTTGATTCAAAGCATCTGCTATATTATCCCAATGTTTCTTTCCAAGTTTTCCATGGTTTAAATCTTCATACACCTCTTCATATTTTGAAATAAATGTTTTCACAACAGATTTTGGCCAAAAGCTCTTCTTTGTATTCTTTCATCATCTCCTCATTATTTCTATCTCTGTCATATGCATGGGTTATTGAAAATGTTTCTTCCAGTTTTGAATCATCAACATCATCAACAATATATGGAGTATTTAGATCTATTTGTGAATATGGAATGTAATGACCCAATTTCTATGTGCGCCCTTTGTATTCTCTTGCAAATTTGAGACACTATTTCCATCAAAGTTTTGCACACAAAATTCCTTTTCACGGAAGTTTCTTAGCTGTGTTGAAAAATCCATATTGTCTTCATAGTTTCTTGGAGTTGATTTGAGACCTTGGGATTTGATACTGTGAAAACAAGAAAAATGGTGATTTTTTCATGTCCTGCAAATTTATTAGTTACTATAAACATTCACAAATGAAATAATTTTCTTACTACATCTTTTATCTAAACTTCATTTCAATTTTTTGTTTTTTAATAATTATATATACAACGGGTGTTGCGCTCTGTAATTTCATAGAATCAAAACTTGTGGAGAAACATTGAAAATTGGTTAAGTACCTAATAACAAATGCAATATTTACAATCACTGTGAAATGGGTGTACAAAATGAAATTCTTCAAAATAGAATAACAATGCTTTACCTCTTTTAATTTTTTGTAACTTTTTCTTCCCCCATTTGTATATGTGCTC
This sequence comes from Taxus chinensis, assembly GCA_019776745.2. Lineage (NCBI taxonomy): Eukaryota > Viridiplantae > Streptophyta > Pinopsida > Cupressales > Taxaceae > Taxus > Taxus chinensis. The sequence goes on along the minus strand of CM034147.1, from coordinate 909,586,200 downwards.
CCTATTTTGGTGTTGTCACCTTCGAAATGAGTATACAATTTTCTATTTTATTGCATTAAAATCAAGAAGTTGAAAGAGCTTGCGTGGATTAAAATTTAATATTGTACCACTTAACATTAAATGTAGTACAAAAAATTAAAAAATACTTTCAAGTGGCAAATTTTACATTATTCAGTTTAATGGCCAATTAATGTTTAGGGAACCACAATATTAATTAGGTAGCATTTGACCTTACAAAAAAGTGTAATTGTTATTGTAAAGAATTAAGGTAAGATTTTTATAACATAATTTTTAATGTATGAAAACTAAATTTCAACATTTTTTGTAACTTAAATTTGACATACATAAATTTAATTGAAATTAAGTCTTTAATATTGACAATTATTAATAATAAACTACGTAGAATGGGTTACTTCTACTCAATATTATAGACAATTATTAAAAATAAACTTATATTGTTAAAATATTATGTAAGATATAAAAACCTTAGAAACAATTAATACACATAATTGAATCAAAGTATATAGCACCAACGTTAATCAAATAAAGAGTAAACTTGAACTCTATACCATCAAATAAACATAGCTATACAATTAGAGAATAAATTACAGTAACATTTACTTTGACACAATATTAATGGTCCTAAATATATACTAAACTTAAATTGGAGTACATTGAACTATTCCTTAGTACGAGTAATAATTTTATAAATAGTTGTCTTCAAATTGGAGGAGATTGAACTTTTCCTTATTGAGAGTAATAATTTTATAAATATTTGTCTCCAATATTATCATGTGTGATGACAGGTGAAAATGTTAGTGATGGCCCTTTGATATGCAAGTGATCACTATTCCAAGTGCAAATGCTTGCACTTTGTCGTGTGAGTGATTGCTTAGAGATGTGCGAGTCCACAACTCACTCGTAATGTGATGAATGAACACTCACATGTCTATGTGTGATTTTTCAAACTTGGAATTACACTTGCTCGCACATTGAAGTTCGATCACTAACATTTGACCTGTCATTCTAGTCAATATTTGAATTTTTACATGTACAAGAAAAATTATGAGGCTATACAAATTTTTCAAGCGAGATAAAATATACTAAGAGTATAATACAATGTGTTATATGATCAAAGATTTAAATTAAATGAGGTTTCAAATATGTTCCTATAAGATGTATATTTTTATTTTCTCATTGTGATTTCAATTCTCCATACTAAGGTTAAATATTTAAGTTTCCTCAATACTAATTTTCTCTTTTTGTTTGTGGATACAGTTGAAAATGAACTTTGTTTTTGAAGATGGAGCACATGTGGATTTACTATCCAAAGGTGTGAAAGTTGTGGAGGGACTAGTTTATCCATCCAAAGCTACACTCCATTGTAGAGACATGGGGTCTATCTTATTTGTTGTCATAATAAGTATTGTATTCAATGGTAGAGTGAGGCTGCCATACATAATTGATGATTGTGAAACCATGGTAGAAATTTAAAACAAGGGATACTTTATCCCATGGGAAAGGAAGAAAATGATTAAGCATGTGATTTGAAAAGTTACACATGTGGGGGGTGATGGGATTCAAAACATCACGAGCAATGAATCAGATGATACATTTAATGAGGATGAGGGTTTGAATTCTAATAGTGATAGCCATTGTTTCACAACTTGTAAAGACATGTATGAATTCGTTATAACCTATGTGGTGCTAAAACATAAGTGTTCTTGGAAAGAAGGTGACATAGATGAAGGGTTTATATCCTTGGTACAAGAACAACATGTGATTTCGGCAGTAGTGTTGGGACCCACACAGGTTGGTGTTTTTGTGGAGAATATTATAACTACATGCAATGATTGCTATCCAAGTCTACAACGTAACAATGAAGTTTCCCGGGTAATCAAAAACCTAGTTTATTGAGAAACAAGAACTGCATTTCATGTGAATGGAAATTTTGAACTCCAAGAAATAACCACCACATCAAACACTGACTTTACATTGAATTTCAAGGGGGTACTTGTGAAGTTGATACATTTTTGTTGAAAATAACACAAATTTGTTGTAGAAGCAACAATTACAAATGTCTGTGAAGGAGACATGGTGCACTTTAAAAAATTTGATGGCAATACACTTGGGGTGCATGTTGATAAATTGATTAGGCCTTTTTGCAAGGGTTGCTCCATATCAGAAGGATCTCTCATCCAATGGCCTGCCAGCTAGTTGGCCCATCCATATGGTTCCATTATGGAAGTAAGGCTAAAATAAATTCCAGAAGAGTTACTGATTCCGAAAATCCAGGTCAAAATTTTTAATATATATTTATTTTATTTTTTATGACCTTCGGACCCCTATAGGATTATGAAAATTACCGATAAAGTTTTACTCCATTTTAAGTAATCAATTTAAATTAATGCAAGAATGTAATGACAATTGCACACAATTTATTACAAAGTTCGGCAATCACCTACATCTCGGAGTTCTTTCGAACCGTTGCACTAGTAAAAATTTGTAAGTACAATGTTATTTCTTACAATAAAACCTAATAGAATTTCCACTTGCCTAGTAGTATACTAATCCTTCAAAGAACTTCTAATGATCCTTCGAATCATTCTCCACGTTCCTGATGCATAACCTCCTTCAGAACTCGATCAACCTTCTAGACGTTTGCAAGATACCCTATGGCTCTCTGACCAACAATTCCAGGCTTTATAAATAAAAGTGTGGCGCTATGGGCCAATTGGTGAGTTTTCAATAACTCCCAATTTTTTACAATTTTCCTATTAAAATAATAAGGCTTTGCTTCCCAATATTTGCCTATTAAATATTACATAGGACTTACTTTACAAAAATATTTCCTTTAAGACTTATAAGGCCTATTAAAATAGTTTGGAAGCTTATAGCTTTTTTTTTCCTCCTCTTAAAATAATATATTCAGATCCCCTATTTATATTGATTAGGAGCCCAAAATATAAGGATATTTGATAATATCCGTAGCTTATTTTTAAAGCTCCCATAATAATCCTCAACGGATTCATCTTAGCCAAATTCCTCGTGGCATAATAATAATTTGGCCACCAAATATTTAAACCGTTTCAAACAATATCAAGGCCTTAATAGGATTTGAATGGGTTAATAGGGATTAATTCTTTTTTTAAGCTTTTAAATAAGCTTAAGCCATATTTGAAAAAAATTAACCCCATAATAATATCCACTCTTCATGTGGATGGAGCGGCTTTATGTGGGGCAAATCCCACATTATATGAAGCCTTTTTAATAGGCTTTATCCACCAAAATTTGTTTTCACGTGGACTTTCTAATATTATATATATATGATATATATATTTTTTATAAGATTCTAAAATATTTTTAAGTGGGTAAAATATTAACCCACTTTTCATTCCATGTGCCCAATTCAAATTTGCCAAGTGTCTAGAAACAACAGATCAAAGTGTCCGTAAAACAACAGCGCCACATGTCACTCACCGAGAGTATCCACATTAATGCCGCGTCATCATTTTTGTCGAGTTTGACTAGAACTTTGACTGCTCATATATTTTGCATACGGACTCGGATTTGGTCCATTCAAAATGCATTAGAAAGGTATTGACAATATATATGCAATATTGCTAACATTAGACAATTCAAAAATCATCTATTTTCTCATTGACCAATGTTGACCAACTTTGAGCTAGTCACCATTTGCGCGTACAGACTCTATTTTTGACGTTCAAATAGTCACCGAAAAGATCTTGGAGTCACCTTCTGCACTGTACTGATCCTGGGAGATATAGGGAACATATTTCCTCCACACTATCCTCTAGATCACACCTTCCTAATGGGAAAGTATTTTTGTCCCAAAAAGCTTGTAAACTCCAAATAATGTTGCTGAGAAGAGATCTACGCAGTATTCTGCCAACTCCACGATCAAAAAATGATGGTTCATACTCTAGGACCTATGGTACTTGGGCTCACTGCCTCCTATTACGCCACTCTGATATCTGAAGAAGACCTCTATGCCTCTGCTGTATGGTGCTAAGTTTCCCAATGAAGCCTCAACGCTCCCATTGTGTAGTGCTAAGCTTCCATATATCTTACAACAACGATCCTCTTTTACTCTATAACACACCTCCTTGCTCCGAGTTGATTCCATAGAATCCAAACTGGTCTGAAGGAACTCCATGCTACATAGAGATAAGAGTGATCCGATGTCGGTAATGGATAATGACTTGTCAAGTACCATCCTACTACAAGGTCATAAGGGACTTTACACAGAATGAAGATGCGACCTGATGTCACGTCCCTTTTTAGACCTCAATGCTCATGTTGCACGGTGCTAAGTCCTCTTTCAAGACCTCAACACTTCCAATGCGTGGTGCTAATTCCTGATGATTAACTTATATTCTTCTATATGGTCACAATGCCTCTACACAGAATGATGATCTAAGCTGATTTCTCATGAGCTCAAAAATGGTGACTCCAACCCCGCTGCACAGCTGCTACCTCTACATAGTAAAAATCCTCCTGATGACAATGAATATCAGGTACCACTTTGCTACATGGTCATAATGCCTCTACAAAGAATGAAGTTTTGACCTGTTGTTAGATGCCAACGGTGTTCAACTACCATTCTGCTACACGGTCACAATGCCTCTACACAGAATGAAGTTCTGAGCTGACACTAGTAAGCTCAACTGTCTACACATGTGGCTGAAAGATATCCAAGCTTAATATGAGTTAAATCCTGTATCCAAGCTGTAACAGGTACTCACAAGCTGATTACGAGATATGTTTGGAGTATTAATTAAATTTTCTAAGTAAGAAAGTCCACTGAGTATGGTAAACCTTTCTCTCAACATTTTCTCACAAAATCTGATCTCTAAATGAATACTACATACTATTCATCAATATGAGTTATGTAGTATATAATTGAAAAACTGTTGACTTACCCATTTTAAAGGACTTTCATTTTTAGGTATTACTTGGTCCTGGGTTGAATTGTTAATTGGTGGTGGAGTAGAAACATCCTTTGCCTTTGCAATAGGCCTCCATTCCATCTTTAGCTTGCCATTACTATGATGGCGAGATGGATTTAGTTTCTAGAAATTGTCCACCTAGTGCCCATTCCTTTGGAAATGAGCACAAAAATTCCTCTTAATCTCCTTCTTCTGGGACGAGGAACTCTTTCTACCATTTCTCGAATCCGCATGACAAGATTGGTCTTTTTGATTTGCCTTGTTCCTGACAAATGACATCAACTTCTTCATTAGTGTCCTTCTCTTCCAACATTTTCCCACATAATGATTATGCAATCCAAAAAAAGTACATGGAAAGGAATTCCACATTTTCTGAAAGTCATAACCATACTTCTTAAGCTGAAAAAAGTGGATCAGAGGTTTCACTGTGCTTATGATTATGGTAAGAAACTGGAGGCAAATTTTCATTACCTCTTCGTTGATTCTTCTTACCACATTCATCATGTGATGATGAAGCACAAGTTTCCTTCTCATAATCTTCTTGTAGGACTAGTGGGGTACTCACTTTGCTTTCGGAAGCTTGTCTCCCATCAACATTATTGGAGCAATCTCCAATATCCATTCGCACACTAGGATAACCCAAACCTATAAAACGAGGATGATCCTTGACCTGCATTGGGTTAGATATTCCTTGGCCATTTTTACCAAGACCTCTTCCATTAAATCCCATTTTAACTAATAATTTGGATCCAACGCCTCTAGTATGCTTTCAAATGAACCAAAGACATCAATACTTGAATCTGAAACCGAATGGGAGGAAGAAGATTTATGTGGTGAACAACTTACAGTGTAATCATCTACAATGGTCTCTACATCTGAAGTTGAAGGTATTTCCTTTCTCTGATGACAACATTGTAACCTTGCCAAGAGCTCATCCTTGGTTTGCAGTTCCATTTTCAAGCGAGCATTCTCCTCTTCTAAGGAGTAATACATTGATCGCAAGAGAGAGTTCTCTTCTTGTAGTGATTATAAGTGTCAACCTCTTCAAGATTTGCCTGTTTAGACATCTTACCCATGGTGCACCTGTACCTATTCAATCACATTGAACTACTGCATGAATGAAGCAGTCACACAGTCAAATTAACTGATTCAGATACCAAACTTGCTCAGAGATTAGCAAGTTTGCAGGCCAACACCCTGCTCTGATACCAACTTGATCTGAAAATCTAGGTCAACATTTTTAATATATATTTATTTTATTTTTTATGACCTTGGGACCCCTATAGGCTATTGCCGAACTCTGTACTCAATTTGTGTGCAGTGTCATTCATATTCTTGCCTTATTTTGGATTGTTTTACTTAAAATAGAGTAAAATTTTATCGGTAATTTAATAAGCCTATATGGGTCCGAAGGTCGTAAAAAATAAAATAAGTATATATTAAAATTTTTGACTTGGATTTTCGGATCAAGTAAAAATGTGGAGTGCATTTGAAGAGCCATTACCTCAACTGGTATAGCCAAATTCATATGAATCCTCCATATGTAGTAGTAATGAAAACTTGATAAAAAGACCTTACAACGTCTGCAAACGCCAAAAGGTAAATTCTACTCCATCTAGTTCACCAAAGGCAAGGGAAAATGATGGAAAAAAGAGAACAATTTCTATCTGAAGTTGAGAAAAAACCTTGTTGCAAGGAAGGATGTCTCTTCAATTTGTCTCGAAGCAATTTCAATCATAGTTGGAATTTAATTCTAAGGATGAATGAACCTGCCATAAAATTTTTTGTACTTAATACATTCACCGCAAATGCTAGCAGTTGTGATCAAGGTCAAAATTTTGAAAATACTATAGATAAATTGAAGTTATGTGGAAGGGATGTATGTCAGAATGCATGATACAGATGTCATGGAATCCCGAAAATCACTTATTACGGATACATAAAATCTTGGATTAATGGCGAGAGGAGGGCAGTAAATGGAAATACAGGAAAACAAAAAAATTCCAAACAATTTCGAAACTATTTCATTGATATCCAAAATGGTGGAGATGAATTTTGATATATCCCCAAACATGTCTCATTCAGAGGGACAAGATGGTACTAAAGTAACAATGAGATTGCTGCCTATATGTTATAGTTTTTCTTACATCCTACAAAACTGTAAAAAGGGCCTTTCACTGTCAGACCTTCCTCTAATGTCATAGTCAAATCTCAAGAAAATATGGAAAGAACATTGCTCCCATGTTTCAATCACCAAGAACAACTTCATGGCCAAATGTGACGAGTGGACAAAGCTTAAAAACAAACGGTCAACCACATCAAGTCCAAAAATAGTGGCACAAATAGATCGATGCTAGAAATGGCACAATGATTACATTCAAATTACTATTCACATAGAGTGAAATCACAACCAAATCGTAATAGTAATTTAAGCATGTGCATGAAAAAATGGACAAGATGAAAAATGCCATACCAAGAATGAGTAGAAAAGAAATATCAATAAGCAATGCTATTAATCTCCCCATCACCTTGACTGGTATGCTAACACATGGGCACAAAATGTGGGGTTTTGGGCACTTTGGTATCCCTTTTGTTGAGAAAGGAGAGAAAACTTCACGATAACATCATTGGCACTATGTATCTGGAAGCTAGAAGAAACACTTACAGATCACTATGGAGATTTTTTATATAGTAGTGGGACATCAAAACACCCATTATATGATGCATTGTTACAAAATAATGCATATGAAAAGTGCCAGGACTACAAGCAGAAAAATTATTGTGCTCATACAACTAATACTATAAGCATGTGTTCAAGTTCATTTATAAAACAACCATAATTTCTCTACTTACAACTAGATAATGCTGCAAGTGAAAAAAAATTACACATTGTTTGTGTTTGTATCTATGCTGACAACTAGAAGGGTTTTCAACACAGTGTTTGTGAGTTTCCTTCTAGTGGGTCACACACATGAAGACATAGATGGGACATTCGGCTAATTATCAACATCCTTGTGAAAATTGGAAACATTCTCTTTTCCAAAAGTAATGGACACTTACATAACATGCCAAGAGGATTCTAGCACATTCACTTCATACCTTATCAAGAAAGTCTATGACTTTAAGGCCTTTGTGGAACCACACCTACTAGATGGTAACCACAAGATCGTGGGTATCAAAAAACCAAAGATGTTTAAATTACATATCTTCAATAACTTTCCCATCATGGAGTACAAAGAATCCATCATGGATTCCAAATGGTTGCACTCAATTGAGATCTAGAAAAAAGTGGATGGGAAACCTTTCTTTCTTGAAGGGGATCCTTCATTGGCACCCTTCAAATAACTAAAAGAGATGGAAGACATGTAGAGAGGCATTCATGCATACATCACACACTAGGCAAAGAGTTCAACAAATGGTGGAGAAGCATACTGGGTTCCGAAGATTGCATATTGGAAAAATGTTCTATGTGCCCTAGAGAATCCCTTTGTCAATTATATCATGACGAGGTGAGATTGTTTTTTGGCCAAAAATAATTCAGGATACCGCAATGTATGATCAAATAGAGGGTGCACCACGTCTTGACATGGATAACTACTATAGTCAAAATGTCCTTTCAAATAAGGATATATATGTTGGGCCTATTTATGATAGACCTCAAGAAGAATTCAACCTAGTAGTGGATGTGAATGTTGAGAAGATGATACTAGTAAGACCCACTGATGATAACGTACATATATGGATGGGAAAGGCAGAACAAATTCTAATACTGGATGTTCACACTGTTGACATGTGGTCCTAATAGGTGTTGTCATTGATGAAAAAACACATTAATGAAAAAACACATGAATGTTATATCATGATTTTATGATGTTTTACTTGATGCTAACATACTGGTTTAAATGTTTTTGAGTTGATACAATGGGATTTAATGAGGATTGCTTGCCCTTACAAGCATATTCAAGAAGTTAGGAGAGGTATCATGAAAATATGAGCTTCTTGGATGCTTAGGAAACATGTTGACATGATGGATATCATTTTTTGAGGGTGCTTGGTCACTCACAATCAGTGGCATGGTATAGGTACAATTGGTTCACTTGGTTACAGGTGCTCATTGGGAGCAGGTATAGTAGTTTGGAGGTGTGACAGTGTGGTTTGGAGCTATATGAGCTCATGGAAGCAATGAAAGGTGTATCATGGTATGTTTGGGTCATTTTCAAGAGGTTTCTTGACGATTTATTGCATTATTTCAGTTGACCCTAGCTTCTACAATGAGGATCTAACATGCAAGCATAGGTAAGTCTTAGTGACTGGAGATATTGAGGTATGAAATTGAAATTATGATGATTTGAAATGTTATAAGGATGAGTCATGATGATTTGAGAAAAATTTTAGGTTCCCATGATGTGTATTTTTCAAGTATGACTAGTTTATGTGAGACAGGGTCAAAATCTAAGTGTATTTTCTAGCTCGAAGTTGAACTTCAAATGCTCATTGTGAATAGTGTGATTTACATGGGACATTGTGAATTTTAAGGATTATTATAAGGTTATTTTATAAGGTTTCAAAAAAATAATCAGGTCAGTTGATCGTCACGTTTTTATGAACGAATGTTAAGAAGATAAAGTGGTCTAAAACCCTAGTTAAACCCTAGCTAGGAGTAATTGGCAGAAAGTGAAGTATAGTGAAATTTTTTTGATTGGTTCATTAAAATTGATGATTGGATGTTGTATAGGACTCTCTTATATTTATAAAATGTATGGTTGAGGTCATGGTGATGAGTGGGCCCCACCTAAAAATAATAGTTTCTGAAGAAGAAGGTTTTAGGACAAGATGGTCCAAAGGAGTAACATGAAAAATTGATGTTGAATGGAATGTATGAGAGTTTTTATTTATGTAAATGGAGGTTTTAGGAAATTTTCATGGAATTACATGGTGTTTTGAGGTTCAAATAGGTTGACTGGTCAAAGGGCAGTTTTGAAATCTCAAACAAGCAGTCTTTAGTAAAATAGCATAACTTGAGCTATAAGTGGAGTTTTGAAGTGATTCAAGTTGTGTTGGAAAGAGGATTCAAGATATATTTCTATATGAGGTTTTACCTCATGATGATGTCATTTGATATGGTTTCTAGGTCATTATTTATATAGACAATAAGTTTTGGCAGTTCAAGACAGGATGTGTTTTAGGTGAAAGTTTGATGTTGTTTGAAGCATGAGATGGATTTGGTGATGCTTGATATCACCTGGAATGTGAAGAGGGATTAATTTTGAATCCAATTAATCAATTTTTAGGTATTGAATGTTTATATAAATTATTTTATGATCTAACCTTTGGAAACAACATTTTTGGTAGGTTGATCTGATGAAAGCAAAAGTAGCTGTGGTTTGAAGAGATGGATGTTTCATGACTTACAACTTGATTAGAAGTGTTATAAAGGTTATTAAATTTCCATTGAGTGGTCACATGGAATGGTTTGGTTTAGTATAAGTGATTTTGTTGGTATTATGAAGTTTCTAAGGGTGCTGAAGGGTGCAGAAAACAACTGTTTTGAGAATTGTAAAGGGAATTAGGCCCATTAAATGAAATAATTTGATTGGTTGATATAAATTGTGACCATGTATGAATTTTAAATGATATTTTAATAATTGTGTGATGATTTATGGGTCATGAATAATTATGGTTTTAATGTAAGGGCATTTTTATCTTTGTGCCCATGAGGTTTTGAGCCATTTTTGGCACATGTAATGAGGTTTTTAGCTAGGCCGAACTACTTGGGTCACTTGTATTATTGTAATTAATGTTATGGGATGTTTTATAATGATGAATATATGGGTCGAATTTATCATGTGGATGAATGACCTCCTTTGGGTTGGAAGAAAGCAAAAAGGTATAAAAGTGGTTATTTGGTTCATTTTTGAACTAGTGCTCTTGGAGGGAAGAAGTACGACCTAGAGGAAGATATTTTTTACAGGTATGAGAGCATGATTTGAAGGCTGAGTAAGGAATGATTAAGGTTGAGGAATGATTAGATAGAGAGCATGTGATTAGAGATTTGAAAAGTGTAGAAAAAATGATATTATGAGAGATTGAAGACCTAGTGTGTGAGCTAGGGTTTGTGAGATGAAATTGTGATCTCCATCAGTTGTGGCAGCAGAAAAAATCAAAGATCAAATATATTTAGGTGGTTGAGTTGGTGCTTGGTCATATCCTTAGGGGTTGTAGCCTCCTTGTGGAGTGGGTGCTTCACTAAATTAGGGGTTGGTGCTCCTTGTAGGGTTGGTGCTCTACTAAACTAGGGTTGGTGCTCCTTGTGAAGTTTGGTGCACTAAATTACTTTGATTTATGTAATATAAGTATAGTTTTAGTGGATTTTATTCCCCATGATGGTTTCCCACTTAATCTTGTGTCTTGTGTACTGCTTTCTCTTGATCTATGCTTATGGTTGTTTTTATGCTTGTAAAATCACACATATTGATGGATGAATGATAAATGTTAATGGTACATGTATGATAATATGATAAATGAAATTAAAATAATTAATAGGAATGATTCACCCCCCTTCTCAGTCCATTGTTCTTCCAATAATTGGTATCAAAATAGGTCCTTGTGAAGCAAGTTTAGCATCTTGAAGGAGATCCTTTGAAGCACAAGCAATGGGTAAGTCTGCAGATATTGAGGCTATATTGAGAAGAAGGAATGAAATAGCTCGGTCATGTGTTGAGGCTCTTCAAAGTTAGGTCAAGGATATGGAAGTCTAAGCATAGTCAAGCCATTCTTGCTTTGGAATCTCAAGTTGAAAGTTTGACCAAATCCCTAAAGGAGAAAGAAGACTCTTGTTTCAAGTATGAAGAAAAATTAAAGGCACTTGAATCAAATTTGGGAATGCATCAAATAGTTGAAGATGTATGAGAATCTTGAGAATAGCTCCAAATTTCTTTATGGGGTTTTTAGAAGGTAAAAAATCCATAGATGACAAAACAACCTAGGGTTTCAAGAAGAAAAAATGAAGATGATGGAGTTGGTCCAAGTACTAAATCAGATGATAAAGTGACTAAGAGGACTGATTTTAGAGGTCTAAATACATTTAGAAACCTAATGCTTATGAGGTATGGATCTTTATTCAATGGATATTGTTTGTTTGTCATGGTTTTGGTCATAGAGCTAGAGATTGCAAATAAGAGGGACTTAAGGAATGGTGTAGGTGTCTTCAAGGGTGAATGCTACTCATGTTGTGAGTATGGTCATAGAGCTAAATATTGTGGATGGAATCTAATAGTATTTGAGCCTAGAAGGAAGAAGAATGTTGTTTATGTTCATAAGTGTCACAAACAAGGGCATATTGTAAGATATTGTCACCAAAAAGGGATCATTCAAGGTACTCTAGCACATTTCAAGCTCCAAATGGAAGTGTTTTCAAGAAGAATTCACACATGAATGAGTCTAAGGATGTTTTGAAAGATATTAAGGTGGTTAATCAAGATAGAAAAGCCAAGGGATCAGATTCTTAAGTCATATTTGACAGCGTCGAAAAGTATGTTTTCTTAAGTTTGAAAGAGAGCACTTGTAACATCAAGGAAGGATATAAACTAGTTGTAAGGAGGTTTATTTTCTTCAGTAGAAGGGGTAAAAAGTGAAGAGAATATTCTATGTTTCTCATGAATTCACTCTTATGTGCATGAATATTTAAAGTCACATTGGAGTTTTGGATACATCAAAAGTAATAAGGTATGTTAAGTAACTTGTCTCATGAGTCCTTACGAGTTATGTTGTGTTTATTAGGTGTTTGAGTTTCATAGGGTCACATCATGTATTTCTATTTATGGAGTTTGTGTTTGTTTGAGTTACATGGTCAAAATGATTCATAGTGAATCATGGTTATCTATAATGGTGTATCTATAGTCCTTATGTTGTCCTTGGCTAGTTAAGATCCATGTTTGTTTGAGGGATGTTGTCATATGAAAAAGGGTCAATAATTGATCCTTAAATATCATGAATAAGCTGATGAGTTGAGTTTGTATGAATCCAAATGTTCCAAAGCTCTCATGAGTGTATAAGTCTATCAGTAGTGGTTTAAAGTCTGCATAACAAAGTCATGATAACATGTTCATCAATTGAGTCTATGTAAGTTTGCTCATGAGCTTTAACTGCATAGTTGTGTCAGTAAGTCTGATCTTGATGTACATGAGGATTTGAAGGTGTCTGTGATTATGGTCCATGTTATTTGTTAAGTCTCTTATCTATTAGAAGTCTTCAAGTGATTGTGCATCTCATTCCAAGATATTGATATGTCACTCTCTGTCATCAAGTGTCTAAGGTGTCATCAAGGGGTTGTGGTCTCATATGTATTGTTAGTCTGTGAAGTATGAATATTTGTCTATCTTCAGGTATAAGTCATGTTGGTCTGACAATAGTGTTCGCTATAAATCATGATCCTTGCTTCAATGATGTTTCAAGGATTGAAATCTGACCATGTCATTATCCTAGTGAAGGGGATAAGTCATTATGTTTGTTGGAATGTGCAGAAAGAAGTACTTTGAAGGCCTATGTATCAACCAGTCTTGACCATAAGTCTCTATAAAAATGTGCTCACAAATGTTGGTTCTAAGTAAAATGAAGAGATAACAATGTTCAACTGCTCCTAAAGGTCAAGAATGAATCTATGAATTTAAAGGACTAAGAGTCTCAAGTGTTGGTGCATTCAGTCATCTTAGTATGAATTTGGTATAAAATTCTAATCTAGATTGTTGAAAAAGTCTATGATCAATTGTTTAACAGTGATGGATCTCCAAGGTTGATGATGGAATCAATTTGATAGATGCTATAGAATGTACAATCTAACCATGAAGAATAAATCATAATGCTACAGGTATGACAAGGGTAATGATGTTATCATGTTTTTGATACTCTCAGAGGTTGTTGGTCAAGTATGTCACATAGTACTAGGACATAGTTGCTGAAAATGAGTCTACAAGTAATAAAAGGTTTATTGAAGTCAAAGGGTAAGTAAAATCATGTATCTTATGTCTGTATGGTGTTGTAAGTACAGTACTACACGACTATATCTATGTTTGAAAGTTTAGGAGGTATAGACCTTATCAGATAAGAAAGGTGCATTCATGTGTTAAAATTACATGACGTTATGTGACACATTGAGTGTTCAGACCCTGATATAGTCTAAGTATGCTCTTGATGGTGGCATTCATTACAAGTGTCTATGTTGATGATATCAAGACAATGCACTCCAACTTAATCAAGGATGGTGAGAATGTGAATTTATGAAGGGTTTGGATGTAGAAACCCCTGTGATTGAAATTCCTGATTAGGATCTTAATTAACCTATCATGTCTCATATTGAAAGCATATGAATGAGGACCTTAAATAAAGTGGCTAAAAGGTATATAAGAAAGTATAATAGGTATTGAGACCTTAAAGTCAAGTTGTAAGTTGGTGGAGACTCAAAATTTACAAATGAGGCTTAGTACATGTAGACAAATTTTGAAGTGTTCCTTGAGGAAAAGGCAGAGCATCAGTATTATTGGTGTTGAATGTTGTCATGCAAATCCCCTTGGTTGATTGAATATAGTGTACATTAATCGTGTAAAGTTCTCCTACAGGATCAAGGAATTTCAAATGAAGGTCATAATATAAAAGAAAAGATGATGCATAGTTTAGAAGGTGGGAAAACACATAGGTATGTACAACCATGTTACAAGTGTTATAAGAGTCAATGAACTGAGCTTCAAAGACAAGCTACATGTTTTTGAATGTACTAAATCACTATGCTACAGTGTTTAGAGATCAAATATGAAACCCTGGTATGTGTTCAAGTTCTTAAGAGTGAAGTAATCTCCCAAGGGGAGTTAGACATGCTTTTTGGAGTAATTGTTTATAGTGAGGATCATCAATAGAAGAGTATGACAGTCAGAATAAAGGAGATCAAAAATATCAAAGTTGAAATATGTTTTCTTAAAGAATATGTGCGTATTGCTTTCGATTCCCTAGATGTACTTATATGAGTAAGTGAAGACCTTCTTCAAGAAATAAAGAAACAATAGGTGATAAGGTTTGATGCTACAAGACTCATAGTACAAGAAAAGTTATAGTGATTCTAAGAGGGTTTAAGATAATTATCCTGTAAGCTACATTATTGGACTAATGACAAGTTTCAAGTGCTATAGGTAGGTATGAAGTGCATAAAGTTGATAAGGATGTCTAAACTAATGTTTGTCTGAATCTTTACACTTGTAAGGATATAATTTAAAGTTGTATCAAGAAGCCTTGAGTAAAATCATGTATGAAGCTCCCTAAGTGAATGTCAAAGAGTTTTTCATGCGATCAATGGCCTATGATTGACATGCTACAGGTATGTGTAGATAAAACTAAGTCTTCTAAGCTCTAGGAAGACTCTATGAATGACTATTTCTGTGGCAAAGGTTCTATGCATGATCTGAGTCTTGGAGGTTGTTTTGATGCAGTCCATAGGTAAGGGGGTGTTGACACTCAGGTATGCTACAAGACTTCACTATGTGTCCTAGTGGCATAATTGTTCTCATTGAATTATCTTGCTTTGGTCTGTATCATCCATTTGTAAGAGGAGTTACATGTATTTGCAAGAACTAATATGATGATTGAAGAATGAAATGTTGTCTTATGAATAAGAAAGTTCCCAAGGGATGAAGGTGTACATGTGTGTTCATGTACAAGAGGTAGAAAGGCCTACCTACAGTATGAATATGTTGCTCAAGGTGTGTCAAGTGAGCTTCTAAAGTCAGGGGGAGGTATCTAGTAAGGTGAAATGATGATTTCTAGATGGTCTTATGAAGGTATAATAAGGCATGTTTTACTATTTCGATATCACAAAAAATTTCTTATCTTCTCAGTCAAATATGATTGTCAAGACTGAGAAAAGGATTTATAACCTTGCAAAAGTTGTACCAAAGTGATTTCAAGTCATGGAAGAAGGTAAGCTAACTCAATTGTTTTTTTAGCTAGTATGGGGGTATTAGTGCTCAGGGGGAGTAGATTGATGATACATAAGTTAAATCATGTAGAATGTTATCTTGGGTATGCTTTTCCAAATTGGTCATAAATTCTCTAAGAGGTTATTATCAGAGTCTCATGATATGTTGTTTTCCGTATGAAGATGCAAGAATATGAATGGTTGATATTGCATGACTTAGGCCTAGAAATTCATGGATTTTGATCAAGAAAGGTAAGTAATGAATGATGTGAGCTGATGAAACTAACATTGTTGGCATGTTTAAGAGGTGTATGGCTCAATCACAAGCAACTACAGTATTTCCAATGAGGGAAAAAAAGGGGTGAAGAAGAAATAGTGCCTATTTTGCATGCCTAGAAGATGAAGAATGGTGTTATTTGCTATCCAATAAGGTATGATTTTTCTTGCTTTACTGGATGATTTTCATTGATGTTTTTAGATGCTTTTATATGGGCTTATCCCAAGGGGGAGCATGGAGTTTACATGCCTAAATGAAGCCAAGAATCAGATTTTTGTAGCAAAAATCAAGAGATTGAGCTTGTTTGAGACCTTTGGTTGATGTTTCCAACCAAATAATGATGGTATGAAGATGAATAAGGTAAATAATGTGAGATACAGGTATTTATTTTTCATTAATGTAAAAAGGGGGAGAAGTTCAGGGTGTTTTCCATCAATGACAAAGGGGAGATTGTTGGCATGTGGTCCTAATAGGTGTTGTCATTGATGAAAAACCACATTAATGAAAAATTGAATGTTGTATTATGGTGTTATGATGTTGTAATTGATGCTAACATACTGTTTTAGAGATGTGTTTGAGCTGATACAGTGGGATTCAGTGAGGATTGCTTGCTCTTGCAAGCCTATTCAGGTGCCTAGGAGATGCAGCTTAACATGGTATGAGCTTCTTGGATGCTTTGGAAAACATGTTGACATGATGGATAGCATTTTTTTAGGGTGCTTGGGCACTCACAGTAGTGGCATGGTATAGGTACAGGTGGATCACTATGTTACAGGTGCTCATTGGGAGTAGGTATGGTAGCTTTGAGGTGTGACAATGTGGTTTGGAGCTATATGAGCTCATGGAAGCATGAATTCAGGTGTATCATGGTATATCAGGTATGTTTGGGTCATTTTCAGAGGTTTTATTGATCATTTATTACATTATTTCTAGTTGACCCTAGCTTCTACAGTGAGGATCAAACATGCAAGCATAGGTAAGTCTTAATGATAGGAGATATTGAGGTATGGAATTGACATTATGATGATTGGATATGTTATAGGATGATTCATAATGAATTTGAGAAAATTTTTAGGTTTCCATGATGTGTATTTTGCAAGATATGACAGTTTATGTGAGACAGGGTGAAAATCAAGTGAAAGTCCAGCTCAAAGTTGAACTTCATATGCTCGTTGTGAATAGTGTGATTTGCATGGGACCTTTTGGATTTCAAGGAATGATTATAAGGTGAGTTTATAAGGTTTCAAAAAAATAATGAGGTCATTTGATCATCAGGATTTTATGAACGAATGTTAAGAAGGTAAAGTGGTCTAAAACCCTAGTTAAACCCTAGCTAGGAGTAGTTTTCAGAAAGTGAAGTATAGTGACCCAATTTTTATTGGTTAATAAAAATTTATGATTGGATATGTTGTATATAACTCTATTATATTTCCATAAATGTATGGTTGAGGTCATGGTGATGAGTGGGCCCCACCTAAAAATAACAGTTTCTGAAGAAGAAGGTTTTAGGACAAGGTGGTCCAAAGGAGTAGCATGAAAAATTGATGGTGCATGATGATGGGAGTTTATATTGATTTCCATGGAGGTTTAAGGAAAATTTCATGCAGGTACATGGTGTTTTGAGGTCCAAATAGGTTGACTGGTCAAAGGGCAGTTTTGGGATCTCAAATAGCAGGGTTCAGTAAAATGAGCATAACTTGAGCTACAGGTGGAGTTTTTAAGTGATTAAAGTTTTTTTGGAAAGAGGATTCAGATATATATATATATATATATATACATTGATATGAGTTTTTACTCATGGTGATGTGATTTTATCAGATTTCCAGGGCATTCTTTGGACATAAATATTTTGGCAGTTCAAGACAGCATGTGTTCTGGTGAAAGTTTGATGTTGTTTGAAGCATGAGATGGATTGGGTGATGCTTTATATCACCTGTAATGTGAATAGGGATGATTTTTTCATCAAATTAATCCATTTTTAGGTCTTTAATTTATGTATAAATTATTTAATGAGCTAACCTTTGGAAACAACATTTTTTGGCAGGTTGTTTTGGTGAAGGCAAAAGTAGTTATGGTTTGAGAGAGATTGATTTTCATGACTTATAACTTTCTTAGAAGTGTTATAAAGGTTATTAAATTTCCATTTAGTGGTTACATGGTATGGGTTTGGCTTTTTAGAAGTTATTTGGTGGCATTATGAAGTTTCCAGGGTGTTGAAGGGTGTAGGAAACAACTGTTTTGAGATTTGTAAAGTGAACTGGGCCCATTAAATGAAATAATTTGATTGGTTGAGATAAATTGCAAACCATGTATGAATTTTAAATGATATTTTAATCATTGTTTAATGGTTTATGGGTCATGAATATGTATGGTTTTGATGTAAGGGTAAATTTAAGATTGTGCCCATGGGGTTTTGAGCCATTTTTGGCACATGTAATGAGGGTTTTTAGCTAGGCCAACCTACTTGGGTCATATGTGACTATTGTAATGATGTTTATTTTAATTTTTATAAGGTTTATGGGTCAAATTTATCATGATTGATCAACCTCCTTTGGGTTGGAAGAAGAAAAAGCATATAAAAGTGATGTTTGGGTTCATTTTTGAACTAGTGCTCTTAGAGGGAAGAAGTGCAACCTAGAGGAAGATATTTTGCAGGTATGAGAGAATGATTTGAAGGATGAGGAAGATAATGAAAGGTTTATTAATATTAGATAGCATGAGATGCATGTGATTATAGAGCAAAGACAAGTGAAGAAAGAAGCAAGATTATGAGAGATTGAAGACCTAGTGTGTGAGCTAGGGTTTGTGAGCTGAAATTGTGATCTCCATCAGTTGTGGGCAGAAAAATCAAGAGATCATATATATTCAGGTGGATGAGTTGGTGTTTTGGTCATCTTTAGGGGGTTTGTAGCCTCCTTTTGGAGTGGGTTTTTCACTAAATTAGGCGTGCTTCACTACTCTATTAGGGGTTGGTGCTCCTTGTAGGGTTGGTGCTCTACTAAACTAGGGGTTGGTGCTCCTTGTGAAGTTGGTGATTCAATAAATAAATTTTCTTTGTGTAATATAAGAAGAGTTTTAGTGGGTTTTCTCCCCGATGAGGGTTTCCCACTTATATCTTGTGTTCATGTGTATGATCTCTTGATTATGCCTATGTGGTTGAATGTTTTATGTTGCTAATCACACATTGATGGATGGATAAATGTTAATGGTGCATGTATGATAATTTAAAAATTGTTTTAAAGAATTTTAGGACTGATTCACCCCCCCTCAGTCCCTTGTGTCCAACACACATAAAGGCTCAAAAGATAAGGGTACGCTTGTGAGAACACACAGGAAAAAAATACAGAAAAAGAAAGGTACCAAGAATGTTTAAAGAAAAGGAAATGGTGGAAAAAATCAAGGGACACATCAGATATTAATATAGACACCATCATCTTGGCATGGAGTCCAAGTAAAATATGGGAAGGAGATCAAATTAAAATACCGAATTGGGGACATAAAGCTATCTAGGCATACCTTGGACAAATTGAAGAAAAATAATTAATACTCTTGCGAGGGATCAATGCTTATATAATTTTCAATGTAATTGTCCCAAAGGAATTGATTTCCTATGGAAATACATTTTCAAATCTATTTCTTGAAAACAACTTGTTTAGCGTAATTCTTAACTCTTTATTATTCTTTATGATTTATAGAATGGAAAAAACATAAAATTAGTTGACGTTATCACATGTAACTTGCATAGTCATTTTTTTATATAGATTTATATAAAAATTATATCAATATATAATATACATAAAATATTAAATAAATATAAATTTGAAGCATTTAAATAACTACTATTTAGTATCTTTTAAAGGGCAATATTTTTAAAATTACTGTCATCTAAAAATTGTTTTATAGGCATAGGTGGCCATCAAATTTAACCCCTAGGATGATGTAACTTTGTGGCGGTTAGGCTTATGTAAGTTAGCTGCCACTAGGCTTATGTATCTTAGCGGTGGGTAGGTTTATGTTACCTGCTACCGGTAGGCTGGTGTAACTTTACAACCGCTAGGATCATTTCACATAGAGGAAGATACTCTTGTGTAAGTTAGCAACCACTAGAATTATGTAGGTTAACAACCTATACACTTATGTAAGTTAGTTTCCACTAGGCTTATATGGGGGGATAAAAAATAACAAAATAATAATCCTAAAATAGTAAAATTGAAATCCAAAAATCAGAATTTAGAAATTTTATTCCAATAGTGGCGAAATTGGAATCCAATAATAGTGATATTGGAATCCAATATTAGCGATATTGGAATCCAATAATAGCGTAATTGGAATCCAATGATAGTGAAATTGGAACTAGAATAAGTCCAATAATGACAATATTGGAATCCAATATTGTTAATAATGAAATCCAATAATAGTAATAATGGATTCCCATATAAACAAAACTGAAATCTAATATATGTAAAAACGGAGATGGATTCCTTCCAATACTTGTTATAATATTGGAGTCCAGATTTACTGGAATATGTCCAACTTTAGTGAAATAAGAATTTTATTTGCATTTCTCTCTTTCCCTGTATTATTTCAGTAGGTCTAAATATGCGTAAGATGATTTCAAAAGTAGTTTGAAAACTAATTATATGGGAGAGGAAAACAAGAAAAGTTGTAATTTTAAGCGCACTAGAGGAAGAACAAAAAGACACCAAAGGATATAATTTCACTGAATTTATGAGAAATTAAATAAATAAATACATATGCAAGCCCATCACGGTGCTAGAACTTACATGGAGCAAGATTTGAGTAGTATTACAAAAGACTGAAATTATTAAATATTTCTATTTCTTGCCGTATAAATTTTGTATTGAGACAAATTTAATAAAATCCCATTTTTTTATTTTTGTGGTGGACGCAGAGATAGGGACCCGACACCACAAATTGTGTCTCCTTTTTCTCATTTTCCCTTGCTTCTTCCTCAAGATGCCAACATAAAACAAATTAGTATAAAGAATCAGAATACTGTGAATACCACCGCATCAATGACCATTCTATTGATCGTTGTATAAAACTCCGTCATTACTTCCAAAATCTAATCGATCACATAGATATTGAAATTGAAAAAAAATCAAGTACCAAAACACTGAACGAGAAGCTAACATTGTTTAAGGACCCATTTCCAAAACATCATACGAATGACAAAGATAAAGATAAGGGTCAATCCTCCAACAATGTTGAGTTTAATTCCATTATTTCATTCATCAATCAAACACCTAACTGTGGCCAATGTCACAATTAATACTCCTACTTATGTGGTGGAAACGTGATAGAAAAAGGTTTGAGTACATGCGGCCAAGAAGACCTCCACCAATGAATAATCCCCAACCTACCGCCGATACAAAATCCTCTAACACTAAGTCTTCTTCCCATTCATATGATATTGTCAAATAATTGGAGAAGACTCCCACAAAAATATCCCTCATGTACTTCCTCAAGTCAAAACCTATGATTCAAGACATCCTTACTCATGTAATTGAGGATGCATGTGTTCCTAAGCATATCAATAGTGATTAGTTCCTAGACTTAATTACAAATTTATCACCTAGTAGTCCAATCCTTTCATTTGGTCCTCATGACCTTTTGAATCCAAACATTCAAAATAACAACTCGTTATATATTAAAGATTTCATAACCCATCATAAAATCAAAAAGTTGCTTATGGATAATGGAGCCAAATTGAATATCTACTCCATGAAATTGTTAAGATGCCTTGATCATTCTCAAGAAATTCTAGGAACTAGCATCATCACTACTCGTGGTTATGATGATAGTGAAATAAAATCCTTAGGAACCATCACATTATCCATAAATATTGGACCTCAAATGTTGGACACCTTTTGTCATGTTGTCGATGTTGAAACCTCATATAACACTCTCCTTGGTCGTACATGGATTCATGCTATACAAGTTATACCTTCCACCTTCCATCAATGTATAAATTTCCCTTACGTAGGTAAAGATTTTACCCTACTCGTTAATACTAAACCATTTGAATACTGTAAGCTCCTAGAGGGGAGATATAAGCTCACAAATTATTTCCCTTCTGGGGATAAATATACATATCCTTGCATCATCCCCTTTACAGAAGAAAACTACATTGATCCAAACATCCTTTTGAAGCTTCAACCTTCTACATGAACTTCTTCACATGAACTTAAAATCCTTGACAAAGGTATTGGCGAATATGAATTACAAAATAGCTTTCATATTGTAAAACTACCTTTATCACCACAAAGATATGGTAATCCCAATACTCCCCATATAAAATATGCTCCCATTTACAATTTGTTGGAACATAATGATTAAGTGGTCTAGCCAACCCTTAATGTATATGGGTCCATCACTAATATATAGGTTAATATTTAATAATATTTATATTTATATTTATATTATTAAATATGATAACCTAGGTATATAATTTAGGTTAAATATTTAATATCATGAAATGATTATATTTCTTATATTAAATATTATAAACCTAGGTGTATGTGTCAATCATTTTAGGTTGAAAAGGTGGGTCAGGAGACATATTCGATCACCTTATATAAAAAGGACTTTAGGTCCTCATTTTATATATTCGGGAAATATATCAAAGGTGTGCAAATAAAGTGATTTGGTTTTACCCTTGGTAAATAGGGTTTCAAAGGAGGAGGTGATCTTACTAGATGTAAAATAAGTTCTATGAAGTAAAATGTTATTTTCAAAGTAGTTTTTACCCTATTGGGGTTTTCCACTATAAATACTGTGTCACTTGTGTTATTTATTTCCTATAAGTATTTCTTTATTTACTTATGTTATGATGTAATCTTTATTTAAATATTTATTATAACATTATATACTATGTAAGTTGATTAAATCCGTATTTATTAGAATCCTCAAATTCTAACACAATCTTGGTACAACTCATTGGAAACTATTTAGATATCTAGAGGATGAGCACATTCAGGGTTCTATGGGATCTTGGCTGTACGAGGATCAAATAGCTACATGTTATGAATCCACTGACTTCAGTAAAACACATAAACTGATGATAAACATCTAGTGGAAGGGTAAAGGACTTGAAAAAAATTAACAAGGTCATCTTGATCCTATTATGTACACAGAGAATCTCTATCGATATGGCCTAGGTTTCAAAACCTTTGAAACAATGCCAATATATTTGATGTAACCACTATTGGTGAGGATACTGACTCAAACATTGAGATAGGTTCTAAACATAGCCTCTTTGATGACTTAGCTAACACAATTTTATTCAAAGACCTTTCCATCCATACCGTTTACTTTGACATCATACACCCTTGTCTCATAAATCAGGATTAAAAAAATCACAAATCTATGGATCTCTTTCAAAATGATGAGGCCATCAAACATTTCCTTGGTACTCGAGACCCTATCCCCCTTTCTGATCATAAGAAAGGATTCAATATCGAACTAAATGCAACTTCTTATTTTGGTGAAGAACTCAAGTACTCCAGACCACAAAAACAAGAAAAATAGAAAAATGAAAAAATGAAAAACAAAATCTCCCATAGTGAAAACGTCATTGAGGCACTATATGAGAAACAATAAATGAAAAAAGAGAAAAACAATAAAAATAAAAAGGGCATATCTCGTAGTGAAAACCTTTTTGAGGCAATATATAGAGAGGAATCTCCTTCAAATCAAACAAAATATCTACATCGACCTACAACATATTTTCACAAAAAAGACACATCCAAAATGCTAGTACATGACACCATTAGTATCAACATTGGTTCAAGTGATCATCCCAAGCTCTTACAACTTGGTGCAAACTTAACATAATCATAAATAGAAATATTTACAACACTACTCATTGAATTCCTAGATGTCTTTGCATGGACATATAAGGCCATGCAATATTTTTATCTTTCCCTCGTGGTGCATTATCTCATGGTTCATTTGAAAGAAAATCCTGTTAAGTAAAAATTCAAAAAAATGCATCCAAAAGTTGCATTACTTGTTAAAGTAGATCTACAGATAATTTTAGAAGTGGGTTTCATCATAAAAACATTATTATTCAAAGTGAATATCAAACATTGTATCGGTTTCAAAGAAAACCCCGGGTATCAGAATATGTACATAATTTCGTGATATGAACAAAGCATTTCCAAAAGATGACTTCCTATTACCAAACATTGACATGATCATTTATTCTATGATAACCCATGAAATATTATCATTAATGGACGGTTTTTCTAGTTATAATAAAATTCAAATTGTTGAAGAGGATCAACCCAAAACAACATTCACTATACCATGGGGTACATTTTATTATCAACTCTTTCCTTTTGGCCTTAAAATAGTAGGTGCCACTTATAAAAGAGAAATGAAAATCATCATCCATGCCATGCTACATAAAATTATGGAAGATTATGTAGATGATATATTGGAAAAATAAAAAACAAGATCTGATCATCCAATAGTTTTAAGATGCATCTTTGAAAGGTTACTTGAATACAAGGTCATACTTAACCCAAAGAAATGTGTGTTTGGTGTTTTGGGAAAAATCTGAGGGTTCATTGTTTCATGGCGATGTATTGAAGTTGACCCCATAAAGGTCAAAGATATCATGGAAATTACTCCTCCACAAAATCTTATACAATTAGGAGGCTTTCAAGGTAAAATACAATCCATCAGACGGTTCATATCACAACTAGTAGACAAGTGTCATCACTTCAATCAGTTGCTAAAAAAGGATCTACAATTCAAATGGAATCAATAATTTCAAGAGTATTTCTCCAAATTAAAATAATATCTATCAAATCCTTCAGTACCCATGCTACTTATTCCAAAAAAACAACGCTTCTCTATACATCTACTATAAAATATGCAATAGGAGCATCGTCAACCCAACATAATGATCAAGGACAAGAACAAGTAGTTTAATATCTTAGTAGGACCTTGATTGATCATGAACTCAAATATTCCTAGGTTGAGAAGGTATGCTTAGCCATCACTTTCATAGTTCATAAGCTACGCCATTATTTTCTCAATCATACAAATAATCTTATCACAAAATTAGATCCACTCAAGTATCTACTAGCAAGAATTATTATAATAGGAAGAATGTCTAGTTGGGTTGTTTTACTCAGTGAATTTGATATAGAAATTTTCAATCAAAAATCCATCAAGGGGGAAGATCTTGCATATCAACTTGCTACAAAACCCTGGCAGATTTAGAACCTCTTCAATTTGAATTTCCAGATGAAGAAATCTTGTATCTTGATGCAATTCCCTCTTGGACTAAATTTTTCGATGGATCTTGTAATATCCATGGGTTTGGAGCAGGAATTCTACTAGTGACGCAAAATGGTGATGTCATTCCAAAATATTTCCACATTGACTTCCCTTGTACCAACAATGTTTTTGAATATGAAGCTCTCATGACTGGTTTGAAGTTTTCCATTTAATGGAATATCAAAGAATTGATAGTTTATGGTGATTCCCTCTTAGTCATCAATCAAGTCAACAATGAATATAAAGTAAAGGATGAAAAATTGATCCCTTATAAGTTCATGGTTGATATCATAAAATGTTACTTTCAACTTATCACATTTGAACAAGTTCCTTGTATCCAAAACAAGTTAGTAGATGTCATGAAAACTATTGGATCCTTTCTTGAGTTTGGTGCAAATCAAACACACAATGAGTTTCTCATAGAACATCTTCTAATTCTAGCTTATGATTTTCCCAAGTCCACCATGATATGAAAAATATTTAGTCCTGATATCCCTTGGTATCATGATATTTACACCTTTATCTATGACAACAATTTCCCTGACAATATGAATTACCAAAACCAATGATCCCTAACACAACATACTTCACGCTACATTATCCTTGCTGACACCATATATTGAAGAGGTTATGATGGAACTCTCCTAAGATGTCTCAATCAAGATGAAGACAACCAAAATATATTCGAGGTTCATGTTGGTATATGCAGTGCACACACAAGTGGCATGGTTCTAGCTAAAAATATTTTACATGTGGGTTATTATTGGCCTATAATGGAGTATGATTCTTGAAAATTTGTCAAAAATGTTTGGCGTGCCAACAATAGGACAATATCATTCACGCACCTTCACAAGATCTTCAACCCATAACCACACCTTGGAATTTATCCTAATGGGGGATCAAACTTAGAGGAAAAATCAAATCCATTTCTTCTGATGGCCACACATTCATAATCATTGCAACTGATTATTTTACCAAATGGGTAGAGGCCTTACCTCTTACTTATGTCACTCGTACTAATATTTCCATATTTATATTTAACCATTTGATTTTTTGCTTTATAACCCCTTCCTCCCTTATTGCATATGATAATACATCCTCAAAAATAAAATTGTTAAAGATCTAGCCAAATGCTTTCACATCAACCTCAAATGATGCACTCCCTACAATCCACGTTGTAATGGCCAAATTGAAGCATCCAAAAAAATTCTTAAATCAATTTTGTAAAAATTATCTACAAACATGATCACATTTGGCATCAAAAATATATCCTGCCCTCTGGGCCTATCACACATCTTTCCATACTCCAATAGGAGCGACACCCTTTTCACTCATGTATGTCACTGAAGCTGTGTTACACATAGAGGTTGAGCTACAATCAATCCGTATATCCCTTAAATATTTGATCAATGAAGATGAATATAGACAAGATCATCTTGTAGAAATTTACCTCCTGGATGAAAAGATGCTTAATGCCTTGGATAATTTGAAAGTATATCAGAATAAAATTTGTCATAGCAATAACAAATAGATAAGACCAAGTCAATTTTAAATTTACGACCTTGTACTAAAATAAAATCAAAAGAACTCAACAAAAGGTCAATAAAAGTAAGTTAAATTTAAACCTATTTGGTTAGGTCCTTATATTATCACTGTAAAATATAGATCTGGCACATACAAGTTATCCAATGAAGATTTCCAAGAGTTTAAAGAGCCCATGAATGTGGTTCAACTAAATATATTATATTCTTAAAAAATCCATGAGTATCCCTTGTGCTAGGGGAATTTTAGCACATCCACTTGTGTTGGTCAGAGAAATTGACTAAGTTTCAGATATGACAGAGGCTTATGCGTAGAAATATGCATGTACAGAAGTAAAGAATAGTGTGTAAGAGGCACACTTGGAAGTAACATGGATCAACGTGTGAGGCTATGAGCACAAAGTAAAAAGAAAAATGACTTATCCAATTTTATGAACCTTGGATAAACATAGGGAAAGCAGGGTTGGAGTACTGACCAAGAAAAGGATAAAAGGATGACGACTTAGCGGCCAAGAAAAGACTATAATTGGGAAAAACACATGTTTAAAAAAAAGGAACCATGCACGGGTCAAAGCTAATAATAGGATTAAAGAAATGTTTATATTTAGGATAATATACTATTAACAACCCCTATAGAAAGTATGCAAGTTATTTTTGTTATCACACATATTATTAGGAGAGTTGTTATACAAATGTGCAATAAGAAAATTTCCAATTTTCAAGCATGACAATGATACTCTTGCGTTAAATTTTTCAAATTTTACCTTTCCAAGACACCCCAGGTCTACTCATCCTTAACATAAAACCTTACTCAGTCTGTGTAATGGTCCTCAATTGGATGTCCATCCAATTCCCATAGGTGATTTAGGAAAGAAAATTTAGTCCCCCTAGGCGATTTTAGGAATTTGTGAAGAATGCAAAGTTTTAAACAATTTTGGGAAGGGCTACCACTGACCTTCCTAGGACTAGTGCACCCCCTGGAGCGGAAAAAGGATAAAAATTCAACATGGAGATGCATTCAAATTCTAAGAGCATTAGAAAAAAGGTTTTGGGAGATTTTGGAAAGATTCGGAGGTTTTTAAGCCATTTTAACAAAAGTGGGTTTTTGGGCCTAAAAGAGCATACACCGCGAAGGAGTGCCTAAAATTCAAGAAAAGATTCTAGGAATTTATTGTACATGCCATAAATAGTGGAAAAATGAGACATCGTCAAACATCATGCACCTCCCTAGGCAACTCATTCTTCTAGCGCACAACTGATGGTCCCGAGAAAAAGGTCATTTAGAGGTGATTAAGTCCTAATTTAAGCTCCAAAACATCACAATTCAACTAATTAGGTGTTTTACAATCAAATTCATATTAAATTTCACATCTAAACTTATCTGAAAGCTTGAGTTATCGCTGTCACAAGTTGGCTCAAGATAAGAGTTTGATAGTTAGCAAATTTTCGAAGAGGACAAGTGCCAACACTAGGAGCCTTGTGGGATTTCATGTCCCTTTGGAAAAGGGAAAAAGGGGACACAAAAATGAATCCAACCCTTTTTGGCCCCCAAGACACCAACATGACATCATGGATTGCCAGTTTAGCCCCCGGGAGTTAGTTGGAGCCTTTCCTCTCACTACACGGATGATCGCCAAGTGTCATAACCTGGCGCAAAGTGAAAAATGATGTCCCTTTTGTACCTTTATCAAAGGGACAAAGTGGACACAAAAATTCACTCGGCCTGTATGCTTGGTTTTTTGGATGAATACAGATCTAGACTTAGCCATTTTTCATGTTGTTTCATCCCCCCACATCTCCACACCCTATCAGAACTCTGGGAAAATTTTTCTAGACATCCCAACCTCCATTTCTATACTTAACCAGCTCCAGAAAGTCCTTATCATAGTGAAAATAAAGAGATTTCAAAAGAAAAGCACAACATTTGCAAAAAGAACGGATCAAAATGGTGAAGAAACAATTTTTTTTGAAGAAAACCCCGAAGTCACCAGACGAAGATTCATTCATATCTTTCGAATCGTTCAACAAATTAAGATGAAATTGTTTACATATCTCCTAATTTTTGAGGGTTATCACGATGCAATAGATGGAGGGTCAAATTATTCTCTAGATTTTTTTTTACAACAAAAACTCATTTTGGTGACCTAGCTCTCATTCGCCAGATTTCACACCAATCTGACAGTTAGATCGAGCTAAAAAACGTACACACGGAATCCAAAAGAAAAACCTATTACAATGGAGTTAATTTCATTATGATTGGAGGTAAAAATAGACCTGAAAATTTCAATCTCCATTAATGGCCACCATGAAAACTCTATGCCTGAAGCCACTGCTAAGTGAAAATTTTAAATTTTATTTCCAAGCATTCTGGAGGGTGAAATTGTGTGAACTTTGGAGGATAGGATCGCGACGATAAGCCGAGTCTAAAAATATGTGTTCCGTCACAAGCCGAGCACTAGAAATCCAATTTCCAAAAATAGTAAGCTTTCCTATACAGGCTTGCTATGTTTAGAAAGCCATCGTCAAAAGTGGCTATGGCAAAGGTAGTGTGCACTGAAGATCATCAAGAAGTTAGAATGATTTTCTAGAGTAGAAAACAATGAAAAGGAACACTTACTAAAAATAGTAAGTTCCCTACATAGGTGCTTACTAAAAATAATAAGTTACCCCTAGAAGTGGTTGAGGCAAATGAAATGTGCACAGAGGTGAATGAAGAAGCTCATCACATTAGGATGGTCAAGAAGAGGCAAAAATCACCTCTTACCAAAAATAGTAAGTCTCCCATCTGGGCACTTACTATTAATGGTAAGTCACACTCAAAGGCAAATTTTGGTAAAATGGGACACAAAGAGATGATCATTCAGATCAACATCATCATTTGGGATTGACACAAGTATCTCTCATAGGCCATTTAGAATTCATCTCAGGGAACCCCAATAGTGTCTTTCGACACTCACTTGATGGCCTGAGTTGTAGGATCATCATGTGCAAGGTAGAGGTTACGATCATCGGTGAACATTCCATTCATCTTAACAGGGTCCATTTTTGATCTCTTATCTCCTCATAAGGGATATTTGTGAGTTTTCTTCATGGTCATTGACAAAATCATTCAAAAATGTTCATAAACACTTAACCCAAGGTGTCTGTGAACCATCAAAAGGAGTTTATTAGGGTGCAAATAGTTCAGAGATTTAGAGTTTCATCACATTGGAGCATTCCATAGATCAAGAACAGTGGATCAAGGAATCTCTTTCTCTCTTCTTCTTTCTCCCTCTTCTTTCTCTCTCCTTTCTAATTCTTCATTGGGGACTCATCATTATATTTCATCCTATTCACTTAAGTGACATATTTAAAATTGTAAAATTATTTTCTCAAAATTATAAGAGAAATACTTAATTTATGGAAAATGAAAAGTCACAAGTGGAATATGAAAACGAAGAGTCATGTGAGGGAGGTGAGAGGTTAAATTGAAAGTGCTATAAATTGGGATGGCTTCTCCATTCTAGAGGATTCCAAATTTTTGAAGAAATTGTACTTTGTAGCATTGTGAATTGTGGTATATGGATTGTAGCTTTGTATTCACTACTTCACATGAAATAAAGGCTACACTTATTATATTTTCCCTTTCTTATTTTTCTTCTATTTCCCTCTTGTATGCACTTTGTAAGCATGGTGATCAAAGAGAGCTTTGAATCCTTGATGAATGAGCCTTAGAGAACTTTGTGTTAATGTGGGTTTTGTTCATCTCACTAAAAGCTTCATTGTTGCTTTCTTCTATATTGGATGTTGAACTACTTTGGTTACTGGGTGTCAAGCTCTACCATCTACTCATGGCAATAATCTTCCTTGACTAATTTCCCCCCTCTTTCTCCTCAAAGTTGTAATTTCCTCCCTTGTAACCCCATATAAACACTTTGTCATAGGTTCAATAGAGTCTCCTTGTGTGATCCCTGACCAATTTGGTGACCCACATCATTTAGATAGGATTATGATTAGTTTACTTTCAATAATGGGTGTTTTACCATTCAATTGCAGAGGGGTGTAGCCCCATGAATGTTGGTGGAGACACCTGATTTTTCCACCCGAAAAATTTTCTCACCAACAAGAGTACATGGACGGTGAAGGGTAAGTACCCACACCTATATATCTGATGTATGTCTTTATTTGAGAGAGTCTGTGGATAAGGTAGTAGAGTAATTCTGTTATGGCACATATTAAGGTTTGATGTTTGTATGCATAGACCTGCGTACTATTGTAATGACTGTAATATGTATTAAGATTTTGTGATGTAATGAATTATGGTTATAATAGACACTTGTGGCTAGATAATGGTAGTTGATATGTCTGAAGATGGTGTTTTGATGATGCAGTTGATCTTAGTTCTTTTTTACATTAATTATCTTCCTTATTATACGTGTTTCCAATTTCCATGTTTATGAAGATTATTGTGCATGGATGAGTAAATTGATTATGAATTTTGGTAATTATACATGTTAAAATTTTGATGGGCATAACGAAGGAGGGACCTGGTGGCTGTGTGTACTTTGGGTGATCATTCAAATCTATTTGGATGTAGTGTCAACGTGACTAACTGATGAGTTTTCAAAAAAATACTACATTTTGGTTCCATTTTTGGGACATATTTTGTTATTTGTCTACCAGGATGTTGCATGTAGATGGCGTACCGAGTGTCTTTGGAGAGTATTTAGAGTTGGGTAGAGGATGACCAAGACGTTTTTACACATAGATACAATGCTAGACTTGTATTTAATGCGTGGAAGTGGGTAGAGGACAATATGTATGACTGCTTTTATGAAGTGTTATTTAGTTTCTTTCCAGTAGAGTTATACTAGTGGTTGGCATCTTACGCATTCAATAGAATTTACTATCCTAGGAAGAGGGTTTGGATAAAGGAAGAATATCAGACTCTCTTTGATTTGGCTCAGACGTGGACTAGAGCTATGGATCATTGGTGGGAATGTGTTTTACGCAATTATACCTTGGAATATGAGCTTTCTACATATTCTTGTCTCAAGGAATAAAATTTCAAGTTCTTGCACGAGCCTAGAGGGTCTTACTTGTGCGCAATACCTTTAGCTATAAAGATCTTGATGATAGAACTGGGATTGGAGAGATTACTTATGGCTAGCTAAATCCCTACCATGCACAGGGGCATGAACATGAGTGGAGGAGGCCTTGGTGGAAGAAACAGAGAGAGAGGAAAGACGACTCAAGTATAATGAAGTGTGATAGAAGGAAGTTGAAGTAACCCTACTTTCGAGAATAATGATGATTAGTGAAGGTTATGAGACACCTGTGGAAGATAAGGAACCACTATATCATGATCCATGGTAAAATTTTGGAAAGCATAGTAGAGAGACCCCATTAGATTCTAATGAGAGCATGTCAGAGGAGAGAATGAGGACTGCGGGGCGCGCATCTGATCCAACTTGACTACCTAGCCCTTGCGTAAGGTGTTTCAGATCCAGAGGTAGTTGTTGAAGGGTAGTATAGTGAAGGATTAAGTAAGGAAACATATCTAAGTGGAAAAGGAGATACATCTAGATATAATTTTGTGTCAACTCAAGAATTGAAATAGACTATAGAACATGCACATGATTGCAAAATAACAGCACATTGGTGTTTGGGAGTACATTTGGAGGAGTTGTTTACATGTGTTTCATTAGGACAAAGTGTTGATGCGTAAACCGTTGGAAGTAGTTCTATAGGTGTCTACTTAAATACACATACGATGGGTATCTAGTTTAACACTAGAACTGGGACATAAGGTAATTTTTGATCCATAGGACCACATGAAAAAGAAATCAAGCGGGTGGCATAAGGGGTTTAGTAGGTTTAGGTCAGCCACCACATTAAGGGAATCTTGGTGGGGGTTGTGGATCTGGGTCTGGTCCTAACCCCAATAAAGGTCTGCAACCACCTCCGAATCAATTCTCAATAGACACCACCTCAACAACCACAACAACAAACACCTCAAGTATTCTTTGAGATGTCTCTTTACTAGCCAGAGTATAGAGTTGTGGAGGATGCTGACTGAGCATGTGCATAAGTGTGAACTGACATATGGAGATCTAAGGGCATTAAAACTTCTTATAGAAAGGCAAGCTAATTTTTAACTACACTTCAATGGTGCATACATAGTTGGTATAGAAAGTACAATCCAAACCAGACTATGGTGGATTAAGATGCTTTGCACACTATGTTTTTGGCTGAATTTCACATTCCAGAGTTTGAGTAGGCTCAAGGAAATCAAACAAGGTTTATTTGAAAGTGTGAGAGAGTATGATGCACATTTTAAAAATCTCTTCTCCAAACTATCTTATGAAATTCATCCAAGTCAACATGCAAATTGGTTCATTGGAGGATTTTTAACTCCATTTCAAAGGGATTTATATCATAAGAATATGTGGATTTGTGTGAGGAATTATTGAAGAAATTCTATACGCACTGAACTAGTTGGGAGTGATGATACTGGAGTAAGCCCATTCGTCGGAGGAAAAGGTAAAAGGTAATGAGTGACTAAGCAATTGGAGAATCTCTCTGTTAATTCAACGTATCAGACACGCAAGTGGGTATATGGTGCACTAGCTTTGAAGTTGAGGGACATACAACTGGATAGTCTGTCCCATGTAGGACGGTATACATGCACTGTTACAGTCTTGTGATATTTTCCACAAGAATCATGATGTTCATAGAATTTTCCATCTCTTACAGTGTACATGCAATGATGAAGAATGTCTCCATGTACTATAATATTTGTGATGCATGTACACCCATGATATAAAAGGATTATCCATTTGATAGATCTAAATTCATGAGGCATGTGAGACTAGATTATAACAGACCATAGTGGCAAGTAGTTCTCAGGTGCAGGAAGCTCAACCTACCAATGTAAGGGTAATAATAGTGAAATGGTGGGTTATGAGGTGGATACAAGAGTAGAGGCCATGATGGTAGAGGTAGATTTACGTGAACATGGAACATTTATATACTTGTGGGTCCCCAGATCATTACCAAGCATGAATGTCCCCAAAATTTGGTATGTGCATATTGTGGAAAACAACATAAGGTTGAGGACTGCCTTGACCTTTATGAGCACATGTGTAAGAATAAGAAGAAGGATAATGACGTGCGGAATGATCAAGGTATAACACATGAAGAACAAGATCAATGGATGACTCCAAAGAATATGACCTATGCTCAGAATTACAACCAATGTTTGTTACTACATGTGCAAAAGCAACATGTGTGCATTAAGCCTCTTAAAGCCAAACCACTCATCAAGAGAGAAGAAATTATGCATGTCAAGTATCCTAGATGTTGCTCATCAGAAGGAGGTCTATCAAGAGACTAATGGGAGTGATCAAAGACTTGTAGGGTGAGATACAATGTTTGAAGGAGCAGGTACATGAAAGGGAATGCGTGCTAAGGCTATTGATAGCTCCCATAGAAAGATGTAGATGATATGAAGGAGATATGTAAGATGTTGAGGCAAGAGAATATCATCCCATTGCTAGGAGAATGGCTACGCTAGAAGGTAGCTCGTGCACTGGAGAAATGAGCATTAGTGTCAAATCCTACATGAAAATTTTCCACCATAGAACCATCGTGTATGACAAAAAAATCACATTAGATGCAGTAATTGATGGTTGGTTGGTGAGAAATATTTTGATTGATACAAGCACTGAGGTAAATGTGCTAACTTTGGATGCATGGAATCAGATGGGGAAGACCACCATTGCATCCATATTCCAATGTGTTGTATATGGAAAACAAGAAAAGGGTTATTTTGATTTGGGTTTTGAATAATGCTTCAATTACCATTCAAGGAGCCAAGTTCACAGAGATTTTGAAGTATTGGAGTTGGTCAAGCAATATAATTTTCTAGCACTACTTGGGCATGACCTTGGTGTTATGCGAACAATGCTGACCTATGTGCTTCAACAAGAGATATATCAATTTTTAGAACAAGGATGAGCATGTTGTCATACCCCTGGATGATGTGAAGGCTACACCCTTTACTAGTCCAGTGAGTGAAGAAGAGATTAAATAGGATTTATGCACACGTGGTGTGTGATCCTGAGAACATGGATCCCTCTAAGGAAGGTGTACTTCAGTGGGAAGATGTGTAGTCAGTTAGCAACATACCAGTGTTTCTTGCAACAAATGGGCCCATGACACATATGAAATGGTTAGGCACAAGATGAAGGGAAGAGTAACTAGGATGATCAAGTCGTGTTTGATTAGGTGTATGGGAAAAACTCAACTACCTAGGTATACTGGTCAAGAAAATATGGAATCATTATTGCACGCAACATAGAGAACCAGTGGCCGAATGAAGGTGATAGGAGGAATATGTCTGGTTTATACATTGTGTGGAATAGTAGCACATTGGTGGGAAACACACAAAGATAACCTATTGGGTTTGCAAGAAGTGAGAATCACTTTTTCAATAAGGTTTACTCGGAACAATGTGCCTACATTTATACATGATTATGATGGGAAGACTCTTGTGTTAGTACACATCCATAACTATGAGAGATAATGGGCACAATGCCAGGAGGATTTACCACCATCTTTGTGGGTACATAAGTTCTATCCACTCTATGCAGATGCGCATGAGCAAAATGGTATGTACATGTTGAGCTCAAGAAAGAAACTGCGAGTTGGTGAGATATGAATGAAGGTATGGCTCACACTTTTGATTATTTGTCTAATAAACCTCTAGTACACGAGGCCTTACAGATTATGAAATGTATCACATTAGGGGATCGTGTGAAAGTAGAGGAGCTCATGCTTTAGTTACTTGGAGAACCTAATTTGGAGGTGTGCATAGATACATTGGAGACATAAGAATTGCAATTGGGCTGCGCCTGGAAAGAGAAGGAGAAAGGAAAGATGGTATACCTCATTGATGATGAAGAGGTTGAGAAATTGGATATTATCCATATAGAGGGTGTGCACGAGGTAATGGACATATGTCAGATGAAAAGGAATACACATACCATGCTCCCATGAATACCAAGAAGGTTAATATTGGCACTGGGGATGTGCTGAAGGAAGCCATCATTGGAGACTACTGGTCATGAAGTAGGAGGTAGAAAATATCATTGAACTTTTGTGCGTAACTTCTAATATTTATTTCCAAGAGGTTAGCATGAGTTGAAAGGAGTGCATCCATCATTGGGAGAGATGAAGATTAAGCTGAAGGAAGGCACATGTACTAGTTTAGAAGAGGCCTTATAGGATGAACCCAAACCTGTGCGTGAAGGTGAAAGAATAAATTTATAAGATGCTTAAGTATATAATCATTGAAGCTAATTGAGGAATTTGAGTGGGTTAGTCCCATGGTAATCAGCATTAATAAGGATGGGTGGATTAGAGGATCTATGTAGATTACAGGGAACTTAATGCCTCATGTGTTACATAGATCCCTGTCCTACGACATTCACAGAAGAAATCCTTGAGGGAGTTATAGGGCGTGAGATCTAATTCTTCACTGATGGGTTCTCATGTTGTCACTAAGTGTGCATTGCACAGGAAGATCAAAAAATACTATATACTCCATTGAATGGGGATTTTTTGTGTACACTGTGATGCCTTTTGGACTAAAGAATGTGCCAGCAATTTTCTCACGCATAATTGTAAAATATTTTCATGGCTTCATTCGCAAGTTCTTACAGGTTTATCTAGATGATTGGAATGTTTATGGGCTTATATAAGAATCACTGCGATAATATAAGGCTCATACTTGAGATGATGCATCCACTTAAGCATCTCCCTTAATATAAACAAGTGTATCTTTACTACACCCTTCGAAACTTTACTTGGACACACTAATTTGTAAGGATGGGTTGTTGGTGGATCCAGCTAAGATTGCAGTGATTCTGGGATTAGAAGAGCCTACCAAACCAGAGTGAGGTGTGTAGAGTTTTGTGGCATTCTATTTATTATAGCAAATTCATCAAGGGATATGCAAAGATTGCTGCACCTCATGGAGGAATTTCTCAAAGCTAAAGGAAATTTTTATTAGGGTGAGCGTGAAATAATAGGCATTTGAAACATTGAAGGAGAATCTTACCACTAACACCAATATTGTGCTTCCATTCATGGAACTAACCCTTATCATATATATGTTGATGCCTCTAACATGACTGTTGGTGCAGTTATTGACAGCAACTAGGTGAGTGTAATGTGGGTCATCCCATATGCTTTGCAAGTAGGAAGTTTCACACCCGTAGAAAAAAATTAAACAACCACTAGAGTGCGAGAAATTATCTATGATCTATGCTGCTTCAAAAATTTTGATAGTACTTATTGGCCACATAATTTCATCTTTTACACAGATCAGATGACATTGAAGTACTTATGTCAATAAGCCTGAGTTTTGACAAGGGTGCATCTACCAGTGGATAGTTATTTTTCAGGAATTTGATTTTAAAATTGTGGTAAAACCATGCAAGAGAAACCTAAGTACCTGACCACTTATCAAGGATCAATTTTGGAGAGGACACACATAAGTATTGAAGGATATGATTCTTGATGCATGCAATTATTCCAATTAGAAACATG
Organism: Taxus chinensis; assembly: GCA_019776745.2. Lineage (NCBI taxonomy): Eukaryota > Viridiplantae > Streptophyta > Pinopsida > Cupressales > Taxaceae > Taxus > Taxus chinensis. The sequence continues at coordinate 909,548,547 of CM034147.1, read as the reverse complement.
CACTAACATAGATTTGGAGGATAGAGACCATATTCTTGTGCATTGGGCTTTCGCCAGAAGGGATGATGACATTGGAGAAGAAGAAACTTGTTATTTGAGTGGTACGCCTTATCATCTCATTGGAGGAGACTTGTATAAAATGGGTCACGATGAGGTCTTGTGTCAGGTGTGTTCTGGAAACATGAGCACGAAGCATGTTATGGAAGAAGATAATGGAGGAATTGCAAGAGGATATTATGCCAGGAGATGCGAGTGTGTGCAATATCCTTCTAGTTGGTTTATGGTGGGGGACATTGTATAAAGACACTAATGATTTTTTTTAAAGCATGTGATCATTGTCAGTGACTTGGAAAGCCTAGAAGTAGAGATGAAATGCCATTTATGACCCATAATGAGCATGGTACCTTTTGAGAAGTGGGATGTTGATTTTGTGGGACCTATTTCACCACCCACACATGGGACTGGGTGCGCTATATACATTACATGCATTGATTATTTAACAAGGTGGGTGAGAGGATGTGCACTAAAAAATATTACACACTAGACTAAAACAATGCCAGGTTCCTTTGGGAGAGCATATTCATTAGCAGGTATGGCTGTCCCGTTAAGCTTGACCAATGATAGAGGAACTCATTTTTTGAATGAGACAATCATAATTCTTACTAGAAGAATTTATGGTGGCACACCATAAAACTACCCCTTATCACCCGTAATCTAATGGTAATTACTAGAAGCTTTCAACAAGACTCTTGAGACAAACATTTGACAAATATTTTTGATATTGGAAGGAAGGACTAGGAAGATAAAGTAACAATTTTACTTTGGGCATATTACAGGACCACATATAAAAGGTTCAAAAAGGCCACATCCTTTCAGTTGGTGTTTGACACATAGGCATGGTACTACCTATGGAATTTTTGTCTACCATCCCTATGCATATTGCACATGCACAGGAGGTTTTTCAGATGAAAATGGTTGTAGAAGAGCGCATTGAGAAACTAATGCAACTAGATGATCAGTGATGCACAATTACTGCGTTCAGAGCCAGAAGACTAGAGAAAGAGCATGACAGAAGGCTTGGCATGATAGGAACATTAAGAAAAAGTCATTTTCTAGTTGGGAAAATGGTCCTTTTGTATGACTCCAAGTTTGTGCGCCACCCAGGGAAGTTGAGGGTGCATTGGTTGGGACCCTTTGTAGTGACAAAGATACTTGAATAAGGCACATGTTAACTACATGCATTGGATGACATCATGCTTCCTAGTTAATTTAATGGGAGTAGGATGAAGCCCTACTATAAATAAGCTTATGTGTGTTTTTAATAAGGAAGTATTGCCAATCAGATTAGATTCTCTTTCCTGTTTTTATTTTTTCTCTACTTGTTTCATTGTAATAAGCGTGCTTGTGGACAAGAAGCTGATTACTATTTCTTGAGATGATGAACAAATTACCAAGCATACTTTTAGTGTGGGGTGGAAGTAGGTGTGACTGTTGGGACAACAAATATTGGATGCTAGTGGATATGTACAGAGGTATACACATCAATATAAGGAACAAATGCTTGGTAGATGCAGGTCAGAGATGTGTGAAATAAAAAGTTGTTGCATGTTCTTAGGAATGATTGAGTGTTTGAAAGTAATTTCTTGGATTAAAGACCATGTGAGGAAGAATATGAGTATTGTAACGTGAGGTAGGAAGCAACATGATGAGGATACTTGGTATTTTTCAGAGAGGAAGATGTGTGTGGCGTAGGGAAGTGTGTGTGAGGATGTCTGTGACAGGAAAGTAGTGGTGTGCTAGAAGGTTACAACAGCCGCACGTAGGATAAAGTAGAGTAAAGTGCAGAAAAAGCAAAAATGGAGAAAGTTTTTTAAGATGCAGTATGGTAGTAGGTGAGGAGAAATAAATGTAGATTTTTTTTGGAAATCTATAAAATAGGTCACGGGTGAGTTCATTCTCACCTTTCATATTGAAGCATTTGAGCCATTGAAGAACGACTTAAGTATGAACCATTGCAAAGAGCTTATGCAAGGAAATTCAGAAAAACTAGAGAATATTTTTCATGGCCTAGGGTAGAGAGCTCTTTTAGAGGAAGTGTGAGTGCAAAAAGGAGGCACGTGAATAGAAGGATATAGGGTTTAAAGGTTTAAATTGTAGAGCTAGGGTTTTGGAGAAGAAACAAAATTCACAAAAGTTCCCAGCTCAGAGCTAGGGCACATGGGTTTGAAGGGGCGAACTAGAGTACGAGAAGAAGTAAGGATGAGTGAACGCTTGGTGATGAATAATGGAATCTGAGTAAGAATATATAAGCACCTAGGGTTTGAAATTTGAAGCTTGAAGTTGTAATTAGAAAAATGACACCAAGGAAAACATCCACAACATCACCCAAGGGAAAAGGGAAGGATAAGGGAAATAATCCCATGACAAAAGAAACACCTGAGGAATGGTTCTCAGAAATACAATATCCAAGAGAGGTCATCATTGGGAAATCATGGGAATCACACTTGAACATCAAGTGCAAGGTTAGTGACTTCAGCCATCGCTTGGAGGATAATGAATGCAAAATATTAGAATAGCGAGGCTTTGACCACCATGTTGAAGGAAAATCTTAAAAATGTAGGATGAGCATTTAATAGTTGCCAAGACCCTGAACCCCATTCTTAAGGAATAAACCGTCAAGGAGGAGAATGAAGTTAAACAAATGAAGGTGGTTAGGAAAGATGAGAATATTGGAGCAAGAGGAAATCATGGTTGAGATTTCAAAAAAGTGTGATGTGCTCAAGATAGTTAGAGAATATTTCGATACGTAGCTTAAGGAGCTCAGTTCATTGGTTACACGAAGGATGGATGCATTCAAAGGAGTGATATGAGGCCATGCTGGGATTATTAGAGAGCTTAAGGAGAAGGGTGAAAATATGAACCCCATTCAGGTACTGGAGATTACAAGAGCAGTGCCAAATGTAGCAGTTAAAGAGTTAATAGAATGAAAAAAGTTGGAAAACATCCTTAATGTAGAGTTTCCTGAACTGTTGCAGCCATCCCAGGAGTAAATATGAAAGTGCGTCAGGGTATTGGTTTATTCATATGGTATATACCCCTTATTCTTTCAGTTACACATTATTTTTCTTCTAGAGGGAAAATTATTTGATTTGTTCATTCTTGGAGAGATAAGTTGAGCAACATATTATCGAGGACGGACAATAGACCTAGTGTGGGGTAATGTTTGGTCAGATAAATTGACTAAGTGTCAGATAGGACAGAGGATTATGCGTAGGAGTACGTGTGTGTAGAAGGAAGGGATAGTGTGCAAAGAGGTGTGCATGGAAGTAACATGGATTAGTGAGTGAGGTTGCGCACACAGATCCAAAATTAAAAAAGGACTTAGCCAATTTTCCAAGACAAGGCTAAAAATAGGAAAAGCAAGGTTGGAGTGCCAACCCAGAAAAGGATAAAATCATTATGACTTAGCAGCCAAGAAAAGGCTATAATTTGGGAAAATCACATCCAGAAAAAAGAAAGGAAACATGCATAGGTCAGAGCTAATAATAAGATTAAAGCAAGGTTTATATTTAGGATAATCTACTATTAACAACCCCTGTAGAAAGCATGCGAGCTTATTAGTGAGCACACATATTATTAGGAGAGTGCATGGGTGGTGAAGGGAAAGTCCCCACCCCTATATATATCTGATGTATGTATTTGTTAGAGAGAGTCCGTGGATAAAGTAGCAAAGTAATATTATTATGGGCACATATTAGGGTTTGATGTTTTCATGCATGGATCTGCGTACTATTGTAACGACTGTAATATGTATTCATCTTTTGTGATTGTAATGAATTCTAGTTATAATGAACACTTGTGGTTGGATAATGGTATTTGATATGTATGAATATGGTGTTTTGATGATGCAGTTGATCTTAGTTTTTTGTTTACATTGATTAAGTATCTTCCTTATTATATGTGTTTCCAATTGCCATGTTTATGAGAATTATTATGCATGTATGAGTAACTTGATTATGAATTTGGTAATTATGCATGCTAACATTCTAGTGGGCATAACAAAGGAGGGACCTGGTGGCTGCGCACGAATTGGATGAGCATTCAGATATATCTGGATGAATTACTAGTGTGCTTAGCTGATGAGTGTACAAACAAAAAGACTCCACTATTCCTCTTACCATATCATCCAAAATCACTTTATATCATTTTTTCCTTATAGTTAGGACATTTATCATTTGTTTAGTATCCATATTCACTCATATATATTTTCATTCATCCATTTGTTTTTATATAGCTCTTGTGTTCTTAAGAATGCATGTATGGGTCCTAAATCACCTATAGTTTCTCAAAAATCCAAAAAACATTAAAAAAACCAAAAAATAAAAAAGAATAAAAAATTCAAAAAACATTCAATCATCCCAAAAAACATCAACACAACTCAACAACATAAAAATTTTAAACTCATATCCCAACGATTGTTCCAACTATCCTATGATTATCAAAACTCATCTTACCACTCACTCTCTTCCTTTCTTGGGGGCAATTCAAATTAAACCCTTACGTGCATCCTTGCTTGGAGAAGTATCGACTCTCATATTCTTCCTTGCATGCATCCTTTCTTAGGGGAATATGACCTGTTCAATCTTAGATTAATTTTTAAAAGTGGATCTAACAAGAGTGTCACTTGACCCCACTCTTCAGTTTGATTCAATCCACTTGCATGTATCCTTTCTTAAGGGCATCTGAATCTACTTAATCATAACTGTGGAACACATTATGTGCATATTTAATCATCTTTATTTTAATTTTGTTGCATTGTTATTATGATTTAATTTAGACCAATTATAAGTATTTTTTTTATCATCTTGGCTCATTCATAGCCATGGTGCATACTATTACTGTGTATATTGGGTTTTCTTTACATTTTTGTCTTTTATTTTAAATTTTGACCAATTACAAGTATTTTTGTTAACATCTTGGTTTATTCATAGCCATGGTGTATACATCTACTATGTATATTGGACTTGTTTTTACTTTTTCCTTTTTTTGATAGGTTTGTGTTTTTATTACGCACATAATGAGTTGATCTTCATGGTTCCTTAATAATCATGAGGTAAACTATGTTGTGTAATAGCGAAAACAAGTTGCTCTAAATATCAATATCTGAATGGAAGCTCATGCTATGAGAAAAATCAACCATATCATGTTAAATCATATAATCTACCATACCATCTTACCATAAATAATGAAAATCATGTATACAGATGAATATCCATCCATGAATAAATTACAATGTGAAAAAATAAACCAATCATCATCTATATACATCAATAAAACGTATATGTACAATGTCTAACTTAAAGTATCATATATTTGAATATCCATTGAAGTGCCACAAAGGGCATCTATAAAGAAAAATATACCTTCAACACAAGATATGTATACCAAAAAAATATACATATACATAATACATGAAATCATCCCTGACTCTATCCCACTCCTGGACTGCCTAGTCCATCTCCTCCTTTCCTTGGTGGTGGTATATAAACTGATCTATAATGGATCTAGATGGTCAATGTGATCTAGCTAACCTCCTTGACGTATACTAACTACACTCTGGCTATAGCCTTGGAGATCTCTCTGATCTGTAGGAACGACTGACCTTCATATAGATACCTCTATAATACCCCACATCATGTGTGGCTATGCCACTAAATCCTTTAACAAGTCTCCCATCCCACTAGCCTTGGCTACACATCATGTCCATATCTCTCTCCATCTATCACCTAATGTAGTTGTAATGATAGTTGATCCCTCTCAATAGTTGGCCTCTATTGTAATTGCTGTCTACAATGTATGAGCTATAATCAAAGAGGTATCTCTCTACCACATGGCTCTATCTCTTTTTTCATGCCAATAGCCTGTAACTCTACTACTGACAGCCCTAGAGGATGTACTACTAGGAATATGACTGCACACATTAGTCAGCCTCTCTTCTGTCTCCCTATCCATCATCCCCTCTCCAACAATTGTATCCATCTCCCCACCCATCATCTCCATCTTTGTCTCCTCCTCCTAAACTCGGTAGCCTTAGTGGTGAGCCATGTGCACCCTAATACCTATTTACAATGTATACCCTATAATATGGTACCTATGCAACCTATACCTATATATCATGTACACTTCGACCAAATATTGGTACCTTTACAACATGTCTTTGTCTCTGTCGACATCCCCCTCTCCTATCTCTCCATGTCGTAGTGCAACCCTCTCTCTTAATAAACTATGTTAGTAATTTCTAAGGAATGGTCACACATGGAGAGGTACTATACCTACATACCACGCTACATACTCCACTGATACACTAGAGTCCATGATGTCTTCTCATGCATCCCATACCTATGTTAATACTCCTAAAAAAGTTGCCCCTCACTATGGTAGACCTGGTGCATGGTCCAAAAATATATGGTCTCTCACAGCTACCCATGGATACCATTGATATCTCCCATTGGGATATCCTGTGTGACTTCAAGATGCCACATGACCATTTCAAGTCTATATTGCTCAATGATGTATGATGAGATACCAATAATATAGTGCTTTATCTCAATTGTCCCTAACTTTGCAACATCTATAGCACCCATATATATCATCTGTATGACCTCCATTTAATCATCTACAACTATAGATCATCCATCACTCATCTATAGAATCCTAAATCTCCTCGGTGACCTCTATGAGTTTCACTTAACATCTCCCATCTGAAGATTGATGGCTCCTTTGAGTTACTTATCTCTCAATACCCCCATCTGCTGACCTACTGTGATATGGTCCCATTCCCAAATATGTAATAATGTTGTTGGGCCCAAGTTCCTCTAACTCCTATAAAATACCATATGCATGTCTTTATATAAATGGGCTAGTATACATGGCCCCATATAAACACTGTTGTTGTATCCATCAACTCCACTACCATGCTAATCAAACCAAGATGAAACCACCTCCTAATCTTATCAGGAAACAAATAACCGCTGATAAGAGCCATCAAATAAATTGGAAGTCACACTAATGTTTCATCCTCCAAGCACTTTGCAAGGTGCACCACCATACCCTCTCCAAAATATCCTCTACTCTGAAAATTAGGTGTGTCTGTGCCCAAATATGAGTTTCGCACTCCTCTCCCACTGAATCAAATGACCCTACATCGACACCCTCAGTATGTGGTATACATCCTCTAATGTCACCAATATCTCCCCAGTAGGAAATCTGAATGTCTGGGACTCACTATGTCATCACTCTACTAACACAGTCAACAAGTAGTGGTCCATTTTGAAGTCTAGCATCCATGCTATATATGACAATCCTAATGCCTCAAGTATCACCCACAATCCTCTCTACTCTAACCTCGTCATCTGTCTCTCGAATGATCGCAATCATGCATGTCTCTCACACATGTCCAGGGCATATAACCTCTCTTGCACACATCACAAATACTTCATTAGTCCTTTACAAATCATTTTTCTTCTCGTATTCATCTTCTACATCTAACAATTTTCTCTTTAAAATCATGCTAGCACACCTAGTGTTCATGATATCTAGCACATATATTTAATGCTAGCACACTCAATTTTCACGCTACCACATTATTTTATATGCTAATGCATTTAACGCTAGCGCATGTATTATCATGCTAGCACATTCAAAACCACACTAACACACCTGTCATTCACAAGCACATGTATATTTCAATACAAATGTATTTTCTTTCATGATAGCGCATGATAAGCTTACACTAGTGCACTTTACGAGCTACGCTAGTGCATCTACTTCTTGTGCTAGCATTAATTTTTTCATTTTCACTAATACGTCTAACAAATTAATAAATGCACCTAATTACATCATTTTTTGTGTACTTACTGGACCATCATCGTCAAGATCCCACCCAAACTCTTCGAATATGATCCACATGATGAACATGAGGTGGATAATGCGCCATCTCTCCCACAATACAGAGCTCAAAAATATCTCTAGGGGCATAAAATCTAATAGAAAAAAATGACTAATGAGGTTTTCATCCTTCCCACCCTTCTATTTAACCCCTTCTTCTAAACCCTAATTTCTCTTTCTCAACCCTAATTTTGGCCTTTGTTTTCTCCTAACTCATTTTCTACGCCCTTTACTATTCCATTCTATGGATTTATCCATCTCTCTTCCTATCAAGCAGATGTCCACCACTTTGTTTTGTTACCCACCCAATTGAGGGGGCACTCCCTTAGTACCAACTCTTGAGAATGCTTCACCTTCACTGGGAAAAATAAGGTAGTCCACCACACTTTTTATCATTTTTTCACCGATCTACACACATCTACTATATTTAAAGCGTTATTACTTCATAATAACACTTTAAAGAGGGAAAATGTAGAAACCCTAAAATATCGCATTATGCATTCTAAACCTCATAAAATCATCCCATAATTACTTCATAGTACATTACATGACCAATTTTCAACCACTTTTGATATATTATGTTATTTTATGACCTTTAATAGACATTTTATGACATTGTCCTGCAACTCCCCTAATCATTCTTATCACTCACACATAGGTCTCAAATTATTAAATATTTGCTATGAACCCTATTACACTTATATCCCATTCCTATGATTAATTAATTAATCCTATCACTCTTATTATTCATCCCCTATCCCATTAGCTAATTTTATTAGTTAATTTCATATTAAAATAATTAAATAAATCCTACATATATCCATTTCCACCTCACCTCTTATTCACTTTCACTTCACTAATTAACATCTCAAGTTAACTAGAGCAAAAAAAAATCAATTAAATATTAAATCATTAAATATATGCAAGAGGACAAGTTTAGATTAAATCAAATCATGCATTTGAGTTAACTAAACATATCCCATAAAGCATGACATTCCAAAATTAAAGAAAATATCCCCAAAGCTAAAACTCACATCACTTTTTTGGGTGAATAAAACAAAATACATGAATTTAATATTTCAATGCAAAAGCTAAAAATATTTAAGAGGCATGCCAACCTTTCCAACTCAATGAAAACTCATTCAATGCAAGCTCAAAACAACAATTCAACTCCTCAATCAAATTAGAAACTCAACTAAAATATCTCAATCATGATTTAGTTAGCTTTAGATTAGACAAATCAATCACACAAATCAAGGATTTGGGATTCTCTTCCCTCATCTATAAATAAACACTCATTCCTCTCCATTTGTAATTCATCTTTGGAAGCTTTGAAATTTTCATCATTATTGTGTCGAATTTCATTCAAGTTATACACATTGTTACATTATGTCAATTGATTATGAATCAATAACCAAATCCAGTCATTTAATCACTTTTCTCATAGCTGAAATCTACTTCCATTTGAAACATTTTTGGAGTAGCCACAAAAATTTGATCAAGATATTCAACAAGCTCGGTTTTTCATTCCAAGCTTCAACAATCTCACCCAAGGTTGAAAGGAGATATGAAGAAGGACCATGTTTGCAATTTTTTTATATGTTTTCTTTTGTTGTGTAGTATTTCTCTATGTACACACACTACTCTTCCCTTCATGGATCTCATACAAAATAAAAAACATTGAATATTGGTGAGATATACAACTCCTCCGGTAACTCAATCTTGTAGGCATTTGGTACCATTTCGCACAACACTTCATATGGTACAATCTTTGTTAGCTTCAACTTATTTTAGGTTCATTTAGGAAACCTTTCCTTACACAAATGTGTCAATACCTAATCTCCAACTTCAAATTATTTTTCTCTACAACTTTCATTTGTGCGTTGTTTTTTTAACCTTGGTTACTCTATTCCAACCTCTTGTGCACCTCTTCATATAGCTTCCACATATATTCCACATAATCCTCTACCTCTATGCTCATATTATCCATCACTTTGCATAATTCCATTACCCCTCTTGGATTTGTTCCATAGATTATTTGAAAATGGAGTCTTCCATATACTTTTTAAAAATGAGTTGTTATATAAAAAATTTGGGAGTTAACAAGGTTTTTTACACATCACTTTTATACTTCTTTTATTAACTTTTGCAAGGTGTTTAATGATAAAGAGTTTGTATCAATTCTTGTACTTGACTTACAACTAATGGTTACATTTTTCAAAATTTTATCATATGGGTTTTACATTAGTTTCAAACGCATTCTGATGCAGTTGGTAAAGACTTGTAAATGGTCATTCAGGTTGTTTTAAGACAATTTAACTGTTGACGCTTTAAACAAAAAAACTAAGTCATTTTATTTAATAAAAGAACATATCCATCAATTAATTTTAAGTTTAGATACAATTATGAAGGAGAAATTAACACTAAAAAAAGCTAGATATAAGGGATATAACCATGTGTGTGAATCAATGAGACATGGTGCAAAGAGGGTGCTCCCAAAGTGTTCCTGATCCAAGTGGTTTCACATTTTGCTAAGGAATTTTTGTCAAAAAAAATTCTGAGACACATTATTTTTGGGGAATTTAGACAAATAGAAATAATGTCCATTTATTTTTCTAAATTGCTTCCAATCCAATTGAGTCTTACCATGGACGTCTACAAATACTTTACCATTATGTCATTAAGCACTCTTTACAGTCCTTGAGGTCACATTTTTCTCAAAATTTGGCTATAATTTCACATTCCTTTTGAATGCTTCTTTATTGTAAACTTGTCATCAAAATTTACAACTAACATTAGACTAAAAAAACATCCTTTAATTGAGCCTTTTTTTGGTAGGTGCTTCTATTATGCATAGATAAACTCTTGGTGATTTTTTTTAAAATTCTAAAGGAGCTAAGAAAAAACAAATGTCTGAAAAAAATATATTATGGAGTGCTATGAGATTAACCCATTTCGAAGCATCTATAAATGAAAAAATAGTCAAATCCACGGGTGACAACTATTTCTACAGCCCCGTGTACTACACACTTAATCATATATCTTTCATTGGATGTATATAGTTGACTTGAGGATATCATAACTTCTTATGATGATGTATCTCTTTTATATATGTTATATTATCATTAGTGGGTTGGCCTTGGTGATTGCCATATCATAGGAATAATAATATATAGGGGTTAGTAGGTAGTAGTTGATCATCACATTAAGCATTTGAGTCTTATTGTATGGTTTGGAGGTTTGCCCCCTTGAAGTGGCTAAGCTATTATACTTTCATATTGAGATAATTTATCTGAAATATTATGTTATTTGGGTTCTTTTTTTACTACTAATAATCTAAATTATTCAATTAATTCCATTACAAATGGTATCAGAGCTTTAACTCGGCCAACACTGCGTCAAACCCTAATTGTGAAGGTTCGGCTATAATCTCAAAATGGTTAGCGTATTTTTTGTAATTTTTTTTTGGTTGTGACTAAATCAGTTAAGTAAGCTCCTCTCCAAATGTCAAAGAATTTTTTGACTTGTTTTGCAAAATTTATAGTGGATTTATGTTTTTTCATAATTTGGCTTCCTAGGGCACAATTCATGAAAATTTTTCCTAGTTCTTTACATTTCCACAAAGAGGATAAAAAATTAGTTTGAGTTTTGTTCTTTGATTTTTTTCATATTTGGTGGAATTTTCTATTAAAATCTAAAACCCTAAATTTTGACCATGATCCCTAAATCCTATCATTTTGTGGCATCATGGCGGGGCGTTCCACAAGAGGAAAAAATAATCCCATCACTCTAGGTAAAACCCCTGACAAGGATGAGATAATAGTTGAGGATTTAGAGTTAAAAGGGGGTAACTATAGATTCCTCAGGGTTAGGGTTTACTTCAATGGACCATAAGGTAAGCCAACTTGAGTTTGAGCTGCGAAACCTCGAGGTTAGAGTGGCCAATAAAGAAGATGTAGAGAATATTGAAGGATTTGATTCACCAATTTAGTTCCAATATAATGGGTCATCATATCCTTCCTAATCAACCACAATTCAATTCATACTCATATGAACCAAGGTGGATCTTCAGGTCAAAGTAATAGAAAAACTAGCCAAGGTGGATCTTCGAGGATGCCCAATCTAAATACAAACACTCTACAGACTTGTAACATGATTCCAAAAAGTGAAAATACGTAAGTGTGATGGAAATGATCCACTCAATTGGATTAACCAAAATGGATAATTTCTTTGATCTTCACCAGATTCCATCAAGACAAAATGTTACCATGACATCCTTGTCTCAAACCTGACCAATTCATCTGGTATCGATGGTTATGTGCTTAAAGGAAAAAAGAGTGGTCTAAATGTTACATGGAAAATATTCTCACAATTGCACTATAGTTCTAGTGTGGTCAGAGGAATAATTTCAGTCAATTAGCAAAGCTAAGACAAACATCAATAGTTAAGGATTACATTCATCAATTCCAAAAAATTTCCTTATGGGTGGAAAATAGTACTAAAGATAATCTGAATGAATTATTTCTATGGGTTCTTAAAGAACTCATTGATACTGAGGTATGCATGTTTAATCCTCACAAGGTTTCAGATTCTATTATCATGGCATACAGGGAAGAGGAAAATTTTCTTTCCAGCGGGAAACAAGTTGTCAGTAATATCAGATATTGTAGCACCCTTTCCACCATCATTCCCTTAGCCACTTAGACTGACACCTCAAAAAATTAAAGAAAAGAGAGCTAAAGGGTTATGTTTTTAATTGTGACAACAAATTTAGATAAGGACATATGTGTGCTGAAAAGAAAGTGTTCTATATTGAGGGGCCTAATGAAGAAGAAGAAAATGAAGAAGACGAAGAGGTAGAGCTAGAGGAGGAATTAGGAAATCCCCCAACCAACATTATCATGTCATGTAATTTTAGGTATTCGCACTCTCCTAAACTATAAAAGTAGTTGGATTCTTAAAAAAAACATAGGGCAACAATGTTGATCGATTCGAGAAGTTACTCACAACTTCATCAATCATAAGTTAGCAGTACCGCTTTGAACTACATTGTTTATCCAGCTCCAGAATTTCAAGTATTGATCACTGATGGGAAAACTGTTAGGTTTTTTCAAGAAAATTCCATAACATTAATCGCACCATAGGATATTACTTGCTAACTATCAATATGTATGCCATTGTCATGGGAGGGGTAGAAAATTGTGTCAGGAAATTTAATGGCTTACCACCTTGGGAACCATTGAAATGAATTTTCAAGAGTTGTTCATGTGATGCTTCAGTCAGAAGGGAGGAATTTTAAACTAAAAGGATGAAGAGAAAAAGTCCCCACAATTGGGTGAGTTCTCATCAGATGTAAAAAATTTTCTTAGAAAAGGTGCAGAGGTGTTTGTGGCATAACTATTTTCATTGGAAGGACATCAATTCAAATACATTTACACCCTCAGATATGCAAACAATTATAGATGAGCACTCAGTGGTGTTTGGATAAATGCCAAAGGGTTTACCTCCAAAAAAGAGACCATGACCATGCTATCTAGCTAGTACCAGGGAGTCAACCACCCAACATCAGACCTTATAAATACACCTATATGCAAAAGAGTGATATTGAGAAGATAGAATAAGAGATGTTAGAAATTAGGACTTACTCATCATAGTCAGAGTGCTTACTCTTCTCCTGTAGTGATGGTACAAAAAAAAGATGACATTTGGTGGATGTGTCTAGATTACAGGGAACTCAATATGTACAGCAGTTAAAAAGAAGTTTCCTATTCCCTTGTAATTGATAATTTTCTAGATGAGTTGCATGGTGTTGTTTACTTTACAAAACTTGATCTTCATTCTGGATATCATCAAATTAGATTTAGGGATGAAGATATTCATAAAACAACCTTCAGGACACATGAAGGACACTATGAGTTCTTGGTAATGCCTTTTGGACTAAAAAATGCACCCTCTACATTTCAAATCTTGATGAATTATAACTTTTATCCATTTATGGCGAAGTTTGTTTCAGTGTTCTTTCATGATATCTTAATCTATAGTAAAACATGGGAGGAACACTCTTGCATCATGTAAATAAGGTGATAGAAACTCTTGAACAACATCAAATTTATGCAAATCCTTCTAAGTGTTCTTTTGGTGTCAAAGAGGTTGAATATTTGTTTCATATTCTTCTCTTATAAACTTGTTTAAAAGTGGATCCGAACAAGATCAAAGCCATGCTTGAATGGAAGGTTTCCAAAAACCCTAAAAAATATATGAGGATATTTGGGGCTTATAAGTTATTATTGTAGATTTGGAAGGAATTATGGCAGCATCACAACACCACTCACAACTTTATTGAAGGAATCTTTCCATTGGAATGAGGAAGCTACTACGACATTTGAGAAGTTGAAGGAGGCCATGTGCACCACTCTGGTTCTAACCACCACAGATTTTTCCAAAAAATTCATTGTTGAATGTGATGGTTCAGGGTATGGTATGGAGGCAATACTCCATGCAAGAAGGTTGACCTATTTCCTTTGAAATCTTCTAGTTCAAAGCTAAGAACATATCTAAACTAGTTTATGAGAAGGAAATGTTAGCCATACTTCATGCAGTGAAGCAATAGAGACCATATATAATGGGGTAGAAATTTCAAAGTAGAGAAAAATTAGGATAATTTGAAAATACTTCTGTAGAGAAAATTTTTATCATCTGAAGAACAACATAAATGGGGTCTAAAATTTTTTGGGGGAATGATTTTGAGATAATAAACAAGAAATGGAAAAGAGAATGTAGTTGTCGATGCTTTATCTCAGAAGGATGAATCGGCCAAGTCATTGTTGTGTGCCATATTTGTATCACAAGAGGATTAGATAGAGGATGCAAGGTCTAAATGGAAAATATGACCCAGGTACACAAAATCTCATTCAAAATCTCTAACAAGATCGAAACAATGTTAGAAAAATTTGTATGGAAAGGAGATGCTTTATGGTATACGTTAGACTCCTAAATATGCTTACACGTAGAATTTCCTCCAATTCAACTAATTAATGACACTTCATTAATTTCACACTCTTTGCTCCATTCTCAGATACCCATTTATGAAACCTTCTTGGTCGTTATTATTCTTATAAATCATCTAATTGGGCTAATATCTTTCTTATTAGCTAAACATTCCTCCTTTCGACCATTTAGAACCTCCGGTAGTTCTCTCTGAACCACTTATGTAGGCTTCCTAGGCTATCTATAAGAGACAATTGATTAATCAGACCCCTCCCAACTCTCAACGAGTCTCTAATCACTTGCTAATCATGTTTAACTAGCCTAATCCTAGTGTTAATGAAAAATCACAGCACCCCCCAAATGACCTCGCAGATTTGGTGTTTTCAAACTTGTCATTTGGTGTGATCCGCATAACATTGAGTGTTCCCTGAAAGTGTAGGGACTTTGCTAAATGTGAAAACTCTCTAGATTAAGGTTGGTTCTTATTCCTTTATCTAGGTGCATACGTGAAATTTGTAAAGGATTGATTCTCAAACCTAATCAAATATTGCCAAGGAGATAAGGATGAAAGGAATGCAAGAAATTAAAACTAAGCTAACTAGGTGATACACTGAAGGAATGATGAACATTTGTTTTGCTGATAGGCACAAACAAAAAAATGCATACAAAAATCAAGCACAGATAACCAATTTTGCAGTGAAAGACCATATGAGAGCAATGAAGACAAGAAAGGGTCGAAAATCAGCCATAAACATGTATTATTGCTTTGCAGATTTGATACAATGCATTTACAAAATGGTCAAAAGGTAGAAAATGTGTTGCAATCTAATGGAAGGTTTAAAACTCCATGAATTCATTTTCCAGAGGAAAAGGGGAGCTTGCAAAACAAAAGAATGTCCAACCCTTTACAATGAGTCGCGACCATGCTTTTATAGATTCAAAATAGAGGGAAGAAAGAGAGAGGGGTGGGAAAAACTGGTTCAAAGTTTAACCACTATCATCAATGCCCCCTGCAAAATCTTCCCCAAATATGTCTTGACTGCATTAATTTCTTGTTTGGCGCCTCGAAGGAGGAGGAAATGGTGGATCAAATCGAATCTGATCTAGTTGTTGAGGTGAAATAGATCCTACATTAATGGCCCGAAGATGTTTCTGCATTTTTCTCCCACCTAACCTCTCCAAACTTAAAGTTTTAGATCTACATGGCGTAGACGAGGCCTAGATATTTCAAACAGTTTCAGATTTTCTGGATTTCGAGCCCTGAGTCAAAATATATGCCCATTTCAAATTTGGATCAGGTCCGTACAAAATAGCAGGAAAACTAGTTTGAAAACGGGCTCCCTTTTGAAGCTGGACACGTGGAGGGTTGGCGCATGTCTAAGGGTAGCCTTTGTATTTTGTTTTTGAAGGAGCGTCAGGTTGACACTTGGCTTCTTCTGTGACCTGCTTGATTTCCTTATGTCAGGTTGACACTTGGCTTCTTCTGTGACCTGCTTGATTTCCTTATGTTTTTGGCTAAGTCATTTGCTCTGCGGGATAATATATTTGACTGGGGACACACGGCATCTTGGCACTTGTCTGAAAACCCTCTCTTTATTCTACTCTTGAGTTAGTGCCATGCTAACACTTGGCACCCTCCACTGGTCTGTCTTAGTGCTTTGAATATTCAACCTGACCTTGTCCCTTTTTGAAATGGGATGCATGGAGGCTCTGCGCTTACTTAGAAACCCACTTAGGATTTTGCCTCTGAAGGAGCATTGGGTCAACATGTGGAAACCTCCGAAGGCTCTTAGACTCTTCAATGGCCCCTCTTAACTTTTCAGACTTTGGACTACGTGGTGAGCCCGCGCTCCTTTAGGTCTCCGCCTTTGGACTAAATTTTGGAGATGCACCAAGCTGACGCGTGGCGGATTCCACTAACACTTCTATACTTAGCCTTTTTTGAGGCCCGCCTTGTCTGCCTTTGAATTTTATCTTTGACTATGCCTCTGCTTTGGGACTGAGACACATGGATGCCTGACACTTGTTCGAGCCTCACTTTTTGGATTCAGCTTTGAAGATGCACCATTTGGACACTTGGCAGCATCCGCTAAGTCAAAGAATTTTCAACGGCTGGTGTAACTTTTTGGGGCTCTAGATGCGTGGAATTTTGGCACTTGTTTGGGTCTACCCCTTTGGATTTAATCTTTGGAGGTGCGCCATTAAGACACTTGGATCCTTCTGCTATCTCCTCCATACTTAGTCGATTTTGAGCTCATTCTGAACTGTTCCAGAGCCCAAAGACTTCGAACCAGAGAAATTTATTCTCTTTTGAGCTTTTGGCTTCTTTGACATTGTCTCCTTCTTCCATGACTCTGCTACTCCATTTCCGAGCCTGCATGTAATCTGTTCAATGGATTAAAGGCACAAATTTGCTTGACCAAGCTGTTTCTTGAATTTCTTTGTGAATAGGTTCATTTGATCTTTCGCAGACCCCAGCACTCCATTGTAGAGTCCCTCTCCAACATGTTTGTAAGGTTTGAAAGTGGTTTCTCTGGTTATTTCTATGCAGGGTCATGGCTGATCCAATATTTTTCTGGGGGGAAAAAATATGGATAGCAATTTGGTGACTCCCAAGGGCATATGCCTCCTAGATGAAAATACCAGTTTCCTTGTCGTATCCATTAGGCATGGAGTCGAGAATGATGATCTGATACTGATCCTGCCTTTGATCACTGACCCGACCATTTACACTATCAATTTTCATAAGAAATCTCGAAACGATGGTTTCTGAGAGTAGAAAATTGCTTTAACCCGGGGCTTTCATCTTTCCTTGAATGGACTGTGCAAGAGCAACAAAACAACACCACACAACTATGTACAAAATTTGAAATCATACATGAACCAAGTAGAACATGTAGAGTGTGCAAAGCACTTAGGAAAAATCAACCTAAACTACAACAAGGAAATGTGCACAAGCAGTTAAAGGAATGAGAAATTAAACTAGTATGTACAAGGGGAGAACTTTTCCTTCTAGTAGCAATGTTTAAGATAGATTCCATTCACTGGAATCTGCAGCTCTTCACCATCCAAAGCAGATAATTGGAAAGTGTTGCTACTTTTACATCTTGTGAAAATGTAGGGGCCACTCCAAATGGCATCAAACTTGGAATGCCTTCTTGGTTTTGCCCGATCTGCATCCCATTTCAAAACTAGGTCTCCTTCTTGAAAAGACCTTGTTTTTACTTTCTTATCAAAACATATCTTGATTGAGACCCAATCCTTCTCCATTGTTTGAAGTGCATGCTCTCTAGTTTCTTCCAATTCCATCATTTTTGCATACTTGGCCTCTATTGGCTAAAACTCAGACATCTCGAGTTGCTTCATGAGTTCCAATGCTGGAAACTCAAGTGACATAGGCAACACTGCCTCTTTCCCATAGACAATTTTAAATAGAGAGCTGCTTATAGACCTCTTGGGTGTTGTCTTATCAGCCCATAAGGCTGATTTGAGTTTTATGTGCCAAGTTCTCTGATTTTCATCAAGAGTTCTTCTGATAATCCTTAACATGTTCTTGTTTGTGGAATCTGCTTGGCCATTACCTTGAGGATAATAGTTTGATGAAGTGCTCAAGTAAATCCCATTCTTAACAACCCATTCTATGATTTTGGAACCTATGAATGTCGATGCATTATCTGATATAATGGTGGCTGGCACTCCAAGTCTGGTCACTATCCCTTCATAGAAATCTAGTATGCTAGACTCATTAACTTCTTTGAGTGCCATTGCCTCGGTCCACTTAGTGAAATAGTCTGTCATTGTCAGAATGCTATTATCCATATTTTCCCCCCCCGGAAAAATATTGGATCAACCATGACCCTACACTTAAAGAATTAGAGAAACCACATTTAAACCTTGTAAATAGGTTGTAGAGGGATTCTACAATGGAGTGGCGGAACTGGAAAAAGATTAAATGACTTGATGCAGGAAGAAAGAGAAGAAATGACTTTGTTGAGTGAATCCATGTCTTAAATCTATTTAACAGGTTACAAGTGGGCTCGGAAATAGAACAACAGGGTTAGAGAATATGGGACCAAGAAAGAGAGAAAACAACGAATTTTCGAGGTCTTTAGGCTCAAAATAGTTTGGAATGAATCCAAAAATTGACTAAGTATGGAGGAGACAACAGAGAGAGCCATGTGTTAGAACAACGCAACTTCAAAGTTGAATCCAAAAAGAGAGTCTTGAACAAGCGCCAGGGCTCCACGTGTCCCAGGCCCAAAACAGAGGTAGAGTTAAAGCATCAAAGTCAAAAGGTAGAAAAAGCGGGCCTCAAAAAAGGGATAAGTACAGAAATGTTAGCTGAAGCCGTCACGCATCAGCTTGGTGGATCTCCAAAAGTTAGTCCAAAGACAGAGACCCAAATAAGCGCGAGCTCGCCACGTTGTCCAAGGTCTGAAAAGGTAAGAGGGGCCATTAAAAAGTGTAAGAGCCCACGAAGGTAGCCACGTGTTGGCATAACGCTCCTCCAAAGGAAAAATCCTAAGTGGGTTTCCAAGTGAGCATAGAGCCTCCATGCGTCCAATTTAAAAAAGGGATAGAGTCGGGTTGAATAGTCAATGCATTGTGGTAGGCCATCGAAGAGTGCCAAGTGTCCAAATGACGCTAGTTCAAGAGCAAAATTGAAGGGAGGTTTCCAAGCAAGCACCAAGCTGCTGCTTGTCCCCGGTCAGATATATGATCCCGCCGAGTAAAGGACTAAGACAAAAAACATAAGGAAATCAAGTAGGTCACAGAAGAAGCCATGTGTCGACCTAACACTCCTTCAAGAACAAAATATAGAGGCTTCCCTTAGATATGCACTAGCCCCCCACGTGTCCAGTTTCAGAGGGGGCCCATTCTCAAACGTGTTTTCCCACCCTTTTGTATGGATCCAATACAAATTTCAAAGGGGCATATCTTTCGACTCGGGGCTCGAAATCCAGAAAATCTGGCACTGTTGGAAATATCTTGGCCTTGTCTATGCCATGAAGATCTGAAACTTTAAGTTTGGGGAGGTTAGGTGGGTGAAAAATGGAGAAATGTCTTCGGGCCATTAATGTAGGATCTATTTTACCCCAACAACCAGATTGGATTCGATCTAATCCTCCGTTTCCTCCTCCTTCAAGGTGCCGAACAAGAAACTGATGCAGTCAAGACATATTTGGGGTAGATTTTTTAGGAGGCATTGATGATAGTGGTTGAAATTCAAACCTATTTTTCCCGCTTCTCTCTATTTCTCCCTTTTGTTTCGAATCTATAAAAGTAGGGTCGGGACTCGTTGTAAAGGGTTGGACAATCTTTTGTTTTGCAGGCTCCCCTTTTCTTCTGGCAAAGGAATGCATGGAGTTTTCAAACCTTCCATTAGATTGTAACACATTTTTTTCCTTCGGGCCATTTCTAATGCATTGTATTAATCTGCAGAGAAATAAAACACGTTTGTGATTGATTTTAGATCCTTTCTTGTCTCTGTTGCTCTCATCTGCTCTTCCATTACAAACTTGGTTATCTGTGCTTGATTACTATGTGCATTTTTGTTGGTTTGTGTCTATCAACAAAACTAATGTTCATCATTCCTTTGGTGCATCACCTTGTAGCTTATTTTTGATTTCTTGTATTCCTTTTATCCCTGTCTCCTTGGTAAAACTTAGATTAGGTTTAGGAATAGGTCCTTTGCAATTTTTCACGCATGCACCTAAACAAAGGAATAAGAACCAACCTTTAATCTGGAGAGTTTTCCCATTTGCAAAGTCCCACATTTAGGGGAAAACTAAATGCTATGCAAATCACACCAAATGAATTTGCCTTTGAAAATTAGATCTGACAACTCATTTGGGGGTGCTGTGATTTTACACTAACAATTTTGGCATGCCCGGTGGGATGAAGAAGTTTCCATCTTTATCACAGTAAGTTTGATGTGCTCTTTCTGTGATTCTAACTTTGAAGAAGTTTTAAAATTGTGCATCTAGCGACTCCAAAAGGGACAAAGGCCACTGGTTTCAGCTATCCAATCTTGCCAAGTTTATGAGAAGAAGATAAACAAGGTCAAGATCCATAGAGGAGGGACAATTTGTACATCTGCATTTGTCTCTAGACAGAAGGAAAAGAGGAAGAAGATCCTTGAGGTCTCCATCTCCACCAAATAGAGCCTTATCAACACCTCCTCCCAGTAGGTCATTCTTTCAACCAAGAAGGGTGCTCAGGCCAATCAGGATGGCACAACCAAATCCGTATGTCAATTTCACTGGCAGCAATCCACTAGCTTTGAATGCACAAAATCCAGTCCTAGTGGCAACATTAAAGAGAATCCCATATTTCACTGGAGAAAATTGGACTTCTCTTAGTGACCACGTTTAAGACATTGCAAATGTCTGTACAATCCATGAGATCACTGAGATGGACATTGCAATCAAGTTGTTAGCCTCTTCACTCAAGGGTAAAGCCTCAAAATGGTTCAAGAGCCTAGAAGTAGGCTCTATTCAAACTTGGGACCATCTGTGCAGAGCTCTTCACGACCAGTTAGGAGAAAAGGGAGATAACCTATCCTTGTTGGAGCAACTAACAACAATCAAGAGAGCTCCGAATGAGCAGTTGATGGATTTCAAAGGACCTAGGACATGATTCCAGCGGTAGTGAAGTCCACAGAAGAAGGTGCCTTCTTATACTTTCTTAGAGATTTAAATTATGATATTGCTCTAATAATTCAATCAATGGGAGGCACCACTCTACCTGCAACCTATAGCCTCTCTATAAGAGCTGAAAATTGTTTAATTTAGGATAGAAAGCTTGCTCCTATGCCTTCAATGCCTTTATACCCCGAATTAGGAAACCCAAGTGCCACCCAGACACCCACACTAGCTCCTATACCTACTCCTAGGAATCAAAGTTTAGCTTAAGCCTTCACCTCATCCTCTAACACCTCAAAAGAACTTCAACACGTCATGAAACAACTTTAGAACCTAGGGAATGAGTTAGTAACTATCAAGAGGTAACATGCTCAGAGTTCTAGGCCATACCAACTCCAAGCTCAGCATCAGGCTTGACCTCCATGTCAGCAAAATAGACCACCAGCTCAAACTATAAATTAGAGTCAAAACCAAGTACAACCTCAAGTTGGTAGACCTTTTAGGTCATATGATCCAAATACAACCTTAACATCAAGGGCATTGGTTTCTACACAAAACAAAATGGCACAAGAATATGATTGGTGCTTCCCATGTAATCAGCCACATAATCAATCAACGTGCTTCAATGGTGCACTAACCTAGGCCTTGATGGTACAGTCCAGTGGTGTATCACAAGAATCTATTAAAAAAGAACACCAGAAGCAAGGAGCTCAGTAAGAGACACCTCCAAGGGAAACTATGCTTGTCAATTGGCAAGTTGAAGAATTCTGTGGAATGAATCAGTCCCCTTCTCAAAGTGTAGCTACCAATACACGGTCCAAAAGGAGAAATATTGGAGAAAGAAAATCACCAAACTCAGGAAAACTTCAACCTTCCATTACTCCACAAGGTTTTGGTACTCCAAATGCAACTCCCAACATGCAGAGCCATTCCAAACCAAATTCCAAATCCACTCAGGCACTGGTTGTAACAACCCATGTGCAAGAGAAAAATGTGCTAGGAAAGGGGAAACAAAAGGATAACTCATTTAATATCATTGAGAAAATGAAGAAGACAAGTGTGAACATTTCACTATGGGAGTCACTGGCCATCCTAGGATAGAGGGATCTGTTTCAGACTGCTATGGTCAATTGGTCAAGCTCAAATCACCCCCCATCCAACAAGAGAAAGTGATTACCAATGCGGCTCAACCTAAGAGAAACCATGGAGAACAACAAGGTAAGAAATTGAGGCCTCCTCCATTCTATGTTTCATTAATCATTGGGGAAAAACTGGTGCATAATTGTATGATTGATTCAGGGGCAAGTAGTTCTGTAATGCCGAAACAAATAGCTGATCAACTGGGTCTCCAATATGAAGTCATCTCTAGAGCGGTAGTGAAATTGGATGGGACAATAGTGACAACTGTTGGAGTCATCAAGGATTTGAACCTCACACTGCATGCCTACCCCAATGTGACTGTATTGCAGAACATATCAGTCATAGACTTGCCACCACATTTTTTACTATGTTTGTCCAAATACTTCATGCTAAAATTGGAGGCTATTTGTCTGTTGATTGGTCACATATGATTTTTAGAACAAGGTATGGGGCCAAGGCCACAATCAGATCTGAGCCGATTGCTACTTACCATATTGAGTCTTATGTGCCTAGCCCAATCAATGCCAATTGTTAAGATTTTGACCAGGAGGACCTCCTAAGCACTTGTGAAGCTAATACTAATGTGGGGTGTATCCTAGACTTGAGTCTTGACGAATGGGACAGAAAAAGACATGCTTTTGACCCCTATAAGGAGATGGAAGAAGCTGAGCTAGGAGTCTACTATCTACATGAAGAGAATCATCTTTTTCCCAACATCATTAAGCCAAAACACAAAGATAACAATGAAGTAGTGCCAAATAACAACACGTACTGGTAGGTGTTTTATAATGATCAGCAAATCATCAATTTCTTGCAAGAGGAAGCTGAATTCTCAACCAAGAATCAAGACAAATTAAAGAAGCAATATGAAGATCAAGTAGTACAACTGCATATGAATAATCTTCCCAAAGGTTTGGTGACATTGGAATCTATCTTCAATCCTAATGATCAGTTTTGAAAAGAGAAGGCTAACATATAGATCAAAGGAGAAGATTCAAAGTCAATCCGAACTGGAGAAGGAAAAACATTTCAAATCGACAAAGCGGCTATCGAGCAAGAAAGGTTTGAATTCATACAACTTTTCCAAGAGTTTCTAGATGTATTTTCTTGGAGCTATGAAGACCTAAGAGGGTTCAATCCGAACTAGCACAACACACAATCAAGTAGATCCAGATGCTAAGCCCATCAAGTAAAAGCACACACCAGTCAATCCAAATATTGAGCTTTTGATAAAGAAAGAGATAAACAAGCTGATATAGGCAAGTATTATATTTCCAATCAAACACTCAAGTTGGGTTGCAAACTTGGTCCCAATCAGGAAGAAGAATGGAGAGATTAGGTTGCATGTAGACTTTTGAGATTTGAACAAAGCATCACTGAAGGACCACTACCCACTCTCCTCAATGGAGCAGATTTTGTAATTGGTGTCTAGATCAGAGAGATTCTCTCTCCTAGATGGCTACTCAAGGTACAACTAGATAATGGTGAAAGAATATGATCAATTCAAAATAGCTTTCACCACCAAATGGGGCACCTATGCCTAAAAAAATGCCATTTGGATTGTCTAATGCTGGAGCCACTTTCCAAAGGGCAATGGATATGGCATTCAAAGGACTGATCAAAAAAATAGTATTGATCTATCTGGATGACATTACCGTGTTCTCCAAAAATTCAGTAGAGCACCTTTTTCACCTAAGACAGGTGTTTCAAAGGTGTAGGAGATTTGGGGTATCATTGAACCCTAAGAAATGTATATTCTTGTCCCATGAGAGTAGGCTTCTAGGCCATATTGTGTCAAAGGAAGGTTTGGAAATTGACACAGAGAGAGTTGAAGCAATAAGAGCATTACCATTTCCAAGCCATAAGAAAGCTCCTTAAAGCTTCTTAGGAAAGATCAATTTTGTCCATAGGTTTGTACCAAACTTTTCTGCCCTTGTCAAGTCGATAACGTTGATGTTGAAGAAAATCTTAGCATTTAGGTGGACAATTGAAGGAAGAGAAATTTTTGAGGCCATCAAAGAAGCTATATCACAAGCCCCAACTCTTGTGAATCCAGATTTTTCTAAAGACTTCATACTATATGCCTTTGGTAGTAGTGACACAATTTCTGCAATCCTAGTACAACAAAATAAAGAGGGTACAAAGCAGCCAATTGCCTTTTTCAGCCAAGGTCTAGAAGATTATGAAGTGAGATACTCCTTCATCGAGAAACATGTCCTTGCAGTAATCATAGGGTAAAAGAAGTAAGCATCTAGTTTCAAACAATAAAATCCAATTATTAGTCTCCCATGCAAGGTTTAAAGACTTCCTTCTCAATAAGGATCTAAATGAAAAATGTGTAGGATAGATCAATCGTGTCATGGAATATGAAATTGAGATCAAGGTTACTAAGCTGGTACGTGGGAAGGGATTATGTGAACAATTGGCCTCAAGTCAACAAGATGAAGCAAGTAGTGAAAATGAAGTTGTTTTTGTCTTGCAGAATAGTTAAGAGAAAGAAAATGATGATGTGCCCACTCCTTGCTAGACTTAGGATATTATGTGCTTCCTAAAAACAAGCCTATGCCCTCATGAAATGAGTAAAGAAAAAAGGAGACACTTCAAACTGCAAGCCATCCCATATGTGCTTATTGATGGTGTCTTGTTTAAAAGGGACATCAATGGCGTTCTGTTAATATGCATTGGGACAGATCAGATCGAGAGATTGTTACAAGAGTTCCATGTTGGAGTAGATGGAGGCCATTTTGCTCCGCAGGTGACATCACTCAAGATCATGAAGGTGGGTTATTATTGGCTCACGGTGTTTAGTGACTGCTATACATGGATCAAAAAGTGCAAGATTTACGTGTTCTTCAGAGGCAAAGAAAATCTAGCAGCCCTTCCATTACACCCAATCTCAGTTGACCAGCCATTCAAGCAATGGGGATTGGACTTCATTGGGGTCATCAATCCAAATTTGAGCCAAGGCCACAAGTGGATTCTGACAACAACATATTCTTTCACTAAGTGGACTGAGGCAATGGCACTCAAAGAAGCTAATGAATATAGCATCCTAGATTTCTATGAAGGGATAGCGACCAGATTTGGAGTGCCTGCCACCATTATATCAGACAATGCATTGGCGTTCATAGATTCCAAAGTCATAGAATGGGTTGTTAGGAACGGGATTTCCTTGAGCACTTCATCAAACTATTACCCTCAAGGTAATGGCCAAGCTGAGTCCACAACAAAGAACATGTTAAGGATTGTCAGAAGAACTCTTGATGAAAATAAGAGAACTTGGCACACAAAACTCAAATCAGCCTTATGGGCTGATAAGAAAACACCCAAGAGGTCTAAAGGAAGCTCTCCATTCAAACTTGTTTATGGGAAAGAGGCAGTGTCACCTATATCACTTGAGTTGCTAGCATTGGAACTCATGAAGCAGCTGGAGATGTCTGAGTTTGAGCCAATGGAGGCCAAATATGCAGAACTAATGGAATTGGAAGAAACCAGAGAGCATGCACTTCAAATAATGGAGAAGGATCATATCTTAATCAAGAGATGATTTGTTAAGAAAGCAAAAACAAGGACTTTTCAAGAAGGAAAACTAGTTTTGAAATGGGATACAGATCGGAAAAAACCAGGAAGGAATTCCAAGTTTGATGCCATTTGGAGTGGCCCCTACATGGTCACAATATGTAAAAGTAGCAATGATTTCCAATTGTCTGCATTAGATGGTGAAAAGCTGTAGATTCCAGTGAATGGAGTCTATCTTAAACATTGCTAGTAGAAGGAAAATTTCTCACCTTGTACATACTAGTTTAATTTCTCATTCCTCTAAGTGCTTGTGCACATTTCCTTGTTGTAGTTTAGGTTTCTTTTTTCCTAAGTGATTTGCACACTCTGCATGTTGTACTTGTAGCATGTATGTTTTCAAATTTTGTACATAGTTGTGTGGTGTTGTTTTTTTGCTATTGCATAGTCCATTCAGGGACAGATGAAAGCCCCGGGTCAAAGTAAATTTCTAATCTCAGAAACCATCGTTTTGAGATTTCTTACGAAAATTGAGTGTAAATGGTTAGCCTCATGGATCAGAGGCAGGATCAATATCAAACCATCATTCTCAACTCCATGCCCAATTGATACAACAAGGTAACTGGTCTTTTCATCTAGCTGGCAGATACCCCTGCGAGTTGTTAAATTGTTATCCATATTTCACCCCCCCGGAAAAATATTGGATCAGCCACAACCCCACAAAGAAAGAACCAAAGAAACCACATTCAAACCTTGTAAAAAAGTTGTAGAGGGACTCTACAATGGAGTGGCAGAGCCTACAAAAGATTAAACGACCCGATGTAAGAAGAAAGAGAAGAAATGGCTCTGTCAAGAGAATCTATGTCTTAAATCTATTTAACAGGTTACAGGTGGGCTCAGAAATAGAACAATAGGGTCAGAGAAGCTAAGAGCAAGAAAGAGAACAAATGGTGAAATTTCAAGGTCTTCGGGCTCAAAACAGTTTATAATGAGTCCAAAAATCAACTAAGTATGGAGGAGACAACGGAGAGAGCCACATGTTAGAATGATGCATCTTCAAAGTTGAATACAAAAAGAGAGGCTTGAACAAGCACCAGGGCTCCACGTGTCCCAGGCTCAAAATGGAGGCAGAGTCAAAGCATCAAAGTCAAAAGGTGGACAAAGCGGGCCTCAAAAAAGGGCTAAGTATAGAAATGTTAGTAGAAACTGCCACGTGTCAGCTTGGCGCATCTCCAAAAGTTAGTCCAAAGGCGAAGACCCAAATAAGTGTGATATTGCCATGTAGTCCAAGGTTTGAAAAGGTAAAAGGGGCCGTTGAAAATTCTAAGAGCCTGTGGAGGTAGCCACGTGTCGACCTGATGCTCCTCTAGAGGCAAAATCCTAAGTGGGTTTCCAAGTGAGCGTGGAGCCTCCACGCGTCCAATTTCAAAAAGGGACAGAGTTAGGTTGAATAGTCAATGCATTATGGATGGCTGACGGAGAGTGCTAAGTTTCCAAATGGTGCTAGTTCAAGAGTAGAATTGAAGGGAGGTTTCCAAGCAAGCACAAGGCCATCGCATGTCCCTGGTCAAATATATGACCCTGTTGAGCAAAGGACTTAGGAGAAAAACATAAGGAAATCAAGTAGGTCGTGGAAGAAGCCATGTGTCAACCTGACACACCTTCAAGAAAAAAATATAGAGGCTGCCCTTAGAGGTGTGCTAGCCCCCCATGTGTCTAGTTTCAAAGGGGGGCCCGTTTTCGAACTAGTTTTTCTGCCCTTTTGTACGGATCCGATACAAATTTCAAAGGGGCATATCTTTCGACTCGGGGCTCAAAATCTAGCAAATCTAGCACCATTGGAAATATCTCGGCCTCGTCTATGCCATGAAGATCTGAAACTTTAAGTTTGGGAGGTTAGGTGGGAGAAAAATGGAGAAACGTCTTTGGGCCATTAATCTAGGATCTATTTTTCCCCAACAACCAGATCAGATTCGATCTAATCCGCCATTTCCTCCTCCTTCGAGGTGCCAAACAAGAAATTTATGCAGTCAAGACATATTTGGGGTGGATTTTGTAGGAGGCATTGATGATAGTGGTTGGACTTCAAACTTGTTTTTCCCGTGTCTCTCTCTTTCTCCCTTATGTGTCGAACCTATAAAAGTAGGGTCGAGACTCATTGTAAAGGATTGGACATTCTTCTATTTTGTAGGCTCCCCTTTTCTTTTGGAAAAGGAATGTATGGAGTTTTCAGACCTTCCATTAGATTGCAACACATTTTCTACCTTCGGGCCATTTGTAATGCATTGTATCAATCTGCAGAGCATAAAACACATTTGTGATTGATTTTAGATCCTTTCTTGTTTCCATTGCTCTCATCTGGTCTTCCATTACAAATTTAGTTATCTGTGCTTGATTACTATGTGCATTTTTGTTGGTTTGTGTCTATCAGAAAAACTAATATTCATCATTCCTTCGGTGCATTGCCTTATAGCTTAGTATTGATTTCTTGTATTCCTTTTATCCATGTCTCCTTTGTAAAACTTAGATTAGGTTTAGGAATAGGTCCTTTACAAGTTTTCATGCATGCACCTAAACAAAGGAATATGAACCAACCTTTAATTTGGATAGTTTTCCCATTTGAAAATTCCCACATTTAGTGGAAAACTCAATGTTATGCAAATCACACCAAATGACTCTTCCTTAGAAAAGTAGATCTAACAACTCATTTGGGGGTGCTGTGATTTTTCACTAACAAATCCATTTGTGGCCTCGGCTCGAATTTGGATTGATGACCCCAATGAAGTCTAATCCCCATTGCATGAATGACTGATCAACTAAAATTGGGTGCAATGGAAGTATTGCTAGCCTTTCTTTTCCTCTTAAGAACTCACAGTTCTTACACTTTTTGATCCATGCATAGCAGTCACTAAACACCTTGGGCCAATAATAACCCACCTTAATGATCTTGAGTGCTATCACCCGTGGAGAAAAATAGCCTCCAACTGCTCCAACATGGAAATCTTGTAACACTCTCTTAATTTAATCTATCCTAATGCATCTTAACAGAATGCCATTGATGTCCCTTTTGAACAAGACACCATCAATAAGCACGTATGGGATGGCTTGTAGTCTGAAGTGCCTCCTTTTTATTTTACTCATTTCTAGAGGGCATAGGCCTATTTATAGGAAGTGCATAATGTTTTGAGTCCAACAAGGAGTGGACACATCATCATTTTCTCCCTCTTAACTATTCTGCAGGACAAAAACAACTTCCTTTTCACTGCATACTTCACCTTGTTGACTCGAGGCTAGTTGTTCACACAATCCCTTCCCACATACCAACTTGGTAACCTTGATCTCAATGTCATACTCTATGACACAAGTGATACATCCTACACGTTTTTCATTCAGATCCTTGCTGAGAAGGAAGTCTTTAACTCCTGCATGGGAGATTAACAGTTGGATCTTATTGTTTGAAACCATATGTCTAAACTTCTTTAACCCTCTGATCACTGCAAGGAAATTATTTTTGATGAAGGAGTATCTCACTTCATAATCTTCCAGACGTTTGCTGAAGAAGGAAATTGGCTTCTCTGTAGCCTCTTTGTTCTGTTGTACTAAGATTACAGAAAGTGTGTCACTGCCACCAAAGGCATATAGTATGAAGTCCTTAGAGAAGTCTAGATTCACGAGAGTTGGGGCTTGTGATATAACTTCTTTGATGGCTTAAAAGCTTACTTTTCCTTCAGCTATCCACCTTAATGCCAAATTCTTCTTCAACATCAATGTTATTGTTTGACAAGGGCAACAAAGTCTGGTAAAAACCTGCGGACAAAATTAATCTTTCCTAAGAAGCTTTGAAGAGATTTCTTATGGCTTGGTAATGGCAATGCTTTTATTGCTTCAACCCTCTCTAGGTCAATTGAAAAACCCTCCTTTGACACAATATGGCCTAGAAACCTACCCTCATGGGAAAAAAATATGCATTTTTTAGGGTTCAATGATACCCCGAATCTCCTACATATCTGAGAAGGAATCGAGAGTGCATCCCACATGGTAACGCTCAGATTGGTTTTCTTCATTTGTTCTACTATGCTGAAGGGAATCGCTCCAACTTTATTGACACTTTTTTGGGCATTGGGGTCCTCCTTTGGAAAATGTTTGTTGGGTACCGTGATGCCTGGAAGAACCATCTTTCCCTGCGGCGTGGCTAGCCGATGTTTCTGGTGATTTCTTTCCCACATTTCTATCAACCGCTATTTGTAACCCATGTTGAGAAGTGGATGCTAGATCAGCTTCGAGAGGTTGAGGCTCCATTGCTCTCTTTTTGGAACGAGTGTTTGCTGCCACTAATGAAGAATCTATATTCAATCCGCAAAAATCTTCTTCTTGCCAGTTTAGTAACGTGGATTCTTCAGGTGCCTGCGGTTGATCTACTGCTTCTTGCGTAGATGAATTGTTTGTTAACTCTGAAGGGGCAGATACACTTTGAACCATAAGGGCCTGGCTAAGAACCCCATTGGGACAAAGATTTTGATTGTGAGGTTGAGAGCAAGGATAGCACCATTCGTAGTCTTGAACTAGATTATTCTGAACAGGTACTATAGCTCTAGATGAGCTAGCTGCAAGAGGGTTCCGGAAGTTCAAGGGCCTGACATTTGTAACTTGACTCGTAGTTTGATTTTGAGGCTGATTGTTTCCTTGAAAAGGAGGACGGTTAGCCTGATACTGCTGATTTTGTGGTTGATACGGACGATTGTATTGAAATTGTTGCCTTTTGAGTGCAACGAGCTCATTTCCAAAATTTTGCAGTAGTGATTTGACTTCAAATAGGTCATTTGAAGAGGCAGGGGAAGATTGAGATGGTTGCTTAGAGTCCACTGGAATAGGAGCAATGATAGGCTGATGATTCGTAAGATCTGGAGAAAAGGGCATTGGTGGTCGTGGAGCTATCTTTCCAGCCTGAATCAAAGAATTCTCTGCACTTATGGCAACTTCGTAAGCATCAGGCAGTGTAGTCCCTCCCATGGACTGGATCATAACTGCTACATCGCTATTCAAGGCTCGCAAATAGTACAAGAATGCATTATGTGCAGAAGGCTTTACGAGCGTCGGAATCCTATTCCAAGTCCTGTGGAATCGGAAGTTGAAATCACTCATGTATTCTTGGGAAGCTCTCTTTATGGTAGTAAGTTGTTCCAAAAGTGATAGGTGATCACTTTTGTCTTCAAATTGTTTACATAGCTTTTCTCCCAACTCGTCCCAAGTGATTATAGTGCCAACACCTAACCCACGAAACCATTGAAGTGCTTTTCCCTTGAAAGAGGTAGCAAGAAGTCTAACTGTAACATTGTCTTCGGTGATATTATGTACTGCGCAGATGCTGGCTACATCAAAGATATGCTCCACTGGAGTAACGTGAGTTTCCCCCGTGTAGAAGGGTAAAATTTTGAGTGCCGCAACAGGTATCGGATCACGTTGAGCCAACATAAGAGGACTGCTTGCATTGAAAGGGGGAAAAACTTGGTTCCTCGCCATAGCAATGAAAGGTTGATTGTTCCTGGGTGGAGGAAATCTTCCGTAAGGAGGAGTTGAATGACCCCTACTAGGTAAATCTGCAACTGGGGATGTGGAAATGCCTCTTCTTCATCTCTTTGGAGGAGACAAGGAAAGTTCGGTATGCTGATAATTTCCTTTCTTTGAAGAAGCTCTTGTCTGAATTCTTCGCATAAGTTACTGCACTGAGATTCGGAATCCAGAGATATAGAGTCGCCAGGTACTTTGACTTGTGTAAGTGAGAAGAGAAGTACCAACTCTGTCCCACCGGGTGTGCCAAAAACTGTTGTGTGTGGTCGCACGGTGGCTTAAGATTTATTGTTTGATAATGAGACACCTTTGAAAGATGAAACTATGATGTCCCACCGGGCGTGCCAAAAACTGTTGGTGTGTGGTCGCACGGTGGCTTATGATTTGTTGTTGTAATGAGACACCTTTGAAAGATGAAACTATGAGGTCCCACCGGGCGTGCCAAAAACTGTTGTGTGTGGTCGCACGGTGGCTTAAGATTTACTGTTTGATAATGAGACACCTTTGAAAGATGAAACTATGATGTCCCACCGGGCGTGCCAAAAACTGTTGTGTGTGGTCGCACGGTGGCTTAAGATTTACTATTTGATAATGAGACACCTTTGAAAGATGAAACTATGATGTCCCACCGGGCGTGCCAAAAACGGTTGTCGCCAAATCACTGCACCCTCCGAATGGCCAGGATGTGAATAGGACGTTCGGTGTGATTGGGACACATGGGATCACCTCTCAAGCTGCGGGACTTGGGCTCGAGGTGAACCTCCGGAGAAGGCCGGCTTCCTCTTCCTAAACTAAGTGCTGTACTACTCCTAGTGTAACAAAAACGATTATCTAGTCCTATGCTAACATTTTCATGGGGTTTTAGGGAAAGAGAGTTACAGAAATGAAACTATACTAGGGATGGTGATGCAACGAATAAAGGGTGTCTTCAGATTCAGGAAGGGTTAATTTGAAGAGGGTGTGTGCACCACAGGTCAACTTCACCTACTGCAACTTAGAGAGGGTACATGATACCACAGGCTAAGGGACACGCGTTCCTTTTGTTAAACTTTATCAGACCGAGAAATATACCAATTTCCCAGTGAAGAAGGATGAACTCAAGAAGGGTGAACAGACACCACAACTCAACTGCATGCAATACTTCACCACTCGATAAGCACAGAACTCCAAGAACCTACAATAGAAACTTAAACTTGCACAGTGTACCTGCAAGTATGAGAAAGGCACAAAGAAGCATAGAAGGATGAAAGGACCGAGATTAGTCACAAAACACACACTTTTATTGCTTCAATAACATGCACAATGCATCATACATTCAGAAGAGGCAATAGTTACCATTACAGTCTTGAAGAGGAGGCTTGAAAGTTCCCTCAACACACAAGAACAACTTGCAGAAGAGAGAGGACCCTTGAAAAGTATACACTCTTGCCTGAGATATCTAACTGTCCAACTTGTCTGAACTGTTGGAACCCTTTAAAATGAGCTTCCAACTTACATTTATAGAAGAATATGTGAGAAAGAAGAGGAAATGGTCATAATTACATTCCTAAAATGAAGGCCCATGATGTATTTATCACAGTTAGTTGAACTACCTGAGAAGGTTCCATCATGGGTCATTAATTGTCTGATGACCAAGTCTTCTCAATTAATTAAAAGAATATTTAAATAAAATATTTAAATAATAATAATAAATATTATTATTAAAATATTTAAATAAAAATATTAATTTAATTAACATAATGTTGGGACCCCCCCCCCCCCCGTTGACCCGTTTGACTTGAAGAGGAGGGGGGTCCATGTGGATGGAGTCTGCACAAATCTCAACTCGGTGAGTTTCGAATCCTCTAATTCGGTGTTGCAATCGATTTTGAACCCCACTCTAACTCTTTCCTTGCCTGCATGCCAACTCACCACCAATGCATCGAGCTCTAAAATAAGCTTTGTCTTTTACTCCATGATCAAGTCAAACTCCTCTTATTCCTTGTCATCTACTGACTCAACGATCTGAGCTTCCTTACATTAAACTTCTCTTGACGCTGCGTTGGTCTACCTCGAATGAAACCACCTTGTCATTCCCAAAGACTCCCAACAGCTGCGAGCTCAAACATTCCACCGAGCTCAACTCATTTTTGCTGAGCTCCACGATTGACTCGAGCTTCTCAGCCTCCCATGTATTACTTTGATTGAAAGTCTCAAAACTCTGTTTGATTCGCTTGTGAATTTCCTCCGACGGGCCTAACTTGCCCGGATACTTCATTCCCCATCTCAATTTAACTCGGGCAACTCACTTACTCATTTCCTGGCAAACGTGACTTGGTCATCCGAGCCCTTTTCACGAGTTCATTTCTGAGCCAAATTCACACATCATTTCATCGAATCTGGTTTGATTTGGTACCTTAATGGCACGTTGAGCTCTTCCTAACACCGAGTCAATATCATTTTCATGTTAAAATAATCAAGCTTTTATAGGTGATTATTCTAAAGCTCAAACAACTTAAACTTTATAAATACATTGATTCCAACTCGTCGTCGAGTTCAACCTCATGTGACTCACATTGATCTGACTTCCACGAGCCTTGCATTGGCCATAGCTCATTTCATATCAGGCTTCCTTCGCTACTGAATCATCTGGCCGATCAACTTTGTGCATTGGATTGATTTTTTGGCCAAAGAGCCCTTCGGTATTTGGGTAGTGCACTCAGCAATCTCGGCTCCAATCAACAATTATGCCACTATTGGGATCTTAGTATGGCATAGGTAGCTGTGAGCTACACAATATACTAATTTTTCAGAAACTAAAAGATCCTTTATGTTACAATCTGCAACACATAAAAGAAGCCCTTCAAAAAAATACGTTGAACAACTGGGGCAACCAAAAGGACCTTGGAAAAATGTACAGGTAAGGACCATATGAATTCTCCCTTAGTCGTGGATCAAAGCTAATAGAAATAGAGCTCGATAAGATTAGCTTGAAACTGCAGTATAATCGTCCATTGTTTAAAAACAAGCTTCTATGAACCTGGTAAAAGAATACTTTTATTGTCTGATTGGACGTACATAATGGAAGGGTATAAATATTGCGTACTGCGCCCCTCGGAGTTTTTTCAAAGAGACCATTTACACGTAACAAGGATGCAGCATGTAAAACGGCCGACCGGGTATTTTCAGAGCTGAACTTCACATTTAATTCGCTTCTAGGAGAAAGAATGCTGAGCAATATGAATCGTTTCATTCTGCGCCGTTTTAAACCTTCATCTCTTGGTTCGGGCAAATTTTATGAAGCCTTGAACAGCGTGACTCCAATCCATCATACACGGCAGTGAATATTTGTTTTCTGCAACTGCTTGCCGATCTGAGTTTAGAATAAGGATAAGCCTACGAATTTGAGGGTGCGTTCGATGCTGAACAGATAACAACACAGTTGGACAACCTGTTTGCTGGAAGCATTCAAAAGGAAGGCTTCTACTGTACTGCAACGTGCCTGCTGCCTGTATGATGATTTTGTCTCGCGGCCACCGATCTGGACGAGTTTTGAGCACTGCTTTCCTGTTACTCGATATCATTTGACAAATATCTGCATAATGAGACGAGCGGCATGTAGCCTCCGCTGAAATCGGTATCACGTCGCGTTGTTTTCTCCATGACCCACTCCAATTCACAACTGTCTTATTAACCTCCTGGCGACCTGCACAAAGACTCGGATCCCGTTTAAATGGCTCGTGTGGAAGTTTGATGTTGGATTGCCATCGTCAAATCTCCACTTGGCAGTGCTGCTCCAAATCTCCCCCGCGTGGAGTGAACAGCATGGTTTGCCAAACCAATATCTCCACGCCTGGCATATTGACCGGATTTCTCCCATTTTTTGGCTGTAGACTCAAACTTCTCCCACGCCTGGGATTTCTTCTTTGGCTTGACATCACGTCATTTCCCCTTGGCATTGCTTGCCTTATTTCCCACGTCCAACGGCTTGGCCAAATTAATTCACGGGCCCCGGCCTCAACTTCGCCACGCAGATTTGGCAATCCGACCCAATTTCTCCACTATTCCCACCAGCGCGCGGGATCTTCATGAATCTTCTCCTGCCGAGTTTTCCTTCAACAGATTTGAGGATAACATTAAACTCTCAGTGCAAACATTTCAGCTGTAGCTTGTAAGGTGTGATAATCCCGACAGAATTCTTTGTGCCCGCCAACTTAGTGACTCGCTGAAGATGCTCATATAATTGCAAAGAAAATTATGCTCCATGAATATTTTGCTCAAACGGGCTTCTACTATACTGCAGCATCCCTGTGCATCGAATGCTCGGCCGCTTTGAGCGTAGAACTGAAATTATCCTAGGAAAGTGCCGTGAGGAAGTAATTGGTTATACGCAGCAGCTACAGGGTAGAGAAGTAAAACTTATCTCAGAAAATGAGTGGCCTCCAGAGAGAGTTGATTGCGACAGCTGCCGCAGGGTGATCCCAAGGAACCGTTGGTGTTGATCCTGATGTTCTGGTTGCATGCGACCATAGTCGTGATCAGTTGTTGTAAAATCTTGCCGCTGTAGTAGAAGAATGAGATAAGGTTTTAATTGAGTTGTCTCGCCTTTTCATTTTGGAAATTCTCTTCCATGGAAGAAGCTCGACCAAATCTTGAGGCAGCTATTGTCTTTGTCGAGTCATTAAAACTGAATTCATAATCCAACAAGGAAGCATCAATCTCTCCATGTTGAATTAAACCGAGTCGAGCTCGTCATTTCTCTGCCTCAATGAGCCAACCATCGAAACATTATCCGCTCCTATCGAGACTCTTTTATGACAAGCCAAAGTTGGACAACCGAACTTACATTTCCTACTCATGAACTCGTCTCTTTATTTTCGATTTGACACTGATGACCAGAAGTGGGTCCATGGGACCAATGTCGTGATTTGATAGCAATAAGGCCCTGTTTTCCAATTTTTCCATGTGCGTAAAATTGGATAACATTTTTGGCGACCTCTCGGGGATGATTGCCTGCTAAGCATGATTCCAGTAGCCTTAAGTCATCCATTGGGCATGGAGTCTGTGTTGGAATCCTGGAAGTAGTATGATTTTCTTTGACATATCCTGAAATCCCCTTGAGTATTGTTGATATCCTGGACCTCCCTGGAATGCTAGGCATGAAGTATACTGAATCTGTTGAATGCTTGACATCCATGGAACACTGCAAAAATTTGAATGAAGCAGATTTTGAACTGTTATGGAAACTTTGAACCTTTCTTTTCCTTGACACCTTCCAATGATGAAACAATGTGCAGAACAACACAAAACACAACAACAAGGAAAGCAAAATAACAACACGCAACAATGTGCATAAGAACTTGGAGGAAAACACCTAATTTAACTGTACAGGGGGTGGAACGCTTCTCAAAAACAAGCTTTGAGATGTATCCCATTCACATGAATGGGCAGTTCTTCTCCATTGAGCCTAGATAGACAAAATGAATTTGCCTCTTTGCAACTTGTGATGATGTATGGTCCACTCCAGAGAGTGTCAAACTTGGCATGCTTGCCTGGTTTGGCCCTGTCTTCATCCCATTTGAGAACTAAATCTCCCTCTTGAAAATGTCTGTCGGACGCCTTCTTGTCAAAAGATTTCTTAACTTGAGCCTGATGCTGCTCCAAAGTTTTCATAGCCTTATCTCGTACTTCCTCTAACTCCATGAGTTCAGCAAACCTTACTGTCAGAGGATCACTCTCTATAACTTCAAGTTGATGAGCTAACTCCAAAGAAGGTAACTCCAATGAGAGCGGGAGTTTTGCCTCTCTTCCATATACAAGAACGAAAGGAGAATTTCCAATGGCCCTTTTAGGTGTGATTCGATCTGCCCATAAGGCTGTCTTAAGCTGTGTATGCCAAGTCCTCTTGTTAGTCTCCATTGTGCGCTTAATAATCCTTATGAGGTTTTTGTTGCTAGACTCAGCCAATCTGTTTCCTTGCGGATAGTAATTGGATGAAGTTTTGAGGTATACCCTATTTTTAACAGCCCATTCACTCAGTTTCATACCAAGAAAAGCCAGCGCATTGTCTGAAATGATTGTAAACGGAACACCAAACCTCGTCATTATACCCTCCAAAAAATCTAGAACTGCCTTTTCATTGCTCTCTTTTAATGCTACCGCCTCTGTCCATCGAGTAAAATAGTCTGTTGCAGTAAGGACCCACTTATGTCCATCACTAGATGGAGGATTAATCATTCCGATGAAGTCCAACCCCCATTGAACAAAAGGTTGATCCACTTGAATTGGATGCAGTGGAAGAGCTGCCAGCTTCTGCTTACCTGTGAAAAAGGCACATTCCTTACATTTCCTTACCCAGAGATGGGCATCCTTGAATAAATCCGGCCAATAGTAGCCGGCTCGCATGATCTTGGTAGCTGTTGTTCGTGTGGAATAATGTCCTCCAGATAGGCCATTATGAAATTCTTCTAGTATCTTACTTACCTGTTCTGGTCCTATGCACCGAAGGAGGACGCTGTTCAAATCTTTTCGAAAGAGAATGTTATCTACCAAAACATATGGGATAGATTGAAGACGGAAAGTTTGTCTTTGGTTTTTATCCATGTTTGCCGGGTATGCTCCTGAGAAGATGAAATTCTTCATTTTGGATAACCAGTCAGCTTGATCAACATCCTCATCAGTATTTAGGAGTGTCACATCCTCAATACCTTTTGATTCCATGTTTGCAGCAAGTTGCTCACATAAACCCTTACCTCTGACAAGTTTAGTGACTTTGATATGCACGTCATGCTCCATTACCTTCGTGATCCATCCAGCACGCTTTTTGTTCATTTCTTTGTTCAACAAAAACTCCTTGACACCTGGATGAGACACCATCAGATGAATCTTGTTGTTGGACAACATGTGCTTGAATTTCTTCAAAGCTCGAATAACTGCAAAGACTTGCTTTTCAATGAATGAGTATTTGAACTCGTAGTCTTTGAGGGATTGACTGAAGAAAGCGATTGGTTGCTCCATCAGGTTGTCGTTTTGTTGGGTGAGGATCCCTGAAATGCTCTCTTGACCTGCAAAAGCATAAAGGATAAAATCTTTGTCAAACCTGGGGTTCACAAGCGTGGGAGCTTGGGAAATGGCTGTTTTGATGGCTTCGAAGCTTTCTCGTCCTTCCTTTGTCCATGAGAATGGCATGTTTTTCCTTAGCATGGCTGTCAGTGGTTTAGCTAATGTCGTGAATTGGGGGATGAATCTCCGCACGAAATTTATGGTTCCCAGGAAGCTCTGGAGGCCCTTCTTGTGACTTGGGAGAGATAAGGACATAATCGAATGAATCCTGGCTGGATCGATTGATAATCCTTCTGCTGAAACAACATGCCCCAACAATTTTCCCTCGTGCACTGTGAAAATACATTTCTTGGGGTTAAGTGAAACCCCAAATTCCCTACACCTTTGGAAAACTTTCCTTAGATGCGTGATGTGATCTTCTGCATGCTTAGAGTATATAGTTATATCATCAAGGTAAACCAAAATAATATCGTTGATTAGTCCCTTAAATGCCATGTCAATGGCTCTTTGGAAAGTAGCCCCGGCATTAGACAATTCGAATGGCATTTTATTGTAGGCATATGTGCCCCACTTGGTAGTGAAAGCCGTTTTGAATTGGTCAGATTCTTGGACTAGGATTTGATTGTAACCTGAATATCCATCGAGCAAAGAAAATATTTGAGCTCCTGCCACCGTTTGAAGGATCTGCTCCATCGATGGAAGAGGATAATGGTCTTTCAATGACACACGATTCAAATCCCTGAAATCTACGCATAACCGGATCTCTCCGTTCTTCTTCGTCACGGGCACCAAATTGGCTACCCATGAGGAATGCTTGATGGGAAAAATTATACAAGCCTCGATGAGCTTGGTTATCTCCTTTCTCATTAGTGGCTCAATTTTGGGATTAATTGGTCTCTGTTTCTGACGAACTGGCTTAGCATTAGGATCCAGTTCGATGGTATGTTGCGCAAGACCTGGATCAAAACCACGCAGATCTTTATAGATCCATGCAAAGATGTCATGATACTCTTGACAAAGTTTGATGAAAGCTTCTTTCTCCTCAGAAGTACACACTTTTCCGATCTTAAGAAATTTTTCATTTGATACTTCGACTTCCTCAAAATATTCTTCTTTGACCACCATGTTAGGGCTTTGTCTTTTGGCTTGGTCATCTGAATTGAAAATGGATTCCAAAGTGACTAAACATTTTGGTAACTTGTTGATTTTCAATTGGATAATTTGTTCACCATATGACTCTTGTAACTTATCTTGATTTCTTGCAGCAAACTCCGCCTCTTCTTGTAGGAAGAGGACAATTTGGTTGTCAATATCGAACACTTGCCAACTACTCACATTATCAGGG
Source organism: Taxus chinensis (assembly GCA_019776745.2). NCBI lineage: Eukaryota > Viridiplantae > Streptophyta > Pinopsida > Cupressales > Taxaceae > Taxus > Taxus chinensis. The sequence continues at coordinate 909,508,359 of CM034147.1, read as the reverse complement.
ACTGCTGGTCGAACCACCATTTTAACAAATTGCTGCCCTTCTTTCATGATATCAACTGGTATGTTGTATTGTGAACCAATTGTAGCAAGCTTGTCTGCATCTTGATTTTGATCTCTAGGGATTGCATGGATCCCAAAAGCTTCGAAATCTTCAATCAGGTCCCAGACTCGGTTCTTGTATGATCTTAAAAGATCATTTTTGGATGCACTACGTGCTGAAACTTGATGAACAACTAACTCACTGTCTCCAAAAATAGTTAGGGCCTTGATTCCCTTCCTTTGAGCTAGTTGAATTCCTTGCACAAGAGCCTCGTATTCAGCAACATTGTTAGTGCAACTGAACTGCAACCGGAAAGATGAGAAGTACTTATCTCCCTCTGGAGAAATTAACATAACACCAGCACCGGATCCATTCTTACTTCTTGAGCCATCGAAGAACAATTTCCATAGTCCTTTAAATCACTTGGTGTTTTGACAAGTTGTGGTATGATTGTATCTTCTTCATGGATACAGTAGGTACCTAATCCTGTTTCTTCCAAGACCAACAAACCAGCTTCTTCTTCTGCCAATACATCAGCGTAGGGATCATACTGATGATCTCTACTTACTTCATCTAGTAAAGTATCAGGGACTTCTTCAACAAGGGTGGTTGGTTCATGATCGGCACCTTCCTCTTCTGGATCGCCAATGGTGTAATTTCCATTTATGGGACTAGAAGTGTAGGGTTCTACATGATTATGGCAGATTGGTTCTGCCCTTATAGTTACTTTGGTTCCGTATCGAGTCCTGAGAATCATATGTGACCAATCGGCTGATAGGTAACCGCCCATCTTGGCAGTGAAATCCCGTGATAGACAGATGGCAAAGAGGGGAGGGAGGTCAATAACCGATATGTCTTGAGTGAATGACAAACTTGGGCATGCATGAATGGTAAGTTGAAGTCCTTTGATAACCCCAACAGTCTTAACAGCTGTGCCATCCAGCTGAACAACCCCTCTTGCAACTAGCGCATATTGTATGCCTAGTACATCTGTAAATTGTTTCGGCATGACAGAGCTACTGGCACCAGAATCGATCATGCAATTATGTACCAAGTGGTCTCCAATGATCAGGGAAATGTAGAATGGCGGTGGTTTGTTTGCTGTAGGAATGATTTTCCCTTCCGGTTGACACAAATTTGTAGCATTTGTCACTCCACGGCTTGGTGATCCGTTGGTTGTACTAAAACTGTTCAGAGCTTCTCGCAACAGGTTTCTTTGAGAAGGAATCGAGAGTGCATCCACATGGTAATGCTCAGATTGGTTTTCTTCATTTGTTCTACTATGCTGAAGGGAATCGCTCCAAACCTTATTGACACTTTTTTGGGCATTGGGGGTCCTCCTTTGGAAAATGTTTGTTGGGGTACCGTGATGCCTGGAAGAACCATCTTTCCCTGCGGCGTGGCTAGCCGATGTTTCTGGTGATTTCTTTCCCGCATTTCTATCAACCGCTATTTGTAACCCATGTTGAGAAGTGGATGCTAGATCAGCTTCGCGAGTTTAGGCTCCTTGCGCTCTCTTTTTGGAACGAGTGTTTGCTGCCCACTATGAAGAATCTATATTCAATCCCAAAAATCTTCTTCTTGCCAGTTTAGTAACATGGATTCTTCAGGTGCCTGCGGTTGATCTGCTGCTTCTTGCGTAGATGAATTGTTTGTTAACTCTGAAGGGGCAGATACACTTTGAACCATAAGGGCCTGGCTAAGAACCCCATTGGGACAAAGATTTTGATTGTGAGGTTGAGAGCAAGGATAACACCATTCGTAGTCTTGAACTAGATTATTCTGAACAGGTACTATAGCTCTAGATGAGCTAGCTGCAAGAGGGTTCCGGAAGTTCAAGGGCTTGACATTTGCAACTTGACTCGTAGTTTGATTTTAAGGCTAATTGTTTCCTTGAAAAGGAGGACGGTTAGCTTGATACTGCTGATTTTGTGGCTGATATGGACGATTGTATTGGAATTGTTTCCTTTTCAGTGCAACGAGCTCATTTCCAAAATTTTGCAGTAGCGACTTGACTTCAAATAGGTCATTTGAAGAGCCAGGAGAAGATTGAGATGGTTGCTTGGAGTCTACTGGAATAGGAGCAATGATAGGCTGATGATTCGTAAGATCTGGAGAAAAGGGCATTGGTGGTCGTGGAGCTATCTTTCCAGCCTGAATCAAATAATTCTCTGCACTTATGGCAACTTTGTAAGCATCAGGAAGTGTAGTGCCTCCCATGGACTAGATCATAACTGCTACATCACTATTCAAGGCTCAAAAATATTACAAGAATGCATTATGCGCAGAAGGCTTTACGAGTGCCGGAGTCCTATTCCAAGTTATGTGGAATCGGAAGTTGAAATCACTCATGTATTCTTGGGGAGCTCTCTTTATGGTAGTAAGTTGTTCCAACAGTGATAGGTGATCACTTTTGTCTTCGAATTGTTTACATAGCTTTTCTCCCCAGCTCTTCCCAAGTGGTTATAGTGCCAACACCTAACCCGCAAAACCATTGAAGTGCAATTTTCCTTTGAAAGAGGTAGCAAGAAGTCTAACTGCAACGTTGTCTTCGGTGATATTATGTACTGCACAAATGCTGGATACATCAAAGATATGCTCTACTGGAGTAACGTGAGTTTCCCCCATGTAGAAGGGGTAAACTTTTGAGTGCTGCAATAGGTATTGGGTCACGTTGAGCCAACATAAGAGGACTACTTGCATTGAAAGGGGGAAAAACTTGGTTACTTCGCCATAACAACGAAAGGTTGATTGTTCCTGGGTAGAGGAAATCTTCCATAAGGAGGAGTTCAATGACCCCTACTAGGTAAATCTACAACTGGGGATGTGGAAATGCCTCTTCTACTTCTCTTTGGAGGAGACAAAGAAAGCTATCGATATGCTGATACTTTCCTTTCTTTGAAGAGGCTCTTGTCTAAATTCTTCACATAAGTTACCGCACTGAGATTTGGAATCCAGAGATATGGAGAGTCACCAAGTACTTTGACTTGTGTAAGTGAGAAGATAAGTACCAACTCTGTCCCACCGGGCATGCCAAAAACTGTTGGTGTGTGCTCGCACGGTGGCTTAAGATTTCCTTGTTTGATAATGAGACACCTCTGAAAGGTGGAACTCTTACTTCTGTGATGTCCCACCGGGCATGCCAAAAACTTCTGTGATGTCCCACCCGGTGTGCCAAAAATTGTTGTCGCCAAATCACTGCACCCCCTGAATGGCCAAGATGTGAATAGGACGTTTGGTGTGATTGGGACACATGGGATCACCTCTCAAGCTGTGGGACTTAGGCTCAAGGTGAACCTTCGGAGAAGGCCGGCTTCCTCTTCATAAACTAAGTGTTGTACTAATCCTAGTGTAACAAAAATGATTATCTAGTCCTAGGCTAACATTTTCATGGGGTTTCAGGGAAAGAGATTTACATAAATGAAACTATACTAGGGATGGTGATGCACCAAATAAAGGGTGTCTTCAGATTTAGGAAGGGTTAATTTGAAGAGGGTGTGTGCACCACAGGTCAACTTCACCTACTGCAACTTAGAGAGGGTACGTGATACCACAAACTAAGAGACATGCGTTCCCTTTGTTAAACTTTATTAGACCGAGGAATATACCAGTTTCCCAGTGAAGAAGGATGAACTCAAGAAGGGTGAACAGACACCACAACTCAACTGCATGCAATACTCCACCACTCGATAAGCACAGAACTCCAAGAACCTACAATAGAAACTTAAACTTGCACAGTGTACCTGTAAGTACGAGAAAGGCACAAAGAAGCACAAAAGGATGAAAGGACTGAGATTAGTCACAAAACACACACTTTTATTTCTTCAATAACATACACAATGCAATCATACATTCAGAAGAGGCAATAATTTCCATTACAGTCTTGAAGAGGAGGCTTGAAAGTTCTCTTAACACACAAGAACAACTTGCGGAAGAAAGAGGATTCTTGAAAAGTATACACTCGCTTAAGATATCTAACTGTCTAACTTGTCTGAACTGTTTGAACCCTTTGAAATGAGCTTCCAACTTACATTTATAGACGAATATTTGAGAAAGAAGAGGAAATGGTCATAATTACATTCCTAAAATGAAGGCCCATGATGTATTTGTTACAGTTAGTTGAACCACTTGAGAAGGTTCCATCATGGGTCATTAATTGCCTGATGACCTAGTCTTCTCAATTAATTAAAAGAATATTTAAATAAAATATTTTAAATAATAATAATAAATATTATTATTAAAATATTTAAATAAAAATATTAATTTAATTAACATAATGTTGGGACCCCCCCCGTTGACCCGTTTGACTTGAAGAGGATGGGGGTCCATGTGGATAGAGTCTGCACAAATCTCAACTCGGTGAGCTTTGAATCCGCTAAATCGGTGCTGCATTTGATTTTAAACCCCACACCAACTCTTTCCTCGTCTTGGCAATCGAGCTCTTTTACATTGAGTCCTTCGAATGGTGAGCTATCAAACTCGATTCTTATCCTTTTCCTCTGTCAACTTGAGGCCATTTACGCATTCCTCATTCAAAACTCGAAGCCATTTATGCATTCCCACGTTCAAACTTCATGAAACATCACCACGAGCTCCCTGCGAAGTCACCGAGCTTCTTCATCCAGCAAACGATCCTTACCTTTCTTGGGCTCAAACTCACTTGAATACCGAGCTTAACCCGATATCTCTAAAAATAATGGTTTTACCACAATGCTCAAGATTCTTCCTCATCATATAACACTTGTAGTAAGAATGTTTTAGCTTTGCCATAATAAGCACAATTTGTACCCTCCAAACGATGAGAAAATGCCATTACCAATAAAGACCTATTGCTGCCCTCAATGCTTCCATGATGATGACACAGGCTCATGCCCATAACATGTCGATAGACACCCTTGAGACTGATTTTTGGTCAAAGAACCCTTCAATATTTTGGCAGTGCATTCGGCAATCTTGGCTCCAATCAACAATTATGCCACTATTGGGATCTTAGTATGGCATAGTTAGTTGTGAGCTACACAATATACTCATTTTTTCCAAAAAGTAAAAATATGGTATATGTTACAATCTGCAACACATAAAATAAGCCCTTGCAAAAAAAATACATGGGACAACTGGGGCAGCTTAGTTGTACCTTGGACTAATTTACAGGTGACAACCATATGTAATTCATCCTCAGAAGTGGATTAAAGCTAATAGAAATAAAGCTAGATAAAATTAGCTTGAAACTACAGTATAATCGACTGCTCATTTGTTCAAACAAGTTTCTCTGAACATTGTAACGGAATACTTTTATTGTCTGATTGGATCTTCCCCAATGGAAGGGTATGCCTATTGCCTACTCGGTCCTTGACTTTCCCATCAAGAGCCATTTACTTGTGACAAGGATGTAGCATGCACACACGACCAACCAGGTATTTTAGAGTTTACCTTCACATTCAGTTATTTCTAGAGTTGACCAACATGCCTTAAATGAGACATGTAGAGTGTGTAAGAGCACTTCGTATGTAAAATAAAACCTACACCTACTTCTAAACTAATCCAACGTGAAATGACCCACTTAAACAAAGCCTGACTCGCCTGGGATTCCGGAAATAATAGATTTCCTTTTCTAAAAAGGACGCATCCATGTAAATGGTTTGTCACTGAATATGGCTTATCTGGATTGCAAAGTTAAAAAAACTTGACAATAAGCCGGTCTTCCACCCAAATCAACAAGGTATCAACATCAATGGAAAATACCTCCTCAAGTTGTTTTGGATTGGACTCCTGGAGGCATTGATGGTGACTCTGGGCACTGCTTTGAGGCTCTTCCTTATGCTTAGAAGCAAGCATGACTCGTTATGGCACTTCTCCCTTGGCCTGAAATGAAGCCAAGTATCTGATTACGGCTTGGTCTGATCCTTTGGATGTGCCCATTAATCTTAGTCTTAACTCCAAAAATGGATTCTCAGCTTGTGGACATTCACGGGTGGATGCGTGTGAGAGAGATGATGAAATCCTCTTGATCTTTCCCTTCCATTCACTTGTGAAGAACATGGAAGACTCATGGCTTTCCAACTTTGGTTCGAAAATTTCCATAATGAGACACAAGATGCTGCTTCCTTGAATTCTCTCCTCCATAGAAGCAGGCTCATGTCCTTGAATTTCTGAATGATGGCTTGAGCATCCAGGATGTAATCTCACTTGGGCTCTTGCTCGCCATTATTTCCCATCATCCAAGGATTAGACAAATAATTTGTCTCCCTGGTTGTCTTGTTGCATCATTTGGCAAAACTCCTCCATGGTGTCCTCCTAATCTGGATAAGATTGGCCACCGAATAGTTCTCACCATTTCCGCTCCAGCATAAATTTTGGAGATATCATTTTCTTGGTGCAAACATTTCAGTTGTAGCTTGTAAGGTGTGATGAAGTGGGAGGAAGACACTGAAGGTCCTTTGTGTAGCCTACTCCACACTTAGTGAGCTCTCTGGAACTGTATGGTCCTCCTCCATCATGGGTTCATCAATCAAATTAGGCCTTGAAATGAATAGTAAAGAATCTCCAATGATGCTTTCTTCTATTGACTGCAACTTTAACACTGATTTGCATCCCTCCTAGCTTCGGCCTCTTCAATGGGGCTTGGAGCTGATTGTTCCTCTTCTAGGAAAGTGCCGTGAGGAAGTAGCTTGGATTAGGACACAACATTCTACAAGGTAGACAGAGTGTCATTCAGGACATTGTATCTCAGGGAAAACAAACTGATTGATCTTCTTCTTCTTTTTTTGATTCCTTCAGCTGCTGCAAACTAAACCTCATCCAACCACTGGCTCTTTAACCTTGACCTCCTCTATTTTCGTGACAATCACAGTCATGATCAGTTGTTGTACCCAAATTTAGTAGCCCAACTCTAGTAGAAGATTGTCTATCAGGTTCTTCTTTGATTTGTGCTTGTTGTTTTCCTTGAATGGATTCTTGAGTCTCTTCCCATGGACATGGAGCTCAACCAAAGCAAGAGGCAGTGACAAGTTGGGGTTCAACCAGTCATTGTAATTGTTTTCATGGTCCAACAGGGAAGCATGGAATCTCTCCATGTTTATTTAGACCGAGTCGAGCTCGACATGTCTCTGCCTCAATGAGAAAAGGATAGAGAACACTGATCCGATGGGATTGGAGACTCTTTTAGGAGAGGAGCCAAAGTTGGACAACCGAACTTACCTTGGGGTAGGAATGAACTCGTCTAAGGCTTGTGATCTGAGTTATGACTGAGTTAGGACAAGGCACGAACTCCTCTGATGACTCGTCTCTTTATTACCGATGTTGAAACTGTTTTAGCTTGAACGAGTGAGATAAGCTTGTCGAACTCCTCGATAGCTCGCATTCTTGGAAAAAATGAGCGATCTCACATGATGACCAAAAGTGGGTCCCTGGGACCAATGTCGTGATTTGATTGTAAGTAAGGCCCTGGACTTACCCATTTTTCAAGGTTGTCGTAAAATCTGGATCCAACTCATAGGCCTTTCAATCTCCTTAGTCCACTGTTCTAAGTTGAAGTGCATTTCATTCTCCAACTCGGATTGAAGTCCGAATCTTCTCCTTTAATTTGTATGTAAGCCTTATCTTTTTGAAAAGGGCCATTCCGATGGAAGATAGATGCCAATGTAACCAATCCTTTGGGAATGCCTTCATTTGTGTTGTACCCCTACTACTTGCATCTCATGTATTAGCTGCTCCAATCTATCTGGATTCTTGGCTCCAACAATTACCAGCATTTCCTCTATGTAACTGCCACCATTGATGATGCTGCCCCCTTGTTCATTGATCAAGCTTCATGGCCAGTACATAGTTGTTGACCCTGCTCACTACTGGCCTAAGCAACCACATGGATCTGTGGATCTGATCCTATAATGTCTGATTTGGAGGAGTTAGGGCATCCACTGATGTAAGTGTGAGTTCCATGAAGGGAATTCAAGACTATCAACAACTTGCATTCAAATTCTATGGTTATGGGAGAAAATGAAGAAGGCTGGAAGAATAATCCATGAGATTCCATACCCTGAGTCTTGAAATGGATGGAAGCAGGTCTGCAACTTGAGAGAATTAAGTCCTATTGACTAGATTGGCAACTAGTTCATTGTCACCATGTGCTTGCATGTGCCTTGATAGGCTAAATTCCTTTCACCAATGAGCATATCAACTTGGATGAAAGCCTGAAGTGGTAAGGTGCTCTCAAACACTGTCCCTAATCGACGTTTAATTAGCCAAAACCTAGTATTAGTGAAGAATCACAGTACACCTTCGAATGGCCTCTCAGATGTGGAGTTTCAGACTTGTCATTTGGTGTGATCCACACAACATGGAGACCATATCTCTGAAAGCTATGGGACTTTGTAAACCTGAGATAGCCCTCCAAAGATTAAGCCAGGTTCTTACTTCCTTTGTCTAGGTGCATACCAAAAACTACTCTAGTGTAGGCATAGATTCTAACTAATCGTAATCTAAACATTGCTAAGGGGACAAGAGATGAAAGGAATGCATAGAAATGAAAGAGCCTACAGCTAAGCAGGTGATACACTAGAAAGGGAAGTGATGAGCATACTCTATTGAGGGATAGTTATAATACCAGAAAAGATGCATACTGAGGGAGGTCAAATAGAAGTGACAGATAGACGTAGTTCTAGGTCTACCATAGAAACTACCAGATGAGAGCAATGATGTCTTACACTTGCAAACGGTGAAATACATGCATAGGAAGAAAACATGAGATAGAGAGGCACTTAAGGAACAACACAACAATGCCATTTAGCATTGAAATGACGCCATGAAAGGAAGGTTTTATTACTTTGTAAGGTGCAAAAACTATTGGACATGTGGTGCTTAGAACTCACATGAATACACTCTTCCAGAGCATAAGGAGAAGGCCTATAAAATCAGAATGGGGTTGGGAAATGACTTTGACAATGAGTTTCCCTACACCTAGAATGTCTCTCTTTCTCAAAATGAGAAGTGTTGACAATATATAGAAAGAATAAGAGAGAGAAGAGGGAAAAATTGAATCCTGCTTCAACACCCATGTGACCACTATCATTAATGTCTTTCCTTGCAAAATCTTCAACCACCATCAATCAATGTCCCTTGTAAATATGTCATACAATCTATTGATTCTGGCTCCCTCTAAGGAGGAGGAAACAACGTATTAGATTTAATCTGAGTCTGGTAGTTGAAGTGTAATCAGATCTATGAATTAATGGCCTCAAAGATGTTTTCCCCCAATTTTCACCCACCAAAGCCTGCTCCAAACTTAATGATTTTTTATGTTACTCTATGGCATGTAAGGAGTGTCGAGATCATTTCCAAAAATGTCATATCTCCTGCCCAAATTTCGAGTTTTTAGTCGAAATGATATGGCCATTTGAATTTTTGGGTCAAGTGGGCATGCAATATTTAGAAGAGTCTAGTCCCCTTTTGACATTGGTCCATGTGGTAGCCTTCTGTTCATCGTTTGAGATTTGGCAACCTCTGTATTTTACTCTTGAAATTGCACCCATGGTCGACATGTGGCAGATTCTGTAGGGTTTTTGGGCTCCCTTATGTATTTTGTCTAGGGTCCCTTATGTTAGCAGAGGTCACTATACCCGACCTAGAGACACATGATGGTTTCACGCACTTGTCTAAAAACTAACTCCAGACTCTATTCTGCTCTTGAAGTTAGCACCATGTGCTGACACTTGGCTCCCTCCACTGGCCTACCTCAGTGCTTTGACTATTCAACCCCCTGAGTTTGTACCCCTTTTAGACCTGGGACATGTGTGTGAGACTCTGCGCTTACGTTTGAAAACTCGCTCATGAATTTTGCCTTTGAAGGAGTGTCAGGTCGACATGTGGAAACCTCCATAGGCTCTTAGACTCTTCAACGACCCCTCTTACCTTTTTGGACCTTGAACTACATGGCGAGTCCACACTCATTTGGGTCTCCACCTTTGGACTAACTTTTGGAGATGTGCCAAGCTGACGCGTGGCGGCTTCCGCTAACAGTTCCATAGTTAGCCTTTTTTGAGGTCTGCCTTGTCTTCCTTTGACTTTTAGCTTTGACTCTACCTCTGCTTCGGGCCTGGGACACTTGAAGGCCTAATGCTTGTGCAAGCCTCTCTTTTTGGATTCAACTTTGAAGATGCACCGTTTGGACACTTGGCAGCGTCTGCTAAGTCGAAGACTTTTCAACGGTCGGTGAAAATTTTTGGGGCTTTGGACGCATGGAAGTTTGGCACTCGTTTGGGTCTACCCCTTTGGATTTAATCTTTGGAGATGTGTCGTTAAGACACTTGGCTCCCTCTACTGTCTCCTCCATACTTAGTCGATTTTGAGCTCATTCTGAACTGTTCCAGAGCCTGAAGACTTCGAACCAGAGCTGTTTCTTATCTTTTGAGCTTCTGGATTATTTGACACTGTCTCCTTCTTCCTCAACCCTGCTACTCCATTTCTAAGCCCACATGTAATCTGTTTAATGGATTTAAGGCACGAATTCACTCGACAGAGCCGTTTCTTGAATTTCTTTGTGCACAGGGTCGTTTGATCTTTCACAGGCCCCGCCACTTCATTGTAGAGTCCCTCTGTAACCTATTTGCAAGGTTTGAATGTGGTTTCTCTGGTTATTTCTCTGTGGGGTCGTGGCTGATCCAATATTTTCCCGGGGGGGGGGGTGTGAAATATGGATAACACCTAGCTTACCTAAGCCTAAATCATGTTTATCCTAATCTAATGTAAAAGTGATTTTGGCTTACTTTTAGTCCCATATTCACCCAAATTCCTAACTCTTCCATTTGGAAAACTATAAATACAAGGCTAATCCTACCCATTCCAAAGACACAGCTTTACATAACACAAAACCAAAACAAGCCTAATAAATCTTAGAGCTCATTTGTATTAGCTTTAAGCTAATTAGACATTTGATCTAAAGCTTGCCTTCCTCCATTGAACTTGTGCTAACACCTCCATTATCCTTAAACCAAGATTTGAGTAATATGGAGAGAACCATTAGCCTTGGAGCCATTAATGGTGAGACTCCATTCTTGAAAGCTTGAAAACCATAAACATCTAAATCACCCCTTTGATTGATAAGTTGATTTTTTAGGTTCAAATTCTTAATTAGTGATCTAAAGAGTAGAGAGTAGCTTTATCATGTTAGTTTAGAGTTAATCTAGTTCACATAATGATAAAGGTTAGTCTTGTTTAGCTCTTATCATGATGGTTTATTGTAGATTAGGTTCATGCTTTGAGGTTACATGTTTTAGCTTCATTTCCATAACTTATCTAATTTATTCATGAACACAGTATAAAGATAGATTATATCTATGTAATAATTCAACCCTTAAAAATAGGGTTCTATCTGAGTTACATGCTTCTCTAGTAGGGGGCATTCTGAATTCTTGAATACTTATCATCGAATCAAGCATGATTTCTTCTGGGAAGGGCTAATAGGGGATTTCCATTTTTTTGGCATAATGCATGGTTTGTCAACAAAATAAGGGTGAAACAATTAAGTCCCTAGGTATTTTACAACCTCTATTTATTTCTAGCCAGAGGTGGGAAGAGGTTTCCATGGACTTCATCACAGGATTACCTACATCAGAAGGTAAAAATGTAATCATGGTGGTGGTGGACACACTCACCAAATATGCCCATTTTTTTCCTTACCATGTCCATTTGTTATGAGTACAGTAGAAAAAACCTACAGGGATACAATTCAAAAGCTACATGGGATACCGAAGATTATAGTAAGTGATTGAGACCCTATATTTACTAGTCATTTTTGGACGGACTTGTTTTCATGCTTGGGCATGCAACTAGCTCGTAGTTCCTCTTATCATCCCCAATCTGATGGGAAAACAGAGATGGTAAACAAGTGAGATGGGTCCAATGGTTACCACTAGCAGTATGGTGGTATAACACCTCCTTTCATACTTCATCTTAAATGTCTCCTTTCTTGGCATTATATGGGTACCATCCAACATCCATCACCTTATCTCTGAGAGTCCAATCCAGGGTCTGAGCAGTTGAAGAACATATTCAACACCAACAAGAGGTTATTTCTAGTCTCAAGGATAATTTGGCCATGACACAAAACCGCATGAAGCAGTAGGCAGACCAACATCATAGTGAAAGAAATTTTGAAGTCAGTGATTGGTTTTTTATGCATTTACAGCCATATAAGAAACTGACCTTGAAATAATAGAAAAAGGATAACAAGCTTTCACCTAAGTATTATCGCCCTTATCAAGTGTTACATAAGATTGACAGTGTAGCATACAAACTGAAACTTCCTTGGCCACTTGAATTCATCCAGTCTTCCATGTTTCTTTCCTAAAGAAGGTAATTGGACAGATGGTATCATCCTAGACAGTGTTACCAAATCTTGACAAGGAGGGAAGAATCCTCCTAGAAACAGAATGCATCCCTCATACATGCACTAAGTGATTGAGGAAAAGGGTCACCATTGAGTATTTGATCAAGTGGAAAATATAGACAATGAAGACACACCTTTGGAGGATGGAAACTTCATGTAGCAGCATCCAGAGCTTCTCAACATTAGGGACAAGTTGCTTCAAAGGGGAGGGGCATGCTATGCCCTTAATCATATATTTTACATGGATGTATATAGCCGACTTGTGGCTATCATAACTTGTTATGATGATGTATCTCTTTCATATATGTTATATTATCATTAGTGGGTCGGCCTTAGTGATGGTCATAGCCTAAGAATAGTATATATAGGGGTTATTAGGTAGTAGTTGATCATCACATTGAGCATTTGAGTCTTATTTTATGGTTTGGAGGTTTCCCACTCGAAGTGGCTAAGATCTTCTACTTGCATATTGAGATAATTTATCTGCAATATTGTGTTCTTTGGTGTTCTATTACTGCTAATAATCAAAATTATTCAAGTAATTCCATTATACCATGGCATCTTGGAAGCCTCTTATTTTATGCCAAAAGGCCTCAACACATGCAAAAATAAAAAGGAAAAACTATACTTCAATCAACAAAGCATGTGAGTGATTTTCCCTACCCCAAAAAACTTTATTGGAAAAGTGGGCCTACAATATTCTAATACCATGAAACCACATTTATTTTTGGAATTTTTTCAAATAGTTAACGTTCCTTGTAGATGCTACGACATTTTGCAAACATGTCTACCAAACACATGCAAATACATCACTCAAAAATCCCCCTCCATGGCGCTCCATGAGGTCACATTTCTTGGAGGTATTGGAAAAATAGTCTAACCAAGATTCAAAACATTCCAACATGCTTGAAATGTGTTTATACTTGTTCTAAGGATCCCATTTTTGCGCACACCCAATAGTCATGACATTTAAGGAGATCACATCTCTAAAAATGTGTTTAGATGGATGTGAAAACTGCTCCAAAGATCCTGATATACATAGGATGGGGACATGTTAGATGTCCAATTGCCAAGGCATTTGGTGGAATTCAATGCCTTTTTCTGCAATCCATTAAATGTTTTCCTTGCTGTATTGTATTTTCTCAAATGTTTCCAAAGCATTTTCCACCAAACTTAGATATAACATGTGTATATAAATGTATTTATCTCCTTATAATTTAAAATATTAAATTTGTAATTTTTTTGACATAAGGTAGTAAATTATAGTTGATATATTTTCATTTTACTTTATTATTTTAAATTTAACTTTTATTATTATTAAAAACATGTATTATTATTATTATTATTATTATTATATATTAACCCACATTCACGCCTAGCAGGAAGTGATGATTTTGAGAACCAAAAATACACTAGAGGACATTCATCCATGGTTGGTACCTAGAAAGGAAGTTATAATTCCAAGTATATCCAAAGATGACCACCATATAATGTGCCTAGATGCCAAGATTCATTCTCAATTCATGGAAAGATGAGAACAACTTGTTTTGTTTCTCATGAGAAAGGAGAAGATTAACACTTAGATAACTTACAATTGTGCCTTCAACACAACATACCGGCTGATTTTGAGAAGTCTATAGCACCACATCATTTCATGAGAAGGGACCCATGTCCTCAATGACCATGTGTAATGGGATGGGGCACTACACAGGTTAAGGAATCAACTTATCTCATTTGTAAGTAGTTAAACATCCCCATTGTAAGTATTATCAAGATCCAAACTCAATCCAAGGATTTTCAAAGAGGTTCCAATTTCCAAATAACAATTGCATTGATTTAGATATGACATGCTAGGAGGAGAACGATGTGTGGTTTGAGGCCTCTTTGGAGTAGTGCAACCATAGGAAGTGTAAGGATTTCACTTCAACCCAACTAATATTTTTTTTGTAGGGTCTCCTACCCATAGTTATGGTTTGAGATCTAACTCAGAATATTTAGAGGGCTTTGCAGTATGAGCTACTATTAGGGTTTGACAATGAAAAACATTTCCAAGTAGGAAATAATCTCATAAAGTTACAAATTAAGGTCAAAACCATATAACTGGTGAAAAACTATAGAAATGGTCTTGGAATATTTGTATAGTCCCGCACCAAGCCATTTCCCATCTATAGTTCTAGAGATAAATCACTTACATGTTCATATCTCCCAATTCTAGTAGTTTGCACACCCAGAAATTCCCAGATCCATTTATAATCAGCTAAGTGAACTTTCTCTTGTGTTTTTGAGCTCGTAACATACTATATACATTAGTTGCAATAATTAATGTGTTATTTTGATGTTATGTAATTAATTGTAGAAGTTAACTAATAATAATACTTGTTATAGCTCATCTTACATCCTTTTTAGTGTGCTTAGCTGACTAATCTAATATTTTTTAATAAGGGTGTAAATAGGCATTCAAATGCCCTTACCGCACCTACCTAATAAATCCAACAACCACATTTAGCCCTTAAAAATTCCTCCAAAACATATGAAATCCTCTACCACCCCATTGTAAAATTCCTCACCTAAATTATCTAATGTATGGTACCACATTTTGCATACAAAAATCTCCAGGTCACTTATAACAACATCAGAAAACAAATTATTTTCTAGAATGTTTGGTTGGATGCCCATGACCTATTTCAAAGATGGGCATGATTGGGGAGAAGCACACAACATATTTGATAAGGGGGTGTATGCAAATCAAATTTATTTTTCCATGAGGATTTTCTTATGGAATTACTACTTTCCTACATTCCCACCGAATAGTAAAACTTGTGCAAGAATGCAAAATTTTTGGTTCACACAAGGTAGGACAACAAAGTGCTTGCTAAGGAAATGAAATTTTGAAGCAAAAAATGGCCATATTAAAGCCTTAGATCCTCCATGTATGCTATGGTGACTACCACTAGACACGTTCACCCAAAAAAAATACCAAAATATAAACAACACAACCCCAATCTAATTTTCCCTAATCCTATCCCCTTTGTTTAATTTTAATTTAAAAAGTTAATTTTATCTGTGTAAAATTTTCTCTCCTTTTCTTCCTTCTTATATTAATTTTTATCTCATATATTGGTATTCCCCTTGCCTTTATCATTTTACCTCATTACTTTTGCTACTATTATTATTAAAACAATCATATTCACATATACATATGCATGATCTATGGTTTGGATGAAGTAGGGGAGACAAGGTGGCCACATGGGACTTCTGGAGAGGACGGTCAATGGGGAGTGAGAAAGTAGCAGGGGGCTCCATGTGGAGCTGTGAAGTGGGGGGATTTATACAAGCCAAAATAAAAAAATGTAACCCATTTAAATAGTATAAGGTTGTATATAAATTTTAGGTTTTTATAGCATATGCCGCATACACATTTAAACCTATGCAATGGTCTTTTAATATAGTTTTTAAATGTTTAAAGAACCATACGTAGAAGGGTAAGGTTTAGAAATGGGGCCGCATTAGAGGGGCTCTAGAACTTAGGTTAGATGGTAATTTATTTAATTTACCACTTAGGTCATAAACTTAGGCTATTCTATAACACATATATGTGATAATATATGTGAAGAAATGTAAGAATGGAAGGGGCCAATATTAGACATAGGTTTGTAGCAAGGTTATCCCACCAAATTAACCTCTATCGAGGATTTTTACTTGGGCCAATAGGAAAAATTCAAATCCCTATTCTCAAGTAGGGTTGTCTCTCTGTGGGAGACCTTGTGTAACTTGATTTTTACTTTCTTTACCCCACATTTTTACTTTCGACTACACATTTAAAAAATTATACAATAATAAATAAAATATTTGAAAATTATTTACCCTTATGTTTATTTGTAGAGAGCCTAGGTAGATATTTTCACCAACAAAAACTTTTATTCACACACGAGGGTAAATGAATTTTGAGAGATGTTGTATTTGAAAATCAAATGAAAGGGGGTATTAATAGTTTACCGGTTGTAACCAACCACTAACGTTTGCAACCCTTAGGAACATTAAATTAAATTAAATTAACGAACATAGAACCATGCTCTAGTACCATGTGAGGTCCGAGAAAATAAACTAACCACATAAAATAATTTATTTAAACATAACATTAAACATGAATGCAAATAAATTAAATGACATTGAACATAGATGTAACGTGGAAAACCCCCTAAGGGGTAAGAAAACCACGACAAAGAGAGATTCCATTATATGAGAAACAAATTTACAAGGTCCAGTAACTCCAACTCCTCACTTCTCTCCCATGGTAATTCCCCATGTGATTACCAAAATACCATGATCTAAAAACATTTGATCCCACGTGTCATAGTTAAATAATATGATCACGTGTGTCTTTTCACGAAGCACCACAATTAATTAAGTTGATTTAATTAAAAACTAATTAACTATAAACATGTAGTTTAAATTAAATAAGTAATAATATAAATATTCTAAATTATTTAATTATAAAATATGGTTTATAAGAGCACTTAATATTATGTTCTGACACCTAACTCTACAACATTTATAGTCCACATATATCGTCTATATGGCATCCATGTAATCATTCGCAACTGTAGATCATCCATCACTCGTATATAGAATCCTAAATCTCCTCGGTGACCTCTATGACTACCACCTACTATCTCCCATTCGCAAACTGATGGATCCTCTAACTACTTGTCTCTCAATACCCCCCATTGGCTAACCTACTGCGATATGGTCCCATGCCCAAATATTTACTAATGTCATTGGGCTCAAGTTCCTCTGGCTCCTATAAACTACCATATGCATGTCTTTATATAAATGGGCTAGTATACATTGCGCTATGTAAATACTTTCGTTGTATGCATCAACTCCACTACAACACTAATCAAACCAAGCTAAAACCACCTCCCAATCTTATTAGGAAACAAATATCCACTGATAAGATCCATCAAATAAATTGGAAGTCACACTAATGTGTCATATTCCATGCACTTTTCCAGGTGCACCACCATATCCTCTACATGAATCTCCTTTACTGTTAAAAGTAGGTTTTTTCTTAGATATGCATTGGACTCCTCTCCCACTAAATCAAATGACCCTACATTGGCACCCTTAGTATGCGATATACATCCTCCAATGTCACCAATATATCCATGGTAGGTAATCTGAATGTTTGGGACTCACTATGCCATCTCTCTACTAACGCATTCAATAGGTAGTGGTCCAGTTTGAAGTTTGACATCCGTGCTATTTATGATAATTATGATTCCTCAAGTATCGCACACATTCCTCTCTGCTCCGAACTCGTCATCCATCTCTCGAATGATCATAATCATACATGTCACTCTCGCACATTTAGGGTGTATCACCTCTCCTACACAAATCACACTATTTCATTTGTTCTTTAAAAATCAGATTTATTCTCATATCATCTTCTACATATAAAAATTTCTTTAAAAAATCACACTAGTGCACCTTATATGACTTTAGCGCACATCTTTTAACGCTAGTACACTTAGTTTTCACACTAGCAAATTCTTTTCTATGCTAACACATTTAATGCTAGCACTTGTATTATCATGCTAGAGCACTCAAAACCACACTAACACACATTTCATGCTAGCACGTGTCTTTCAACATAAACACGTTTTCTTTCACGCTAGCACAAGAAGGCCTACAATAGCACACTTTACGATCTATGCTAGCGCATCTACTTCCTTCCACTAACGTTAATATTTCACTTTCAAATACGTCTAACAAATAATAAATACACCTAATTGCGTCATTTTTTTGTACTTATTAGACCATCATCATCAGAAGCCCGCCCAAAATCTCAAATACGATCTGCTTGATGAACACACGGCAGATATTGCGCCAAATATTCCACAATCCAAATCTCAAAAATCTCTCTGAGGTATAAGGATCTATTAGTAAGAATGACTAATAAGGTTTTCATCCCTCCCACCCTTCTATTTAACCCTTGCCTCTAAACCCTGATCTGTCTCTCTCAACCCTAATTTTGGCCTTTGCACTCTTATCACTCATTTTAATGTCATTTCTTCCGATGTTATCCATGGGTCTCTCTCTCTCACTCATCAAGAAAATTTTCACTGCTTTGTTGTGTCTCTCACCCACTTGAGGGGGCACTCCCTTAGGACTATCCTTAACTCATCGGGGTATTCTACCACTTCATTGGGGAAAATCAACCATTCCTCCACACTTTTCTATCATTTGTTCACCGATTTTCACGCTTCTAGTTTATTTAAAACGCTATCACTTCATAATAAGACTTTAAAGAGGGGTAAATGTAGATACCCTAAAATATCACATTAGACATTCTAACCCTCCAAAACCATCCCATATTTAGTTCAAAGTACATTATGACCATTTTCAACCACTTTTAAACACTTTTGCTATATTTCGCTATTTTATGACCTTTAGTGGCATTTTACGACATTGTCCCGCAACTCCCCTAATCATTCCTATCACTCACACATAGGTCTTAAATTATTAAATATTCATGTTATGAACCCTATCACACTCATATCCCATTCCTAGGATTAATTAATTAATCATATCATTCTTATTATTCATCGCTTATCTCATTAGCTATTTTTATTAGCTAATTTCATATTAAAATAATTAAAGAAATCCTACATATATCCATTTCCACCTCATATCGTATTTAATTTCACTTCACTAATTAACAACTCAATTCAACTAGAGAAAAACAAATCAATTAAAAATTAAATCATTAAATATATGTACGAGGATAAGTTTAGATTAAATCAAATCATGCATTTGAGTTAACTAAACATAGCCCATAAAGCATGAAATTCCAAAATTAAAGCGAATTTCCCCAAAGATAAAAGTCACATCACTTTTTTGGGTGAATAAAAAAAAGATACATATTTAATATTTCAATACAAAAGCTAAAAATATTCAAAATCATGTGCAACCTTTTCCAAATCAATAATGGCTCATCTATGTAAAATCAAAACAACATTTCAACTCAATCAAATTAGAAATTCAAATAAATCTCTCCAATCATGCTTTAGTTAGCTTTAGATCATACAAATCAATCACGCAAATCAAGAATTTTTTATTCTCTTCCCTCATCTATAAATAAACACTCATTCCTCTCCATTTATCATCTTTGAAAGCTTTTAAATTTTCATTGTTATTGTGTCGAACTACCTTTCAATTTTACATGTCGTTACGTTGTTCAATTGATCATAGATCAATAATCAAATCAGTCATTCAACCAATTTGCTCGTAACTGAAATCTACTTCTGTTTGGAACATCTTTGGAGCATCCACAAACATTTGATCAAGAGATTCAACAAGTTCAGCGCTTCATTCCAAGATTCAACAATCTCAGCCGAGGTTACAAGGAGATACTAAGAAGAATCAAGTTTGTAATTTTTTTTATGTTTTCTTCTCTTGTGTATTATTTCTTTATATACACATACTACTCTTCCCTTCATGGAACTCATACAAATACGAAACATTGAATATTGGTGAGATATCCAACTCCTTTGGTGACTCAATCTTGTAGGCATTTGGTTCCATTTTACACAACACTTTGCATGGTCCAATCTTCTTTAGCTTCAACTTATTGTAGGATCCTTTAGGAAACATTTCCTTACACAAATTTTTGAATACCTGATCTCCAACTTCAAATTATTTTTCTCTACAAATTTCTTTTGTGAACTTTTTGTAACCTTGGTTACTCTATTCCAACCTTTTATACACCTCTTCATATAGCTTGTGCATATATTCCACATATTCCTCTACCTACATGCTCCTATTATCCATTACTTTGCACAATTCCATTACTCCTCTTGGATTTGTGCCATAAACTATTTGAAATGGATTTTTCCATTTAATTCTATTTACTCAGTTATTATATTCGAATATGGGATTTGGGAAGATGTTTTGCACATCATTTTTATGCATGTTTTATTAAGTTTTGCAAGGTGTTTAATGGTAAGGTGTTTGTATGAATTAATGTACTCAAATTACAACTAATGGTTACGCTTTCCAAATTTTCTTTTCTAGGTTTTAAACTAGTTTCAAATGCATTTTGAGGTAGGGGTAAACACTCGTAAATGGTCATTCAGGTTGTTTAGGACAATTTAACTTTTGGAGTTTTAAAAAACAAAAAAAATTCTTTTTTTGATCAAAGAACATATTCATCAAAGAATTTTTTTAGTTTAGATATAATTATGAATGAAAAACTAATAGTACAACAAACATGCTAGATACAAGGGAGAGAACCATGCATGTGAATCAATGAGACATGGTGCGAGAGGTGCTCTAAGCAATTCCACATTTCTCTGAGGAATTTTTTCAAACAGTTTATGAGATTCATTATTTTGGGGAAATTATACAACTAGAATTATGTTCAGTAATTTCTATAAACTCCTTCCAATCCAACCAAGTCTTACCTTGCACTTCCACAAATATGATTACCATTAAATCATTAACCACTCTTTGCAGTCCATGAGGTCACATTTCTCCCAACATTTGGCTATAATTTCACATGATTTTTACATGCTTCTACATTGTAAACATGTCATCAAAATTTACAAATAACATTAGACCAAAAAAACATCCTCTAATTGAGCCTATTTTTAGTGGGTGCTTCTATTTTTTCATGTAAATTCTTGGTGAAATATAAGTTTTTTTAAAATTCAAAAAGAGATAAAACAAAACACATGTCTGGCATCAATATATTATGGAGTGCTTCAACCATTATGGAGTGCTTCAATATATTATGGAGTGCTTCAACCATTTGGAAGCATCTACAAATGGAAAAATAGCCAAATCCATGGTGACAACTATTTCTACAACCCCATGTCAGTTTGGACACCTCCTATTTCTTGCCAAAAGGCCTCAACACATGTAATACTAAAAATACAACACTATACTTCAATCAACAAAGCATAGGTATGAGTGATTTTTCCTTACCCCAAATGACTTTCTTGGAAACACGGGCCTACAATCTTCCAATACCATGAAACCCACATTTATTTTTGGCATTTTGTCAAATAGTTCACATACATTGTATGATGTAACTGCTTTGACATTTTACAAACATGTATACCACAAACTTTCAAATACATTTCCTAGAAATCCTCCCTCCATGGTGCTTAATGAGGTCATATTTCTTGGAGGTATTGGAAAAATAGTCCAACCAAGATTCAAAACAATCTAACATACTTGAAAGGTGTTTATACTTGTTCCAAATGATCTCATTTTTACATACACCCTATAGTCCCGAAATTATAAGAGATCACATCTCTAAAAATGTGTTTAGACGGATGTGAAAACTGCTCTAAAGATCATGATATACACAGGCTGGGGATGCATGTAACTGCCACATGTTGGATGTCCACTTGCCAAGGCATTTGGTGGAATTCAATTCCTTTTTTAGTAGCCCATTAAATGTATTCCTTTCCATATTACATTTTCTCAAAAGTTTCCCAAAGGTTTTCCACCAAACCCAGGTACAACATGTGTATATAAATTTGTTTAGCTCCTTTTAATTTAAAATATTAAATTTATAATTTATTTCATATAAGGTACTAAATTATAGCTAATATATTTTCATTTTATTTTATTATTTTTAATTTAAATTTAATTATTATTAAAACTTGGAGTATTATAATTATCTATCAACCCACATTTATGCCTAGCAGGAAGTGACAATTTTGAGAACCAAAAACACACTAGAGGACATCCATCCACGGTTGGTACTCAGAAAGGGAGTTAAAATTCTAATAACATCCAAAGATAGCCACCCTATAATGAGGTAGGATGCCAAGATTCATTTTCAATTCACGGAAAGATGAGAACAACTTGCTTTGTTTCTCATGAGAAGGGATAATATTAACACTTAGATAAGTCACAATTGTTCCTTCAACACAACATACTGACCGATTTTCAGAATTCTTGAGCACCACATCATTTTGTGAGAAGGGACCCATGTCCTCAACGAACATGTGTAATGGGATGGGGCACTATACATGTTAAGGAATAAAATTCTCTCATTTACAAGTAGTTAAACATACCCATTTCAAGTATTAGAAATATTTAGAATCAATCCAAGCATTTTCAAAGAGGTTTCAATTTCCAAATCACAATTGCATTGATTCAGATATCACATGCTAGGTGTAGAACGACGTGTAATTTGAGGCCTATTTGGAATGGTGGCAACATAGGCAGTGTAAGGAATTTACTTCAACCCAAATAATATTTTTTTGTAGGGTATCCTACCCATAGTTATGGTTTGAGATCTTACTCAGAATATTTAGAGAGATTTACATCATGAGCGACAATTACGGTTTAATAATGAAAAACATTTCCAAGTAGGAAATAATCTTATATAAAGTTACAGAGTAAGGTCAAAACGATACAATGGGTGCAAAACAATAGAAATGGTCTTGGCATATATGTATAGTCCCACACCAAGCCATATCCCAACTATAGTTCAAGAGACAAAGCACTTACATGTTCACATCTCCCAATTCTAGTAGTTTGCACACCCAAAAATTTCCAGATCCATTTGTAATTAGCTAAGTGCACTTTCTTTTGTGTTTTTGAGCTCATAAAATATTATATACATTAGTTATAAGAATTAAAATGTTTTTTTAATATTATTTAATTAATGTTGGAAGTTAATTAATTAGAATAATCTCTTGTAGCTCCTCTTACATCCTTTTTAGTGTGCTTAACTAACTAATCTAATATTTTTAATAAGGGTGTAAACATGCATCCAAATTCCCTTGTTGCACCTACCTAACACATCCAACAACCACATTTATCCCTACCAAATGCCTCCAAAAAATATGACATACTCTCCCATCCTATTGGAAAATGCCTCCCCTAGCTTGTATAGTGTATGGTACCACATTTTGCATACCAAAATTACCAGGGCGCTTACAACAACATCGGAAAAAATTATTTTCTAGAATGCTTGGTTAGATGCCCATGAATTATTTCAAAGATGGGAATGATTGAGGAGGAGCACACCATATGTTTGATAAGGGGGTGGATGAAAAATCACATTCATTTTTCCATGAGGATTTTCTTGTGGTACTAATTTCCCACATTCCCACATGAAAATATTTCGACAAAGTTACTCAAGAAAATACAATATTATTTACAGAATAATAATCTTCCATTCAATCCATTCCAAATACCTACACAAAATACAACTCTCCATATAAATAGGATTTTACATCCCTAGAATTTATGAAACTACTTGAACTACCCAACCCACAAATACCTCACATTTTCCTATATACGTAAGTTGTTTATTAACAACTTCACATGTAAACAAAGATAATAACAACCATAACAATTAATAATGTGAGCACTAATAATATAATTTCTTAACATTCCCCCCCTTAGTGCGAACATGGGGAAAACCTACCTTTGTACTTTCACCTACACATGATCTAGTGATTTTCACAGGATGATCACAAACCTCAGGGATGGTTTTGCAAATGGTTGACCAAAAATTGAGAATTGTGGTTTTGTAATTGGTTTACCACAAACCAAAAAGTGATGGTTTTTTGAATGGATTACCAACAACCAAGAATGGTGGTTTTTCTATTGGTTTACCACAAACCACAAATGAAGGTTTTTCAAGTGGTTTACCTACAACCACATCATGATATTCTAAGTACTATTCTTAGCCCTCATCACATCTCACTGCAGGGAATAACATATGAAAATTCTATTAAAAAATGATGCTCATACACATAAAGAAAATGCTGACATAATGGAAATGGAATATTGTGATCATGTTCCCCCGCCTCTCAATGTGAACATTTCCACTTATTGAAAACAAAATAGGAATTCTAAAATCATACTGTACACAACAAACTGGAAGCGCTAAAATCAAACTCACACTCACACCACAAAATGTCACCACAATCTTATATGCGGCCCTGTCATTGGCAACTGACGAGAGGTCATTGAATGACCTCCAACCTCTTGTTGCCTCCATCCTCCATTTCTCATGCTGCTTAGTCTCAGCTGGATATTGATCTATGAAGCTCATTGATTTTCACATTGTTTATTATTCCCCCCACAATGTGAAATCATTGGATTTTCCGAACGTCGGTTAACATCGAAAATGCATCTGTAAAGCAATTTTTTTATAAATGTTTTTACTAATAATTGACTTTTACACTAAATTTTACAAAAAATTATTGATGACATGAATTTTGACGACATACTCACAAATTCTACAAGTGACACTATTTGACTTGGAGAAGAGGACTCAACTAAGAATTTAAAAAGCTAATAAAATAAGACTTTCCACTCTTTTAACATTACAAATGATTCTTTCGACACATAAAACTTTGAACCTACGATTTGACTAATCATATGCAAAATGACAGAGACAATAACGCTACAAGGCTTTAATGATGTTTAGACTATAATAGTGGACTAAAGACATTTGACTATACACTTTATTATTTGACACCATAATATAATAATTTCACTATAGACAGGTGTTTAATGTGACACTTTTAGGATTCAATACAACTTTAGATGTACCAATGACCAAAAAAAATGTACATACTAACAACAAAATCCATGAAACTTAAAAAAACAAGATCTTAAAAACAAACCATTAACACATAACCATGGAAGGTGACATAAATATCTTGGCGTAAACATGATAGCATGGAGAGGTATGTTGGAATTCATCTTAGAGAGGTCTATGCACTATGAGGATTTAATGCTTCGACTCGGATCTGTAAAAATCGATAGGAAATTTATTGATGGTTGATGCTCACGAACTAACAGAGATCACACAAGAGTTAATGCAACCAAATTTGTATGTGGTTTCTAACTTAGGTCCAATGCATTTGATGTTGGTGGAGGCATACGACAAATCAATAGATGTCTGAGTTAATTGCATGAAAAAAATTCAGAGTACTTCCACGATATGCCGTAATACAATCTATGCAGAGCTGATTTGAGAAGCTATGCGTAAATTATAACAAGCTTTTGAGTAGTTTTAGTAAACTGTCTACATCCAGAAATGATGTATGATCGATCTACCGGTATCAGAATGCCTTGAGAGATGGAAAAAATTTGAGTCAACGTGTGGCTATATTAGAACCAAATGTTTCTTGCTTGTTGAACCCGATGCCAACTATGATATAATGGGTAAGGCTAGTGGACGTTTCATAATAAGATATAAATCCCAATGATGTACGTCCAAGGCGAATGATTCACAATCAGGAAAGATTTCAATGCATAAAATCCGCTCCTGAATCACTTTCAGCTAAGCTATTTTACTCGAACTCCAACAATCCGTATAGTCCACGCCTTCGCCAAAAGGAATTAAAACTTATTGTATTTAACTAGTTTGGAACATCCAAAGAAACTATGATCTACAACATAACAACTGTTGCTCAAGTTACAGGGGACATCAATGTCTATGTATTCAATAGTTGCATCCATACATGCAAGCAGATATCAACAAAACACTATGCTGTGAAATAAATCCACAATAGCAGGCATGTGTACGAACTGATAACTCTTCTGTCTAATATTAAAGACATGCAGGCTAGCCATTCGAGTGATGATCTTGACTGGTGTAAATAAATGCTCTAGACACCTTTCATGCTAGGCAGGAAAAAATACAAGCTCAGATCTACTAATGCTCCACCAAACTGAAAGATAGATTGCACGAAATCAATATTATGACCAAATCCATAAATGAGTTTTTTTTAATAGGGTGGATTTTACAGAAATTTTACCCCTTCAACACATATTCCCAAGAACTCATTACATAATCTATAGCTCTTAGCTTGCTCAGATGACCAAATAATTTGACGGAGTTACTCAAGATTTGCAGAATAAAATTCACGGAATAATGATAATCTATCCATTCAATTCATTTCATATGTTTACAAAACATACAACTCGTCCATATAAATAGGATTTTACATCCCTAGAAGTTCAGGGAAACTACTTGAACTACCCAACCCACAAATATCTCACATTTTCCTATACACGTAAGTTGTTTATCAACAACTTCACATATAAAACAAAGATAATAAAAAACATAACAATTAATAATGTGAGCGCTAATAATATAATTTCCTAACATCACCAAATATAAAAAATTGTGCCAAAATGCCAAAATTTTGGTTCACACAAGGCAGGAAAAGAAAAAGAAAAACAACACAACCTTAAACTATTTTTCCCTAGTCCTATCCCTTTTGTTTAATTTTAATTTTAAAAGTAATTTTCTCAATGTAAAAATTTCTCACCTTTTCTTCCTTCTAATATTAATTTTTCTCTCATACATTGATCTTCCCCTTGCCTTTATCATTTTACCTCATTACTACTGCTACTACTATTATTAAAACAATCATATTCACATATACATATGAATGATCTATGGTTTGGTCGGAGTAGGAGAGACAAGGTGGCCATGTGGGGCCTGTGGAGAGGATGGTCAGTGGTGAGTGATAAATTAGTAGGGGGATCCACGTGGAGGCCATGTCAAGACGCAGAGGGGAGGGGGGGTGCTTTAGAGAATCCAAAATAAAAAAATGGAACCTATTTAAATAGCATAAGGTTGTATATAAATTTTTAGGTTTTTTATAACATATAACGCATAAACATTTAAACATATGCAATGGTCCTTGAATATAGCTTTTAAAAGTTTAAAGAAGCATACATAGGAGGTTAAGGTTTAGAAATGGGGCCGTATTAGAGGGGTTCAGTTAGAACTTAAGTAAGATGGTAATTTATTTAATTTATCACTTAGGTCATAAACTTAGGTTATGTTATAACACATATAGGTGATAATATAGGGGAACAAATGAAAGAATGAAAGGGGCCAATATTAGACATAGGTTTGTAGCAAGGTTATTCCACCAAATTAAACTTTGTCAAGGATTTTTACATGGGCCACTAGGAAAAATTCAAATCCCTACTCTTGAGGAGGGTTGTCTCTCTATGGGAGACCTTGTGTAACTTCATTTTTACTTTGTTTACCCCACATTTTTACTTTCGCTAACACATTTTAAAAACTATGCAATATTGAATAAAATATTTCAAAATTATTTACCCTTACCTTTGTTTGCAGAGAGCCCAAAAAAAGATTTTCACCAACTAAAACTTTTATTCACACAAGAGGGTAAATTAAATTTGAGAGAGGTTGTATTTTAAAATCAAATGAAAGGGGGTATGTTGGCATGTAAATGTGCAACAGGAAAATTCTCAATTTTCAAGCATTACAACGGATCCCAGTGTCAATTTTTTTGGTTGTAGGCCTTTCTAGATACTTTCCCATGTCACCCTAATCCCTGAGTTAGTCCCACTTCCCCCTCTTTGAGAAGTTAAAGGTGTCATGTATGTGTGCGTATAGGTGATTTAGGGGTATCAATTCATTTCAAGTGATTTCTAAACATGATTCATCAAGATATGCTTTTTGGAAAGCTTTAGGAAAGGTTATTCCCTAGTCTTATTGAAGTTGGTACGCGTCCCTTGGAGTAGAAAAAAGGCCAAATATCATCAAGGAGGTGTACCAAATATCCAATAACATTTTAAATCATTTTTGTAAGGTTCCACAAGTTTTGGAGTAGTTTCAACAAAAGTGGGTCTTGGAGGCCTAGGCAGCATAGTGTGAAAACAACCCGTGAGCTTCAAGAAGTGATTCTGAGAGCTCCAGAAGGAGTTAGGATTCAAACAACATATCTTCAAAAATTTAATTTAGAGCCCTACAATATGGCGAAATCATATGTTTCACAACAGCTAGGCAAATCCTCTCTACAATCAGTTTTTAACAAACACAACCTTCAAGCTAGAACAAAAATCCTATTTTTCAATGGGTTTCAGGAAGAATAAAAGGATGAAACGACCACCATTGGATTCATAAGGGAATTTACAGGTGGAATAATATAAATTTTCATTAAAAAACTACTCTAAGAACTCAAGTTATGCTCTCGACAAGTCGCTCTCCAAGGCACAAGCTTCAGCAATTAGTCATTTTTTGGGTTGGAAATCCAACCAATGGGAGAGTGGAGCACTTTTTTGAAAAAACTCTTTGGTGACAAAGGTGCACGAAAATTATCCCCTAACCTATTTTGTCCCATGTACCCTCCACACGATCACAGTTCAACACTTTCTCGCTAGTTAAACCCCCCATGCTCCATTTCCCAACCCCCGCTCCGTGCAATCACACTCCGCCATTTGTTAAGCCAGGGTGAGGATACATTTTTATGAACCATGTGCACCAAAAATTTAGGAAGGTTGGGATAAAAAACTCCCCAGCCCTCCCATTTAATCTCTTGGTCACCCATGTGTCCTCGACAACTGCTTAAAGTGTTTTCTCAAGTCCTTCTCTCATCCTCAATGGAAAACCATGCTCTGCCACATGGACCAATGAGGATGGGACACTTTTTTTGCACCAAGTGAACCAAGAAATTGGTACAAGTGGTGCCCAAAATTGTGACCCATTCCAAAACTCAAAAACATACAAAAAATTCTAATTGTCAAGATGCCACTAGCTGCTTCCATTCTTCCTGCATGCATGCACAAATTTTCTCCAACTGTCGGGATCTCTTTGTCTCCTCCATGGTTTCTGCTTCCAAAACCTTGCCACCACCTATAACATCATTATTCAATTATTCCATGTTTCTACAGATAAGAAACAAAGGGTTTTTCAAGTAAGTTCCATGATCAAGAGCCGCTAGAAACCTTGGGGCACAAAAACAAAGAATTGCTCATAAGTAATGAATCGGAGATCAAATCTTAGTGAAACTTGGAGAAAAAATTCCTCATACAAACACCTTGAAGATAAAAAAAAACCAAACGTCAAAATACATCCCTGATTTTTAATGGCATTCATTTGAAGTTTTGTTCCCTAGAGTGTTCTTTTGTCATTTGCCATCAAACCATGAAGTAGATTGAGCCAAAAATTTGAACAGAGAATGAAGAGATAAAAATCCAGAAGGAATCTGAAATTTTTTCATCAATCTAACACTCCTAATTTCATCTTCTAAAAATAACAAGTGCCATTGGTTTAAAATTGTCATTTTTAGTAAGTTTCCAAAAATGGCAAAACCCTTCAGAAGAGCAGACACTTAAAATCATACAAATAGAAAAATAGGGCACGTGGGTCGAAAAGGTCAAAAAATTTAAAAAATAACTTTCCAAAAGTTGAAAGTATTTTGAATTGACCCCAAAACATCTACGAACATGCTTGGAATGTGAGAGAAACACCTCAGTGCAACGACATGGTAAAAAAAGTACCCTGCTTGAAATAACAACTCCTGGAACTTGGTTTCCAAAAATTGTAATTTTTAGTTCCAAGTGCATAAAGTTGTAGACAGATTCATTTTTACTCATCTCACCACTTTTTGGTCTCTTCATGAGGTTTTATGATGGTTTTATGGTTCAAACATAGAAATGATAACTCCTCAAAGATCCTGAAAACATCATCTTGAGTCTAATTGTGTCTTGCAGCAAGGTGGGGCATCATAATGCACAACAGGTGGATCCATCTTTGTCACTCGAGGAGATGGGTGATTTGAAATGAGTTATGGTTAATTAATCAAGTATCAAAAAGCATCATCATGAGTAATGAATATGTCCCTCCTAATCTCACATTGGGAAGTCCTGAAATAGTGTTTCTCAACACTCATTCCGTGACCAAGATGTCTACACATGATGTACTAGGGGGGGATTGTGATCATCATCGGTGGGACAAAGTGTTCAAAATTCATTTCATCAGAGCTTCCTGATGAGTAAAAAAGTGTGGTTATGTAGTAGAAGTCTTCATAGATCAGTTGCAATCATCAAACTTCTTCAGAGTGGACCTCAGTGAGCAACATCTGCGGTCACTAAGGAGATCGTTCGATAGTATTTCTAAACACTTAGTTCGAGGTGTTCGTATATTATCCAAAGGAGGGTTCTTATGCTGTAAAAGGTTGAGAGAATCAAATTCATCCACATTGGGATATTTCATCATACTAGTAAGGAAATGAGGTGAAGGAAACAAGGCATCATATTCATAGGCATTCCTTCTTTCTTCTTCTCATTCATTCTCTCCTCTCTTCCTCTCTTCCCCCTTTCTCTCTAATTCTTCATTGAGAATAATCATTGTTTTTTGTCCTATTCACTTAAGTGACCTATTTTAAATTTGTAAAATTATTTTCTTAAAATTATAAGAGAAATACTTAATTCATGGAAAACGAAAGGTCATAAGTGGAATATGGAAACGAAGAGTCATGTAAGGGAGGTGAAAGGACAATTAAGATTGTTATAGATTGGGATGGCCTCTCCATTCCAAGGGATTCTAGATTTTGAAGAACTATCACTCTGTAGCAATAGTGGATTGTGATATGTTGTTAGACTTTGTGTCATCCATATACATGAAATAAAGCTACATTTTCTGCTACATGTTTTCTTCTTTTCCCTTGCTTTGTACAACATGTGTAAATGTCAATTAAGGAATAGATTTTATGCTTTCCAAGATGTATGAATGTGTGCATATTTGTATGCACGGTTCCCTCTCATTGTTGATGAAATAAACATGATTGTTATAAACATCTTATGTTTCTTCCATTCCTCTCATTTATGCACTTTGTAAGCGTAGCGATGCAAAAGCTTTGTATCTTTGGTAGATGAACCTGGAGAATTTCTGTTTTAATTCATCGATCCCGCTAGCTTCACCGTTGCTTTATTTTGTATTGAATTGAAACTATTCCAGTTACTAGGTGTGAGCTCAACAATTTAATCACATTAGTAATCTTATTTTCCTAATTTCTATCCTTCCCGCTCATCATTGTGATATTCCTTACTTTTACCCCATACAAGCACCTTGCCATAGGTTCAGTGGATTTTCCCTATGTGATCTTTGGTTAATTCGGTCACCCGTAACATTTAGATTGGATTAGGATTAGTTTAATTTCAATAATGGGATCTATACCATTCAATGCAGAGGGGCATGGCCCCGTGAACGTTGGTGGAGACACCTGGATTTTCCACCCGACAAATTTTCTCACCAGCAGGGTATTAATAGTTTACCGGTTGTAACCAACCACCAACCGTTGAAATCCTTAGGAAAATTAAATTAAATTTAATTAACCAACATAAAACCATGCTCTGGTACCATGTGAGGTCCGAGAAAATAAACCAACCACATAAAATAATGTGAGGTCCGTGAATGTAAATAAAGTAAATGACACTGAACATAGATGTAACGTGGAAAAATTCCCGAGGGGTAAAAAAACCATAGAAAATAGAGATTGCATTATATGAGAAACAAATTTACATAGTCCAGTAACTCCAACTCTTCACTTCTCTCCCATGGTAATTCACCATGATATTATCAAAATACTATGATCTAAAAACATTTGAACCCGCAGGTCATTTGTAAATAATATGATCAGGTGTGTCCTCTCACGAAGCACCCCAATTAATTAAATTGATTTAATTAAAAACCAATCATCCATAAACACGTTGTAGACACCTAAATTTTTCTTTCGCAATCTTATTGCTAAACACACATAAATCATTCTCATTCTCACCAATTCCATTATAATTAGTGATTTCTACTAATTAGCTAACGCTTCTTACCAATTTTGTCAATTAACATCACTTTGTTGGTTACCAAACCTCTTTCACATTCAGGATGCCACTTTACGAGGAATCGTAAGCCAAAATTCTCTTCAAAAAAGACAATTAGCGTTTATTAGCTAATTAAGCCTATTTTGCCCTTGTTTTGGTCAATATACCCTACTATTGGGTCAAACCCCTCTTTCAACCACTAAAAATCACCCCACTTTCCTCCATAACGTCTCACAAAGCTTCAAAATCTTATCCTAACCTCCTAGTTGATCCTAAGCGGTTGATTAAGGCCCCACACATCTTAATCACTTGTTAATTCACTAATTATGATTAGCAAAGCTTAATCATAATTAGTAATTCTAATATAATTTTGTCTTTTAGTCCCACATGCACCAAAATACAAGTTTTCCCCAAATGGAAAACTACAAAAAAAACTCATCTCATTCCTTTATACTTTACACCATGCTTTGATTTGCATCTCATATTATAAATACGATTTATAGCCAAACTCAATCCTTGCCTAAAGCCTTCAACAAGGTTAGTAGATGGATATTTAAAGTGACTTAATAAGTCATTTGGAGAGGCCATTTCACCTTGTTTAGGGTAACAACCCTCCCAAATTGATTTCCCTCTTAGGTCTATTTAGGCCCATGTTAGGTAATTGAACATATTAGTAGGCATGTTTAGCTAGATTTTGAATTAGATTCATGTTAGTTAAGCATTCCTTTAAGCTTATATCTTAATGTTACATTCCTAGACTTAGAACCTTGACTAGAGGTGGTAATGGTGTTAGCATTCCTTAGTTATTCATGCTATTTGCTTTGTAAATTTTAGGGTGCTTTCATTTGGAACGCCTGATGGAACAATACCCCATTGCATTCAAATTTTAAAGCTTTTAAACTTAGCTTCAAAGTTTTTCATTTCAATTTTTCTAGCTTAGTTTCAAGTTTCCTAGATTAATTTCAAGTTTTCTAGTTTAATTTAAAGCTTTCTAGAGTAATTTCAAGCTTTTTAGATTAGTTTCTCAAGGTTTTTAGATTAATTTAAAACTTTTAGAGTAATTGTCAAAGTTTCGTTGCTCAGTTTTCAAGCTAGGTAGTTGTTTCAACTAGATGAGTAGTAGAAGTTGTGTTTTCATGTTATTTGCAGTATATAAGGAGACGAAGCCCTATAAAAATTTCCCCAAAGTGCTAAAGTTTTGATTCTTTTCAAGAAAATATTTTCAAAACTTGGATTTTGAGCATCTATAGGAAAGGGTGCACATGTGCAACAAAAGGTGTGTCTGTGCAACAAAGAGTGCACTTGTGCATTATAAGGGTATGCCTGTGTAACAAAACCTACTCCTGTGCACTACAGAGTACGCTTGTGCAATTTAGATTTTGGCCTCTAAGTGTAACTTACGCCTCAGTGGACACGCTTTTGCAACACCGAATGTGTAAAATTGATAGAGGGTGTGCCTATGCACTACTAGGTGCACCTGTGCACTACTGAGTGTGCCCATGCTCTATAGAGTGTGCACAAGCTCTAAGAAGTGTGCCCATACACTAAGGTAAAATTTCCTCAAACTTCAAATTTTTAATTTCTGTGTTTTTAAGATTTTTGTCATTTTTAGGAGTTTTTTTAGTTGTTGTTTTTGTTAATTTATTGAATTTAGAGTAATATTCCTAACAAAATTGCCTTAGGGTTTGATAACGGGTTTTTGGTTAAATTAGCTTAGGGTTTGATGAGTGATTATGTTTTCATACTTTTTTTGAGTTTGGAATAGGGTTGTGTATGCTCTTCTCTTGCATCTAGTGTGATCTTGAGAATCAAAAGCACCTCTAAACCACTTTTTGCTTATTTGGAGTAAGCAGGAACAATCATCATTTATTTTTGTGCTTAAGGGGAAAAAATTGCTTTTTTGGCATGTACTTGATCTTTTAGTTTAAGAGTTTTTTCACTTGATAAAAAATCAAGGATAAAATTTGTGTATGCTCTTCCCTTGCACCTAGTGTGATCTTGGGAATCAAAAGCAATTTTAGTATTTCATTAAGAAGCACTTGGATTAATTGAGAATAAACCTTGATTTTAAAGTTTTATGGTAGTTAGTTGATTTACAAGCATTTTCATTGTTATATTTCTATGATATCATGAATCTTTTTGAAACTATTAACCATTTGTGTGAAGGACCTAATAATTGTCAAAGAAAGAAGGGGTCTATTCAAACCAAATTCTAACGTACACATGTGATTGTAGGTTGCCAAGAGGAGTGCGACAAAAACCACATTAAGTCTAAAAGATAAAAAAACACACCACAATTATCACATTGTATTTGTAGGTTTCGGTTAAGAGCTACGGCTCGTCTGTTTAACTAAGATATAACCCCTTTGGCATAATCCTTAAGCTAAAAAAATGGGGGTGGTCCTAGGAACCCTAAAGTAGTTCACGCAAGAGGGAACCTTGTGAACAAAATAGAAAAGTGTTCCAACTACCGACTTGATTAGTACACCTTGGTGAGATTAGAGTTAGAGTTACTTCCATTGCAACCCCAGTGATAATACAACTGAACACACTAGTTTATCATTGTATTAGAAGGGGCTAAAGTAAATTTAGGGTACTCCTTGGGAAACCTTGGTAAATCGAGTTTGTAGAAGTAATCTTGTGACAGATAGAGAGAGAACCACCTAGGAAGCTTTATGGCTTGTATCCATTTGTTTTTGACATTGTGTTCTATAGACATCTCACAAAGTGACAAATTTTTTAGATTCAAACTCTTGTTTTTCAAACAAGGGAAATAATATATTTAAGAACTAAAACCACATTTTCTTTCATCACGAAATATATTTAGTGTTACTATGACCTAGTTTCTCATTTTTCCTAAGACAAGGCGAAACTCTGCCAAAGTTGCACTAAGTATTTTTCACCACCACTTGGTTTACACATTTGTTTTCTTGTTTCCCATTTTGGGACAAAAGGAAACAACATATGTGAATACCGCTTGATCATATTACATGTCCACCACTTTTGTATTGTACTTGCGTGACTAGGTTTTAATGTTGGAGCACAAGTGTTGAAAGTGTGCATGGTATGTACGCACGATCTAGTAGGCCCTCATTATCTAAAAAACCCATATGTGAGACTCATTATCATTTGTAGCTAGGTGATATCATCATTGTCTTCTTTTGAGTTGTTATGCTACACACATTATAGCCATACAATTGAGATATTTACGTCTTGTTTCCATTGTGAAACTTGGCCTAAATCTCTATATTGTATTGTTATGGTGTTCACATGCATAACAATTTCTTGTTATACTTAGATGTAGTTTTTACATCCTAGCCTTGTCTTGATTTTTCTAAGTGTTGAGGTTACTTTGTTAACATCGATATAACACCATTTTGATACTAAAATCTTGTTCTCTCGCAAATTTGGATTACGTGTCCAAATAGCATTGTTACACTGCTCACATTTCTATCGTCCATGTTACAACGCTTAGACTTTGTTAGTGTTTAGAAAATAGTTTTGGGTATACCTTGTTAGAGGATCACGTCAACAGTATCTTAACATTTAGGTCTTATTTATTTCAAACTTGACCTAACTGGTGATATTGTGTTGTCACTATTTGGTCTCAAACCTATCTAGAAAATTCTTAGGGAGTAGATTATTTGTTGTGACTGAAGTTTGACTATTAGACATTGTTACATTGTCTTAGATAACTTGTGTCATATATATTGCCTTTCTAGGGTAGGTTATTCTTTATTCTTTGGTTCATATGTTCACATTGACCTATTGATTTTGTGGTTATTCTATAGTCACCTTGTTTTGACGACTTAGTGTCGTTACGCTGCAAAACATTTGACTAAGGTCCATTTTTAGTAAACCTTAATGGAAATATTTCACACTGTACCTCTTCTTTCATGTATGCCTACTACAAGAATGGGATCCTAAAGATTATAATCTGATATATTTGGAGGTAACAACCCTCTTTTATAGGATAATCTCATGGTTGACCATAGTGGTGGAGAGGAATATCCTCCTCGTATGAATATAGAGTGTCCTCTTGCCAATTTTGACAATTACATTTATCAAAACAAACATGATGTTCTTATGCGTGCTATGGAACTAGGAGCTAAGCTCCCTTCCACAATGGACCCTTCTCTCATTTTTGAAATGGTTCAAGGAGAAGAAGAATTAGACTGGCCTCATTGTACTGTTAATGAAATATTAAACCCAAGTCATGATTCTACTTCTGCGCTACAAAATAATGAGGAGGTACCCTTTAAAAATGATGGAGATTATCAGGTACCTTTTGTTAGAATACATTGTGAAGAAAAAGAGTAACATTCTCATCATGCACAACCTCCCCCTAGCGAAGATCGTAACAAAGTGCCTATTCAAGAGGTGACGTTCGAACAACAGGTCCAAGCTGTCACTCGCCAATTGGAAAGTTTGGCTTCGCATATATAAAAGGAACAACCAAAATTTGTGAAACAAGCTATACCAAAGGCATATTATTTTTGGTTCAGATTCAAATGTAGAAACAATAAAATATAACACATAATAAAACACCAAATATAAATATATTGCAATTTAATTCATTCGGGATAATTTTCACTATGAAGAGATTACATATAAATAGGTAAATGACATCCTTAGAATAAGGAGTCAAACCATATCAACTATCTAATCCCCACTTATCTCTCCAACATGATTCTCTCCGCCTTTATTTTCTCATAGCTATCTAATAGTGAGTTGTTCTCACAACTCACGTACACACAACATATAATAATATCTCACACTCACTTAATATTACAATATTATATTATCATCTGAATGATATAATTCCACAGACATTATTAATGTTCAAACTAACACATTAATTTCCTAACATTCACCCCCCTTAGTGTCAACATGGGTGAGTTTTATCTAGTACCTGCTCATGTTCTACAATCCGATGGTTTTCAAAGAGTACCATCAACTCCAACAAGTTTTCTAGTGGAACCATTAACCAGTATGTATGTGATTTTCAAAGAGATTCACAAACTCCCAAATTGGTTTTCTAGTGGACCACCAACCACTTTCATAGCATTGTACACGTTTCTCCATCCCCATCCTTACATTCAAGGGAAAATACAAGAAATATCACTCATGCAAGAGCTCACTTATTACAAGATTGAACATGAATAAATCATCTGTTCTTATTACAACACACAATGAAAATTAAACACAACAAAAATAAATGCCACAAATTCATTGTGTGGCCCCCTTTGCTTGCGGCTGGCATTGTTTAACCTCCTTCCTCCATCTGAAACTGCTTAGTTACTCAAAAAAAATTTGAAAATGAATCTCAATATGAAATTCCCCCCTCAATTTGAACTTGGTCGTCGCGTATAAACAAAAATGCGACCAGGAGAAATATGAGCAACCTCTTTTTTTTTACAATTTTCCTAATAATCACCTAAATGAAACAAAAGTGACTTTAAAAATTTTGATTCGAATTTAGACAAAAGACGATGAACAAGACAATACAACAAAATAATTTAACTTAAGACGACTTTATGATGTTTGTAATGATACAAATAAAATTAACAAATAAACATAATCTAAAAACGAAATAAACAAAAAAAATCAAAATAAAAAATATATAATAACAAATTTTTTAAAAATAAATTAGAACTTAGACTTATGTAAATAAACAATAAATAAGACTTGTTACCTAATGAATTAACCGAGAGAGAAGAAATACCATGTTTCTTTTTCTTCTTAAAAATAAACAAAAACCAAAACAACACGTGGATGATAAAATAAATCAGAGACTAAAAAATAATGACCAAATGAATACATGACTGGAAGGAAGGTACATGTGATCCATGTGGCATGGCAGGTCTGCAATCTCCCACAAACTCACCACGAACTGAATACCGTGTGGCAAAAGAAACATTTGTAGAAACTCCTAACTTATATAATGCAGGCTCGATGAAATGCGTATTTCTCCAAAACTATTATTTGGGTTCTACTGAAATTTTATTTGTAGTTGTATTACCCATATTTCATGAAACCCAATAAGTTTTAGAGAAACCCAGATCCTAGAATGAAAACTAAAATCTATTCTTCATACGGATTTTCTATAAAAATGCTCTTGCTCAATCACATAAAATGAATTGTCAGATTTGCATAGGCTTCCCATGCTCCTTTTCATTATTTTCAGTTCAGATGCAACTTGTTGAAACAATAAAATGTAGACAGGACTAATAATAAACCGAATATAAATATCTTGCTTATTTAATTCATTCGAGATAATCCCCCCTCTATTAAGAGACTACATAATTAATCCCTCCCCATAATTCCATTCATTTCTATAAGTTGCTATGTCAAACTGACTATCAATTACCCAATTCCCACTTAGATTTTATCCAAGATGAATGTAAGAGAAACCAAATTTATTTTCTCATAACTATCTAATAGTAACATGTGTCTCACAACTGAGGTGAGCACATAAAATATAACAATATGTGACAACTCACTGAGAGTATTGCAAGTGTTGTGTCCATGGCCATGTTTATATAAAATAGATTCCATCATTTAGAGATTATCAAGGGTACAAAGATAACACATTAATCTCCCTAACAAGGCAAAACCTAAAACTTACATTTTACGGGTTCTCAATCAACACTAGTTCAAAGAAGGACACAAAGAGATAGTTAGGAATATGCCATTCCCTTGTATATGAATAGCCCCTCAAAATTCTCCTAGGTTTGGTCCCATGGAAAATTCTAGACCTACTCAACCCGGCTACAAAATGACACACTTCAATCAACCATTGGTACCACCATTCCAAGACAGTTCCCCTTCTAGCATTACAAGAAGGTAAAAACGGTAACTATCAATCCAACATACCAGTACGATGATTTGAGGGACCAACATGCGTTTGATAGGGCCACTGTTATCGGGGAAATAATTTGAAGGTTACACTTCTATTTATCCATAATTTTATAAGTATAGTGGGGAAAGGTGACCCTAAAGAAAATATCTGGGATAGATTAGTTTCATTACATAGCATGTTGCATGGGCCTCTATTAAACTTCTTATCCATAATCATCCAAATTATAAACATAATTTCTATAAAACATGACTTCCACTAGGGAAAATGTGGGAAGATAGGCATAAATATAGTGGTATATATGCAGCCTTCCCAAGGGATCTCTATCTACATGGCTGGATCATTAGCTGAAGATATTTGTATGACACTTCTCATTCAATGCATCTAAGAGTGTACAGGCCTTATGTTAGCAGTTCTGCATATTTCAAACAATGAATCAACGTATATACTAGTTGTAATTTTTGTTACATGCTTGAGAGGATTAACTCTCCCCTTTCCTTGCTAAAGTACCCAATAAATAGTTGACAAGTATTTTTTTTTCCAAGTTGTCATCCTACTAGAAGATTCCACTTGATACAATGCATTGAAAGTAACACATTTGAAGAAAGAATAAGATCTGGTAACTGGTGGGTGGTCAAAAGTCAGAATAAAAGCATTGTTCAAACTAGCTGAGACTCTGATCAACCTTTGCTGGAAGACTACTCTAGTACACCTGATAGATCTCATTCATGATAGTCCTCAAGCTCATTTGCATTCATTGTTTATAATAAGGTTCAACAATCTACGTTGGAAAAAAGGTATTCTTAGATTCTCCCTTCTTTTTTGACTCATGAGAATCACATTATTTTGTGAAACTAAGTCCCTAAAGGGATTTCTATTTATGAAGTATCAAATGCTCATCTACCTTTGAGACCCCAAGTATCCCAACCATTATCAATCCATACTAAAGTAGTTAGAAACATCCTAAACATGGTAAAGTAACATGAAACACAATCTCCTACCGAGGGATCATTTTTTTGTTACCACTTATAGACCAATAATGGCTCAGAGATAACGAATGGTGTGGCTATCACCGCATTTAGTGATCCACATGAAATTAAAATGAGATCAACATATTTTTTTGTTACCACTTTTATTTGCATGTATCTAATGGACGTATCAAGGGAACAATTCCATAAGCTCTTAGATTACAACATTTTGGTTAATTCCTTTCAAATGATGTTACCTCGGTCTGAATCTGAAATAGAGCACTGAAGATGTGTCATGCTAAATGGATTCATACATACATTAGAATTGAAGATGCTCAAGTCCATGGTATAACATTGCTTGCTACAAAATAAATTGACTCCTGGGTCAGAATAATGAAGAATTTTTTACAGATTTATAATATGATCAATAAGGTTCAGCCCCAGATCCATTGACAATCAAGAGTCCACAACACAAGATTGAATAACGAACATATCACCTGAAGGCTGGTGTGATAAATGTTTGTTACCACACCTCACTTGTGAGCATCTTGTTGAAAATGATGATAGTAATAAGGAACCTAATTTTTATGATACATGTATGGTGGAAGTCACAAATGATTCACCATAAGGAGCTACTTCTATTGATCTTCTATACTGCCAAAAATACAAAATAATTTTGGTCTTACATCAATCATGTATCCTCATCTTCCTCCTGATAACAAATAATATCTGATTTTGATAATGGCTATACTTGTAAATAGGAGCTTCCTAATGTACACCTTGAAGATGTCATAATCTCCCTGGGCCCTGAATTTTGATGGAGCATGTTCCAATAGGTTGAAATGGAGCTGGATTGGTCTCATAACTTCTCCATAATTAGGTATATTGAAGATAGATGATTAGATCTCCATAAGGTCACCATGATTGCCTATAAATATGAATTCAGTTGATCAACTTCATTGATCTTGAGCTCGGAGTGATGTCTTCTTAGAGTGAATTCAGAACTTAGAAACCATCTTTGGGGATTAGATGTAATAGGAGTCAAGAGAATAATGATAATCCCTAAAAAAACAATTAGGACTTGAATCAAATTTTGATGCCTACTAAGAATAGACCTTAGCTCTAGCAATGCCTGTCTTAAAATGCCTAGAGACTGTAAATGAAGAATGCCTACTATGGTAATATAGGTCACAAATCTCTTCCATAATAATGGCTCTATATGGGATATAACATGAGAAAAAATTGTTTCAACCATCTAATGCCTTCATATTGTTCTAAGAGTTACCAGGATAATGGCTGGCAAAAGGTCTTTGAGCTCCTTAATGGTCCATCGTATGATTTTGTGGGATGTACAACTCTACTTTAGTTTTTTTGTTTTCTTTGTGTTGTTTTTTCCCTTTGCCGAGTGCTCATCAGTCTACAGTGACCATCATTTCTATATTTGTCAATTTTCCCCAATAGCCTAGAATAATAGGTATAGATCCATCTAGTTATCAGGAACAGCCCTGTGTGTTTTATCTAGCTCTGATACTAACTTGATCCCAATGGATTCTAGATCATTTGGTCTTTGTATTCCATGGCACCCACAAAGGGGTTCCCTATCCCCGAGTAGGAGTCATTGTTGCTGCTCAAAAAAATCAGTTCCTAGGATAATGCAAGACTGGTATTTTTCATAGACTCCACTATAAATGATAACTAGAGTCAATGGTGCTTACATATTGTCTCCCCAGTGCTTTGAACGAACCATTCCACTAGTCAAAACTTATAGTTACAATATTTTTGTTTCACAAGAAAATAAATGGAACTTCAACATACTTGCTTAGAAGAATAACTAGACCTTCATAAGACTTAGTTGTTCGAAAAATAGCTACCCGACTTCCCCTTTCCTAGCATGAACAATTAGTGGCACCAGCTCCATTGTTAGGAATCCTCCTTCCTGGCGGCCTTCCAAACACTTTAAAGCCTTATGGCACTGGTCGATCTAGGATTCAAAATAATTTAGGCGCTATGGGCCGACTAGGTTTTACAATAAATCCTAGCCATGGGAAGCAATTTTAAGGTTGACTATTGCCTAAAAATAATAGGTCTTGGATCGTGCCTTACAACTTGATGATGCCTATAAAAAGGATTAAAGACTTCACACAATAAAGCCCATGGAACACTAAGGCTCTCCTCTAATGGTTCTTGCTCTCCGCCTTTAAGGTCTCGGAATGAGCTTAGATAGTTCATTGCATTGTGTGTGTCCATTCGAATGGGAGATGGGTTCCATATTTATAGTCAAAAATCACATGCATAACTTAAGGAAATGACATTATGCGATTATCCTAACCAATTCATCCTGAGTTGGTGGAGGTTGTTACGTGCTCACCCATTCGGAAGTGATAAATTAGTGGATAAATTCCGCATTATGTGCTGGCGGATTACAGTTTGAAAAGTTGGATAAAATACCCAATCAAGTTCAGTGAGGCTTCATAATGTTTGAGACTTTCAAGGGCAATAAAGCCTTTCGACCACGTCCAAACATAGTGGTCTATGGAACCACTTGAGGCTAACCGTTGTCACGTCCATTGCTCCATGATGGAAGTTTCCACACGATGGCATTGCACCAATGAACACTCAGACTTCATCCTCCCACGGCATATGTGGATTAATCCCACATTATTGGCTCATGTCATGGGGTTGGCAGTCATATGTGGGTTTGAAACAATGTGGGCCATGAAGTACATGTCGAGCTTAGGTACATTGGTTTCAACTTCATAACCTGTTGGCCCACTTTTTCCAGACAATGTGATCAATGTATCAATGGTCACGTGGCTATTCATTGTGTTGACTTCACACTAGTTAAGCTAATAGAATCTACTGGGCCATACAATGTGGATATGAAAATAATTAAGTACGATCCATAGGTATAGGTCCACTTGTCATCTCTCGATAGGCCAAACTCGATGGCTGAATTCAATTGGTGGTGGCAAAAATCAATACACACGTCGAGTTAGGTGGACAACCATGAACGGTGATAAATACCATAGTCACACATGGTAAAGGCCAAATCCCCTGTGTATAGACAATATATCAGATCTAAGCATACATGCAAATAAAAGTGATATTCTACCAGAAGAATTATACAAAACAAGAGACATAAATCAACACCAGATTTAACGTGGTTCACCCAGTGTGGGCTACGTCCACCAAGAAACAAGCCAATCTATTATCCAAAGCTTTGACAAGATATACAATGAAGATTTACAATCTTCCACACCTCTCAGATGTTCAGTACTTTCTTCCTTCAAGCTTTTTGATTCTTCACCAAGAATTCTCTCTCACATAATTATCTTGTAATTATGATCAATTCTCTCATTCTAAACCCTAGCTTTATGCTTTAAATAGTCGTTTAAGACTTTAGGGAACTTAGCCATGCAATTACATTCATTAAATCTATTCCAATGCTAAAAATAGAAATAAAACCTGAGAGTTAATTAAAAGCTCGTCGCACAGGTAACCGATGCCGGTTCTGCCCAACCATCACCGGTTCCAACTTGCCCTGACCGATGCCGGTCAAAACCAATGCCTAACCGATGCCGGTTACTGTATTTTCCAGCAAGTTCCAATTACATGCTAAAACATGAGTAATTTAGCTCCATACTCAACAATCTCCCACTTGGAGATTAATTACTGCACTATACCTGTACAGTACCATTCTTGGTTCCTCCTTAGCTTTGTTTCTTCCTCCTCGAGCCTCAAACTCGAAGACCAACAGAAGTGGAGTGTAGCTCCAACTTCTCCTTTGCTAATGGCTTTGTTAGCATATCCGCAGGGTTCTTGCTCATGTATGAATCTTTTCCAGATTCAACTGTCCATCCTCCAATACCTGTCGTATGAAGTGATACCTCAACTGAATGTGTTTCATTCTCGAATGAAATGCTGAGTTCTTTGCCAAATGAATTGCACTCTGACTATCACTGAATAGTTTACAATTACTTTGCTCCTTTCCCAACTCTTCCATGAACCTACTCATCCATATCATCTCCTTGCTAGCCTCTGTAGCTGCAACATACTCTACCTCTGTAGTAGACAAAGCCACAACCTTCTGCAATCTCGAAATCCAGCTAACTGTCATTCCACCTACTGTGAAAATATATCCAGTAGTGCTCCTCCTACCATCCAGATCTCCAGCCATATCCAAATCAACATAGCCACGTAATGAAATATCTGAACCTCCATAGCATAACTGCATGCTAGATGTCCCTTTCAAATACCTGAGTATCCATTGGACTACTTTCCAATGCTCTTTACCTAGATTAGCCATATATCTACTCACAACTCCCACTGCCTGTGCAATGTCTGGTCTTGTACAAACCATAACATACATGAGACTTCCAACTACTGAAGCATATGGCACTCGTGTCATGTATTTGACCTCCTCTTGTGATGAAGGACACTGATCTTTACTCAATTTGAAGTGTCCAGCCATAGGTGTGCTAACAGGTTTTGCATTCTGCATGTTGAACCTTTCTAACACCTTGTAGATATAATCCTCCTGAGACAAATACAATTTCTTGTTTTTCCTGTCTCTATGTATTTGCATGCCAAGGATTCTTTTTGCAGCTCCCAAATCCTTCATTGCAAACATGTGAGCTAGCTTTCTCTTAAGCTCACCAATGTCCTGCATACTAGATCCTGCAATAAGCATATCATCCACATACAGTAACAAAATAATATAGCTCCCATTTTCAAGCTTCTTGAAATAAACACAATGGTCAGATTCACATCTCAAGTAACCATGCTCATGCATAAAACTATCAAACCTCATGTACCATTGCCTTG
Source organism: Taxus chinensis (assembly GCA_019776745.2). NCBI lineage: Eukaryota > Viridiplantae > Streptophyta > Pinopsida > Cupressales > Taxaceae > Taxus > Taxus chinensis. The sequence continues at coordinate 909,463,655 of CM034147.1, read as the reverse complement.
GAGCTTGCTTGAGCCCATATAAGCTCTTTTTCAACCTGCACACTAATTTCTCCTTACCCTTGACTTCATACCCAAGCAGGCTGTTGCATATAAATCTCTTCATCCAAATCACCATGAAGGAAATCCATCTTCACATCTAGTTTCTCTAAATGCAAATCTTCTACTGCAACTAAACTCAATACAGTACGAATAGAAGTCATCTTAACAACAGGAGAAAATATTTCACCAAAGTCAATACCTGCCTTTTGTGCAAATCCCTTTACTACAAGCCTTGCCTTGTACCTTTTCTGTCCACCCTCTTCTTCCTTAATTCTGTAAACCCACTTGTTCTGCAATGTTCTCTTTCCTGCTGGTAATTTAACCAAATCCCAAGTCTGGTTCTGTTCCAAAGAGTTCATCTCCTCATCCATGCCATGCTCCCACTGAACGTGAGTTTTATCCTGCATTGCTTCTTCAAAGCTTTCTGGTTCACCACTATCAGTCAATAATAGATAAAATAGAGAAGGTGAAAATCTTTCTGGAAGTTTACTTACCCTTTGTGACCTTCTCACAGGAGTTTGGGGTACCAGAGGCTCAATCTGGACCTCCTGGACATTAGTATCAACTTCTGACAGTGACCGACACCGGTCACCTCTAACCGACGTCAGTTCTGCTAACCGACACCAGTTCTGATCCTCTGTAACCATCGGCAGTTCATCTGACCGATGTCGGTCAGGGCCTAACCGACCACGGTTACTGTGTATTTCTGTAGGTGTTTCTTTAAAACCTGAGAGTTCATTTTCATCAATAAACTTCTCAATTTTCTCATCCTTGGGTACCAAAATTTGATCCCTATACATTCTCTTTTCATTCCATTCAACATCACGACTCCTAACAATTTTAGAATTCTCTAAATCCCAAAAATGAAAACCGAAATCACCAGATCCATAACCAATGAAAGTGCACCTCTTGGATTTTGCATCCAACTTTTTTCTATTTTCTCTATCAACATGCACAAAAGCTTCTGAACCAAAAACTTTAAGAAAAGAAAGATCTACCTCTTTTCCAGTCCATGCTTCCTCTGGTATTCCTCCATCTAGTGAACTTGAAGGGCCACGGTTAATCAAATAAACCGTTGTATCAACTGCTTCTGCCCAAAACTGCAAGGGCAATCCAGAATGTATCCTCATACTTCTAGCACGTTCCATGATTGTCCTGTTCATTCTCTCTGCAACACCATTCTCCTGTGGTGTTCTTGGAACCATTCTTTCTCTACGTATCCCATTCACTGAACAATAATCATTGAAAGCCTTGCTACAATATTCACCACCATTGTCAGATCTAAGGCACTTTAACTTAGAATTTGATTCATTCTCAACAAGGGCTTTCCATCTTTTAAAAGTTTCAAAAACATTAGATTTATGTTTAATACAATAAACCCATACCTTTCTTGTAGCATCATCAATGAAAGTAACATAATACTGGGATCCACCATGAGAAGCTACCTGAGCTGGTCCCCACACATCTGAGTGTACAAGCTCCAATTTCTGCTCCTTCTTAGTTGCCCCAACTTTGAGAAATCTCACTCTCTTTTGCTTTCCAAAGATACAATGCTCACAGAAATCAAGATCTAAATCTTTCAAATCTGATAACTTACCCTTAGCCTTTAAGATCTGCATTCCTTTTTGACTCATATGACCCAACCGATTATGCCACATGCATGCATCTGAATCTGAAGTAGATAATGCAGAAAAGGAATCAGTAATACAGGTAGATAAATATAATGTTCCTACCTTCTTACCTCTTGCCACAACAAAAGCACCCTTGGTGACTTTCCAAGAGTCTCCTGTAAAAGTAACCATGCAACCAGATTCACCTAGTTGCCCTACAGAAATAAGATTCCTCCTGAGGCTTGGCACATGCCTCACATCTTTCAATACCCATGTATTTCCATTCTACAATTTTAGATGAACTTCCCCTTTACCAGTAATACTGCAAGGTTCATCATCACCCAAATAAACATGCCCAAAATTGCCCTGGACATAATTTCTGAAATAACCCTTATTAGGGGTTGCATGGAAAGAAGCTCCTGAATCTAAAACCCATGATTCAATTCTACTATCTAAAGAAAGAATAAGAGCATCTTGCATTACCTCTGATGCAGCAAGATTCACCTCTTTACCTTTGTCTGGTTGTTGGTTCTCTTTATTCTTTGACCAACAATCTTTCTTTGCATGTCCTTTCTTTCCACATTTCCAACAAGTAATTCCCTTACTTCTGGATTTAGATCTGCTATCCCTTGACTTTGATTTCCCATTACTCTTACTCTTGGATCTCTCCTTCTACCTGCCCCTACTTTCTACATTCAAAGCATTTCCAGATGATGTTTCCTCTGTACTTTTCCTGTGAATTTCTTCATTCAAGATTATACTAACCACATCATCAAACTTCAAAATATTATTAGCAGATGTTGTATTACTAACAACCATTACCAAGTTGTCCCAACTATCAGGCAAAGAACATAAGAATAAAAGTGCTTTTACTTCATCATCAAATGGTATTGAAACCGATTTTAACTGATTTACAATAGATCGGAAATCATTCAAATGACTAGAGGCAGATTCACCTTCATGCATCTTAGAACTAAAAAGTTTCTTCATCAAATAAACTTTATTTGAAGCACTAGGTTTTTCATATAAATTAGCAAGAGATTTCATTAAGTCTACCGTAGAAGCCGCTTCTGTAATATTGGAAGCCACGGATGCTGCAGGCTCAATCTTATAGATCCCAAAGCCTTTCTGTCAAGAATCTTCCATTCTTCATCAGTCATCTTCGTAGGTCTAGACTTCTCATCCAACGGTAAGTACAAATCTCTCTGATACAGATAATCCTCAATCTGCATCTTCCATAATTGATAATTTCAGCCGTCAAACTTCTCTACCTTGTATTTATTATCTTCTGTCATTGTTGTAGCTCCCACTCAATCAGAAAACCCTCTGTGAGTAAATCTGTCAACACACAAAACCCTCAAACAAAGCTCTGATACCAGTTGTTGGGGTTAGCACACCGGTTGTACAGACAATATATCAGATCTAAGCATACATGCAAATAAAAGTGGATATTCTACCAGAAGAATTATACAAAACAAGAGACATAAATCAACACCAGATTTAACGTGGTTCACCCAGTGTGGGCTACGTCCACCAAGAAACAAGCCAATCTATTATCCAAAGCTTTGACAAGATATACAATGAAGATTTACAATCTTCCACACCTCTCAGATGTTCAGTACTTTCTTCCTTCAAGCTTTTTGATTCTTCACCAAGAATTCTCTCTCACATAATTATCTTGTAATTATGATCAATCTCTCATTCTAAACCCTAGCTTTATGCTTTAAATAGTCATTTAAGACTTAGGGCACTTAGCCATGCAATTACATTCATTAAATCTATTCCAATGCTAAAAATAGAAATAAAACCCGAGAGTTAATTAAAAGCTCGTCGCACAGGTAACCGATGCTAGTTCTGCCCAACCGTCACCAGTTCCAACTTGCCCTGACCGATGCCGGTCAAACCCTAACCGATGTCGGTTACCCTGACCGATGCAACTGTATTTTCCAGCAAGTTCCAATTGCATGCTAAAACATGAGTAATTTAGCTCCATATGAGGAATTTTTCCCGTTTCAATCAAGTGAATAATCTACATATTTTGATTTTGACTCACCTCCTAGTCCTCGGTGGGATATTGAAGACTTTACATATTGCTAGAGAGTATATTGGACATCCTTTGGATGAGAGACAAACTCATTCATAGTTCACTAGACCCCATCTCCTTCTTCACCTCCACTTCAAAACCTCAATCTTTCCAGGAGGCATTTGAGATTCCTGAGTGGGATTCTGCCATGGATGAGGAATATTCCTCACTCATAAAGAATGATACTTGGGATCTCACCCCTCTTTTAAAAGGAAGAAAAATAATTTAGAGTAAGTGGGTGTACCAAAAAAGTATGGTACTGATGGAGAAGTTGAGAAGTATAAATAGTGACTTGTAGTTAAGGGTTTCTCCTAGGTAGCTAGGGTTGATTACTTGGAAAATTTTTCTCTAGTTACAAATATGACTTCCATTCGACTGACATTATCCATCGCTGATGCAAAAAAATGGGAAGTCCACCATGTGGATGCTAAGAGTGCCTTCCTTCATGGGTACTTAGAGGATGATATCTACATGGAACAACCTATGGGTTATGTCTATGATCGATCCCTCCTTTTTAAGTTAAAGAAGTCTCTCTATAGCCTTAAACAAGCACATAAAGATTGGTATGCCAAGAAGGACTCCTTTCTACTTACATCAGAGGTTCACTTGGTGTCACTTTGACCCAAATATTTAAATTCTTAGTCAAGATGACTTCGTAATCATCCTTGTTTTGTATGTTGATGTATTTTTAATCACACTCTTCCTCTATCATTGATTCTGTGAATATTTGTTTGGCCAACATATTTTCCATCTATGACTTGGCCTTGCTTCATTACTTTCTTGGGATCCAAATCTCACAATCTATCTTGGGAATTGTAATTTTGTAGCCTAAGTACTTAATTTTCTAGATTGGCTTCACATGTCAAATTGTAAGCCTTCTCATACTTTCTTTCCTTTTTGGGGTTAATTTGGTTCTGATTTCTCTACTCCTATGGTTGATAGTACCTTTTATCAAAAATTATTAGGGATATTGATTTACTTAAATCACACTCAGCCATATTATATGTTGTTGGCATCATGTCCAAATTCATGCAGGAACCTCATGAGTTGTATTGAAAACCAACGAATCGGATCCTCAACTATGTTTGTGGAACACACACTAATGGAATTCATTATTTAAGAGGGATAGAGATTGAATTGGTTGGATTTATAGAATTTGTTGGGCTAGTGAATCTAGATCATCAGAAATCTACCTCAGGATAAAGTTTCTCTCTTAGTTTGGGTCCTTTCATTTGGTCTACCAAGAAGTATACTGTAATTTTCATATCATTTGTACATGTAGAGTACAAATGAACTTGATCAAAACCATACAACTAGGTCAAAAACATTTTTTTTATCCCAAACATTCTATATGGTGTTGGACCTACTTGGAATCTAGGTCTACAACTTCTTGGGTGCTTCTTGGGTGCTTCACTTGCCTAGATATGAGTGTCACTGCATGTCGGTCTTCTTCTCTCACCTTTATAATGGATCTATAAACTCTTCGCAAACCCTATAACCCTTGCAGTGCAAGGAGTTCCTTCAAAATAAATTTAGGTTGGTTATGAGAACCCATGTGCACCATCAAAATTACCACTACTCTTAAGAGGGCTAAAACCACATGTCATTTTCATAGCATATGATATTTATCATATTACAATCACAACTTAACAAACATGCTTTGATAATTATTTTCTTTATTTTCACACATGCTCAAATACTTGGAAGGGATCATTTTACTTACTTGTAGAATGAAGATGGAGACTATGAGACCTAGATGGATACTTTATACCTATAGAGGGTATTTCCTTAATTGATGTACACGAGTTATTTCATAGTTTAGAGATCTTGGAGTGCATTTAATGCTTATTTTTACATGAGTTCTTAAAGTGCTTAGGTTCCTTCAAATGAGGTATGATTTAATTTCTTATATATTATTCCAAAGGTTATGATGTCATGAAAATCCAACCAAGGAGATATGTTTTCTCATAATAATGTGATTCCCAGAATTGAAAAATTATACCAAAACATGTCAATCCAAATCCGTACAGTAGGTTCAGCTTGTAGATTTACACAACCCAACCACAAAATGACAGTTTTTTACCAAGAACTAAAAAGTATGTTTTGACTTTATGGATTGGAGGATGAACGTTTCTAAAGTATGTTTTATGTAGTTAAACTTCAGAAACTTATGAGAATGAGTTGTGAAATGATAAAAAAGTAATCAAAGAGCTATTAGGGTGTGTTAAACAAGAGTGAGGATAGTGTAATTTTATATGCAATTATGAAATGTCATTATCAACTATGTCAAAGGATATATTGCCAAATTTGAGTGTCTATAGGAAGCATGTGACCATGGTTCAAGAGACTAGTGGCATGTGAGACTCTATATGGGATAGGGTGTTAAGAGACAAATTTTGTGTCATAAGGATTTGTGTCATAGAGAAGGTGAAATATACCTATGAGAATATGGATATGCGTAATGTGTACTAGGAACTCTGTGTGATGGCCATAGTCTTATGCAAAGGGATATGAAACCTAGAAATATGACGAGAATGAGTGATAGGAAGTGAAAGTCTAGGAAACCTATTCAAGATAGTATATAATAGTAAAAGTATGGTACTAGTACTAGGAGTGTGTAGAAAGACCATAATACCATAATTTCTAGTTATAGGAGTGACTACAGTGGTATATGTAATAAAATTCTAACTATAGTGGAGGGTGCACTAGTGGTAGGGATCAGTTAAGCTTGAGGAGAAATAATAAGAGGTTTTGTAGGTGGTATAGCTTAGATAGTAATGATTTGACACATTGATGGATAGTGGATGGAATTGCCCTAATAGTCTTGAGCCAAGGAAGACCTAAGAAAATTTCACAATGCTTGATTTTTGATACTTTGACAAATGACATATAGATAGTGTGTGGCCCAAATATGATGGGAAAATTTATATGCCCATATAATTTTGGTGAATTGCATTGCATTTTGGGTTAGGGGAAGCTAATAGAACGTAAAAGAGGAAGTGAATATGCATTATTCTCAAAATTTAGATTCATCATTACATTGTTGAGAGCTTGCTTAGAAACAGATCCAGGAATTTAAATTCTAGAATATGTAAAAGAAGCATGAAAGTCTACATCAGTAAAATTGATGACCAATGGTGAAGCAGTAGTAGCACCAATAAGAAAATATAAAAGAGAATTGGTTAATTGAGGATGCAGAACTGAGTTGTAAGCACAATTAAAAGTTGTCTTAGGTGTAGATTTTTCAACATGTGTAGGAAGCGATTCATTGATTTTGGGAATTCGGGACTACGGAATAGTGCTATGATTCAATAACAAAACCAATCATGCACACATGATCTAAACAATTCCCCAAAATCTATAGTAGTGGAAGTATAAACTAGAATAATCCAAATCAAAACAAATTACACACACATAACACAACATGTACCATGGTTCACCCAATGTGGGCTACGTCCACCAAAGATAGAGATCTCATATATATAATACAACAAGAGTACAAACCAACTCTTCAATACAAGAGTACAATGCATCTCTCTAAGAGTATCTCCTCTCCTCTAGATCTCTAAACGGATCTCCATGAGTGCACTACAACCATGCCTCCAAACACCACCAATAAGATCTCACATAACCAAGAACTACTGCATCTCTGAACTACTACCAAGTTCTCTATGGATCTGCAACAAGACCTCTCACATGTGTAACCATATGTGCAACTATGTATGCACCAAGAAGTAAGTCTGTCTCTCCATCACTGCATAACCTGTGCAAACATGAAGACAACCTCCTCTACAATATCTAGATCTACATGGATTAACAATACAATATGATCTCATGGATCTATGAATATAAGATATCACAATAACCTGTGGATCTAATAAAATAAGACTAGATCTACAATACAAGACTAGATCTACATGGATCTATAATACAAGATCTCACCAACATGTGGATCTACAAGAAGAAACTCTATGTGATTTGCATACTATGCAAGCCATTAAAATGAGACAATAACTATACAAAGGAAATACAATAGAAGATGTTACCCTCTTCTCACCATTGAGATGTACCTACCATAGTTGTACTTGTTATTTCTTTCTGTCCAGCTCCTCTCCATGGAAGATTTGTCTTCATGTAACCATGTTCTTTCTTTCTCTTCTTCTTCTTCATCCTCTCAATCTAGGAGAATCAAGGATCTAATTCAATCCTTCTCTTAATTCACCTTCTAACCCTAGATTTCATGCTTATATAGGCATATACAAACTTAGGGCACAATAGCCATGCATTTACAATTAATAGATCTTCTTTAATGCTAAAAATAGATCTAATTCCCGAGAGTTAAATATAAAATTTCACGCACAGGTAACCGGTGACAGTTACTAACTTGACCATTATTAACACTGGTCACTTCCTGACCTGGACTGACCGACCGTCGGTTACACCCTGACTGACGATGATGGGTTACTGTTCAGAACAGTTACAGTAACATGTAAAACAAGCTATCTGTGAAGCAATTCAACTCCACAATCCTAACAATCTCCCACTTGGAGATAAATTGCTGAACTTGTACATGTACCTGTACATCACCATCCTCTACACACCATGAAGACCGTATATTCTTTCCTTCAAAAATTCTCTCAAAAAATAAATAAAACTAGGAAGATCAAACCATCTTCTAAAATGAAGATAACAAACCCATGACTTACCATAGACCTGCACGAAGCTAAAACTGATCTGTGATAACCGAGCTATCCATACATCAAGCTCCCACTGAATCATAACACCAATCCTATCATGTAACCAAGCCATCATGACTAACACACCTGCAAGAGCTCCCACTCAAACTGAAGTACTGAGCTTCAACTGCAACTATAGCCATACCTATAAAACCAACCATGTTCTCCATCCATATATCCATGTCTCCATGCAACCACCAATGCAACTGTCCAAAAACAAGTCAAACTAGAATATGTGAAAGAAAAACAAGATCCCGGGTAAAAACAGCCCTGAATGAGTTCTACATGCAACAGTGGGTGATCAATCCACAAACACCTGCATAACTCAAAGAAATCCAAACACTGCAATCTACAAATCCAACCCTGCATAAACAACTAGCATGTCCAAGACATTCATTTGTAGATAACATATCTATCAAGGAGTAACATAGTAATCAAGAGGAAATACAAACATCCCCTACTCATGCTCAAGGCATCTAAACCATTTCTCATAGGCATCCATGTGCAAATAAAACATCTACATCATCACAAACTCACAAAACTGAATCTATCCACATGTATAAAACTCACCTATACATCCATCCATATCATCAAGGCTCTCCAGAAGCTGCCAAGTCTCTCACTGACTAACTCCAAAGCCATATATGAATCATGTGATCATCAATGTGAATGAAAACAACCATGCTAAACCATGCAACTAATACCAAGTGCAAATACCAGCATACATGTCATCAACATACTACACAAACCAACCAAGATGAAAGCAAAACAAGGGGCACCATCTAAAAATGGTAAATAAACACTGTTGTCAAACCTGTGACCAAACTAACCACGGTTTACCAGATGACTTACCACGGTTAATCCTAACCGACCATCGGTCTCTGTAACAGTCAGATTTTCTCTTTTAACCCTTAAAACTCTGAAAAATTGGTTCTATCATCTTCACCCAGCTGAATTTAACCATCAACTGTATATCCCATAGGGATATCCATGCACCACAAAATAAACCAGAAGTGACATCACAAAGCAATAAACTCAATATACCTACAAATCTTTAACTTCCCTCCAAAACCAACTAGTGCCTCTGCCACTCTGAATAGTAGCAATCTCCTCTCACTCTACATGTGCATCATGTATCCAATCCTGCAATGCCAACAACCATGGCTTGCTCCCACTGAACATGAAATCCCCTGCACTGCCTCTAACACCAAGCTCAAAAGCTAATATGTCAATGAGAAATAAAACCAGATGAAAGAAAATATAAAATGATTCCCTTCTTATCAAAGAATAATCCTACATCACAGAAGTTTGGACACTTCTTGTGAAGTAAGTGAATCAACTTCTTTTCATCCTATGTACTCAACATCTTTTGTTACCTGCAACTGTGTCTAACCATGACTTTTCATTGAGGATCTCATCCTTAGAACTAGATATCCTTGTCCTCAAGATTCCACACAACCGGGAAATAAAATTCAAAACAACACCAAAAACATGGTGTAAATCTGTGCAACACTATCCAAACATAATATCATCTGCTCCAAAAGAAAGAAATAAAACATGAACCATATAGAGATACCTGACCTAAAGTCTCACTGGACTAACCAAGCCAACTCCATCCCTTTTCTGATCCAAACCTTGAAGTGATCTACACTGTTTCTACCTGTACACACTGTGCAAGAAACATGATCCTCCAAAACAGAACATTGAACCAACCATGCCTCTTCTACCGTAAGAAACCCTATGTGTAAACTCATTGTCACAGAGACCGTCCACGGTTCGCTGACCAGTACTCGGTTACCCTCTGTGACCGATGTCAATTCCCTGACCGACATCAATGTTGCTCGGAACTGAACACAATGCCACAAATTGGCATAGGTCACCAAACCAGGTGCCTACTCCGACCAAATGCCGATAGTTGTGTTGAGCCCAGTCATTTCAAGAAGCACCCAAATCTTGCACAAAAAACTTAACAGCAATAATATATGCAATAAAACTGCACCAAGATGAAATACATCACCTTACCGGCACCAAGATACTCAACCCGCATCTTCAACTGAAGAACATGCTTCTCTGATGGAAACCTCATCTTTGTTCTGTGCTACTATATTCTGCTTCTCTAATGAAGACCATGCATCTAATTGCACCAAAGGATGCATAACTGCTCCTTTTCCTCTCATTCTCAGATCTAGATCAGCAATCCCAAACATGCATGTGCAACCAAAATAATATAAGCACTGTAATACCAAGATAAAACCATACCTAAATAACCGGATCTGCAATCTGACCAACATACTTGTGCCTCCAAGAACTAGGGACACCTCAGCAACCAAGATACATTCCATGCATCTTCTTAATTCTTCAGATCTGTGATTTTTTGTTTAAAAATAGGTTGCCTAGTAACCGACCATGGTCACCCTGTAACTGACCACAGTTACCCTGTAACTAACCACGGTCACCCTGCCGATGTATGGTTGCCACTTAACCGACGTCAGTCACTGTAATTTCCAGCAACCTTACTCTTCCAGCTCCCACTTGAGATTGAATCTCTTCCTGTTGATTTTCTCATCAGGAAAAACCAAACCCTGCTCTCATACATGTCAGTCAAACCACTAACAAAACCATGAAGCAAAACCCCTTGCTCTGAAATAACCAAGCTAACCAAGATATGATACCAGTTGTTGGGAATTCGGGACTGCGGAATAGTGTTATGATTTAATAACAAACAAAAATCATGCACACAGGATCTAAACAATTCCCCAAAATCTACAGCAGTGGAAGTATAAACTAGAATAATCCAAATCAAGACAAAGTACACACACATAACACAACATGTACCATGGTTCACCCAATGTGGGCTACATCCACCAAAGATAGAGATCTCATATATATAATACAACAAGAGTACAAACCAACTCTTCAATACAAGAGTACAATGCATCTCTCCAAGAGTATATCCTCTCCTCCAGATCTCTAAAAACGGATCTCCATGAGTGCACTACAACTATGCCTCCAAACACCACCAGCATATCTCACATAACCCGGAACTACTGCATCTTTGAGCTGCTACCAAGTTCTCTGTGGATCTGTGACAAGACCTCTCACATGGGTCTACCATATGTGCAACTATCACTATGCACCAAGAAGTAAGTTGTGTCTCTCCATCGCTTACATGCATAACTTGTGCAAACATGAAGACAACCTCCTCTACAATATCTAGATCTACATGGATCAACAATACAATATGATCTCATGGATCTACAATACAAGACTAGATCTACATAGATCTATAATACAAGATCTCACCAAGATGTGGATCTACAAGAAGAAAACTCTATGTGCTTTGTATACTATGCAAGCCATTACAATGAGACAATAACTATACAAAGGAAATACAGTAGAAGATGTTACCCTCTTCTCACCATTTAGATGTACCTATGCTATTTCCTTCTGTCCAACTCCTTTCCATGGAGACTTTTGTCTTCATGTAACCTGTTCTTTCTTTCTCTTCTTCTTCTTCTTCTCCATCCTCTCAATCTAGGAGAATCAAGGATCTAATTCAATCCTTCTCTTAATTCACCTTTTAACCCTAGCTTTCATGCTTATATAGGCATATACAAACTTAGGGCACAATAGCCCATGCATTTACAATTAATAGATCTTTATTTAATGCTAAAAAATATAGATCTAATTCCCGAGAGTTAAATATAAAAATTTCACGCACATGTAACCGGCGATGGTTACTGACCGGTGACCCTGATCCACTGGTCACTTAACCTGACCTGGACAATGAACCTGACGCCAACGACGTTACACCCTGACCGACGCCGGTTACTGTCAGAACCAGTAACATGTAAAACAAAACTATCTGTGAAGCAATTCAACTCCACAATCCTAACACAACAAGCACAAGTTTTTCACACAGTTACAAGGTGCATACACAAAACAATACTATTTTCTTCTTTGAAGCTTCACAATGATTTCCATTTGAATGGGAATGAATACAATAGTTACCTTATCCTCCTTAATAACCTCTCCACCATCATTAGCTTGAGAGTCCTAATTTTTCAGGTCAGGCACAACATAATTCTTAATGTGAACTCATTTTGGAGGTTGTCCTTAGAGTGTCTTACTTTTGAATTGAATAGCTCTTTTAGGACTTGTGATCTCTAGAGAGGACTCAATTACCACCTATTTCCTTAGTCCATCCTTACAAAGATTAGGAGCTCTAAGATTACATTAAAATTCTTAAGCTATGCCAAAATTGACCTTACAATTTGAATTAGTATTTTGGAGGGAAAATGCCTCATTTGAAACTTGAAAGGCCCAAACACAAATATAGACTACTAACTAACACCTAAAGACCTCTAGGACTCATGAACACATTTAGAAAATCAAATATAGTGTATTTATGGTTTATTTAGATATCTAGAGTGATTCTCTTTTATCATACTCTAGGGGTAGGAAACTATTAGTCCTCATAGCTTAGTCTTCTTCTTCTTTTTCCAATTTATTTGCTTCTTCATCTTTACTCTAGCCCGATCTTTATCTTCAGCTGGTTCATCATATTTTTCTTACTTCATGTGCCTTGCTTGGATTCCATCCTACATGTAATCTTCATAAATTAAGTATGCTTCTCCATAGACTTCTTCTCCTTCATTTTCATCCTCAATCATCAAACCTACCTCTTGAACATGTTGTTTCCCTTCTTTTTTCATAGCAGGTTTTCCATGACTTTTTTTTTGTGTTCATCATTCACCTACTTTTTCTCATTTACTTCATGATTATCTTCAATTTCCACCTCCATTTATTGGTCTATACTTTCATTGTTATTAAATTCTTCATGTACTTACCTTGGATTTACTTCTTCTCTCTCAAATACTAATTTCTTCATCCATTGTGGCATCATGTATCCATGATCAAAGACCAGTTTCAATCTCTTCTCTTCACTCATCTTCAGTATCATTTCCCACTACATACACTCACAAACCAATGTTAGCCACAAAAAAATTATTCATTCAATATCAAACCCAAATCACAAAAAATCCATGCTCTAATACCAAATGATGCAGAACAAAATTAAAATCAATCATATATTCAACTATCAAGAGGTTTAAAAACTTCACTTCTACCTTACTCTACAATCAGAGGATCATAAAATATTCTTATTGTTCCCAACTTGGATTCTAATGCAATAAATTAGATTAGTTATCACTTGGAAATTCCTAATACATCATCATACCCTACTTCCTACTCTAAAAGTGATACCATTTCATCAATTAAGGTATTCATAAGTCATGTACTTCATCCTTCACTCACCTTTCACCAACTTACCCATCATCATCCTTCATTTGATATTCATTCCAATAGTCCACGTGACTTTTTAGCCTTCTTCCACCTTCTTCCACCCTACACCTTGTTCATACACTTAAAACAACACTAAATTATCCACAAACTTGATGGAAAAGATTCAATAGTTAATTCTTTTATTCACTTGCCCAAATTTCCAAATCAATGCCCTAAAGACAATGCATTTGGTCCAACCATGGTTGAAGTAAACTAAAAACACCCACAATGATCCATTTCCATTATTAGTCATTCTTCATCATACCCAAGGTGTATGTAAAGTCTCAGGATCCCACTTCTTGAATTGTTCTCTCTACATTTAATTTTTTCTCTAGGCTTGAAGCCCTCTACTAGCCTTGCTTTCTTCTACTGCCAAGCATAGAATAATATTTAAGAATTTTTAACACAACATAAAGGTCATTTAAAGTACCCATTAGGTGGTTTTAGTTGTCTCTCAATTTTCATTACCCAACTTTATTTCTAGAACATACCTCCTTTGTAAAATGACTCTCACCCTTAGGTTTCATAGATTGTGCACATGGTCTTATGGAGGACTAGTAAGAATATGTCTTATTTCCACCGGTGGAATCCTAAATTTCTTTCTTAATCACCCTGTAGACTCACTCACCATGATTTTTATTCAATTTCAGAGCTAAATTCCCTTTCTAGAGGTATTTTAATACCATTCTCCACTAAACCCTAACTGGGTCTTTCCTCATCCCGAGAAGTCTCATTATGATATATCTCCCACCATCTTTCGATTCAAAACTTCAAACTTTCTATGGAGGTCTATCTCAATGTTGGGAAACTATTTCCTTACTAGTAAAGGTGGAGAAACCCAAAAAATTGTGGCTTTGTTACCTTTCCTTCATTGGCACTTGTAGATGATAGTCATAGTTGAAATAATAGCTTTCAATGTTAGGCCTGATGATGCTTTCATTTAAATAACTTGCATGTATGACTTGATTCAACCTCCCTATGGGATCTACACCTTGTCAATAGCTCCACATACAACATGTTTTAAAGTGACACAAATTGTTATCTTATTCACAGTCAAATAAAGAAGGCTTGCATCTAAACTACTAAAGTATACAAGTATAGGTTTTTCAACCCCCCTTAACACAGTGAGAACACACCATATTTTACATTCAACCACTCTTGATATCTTCTAAACACATATGCAACATTCTCTCTCACAATCACGTGCTTGCTCAGTTCCACTCATAGTATACTTTCTCAAGTTATCTTAATCAATTTGAAGAACCCACTACTAATTGCAACACTACTCAATAAAATTCTTCACAAAAATAATGAACCTCACAAGATCTAATAAAATCAAAAGGCCATTGTCCTTATCATTCTTCCAATGTATGGAATGTTTACACAGATTTTTTGTCTACTAACACTGATCAAAACTTCACAATTTGCTCTAACATGCACTAACCCACACAAACAATGACACTTCACACAAAAATTTCCACAAATACTCTTCATAGGTCAGCTATAGCTTTCTATCCAACATGCATAAGTTCTCCATTAACACTCAACAAGCACAAGTGTTTCACATTGTCACATAGTTACAAGGTGCATACACAAAATAATACTATTTTCTTACTTGAAGCTTCACCATGATTTCCATTCGAATGGGAATGAATACAATATTTACCTTATTCTTATTAATACCCTCTCCACCACCGTTAGCTTGAGATTATTGATTTTTTAGGTAAGTTACAACATAATCCATAATGCAAACTCATTTTTGGAGGTTATCCTTACTTAGAGTGTCTTACATTTGCATTGAATATATCTTTTATGATTTATGATCTCTAGAGAGGACTCAATTACCACCTATTGCCTCATTCCATCCTTACAAATCTTAGGAGCTCCAAGATTACATTAAAATTATCAAACCACACCAAAATTGACCTTACAATTTAAACTAGCATTTTTGAGGGAAATGTCTCATTTGAAATTTGAAAGGCCCTGACAACAACATATACTACTAACTGAAACCTAAAGACCTCTAGGACTCATGAACACATCTAGAACAGAAAATATAATGTCTTCATGGTTTATTTAGATAGCTATAGTGATGCTCTTGCATCAATGGGTCACTACATAGGTCAAGGAATCAAATTCTCTCATTTGCAAGCACTCAAAATCCCCATTTTAAGCATTAACAAGATCTAAACTTAATCCAAACATTTTCAAATAGGTTCTAATTTCCAAATCACAGTTACATTTATTCATATATCACTTGATAGGTGGAGAACGATGTGTGTTTTGAGGCCTCTTTGGAGTAGTGCCAACATAGGTAGTGGAATGATTTCACTTTCACTGTTATGTGACAAATTCCCCACATTAAAAAAAGTACTGAAGTAATAGAAGTTATTGATTAATCAAAATGAAATGAATTAATTATTATGTGTTCTAAAGTTATTTGATCAAGAGAAAAGACATAAAATTTAAGTCCTAAAGTTATTCCAGAATTAATGGAGTATGAATATTTGAAGACCCCTTTAATATAGGGGGATAAGAGAATACTTATCGAACTCTTTCATTTTTAATAGAGGGATTATGTGATTAAAAGTGGACCCCATTTATGGTTAAAAGATACTAATGTATATTATGAACCAATGGGTTGGTTGAAAAACCTACCCGGGGAAAATTATTTAAACCTGTGGTGTGGGGATTTGATAGGGATATGGATATGTGTGCTCAACTAATTTTATGTGATTCCGAGTGAAGGCAAGTGGTGGGCATTGGAGAGGGGCACTTTAGAGGGTGCCTTAACTGAGGTACATGAAGTATAACCCAAGATGATTCCTGGATAGGGAAAGAAGATTATTTATTAAATATTTCCTCTTGATAATGTGTCCATATCTTGAGGTGTTTAATCTCGAGTATCACCTAGGAATTACTTGTGCAACACGTAGTCCTCACCACCCCTATAGAGATATGTATTTCATCCTTTAATTATTGTTTTTGTTTAATATATTATAGGAGGGTTTTATATGGTTAAGTATTTCATTAACATTAGGATTAATAATTAGGAAAAAGTCATATTGCATTTTGGTATTAGAGCATTAATAAGTTGAATAAACTCACCGAGTTGGTAAACCCAACTCGTCCGATCTAAATTGGTTATAACCCCTCATAGGAGCTATGCTTCAATATATATATACATATACATATACATATATATGTATATATATGTATATATATGTATATATATGTATATATATATATATATATATATATGTATATATATATATGTATATGTATATGTATATGTATATGTATATGTATATGTATATGTATATGTATATGTATATGTATATGTACGTACGTACGTACATACATACATACATACATACATACATATAGATATATATATATACATACATACATATATATACATACATATAGTTTATATTAATTATAAACTATATATTAAAAAAGGTTTACCCAAATTATATTTAATAAATTTAAAAACCTATATGCTATAGTTTATATTTAATATAAATTATACATTATATAGTTTAAAAACTATATGTTGTACGACCCCTTAAAAATCGACCCACATCCTTTTCTTGACGTGTGGTGGCCTCTGCTCAACCATCACCCACCCCACTCCTCTTCTGCCACGTGGCGTTGTCTCCCCCTTTTCGATCGACCAACTGTGCTGCGTGGCGGGCTCTGCGGACCTCTCTGTCGCTTGACCTCCTCCCTCCACGTGCCCCTTCGTGTGCGCATAGCACTGTCGGCTCAGCCAAATGGCCATGACAATTTTTTTTGGCTTGGGACATTAGTCCCACATGGGTTGCGCGTGGGCAAGTCTTAGGCTTTTAAAGCCTTTGGGAGAGTAATATAGGTGGTGTGACTTCGGTCACACTACCGTCTGTACATGTTTGCAAAGGAAATACATGCAGGCTTGTCCGCGGGCTTAGTTGTGGTCGAGCTATGCATGAGTTGGCATATATCCATATGACATTGTTGGTAGAACTTGCCCGTGTGTGTGCTAGCCATGTGTGTGCATGTGGCATTGTTGGAATGGTTTGGCAAGTGAAATAATATATGAACTCGGCTAACTCGGTGGCATCAATTACACTCATACTCGTCGAGTTGGTAGGCACGAGCTACACACACAGTTATACACACACACTCATAGGAGCTATGCTCACACATATATATATATATATATATATATATATATGCATTTTGTATTTTCTCATTTTTAATCAAATTATTAAATTAATTTATCCTTGTAACCTATCTAATATTGATTTTTTTTCAAAAGTTGTGTTTTGTATTAGATAAGGAAGGTTTTGATAATTTAATTTAAATAGAGAAATATAAGGAATTAAAAAGAGAGAGATAAAGCTACTGAGGTCAACAGCTGATTTAGGAGGGGAGAAATGTTATGTGACAAATTCCCCACATTAAGAAAAGTATTGAAGTTATAAAAGTTATTGATTAATCATAAATGAAATGAATTAATTATTATGTATTCTAGAGTTATATAATCAAGAGAAAAGACATAAAATTTAAGTCCTAAAGTTATTCAAAAATTAACTGAGTATGAATATTTGAAGACCACTTTAATATAGGTAGGAATACCATGTACATGAAGACCCCTTTAGTATAGGGGGATAAGAGAATACTTCTCGAACTCTTTCATTTGTAATAGAGGGATTCTGTGATTAAAAGTGGATCCCATTTATGGGTGACCATTAATTAAAAGATACTAATGTATTTTATGAATCGGTGGGTTGGTTGAAAAACCTACCAGGGGAAAATTATTTCACCCTGTGGTGTGGGGATTTGATAGGGACATGGGAAATGTGTGCTCAAGTAATTTTTATTTGATTCCGAGTGAAGGACAAGTGGTGGGCATTGGAGAGGGGCACTTTAGAGGGTGTCCTAACTGGGGTAGCATGAAGTATAGCCCAAGATGGTTCCTAGCCAGGGTAAGAAGATTATTTATTAAATATTTCCTCCTGATAATGTGGCCATAGCTTGAGGTGTTGAGTCTCGGATATCACCTAAGAATTACTTGAGCAACACGCAGTCCTCACCACCCCTCTAGAGATATGTATTTAATCCTTTAAGTATTGTTTTTGTTTAATATACAATAAGATGGTTTTATATGGTAAAGTATTTCATTAACATTAGGATTAATAATCACGAAAAAGTCTTATTACATTAAATCAACTCATATTTTTTGTAAGGTCTCCTACCCATAACTAGGGTTTGAGATATTACTTAGAATATTCATAGGGATTTGCAACATAAGCAACAATTAGGGGTTTAATACTGACAAACATTTCCAAGTAGGCAATAATATCATAAAGTTACAAAGTATGGTCAAAAACCATTACATCGGGTGAAAAGTTGTATAAATGGTCTTGAAATAATTATACAGTCTTGCACCAAGCCATTTTCCAACTATAGTTCTAGAGACAAGGCACTTACATGTTCATATACCCCAATTCTAGTAGTTTGCACACCTAGAAATTCCCAAATCCTCTTCTAATCAGCTAAGTGCACTTTATCTTGTGTTTTTGATCTCATAGAATATTATATAAATTAGTTGTAAGAATTAATGTGTTGTTATCATATTATGTAATTAATTTTGAAAGTTAATTAATTAGAATAACCTCATGTAGGTTCTCTTACATCATTTTTAGTGTACTTAACTCATTCATCTAATATTTTTAATAAGGGTGTAAAGAGGCATCCAAATTCCCTTGTTGCACCTACCTAACACATCAAACAACCACATTTAGGCCTACCAAATGCCTCTGAAACATATAAAATCCTCTCCCATCCTATTGGAAAATGTTTCCCCTAACTCGTCTAGTATATGGCACTACATTTTTCATTCAAAAATCACTAGGGAAACTACAACAACATCAGACAAAATTTATTTTCTAAAATGTTCGGTTGGATGCTCATCGCCTATTTCAAATATGGGCATGATTGGGGAGGATCAAACCACATGTTTGTTAAGGGGGTGGATGAAAATTACATTCATTTTTCCATGAGGATTTTCTTATGGTACTACTACTTTCCCACCCAATAGTAAAACATGTGCTAGAATGCTAAACTTTTGGTTCACACAAGGCAGGGCAAAAAGGAGCCTACAAAGGAAACAAAATTTTGAAACAACCATATTCAAGCCCTAGCTCCTTCGTGGATGCTATGGCAACTACCACTCGACATATTCACCCCAAAAATAACCAAAAAAATACAACACAAACTTCATCTATTTTTTCCTAATCCTATCCCTTTTTTTTATTTTTAATTTAAAAAATTAATTTTCTTTGTGTAAAATTTTCTCTCCTTTTCTTCCTTCTTATATTAATTTTTCTATCATACATTGATCTTCCCCTTGCCTTTATCATTTTACCTTGTTGCTTCTTTTACTATCATTATTAAAACAATCATATTCACATATACATATGTTAATAGTATTTGGAAGAGCTCATACGAAGATTTATCTCATGCAAAGATTCTTGAGACAGAATACATAGAGATTAATAAACACACAATATATTAGTTTCTCTCATATACATGCCAATATATAGGAAATACTTTTCCTATAAAATAGGAGATCTAACTATCTCTAAAACAACCCGTAAACAAACAATTATATTTGTGAGTTGTTATAACTCACTCAGTCCTATTTACGTGGGTTATTAACAACTCACCCACATAGTTACATCACACTAGTAATTACATTTTACCACTCTATAAAAATAATGTGAGCACTAGAATAATGAATTCCTAACATTCCCCTCCTTAGTGCGAACATGGGAGAAAAACAATTGCACTTCCTTCGCAACTTTCCGCCCGTGTGTGCTCATGATTTGAATGGTTTTGTAGGAGATCCAACAACCATCAAGGATGGTTTTACAAGACAACCAACAACCCAAACATGCAGATGGTTTTATAGGAAAATCAACAACTCAAACATATCTAGATGGTTTTACACGACAATCAACAACCCAAACATACAGATGGTTTTACAGGACAACCAACAACCCAAACATCATGATGCTACTTTTTCTTGTGCTTTTGTTTGTTTGCTATGTTTTTCCTTCAGGGAATTATGTAGGAAACACTGCTCACAGAATACGAATGATCTTTAAACATATCATAAAACAACTGGAAACTAGAAATAAGAACACACTACAAAATAGGTACTCTGAAAAATGAAGCTCACACTCACACCAAAAAATGTCACCGCAGCTTCATGCGGCCCCGCCGTTGGTGACTGACGAGAGGTCATTGATTGACCTCCATCCTCTGATGCTTCCATCCTCTAGCACCACGTTGCTAGCTCAGTTGGATTTGAATTGGACGCTCAATAGTTTCCACATCGTATTATTGGTATAGTTCTGCTCCAACAATGTAAAACAACACATATTACATACCTTAATCGAATGTCAAATTCTATCGATAATGCATTTGTAAGGTAAATTTTTTTATTTTGACTCATTTTTTATTTTTACAATACGACTAATGACTCAATGAATTTTATGACAACACTTTGACTCAGATAAAAAAACTCTACATTGAATTGAACTTGATACAGACGTCTGACTTTTAACTTTTGACACTATTTTATTTAACTTGAGATTGTACTAACAATTCTAATGGACAATACACAAAAAAAATGTATTTTAAAAATAGAGAATAAGACTCTTGATGACACAACCTATATACACTTGTTGACAAACACGTATTTACAAGGAATTTTTCAAACATAGCTCAAATTACATTAATATAATATAAAATCCTTTTTTCATCAAAAATAAAATAAAAAAATAAAAAATAAACATTAACCTATGAGCTCCGGACATTAAAAATACTAATTTGAAACCTTCAACACCTTTTTGAAGTAAATGCCTTATAAACATTTTACTATGAATTATACCAAAAATACTTGAAAGATATTAATATTGACACTTATAAACAAGAGCAGCAATGCTGCTAAGTACTGCCACAGCGGTAGTAAAGGTGAACCAATCAATGCTTTGTGATGATGCCTTAGATCTCCATCTCCGTTGTAAGACAACTCAAAGCACAGTATTAAATCCTTGTCTCGTGTAACAGACAACTTAATGCTGAGTCATTTTGAAGTATTCAGCAAAAAGAAATATAACAACGCCTGCAATCTCTGTAAAGATGATAATGACCATTTTTAATTACTAATGTGTACCGAGTGATTCCCAAGTAAAAAATGGAGAGCATCATAAATTGGGTTTGAGTTTACAGAAATTTCAAAAGGAAATTAATGCCATAATTTGTTTTCATTACAAATACAATTGGGGAAAACATAGTGGTCTCCCCTTACACTTAGCCTGATCTTCTTCTGTGTAAAGGGATTTAAGGCAGAATTTGATGATGTTCACATAAATATATATTTTAGGCATGTAAGCTCTAAAAGAAGTTCATACGTAAGCAGAAGAGCCACAGTTTACATTCTAGATTTCATCTTAATTATGATGGTTCTGGCACAGCTCTTGGCAATCGAAAATAGATCAAAAACAGTTTCAATAAAAAGCTCGATTCAATTGAAATTATTTAGGCTTCACAAACTTATGATTTTTGAATGGATTTAATGCTTCTGTTAAATTGTAAAATGACCATTTTGGCAAATCGATGCGTTCACTTCACAAAAAGCTCGATGCCACAAGCAAAATGTTTAATCTTAATGTACAAATGTAGCTTGCCTGAGAGAATTATTTATCCATGTAGTCTAATGATACAAGACAGAATGTTTGTTCTTCTTGTTACGACTGTAAAACATATAACATATAGGTACTAAAGTAAGAATGCATTTTCTTAACAAAAATGGCATTAAATACATGTACCACGGGGATTCTAGATTGGCTTGGCGACAAATCTGACGGAATTAAGTAATGCGGAATTGGAGTTTAGCCCGTATCGTTTAGCATATGTAAAGGAAGGACGTGCTCGGGCAGATTACTTAGTCACATATCTCCCGGAATTAACAAATGCGGAATTATAGTCTACCCGGTGTCACTTGGCACGTATAAAGGGAGGTGTAGTGTTCCTATCTAAGTTTACTCTACACTGCCACTGCCACTGCCACTGCCACTGTTCTTGCTCCATGGCGAACAATATTATAGGCAGATCTGGGTCACTCAACAATGGATTGCTCAAAACAGACGCCATCGGGCAACATATGATGAGTCTCATTGCTAATTTATGCTTTGCTTTGTTTGTTATAGGAGTGTTAGTGTTCACCATCTTGGTTGCAACATACCAACCAGAGGATCCCTTTCTCAAGCCCTCCAAAGCAATCACCACATTTCTCATTTCCACATCCAACGCCACCTTTGCCATTGACGAATCCATGGTCAAAACAGGGGAAGATTTCAGCGCCCCACCAAATGATGAAAGTGGAACCACCCCAATGGTTGGAAACTACATCACTGCATTGGAAGTTGAAAACATGGCGGCAGCCACATCAACAGAAGACAAGCCTTTTCTGATGTATTGCGCTAAGTTATGGCACGGAAGATGTACATTTATGATAGCCAGAACATTAAATTACAATAAATGTTATGACATCTTACTTTCCTCGAAATTGTTGAAGGATGTAATAACATCTTATTTTACAAGCCAATAGAATTAAAGATAAATACATTTTTATAATTATTCTATTAAAAAATATATAAGTTTATTAATGTGAAAAGTATATATCTATTTATGAAAAATAATAACAGTCTCTCATTGATTAAAAATACAAATAATAACAACTAATTAAACAAATGTGATGCCTGTAATAGAATCTGCCTTTGGCCTACTAATAACTAGTGACTCAAATGGGATATCAACTTTGACACATTAAACTTTGCAGGGTTCTTACACACAGGTTTTGAAATCACCACGTTGACGGCATGGGCATTGGAGACCGGCTGAATTCACACGTGGATACTTGCATGACACAAAATACCCAAAGGTAATTCTTATTGCATGCCAATTTATTCCACGCCTCAGTTAATAATAGAATGTTCGTGCTCCTGCAACCAAGACGAGACTGTGTACGAAATCCAATTTGAAACAATAAGACTTACGAGCAGTCTATATGAAATGCAAGGTAGATGGATCGATCATGCATGCAGGAAAATGAAGATGCTACAATGGACTTGTTGATGTTTGATAGACCGCCATCATTGGAGATGTGGGGACCGAGCTATTTGTGTCGGATTTGGGTCAACTGGTGCTCACTTATCGCCCAGTTTGGAGAGATGATTATCAAGTCGATCCTTCTTTGGATTGTAAAGCCACTGAGCTCGAATCCAATGTGAGAAAAGAGATGGCGAGGAGTCTCAGGAGTTCTCTCTGGAATGTTGATTTTTTCGGATCCACTCATATCACTGTGATGTCGTCGTTGCCCACCACGCTGTATACACTAATTGCATAGAAACAACCAAAAATCTCCAATCGAATACCAGGACTTCAATTTCCAATCATCAATTTAATCTATTTGTAGGCATGCATGGAATAGATCATGTATACAAAGGTCAGGCGAATGAAGTGAGACACGAATGACTACAATTGGCTTCAAACAGTAGAGAAGACGCATGGATGAATTTTCAGAATGTGAATTTCTGAGAAAGAGCTGCCTGAAATTAAGGACGCGCGACTAGGACGTGAGGAGATTAGATAGACACGATGCTAAGGATAATTGATGAGCATTCTGAATCAATGTAGAGATACGTACTTGAAATATACAAGTTTGAATGCCTCCCACACAAAATTCTTCTCTTCCTTGTCGATGCAGTTGCTTTAGTTTTTGTGGTTGCCTCTCATTACACAGAGCAGTCTATTACTATAGCTACTCTTACAAATCAAATTAATTCTCCGTTAGATCAGTGATACGTTCTGATACCAATGATAGTATTTGGAAGAGTTTATACGAAGATTTATCTCATGCAAAGATTCTTGAGACAAAATACAAAGAGATTAATAAACACATAATATATTAGTTTCTCTCATATATGTACGTCGATATATAGGAAACTATCTCTAAAATAATCCATAAACAAACAATTATATTTTATAACTCACTCACTCCTATTTACGTGGGTTATTAACAACTCACCCACATAGTTACATCACACTAGTAATTACATGTTACCACTCTGTAAAAATAATGTGAGCACTAGAATAATGAATTCCTTTAACATATGTGTGATCTTGAGTCCAATAACTGATATACTTTATCCCACACCAACGCACTGAACCAAGATGCTTGACAAAGCACGTTATTTTTTAATTATTAAGAATCACTTTCTTGTTCACCATGTGAGCCTTTATATTTTAATTTTGTTATTATTATACTTATTTTTTCAGTATTTATTTAGTAACCAAGGTGTTACATATTATCCCAACTTCTGACTTGAAAGGACCCAATGACCTGGCACCCAAAGGTGCGTAGTTATAGGGCAAATCTAACACACTAATCTTCAGGTGGCGTGGACGATGTCCCAACCCACCACACCCCAATTTAAATAAGGATTGAAGGTGTGACCTAGTGGTCGCCAATGCAACGACATGTCGTTGAGAACAACATGGGGGAATGATTATTGTTGTTGTTGTTGTTGTTATACTTATCTATAGAGATTTCAACAATGCTCTCACTCATATATATTTACATCTAGCTGCCAAGGGTTCACATCATGTTAACTCAAGTTCCCAACAGGTGCATACAAATTGTCTTGTGATCAAACATTTAAACTTGCTCAACACATAAATGCCATTATGAAAGGGTTTTAGACCACATGGAAAATAATCCATACACCACCTTATGTTGCAGGGGGTTTAGGCTCGATTCAAAACCTAATAAATATAAATCCACATGAACACACCAACCAAGGGTTCTAAAAAAAGTTCAACAAATGAATCAATAAAAAGAACCTATATGGGAGTGACAACTACAATGCAGACTCTATCTCTGTCAACTTGTCATTCATTATTCTCACACAAATCATGTGAGCTCTAACTCCACCATCGCCCTTTGAATACCGACTAGGTGATACACATTAAATGCAAGAACACAAGTTTACTATGGATCACTAAGAAATGACGACTGGGTGTGGACATGAGAATGAGTCTACAACATGGAGGGAATTACATTGTACATCAGGATAAGTGTAAAATTCCATATTACCAAACTTTCCTTGACCAAATTTAGGGTACTACGCTCCCTTATTTGTTTATGTATGTCCTAGTATTTATTTGTAGTACAATCTTTTTTTTTTAGCTTATAGATTTAATCTGAGTGTTATATACCAAACATGTTGATTAAGCACAAATAATAAATCTACTAAGTACAACTACTATCACCATTACAATATACAGTAGGTCAAAGTTCTCAACATTCCCCGCCCTTTGTCAGCGATTGTATGGTGGAAGTTGAAGAAAGCTACAACCCTCTTCTACATTGACAATTAAAATGTAAATGACATGTATAAATAATGAGTTGGAGTCAAAGTTACCAAAGTTGTGAGGCAAATAATACAAACAATCGCACATGAATAGTGAAATTGAGACACCAATAGGGAGGCATAGAAGAAGATAAAGGTGAATGATTGAAGGTGAAACATTTAGGTGGAAGAGGGATGCAACACATGGAATGAAATACGTGCAATGTTGTTCAAATATGGAGAAGAGGCTCCACATGAAAAATGCGACAGTAAACCAAGGGAAGTAAATTGAGAGAAACAACTTGTGTCTGTTACTACATATATAGGTCCATTTCCACTGATATAATTGAAGTTAGGATTGAAATCCTGACAAAATTAGTACTTTATGTTGAGTACTGTAAAATCTATCTAGTTTTCTAATTATATTGCTTAGGGATGTCTCTATGGTTGTCAAGTCAAAGACATAAATCATTCAGCAAGATATTTCCTTTCGCATTTATATTTTGCACCATTTTTCAGTATTCCAAGTTGTTAACAGTCATTGAATTTGGAGGATTTTCATGTGTATATATTATTATGCCTATTATTCTTAAATTTTTTACCAAAATATGTCTCATTATATCACCAAATAACATTCTTATTCTCTCTCTCAAAATAAAGCTTTCAAGTGAATTTAGATGTAGTTTTAATAACAGATATCATATTTAAGGTAGAATATAGGATTTATCT
Source organism: Taxus chinensis (assembly GCA_019776745.2). NCBI lineage: Eukaryota > Viridiplantae > Streptophyta > Pinopsida > Cupressales > Taxaceae > Taxus > Taxus chinensis. The sequence continues at coordinate 909,436,648 of CM034147.1, read as the reverse complement.
TATCATCTCTTTAGAAATCTATTTGCAATCTAATTGTTGTTATTTCTTGATATTTCTTCTAAAGTTGGAATGCAATAGTGTGTAGAAAATAGGTCATAAACAACTATACTCCAAGTTCATAGATTGCAGCTATGGAAATTCTTCACACAGCTACGGAAATGCCCAGCTACAGAAATTCTTCACACAGCTACGGAAATGCCCAGCTACGGAAATTCTTCACGCAGCTACGGAAACGCCCAGCTAGTGAAAGTATTTTGGTTTGTTCCAAAATAATGTAAAGGAGCACCGAACTATTCAGCCTACTCTTTGCTTCCACGTCATCAACCAAGAATATAGATCCAAACATGTGGCAATCCAAAGTCATGAATGCATGTGGCATTCCAAGAAGAATTCAAAGTCATGGACTTAGCACTCCTCCATTTTTCTCTCCATGTTTCAAGGATGAGAAAATGGTGGAATAGTATTAGGAATGTTGAATAAGTACTCTCCCACTTTGTGTTCCTAGATTAAAGGGATGAGTTGTAGAAATATTCTCCACGATAAGTGGGTTGTTGTAGTCAAGTTTGTTTAGTATTTATTGCTTTGAATAAATCCACCCAAGAATAGGTAGTTAGTTCTTGGAGTGTGGACCAAGTAAACTAGGAGTAATGTCTATAAATACCTCTTCCATATATTTGGAAAAGGGGGCATATTTTGTAAATCAGTTTTGAATCAATACAAGTGCAGTTTTAAAAGTTAATTGTAGTTTCTCCAAATCCAAAGGGAAGAGAATGGCCAAAAGCCACTCTTCCCCAAGGAGGAGGATTTTTCTGTTATTTCTTAGCATAGTTTATTTACTGCAGATTTATTTCAGTAGTTTAGTTGTTGTGTGTTTCTTTTTCATGCATGTTTAATTTTTGTATGTTTTCTTAGGAAGAAGTATTGTTGAATAAGATTTTCCTTTCTCCTTTTGCATACAGCTTTAGACACCGCCTTGGTTATAATGACACCAACTTGTCTATGAGTTGGTTAAATGACTGGTAATACAACGACCCGTCATTTTTGGCACCATTGCCGGGGATCATGGTGTTATTAGGAGACTCAGATTTTTCTAAAAGAGTATTCTAGTGACAGTAGAATACCTCTTAACAAGATTTGTGACAGGAGATTCTTATTCAATAGCTTCTTTAGAATTTATTTTCATGCAACTAGATTAGAATTTGCTTTCAAGTTTTTCATTTTCTGCAATTTCTTTTCCTGTAATTTCATTTCCAGCAATTTCTTTTCCTGCAATTTTTTCCTGCAAATTTCTTTTTTTGCAAATAGATTAAATTTTTCTGCAATTAGATTTAGAAACTTGATGGAGATTGCCAAAAGAAACCCCCTCCTCAATAACATGGAAACACCATTTTATATTAGTCCATCAGACATGTGTTTATACAATTATTTATTCTGTTAAGAAATATTTCTATTATATTCATATTGAGAATTTCAATATGATATTATAGATTGTTGATAAGACTGACTACCTTAATCAGCATATGGATGAAAAATTCATAATAGAAATATGTATTATCATCAAATAAAACCCGTACCTAGTTCTATTTCCTATATACACAGCAATTACAGTGGCTAGTTACCCATGTATTTTGGTGTGATGGAATGGATACAATAGGAATTTGATGATAAGTTTTCTTAATCTTTATAAAAATTGTAACATAATATATTTCTGTAGGGTCTAAATTGATTTGGGTTTCCTATTCTGAAATATTTCTTGTTTGCATGTATTAGATTCAATACCAGTTCATGCATGCAAGAAATGCAAAAAAAAAAAAAAAAAAAAAAAAAACTTTGTGCAGGTTAGCCGAGACAAAGATTTCTGTGGAATATTTGTGTAAACAGATTGAGAGTTGAAGGAAAAGCTGAGTTGCTTCTGTCACAGAAGAAGGAAACGTCATGTTGAAGGAAAAAAACATCCATCTCTGCAACTCAAATTCCTGCAATCAAAAATGAATCTACAACAATAATGAAAGTTATTAGAACATGGTAGACAAATGCAAAAAGGTATGCATTATTCTCTCATATAACAACTCGTTTGGTTGAAAAGTTCAAGCATGCAACAAGAGAATTCTATTTTTAACTCTTACATTTAATGAAGTGAGACATTCCTTTTTGCATGCAATGACTCATGCGGTTGTTAGAAAAATTCAAATAACATGCATTCCTATTTTATCTCTTTTATTTAATGAATTAGTCAAATTTTGTTAAGATATTCCTTGCATGTCGACTTAATTGATTTAGAAATAAATTTTGCATACAAAGAGGAAATAAATTTACATGCAATGAATGCTACAGATTGCATATCTTTTAATCAATTAAGTCTCATGCAAAGAGTGCTCCTAAATTGACTCTATTTATTTAATGAGAGAGACTTGTTCTAAATTATTTTCAATAATTATTGGAGATTTGAATTTGAAGGAGCTAATTGTTGCAAGCATCTATTTTTTAGATGACATAATTACTGCAGGAAATTACAAAATCAACATACATGGCGCATTAAAGAGGAGGTCAAAGGAAAAAGAATCATCTGATACGGAAATCGCGCATGAAAAATAGCCACATTTTCTGATGCAAACTTCTCATGGCTCATAAAGAAATAGATCAAAAAATTTCTAGGTTTTGTTCTACATGAAATGAGCTTTCCAGATCATTTTGAATCACTCATTTTTGTTTAGAAATGACCAAGATATCAGTTTGAATGCACGCTGCTCAAAAGAAATAACATGTTGCAGACTGTTTTGATAACAGTGTTTTCTGATCCAAACTGCTCACAGCTTCATAAAGAAATCACTCAAACAATTTATGGGTCTTGTTCTACACAATCTAAGATTTCCAGATCATTTTGAATTTCTCATTTTTGTTGAGAAACGACCAAGATATCACATTTTGAATGCATGCTGCTAAAAAAATAACATGCTGAAGATTGTTTTTTTAATAAATATATCTTATGATGCATGCAAGTATTCTGCTAGTACTCCTCATTTTCAGTACCTGATTCATTCCATGCTACCCTCTTTGTCTCAGTTTTTGTGAAAAATTCATTTTCCCAACTTCTGAAAACACCAAAAATTCCTCTGATATGCAATAGTCAATGTTAATCTTCTAAAAAAAAAAACAATGGGGAAAGTTGAAAACCAGCAAATGGCTGCTTTTCCCAAACCAAAAAAAAAAAAAAAACCAGCAAATTTTTTCCCACACTTCAAAGTCTTTCTTGGATTCATATGACTGCTTCTCTTATGCCGACTTGGTTGATGAAATCATTTTCTTCTGAAAAGTTCTATGTTGCAGTGGCTTTGACTTCATACCTATTTGTTTTTTCAGCTGCAGATGGAAATCACGGTTATACAACATGATGAAAGCAAGGATAACTACTGAGTATGGTATGGTAACTTCTATTTTTCTATTCTTGAATATTGTTATTTGTTGTTTTAATTACAAATAGATTCACTTCTCGAAAGCATAAAAAAAAAGAGAAAATTTTCAAGATCTCCATGTGTTGATCAAGTCAAGTAACAAAGAAAATGATGCAGATGAAGTCTTTTCAGTTTACAGCAATTGAGATCTATAAGCTGCTGAATTAAAAAAAAAAGTTTGCATGAGGGCATGCACAAAGCTAAGTGTGGGGGAGACTCACTCTCTTCCAAATATTTTGAAGAATGCATGAGGAAACAAAGAGTTAAGTGTGGGAAAAATATCTCTACATTATCTACGGAAAACCTCATGAGAGCATGAATAAAAAAGAAGTAAAAATTTTACTTCTAAAATCTCAGTTTGCTACTATCATGAAAAAAGGAGAAGACAATTTGAAAGATGCAGAAGTATTGACAAAATCAGATTCTACAGGAAGATCAGTAGCTTGCATGAGGGCATGCAAGAAGTTAAGTGTGGGGGAAATGATGAGACCAAAATATGTCTCATTATATCACCAAATAACATTCTTATTCTCTCTCTCAAAATAAAGCTTTCAAGTGAATTTAGATGTAGTTTTAATAACAGATATCATATTTAAGGTAGAATATAGGATTTATCTTATCATCTCTTTAGAAATCTATTTGCAATCTAATTGTTGTTATTTCTTGATATTTCTTCTAAAGTTGGAATGCAATAGTGTGTAGAAAATAGGTCATAAACAACTATACTCCAAGTTCATAGATTGCAGCTACGGAAATTCTTCACGCAGCTACGAAATGCCCAGCTACGGAAATTCTTCACACAGCTATGGAAATGCCCAGCTACGGAAATTCTTCACGCAGCTACGGAAACGCCCAGCTAGTGAAAGTATTTTGGTTTGTTCCAAAATAATGTAAAGGAGCACCGAACTATTCAGCCTACTCTTTGCTTCCACGTCATCAACCAAGAATATAGATCCAAACATGTGGCAATCCAAAGTCATGAATGCATGTGGCATTCCAAGAAGAATTCAAAGTCATGGACTTAGCACTCCCCATTTTTCTCTCCATGTTTCAAGGATGAGCAAATGGTGGAATAGTATTAGGAATGTTGAATAAGTACTCTCCCACTTTGTGTTCCTAGATTAAAGGGATGAGTTGTAGAAATATTCTCCACGATAAGTGGGTTGTTGTAGTCAAGTTTGTTTAGTATTTATTGCTTTGAATAAATCCACCCAAGAATAGGTAGTTAGTTCTTGGAGTGTGGACCAAGTAAACTAGGAGTAATGTCTATAAATACCTCTTCCATATATTTGGAAAAGGGGGCATATTTTGTAAATCAGTTTTGAATCAATACAAGTGCAGTTTTAAAAGTTAATTGTAGTTTCTCCAAATCCAAAGGGAAGAGAATGGCCAAAAGCCACTCTTCCCCAAGGAGGAGGATTTTTCTGTTATTTCTTAGCATAGTTTATTTACTGCAGATTTATTTCAGTAGTTTAGTTGTTGTGTGTTTCTTTTTCATGCATGTTTAATTTCTGTATGTTTTCTTAGGAAGAAGTATTGTTGAATAAGATTTTCCTTTCTCCTTTTGCATACAGCTTTAGACACCGCCTTGGTTATAATGACACCAACTTGTCTATGAGTTGGTTAAATGACTGGTAATACATTAACCTGTAAACATATAAACAAGAGTTGTGAGACTATCTAAACATATGTGCACTTCAAATGATAAACAACAATCTTTAAAATATAATTTTATTTTAAAAACATTTAGATTTTACAAAAAAAAAAATACAAATTTAAAAATCACTTGAAAGATTAAGATATAAACACATCAAATCAAAAGAGCTATAATAATAAATTAATGTATGTGTCAAAAATCGATATAAAAAACCAATCGAATGGTAAATTGGAACAAAAAAATAACTTAATCATTACCATCATTGTATCATCTTAATTATATTATAATAAACATGAATACAATTTTTAATCAGAAAATCAAAAATAAAAAAGATTTAATAATTTCTCTGATTATATTTCTAATGAAGCCTCTCACCCGCGTGGCTCGAGGGCAATCATCATCAATGAATTTGGAGAGAAAATGGAAAGTAAGTTTGTAAGGTTTTGGCCCAAACCAAACAAACCTTACAACCTATAGAAGGCGAGAAGCCTTAAGTAGTATCCCCTGACATTCACATGTTCCCCACTCTCAAAGGAAAGGAACCTCATTGAACACTCGAAATTGCTCAGGGGAATCCCAATTCTACTTATATTGTAACGAACTTTGAAAACCTCGTTTATTTATGTCCCTTTGAACATTTCCATTCTAGTTGATTTTTGTTCTGAAGTTGGTCATTCTTGGCCTCGTGCACACTAATATGTAGATTAAAATTAATTGTTATTACAAACTTATATATTAATAATTGATATAAATGATTCTCTTGTATGATGTAATGTTTGTTGAGTATTATAGTTGTCTTAATATACAACTTAAAAAGCCTTGCGTTAATGACGTTTTATCTTTGTGAGATTACTTCAATTACATTATTATATGGTTTGATAACATATATTGATTTAATACAGAAACACAATGAAAATAGAAAATACTTCATAACAGAAAAACATGGTATATATTAAGAATAAAATTCAACACATAATAAAAATCACAAATATGATAACTTCAAATATTATCAATAAAATATATGTCAAATACATAAAAATGTAAGGAATATTAACTCCCAACACCCAATCAAAACTTGCTTGATTGCTATATAAGTGAAGATCCTAAAACAATATTTACAAAATTAAATATGCTCAAAGTTGTGGAGTTTGTGCTCAATTTGACAAATTCTTCTGGAGTGTATCATGCTCATTCTATATTCTAGGAGCTTGTATTTATTGAGACAATTGGAGATGGTGTAAATAGTGAACAGTTAAAATGGGTTTTGATTTTGCTTCTATCCTTATATATGCTTTTCAATGATTCACTGATATACATTAATTACTATTATTAAAAAAAAATCCTCTTAGGTACCAAGGTGTTGACTTATTACGAGGAATATTACAAGGAGCAATGAGACATAAGACATCCTTTTATTTATCTATTAATTATATATTATAAAAGAAACTTTGTTTCTTATATAATTTTTTGTTTTCATGATGATGCATGGGATGATTTCGAATTAATAATATTCTATTGTACACAAGTTTTATTCAAACGTATTTCTATAACATATTATTAAAATTTTAATCAGTACATAAATATAATAAAGTGAGTAAAATCCAATAATTTTAAAACTATTTAACGATCACTCATGGCTCAATCACTTAGTCCACTCTATCGTCATTAAATATAAACATCATTAATTCTATTATTAACAAGTATAATAGTTATTATATTTATAACTATTACATTAATATATATTTATTTTATAAAACCAAATCTATATGCATATTCATTGTATCTATTCTAAAAATATCAGTCTTTTAAATTAAAATGGAGTAACCCCACAATATTGTCAAATCTTGCACCCTATCCAAGTGTATTAATGTTAATGGTGGAGGATTAATATTTCATTATAGTAAAGCTATTCTTGTCCATACGTGTATATGAAATTTGGAATGACAAATGCAAGATATATAAAAGCAATTTGCTCTGCCACGCGAGCCCAAATATCTTATTATAGGCCTTGACTAGCAATTGATTCGAAAGCGTATGGTAATTGAATAGATGGCATATAAAAATGAAACTCAGATACTTCAATTCAAAGTTTTGAGATTTAAAATTTGAAATGTGAGACTTAAACTCTGATTGAGACGTGAAATCGGAAAATTTTGAAATTTGAAATATCTTGAAAACACAAAAAAATATTATTGCTATAAAATATGTCTATCTTATTGGAAACAAGAATATTGAAAAGTGAAGTCAAAAACTCGAAATTCAAAATTTTGAAGAATATGGAAAGTAGTTAGATATAAAATGTGTATATCTTGTTTGAAACCAGAAACTTGAAAACCTTTTATCCGAACCATAAATGAAAGCGAAATCTAAATTGTTGGTTCCAATATTCTAGTCCCCAAAATTGAAAACCTCGAAAACACGAAAAGTAGATTGATATTAAATGCGATTATCCTACACAAAAAATAAAATCCAAAACCTCTACCTCAAAATGTAACAACCTAAAATTTGATGGTCTTATAACTCAAAGAAAATAAAGTTAAACCCAAAACCTGAAACTAAAAATTTGAAACTCAAATTTGAAAGATGTGAATTAGAAAAACCCTGAAAACCTTAAAACTCTAAATTTGTAACTCAAAAAAATTAAGACTTGAAACTAGAATTTTTGTGTCCAAAAATGAAACTCAAATTATTAAAGATTCAAATCTTAAAACCTCAAAAACTCCAAACTCCCCAATGAGGAAACCCCGAAAGTACAAAAAATACATTGATATAAAACGATAGCCAAATCGAAACCTAAAAATTATAACTTAAAAGCCTGAAATATAAAAATTCAAAGCTTTAAACTTGAAAACCCAAAGATACGAAAAAATATAAAAATCAAAACTCGAAAGGCCCAAACCTGAATACCCTAAAAACTTTGAAACTCGAATCCCAAAAACCTAGAAAACCAAAACTCAACACTTAAAACCCTTGAAATAAAAAATCCTTAATACAAAAACCTAAAAATTACGAAATGTTAATTGATACAGAGCTCCCCCAAAACTTGAAAATTGAGCATAGAAATCTAAAAGTGGAATACCCCTACCAAAAAAAATTGTCAACAAGAATAAGTTAAAAAACATAAAACCCGAAACTTGAAAGCCCCGTGCCTAAAACCCTAGAAAATATTAATATGAAACTTGAACCTCAATATAGTTTAATCTAAAAAATATTTTTAAAATGTGAAACTAGAAACCCCTAATGAGGGAGTCCTAAAAACATTTTGATACTTTAAAATCAGGACTTGAACATCCAAAATTTAAAAATTCATAAAACACAAAGTTGATTAATTTAAAGGACCCCCAAAACTCGAAACATGAAAATAGATTAAAAAAATTGAAAGACCCAAACTTGAAAAACTTAAGAAATGAAAAACTAGAAAGCAAACTCTGAAAATTGAAAGTGGAAAACCTAAAAAACCTCGAAAAATATTGAAACTTGAATTCTAAAAGCTAGACACCCAAGAACATAAAACTTGAAAAGCCCATAACCCAAAATCCAGAACTCAAAAACCCTAAAAACGTAAAAAAAAAGTTATTGATATAAAGTACCCCAAAACTTCAAAATGGAAATCCCAAAGATCAAACCTTGAAACTCGAAGTTCTCAAAAACCAAAAATCCAAAACTCAAACCCAAGAAAATTTGAACCTAAAAACCCTAGAAAATTTTAACTTGAGAACCATTCAATGAGGAAACCTTGAAAACATAAAAAGTTACATCGATATAAAATGCCACTAAAAAATGAAACCATAAACTTAAAAATAAAAATTGAAAGCCCCTAAATTTGAAAACCCCAATACCCAACAAACTAGAAAATCTAGAAATCTAAAAATTGAAATGCCCAAACTTGAAAATTATAAAAACACTGAAACCGTAAATCTCAAAATCCCAAAAATTTAAAACGCAAAAAACTTGAATCTAAAAAATCCCAACCTCGATAACCCTGAAAAGTAAAAAAATGATTGCTATAAAGTACCATTGAAACCTTAAACTAGAAATCCAAAAAATTGAAGCTTGAAACTTGAAGATCATAAAACTTAAAAGAACTCAAAACTTGAATCCCAAATAAATGAACATAAAAAGTTAAAAACAATAAAATCATAATCCCCTTAATAAGGGAACCCCAAAACTCATAAATCTTGAAGCTAAAAACCTTACAAATGTGAAACTTGAAAGAAGAAACCTAAAAAATTGAAAGACATGGGCATTAAACATGAAAAATCAAAATAACACATAAAATCAAAATCCCAAAGCTTGAAAATCCCAAAAATCATGATCCAAAATTTAAAGACTCTGAAAACTAAAATAATTTGAAACACGAAAGATTTGTTGGAAATGTGTTGAATATTTTCCATGAGTTATCTCCTTCTAAACGGTACAACCCGACATGGCATGTGGAAATTCCTTTATAAGATTTTGGGGTCGTATATGTGATTTAGCCTATGGTATTATGGGGTGGTTAGATAACTCGTGTTTATGGGGAACCGTTATCAATTATATTCTTGGCCCAAAGTTTTGCTAACCATTGTATTGTAATATTGTTGTGATTATCACCTATTGATGTGCTTACATATAATTAGACATGCAGTAGAAAAGAGAAGAATTGAGAAGTACATTATTTAATGGTAAAATGGTTTATTTTATAAAATAAGGAAGATAAATTATTGCACTAGATTTTCTCCTAAAAGTGTTTCCTAAGATAACTTTTATGTATTGTGTTATCTTGTGTATGATATTTCTTTGTTTTCTATTTATCTCAATGATTCTATGAAGTATTGCTTCTCTCATTTTCGTTTATCTGATCAAAATCTCTTTATTGGTATTAGAGCTTGGTTTTAGGTTTATGCTAAGAGTTAGGGTTTTTGAACTATGTTGATAAGCTTTTCTTCGAGTGCTAGTTTTATGTGTGAGAATATTTTCAAGTAGAAGAAAATGGTTTGAAGTGTAAAGATTGAGATTGAAAATTTGAATGGCAAACATTTTGATTTATAGAATCTCGAGATGGAAGATATTCTTGTGGGTAGAGATCCATGAATTGATATGTTAGGAATCATGCTTACGGGTATAAAGGTAGAGGATTGGAAAAATATCAATAGGAAAGTTAAGATTTATATAAGATTTTTTCTATCAGATTTAGTTTCGTTGAATGTATCAATAGGGAAAACCCCATGGGGACTTTGTTGTTCTCTGGTGAACAATATCTTTCTCAGAAAAAAGCTATATTCACTAAGAATGAATGATGGTGAATCTGCGATAGACAATTTGAATGTATTTAATACTATGGTAAGTTGGTTATTTTATATTGGTATTAAAATGGAAGAAGAAAATAAATTTATTACTCTCATGTGTTCTTTTCATGAATCCTTAGATAATCTAGTTATGGCTATTACTAGTACTACAAAAAAATTATTAGTTGAGGATGTATTTGAGGCCTTATTGTCAGAGGAAATGAGGTGGAAATACATTGAGTATTATAAATCCAAATATGTCTTGTTTATGAGAGGCTATACTAAAGAAAAAACATGAAAAATAAAGGACAATCAAAGCCTAGAAGTAAATTGAAGGCTACATAAAATGATAAGAGGAAATTTTGGAGTTGTTATAAAACGGGGAATTTCAAGAAAGATTGTACATCTAAAAAGGCAGAAGATGGTAAGTCATATGATGGTGATGAATCTTCATATATAATAAAATCTACTGAATACTCAGGAGATTTTTTCTTGGTGGTGTCTAGCTCACATGCATGTGATGGTGTATGGTTGATTGATTCGAGTGAATTTTTCATATGACTCCTTGTTGGGAGTGGTTATGTGAATATGAAAATATCAATTGAGGATATTTACACCCTAATTATAAAATGATGTAAATACGATGTGCAAAACAATACATAAGACGTAAGGGTCTGTCACATGAGGTTATTCTAAATTAATTAATATTTAATTAACCATGCAAAGTCAAAACAATGCATTAATACTTGCAACAGTGATAAACAATAGAACTATAACTCAAATACACAGAAGGAGATGAATTATTATCTTTTCATAGTGAAATAAAGGAGACATGGATGTGCAAATAGGGAAAATAGGAAGATCTAATACTGAATATGCTTCATTTTTTAGACTACAACTAGAAAGTGCTATGGTAAAGGACTTTACAACAATTTTTCAGTCTTGCACTTCTTCTATATAGCCTTGAATTATACTATACAGTCTTGGAACTTCTTACAATGAGGTAATATAATTTTTTTTCCCTTTCCTTGTTTGGAAATATTCTTCGTTGTATGTCACTCTTATTTACAAAACCTAGGAACAATATGTAATGACCTAAAATAAGTGAAAACCATAGATACATGCAGTGCCCTTCATCAAAGCATTAGATAAAAAAGGATGAATTAGTTTGTGGTGAGTATGGACTACCCTTCGCATTAAACCCCTACCAAACCAATTCAAGTGGGGTAAGAATCTCTAAAGAAACCCCAAAAGCTTTGGAACAAACAACTCAAATCACCATCAGATTAGAGATAAGCAAGATACTACCTATTTGCATGCATATATAAATGCTTGAAACAAACAATCAACCTCTAAACATGACTATATTAGTTCTCTACTCCATGAAAGTTATCTATAAGTGAACCTATTAAATATCTAGTAATAAGTTTGTGATTGTTGATGTTCAAAAGCTTAAGAATGGAAGCTCACCATTAATGGCTTCTCCCATTTACAAAAAGCTTTGAAATGAGATTAGCAAATAACAAAAATAGCTCAAATAAAACTATGAAATGACTCTAAAATCTAAAGCATGACCTAAAATCATAAATCAGAAATGAGAGAGAGAGAGAGAGAATTCTTAGGAAAAGGTGGGAGGGGTATCCCTCTATTTATATTTTTTGGATTTGAGAAAAGGATTTTTTGGATGCATGTGGGACTAAAAAGGAGTCAAAAAGTTGATTATTAGAGAAACCTATTTGGAGGTGTGAACAAGATTTGGAAAGCTAAGTGGCTATTTGGAAAGGTAAGATATTTGTTTAGAAATTCAAATCCTCTTTAGAAAGTCAATAAGAGGGTTAATTAACCTAAACAAGGTTAATTAAAGGGAAACAAGCTTATAAAAGCTGGTTAGAGAGGGATTAACATGGTTTAGGAGGTTTAGAAGGGTTTAGAAAGGGTACTTTACTAGCATAGTGTAGTAAATGAACACGAGACTAGGATAGTTAGTATGATCTTAGTAATAAGATCATGTAGACCAAATTATAGGTGTCTACATTTGCCCCTCTTTGAGGTGACATGTGCGAAGTCACTTCAAAGAAAGTAGACAAACATAAACAAGTAGAAAAACTTTAAGGGGTAGAAGAAAAATTAGTAGGATGAAGGATGCCCCCTCGAGTGTCAATGGGGTGATGGAGGAACATGATTTATGATAAAAAAAGAGGAGATAGAAGAAAGGGGAGATAGAAGAGAAAATAACAAGAAAAAGGGATTTTGAGCTATCCACAAGGCATTGCTATATAAACAATTCTTATTCATCATATTAGTAGTAATCTTCATCATCGGTCCTTATTAAAATATGAGCATGCGATGACAACGTAAAATGACATAAAAAGCCATGATATAAAAACAATTGTCCATTGCTAAAAATGGTCAACTCCATGCAACATACATGAATGCAATGCAATACGAGAAGCAAACAAACTCACTTAACAGGGAAATAAGTACAATCACACACACTCAAACCAACAACATTTAAGATGGTTGCACAAATATTTTGTTATCGAGTTGCAATCCCAAATGTTTTGATAAACGACAAGGGTTTAAAATGATGCCCCAAGAAATTTATATATGTAAGGGAAAGGATGGAGGACACTTAGGTCCGATGAAAAATCAATGTGCACAGTGAAACAATACCAGGTGAACTTGTGCCCCAGAGTATCGATGAAGTAAGCAACGTATCTTTTGTAAATGGTTTGTAGATTCAGAGGATCCGTGAGTCATTGTTTCAAAACACATGGAAATTCCAACAAGATATGAGATGAACGTCATGTGAGAGACACAAATTTTAGATGCAAATGAATTTATTACCAATTTTAGTCCATTTTCAAAGTGTTTACAATTTTTTTGGATTTTTGGATGATTTTATAATTTTTAAATTTTTGATCGGTCAAAAGAATTTAGGAAATGGAAGAGCTCCAAAAATCATGTGAAAATGCTCCAAAGTGAGGAGAACGGCGTCGGGTAACAGTAACATGCCCTGGTGAGAAGACAAATGGGCCAACAATAATTATTTAAAAATAATCATGGTGATAGATAAAAATAGAAGACAAGAAGCTGCCTGGAAATATTTAAAAATACCCTAGGGTGAAGAGATAAGTAGCTAGGTGGCAAATAGTTCCCGAGGATGGTTTAGATGATATCATATGTTTTAACCAAATTGTACATGAGATATTTTGGTAGATGCTAGCATTTGGGATATCATATTATTATGGATGATATTGGTGTTGGGGGGGATAGATTTGTGATCATGCAATGAACAACCCCTCTTGCCCCCATTGATGATACTCCTAATATGTGATGATTAGCTTAGTATACATGCATGATGTAAAACTTAGCATTTTTGTATATATGATGTATTAGATGATGTTATATGTGATGAATGATAGATGATAGATGTGATAACAAACATGATGTATGTGTGTGTGTGTGTGTGTGTGTGTGTGTGTGTGTGTGTGTGATGTTATATGTAAACAAACACACAAGAAAAAGTTAACAAAACTAAACAAATGTACACCTTCAAAACCACACAACAATATGCAACTAGAAATGAACTCATGTAAATTTTAACAACAAATTAAATTGGTATCCAATCTAAGTAAGTAAAATGAATTCTAATAGATGCATACAACAGACGATGAAAACATACCAATATCTTACAAGTATAAAAGCTTAAAAATGAACTCAATACAACACCTAATTAAATCAAATGAGATTCAATCTAAGGTAAGAAAATGAACCATACTTTAAATCATACAATGCGAAAATATACTTACAACCAAAACTATACAAACCACAACTAAAAGCAATTTAATCACTACCTTGTTTTTGGCGGGACAACATTGATATATTTTCTAATGTTTTTGGGTTATCTTGAAAGATAAGTTTTCAAGGATACTGTTCACATTGTTTTCGAGGTTTCCCTAAGAAAATGTTACAAAATTGGTGTAGCTTCATTCCTAAGGGGGATTTTCTTAATGTTTAGATTTTTGTGCATCCTTTTTCTGAATGTTTTTGTATTTTCTAAGGTCATGTTTTGAAAGCAATGTACAAGGACAAAGAAGCGTGGATGCCCCCAGCATGATGTGGTAATATACAAAAGGTAGAATGCCATGCATATGTACAAGAAAGTGGAATATGAAGGTGCCCCCAGCGTTAGATGGGAATATACAAAGGCACATCCTTCACGCAGATATAAGAACAAATAAGCCAGATCACAGCTTGGCGAAGATAGAATTAGTAGGGTTCCTAGACCATAAAAAGGAAATCTAATCCTAGATAGTGGTGAGAGTTACCCATCCAGATGTAAGAGTAGCTTGTGACCAAAAAATCCTCCTTGAGTGCTGGAAACTAGTTTTCACCCAAAGACCTACCCAATGCACCACAATTGCATGGTTTTCACATGTGGACAACCTACTTTTTCTTTACTGTTTTCTTGATTTTATGATGTTTTTTTGTTTTTTCTTTATTTTTCTACTTTTTAGGTATTTTTTATATTTGCGCCATGCTTAATCATAGAACCGCTTGAGATGCATGGCATTCATAGGTTCTGGAAGCTCTTCACCATCTGAGTATGCCAGTTTATAAGCTCCTAATCCATATTTAACAACCACCACATAAGGCCCTAACCAGTTAGCCTCAAATTTACCTTTCTTTTCTCTATCCTTGATAGTGTTCTTCTAATTTTATTTTAGAACTAGATCATCCTACATAAAATTCATGATGGATGATCCATTTTTATATCCTCTTGATACTCTCTTTGGTAAACCTTTAGGTGATTAAGCATCTCATACACTTTTCATTCAACAACTCTAGCTCTGCTAGCCGAGGCAACTCTATAGTCTTCATCCTTATCAAGATAGTCCCAAGAGATATTCTCTAGGGAGGAAGCTCCACTTCCAAGGGTATGATGGCTTCAGTGCCATAGACTAGGGAATATGGGGTCACACCAATATGAGTGCGGATGGAGGTTCATAGGCCCAGAGGGTGGGATGTATCTTTAAGTGCCCATTATGACCAGTCTTACTTACCATTTTCTCCATGATCCGTACAAGAGTTTTATTGGTAGCCTCGGCTTTTCCATTACCTTGGGGGTAATAGGGGGTAGACCACTTGAGATGAATATGGAAGTGTTGACATAATGTTTTGACTATTTTATTCTTGAAGGATTTACCATTATCAGTGACAATGGTGGAAGGGATATCGTAATGGAAAATGAGGTGATTCATGATAGATTTGGAGATTTGTGCACCAATGACATAAGTGAGAGGTACAACCTCTACCCATTTAGTAAAATATTTGGTGGCAGTAATAATGTGGGTGTGGCCATCTAAAGAAGAAGGATGGAGCTTCCCTATGAGATCTGGGCCCCATTTAGAAAACAGGCTAAGGTGTCGTTATAGGATGAAAATCCTGTGCTACTGCATGTATCAAGTTGCCATATTTTTGGCATAGCTCACATTTCTTTACAAAATTACAACAGTTCTTCCATGGTGGGCCAATAATAACCCACTCTTAAGAGCTTCTTAGCCAAGACCATACCACTGGTATGTGCTCCACAAATACCTCCGTGCACTTCCTTAATAGCGTGGAATGACTCAGTAACATCCAAACAACATAGCATATTCCTGTCGTAGCCATACGATAAAGGGTGCCTCCTAGGAGGGTGTAATGGGCTATACGGTGGATAAGATTTATTTCTTCTCATTGGATAATGTTTGGGGGAAATGTGCCATCTTGTAGGTATCTAAATATAGGGTCATACCAAGGGGAGAAGGGACCAACAACTTCACATGCCAAACATGACTCTGACATATCATATGCTGGGTACTCGTAAATGCTCTACAAAGAAGGGAATTTTACTTGCATGAGGTGGAATGCATAATAGTGATCTAATAGTAGCCATGGCATCTATTGATCTATTGTGTGACCTTGGTTTTTGTTCAAAGATAATCTATATAAAATATTCCTTTAAGGTTTCAACCATTTTCTTGTATGGAATAAGCTTTTCATCTTTAAACTTATACTCATCATTAACTTGTTTAATAATAAGTTAGGAGTCCCCAATGACTCTTAGTTGTATTGATATTCCAAGTGATAGCCAACTTGAGGCCAATGATGAGTGCCTCATATTCTGCAATGTTATTAGTGTAAGGGAATCCCAAATGGAATGCTCTTGGAATAACCTCACCTGTGGGAGTGATGAGTACCACTCCTGCTCCTAATCCATGGAAGGTGAATGATCCATCAAAATGGACTTTCCACTCCATAGACTCTTCAACATACATCATGGATGCATCTGGAAGATCCAGACACAAAGTTTCCATTCATGGTAGAAAATCTTATGCTAAATGATCAGCCAATACATGTCCTTTTAATGACTTCTTGTTAATAAACTCAATATCAAATTCACTTAGGAGAATGATCCAATTAGCCATTCATCCCATAAGGGTGGGTTTGGACAAAAGGTATTTGAGAGGGTAAAATTTGGATATTAGCTTGGTCTTATTGTTAAGGAGATAGTGACTTAGTTTTTGAAAGGTAAAGACAACTGCCAGGAAAGCCTTTTAGATCTGTGGGTAATTCATTTCATAGGAAATTAAGGTGTGACTAAGGTAATAAAATTCCCTTTCTCTGTGGTCTAGGTCATATTGGGAAAGAAGTGCACCAATAGAAAACTGGTAGCTGAAATGTATAATAGAGATGTTTGTCCAGGGTAGGTGGCATGAGTATGGGCGGGTTGACAAGGTACTGTTTAAGCAGTGCAAATTCCTTTTGACAGTCTGGTCCCCAGTTGAAAGTAACATATTTTTTCAATATATGTGTAAATGGATGGCACTTATCTGCAAGCTGTGAAATAAAACAAAGGATTTCCTAAATTTTTCCTTGTAAACTTCTTAGTTATTTGATATTTGTAGGTGGAGGCATTTATGTGATAGTTGTAACCTTTGCAGGATCCACCTCTATTCCTCTCTGTGAAATGATGAAACCTAGGAGCTTTCCTGAAAAAATTCCAAAGACACACTTCTTAGGGTTCAAACATACTTTGTAATCTTGGAGATGTTGAAAAATACATCTCAGCACTTCAGGGTGCTCTCCTCTTCTTTTGGATTTTCCTAAGATATCATCAACGTAATCCTCCATGATTTCATTCATCATGTCATGGAAGATGACTGTCATTGCTCGTTGATAAGTGGCCCCAAAATTCTTGAGTCCAAAAAACATGACCTTGTAACAAAATGTCCCCCAAGGGGTGATGAAATTTGTCTTATGTTGATCTTTCTCTGTAATTGAATCTGGTTATAATTGAAAAACCATCCATTAAGGATAACATTTCATAACCAACGGTAGAATCGAAAATCATATCAATATTAGGCAAGGGGAAGTCATCTTTGGGACATGCTTTATTGATGTCACTGAAATTTGATGCAGATCCTTATGCCAACCAACTTCTTCTGAACTGGGACTATGTTAGATATCCAATCTAAATAGTCAATGGGTTTAATGAAATCAACAGCTAATAACTTTTCAAGTTCTTCTTTGACAAGTAGTGCAATTTTTGGGTGCATCTTTCTCAATTTCTGCTTGATGGGTTTGGCATCTAGGTGCACAAAGAGGTTGTGCACGACCAATTCTGGGTCCAAACCAGGCATATCTATGTATGACCATGTAAATATATCTGCATATTCTCTCAATAGTTCCACAAAAACTTTCTGTTCTTGAGCTGAGAGTGAAGCTCCCAACTTTATCATTCTAGGTTCCTCTTCTGAGCCAATGTTGACACTGATCGTTTCTTCAACAAGCATTTTGGAAGCATCTTCCATCTATGTAGGATCAGGGGGAAGAGTAAGATCAACCTCCTTAGGTGGCTCATCATTATCTTTGAATGGGTATACCATTTCTTCTATAGGTTCTTCATTTTGTTTATCTACTAGTGCCTCAAAAATTTCATCGCTATGAGACTTGAATTTATTCTTTCCACAAGGCTTCTCTGAAGCATTCTTAATCTTTCTTACACCTTCTTATTCAAGCATCCAAACATCTCTTCCTCTTCTCCAAAGTATGCACAAGCATCTAGTTTGATAGAAAAACCTTTCTTGTGATCCCTAGTCAGAATAGAATCCCTGAGTCCCATGAATTCTACAAATGCCTCATCATTCTCAAAGAAATCAATTGACATGTGAAATTGTTGATCCCAATCTAAAAGTTTGGGATATAAAAGGGTTACTTGGAAATTGGTTTAAGGATTGGATCTGAATAAGGTAAAAATAGTTGAATAAGAGAATAGGTTAGTGGAGGCAAGATCCTCGTAGAGGCTACATTAGGAATCTATGTCACTATCCAAATGAGATGAACCATCCTCACGTTCAGAAGAGGTGGCATCAATCTCGAAAGGGGGATCATCATGAGGCCTAATTCCAAGACCATGTTTGTTAGATTTGAAATGGGGGATAGGAATGGGTTCTAACCATCCTTGTGCATTGATACCACATCCAAACCCATTGTATCCCATGACATACATCATACGGATGGCCTTTGATATACTTTGGAGCTTGATGACATGATGCCATGGTACCTTTAGGTACCCTCCTGATGGTATCTTCTAACATCTTTTCCTCGGATAAGAGACCACTAGGGATGAAATTCTCCAATGGTTTAGGGCATTTATCCCGAGTGCTCTTGAATTGAAAGTAGGGTTTACCACATGTCATGGATGACACTGATAGATCTGATATTAATAAGGCTTGTTGAAGAGTGAATTGATCACCTGGGCCATACTTTGCAGACATTGCCTCCCATGATGTGAAAGGGTTGACCAACGAAGGAAAGAAATGATTACAAGGAGTGAGTGAATACGGATCCACACATTCCTTGATAGCTTCTGTTTGTAAAGGAACAACAATATCCACAAAAGGGACATTCATAAGTTACACTAGAAAAATTGCAAATGCCCTACAATGCATGAATGGTTCTGGATCACCCTGAATGGTGACTATCTGTCCTTCATGGCACATCTTAATACAATGATGAAATGTTGAAGGAATGGCCTGCATGGCATGGATCCATGGGTTCCCTAGGAGCATGTTGTAAGGAAGATCCAAGTCAAGGACATGGAACGTTGTATCATGACAAGTCGGCCCTACTTCCATCAAAACTACTATAGAACCTAGTGACTCTCACTCCTCATTATCATAAGATATGATTGTAATAGTTTTAGCCCTTAGATCCATTTCTAAATGGCCTAATTGCTTAACTAGATTCAAAGTGGAAATATTTAGACTGGATCTATCATCCACAAGTACTCTCTTTATCTTACGATGGGTAACAACTACTTCTAGGTATAGGGGTAAATTTTGCTCTGGGTCATTACGTGGGATTGCAACACAATCAAAAGTTATCTGATACATTGGAATCAAGGTGTATCCAATCATTTCTTGAAGGTGTGTTAGGATCAACATTTTTAGAGACTCCTGAAACTCTACAGTGTTTTATAAAATATATTTTTATGAATAGTATAGATTTGGAGGAGGTCTAAAATTGATATCCTAGCAGGTGTCTTCTCTAACTGTTCTATTAGGTTGTACTGACCTTCTTAAGGGAAAGGCATGGGATCTGGTATGATCAAATGAGTGTGTTGTGTCCCTACTACACAACTTATTTATAAGATCCTAATATTATTGACCTACTCATTGGATGAACAGATACATCTAATAAGGGAATCAAAGGGACTATCATTAGTTGGATAAGCATAAGAAATAGTCCTATAGTCGTTAGAATCTTGTCTGTGATCTGGATTTTTTTTCTTCTTATGTGTATGCTTAGGAAAGGGCTCTTTGAAGACACCCATTTTCTCATTTTGACCTTGTATTGAGTTAGGGGTAAATCTATGGCAATTTTTCCCTCTTTGATGACGTATTTTATATAATTTCGTAGTCTCAAACACCTATAAGTTTTGTGTCCTTCAACACGATTGAAATCATAGTACTCATGCTCTTAGAACTGACCATATTTTGGAGCATTCTTTGGATTCGGTGTTGTCACGGTTGCGTACTACACCTTGTTTACCACATCTAACTATTTAAGTATGGAATAAAGTTCTTATGTTAGTGGTATAAATGCACATTTGGTGGGTACCTTTGGGTGAGGTCCTTGTGAGAGATTTAAAAGTTGACCAGTCTTACAGGTTTGGACTCTCTTGGAGTCTATAATGCTATCACCAATGACATGTTTGTTCTTATTGAAGAATTTTGGTTTATCCATAAAAAATTGTTTCGTGTTTGTCCTTTGTGATGGGTTTTGAGTGTCCCTTTCACAATTAGAGCCTTTTCTATTTGACTACCCTTTTCTATAACTTCTTCGAAGTTAGAGCCACTCTGCATTTGTAAATGAAAGGCTATCTCCTGATTTAAGTTTAGGATGAATATGCTTACTAGCTATTTTTCTTACAAGGAACATGGGAAATGACTTTCCAACCCACATCATCACTACAAGAAGCTCGCAAAGGTCTCATTGGGATTCTATTTTTGTGTTGCAAAGGTCGTTCATGGTGATATCATTCTCCATATTGAAGGAGTAATGTCGCACAAATTTTTCTGAAAGTGCGGCCATGTCGTGATTGATCCCTTGGGTATACTAAAGAACCATTCTAATGTTCAGTGCTCCTAGGCTACGAGGGAATAGTCATATTAAGAAATTATTGATTGTACGTGACCTCTTGACAAGCCATGTAAAATTCCTTGATGTGATCATGAGGATCACCTTTGCTTTTATATTTATCGAACTTAGGAATGGAAAAATGTTTTGGAAATGGTTGTCGCAGCATGTCCTTGTCAAAGGGGTAAGGACATAGTTCTTTCATATAAGTACTTCCTACTATGTCCTATGTTACCTTCTTGTAGCATAGTAAGTGTGTTCTTCATTGATTGTAACTCTTGTTGAATGAGTTGCTCTTTTGTAGGTGATATTGGTCTATTTACCTTAGCAACTTTAAAAGTTGTGTCATCATACTAGATCAAAGTGAAACTCACTAGATTTTGTTTTGAGTTTGTCTTTATGCACGTTCCTATTCGAAGAACCTAAGTTTGCTAATTTTTGACTTAGTTTCAATATTTTTTTTGAAGGATCTCTTCTTCAACTAAGGGATTGTCTTCCTTGTCAAATTTAGGAGGTGGCGAGCCTTTGTGCTCATGCTCAATTTTTACTTTACGTGAATCCTTATAATAAGGTCTTCGCGATGGATCACCAATTGGTTTTGATGGGTCTTCTTCAACATTTTTGTGATGTTGTCTCGGAAGTTAGAAGCATACCCTATGTCAAAGGGGTTATCCATGTCTAAGAGGGATGGTCGCTCTTTCATTTTACGATTAATGATCTTAGTCTCCATTTCACGTTCTTGTGGAAGCTTAGCCCCTAACTCTAGGACTCTTGCGAGTACTTGATCTCTATTATAATAAAGACATCTCATCAAATCAGACTTAGGTCTAACTTATGTTGTTCCTCAGAAGAATCAAATTCTTCTCCACTATGATCAACCTATGGTTATGTGTCTTTGACCTATGAAAAGAGAGGTGTTAAGTTATAACCACTGAATGCGAAGGATCATAAAAGGATTTTCTTCTAAGTTACGCTCGTTTGTTTTAGATGCCATTTTCGTGATTCTTGGCATCACTAGTCAAAGTTATACTAGGTTTTTTCTAAATGCTTTCAAAGTTGTATGCAACCTAGGCATATGCTATGTAAGTCATCTATGCTGTCAAAATATCATAGCGTGTTCTAGATGTAATGTTATGCAGTCTGTTTATCATTCAAAGAAACAATCCTATGAATATTAAATCAAATAACCAAGAACTCACATTATCGTTTTAGCAATACTATACCCTAAACTATGATTCCAAGGAAGGGCTCAAGGCGGATAGTGACAATACCCTTTTAATATATAGGTTGAGTTAGAGTACCACAAGGCCTAAATATTGAAGTGATATTGATGTGATCTCTCCACGAGATATACTAAGACCAGTTTAAATGTTGAGCGAAACCTAAGTTTTTTAAAAAAATGGAAGTTGTGAATGTGGATAGCGTAACAACACTATCTTGACACATTAACCTAGTAAGCAAGGTGTTAGTATCAAGATGATGTCATTGCAGTATACACAAGGCAATATCGACACTCTCAAAAGACTCAGATGACATTGGAATTGAAACTAAGTATAAGTATAGCAAGAAGTTCTTTAGTTGTGCAAGCAAGCATAACCATATAATAAAGGGACTTATACCAAGTTCTCACAAAATTGAAAACATGATGTAAGTACCAAAATTGTATGGCTAGAATGCGAGAAAAAATAACAACTTTAGGAGAAATAATGATGAACCAAAATCATGTAGCAATGAAGATGATCTTGAAATCAAGATCAAAAGACTATCAAAGACACGAAAAATGTACTTACACACTTTAGACGTTTAACAACCCAGCCACAAACATGGATGGGCGTAAACGGACAAAAAAGTGGTGAATATTTTCCTTGATAAGACTCGCGGGGTATGCTTCCTTCTCACCCCAAATGGGCAGCGAGAATGCAAGGGTATAGATCAAAAGATGAAAATAAAATAAGTGACCACTTGGGCAGAGTTTCACCTCGTCTGAAAGGTGAGAAAGAAACCAAGCTAAGTGATACATCGTTTAATTTCATGATGAAAGATACTTAGATCTAACTCAAGTGGACTCTTTTCCTTGTTTGAAAAATAAGGTTTAGAATCCAAGTAATTCGTCACTTTGTGATGGCTCGACAAGATGTGACAATGGACTAGTAAAGTGGGCTCCAAGACAAAATGGCTTTCCTAATAAGATCACTCAACTAGGTGTCAAAAGTTTGTCTAAATGTGAGCTCGATTTACCCAAAGAGTCAAACTGACTAATTTGGGAGTATCTTGGCTTTACTTTACCCCCTTTAAATATGATGAGAAATAAATGTGTTCATGCGTATTCTCACTGGGGTCACGATACAAAACAAATTTTTAATCTAACTTGCAATGTAAAATCTAGTCAAGTGGGTAAGCAGAGCACTTCCTATTTCATCCATGAGGTTACTCAGTGGTGGATTACTTTAGGGTTCCTAGAACCACCCCCATTGTTGTAGCTTAAGGTGTTATGCCAAAGGGGTTATGTTCTCAGTTAAGTGGATAGGGACGTACCCTTTTCTGAAACCTGCAATACAGTGTGATGAAAGTGGTGTGTTTTTTATCTTGCTTAGATTTAATGAAGTTTTGCACACCTTTGGCAACCTACACAAAAAATGTATTAGTAGTTTTGTTTTGATCTTGACTCCTCCTCCTTCTTTGACAAGCATTTTTGGTTTATGATATAACGAATTAGTAATTTTCCATACGCATAAAGAGGAGATAAAATCCATTTATGATTCTCAAGATTGTCCTAGGACACAAGAGAAGAGCATACATGACAACAAGGTAATCTCATTCAAATTTTGTAAGAAAATGAAAAATACTTAAGTCAAATTGCAAAATACATACATCTTGACCCAACTTGGACATTAATTGAACTTGTTTTCAAAGCAATGAAAGAGATAAAAATTATTTCTGATTCCCAAGATCACCCCAAAAGATGCGAGGGAAGAGCATACACGACCTTACTCTTATTATTAATCATGAAAGGTTTATCTAAGTTTATCTACAGTTTATTATAATTTTAACAAAAGAATGTAAGCATACCCTAAAAAAATAAATATTAATCATATTAAACCTACAATGATGTTAGTATTTGATAACACAAGCCTTTGTAAACATGGAATTGATATACAATTCTAGACTGAGGTACTTGCACATGTAGTTTATGGTGCGTGTGCACGGGGTATGGTGCTTGCACGTTCCTCTGTGTAAATCTGGCGGGTCTATAGAGTGATTGTGCTACCTGAGAGATGTTTGCACTAGCATAAGTGCATATGTGCTAGAGAATATATGTTTGCGCACAAGAAGCAGAAATAGAATGTACAACAAGTATGTGACAGTGCGTGTGTGCACTGGCAAGAGGGATTCTTATGCTACTAAAATATGGGTTTGTGTGCCACTAATACAAACACATAGAATATGTGCTAGTAAAAGGGTGTATGCGTGCACCTATTTAGGCATTTATGCCCACTGTCATGGACCTGACACGCCAATTTGAGTACATGTGCGCCTCTGCTAAAAAATGACAGTCTAGCAGGTGTTTTCATTGACAGAATGGGCATATTTGCACGCCTGTTTTGGCGTGCATGTGCCACTAATACAAACATAGAGCATGTGCACTAGCAAAAGGGTGTATGTGTGCATGTTTAGGCCTATGTGCGCCCGCTATCATGTACCTGTGCGTCGGTTTGGGTATGTGTGTGCCTTTACTAAAAATTACAGTCAATAGGTGCATGCGCTAACAGAAGGGTGTATGCTGCGTGTCTACCTGAGAACCCACCAAAAAACATGGAAAATGATAATTCTTAAAGTGTCAAAAGGTTAGAAATTAACTATTAAATGCAATTTCTAACATAAACCTAACAAAGTGGCATGAAAATTAAGGTTAAAAACATAAAACCTAGCTAAAAATCCCAAGGAAAAATATTTAACCCTACAAAAAACATGTAAAGAAGTTAGAAATTGAAATAAAATCTTCAAAATGACTCCATTAATGGAGTAAGGACTAAGAGTCCCACCGGGTGTGTCAAATGTGTGTAATGAAAAGTTTGCAATAGCTATGAAGATGGGGTAAGAAACTCTAAAGAAAACCCCAAAAGCTTTGGATCCAACAACTCAAATGACTATCAGATTAGAGATAAACAAGAGCTACCTATTTGCATGCATATATAAAGCTTGAAAAAAAAAATCAACCTCTAAACACATGACTATATTAGTTCTCTACTCTATGAAAGCTATCTATAAGTGAACCTAGTAAAGCTCTAACAATGAGTTTTGTGTTTATTGATGTTGCAAAATCTTAAGAATGGAATCTCACCATTAATGGCATCTCCCATTTACCTAAATCTTTGAAAGTATTAACAAATAACAAGTAAATATCTCAAATAAAATATGAAATGACTCTAAAAGACTTAACCATGACCTATATCAGAAATTAGAGAGACAGAGTGTGTGAGAGAGAGAGAGAGAGAGTTCTTAGGAAAAAGGTGGGAGGGGTATCCCTCTATTTATATTTTTTGGATTTGAGAAAATGATAATTTGGATGCATGTGGGACTGAAAAGGAGTCAAAAAGTTGATTTTTAGAAAAACTTGTTTGGAGGTGTGAACTGGATTTTAGGAAAGTTAAGTGGCTATTTGAAAATGTAAGATATTTGTTTGGAAAGTCAAATTCTCTTTAGAAAGTCAATAAGCGGGTTAATTAACCTAAACAAGGTTAATTAAAGGGAAAAAAAGGTTATAAAAGCTTGTTAGAGAGGGACTAGCATGGTTTATAAGGTTTAGAAGTGGTTAGAAAGGGTATTTTCCTAGCATTAGTGTAGTAAATGAACATGGGACTATGCTAGTTAGTATGATCTTAGTAATAAGATCATGTAGACCAAATTATAGGCATCTACAAACCCAACACGGTAGTAGTATGATGTAGTGTGCTTTCCCTTTTGTCCTGTGAAGACCTTTGAAAATTCTTGTCCAACGAATATTCTCTTGCCAAGACATGGTTCTAGAACTTTTGCATGCTTGGAAATGTACGAATTTAGGCTCCTTGATCTAGTTGAGTGCTTCAAACCTATAGTAGTAGCTACTCTAAATGATGTGAAGCTAATTTAGGAATATTTAGGATAGCCTTGAGTGATTTTGGATTGATATTTGTAATAAGATCTTATGATAGTGTAATGAACCTCTTATGAGAGATTAATTTGAACAACACAATGCAATATAGATTATTTTATCAAGCATAAAAACTGAAATCACATTATCAGATCATAGGGCACTTTAAGGGGGAAACCTCCTTTGAGAAAGCTCAATAAAATAATATTCATGGATGTATTTCTTGACCTAAGAACTCCCTAATATAGTAGTTCTATTCTAGAAACTACTACAACCCATGTATGTGGGATTATTCTTAATAACTCAAGGGATGAATTACAAAGCATAAAAAATTGCAACAACTATTAATATAATAATGCAAAAATAAGGGTAGGATGAAGGGTCTTAACATCCCCTCCCCCTTTAAAAAATATTTTCCCTTAAAGTTGCAATTGTGAGAACTGATGTTGAATCTAGAGAAGGGGTTCCTAAGTTGTATCTTCTGGTTGCATGTGATATCATCGGATCAAGATCTTCATGATATAGCAGTTGTGAAGTTTATGAGAGCACCTACTGTGAATTGTGGTAGGTTCAAGAAGGATGGATCCTTTTTTTTCAAGCTCAAGTAGTATTTTTTTGTGTAGTGACATGTTTTCTAAGAACTTTCTTGAAATAATAGACATAAAATACATGATGGAATTATGATCCAAGTGAAAGCTCAACTTGTATGAAACTACACCAATCTTTTGTGGAACTTTTTAGGGTCAATAAAAATTTGGTGAAATATTTTGACGCCCTTTGAGTTTCAAGGAGTATTGTTCATATGGTTATAAGCATAGATAAATAATATCAATTGGCTAGAAGTTGTGTTTTGAGAAATATTGATCTACCCATTGTTTCATATAGTTTTGCACCATATGGATATTTTTCTGAGGAGTGCGAAAATTTTTGTCCCATTAGATAAGGGTGGTGTTGGTGAACTACACTGGAGAAATTCCATGAGTGTAAGGGAAGAGAGGTGGTGGAGGTTGGACATAGACTACTTCATATAGAGTCATTTTAGTGGAGGTGTGATATGATGTCTTATGCCATTATTCAGCAAGAGGTAGCCACTTGACCAACTGATGATGGTGCTTAGAGGTAAAATATCAAAGGAATGTTTCAAAAAAATTGTTAAATTTTTCAGTTTCACCATGTATTTACGAGTGATATGAGAGCATGTTTGAACATAGTGTGAAAAATATGGAATGAGATGAAAATAGGTGGATCATCTACTCAAAGCAAGATCTCGTCATGGATCATAGAGGCTACATGGAAGAAAATGCAAGAGTGAGCATCCATGGCCAAGTCGGTATGAATAGAGAGATCTTCACACTGACAGAGGATGATTTCCTCCCAGAAATGCGATGTGGGACTCTAACCCAAAGCGGGAGGAAAGGGGGTGTCCATATCAAATAATGTTGTCATGAGACGTTTGAAGTGGCGAGGTGACATATGCATGAGTTCTAGAAAAGGGACTTTGCTAGGTAGTTGGGCAAGTGCTTTAAGAGGATCACACTCATCATGACTAAGATATGCAATAGATTGAGAATAATAGCAGTCATTAGGAACTAATCCAGAAGAAGCATGGGTAATTAGGATACCTTTGAAACTATTTTTTCCTTACTTTCTATGCTATCAGCCCTGCAAGCTTCACTTTGAAATGGGTTGATATCGTCTGTAGGAATTATGTTAGACACCATCGGCCATGTAGGAGATTATCCATTGGGGTCGATGGTGCTTTTGGTAAGGGAAGTAGTCCTAGACACCATTGTACCTATGGTATATTTTCCATAGTGGCCGATGACATCTGTAAGGGGGAGATTTCTACTTGGAGAAGCTTGATTTTGAGGTACAGAAGGATATGTAACTCTATGAGTTTAAGGATGGATTGATGTGGGGTATTTAGGATCTATATAGGCTATGACATGCCTAACATCATTCATGGAAACCGTGCTTTCAAGAGGATAGTCTTTCTCAACTACATTGGACATAACATGATCTTTATTTTTAGAAATCTCACATGTATTATGATTAGGCATGGGATTAGAGAATACATGTAGATTCTCGTTAGCTTGGTTAATTGCTTTGTGATGATATTTTTGTTGTGTTGCATCATGGGCTTTGACTTATTCTATCAAACATTCCTGAGTGATGGTATCATGGTCAAATTGGGAGCCTAAGAATAAGTTAATGGAAGTTGTGCATATTACACAACATTTTTCATGGGAGTGACCCCAATTAGCATGCCACCAACAAAATTTACTTTCGTCATGCCATTGAGGAATAGGTCGAGGGGGATCAAAGATCGTGGTAAATGGCTTAGGTAAGTGATGTTTCAACTCTTCCTTTCTCAATGGTTGATGATAGTTAGGATGATTTTTGTTGTTAGTTTGTTGATCAATGTTAAATATAATTTTATTCAAAGAAGCGACAAGGAGAAGAGTATTGGGGATTTCGTCACGTGTCGTGTTATTTTTCTTAGAAAATTGAAGGATTTGAACTTATTTGTTAGGTTGTGTCTTGGGAGGAACTTTCTCAAACTCTCTCATGAGATAATATTTCTTTTTATCTTGTTTAAAAGCTTCTTCTAGATAGGTGGGAGAAAAGGACCTCACCTTGTATTGAAGGCAAGATATGAGAGCTCGTAGAAAAATTTGGAAGAGGTTATCACTAGAAATGTCATGTTTAGCGCACATAGATAGGGTATTCCAACATTTTATGAAGGCTTGTGCTGATTCATTTTCAGATTGCTTACAATGGATGAAGGCATTAATGTTGTTCTCAGGTATTCATGATATTGAAATTCATTTACTATGGCTTTCACCAAGGATTATAGCTCAACTATGGAGTTAGGAGGTAACGTATGATACCAATCCAAAACATCTCCAGTGAGGGTTTTAGCTAATAGTTTGGTGGAAGGCTTTGATCCACTCCTTATAAATATTGCATAAGGCCTTAATGTGCAGGGAAGCATCAATGGACCCGTCATAAGAGATAGAAGGAACAATATCCCCAATATCCTTACTAGCAATATAAGGTGTTAGAGGCTATTATTTGACTACTCTTAGGATTTTTTTGTGGATAGGTAGTTGGGAAATCAGCACCCCATTAGTACCATTTGGAAAAGGAGGGCGCGTAATGCCCCAAGAGCCCATTGTAGGGTGATTGACTAGTTGAGTCATCTTAGCTTGCATTTGAAGGAAATGAGTTGTAGTGGTGGATTGTTGAATAAGGTTGGTAGGTTTAGAATTAGAGGTATTATCAAATGAAACTACTTTGGGACCTTTTCCCTTTTCTATCATATTTTCAAGTTGTTTGGAGACAAATTCAAGGATATGTTTACCAAGCATTTATTTTTATTCATCCTTGTATTAAGGAAATTGTGCAAGGAAATTTTGAATCTCAGGAGGATGATAAAAAAAATCATTTCTATTTTCCTCTTCCTCATCCTCAAATAGTCCATTATGACAGGTAGGAGGTTTCTTTCTAGGGACTCCTACGACACAAAAATCCATGTAAAATAAGAATTCAACTTTAGGATGGTAGGTTTCATGAAATATCTTCACAACAGAATCGAAAGACCCCAGACCCAAATACTCCATGATGGAATGATGATTTGGTTGAGAGGAGATCCTGAAGTGGATTTTACTGACACAATCGGTTATGCAAGAAAATTTACATAGAGACTGATAACGTTAAGAGACAAGCTTACAAGAACATAAAGGATTGGTCGTGTAGAGAAATTTACACAAGGGCCGAAGGTGTTGTGAAATAAATTTACTAGAATAGACATAATCACCCCTGGGTGATGACATATGTGTATGAAGTTCTTTTAGGTTTTATATAGTTTGGTGATCTAAAATTGTGTCAAGATTGAAGGTGGATGCTTTTGATGAGTTGCGATCGATCAAGAGTTATGTAGGACTCACGTCAGGCTCACCAAAAATGTATGGAAATCTAAGAATTTGTCTCAATGGCTTACACTCCTAAGTATTTTGAAAAACAAGGGTATGAAGAAACAAATAAGAGACACACATGGATCGACACACAATTGATTGATTTAAAGGGGCTACATAAGCGCTAAGGTTGCATATCTAGAGGGAAGTAATCCCTAGACTAGGTCGACATAGGGTTTCTAAGGCCTGCAGTTAAGATAGAGGAGAGTACCCTTCTAGGATATCATTTAATGGGAGAAGAAATGATATAGACCAATAAGACGATAATACATACATACACGATCGATACAAATGAAATGTAAATAAAATAAATGAAATGAAAGCTAAGGCATTGATCATATGGAGCAAATTTATAACTATCACTGATGTACATACAATACTAATCTAACTAGATAAATGGGGAAGGAGGATGAAATAATATATGTAAAATGACAATTAAGGTTAGAGAACTTACCTACGAGGTGGTCGTTAATGCATCTATCTCTCCAGAGAAGCAACACACCGAGAGAGAATCACTATGGGTGGAGAAGGGGAACACTGTTCTTTTCCTAGGCTCACTATAGATGACCCAGTAGTGCAAGAAATCCAAAAATCAAGAAGAGTGTCCAATCTAATTCAAATTCAATCTGAACCAAGAGCAGAGAGAAGATGCAAAGATGGCACAAAAGAGTAGAAAAGATAGTTATTTCTTGTGATCTTTCTTACTTCCTTATGAAATTTTAGGTGTGGTGTTTATATATACCCGACGCCATCACATGCAGGTGATGGCATCATCCAAGGGAAACCTAACATTGACACCATTTTCCATGGGCGATGGTGTCGGCCATGGAGACCTAAATGCAAAACATGTTGCAATGTGTCGTGGATCAAGAAAAATAAGTGAGAAAGGTATCAATTTAGGGTCCCCTTTTCTATAGAGATTCACTATTAAGTAGTCATAAGTACTATGTTTCTTTGAAAAATGAGAATAGAGGGGTAGGTGGTAAATTTATATTTCCCTACTAAAAGGGGAGAAATGGATATGGGCTTCGTTAAATAGACTTACACCGTTAACTAATTCCATGTTCATATTACCATGCCACCTCTATTACAACTAATTTCTTTGGCACTTATCTTGGCATTTGAAGGGAGAAATCAAATTACCTTCAATTTTGATCAAAGTGAACTCCTTATAGTACCAACAAGCTCCAATTTTCTTGATATATTCTTATAAATCAAGGATTATTCTCTATCATTTAACACCAAGGATAGGATAATATATAGTTGGGTGGAATTCCTCACAAATATCTTGAATAGTAAGGCCATTAATTTGGTTCTATAGCTTTGAGAATACCATAAAAAATGAGGTAGTGGAGGTGGGTAACTAGTTTAATAATGGTGCATTGAAGGTGAGGGAAGCACAAAACAGGTTTCCCTCATTATGTAGCATGATCCTAACATTTCTTAAATTTTAACTCTAGGAGCTCTTGAAAATCAAGATTTTTTTCCTTGAGAATCATATTGAATAAAGGTACCAATGCCTGATTGACATGGACATCCTTATCTTCTCTATATAGTCTACTTAACAACACCATGAATACTCTAGCTCCTAGTATAAATAAAGAAAGGGAAGGAGTAATTTCTATCTCTATTCGACCCTTGAATGATCAATTATCCAATCTCTTAGTTCTTAAGCACATACCCCTCCTCCATATGTTCTTTTACTCTATATTAATTATAGGAAAAGGTGTGAGGATTCATTTTTTACAACCCATTAAATGTTTCCCTTATAGCTAGGATGATGATATGTTGAGTGTCTTTGGAAGTGATTTTCCCATCGTGCAAAGTTCATGTTGTGAGTGCATCTTTGAATACATCTTCACAAAGGAAAACCTCTTATATTGTTGTTATATTGTGTAAGCTAGAATCTCATATTGACCTAATAGCATCATAATAGATTTGTTCATACTTCGAAATTTCATGCCCTTTATTATACTTATCACAATTGTTTATTTCCTAGAATAGTTGGCTATAGTTTACAATTCTAATTGGGTCCTGGGATTTTATAAACTATGTATCTCTCAGTTCATGTATGGAGCTGAAGTAGAGTCTTATATTTCTGGTGTTATGGCTACTTTTCTCAACTTATTTTCTCTTAATTTGTAGTTCAATATTTATATTAAGGTTCTTCAGAAAGATCTCTATGAAAATGAAACTTTATCTCAATATTTCTCTAAGAATTAAGTTAGAAGTGACTTGAGATTGTTCCAATGGAGATCTTGTACAAAAAGGAGGTTTTTTTAATGCTAGCACCTTTTAGTCTTTTCTAGTTAGATGTTATATCCTAGTTTTCCTGCTAAGAAGCTTCTAGATTTCACCAATTATTGACATTTGGCATAGATCAGTGTTATCAATTTTTTAGAAGGATCTATTACCCATGGCTTAGGCTTCCTGTATTATTATGTAGAGTGTTGATAAATGATACATGGAGCACATTAGTGTTACCGCATGTGGTAGAGCTTATACACTTACTCTAATATAACCTTTTCGGTTATATGGATGAGTGATACATGTTGTTGATTGGTGTAATATTTAAAAACTTGTGAACCATGGTTTTCAAACATGTGGTTTCATTTGGTGTATTGTCTCATTTAAACTAATTTCTCTTGGAGTGTTGAATGCCAATGGTTGAGACTTGTCAACTATTGGTCCACTATATATCTACATATTCCAAACTTTGGTATTTTTGCTAATTTAAACCTTTACAGAAGATCGATGAGTGATAATTGTCCACCATAAATATCTTGCACTCTTTCAAACTTTAAATCTTTACATATGTTTGAACATTTTCTAAATTTTGAAGAGTGACACTTGTGTAGGATGGACACATGGATGAAATCAATGTATCTTAGTCTTCAATGGAAATTTATCCTCGAGTCAAATTTGATGTCTTTATATTCAGTGAAAGGTCCATATATCTGAATGTTAACTGAACATTTTATTAAAAAAATGCTCAGAGAACTCCAAGTCCTTTCCAATCTTTTCCTTGACTTAACTTGCACCCTAAAGGCACTAAATCATACCCATTGCAAATATATTTTATTTTTAAAATTATGAAGCATTTAAAATATTATAAATCATGATCAATCTAAACTTTAAAAGATATGAAAACTATAAATGGTTTGAGTGATGGATCTCATGGTTCATTATAAGAGTCCTTAAAGGAATCGTTAGAAGTGTATTAATGTGTCTTATAACTCAAAAATGGGGATCCATTTTCTTAAAAAATGGGTAGTTTTATCTACAACAAGATATAGTACATATTAATTATTCCAATCATTATATGTATCATATATCATGTTACCTTAGTTACATTGTTCTTAAGCTTCACTATACACCATCCCCATCAAGATCCTTGTTGATTACTTATTAATGTACATGAAATTGTGTACTATTATGTAAACTTATTTTCACTTCAAAAAAATGCATAAAATTCCACCAATGAAAAACCCTTGATTTTGTTAAAAAACTAGGTTTCTTGTGGGAAAATTAATTAATTAATTATATATATATATATATATATAGAAGACCACCTACTACAAAAAAACACTAAATTCGTTTTATCTGGATACTCTCAAATGTTTTTATTTGAAATGTCATTATATGACCAATGGCATTGATTGGTGGGAAGGCATTGCATGTGTTTATCATCCTTCCATATTTTTATATTGTCCTTGTGAGAAAAATGACATTTTATTTAGGAAAGGACAATATAAGTGTTTTTCATTATTGTTTTACTAACACTATGTTGCTAGTTTTGGTTGCCTGTGTTTGATTTTACTTATGGATAACATATTATTTACAAGATGGATGATGATGTGTTGCCAACTATAGTTTTGGTAAATATCAACAAAAATGGATGCCCTAATTATATGTTTAGTAGTCAATATTTTACATTAGGACTTGAACTTACAGTTACAAAAAAAAACTACTTTCGTAGTATTGCATGATACTTTTGTAGCATAATTCATTACTTGTGGAGCAAGATTTTAGACAACTGCTTCTAAAACATGTTAACTAATGGTGTATATTCTTTTTATAAGTATCAATGTGAAAGTAAAATAAAATTTAATAAGGTTAAGAATGATGATACAAATTAGATATGAATGCCTTTTGTATTTTTTTATTTCAAAAAAAATGGAAGAGAAAAAAGACAAGAAAAAAACTATTAGATTGAAAAACAAAAAATGGTAGTCTAATGAAACACCAAGTGAAAAACTCATATTGGGCATATTAGTGGTACATATACAACTAATTAATAAAATAAACTTAAGACCATGGGTTTTCAACTATAATATTTGAAGTAAATTGAATGCATCAAGAGGTACTAAATCAAGTGAGATATTTGTTGTTGAAGGGACCAATAACAACCCCAATAAAGGACAATGATAAGTCTAGGAAATGCACATTTCTTGGCAACATCATTAATTATTAGAAGAAATATTTTATTTATGTGACATATGTCATTATATGACTTTATTATCCAATTTATGGATGTATAAAATAAGAAATAACATATATTATATGAGAATAAAATATAAGAAGGGAGAAATTATAGGGTTTTGTAGTTGAAAGAGTATTATATGGTTTTGTGGCCACTTCAACAGGTTCATATAGTCATTACAACACAATCTCTAGACATTATAATGTAGTTTGTAGCCACTGTAGTTGTAGTGTAGGACTACTACAATAACAAATCGTAATTCCTTAGAACTTGTGAAAATAACCTATTTCCAAATAGTTTGGTTACTTTTATATTATAATTTCTAAAAAAAATAGTGATACTAAATCATGGTAGTTGGGATTATTATCCATCTTATTAATCTACAAATAATTTGTTAACTTTATTTTTAACCAATTTGGTTGAGGATGAATTCTAATCAGTTGAGGTTGTTTCCCAACTAATTTGGTTAGATTTCATAAGTAGGATTTTATTGAAGATGTTAACAACTAGATTAGTTAGATCTAGGATATTCTATTTTACAAAGAGATGTAATGTAATTTGTTGTGTAGTCTCTTTATATATGAGAAGGCATATTGTAATATAAAAGGAAAAGCATATGAGTAGATATTAGACATAATAGATCA
This sequence comes from Taxus chinensis, assembly GCA_019776745.2. Classification (NCBI taxonomy): domain Eukaryota; kingdom Viridiplantae; phylum Streptophyta; class Pinopsida; order Cupressales; family Taxaceae; genus Taxus; species Taxus chinensis. Next base: position 909,401,348 of record CM034147.1, on the reverse strand, counting down.
AGGAGAGAGAACAAAAGGAAGGAAGAAGGTTGCAACTCTTGTTTATTCAATTACAAAATAATAATTATTTGATCTTTCATTTTATCTCGCTTTTACTTGTGGGATGAGGAAGGCGTGAAGATCTTAATGGATGAAATAAGGAGGGAATGTTTATTTGTAGAAGGAATGGAAAACCATATCACATTAGAGTAAGATTAAAGTATATGTTTATTTCAATTTATTTCTTTTCTCTACTTCTTATATATTCTACATCCACATGTCTCGTGTGGATGGTTATATACAACATACGCCTTAGCACAAGTTTAAACATTCCTTGGGTTGACATTTATTTGAAGGGTCGCATGATTAATATCTTCAAAATATTGATGATTTGATTGTATGGTCATCACAACAAAAATATCTCATAATATTACATTCATGATTATGTGGTCCCTATGACCTTACATACACAATTCTATGGGACATGGAACCATAATTATATAGTTCAAGGGAGACTACTGAAACATATAGGGAATCTAGGTGAAGAGTGAGTGAGAGAGAGGAGGAGATAAAAATAATGAAACCACAATAAGGAACACATCTAAAATAAGGAAACATGCCACTAAAAACCTATTTTGGACCAATAATGGACAAAGACACATGTATCTTTAAATTATGCAATTTTATGATTAATTACATTGATAGATGTAATCAATAGTCAAGAACACTTCAATAGACGAAACTATGTAACAAATCCAAAGTATATACCACAAAATCGATACATAACATTTTTTCCTAACAATTATGTTTACTAATAATACCCTTTACCAAAATTAGGGGTCTATAATAGAATGTATAAAACACCTTAACATTAAATATTGTATGCTAGCACTTGCACCAAAAGGAGGTGCAATGTTACACCAGTAGTAAAATATGTGGATTTATCGAGGCATCGAAATAATTTGAAGATGTATTGAAGCGGTATCTCTGGCATGATAGTAAGGCATGTCAGGTCTATAGAGTCGTAGAAGTAATTATAACATGCATTGAATAGGCATATAACAAGGCAACAAACATATGCATCTTGTAGCCAATTGACTTGTTATGTTAGTGAGAGGGCCACTTCTTGTGTGACTTCGCCCCTATTGGCATAAGGATCATAATATAATACCACGGACTAGGCCAACCAATTAAGGCATGCATGATTTTTTGATTGAGTGTAGATTTTTAGAGTCGTAAGAACAATTCAAAGATGCACCAAGCCCACATGACCAACCATGTCTGTCGCTGCTGCCTTTGACGGTGTTGGCGTCCCCGCACGAACTGAAGATGGAGGAGTGGGAGTTGTATTTGATCCAACTCTTACTTGTGTGTGCTAACTATGTGGTTGTGAAGAACATGGAATGATAAGAATATTATTAACATCATTGTTAGTGTTACTGTTTAATTTAAATATTCATATATATATATATAAACAAACCACATATGATCCCTAATTAGTGTTTTTAAAAACAACATATAGAAAAACAAAATCTAATTTATCCATGAATATTACAACCTCCTACCACCCAATATATATTAACATAAAAATAGATATATAACATAACCATAATAATAATAAATTCAAATTTAATGTTCCTATTTATTTTTTTCAAATAAATAGATTTACTTACGTAGATATATTTATTGAAATGTATATTTAACTAATATTGAAACAGTCATAGAAAGTTAATTACCCATAAATTTAAAAAGTGAAAAATTTAAATATTAAATAGTAATAAATAATCTCTAAGGTTTTTATTTTTATTTTTATTCTATGGGTTTGAATTTAGGAGACATGTTTTATATGGCTTACTCTTTTAATTAAGGCAATGTTAGTGGGCTCGGGTACGTTAAAATGGGGCAAAAGGAATTTTTAGTGTTTAATGTCTTGCAAATTCTAAGTTGACCACCGCCTTTTTGGAGTATATAGAGAAATGTCGTTGTAATTGTCTAATGTATTTTACTCATTTCCCACTAGAGGGAAGGACTTATCCTTTCCATCATTATTATCTCAAAAAATAGGAAGTTTTCATTGAATTTTTTTGGACGTACATGTTTTGTCAAGAGAGTTTTAAGTAGATGTTGGGGAAGTGGAGTTGTGCTTTATCTTACCACGTCATATTTTCTTGAACCTCGTACATACCATTTGAAAAAAGAAACATTAACTCAACTCTCTTTTTCTCACTAATTTGATAGATTTTCCAGTATGATTGAATTAAGTGGTGGGAGATGTCAATCATATGGAGTGCCACTTATTTGTGTATGTATTTGAAGTAAATTGTCATGTACAAAAAAAGGGCTGACATTATTGATAATTTCAAGATAGTGTTGGAGCTTCCTTTAATCAGATGATGATGTTCTTTGTCATAAAATTAAAATGGTAGAACCCATCAAGCCGGGGCATTTAGTTATTATCCCACAACAATTGGCTCAAAGTTAGATATAGATTACGAAATATTTGTTTTAAAGCTCACCAATCCTCTAGTAGAATCAAGGCTTCTAAAGAGGTTAGGGATTATTTTACTCATTTCCCAAACATCCTTTAAAATTTTGTGGGCCATTATAAGAAGGTTTGAAGTCCAATCTTCCATTGGCGAGAGAGAATTTGTTATTGAGAAATGAATTTTAGTTGTGCCTTACAAAGCAATAGACCATTTTCCATTGATGAGCATCAAGATATGGTTGATCAAAAATATTGTGACAAGGTGCCTAGTAATAATGGATTTCTTTTTGAATTCTATCAAGCTATGTGGGATCTAGATCTTGATTTTTACAAAATGTACCTTGAATATGTACAAGCATATTCCCTTGAAAAGCTTATTAACTTTGGTAGCATCAAGTTCAGTCCTAATGATGGGATTCAAAGCTTATTACTAGTCAGAGACTCACAACTCCTCTAAAATTCTCTTATAAGATTGTTGTCAAAGCCCTTGTTCATAGAATTATACATCTTCTTTCTTTCGTTGTTTGTTTTGAATATACCAACTCCATCCGAGGTAGATACATATTGGATAAGATAATTGTAGTTTGAGGAAGGCATGCAATGGACTCCCCTCTCATTAAAATATTTTTTTGGTCAAAATTTACTTTTGTGTATGTTATGATCACACTGCATGGCATGTTGCAATGATGAAGGGTTTGACTCCAAGTTTGTTCGCTCTATTTAGACCCTTTTTAAATATATTTGTAACGGTCGTATAGTTAATGGCCATCAATATGAAAAAAATAGGATTTTAAAATCCATTCAGTAAGGTTTATTGTTGGCTACTTATCTTTATGTACTAGTTGATAAAGGCTTTGAATACTTTTTGAGTGACTATTCTTCTAAAGGGCTTATTTAGTGTATCTCTTTTAATGGTCATTTTTTTAGCGAATCTTTCCTCAACATTCTTAGAGAAGATGAAATGGTCAACAATCATATGGATTGCTATAAGACATTCTATCTTGCCTTAAGCTCAAGCGTGCAATGGGGAAAATCCAATTTTAATAAAGTCCTTTGGAAATAAACCTACTTGGTTTTTAAAGTACGATTGAAAGTATACCTCTTACGTAAATACATTTAGATTCTTGGGTATCCCTTTTTATTTCCATTTATGTTTGAAAAAGCTTTACAACTCTCTTATGTAAAGAGTGGAGAATAAGCTTACTTGTTGTCTTTAAAAACTTCTTTCTTTTGTTGGCAAGTTTCATATTTGTTGTAAGATTCTCTCAACAACTCATGCCTACTATTTTCCATATTCATGTCATCCTAAAGATGGACATGGAAAATTTGGAAGTCTACTTTATTACTTTATTTCAAAAAAATTGAAGGAAATCCCATTTTAGAGAGTAGTTTAGGACCTTTGTTGTTTTTTAAAATAGATTGGGGGCATGTGCCTAATCAATTAAAAAATAAGTGACTATTCTTTGTGCCAAATGTATCTTCAAGTCCATCAAAGCTAAGGAAGCTTAGAAGGTGGTGCTAAGACATTGTGTTTCTAATGGAAACCCGTATGGCTAGATTGCATAGAAATGGATTAATTTTTAAACCTTCTTTATTGCTCTCATGCTTATCAAAGTGGTAGGAAATTTTGGTGTCAAAAGCATTTTCAAATACCGAGAGGTTATTAGCCCTTGGATTATGTGGATAGGAGATCAGTTTTAAAATGGGCTTTCTTTAATACCCACTCTTTATGGTGGCATCATATTATCAACTTTAATGGCATTCCCTTTTTCAAGGTGTCCTCGGTGAAAGAAATTGATTTCTTTGGAAATGGAATTCAATTAATTACCAATCTCTTAAAACTATGCACTAAAATTTGGATATATTGGCATGATTTCGAGGCCAAGTATGCTCTCAAAATGGATACTTTGATTTTTCCAATGAAATTAAAATGGTTATCCTAGATGATGTTTTGCATAATATTAACCTCAAATTTCCATATATGTAGTGGAAGGATTTCAATTAGCATGCACCCTCACTTCTGCTCCAATAAAAACCTGACTTAGGTTATCACCAACCCTCAACCAAGATGATGTCTTGTGAGATTCTTAAAAAATGTTGGAATCCCAATGCTTTCCTGTTTTCTTGGCCTATGATATTTATCACTATTCAGTCATCCATTATTGAGCCTAAGAAAATTCAATGTGGTTGGTATATTCTTACCAATGGATTCCTTTGAGTAATATATTGGTGCATATATCATTATAACACCAATTTCCATGCATGTAGACAAGTATAGTCTCTCAAGAACATTTTTTGTTTTTGTGTCTGTACTAAACAAGTTTGGGGATGGATTTAATTCTTTTTAAAAAAAAATTGTTATTATTGTACACATAAAGGCTTAAGTCAATCCACACATATCTATGATTCGAATATGATAATAAACAATAAATAAGATATAAATCATGCTAATTAGAGGTGAGCTAATGCATTTTGATTAAGAAATATTGATTTTAGAATATAGGGAGAGAGATACTTAGTTGACTAATTGTGTTAGAATAATATACATGGTATTAGAAGAATATAGAAACTTATTAGGCCAAAAAGGGTTCCTTAAAATTTGGCATTGTTATGAGGTGTGTGGGAAAGACTTGGCCACAAAGGTTTAGCTTGGAATGCCAAACTTTCCCTATACAACTTTGATCTTTGAAACTGCATTGTTTGATTAGACCTTGACATGTGCTAGTAAGAATGGGTTGTCTGGGAAAGACTCATACATGAAGGTTTGGCTTGGAACACCAAACTTTCCTTGTGTAACTTTGATATCTGAAATTGCATTTTGTGTGTTGACCTTGACCTATTTAGTAAGAATGGGATGGAAATTTTCATGTCTTTTTCCACTTTTAATTGGATATTACATGTTATCCATTAATGTGATGTTATGTGAGGTTTCTGTAATTTCATATATTCACTTATAACCCTATAAAAACTCAAAGTAGCATGCGAAAGAATCCCTAAATTAATTTCATATTGTCCTCAAATGGAAATACAATGAAGCATTAAACTACATATCTATTGAATAAAGGTTTATACAGTTCTAAGAAATTCCTTAATCCCATGTGAGAAAGAGTGTTGGTCTTCTCATATATATATATAAACAATAGAAACTATATGAATTTTTACTAGACCCCTTTTTGGTTTAAGCATACAAAATATAAAACTTGAATGGTGTTCGTCACAGAAGTGACTAAGTTTTAGGTATGTGTGAAGGGTTGCATGTAGGAGGATGCATGTAGGGTATAAATAGATTCATACAAGTTTGAAGTATTACGCAAAAGTGCGCGCACAAGAAGGAAAGTGAAACAGGATAGTGTGTGGAGGTGAATGTTTTATGGAGGAACAAGAAAATGCAAATGGATGTATACATATAGAAAACATTGAGGACTTATTTGGTTTTCCAAATAGGGATAAAAATAGAAAAGCAAAAGATAAAGTGTCACTCAAGGAAGATCTAGGAGTAGAATAAAGCAGGATGACTTGGCATACAAGTAAGGATTATTAATAGACAAAGAACATGTGGATAAGAAAAAGGAACGTGCATGGAAGTGAACTATAAATGAGATTAAAGCAGATACAAGCATGAAGCTATTTATAGCTCAATCTATTGTTAACACTAGTCGTAAAAAGCATGCGGGATAAGAATGACTCACCTATGTTTAGGAAATAAAGCATGTAAACGTTGAAGGGAAAGTCCCTACCATGTACACACACACACACACAGGCGATGGATCCTTGTTTTGACTACTTCCAGATATAGAGAGTTCGTGTGGATTCTAAGTACTTAGTATGGAGTCCGTATGAGAGAGTGCATAGTACAACACCTGGATGTAATGGATACAATTATAATTAACTTATCTATTATGTAATGAATTGTGGTTGTAATGGATAATTTCTTATGGATTGCTAAGACTACTATATCTAAGTATGGTTTAACAGGATTTCAAACACTATTGGTAATTCTCTATGAAGATTAATTTCCTTATTATATGTGTTGTTGAATTATCATGCTATGATGTATCTTCTTGAATAAATGGTTGTTATGATTATGATAATGAGTGCTAACATATTGACAAGAAAATAAAGGAGGAACCTAGAGGCTATGTGCACTTTAGGTGAGCTTCTAGACTTGTCTGTATGAAGTACCAACATGACTAAGTACTGGGAAATAAAAGACTACATTTTAGTTCTGTTGTTAGGACCTCTTTTTGATTTGTCTACCAAGATATTACATACACATGGCATTTAGATTATCTTTGAAGAATACGGAGAACTGGATATATGACGGTCATGACATGTTTTCTTAGAGGTATACCATTGGAATTGATTTGAATGCATGAAAGTGGGTGGAAGATAATATTTATGATTACTTGTATGAGATATTCTTCCTCTTCTTCCCAGTAGAGTTATACAAGTGGTTAGTAGCATACACTTAGAACAAAGGTGTCCAAATTGGTAGAATTAGGCATGGAGACAAGAAGACTACCAAGAACTATCTGATTTAGATGCATTGTAGACTAGACTTGTAGATCATTAGTGGGAAGGTGTACTGCACAGTTATACCTTGGAGACATGATTTCAAAATACCCATGCCTAGAGGAAGAAAATTTCTAGTTTTTACATAAACCAAGAGGATCCTATATGCACGTAAAAACCTTTATCTATCGAGATCTTGATGGTTGAATTTGGAATGGAGAACTTACCTATGACAAGCTAAAGCCCCACCACACACAGGGGTAGGAGACATGTTCAAGAAAGATGCCGACGGCCCTAGAAGAAGAAAGAGAAAGGGAGGAAAGAAAACTCAGGTTTAATGATGCACGATAGATGGAATTAGAGGAGGTACTGAGATCGATAAAAATGATGACTGACAGAAGTGATAAGAACCCGACATAAGGCCAAGGACTGCAGGATCATATCCTCTTAATGTTTGGAAAGCATTGTAGAGAGAAACCTTTGGCATCTAAGGAGAGTGAGTATGAGGAAAGGAGAAGAACCATGGGTGCACATCTAACAAAAATTAGCCACCTAGCTCTTGTGTAAGGTATTTAGAATCCAGAGGTTATTGTAGAAGAGAACCATACTGAAGGTGAGCAGGAAGGAAATTGAGGTTCACCATGTTGGGTAGGTGACACAGGTAGGAACATTTTGGTATCAGCTCAGTAAGCATAACAGATTAAGGACACGCACAAGGAAGCACAACATACATTTGTGTTTGGGTAAAGTATTTTTGAAGGAAAGTTTGGGGGGCACATCTTTAAAACAAAGCATTGGCATGCAACCCACTGGAAATAATCCCATAGGTAAAAAATAGCACAGATGGCTGGTTTTTAGTTTAGCACAACTATTGGGATTCAAGGGAGATCATCTAGAGGACCATAGATCATGACAAGAGGATCAAGAGTTTCAGATCAGCCACCATTCAAGATTAGGATTTGTCCCCCATTCCAGGAAAAGGGCCACATTGGCCACAAGAAAAACCTCAACAACCACATCAACATACGCCCGAATTATTATTTGAGATGTCACTTCATTTTTCAACGTATAGGGGTGTGGAAGATGCACCTGAACATGTGCATAAGTATGAGTTATTATGAAGGGCTAAAGGAATAATAACTTCTGATAGAAAGGAAAGTCAATTCTCCACTTCACTTCAAGGGAACACACACAACTGTTATAGGAAATATGATCCACACCAGACTATGATGGATTATGACGTGCATATGCACTTCCTTTTTAGATTGAGTTTTATATCCCAGAGTTTGAGTGATAAAGTATTAACACACTTGAGGATATCAAGCAAGGCCTATCTGAGAGCATCAGGGAGTATGATGCACAATTTAAAACCTTGTTGTCTAAACTATATTATGATATCCATTAAAGTTAGCATGTGTAGTGGTTTCGTAGGTAGGCTTGTTAAAACTATTCTAGGAGGGCACTTTTACATCAAAAAATTTACTAATCCACGTTTAGAGGCAATGCTTAGTGTAAGCAGTGGGGAGTGTGGATGACATAGGTGTAATTCCTTTCCTCAAACTATAAATTTTAGCAATGAATACACAGATGGAGAAGTTGTTTTCTAATTTGACGCATAAGACACGAAAAAAATTATGGTGTACTAATTGTGAGGTTGAAGGACATATAAAAGATACCTTCCCGTGAAGGAGTGTGTGCGCATTGTTGAACATCTTGTAAGATTTTCCACAAGAATCATGATGTCTAGAATTTTCCACTTGTGTAACACATGACGCAGAAAATAAAGTATCCATATATTACAAGATTTGTGATGCACATACCCATGACACTAGTTGAATGCCATTTTATTAATGACATTAATGAGGCATGTGAAATCGGGTTTTGTTAGACCAATGTGGCAAGTAGCTCTCAGGAGCAAGAAGGATAGATAATGAAAGGCACAACAATGAAAATGTTAGGTTTCGAGGTGGATATCAGAAGCAAAGGCCATGTTGGTAAAGGAAGTTTTATGCATGTGGAACATGTTATACTTGTGGATCACCAGAATCATTATCAACATGAGTGTCCTAAGAACTAGGTTTGACATATTGTGGGAAGGCATACAAGGTTGAAAATTGTCCATATCTATATGCCCATATGTGTAATAACAAAAGAATTAAAAAGGTGTGGCAATGATTAACGTGAAGTCCTAAAGCATCAACAGTGGGCACCTAAGAAGATAGTTGAGTCCTGAAATTCAACCTATGTGTTATTCACTATTCACGTGCAAAAGTAATGCGCACACATGAGCATATTAATGAAAAATCCACTTATCAGGAGAGAAGAGGTCATACATGTTAAGTATCTGAACATGATGATCAGCAGAAGGAGGTTTACCATGAGACCATGGGTGTCATCAGGGAATTACAAGGGGATATTCACCACATGAAGGAGAAAGGCACACAAGAGGCAACACATGAGGAGTAATGAAATTCCCCAGAAATATGTTGATGATTTGAAGGAAGTATGTAGAATGTTAAGGTAAGAAAAAATCATTCCCTTATTAGGAGAATGGTTATGCGAGAGAAATACCATGCACCTAGGTTGAAAGAGAGTGCCAAATCCTTCATGAAAATTTACCACCACATGAACCATGAATATGATAAGGATATCACACTAGATGCAATGATAAATGGTTGGTTGGTAAGTAACATTCCTCATTGATAAAGGTGCAGAAGTTAATGTTCTATGACATTGGATACTTGGAACCAAATGGGAAGGCCACCATTACAACCATCTTCAAAGGTGTTGTACATGGAAAATAAAACAAGGGCCATGCCCATTGGAGTGCTCAAGGATGCCTCTATCACTATTAAGGGTGCTAAATTTACAGGTGATTTTGAGGTGCTTGAGCTTACAGGGTGATGCATTCCCCAACTACTTGGATGTCATCCATGGTGCTATGATAACAATGTTGATTTGCACTTTAACAAGATATTATGTGAGTTTTGAGAATAAGGAGTAGTGTATTGTCATACCCTTAGATGATGCAAATATTGAACCTTATACAAATCCTATAAATGAAGAGGATCTTAATAGAATCTATACACATATAATGCATGACCTGAAAAACTTGGAATCCATCAAAAGAAGGCATACTTCATTGGGAAGACATGTAAGTCTATTAGTGATACAACCCAGTGTAGCATGTGACAATTGGGCCCATGACACTTATGAGATGGTAGGTCACGAGGTCAAGGGAAGAGTTTCCAGGATGATTAGGTCACGTGCATGATTAGGCGCTTGGGCAAGGCTCATTTACCAAGGTATACTGGAGAAGAGAAACCTGACTCTTTCTTTGCGTGTGATGGAAGACCAGTGGAAAAATGAGGGAGATAAATGAAATACGATGATCTACACATTGCACAGGACAACAACGCATTGGTGGGTAACACACAAAGATGATCCATTAGGATTACATGAGGTCAAGGTAACCTTTTTAACAAGGTTTACTTGGATTCCTTCTCTTATACATGACTATGATGGAAAGACCCCTACTTTGGTACACATCCACAATTGTGATAGACATTGGGCAAAAGGACAAGAAGTTATACCCCCATCTCTTTGGGTACAAAATTTTTACTCTACTTTGTGGGGATACATGTGTGTTTGGTATGTGCATGCCAAGTTAAAGCAAGAAACTACAAGTTGGCGTGACATGACGAAAGGTATTATTCATACTTTTGACCATTTTTCCACTAAACCACTGGTACATGAATCCTTGTTTATCATGAAGCGCATTGCATTGGGAGATAACACAAAGGGTGAAGAACTTGTGATTCAACTATTATGGGATCTTAATACTGAGGTGTGAAAGGATGGGTTGGAAACAAAAGAAGTCTAGTTGGGGGATGTGTGGAAGGAAAAATAAAAAGGGAATATGGTTTACCTCATGATGATGAGGAAGTTGAATATTTGGACATCAAGCACACAAAGGGTGCGCATGAAGTATTAGACTCTACAGATGAGCAGGCGCATGCATATCATGTTCCTATGAAGACTAATAACGTGAACATTGGGACTTAGGATGTACCTAAAGAGGTGATAATTGGTGATTATTAGTTAGAACCAGTTGTAAATATTATTTAGTTGTTGTGTGAATTCCAGGATTTATTCTCAAGTGGTTATCATGAGCTAAAGTGCATACATCCATCGTTAGGAGAGATTAAGATCAAGTTAAAGTGTGGTGCATGATCAGATCAGAAAATGCCTTACATGATGAATCTGAACTTGTGCATAAAGGTAAAAGAGGGGATTGACAAGATGTTGAAGATGGGAATAATTGAATCTATTAAGGAATCTGAATGGATCATCCCTATGGTGATTAGTATAAATAAGGATGGCCGGAAATGGATTTATGTGGAAAATAGAGTTCCCAATGATTAATGTGTCATATATCCTTTTCCTAGGCCATTCACTAATGAGATCCTTGAAGGCATTGTAGGGCATGAAATCTATTCCTTTATTCATGGATTCTCAAGGTACCATCAGGTACGCATTGTGCACAAATATTAAGAGAAGACCAGCTTCGTAACTAAATGGGGAAGTTTTACATATACCATTATGGCCTTTGGATTAAAGAATGCACTAATGGTATTTTTTTGCATTATTGTTTAAGTATTCCACAAATTTATTCACAATTTTTTACAGGTTTACTTGGATGATTGGACCATTTACGGGTTGGTGAAAGATTATTGTGACAGCCTTCAATTGATGTTTGAAAGATGTTGGCAGTTTAGCATCTCTCTAAACATCAAGAAGTGCATTTGTTCCACCCCCTTTGGTACATTACTTGGGCATATTATTTACAAGGAGGGGTTTTTTGTGGACCCAGCTAAGACGGAAATCATTTTAGGGCTGGAAGACCTAACAAATTAAAGTGAAGTGCATGTTTTCTTGGGGCACACTAGCTATTATAGAAATTTTATCAAAGGGTATGCCAAGTTTTCCACACCCCTTGAAGAGTTGTTGAAGGACAAAGGAAAGTTTACAACAACAAACTTTCGATACCTTGAAGGAGAAACTTACTACTGTGCCTGTCTTACATTTTCCCTCTTAGAACAAGCATTTCCATGTACATGTGGATGCCTCTGGTATGTCCATTCGTGTAATCTTAGCACAACCAGGAGAAGGAAATGTAGATCATCCCATCTATTTTGTAAGTATAAATTTGACATCGGTAGAGAAAACTATACAACTACAGAGCACGAAGCATTATCCATGACTTACATGCTTCACAAGTTCTGACAATAATTATTGGCCACACCATTTATCTTTTATATAGATCACATGATGTTGAAGTACTTGGTTAATAAACCGGTCTTACAGGGGTTCATCTCCCCTTAGATCCTTTTGTTTCAGGATTTTGACTTTACAGTCATAGCGAAGCCATGCAAGAGTAACTTAGGGCTTGATCACTTATCAAGTATTAACTATAGAGAGAACACACATAGCATTGTGAATACTATGCCAGATGCATAGTTGTTCAAATTGAACCACACGCCTACAAATTTAGAAGACATAGTAGTATTCTTTCATAATGGACTTGTACTAGAGGGAATAAAGACCCTGGAAAATAAGTAGCTTGTTATCTATGCAGCATCATAATAGCTCATTGAAGGAGACCTATAAAAGCTAGGGAGAGATGAGGTCTTGTGCATATGTGTTATGGAGCATGAGCATGAATATATCATGAAGGAAGCTCATGAAGGGATAGCTGGAGGACATTATGCAGGATATGCCACAACGCACAAGATCGTATTGGAAATTCTATGGTGGGAAATGCTATACAAAGACACTAAGACTTTTTTCAAGGCATGTGATCATTTTCAACGTAAGGGTAAGCCTATAAATAGAGATGAGATGTCATTAAGGACAATAATGAGTGCATAGTCATTTGAGAAGTGGGATATTTATTTTTTAGGACCTATTGCACCACCTGCGCGCATAACAGGGGAACACTATATCATAACTTGTAATGATTACTTGATAGGGTGGGAAGAGAATGTACCTACAAAGGATTACATTGCAGTAACAACAACTAGATTCTTATGGGAAAATATAATAAGTAGGTATGGATGCCCATTGTGCTTTAAAATGGATAGAAAAATTCATTTTTTGAATGAGACTATTATAATTCTATTAGCTCAGTTTATGGTAGTACACCATAAGACAACCCCTTATCACCCATAGGCTAACACAACTATTGAATTTTTCAACAAGATCTTGGGACAAACACTAATGAATAGATGTGATGTTGGAATAAATGATTAGGATGATAAGGTATCAGTTTTTCTATGGGAATACAAGACAACTTATAAAAGGTTGAATAAAGCCACACCTTTTCAATTGGTGTTTGGCACAGAGGATTTTTTACCTATTGAATTTATGTTTCCATACCTGCATATTGAGTGCATAGGAGGATTGGATAATGAATATGAAGTTAATGAGTGCATTGACAAATTGATACAATTGGATGAGTTGGATGCTCGGTGTTGAACCACAAGATTTGAATAAGTGAATCTAAGTACTTAGGGCATGTAGTTTATGGTAGTTGAAGTGGAATTTGTTAAGTAATCATAAATATTAGAAGCTAAGGCACCAAATACGGAACCCACCGTCAAGCAATCACCCAAGGTCAAGGGAAATGGTAAGAACAAGAATGTTGTGGATGATTACACCAGAGGACTATTTATCATAGATGTATTACTCTCTTTAATTAGTTTTTGAGCAGCCATGGGTATCTCAGCTTTAAAAATGTAAAATAAGCGATTACAATCATCACACAAAGGCCCATGAGGGAGAGATAAAGAAGGATGTGATAAGAGAATTGGCACGAAGGAAAACTGACAGAAAATTGGTCATTGATGACATAATGAAAAAGGACCTTAAGAGCATTGGGGTTATACAACTTTATGAATTACCATTCTTTGGTAAGCCAAAACACCTTTACCAGTGGTTGATTCCTAGAGTACATAAAGACTTCTTTTATGTTACAAGGAGAAGAATGTACATTATTGCGTAGTTGATTGGAATAGTAACCGGTTTGAAAAATTTAGGAGTTGAGATTGGGAAATACCTAGAGGATAATGAGGTAGTAGAGGCTACCATAAAATTCAACGATCGACAAGGGAATCATGCATTTTTCATATTAAATATCATTGATCTGGGTACAAGAGTTGTAGATGCCTTGTAAGATGTAAATTAGGTGCGTATGAAAGATGGTCGCAAGTGAAGAGGAAATGGTTTCATATTGTGCACAAGATGGAACAAAATACCCAATAAAATTTTATCACATTCATTACTGAAGGGATAGTTGAAGAAGTAAAACTCCAGGTAAAAAAGGTGAGAAAATAACATGGGGCACAATCTAGTTGTTAATTATATTTTGGGAGATTGAGGTACCAGACGGCTCAAAGGATAAAATGTGGATATATCCAATAGACAACAAGTCACCCATAAATAAGTTTGCATCCTTTACAAGTGATGGGGGCAGTAACAAACTAGTAGAAAACATAGGTGGATAAGTGGTATAAGCGAATGTATGAAGCATTCGACAACGAATGGTGTGTGTCTATGGAACTTCCTTCAATACTTCATGGAAAAGTAGAGTTTTTGGTACACCAACACTTCTTCCTGGGAATGTTTGTGCTTAGCAATGGGGAGATGGGGCCCAAGTGTAAGCTACCTTTCGCTTTCACGTCCAAGTACTTCCAAGCCTCTGTGAATATAATTAGGGATGTGCACAAGTTGATATTCAATGCATATATTATTGACTTTGACTATCATACCTTACACACAACTTATATGTGCCCATCCAATTTGGCATACGTCGAAATGGTGGAATCAGATAACATGGACATAGCCCCTTGAACTATCGTAGTGGGCTACGCCACATACAGGGTATATATATACCTTAGGCCCAAAATAAAGAATGGAAAATATGTCGACACCTGATATATTCACCTCTCAGAAGCCCCAAAGAGGAAGAAAACAATGGGGATATCAAAGAGAATGTGTGAGGATACTTCTCCTCAATAATAGGATGAGGAAGAAGATGAAGAAGATGAGGAGGAAGAATAGACCGTGTTAGACTAAGGTCAAAGATAGAAAATATAACAAGAGCACAAAGAACATAGTGAAGGTATAAGTAATTTTGAGGTGCCCAAGAAGTCACCCATGATCACGCCGGAAAAACCAAGTCCGGTGAAGAAGAATGCAAGTCCCAGGAAGAAGAAGCCAAGGGTGGTTTCCAGCGAAGAAGATAAAGGGGACTTGGAAAAGAAGGTGGATGAGGAGGAGGTGGCATGAGAGAAGGATCCCCCGGTCATCCATAACTTCGATGATAATGATGAAGAGGTGCTTGATGCACGCAACCAAGAAGAACCAAGGAAGGATGGAGAAGAGGAAGAAGGTGATGGTGAGCCAACTAAGGAAGATGCATGTGGAGATGACATAGAGCATGAGGAAGAGAGTGAGGTTGAGTACGAGGAGGAGGAAAAGAAATATGGTGAAAAATACACTGGAGAGGATATAAGTGCATGAGAAACAAGTGACACAAAGAATCATATTTTTCAAGTTCCAAGGAAACAACCCATGATGGGGAGAAAATGAAGGCAACCTCCACATGGCCCCCAGATGCAATACAATGATGACCCCATAAAGGTGATAAGGGCCAGGTACCGGAATTCAGTACCCACATATGATTTATTATATTGGATAATGTTTGACAAGGATGAAGCCCTTCTACACACAAGTAAAATGCTCTCTTGGAACTATCAAGCACATATGGAAGAGCCATATTTTGAGGTGAATAGGGAATCACTCTCTAAGAGGCAGTTAAAGTATTTTACAGGAGAAAGCTTTCCCATTGCCAACTCCATGTTGCTAATAGATGAAAAATCATGCAATGCGCTTAATAAAATGTCCTCAGAGGTGGGATTAAGAATTTTTAATAAATATGTTGCCATTATGAGGATGCAAAAGGAAGAGGATCTCAAAGATAGGAAAATTTAGAGGCTCAAGAAGAGTTTGAAGGAAGAAATGGACCGGACATATACAACGTACAAGAAGGTGGAAAACATAATAAAAGGTATCACAACCACATGCCCAGACCTAGTTGATAATGCATAGAATGAGTACCCTACAAATTTCATTATTTATAGGACTTGGTGTGGATGTTGTTACATGAGAAGAAGTATAGACTAGGTCTGACAATAGAAGAGTTAGTTTCATATGAAAAGAAAAATAAAGAAAAAGGGGAAAAACACATTTCAGAGTATGAAACATTGACGTCAAAGGTTAAAGAATCCACATGGAAGAAATGGTTTGTTTTTTATCACTGCCAAGATTTTGACCCAATTTTTAGCACACACACTTCCAATGAGGAGGCATAATTAAATATAATACAGGCCAATATGAAGAATAATAGGGTCAAGCATAAAAATTTAATGGCCAAGGTCGATGAGAAAAGAGACCTAATTAAGGCCATGAAGGACACACTTGGGGTAAGACTTAAGGAGATCTTCCCTTTAGTCACTCGTAGGATGGATGTATTAGATGGTGTAGCCTCAAATATTAATGTGATAGTCAAAGAGCTCAAGGAGAAGATCAATTAATTGATTATTGCGTAAGTAACTACTATTTTAGAAGCAGCACTTGGTAAGGCCATAAAGGAGTTATAGAGTTGGAAGGAGTTAGAAGCTCATCCTATCAACTTCATCTGGTGGTGGATCATCCTTTCTTCTCTCTATGGCGGGTAAGTCTGCATCAACTTGCTCCATTCCCAAATTTATTTGCTTCATTTCTGAGGAAGAACTATCACCATATTCTTTGTTCTTCTTCAGGTACTGATCATGTTTGTTTAAAGTCTCCACTAAGGAAACCAAACCTTTGGGGATTTTACTACCTTTTTTTCGGATTACTCTACTACTGTCATCATAACATGGATCAACTTTTCTTGTGACTGTTTTTCATGGTGTTGATTTACTCCCTTCAACATATAACTTGTCAAAGTTACCTTGTTCTAGAAATGCAGATGTATGTTTGTCATCTTTGAAATTCTGCCACTGTTCAACATTATCAGGGACTTTGGGGTGGTAGACCATCTCCACTTTATAGTTTCCTTGTCTGAATATGGATGGTGGTCTATCCGGATTCAATAGTGCAGCCGTGACTACCAAAGAATCTGCCTTGGAGTTCTGATTTATTAGAATGAAGTCAATAGAAAAGGCTGAAAAATCGAATGTGGCAGAAATTACTCTATCTCTGTAATGCTCCAGCTCATCTCTTTTGACTTGATTTTTCCCTCGAACCTGCTTACTAGAAGTTCAGCATCTCCTTGGGCTTTAAGGATTTTTACTCCTTTCTTTTAAGTTTGCTCCGTTCTTAGAAGCAATGCTTCATACTCCGTCGTATGATTGGTGTTCTCAAACATTAGCTTGTGGGAGTATGTGAATATCTCATGATCTGGAGATATTAGTAGAATGTTGGCTCCTGATCCAAAAGAACAACAGGTGCCTTTAAACTCCAGAGTCCAAAAATTTTCTTCTTCTTTTGTTAGCTTTGGTTCTGGTTGAAGTTCTAGCTATGGAATGTCTTTATCCATTTCTAAGAAATAGACCCCATGGTCAGATTCCTGAAAAAGAATCTGAGATCTAGGATCTTCAGATTTTGTAACCGTGTACCTGGACTTCTTTTCCGGCTCCAGCTTATGGTTAATCTCCTTAATAAGAATATGAGTGTAGGACCAATCCATCTTTACTTCTCCTCCTAGCTCTTTGCAGAAGTTTCTGCTCAGCAACATCTCGTAGGAGACAGGAATATCTGCAACTAGAATTGTCATCATTAATCTTTTGTCAGGAAAAATTGCCAGAAGAACTTATGCATCTTTGATTTTTCTGATTAAAGGGACTTGTCTCTCCATGGAGTAGCACCTTTTTATGGTCTTTGTCAAGGTAAGCCCAAGAGCATCTACAACTTTAGCTGGCATGACATTTTCAGACGCACCTAAATCTAAAATGCAGTTGCTTAACTTGAAATCATTAAGCAATAGGGAAACATAGAATAGTTCCACTCTTTCAGAAGATGGTGAGGATTTAACAACTACAGTGTTGTTCTGGGGAGGAGTATCCTTGGGCTTAGGCAAAAGGTCTTTTGATGTATTGGATTGTCCTGGTGATTGTACATATTTGACTAGCCTATTTAACTGCTTAGGAAAAGCTCTCAAGTATTTGACTTCTGACATTTGAACTTTAGTTTTCTTGGCATGATCAATAATTTCAAAAGAAGAAATAGATTTAGATACCTGAGCCACTTTCTGTGGTTGAGATAAAGAACTCACATGCTTACTTCCAGGAGCTAAGAAAGAAGGCAAAGGGATGCCCCTTCTTTACTCGTCTATTAATGCTTCAGCTTGGCGAGTTTGTGACCTTGTAAGTACTGCATATGTATGACCAAGATCATATTCATGAAGTTTCTCATCATCATGTTCAAATTTGTAGTTCAAATAATTAATGTTGGAGTCGCCAGCAGGTCCTATAAAATCATCATCCTCGAGCTGATCAACATCAGCTTCCTGGTCTTCTTCATTCATCTCCACGTTATTTCTGGGAGCAGCTTCAATTGCTAATCTTTGGGAACCAACAATGCGGTTATGGTTGTTGTTGTTGTTGTTGAAATTCCGAGCAGGGGTAGTATTGTTGCCTTGAGCCATTTGATCCATTTGTTTCTTCATCTACATCATCTCATTTGCTAACTTTTGTAGTAGTGAATCGGAAGTAGTAGCAGAGGATAAACTTTCATCTCTAGAAGTGTTGCTCTTTATCTTTCCAACCATGATAAGGTTGTCTTCAATTTCAACCGCCATGTTTTGAGCTGCTAACAAATCAGCAAGACGTACTCTTCACAGTTGATAGCTTACTTCAGGAAGTAAAGCATTGACAAAGAACACCTTTTGATTCTCATCATTCAGAGAAGCAGAAGTTGGAATTTTATACAGTAATCTTTGGAATTTTACAATAAAATCCCACATGTGCTCATGTGGCTCCTTCTTCAACTGAGTGAGTTGAGTAATCAATGTACTAGAACCTTTAGCTGGTTTGAATCTTTTCAAGAACGCATCCTGCATAGTAGCCCAGTTGGTTATGGTACCAGGAGCTAGCCGGTAGAACCATTCTCCATCCAAGTCATGCAGAGTCGCTATGAAGAGTCTGACAGATACATCTTCATGTTCGACTGCAAGCACTCCATAGGATATGAAAAATGTAGCCAAGTGGTCATTTAGATTCTACTTGCCATCTCCAAAGAATTTCAGAAAAATCTTTCTCATCCCTTTATGTAGATCATGCATAGGAGGAGTCAGATTCAGTGGCCCAAAATTTTCTCCCCATGGGACAGATATTATCTGGTTTTGATTCGCCATGATGAATGGGGCACGTCTTCTCCTTGTGTAGACTTGATGAATAATTCCAGCCACTGGACTGTGCTGAAGACGATCTGGATCTGGATGAGCGTGCACTCTCCTTCCTAGTGAGAGACTAGATCTACAGCTTCTAACTTGAGGAGGAGGATTGAAATTGAATTGCTCCTGCAGCCTGAAGAAATGATCAGTCCTTCCTTGCACCTTCATAGATCGAGTGAATGAATGTTCAACCAGATCAAGAATTGTATGGAAAACACTCTGATCTTCAAAAGATAAGCTTTGATATGTAAAGATAGTTGTTCCCCAGCGGAGTCGCCAAAAATTGTTGGTTAGATTTTCTGCATAGCACAAAACCTAGGCAATCATGAGATAAATCTCCCTCATTTACCGGTGAGGCTCCCGTATCAGATTTTTCAATTAAAGTATGCTAGTATCTATATGGGGTTTTACTTTAACTACTCAGTTCATGAACCATAACTAAACAGTTCTACAGCAAGTAAGCAGCTGTTTAAGAAAGGAAATATTTATAGAAGAAGGGAAAGGGAATTATATAAACACAAAGAAGAAATGGGGAAGATGTGCATCCCAATCAATAGATAACAGAGTTGATTGCATGCACATAGAAGAAACCAATAGATATAAACACAAAATTATAAGCAAAGGTAGCTCTAGATCTAGATCTGAAATAACACAATGTTTACTAAAAGATCTAAGATATAAAAGCTAGAAACACAATACACCGTGACACAAAGTTCTTCGAAAATCTACTCCTGTATATTCCTTTTCTTCAAGTGGCTCTCAAGGGTTTCAACACAAAGTCTAGAACACAAGGTTGCTGCTTACAAATTCTGCTCCTTAACCCGAAGGTTCTTCCTCTACTTATAGAATGTAGAGGGTCAATTACAAGTTGGAAGCTTTTAGTTGAACTAGCACATGTGGAAGTCAGAAAGGAACAACTGGCAATCTCCCTCCTAGAATTCCTCTTTGCATGACATGCATGATTTACAACTAAAAATAGAACCCTCTATTTTGCACATCTGCTATCTATCTCCAAGTAGTTGACTTCTTCAAGTAATGGCTTTTAAACCAATCACTTTAATTGTATAATTTAATTGATCGCTCAATTACTTTGTCAGAGGAAAGAAGAAGGAAGAGGAAAGGTGCAGTCTTGTCCTTTTTCATGTTTGCATGCAGCTGATTCTTTTGCCTTTGATTCTCACCAAACTGGATCTGGGAGTAGCTGGATCTAGAAACAAGCTGGAATTGGAAACAGCTGGATCTGGAAATGACTAGATCTGGAAACAACAAGCTGGATCTGGAAGCGACTGGAATTTTGCCTTCACCTTGTCTTCTCTTTTATCCTTGAAGCTTTTGCAATTCTTCTCCTGTACATGCATTAGTGCAATGTCTACCATAAATAACTCATCATTTTTATTTTTAATTGCATATGAACAATTAAAAATTCTGGAAAGCACTCCGAGTGAATGCAACTTCAATGAAGGCTTCAATTGGAAGATTGGAAGCACATGCACAAGATCCTGGAAGAAATTTTCCACGCTCTGAATTCTTCATGGGCTGCATTCAAAACAAGAGGATGAAGCCTTTGTGCCAGAAGCTTTTGCAATTATGAGATCTAGATTTGTGTCTCTGATGTCAGCAAATTTGGAAGTAATGCATGATGCTGCTGAGCTTTCTTTTTCATCCTGCTTTGCCATGGTTGTATCTATCTTTGTTTGAGTAATTCTTCTTCTCTTTATTCGGCCGTAATTCTTCAAAACTGGTGCAGATCTAGATAATTCTTTAGATTCAGAGGATATGTTTAATGTAGAACATTGATTTAAGCTCCCTTTCTCTTATAAAATCACATGTAATGAATTCCTACAATTAATTCAGATAAAGATGGCAACCGAAACATGAACAGTGGATTTTAATCATAAAAATCTGCATAATTCAAGCCAACTGCCCCAAATTTTATGTTTTATTTGCATGTAAAGCAAGCATGAATTTTACCAACTTCACCTGAGCACCTGTATCACTTATGCAAACAATTATCCAGACACAAATCAACCTCCTTCAACCTATGCGCCAAAATTGGAAGCTTTCAACATTAATTTCACCTTCTTCTGAGCAAAAATCCTCTCCAAATGGGGTGTACTTTTCCTCTGGGCTGCACTTCTCTACCTATGAATTAATTAATTCATCCATATGGCAACCCTTGCTTATATAATCTTCACCATTCTATAATTAATTAATGTCTTTCCTATTCCTAGCAATTAATTAATTAATTAATAAGCTTCACTCTTAAAATGGGGCGCCTATTTTGTGCATGCTCATGGCTGCCATTAAATAAATTAAATTTATTTAATTTAGACTTCTGCTTCCAGTTAACTCAAGCCTCACAGTATGCCTTGACCTTAGCCACTGAAAATAGGAATTAATTTAATCATTTAATACTTTAAAAAGTATTATTTCTCTCCCAAATGGGGCTGCATTAAATAAATTAAATTTATTTAATTTTGGAACTCTATTTTTAAATTCCTTTTGTCCACTTTCCTTTGTTGACTTTTCCACAAGCTTGGGCGCCAAAATTGGGTGAATAAATATTAACAAATATTTATTTAATGCATTATTATTCACCCAAGGTGGGTTGCACTTTTTGGAATAAGGAATTTCTATTTTTAAAAGTCACATGACAATGGGATTATTTATCCTACAAGGCAGCCTTGAAAATCCCATGATTCACTTAAGTCATTTGAATTTCATAATGGGATTATTTACCCTGCTAGGCAGGTAATAAAATCCCATGATTCACTTAAGTTGTTTTTATTTTATTTCACAATGGAAATTTTTACCCTGCAAGGTAGGTAAAAAATTCCCGCATGCCTGTTACCTCTAATTTTCCCATCATAACTTAAGTGACTTTGCCTTCATGGGAAAAAGTACCCTGCAAGGCAGGTACAAAAATCCCACCTACCTACTGCGACCAAAAATCCCATGATCCACTTCAAACCCTCTTTTTCCAAAAATGCGGCCAGCCCAGAAGAAGCTTTTTGGTGCACGACTTCATCTTTTCCAAGAGAACCAGATCTCCGATGGCGAATTCCTTCTGGCACAACTTGCATATGTGATCTCTAGATACTCTAGGCCAAGAATCAGGGCAAACCAGCAAAGGAATTGATCCAAAGAAATTTCACATAAAACAAAATGGGAAAAACACAAAAACACAAAACGTTGTTAGAAGTTACAAATAAATCCCAGGACTCATTCCTAGTTAAAACCCTACTGGTATACTAGAATAATGATATGTACGATCACAACAGAGTTAAACCAGAGTGCAAATTGCCTCAAACATGGCTCAAAATAATTAAATACAAATTTCCCGCAGACAAACCCCGATGACAGAATATAACAATTTTGGGCATCTGGGTATTTGGCAAAAATGGCTAATATGGCTCCTTGGGAATATCTTGACACAATACAGACACTTTCTGGCAATTAACACACAAAATGACCTATTATTTTAAAAGTAGGATTTTTTTTAACATGGGGTAGTCTCAAATTTCAGGGTGAAAATTGGGGACACCAAAGTCCCAGATCCATTCAGCTTGTGCTTCTTCAATAGTGGTGATCTAGTCTTTACATAGATCCTGAATTCTAACCCAGTAGCACTTAATACCTACCTTGCTTCCCAAAGGTGTATTCCTCCAACAACTAACACCCAAAAATCAACCTCCCATCACTAATCTCACCTTTGACACATCCTAGGCTCATTGAACCTAATCACAAACTAGTTATCCAGTAAATTCATCTTTACTCCACTATCTGGTGGAATGGGAGCATCAGTCCCTGTTTCATTGGTAGAAGTCATCATTTTTTACCTCAAAATTATTTCATTACATAACACATCCAATCAACAACCATCCTTGTCATCATATCCTTCATCAATCTTGTCATCTTCACACGTAAAATACTAACACATCTCCTTCTACATCTAGTCCCATAGCCTCCAGTGATCTTATCCTAAACATCTTGTATTCCCATAAGTTTACGACCCCTCTTATTCCCAATACAACCTCTCTTATCCCCTCACAAAAACCCACATCCTCCATCTAGAATTTGGTCATGTCTATCCCCACATCTATACCCCTTATTAATACTAGTTCTATTTACTAGCACTCACCCCTTCTTCACAACAGGCATCAATTTCCCCTGTCTCACAATTCCATTCTTAGTATATACCGAAACCATCTCAACCTCTCATCAACACTTCCATTCCATTCTCAGTATATACCACAACCATTTGTCTCAACCCACTTATCAACACCTTCCATTACTATCCCTTATAAACATTATATCCAATATCATTACGTTCAACCCTTTGGTTTTGCAACATACCTACAACATTCCCATGAGTGTTCCTCTTCAACATAATGTCTCATTACCCTATCATTATATCAACAATCAAATCCACATGTCCATAATCAACCTAGCTTCATCATTCAACCCCCAACAACCATCACAAAATGACTCCTTTACAAGCATTAATGACATAGGATTTCAAGTCTTGAAGCCACCACCATGGGTCCTAAAAGCACCCTATCATATCAAAATAAATCTATAATGAACCTATTCATCCATCAATACCTTTCAAATCCTATCCCCCACATTGGGAACTCCTAAAGTTCATTAAATTATATAGTAAGGAGGACCCTCAATAACACATCTGAGTTTTCACCATGCATGTTATCTTATCACACATGATCAAGACCTTATGTTAAGGACATTTCCCATGTCCTTAGTAGGGCCCACATTGGATTGGTACAATAGTATCCCACAATATTCCCTCTTTTCCTTTCCACATAGTTTCACATAATTATTTTTAGAACACTTTTCCATCAACATCACCCATAAGATCTCCATTAGAGATATATACACTATTAAATAATTTAAAGACAAATCTGTTGCAAACTTCATCTCCCACTAGTGGGATCATCAATCAATTATCCTTCTCACTTCCCACAGAATGAATTGATTGAGTTATTTTCTCAATCATGCACTAAACACATATCATCAACACTTCAGATATAATCTTTCCAAACATTTGATGAAGCCTTTACCATGGCCTGTAAATTAGAACTTCGTGCCCTTCGAAGGATGGTAAAGTCAAACTAAGATCAAAGAAACCTAAATCCCAGTCCTCATTCAAACCTTCTTCCAATAACGATAATTCTAAAGGCTCAACAAAATGTGTCATCTTATAAAAGCTGTGTCTAAAGGCCATTCGGATTCTAAATGCACCCAAATCCAACACAACTATACACCCATCAAAGAATCCTATAGTGTGGTCTTCAAAAGCTCCTAGCTACATGAATGATCAAATTCCACTATTTTAAGACCCCCCCCCCCATCAACACATCCATTTCAAAACCCTCATGACTATCAAGAAAATGACATATTGTAAATACCATCAGGTTGAGGCCATGACATTAAAAGGTGACATTCATTTAGAAATGTCCTCCGAGGATCTTATCGACCAAGGTGACCTATAACTTGACAATCTGAATGCACCTCCTGCAATCAGAACTTGGAAAAATCTTTAAATAAATACCTTTCCTAATCATGTCCCATCCACTAGTTCAACCCCAATTGAATTTCATTAATGTCTCATCACAAAATAAACACTATTAAAGACCTCCCACCTACACCTCCAACACATACTGTTTCTATGCTATCTGAAGTAGTACCAACTGAATCATCTGAACTCCTCTAATCTTACAACCAACGAGACTGCAAACCCTTCAAATAGTACCACATCTACTTCAAACCCTGCTCGTGTCAGACCTCTTTAAAAATCTCATAAAAGAAACCCATCATGGAAATCATAAAAATCTCTTTCGATGACCATGTCACTTGACATCACATGCAGAACCTCAATAAATCCACTATATGGCAACCCCCAAATTCACTTATCTAGAAAAACATTTCAAACTATATCAAAAATTCGTCAAACAAATCTCGTCACAAAATAAAATTTTCCTTTCCTTCCATCTTAGGGCCTCATCCTTCATCTAAATTCAAAGTCATTATTACAAGAATCTAAGTATCATTCCTCAATTGACACCTAAACATGTCACACAAAGAAATGACCTCACTCCAAGACCTTAACTCCAAGGTCATCAAACGAAACATGAAATCCTTTGAATAAACCTCAACTTCGATGGGGTATTATACTATGCCCCTTGAAAAAATCATCTAACTATCTATCATAACATTACCTCCTCTCAAATATCATCTCCACTCTCGAGGGTGGAAACCCTCTTGGTATAACACTCAAAGCATTATGTGCCTATCATCTTGCTACTTTAAAGACATTCTACCAAGGACTGTAAATCCCTCCATGACTACTATTTGAAAGCCTTGCTAGAAAAGAAAGGCCTTCTCCCTTATAATATCTAGACGACATCCAAATCACATACAAAACCTTAATAAACCCATCTAATAAACCCTAAAACCACATTCTAGAACCATCATCCAACCACATATCACATATCCAAAAAATGTGAGGCCTCTTCATAGTAAGACCCTCACTCCATAAAATTGATCATTATTTCATATAACTATGTAGAGAATGTACACAAGACCCTAAGGCTTTAGATCAAAATAAGCCCAAGGTCTCTATTTCACTTGCTCTTGAATCATCTAACCCTCCATCACCTTATTCTAAGGCTAAGGTATCCATCCTTTCTGCTCCACACACCCAGTCCACCACCTTTCTACAAAATACCATCATCAAACAACTCCATCAAGCTCCCATGTAAAGATGTCCCTTTACGATCTTGTCCAAACCTTCACTGAACATCAACAAGTGATGATTGAGGCCCTTCAATATATATCAGTACCATCAGACTGATCCTCAACCATTCACAAATTTGGTCGGCACCCTCAAAATTTACATTGCATATTTCTTTCGATGATTCCAAAATCCCATCTTTATAACCCAAAGATCATGATCTCCCACTTTTTCACTGTCCAAATTGATGATACTCTCGTTAAAAGAGTTATGATTGAAAAATGGATGCTAACATTAATATCATATCTTCTCATGCTTTCAACCAATTTCAACTACCTAACTCCATCGTCGCCCAGTCACCTGCAGTATTACATGCCTTTAATGAACACCGTTTCCCCTACATTAGGCACCGATTATCTTACCTATCAAAGTAGGTTCTGTAAGATCCTTCACAAACTATTCTATCTTGTAGAAGGAGAGTTTCAATATAATATGCTATGCTAGGTATGACCTTGGATATGTGCCATGTGTTGTATCCCATCCACCTTACATCGTTGTCTAAAATATGAACACAAAGGTAAAACCTTTACTGTTCCTACTGACCTGAACCCCTTTAAAGCATGTCACATGACCTATAGACCTAATGACATGCTCATTCCTAAGACAAACTTGGGATCCTCTGACCAATATTCTACTAGTTCTTCCATCTCTACATCTAAGTTACTAGACGACAGCTCCTTTGAGGATGTTATGCAACAAATTTCATTGGGGGAGTATCACCTCCTAGATCTTCAACTCACTTCCTACATTGAAAACATATGGAGACCTGATAAAAAACTGATGTACAAACCCAACGTTGGAGATATCATCTCCTTTGGTCCTCCCCATCTTAAAACCAATGTTGTTCTATGGAGGAATCGATCATCCTTCCCCACATCATGACAATCAACACCATGTAAAACCATTTATATCTAGATTTTTCATTCCTATACAATCAATCCTTCACTCAAATGTATCTTCATCGTTGTGTCTTGGAAAGGATTTCAATATAGGATGTTATGAACAAGGAATACATGACTTGGTCTTTGAACCAATCCCACAAAGCCTCATGAAAAATATCAAACTAGGTTTTGACAAACCTTCCTTAGAAACCTTCAAAACCACCATGTCCCATGCTGGAATAGTAGTGGAACTGAATTCATCCTCTTCATCCTCACATGACTTAGTCTATCTACATGCGATGATTTCATTTCCATCCCTTTGAATTTTTTTAATCAATACAATTACCTTAGACCACTCACTTATCATACTAATGATGACACTAAGACCATTCCACTAATATTACCTAAAATGGTATAGGAAGACTCCCCTACCATTGATATTCTTCAATATCCATGACAACCAATCCATCTTATCCTATATGGGGGCATAGAGGATCATTACCTTCAAAAGACTCTACCACCTAACACATCGACACTTATTAACAAATCCACTATCGACATTAACATAGGGACTTCACAAGACCCTCACATAGTTAAAGTTGGCCAATCCTTAGATTCAAAAGAATTAAAGACTTTACCACTTTCCTTTCCAAACACAGTCAAGCCTTCACATGGTTATATAATGACATGTTTGGTATTGAACCTAACATCATCATTCACAACATTGTCACAATCCCTAACGCTAAGCCCGTCAAATAAAAACTACGTAGGATGCACCCTTGTGTATCCCTCCTCATCAAAGAAGAGCTACAACATCTTCCTTTCTGCTAACTTCATATTACCCATTGACTATCCACAATTGGGTTTCTAATATCGTACCTATAAGATAAAGCCTCTAGAAAGTTACACATTTACATAAGACTTTTGAGATCTTAATCTCCACCTATCCTAAAGATGACTTCCCACTCTTCCTAACATTAGATCAACTTGTCGATCTTATGGCTGGCCATGAAATGATATCTCTTATGGATGGCTTCTCTAGATATAATCAAATCCTTATTGTAACTGACGATCAACATAAAACCTCCTTCATCACTCCTTGGGGGAATTTTTACCTACCATGTCATGCCCTTTAGACTCAAAAATGTAGGGGCTACCTATAGCGCACGTATGACATACATCTTTCATGATCTCATTCATAAGACCATGGAAGACTATGTTGATGATCTCCTTAGGAAAATCTAAACAATGCAGAGACCATATCTCATTCCTTGACATTATATTTTCTCCATACTTATTCAATACTTCTTCCGTCTTAACCCAACAAGTGTATTTCAGTGTTCTCACCATGGTAAAATCCTAGGGTTTCATCATTTCTATCAGGGGTATTGAAGTGGATCCTGCCAAAATCAAAGCCATCATCGAGATGCCTCCTCCTCTAATATCAAACAACTTTGTAGTATCCAAGGTAGAATTCAATAATATGTCATCGCTTCATCTCCCAACTTTTAGATTTCTGTCAACCTTTCCACCATCTCCTTTAGAAAGGATGTCCACTTCAAATGGGATCACAACTGTCAAAAAGACCTTCGAAAGGACCTCAAACAATATCTTCTATCACCACCTGTGCTCACACCTCCATGCGAGGGGGAGCCATTTTACCTATACATATCCGAGTGTCACTAACCATGCCCTGGGTGTTATGCTAGCACATCGAGATGAGCAAGGTAGAGAACATGATGTCTACTACATAAGTCGTACACTTCATGACTACGAAACACGTTACACCATTAAGCTGAAAATTAGTTGTGTTGTTCCTTGTACTTCACAACTTCTAAACTTCATCATTATCTCCTTAATCATAAAAACTTAATTATCACCTATTTCAATCCTCTCAAAGCTATGCACTCTAAACCATACCATAGTGACCATATCACTTGATGGCTCATGCTCATGACTAAATTTGATCTAGAATTCATGTCACAAAAATCTATCAAGGGGAAAGCCATCACTGATCAACACGTAGAACTCTCCCCTTCTTGATAATCAACTACCTCACGAATAATTTCTTGATGAATCCATCAACACTATTGATCAAGAATACACTCCTCTCAAAATGACACTTTTCTTTGATGGTTCTAAATGTCAGTAGGGGGGAGGTGCTGGTATCATCATCATACCTCCTTGGGGGACTCCTATCCCTATATCCTTTAAACTAAATTTTGAATTCACTAATAACATGACCAAATACGAAGCTCTCATCATGGGTATCCAAACAAGTAGTCATGTTTGGTGTTCAAATTCTAGACATCTATGGAGATTCTCAACTTGTTCATCAACCAAATCAAAGGAATTTATCAATGCAAGAATTAAATTTTACAAAAATATAAGAACATTGTTGAATTCCTCTTATAATATTTTGATCAATACACCATCCAAACAGTTCCATCGATCTTCCAATAAATTTTCATGACACCATGGACCTACTCTCATATCACTCATTCCATTATCAATTGACGATTCCAAATTATTCATTGTTGTGCATAGATTAGATCAGTCATTTCACACCAATGAACTCCCTTCTATTAATCTTTATTGAAGGCACTATAAAATATATATTTTGTACTCTCAAACCTATTACTACCTTTCTCAATCAAAAATTGATGCAGGATCATCACTCCTGGGGTTGGTATTGTTGTATCTATCCAAATTTTGGATTGTGTAGGTATTAGAAGTGTCATTAAAGGGGGTTATAGTTGTCATTAGATGGTCCTTTTAGGCTTAGAAGGTTCAAATTTTGAATTTAGGGTTTTTCCCTCCATTTGTCCTATTTGAAAATTTGAATTGCTCTTATGCCAATTTTGAATTTTTAATTAGGTTTAAGGGGTTTAATTAGAAAATCTAGTATGTTCTTACTTCCTTTTTGTCATTATGTGTGTTTTGAGGGCTCTTGTGGAAATGTGAATTGTCGTATTAGCTTCAAGTTGTCTTTTAATCCCTCTTTGTCAAGAAGTCTCCTCATGTGACTTGATCACAAGTCCATAGTAGACAGTTATGGGAAAAAACTCGAGCTAAGAGGATATATATTCCATTGTGTAACTAATTTAATTCATTGATCAATCATAGAACAGGTATTAGAGCTCTGAGAACGAAGAAGAAGAATAAGCTTTGTTAGTTTTTGTTGGCAAATGAACTTATCAAATGGCTGAATCTATGTGTGAATGTATGAAGATCATCTTGTAGTGGAGACTTTCTATCTAGAATGATAAGAATAAAGTAAGAAACCATTAAAGAAAGGAATTTGAACACATTAATGTAATAATTTGTGGATTATTTTTTGATATAGGATTGGAATGAATATAGATATCCTTATAGTCTGTGATTTATAGGATCGACTCAGTCAAGAATATTACCTTAGAGGAGAAAAGTGATTTAAGCAGAGATACTGTGTTTGGATAGACTAGAGGAGTTGTGAAATTAGTTCCTTCAGATGTTGTGAATAATAAGGAGGTAATAACCCTCATTGAAACCCTTATCAATTACCATACCTTGTTCTAGAGGGTAGAACCAGAAGGATTGATGATCAAACACATGCTACAGGGGTAAATATAACCTCATTGGTAATATTTTCTTTTACACACCCTTAATACAGACCTCCATGAGAAATTAGGAGCCTTAAATCGTTCCCAAAAAAGAATTTTCTAGAAAGGTCTTCTTGGGCCTGCACAGGACTGAGTTAGTTTCTAAAGTAAAACTTAAATATCTCTCGATTTCACCCTTGGAATTAATTTATATTTTATATAGATTTCCTTGAGGAGTGTTCTAAGTGTTGTACAGGTTTTTTTACAAAAGCATGCCCTAGCTGAAAGATTTTGATGATAATTCCTAGAAAATCATGTAGCTTGTCTTTAGAGACCTAATGGGGGTCTAAAATAGTGTGAATTGGTGAATATTTTCCTAAGAAGTAACCTCTAAGTTGGATCACACCTAGGAATCACCATAATGGGTATAAAAAATGCTATCTAGTTAGTGAAATGAATCCTCCAAATCTAATATATGATTGAATCAATCTTGGGGCAGGGCTAAAAGATGGAACTAGGCTTGTGAGGAAGATTTGTAAAGGACGTTGTAAAAAGATTAAGAGTTGAGTAAAGTATTTTCACCCACACCTCTAAATTGGGAAATGGTGTTCATAAATTCTATTGATTTGATCAGGGTACTAGTGGAGTGCTTTAGGTCACACCATTCCATTAATCTAGTTCTCAAGATAACTAGTAGATAGATTTTGTAAAAAGAGACCTTGATGACTAACTCCAATGGTGATAATAAATTTAGTGAATGATTTTGCATAAATAAAGACCCTTGAACCTGTGGATTAAGTGTCAAATTTCCATTTGTTCATTGAAGCCAAAAATTGCAAGCTTTTGAAGCATTTTGAGTTTATAGGAATAAACACTTGTGCACGGTGACTGAATTGATGAGTGGAACTAAAATGAGTTGTTTGAATCAATTAGTTTAGTGCAATGGCATGGTTTGAGAATCTTAAACATGTTGAGGGGATATACTTAATCCATTTGATCATTCAAGGTAAAATTTCAAGCTTTAGGGACATCTTGAGTAACAAGGAACAAGCAAATCACTAGTTCATTGTGGGTATATCTGTTAGACTGAATTAATTGTTGAGTGGATGTGATCAATATCCTTGGTGCCTACATCAAAAATTCCCTTCGATCTATCTAAAAATGCTAAATGATCCTTTTTTCAACATGTTAACTGATACATCATCATAGGTGGTGTTCTCAACAAATGTGGGTTTGATGGCCTCTTACTACGATGCCTTAAATCTCATGAATCTACTAAATCTATCCAAGAAGTCCATGATGAAATATGTGTTGTACACTTCAACAGTATGGTTTTTGCTAAATGTTTCCTACGGATGGGCTATTATTGGCCTACCCTTAATAAAGACAATTGCACATACGTCAAGAAATGCGTTAAATGTCAACAACATTCTAATCTCACTCACATCCCAAGTCAAGCCCTACAACCTACTCATGGTCCATGGTCTTTCTCACAATGGGAACTTGACCTCATTGGCCTCATCAACCCTATTTTTTCAAAATGACACCATTATATCATCATTGCTACTAAATACTTTACAAAATGGGTGGAGACTATCCCCTTGGTATCCACTAAAGTAAATAAAATTGTTTATTTCATCTATTAACATATAATATGTCGCTTCAGCATCCCTCACAAGCTTATCACAGATAATGGAAACTATTTCAAAAACAAGGTAATGAAGAAATTATGCAGCAGTTTCAACATTAGACTAATATTTTCATCTCCTTACTACCCACAAACAAATAAACAAACAAAAGCTTCTAACAAAACACTCAACAAAATCCTCATGAAAACCGTCAACCAAGCAGGCACGAATTATCATCTCCAAATCCCATTTTCTCTATGGTCCTATTGAACTAACACCTGTACCCCTATAGGCATTACACCCTTATCTTAAGTCTACATATCTGAGGTAGTTCTACCCCTCAAATTTCAAATTCCATCTCTTTGTATATCCCTTAGGGATTTTATCTCTCACAAGGATTACTGTCAAAAACATCTAGCACAACTTGAATTGTTAGACGAACGTCACATAAAAACCATCGAACATCATCATGTCCATTAAAAATGCATCAAACGAGCATACACCAAACATGTCAAACAATGTTAATTTAACATTGGTGATCTTGTCCTCATAGAAAATTAAAATGTAATTACTCTAGAAAGGAGTAAACGTGGAAAGTTTTCCCCTGACTGGATTTTTCCATATGTCATCACTCATAAATATGGTTTGAGATCCTATTATATAGCCTCCCTTGATGGAAAACCTAAAAAGGAACCTCTAAATGCCTTGCACTTGCATCCTTTCTATTGTTAACACATCTACTTTCATAACATTAGTCACATCGGACATCTCATTCCACCACTAGCCTATCATTCACTATCATAATGATTAGAATTATGTGGTCTAACATCAGTATCTTATAATCACGGCCTTAAGATGAGCACCTCAGCTATGTTCATCACATCTTCCACATGGACAAGTTCCTCCTTAGTAGGGACCCCCGTAATCATTACTCACATATCTCCCTTATCTACCAACTAAAAACATGCTAAGGAGTACACATGTGTGGTTTGTACACATGTCTTTTCCCCTCCTTAAAATGGTCTACTTGGCCTACCCTTAGCTCAAAAATAAAAATTCAAAAACTATTCATATGGATGCACATTCTTGAAAATATATTGACTGATCCCTCGAAGGACAATTATTGATCATGATATCAAAATACAGACTGATCCCTTGAAGGAAATATGTCAATCAAAATATAGACCGATCTCACGAAGGACAACTATCTACAAATAAAAATAAAAATCATAGACTGCTCCATTGAAGGATGGATACCCATATCATTACAAAAAGGCTTCTCACATTGATCAACCTTTGTATCAAAGTCAAGTATTAAAATCATCCTACGAAATCTTCCCACCTCGATCAAATTTCCCATCAAAGCAAAATTCCCACATTTATCAGTTTGTGCAATAAAAATCTAGCTTGGGGAATAAGCCTAAAGCCATCAAAAGGAGAACCTACTTCCCCCTGTACAAACTACATATGTCAACCCTTCTCGTGTTCTAGGAAGGTATATAAGTTCATTTTCATCCATATCCAAGATCCTACATGTAATTAATTATTATTAGTTATATGTTAATATCAGTTAAAATGCCTCAAGTGAATTTTATTTTTAATTTACCATCAATCACATATACATCAAATATCCAAAAATAATACATTTTACATTCTATTATTAACCATGATTAAAGCAAATTTTGAAACATACATCAAGATCACTACATTTGGAGTTACATCACATCTAAATATAAACATCTATGTATCAACATCAAATATCATACAAAATAAACATCATAAAATATCTATGGACATCTAACACCATATCAAGTACATTAAAACTATCTAAATATCTCAAAAACCTCATCACAAATTCATATACAACATCAACATCAAGATAAATCAAATATACACATGAATCCATATATATAACCATCTATATATATATATATATATATATATATATATATATATATATATATATCATAAATAACATGTAGATAAAATTCCTCAAAAGGGCTCATATACAAAATCATCTGTATCTGAGTCATATACAAAACCCACATACTATGTGGTAAAATCAAAATAAGACACATCGCTTGCCACCTCTGACCTCATGCGGCTCCTCCATTAGGCCTCGGATCTCTTTGAGGCTGCGTGACACTCCCAGTACTTGGTTGAGGTAGCCTAACGAGTTCGATCTCTTCTCACTCACTCATGTGCTCCGCATAACACATTACACCAAGTAGGAAATCTATCACTAAGGACTCATAGTACCTCATATCTCTCCTACCCAATGCCTGATACAACTCAACATTCATAAAAATAGGAGGCCCCATCTTCCCTCCTACTGCTAGAACTACACCTGGAGGTACTACATCCTTCCCTTGTACAAGGTCCATGATCACTAGGCTATACTCTCTGTAACCTCTAGAAATTGTCCCCACATCCCCATATTTCACCCGTAGCAAGCCTCCCATTGCCGGTGGTATCTATCTCACTGACTGATAATAGTTTTGGGGCTCTAAGTTTACTTGATCTCTCTCATGCTACAATATGTCTCGCTCCTGGCCAAGTGGTGTCATGCTCTACAATAACCCCACCTGTCTCACTCTCAACTTCAAGATGTCAAAAGATTCCTGCAAGCCTGGCCAATCTCCTCGCCACCTTCACCCTCCTCCTCTAACCTCCACTCCTCTTCCTCCTCCCCACCCTATCTCCTTGAGTGGCCCACTATTATGTCCACCACTCACTAAATCCCTCCACCACTCTAGCATCATCCACATCTATGGCCTCTGGCTCCCCTGCCTCCTCATCCTGCCCCTGCCTCATCTACTACTATGGTGCAGGAAAGTCCCTCTCTGAATCATCTTGCTGATAAACAATCGGCTCACCAAGAATAGCGTAAACCTAAATTGTCTCCACACCTAAGGAAAATGATACTTGCCTCTATCATATTTTCCCTCCTCCCTTGAATCCACCATACCTACCTTAACCCCGCCAACTCTACATCCATCCCAGGACATGCAAATAATCTCACATAAAGTTTCCAGACTATATCATCAACAAATAAACTCCATAGTCTGATCACCATAATAGGTCTGGTCTCTCTCCACTCCATCATCCCTCATCCAATCAAACCTCCACATAATAAACCCCACCACATACTCTGTTGGGTCTCCTGACCTCTCAGGTAGGCTTGTGGCCTCACAACATATACATGCTCATATGCCTAATAATGTAATAGGAATTCCCACATCGAACCTCATACGTCTGACCTATCACAAATATCTCACAGCTCGTGGTATACCTAAGCCAATAATGCACAACCCCATGCATATACTATCTAGTGCTCCATAATCTTGGCCACAACATCCATAAGTGTCTAAGGAAATATGCCACCCCCTAAATCTAGTAGTGCATAGTATGAAATCGCCAACATCACCAATTACATCACCTGATTACCAATCGAAACCTCTATCATAATAGCTCTCAATATGAAATCCCCTACTGTATATCTAATTTTTGGGGCATCATCTCCATATATTTGTCCATATTATAGTCTCAAGACGGGCACTCTCGAGTGATGGGAAATATCTGCTCACCCTGGATCAGTAATCTACAAGATCATGTACACATCCTCCAGGGTGATGGTCATCTCACTCAGTATAGGAATCATAAAGTCCTTATACTCTGACTCCCATTTATCAATCAAAGTAACCATCAGCCTTGCATCTTCAAGGAATCCTCTATTAGTGGTGAATCCTCCTAAACCAACGGCCACCAAATGGGCCCACTTTTCATCTGTCACATCTGCTTTAATCCTCTCTAACATCTCCAGGACTATATCACAAAGATTAATGGTGTCCCTCACCTAAAAATAAAAAATAATTAAAACCAAAAACAAAATTCATATCTATTTACCCATCTCGATGGTCTATTGCCTCTTCCTACCGACTCCCGCTCAGCCTCCATCTCTCAAAAATACTCAAAAATAACTAATCAGAGATCTCAAATCACACAATCTACATGTTCTCCTAAATGATGCATTTCCTGCACTGCCTCTTGCTTGGCTTATATAAAAATTTCTATTTTTGGAATCATCGAATGATCTTAAATTGTCGCTGATCATTTTTCCCTAAAATCATTGGCAATCCATAATCACCATCGATTATAACCCTTTTTACACAACTTATCTATTTTGGTCACCTATACCTCTTTTATCACACTGTCAACTTCATCAAAAGCTTCATACCTTTACTTTGATGCTTGAACACCTTGTCAAAACTTTTTTTTACCATACATCAAGTTTTACACACCCCCGCGGATGTTTCCTTTGACCCTTTAGTTCCCACAGCTTCACACATCCTCATGAGAGCAATCCCATTAGATCCTCTCCATGTAGCAGTCTTCTCAAAGCACATGGCTATATGTGGTCCACATTAGTATCACCCTCTAGAGGTCGTATAATGTCCCCTACCAAGTGTTTTCTAATATTACTACCATCTTTACAACCTCCTCCAACATGGTCATTTCAGACTACAATCAAAATCCTATGGAGCATCTTAAAGCAAACCTATCCAAACAATCAAACTCTCTTCAATCTAATGACCAACACAGTTAGCCATTGGCTTGAGGGGGGGACAATATCACAATATCCTTATCACAAAACTGGGGCATCCTCGCACTAGGTTTAATCTCGTACAGCTTGTGCCTATAGAACAACTCAACAAAAAGGGGAAAATGTAGACACCATTTTTTCACCCCTAGGTGACCCGACACACATTAGTCACATTATCATAGTTATCATTATTATCATTATCCTAAGTACCTTATAAACTAC
This sequence comes from Taxus chinensis, assembly GCA_019776745.2. Lineage (NCBI taxonomy): Eukaryota > Viridiplantae > Streptophyta > Pinopsida > Cupressales > Taxaceae > Taxus > Taxus chinensis. The sequence goes on along the minus strand of CM034147.1, from coordinate 909,364,147 downwards.
CATCGTAAATCCTCAAATTACCCATGTAAATCTCATTTACCCTACCCTAACCACTTAAAACCAACCTAGCCTAATTTACCCTACCCATCTTAACCCCCTAACCTCTTACAACTTGAATCCCTAACATCCCACCATTCATAAAACAACCTAAAGCTTCATGATGGCAAGTGGTTTCAACCATTTTCCATCTTTCCTTTGTTGGTTTGTAACCTCTAGTGGAAAAATCAACGAGTGATCGTGATTGTCCAATGATTGTTGCGGACGTCATCGATTCTATTTAGTTAACCTCTTCCTCTATTTCACAATTAGTTATAAATTTGAGGACAAGGACTTCTACACCTATGAATAACATCACTATGCTCAGTATCATTAACATCCACTGCTGCCAAAGCCTTGGAAATCATCATTAGATCACCAATCAATTCCTTTTGGGAGCTCTATCATCTCCACAATATCTTTCAAGGTTAGTATATTTGTTTCATATATTTGTATATGTTACATTCATTATAATATCTTATCATTCATCTACTCCATATTACATAGCCTTCTCAAGCTTTATCTCTCATTTATTCATTTAGCCAACCTTTAGAATACTTGCAGTTTTAAACAATGATCACCTATCAATCAGTCCCTTTACCTCTTTTTCCTTCATTAGCCTCCTAAACACTCCTAAATATCTATTTTCTAAATATCCCAACTTTTTGGAATCCTCATAGTTTACCTCAACACTTTCAAATCTGTTTGTCATCAATCATTGTCTGTTTTATCATTCTGTTTAGAAAAGTTAGTATTTTCTCCCCAATCGTAGTTGATCAGTATACATATCCTATTTCCTTATCATTAGTCCTGCAAACACATATGAATTTCTATTTGCTAAATCTCATGGGCCTATAGACTCCTTCTAGTCTTCATTAACATCGATAATCTTTAGCTGGAATTTTATCATTTTCTATTTTATCAGTCTTTTGTCAAAGTTAACATTTTGTACTCAATTGTGCATATATCATATTTTCATAAATCTTTCTTGATCTAATTAGTTGTTTGCGAGATGTTTGATCTAAAAAATGGTATTTACGTTTTTACAATCGATTTCAATTTTCTTTGGATATTTAATTTTTCCAATTTCAAAAATGATCAAGAGTGCTTAATTGAACAATTTTTGGGTGTTTTGAAACCCAAAATTTTAAAATCTTTCTTAACGATCAATTTATCTCTCAAAATATAACTTCTAAGATTTAATTGAATCTAATACAAATCCATTAAAATTATTCACAATCTGAATTGATATATAGCACTCAATCTAATTTATGAACCCAAAATTGACTTGTGTATTTGTTTTTTTAGGTTCTAGAGATTGGATTTTAAATTTTCACTTAAATCTAATTTAATCAATTAATTTTTTGCTTCATCAATTTAATCAATTTCTAAATATTGATTGTTATTTGATCAAAAGATTTGGAAATTGAAAATAAATCCACAACAATAAATTGATAACGAAGTTCACTCGTAGGCTACGTCTCCAGATTCATGAATTGTGAATCGGTCTATTTAATCTAATGAAGTACAATTTATCACCTTCAATAATGACAAATAGATCTTTATACCAATAATTAGAGCTTTAAAAAATAGAATTGCACACTGTAATTTCCTATTAGATAGCATCCACAATATCACATGTGGCTCTATAGGTTCTCTGAAGTGCCTTTCTTGTGTAAATGTGATAAAAAAAATTACCTACAATGGAAAATTAGAAAACACTTCATGTAAAAATAATACTACCACTGTCTTCTTATCAAAATTATGAGCAATGTTTCTTTTTACACTGAGTCCCGACTTTGCCTCTAAGTGCCTCAAAATTGATGATCTCTTCAACCGCCTATATTCTGCATTGTAAGAGTCTGCTAACCAACCTTTTTTAAATACTCGCTATCTCATTTTTAACTTTGTATAACCCTTGTGGAATATTGGTTGGATTCTTTCATTGGATTGTCCTAGGTTGTGGGTTTGACCCACATCTCCACTATTTTTTCCGGCAGTTTACGTATTGGGGATCAAAATCCCACATTTTCATGTGTATGGTTGTGGGGAGGGGTTTTAAATATGGACCGACTCGCCTATGAATACATGGCTTTGGCCACACCTTGACCACTTTTTATTTCTCGATTGAAAGGGCTTTCCGAGTTTAGTTGGCCAAGCAATCAACCGAGTTGGGGATAGCCATGTAGTGGTGAGCGCACTATTTCAATGCCCAATGTTTGGGTCAAACTATGTTAGGGCCACGTGGGTGGTTTTGAATGACCCAAACTTCTATATTTTTTAATAGCTTTTACAGTGACATGACTGAAGAAATGTTATAGTTGTTTCTTCCTTTTGATCACAATAGCCACACACTCATACACAGAATAACACTCCCACTAGAAAGTCAAGATTTGATAGAATAAAAATCCACAAAGATCTTCCACACGACTATCAAGCAAACCTAAGCTAAAGCTATTTAATTTTAAACTAAACATTTTGCACAAATTTAGTTTCTCTCATTACTAGGGGCAGAATTTTTTTTGGAGAATCCCCTTAATAAATCTTCAGAAGCTCATACTCGCTCTGATACCAAATCTAAAGTCTGGATCAATTTTATAGAAGAATCACAAACAAAACTTCTCTGATATATTCATTCAAAAACCATTACACACACACACACACACACACACACATATATATATATATATATAGGAGACGAATTCATATTATTATGGAACCTCCTAAAACCACTCTATCCTACAATATCTCATATACTCTTATATTCATGAGTTAGTTCAATAACTATACTCACATACAATATAATAGAAAACTATATGCGATATTATATTGTTTTTTCTAATAATATAAAAGTAACAATGTTTACCGTATTAACCATAGGGTTAGCAACTAACATTATTATTTACCTTTCGGTAAATATCAATATGTTACTATTTACCTCTCAGTAAATAACCCACAAACATGTGAACATTATAATTCCTAACAATATCCACTTTGACGGAAAGTCTTATTCTTATTTATTCAATTGATGTTGGAAGTTAATTAAATCAAAATGTCCACTTATAACATTACTCATCCTTTTTATATATGTTGATTAAAACACTTAAAACTTTAAAAATGTGGGATTCACTTCCCAAAAAGGTTAAATCACTTTGAGGAAAATTTGTGGTGTATGCAATTATATGTATGGGTTAAATTTTTATGGTGGTTTTTGATTTAAAATAGCCCTTAAAAAAGGCTATTTAATGGTTATAGAATAAAAAATTAAACCACCTATGGGGAAAACATAATGATAGTAATTGTAATTATGATGAAGGAGTGGACAGAATAAAATTGTGAATTTCTAATTCTTCAATTGTAATCATAAAAATCCCATGATTCCAAGTCCATCACCAATCTTAATCTTAGTCTCATAAATACAACTATTAATATACAATAGTACATATCTTCGATTGTTACAAACATGCATTATTCATTTCTTTGAAATCCTTTATAGAAGGTGAGAATATCCAATCCCCACATCAATCAGAGGGATTTTAAGATTCCATTTTTCTGCAAAATATCCATATATGATTGTATGGAAAGTGCATAATTATAGTGGATATCGATAAAGTGTTACAACAAATCAATGAAAAAGACTTATTATCATAGAATATCCTAATTCCATACAATAAAAAATAAAAACTAACAAATTTTTTAGTACTTGAGTGGCCTGTTACACATGTATGTAAAATGTATGAGAATCTTAGAGAGTTATACATGGATTATAAAAAAAAATGATCATGAGAAACCTAGTTCCCTTCTTTTAATCCAACTACGAAATAATTTTTTTAGAAACCGGTCTTGATTAGATTGTCAAACTTACCTCTGTAATTTTGGGACCATCATTATCTTGTTTCCATTAGAAAGAGTTCAAAGAAATATTTTAAAAATTTATTTCCACACCAGTGAGTTTACCCAAACAATGTATGCCCAAATTTTGGTTGAGATTGATACCTCAAAAACCTACCTGATAACATTGAGCTTAAATTTCAAAACTGAACTTAGCCCAGCCTTTGAATTACGAAGGGTTTCCTTTAAAATTCCAAAGGTGTTTATCTTTGAGGCATATCATTGATGATTGTGAGATGGAAAATTTAAAAATTAAAGGGCCACTTGCTGTAAAAATGCTCCCAGATCATTTTTTTTATTTTACAAAAGGAGATTTAAATTCAAAGGTTGATTTAGAGGAATTGGTTGATTATGTTCCTGAATATTCACTTAGAGAAATTTTTCCCCTTGAAGGAAAAAAGGAAAAGTTAAATGCAGATATTGAGCGAAACAAAAATGTTGTATCAAAATTCTATAGACCAGATAAGGAAACTTCTCATCTCTTTCCTTTAAATAATAATGCATATCAGCTAATTGAAGTTCTTAAAGTAGTGCTTCATGTTAAGGACACCTCAAAAGGTTAGAAAATGGTGCAGGGAAAGAAAACATCCTACCACAAGCAGACTTTTTCCCCTTTGTAGTTGTTTATTTTCGTTGGAGGGTAGTTGTTCCTAATTTTATTATTGTTGTGTTTAATGTTGTATTTAGGTTTTCATGCCTATCTTTTCCTTGGTATGACCATATTCAAAAAATTATCATTTACCCTTTATTTAAAAATATACTATGAATAGAATTTTTTTTTATAGATAAATATATCCTTCAAATATAAAATAAATAGATAGTAGATATGAAATGACTTTATTTAAATATCGATTCGTTTCTTTGCCTATGCAAGGACAAAAACACATTCATACATGTCACTCTATTAGTTTATGGCACATGTTCCCCTTAAAATGTTCACTCTGTAAAGGCCCTAATTTAATTACTTATATCTCCTTTGTAAATTTTGGTGTCAATAAAATTAAAAAAATAATATTAAATTGAAATATAAACCTAAAAATATAAATTAAATTAGAAAATAAAATCAAAATTGACTGATATAATGAAAGAATATAGTTGACAAAAGAGTACACAAAAACTTCCAAACTTAAATATTTACAATGGAGAGAAAAATAAAATACAGTCAACACACGTTAAAAACTATATTACAGGGTTATATGGTATGTAAACAATGAAATTGATTCCTAAGTATTTTAACTAATTTGTTAAAGGACTTGGTAAGGCTAATGCTACATCAAAGTACTATTAGAATGTTATATGCCTGAATTGTTAACATTATCATAGCACCTAAATCACATATTAATTTCCATATCTCATGAGTGTGTGTGTGAAGAAAGTACATTATTTGTGATATGACCATGTAATAATGTAAGCATTAGGTTTTACACCATGACATAACTATAAGTCTTACAATGTGTAAATACTTGTGTTAAAATTTTATGGAATTATAGTTGATGGTGAAAGTGTGTAAATTCGAGTATACAAACAATCACTCCAAATCTAGACTATTCACCTATATATACAAATGTGCCTATAACATGTAATCTAATGTAAATCAAATATCTGCATCTACATAAAATTTTAATACAATATACATAAAAAATATAGCGAACAATGCATGATAAGAAAGGCATGAAAAAATTTACCATGAATTTACACTATTAATATTGAAACTTAACTACACAAAATTTTGTAGCATTGATTTTCAGACTTTGAGGTTTTATTTCAACCTAAATATAATATGTACATTTTTATACATTGTCATAACATAGTCTTCATATATATTTCTTAGGTATGACATGTGATATTTCTATGTATACATATTGAATTTACACACATATGTATCTATGTATGTATGTATGTATGTATGTATGTATGTATGTATGTATATGTATTGATAGTGTATGATATTCATTTTACTTGTATTTATATATTTACTTGGATATTTCCTAAACTCATGGGATATGCTTTCTTAGTTGTAGTAGTTGTGTTGATTTAGCTTACCATTTCTATTGAGTTAGCCTACTAGTTGTGTGGAGTCATCTCTACCTCAAGAATCAATTAGTGAGAGTTATTCCCCAATGATCTAGGAGAAGGTTACACATTCACCTCTTATATGTACATGACTTACATCATTCTATCTCATGGAATATGGAGCACATGGAGTATTGAGTTGATTTGGATCCATTCGTGCCTAGTGAGTTTTGATCATATTGCATTTTATTGTTAGTTATTTTGATTTCTATAATTGCTTGTGCATTTGTTCTTCATCAGAGATCCAAAAACTCTAATATGGTATCAAAGTGATTTTGGTGATATGTTTTCCATTACTAAGTTATTTGTAGTCTTTCGAATACTTAGTTTGTGAAACTAACAGTTCATGTGCAAATAGATCTGATTCTGTCTTGGTTCTTTTTCAATTGAGATTGTTATCTGTAAAAAAATAAAAAAATAACAAGTAAAAGAGAACTCTTGTAGTTTTTTATTATAGCGACCATTTCTACGCAAGAAAAAGCTATTGGAAATCTATTTTGGGCCATTTCTTGTTACAGAGAATCTTCTAAAGGAATTTTTCAGTGTGATTTTGATTTGGCTTCACTCAGAAATCAGCTAGGACGTCCTCAGATCTGGGTTGTTGTTTTGACCATCAAAGCCACGTTTTTGCTATGTGAAGGGTATTTTTCCTGTTTGGAGCCACATTCTTGCAATCTAGAGGGTCGTTTTTTGTTGTGTGAATGGCATTTTTGGCATTTGGAGCCACGTTTTTGCAGTCCGAAGGGGCATTTTTGTTGTGTGAAGGGTTGTTTTTCTATTTGGAGCCACGTTTTTGTAGTCTAGAGGGGCATTTTTGTTGTTTAGGGGCATTTTCTACTGGTTTTAGGAGCTCTACAGACCATTGGAGAGGCATTTTCCCTTCCCTGGCAGCGTAAACATTCAGTTTTGACATAGTTTTTCCTCTTGGTATGATGAGAATGACCCTTGGTATGTTTTCTTCAAATCCAACGTGCCCTAGCTAATCTAACATTTTATTTTATTGTAATTATCTCCAATTTGGACTCTAAAGTTATTTCAAAACCTAGCATTATTTTCTTTTTTGGAAAACAAAGTCATTTGGAAAAAAAATGCATTAGAAGGAATTAAGTGTTTAATTAGACTTGTATCTTCGTCTGACGAAGACGAAGGGTGAGGCCCGGAGTTGGCATGAGGCCAATTCTCCCTCAAAAATTAAACCATTGTGTTCTTCATTCCATCCTAGTTCTAATGAGTATACAGATGACCCTCTTTCCTCTCATTTCTGACATTTTTTTTAATCAATTTGTAAAATTTTAATTAAATAAGCCATTATTTACATGAAATTACTTTTGTTATAACTTTTGATTGGTAGCTCGGATTTGAGCACTATTTTTGTCAAAAGTTCATGTTCTCTCGTGCTCTACATGATGGATTTGTTTATTTTGTAAAAGCACTGCTTTATAAAGTGCCACATTTTTGGGGGGGTTTTGTACTTGTACTTTTCGCACTAAGTTATAAAGTTCCATCTGAGATAATTTTAGGGGTTTATCTACATTATGGAGTTTCAATTTCATCATTTTTTTGTTATGCTCGACTCTGGGAACTTTTTGTCTTGGAAGGCAAACATTATCAATCATTGCACTATGCAAAATTTGTTGCCCTACCTCCATGGTCTTATTCTTGAGCGTGATGAGCCTCTACAAAATTATGGTTTAACCACAATGATGAGTTCTATGGCCATCTCAATCTTATTTTTTCTAGGGATACATTTTTTTTATTTGAGCACACTGAGTGACCTTTCACTGCTTAGACCATTATCCGACAATTGTATGGCGACCTTGTTTCACCATCTGAGAGCGACACTTCCCTGGACCACTCTAGTGCCTCCATAGATTACCCCCCTTCTCACATCACTTTCATTGTCGATTATACCTTTGCACCTATTGCTAACTCATGAGTCCCATGTTGACCATTTGCCACAGATTCTTGCTATTGAACACACTCTACCTATTGTTTCCCTCACAGAGCTCATTGTCGCCCATGTTAATGCTTCCATTCACTCTCCGCAATAGTGTTATATTGGAGAACCTTCTTCTTAGACAGATGTGATCATTGCCTCACGTGCTCCACTGGATCTTGATTTCTCAGTTGACGACACTCCACATACACCAGTTGTTACCTTTGAGTGCAACGTTGTTTCATCTTGGACTTCCAGTAGCTCTTCGCAACTATCTTCTCCTCCCACATCATGTCGTGATGTTTATACATTCTTTTCAGACATTATTCTCACTAAGAAACCCCATTGGGATGATTATTTTCCTGACCTTAGCTGTCTATTTACATATTCCTCTTGTGTTCCATTACAATAATATGCTCTAATTTAGTCATCACACATTTTTGAGGACCCATTCATCTCTCTCATTGGGAGTGCCTACCTCGGGACATTTGTCACTTCCATTATTTCAGAGATGTTTCATGATCCACCTCTTCTTGTGGGTCCCTTTGTGAGGGTTATTGAGGCCCCATCATCTTCTCTCTCATACACATATACTGTAGTGGCATTACCATTGCCTTTTGTGCACATGTTTTCCATTACCTTTCAGTTCAGACTAGATGCATAGATTAGAGTACTGCAGGATTATTCTTCCTTTGAGGAGTGGGCCAAATTTTAGTGCTCCCTTTCTGTCCTTCCCAAGGGTAGGAACCTTGTTCAGTGCAAGTGGATTGTCTTCAGTCTTTACGCAAAGGACCAATCATTGACACTCTTCTTAGGGGACCTTCTTTTCCTCACTTATTTCTCTCTCTACTCTTGGGGATGATCATTATACATGGGTACCTCATCAGGATGAGTTATTGGGACCCACCACTTCTTCTTCTTCTCTAGTTTTCTTGAGTGAGTTATTTATCTCTTTTTTGGAGGGGATTTTTTTCCCACTAGGGTTTCTCCTTTTCTCCACTTTATGAGAGATTTTCATTGTAAGTGGGTACCTTATCAGGACTTATTTTTGGGACCCACTTTCTTGTTTCACTATCCACCTAAGTTGTGCTTATGGGGGGTGTTAGTGTAGGATATTTATTTTCCTTGTATTTTTTATTTACTTGGAGCTTTCCTACACTCGTTGGATATGCTTGCTTAGTTGTTGTAGTTGTGTTGAGTTAGCTTACTAGTTTTGTTGAGTTAGCCTACTAGTTGTGTTAAGTCAAATCTATTTCTAGTATAAGTTAGTGATAATTATTCCCCACTAATCTAGGAGGAGGTTACACATTCACTTCCTATATGTAAATGAATTGCATTATTCTATCTCATGGAATATGGAGCATATGGAGCATTGAGCTAATTTGGATCCATTTGTGCCTTGTCGGTTTTGATCATATTACATTTTATTGTTAGTTATTTTGATTGCTACAATTACTCGTGCATTCATTCTTCATCAGAGATCCAAAAAATCTTATAGTTTTGTCCTTAATGTAAAACAAGAAGTAACCCTTCATCAAGCTACAACAACAATAGGTACAACACAATACAGTTCATATGCTTCACCCCTAGGGTTACTCCCTCTTTCTTAGCTTCCACATTGCATTTTAATCACTCCACACTTTTACTTGTCTCTTCGGCACAATTTCACCATCACACTCTACATGGTTATCAAGTGTGCATCTCTTATCTACTTTATGTTATCGAGTATTCACTCAACAACATAAAGTGGGGGGAAATGTAGACACAAAATCATGCACTTGGGTACATGTCTAGGTCCTAATCACATACTATTATTAATATTATTCCTAAGCAAGAAAACTAGCAATTGACAATTATCTTTGGCCTTTTGTTTGTGTTTCTTATTTTCTATTTGGATTTCTACACCCTACAACCCAGTCTGATCTTCATTGCTTTATCTTTCTTGACTCTGGACACCAATGTCGAGCCAAGATTCATGCGCCCTCGTCCCCTCTGGGTGCCCCCGACCTCTTTATATCTTACTAACCTCTTTTGGGCCTCTTTTATCTTTTGGATATCTTATTTTCTTATGGTTTTGCCTTCCAGTTGTCAATTGTGAAATTCAACTAAGGGAATCATATAAATACACAACTATATCACCATAATAAAGGACCAATATCTAAACATCTATTGTCACCACCTAAGGTTGCATCCAAAGGCATTATAAGAGAATAAAAAGCATCTATCTAGCTTTCATTTAAGGGACAAGACACTGGATTTTCTACATACACTTCATAAGAGGGGAAGTTCATTTTATCATCCACACATCTATTTATATTGCTAAATCACTTGTTATCAAGTGCATCTTGCACAAGAGCTTCCTAGGGCATGATTTTTACACACACGCACAATAATTACATGGAGTCTGAGATGCAATATAGTTCTCGGTCATAATCTCACTCTGTCGGGTGAACATGTCAGGGCCATTTTGACTTCCCTAGTTGCATATTTAGTTTTTAGGATTTGATGTAGTTTGGGTTTTTATAGGATATTATTTATTTTACAGGTTAGAGGTGAATTATGTGACCATCCAATGATATACATATAATAAAAAACAAATGTTAGCGATACTTATATGACACAAGAAAAAACTAATTTTCGAGTTCCTACGCAGTCACAGGTGCCCAACAGAGGTATCTAGAACCTAGGTACCCTCGCCCCAGTCTAGGAGCCCTAGTTCCAACTCATCCAAAAATTCCATAATTTATCAGGCATAGTTGTTATAGTTTGTTGCCCCTATTCATTTGTTTTCTAGTCCAAAATACTTCTAGATCAAATGTGAAATCAACTAAGTCTTCTACTCTCTCTCTTGCACCTAGGGTTCCATATATTCTTTATCTTATTGCTTGTGTCAATTATATATTTTAGCATTTATTTATTGTACACGACTCTGCAATTAGGATTTCACAAATTCTAGTTTTTTTAAATCACCTAGAAAACTTTTTTGTGGTTGGTGGTAAACCACACTAGAAAACCATACATAAACATGATCAGATATAGGATAATATTTACCATATGTTTGCACAAAGGGGGGGAATGTTAGGAATATTTTTGGATTAGTGCTCACATATTTATTTGTAATGTTTAAATGTAATATTCATATATTACATTAGTGAGTTTGTGTGATATTAGTTATATTGTATATTATTAATAATTAGTTAATATAACTCATATTAATAATATAGTGTGTGAGTATAAATAAATTTAAGTGATTTATAATAAACAACTTGTATAGTTAATTAAAATAGTGAGTTGTCAGAAAAACTCGTGTAAATAATTGTGTGTGGAGATATTGTTGGGATATGTGAGAGAATAGTGTTGAGTGATCATAAGAGAGGTTAGTGGGATGTTATTGGTAAGCCTCGTCTCCTTTTTATAGGAAATGGATAGGTTATATATGTATCTCCTTGTAAGCTCCATATATGTTGAATAAATAAAAATGTGTGTTTATTATTAAAAATTGTTCTTTGTAATTTTTTGTCTTAATTCTTCAATTATTTCATGTAATTGTTGTTATTTAGATTAGTGGAGATCTCAATTTCATATCATGCCACATAGTGTAGTGATGTATGGAAATGTTGGTGAGAAAAATTGTCAGTTGGGAAAATTAGGTGTCTCCACCAACATTCGTGGGGCTATGTTCCTCTACATTGGATGGTGCAGCTCCCATTATTGAATGTGACTAATCTAGTCCTAAACTAAATGTTGTGTGTTGGCCCAAATAGGTCAGAGTATCACACAGGGACACTTCACTAAACCTATGAAAAATTTCTTATATGAGGTATAAGGGAGGAAATCACATCGATGAGGGGGGAAGAGAGAAATTAGGAAAGGAAGGATACTGTTATGAGTAGGCCAATTGCAAAGTTCACACCCAGTAATAAGACTAGTTTGACATTAAATATAAAAGAAAGCAACAATGAAGCTATTTAGTGAGATGAAAAAAAAACTTAGACACCAAGTTCTTAGATTCAATCTATCAAATATGCAAAGCTCTTTTAGGATCACTATTCTTGCACAGTGCATAAAGAAAGAAGTAGAAGAATACAAGAAAATGAGAATAGAAGAAATGTAGCTTTTATTTCATGTGCAGTGATGAGTACAAAGCTTCAATCAATCTACAACAATTCACAATTGCTACCAAAATCACTAACTTTCAAGATCCTTTGGAATGGAGAAGCCATCCAAATTTATAGCAATGTGAATCATCCTCTCACTTCCCTCACATGACTCTTCGTGTTCTATATTCCACTTGTGGCCATTTGTTTTCCATTAGAAAAGAAAAATTAAAGTATTTCTCTTATAATTTTGAGAAAATACTTTTACAATTTTAAAATTGGTCACTTAAGCGAATATGACAAAATACAATAATTATGCTCAACGAAGAATTAGAAAGGAGAGATAAGGAGGAGGGAGAAAGAGGGAAGGAGGGAGAATATGAGGAGATCTAAGCATGAATGAAGATGCCTCCTCCTTTGATGAATATCAACTACACTAATAGACTGGGGAAATGCTCTAATGCAATGATGAACTCTAGATATTTGATCTCTTTTGCACCATGAGAAACCTCTTCTTGAACAAACCATGAAAATTTTTCACTCCCTTTTTCCCAATCATGCATATGAATGAGACCTTGAAACAATTTCTTGTACAATGCAACCATGATTCTTTTTCCACTTCGAATATCTTTGAGAATGACAAATCTGATCATTGATGACCCCCTGCATCATTGTTATGTTTTCACTGATAAAGGTTGCTCCTCTGGACACTTTTAAACACTTTTCCATTTTTGATAACTCTTTGAAATGATGCACTTCCGCACACTACCTAGATACACTGAGAAGAGGGATGATGAACACTTGAGAAGAAGACCGCTGAAAATATCCGAAGATGACTCCCTCATTGAGAAACTCCTTTTGATCATTGAGACACTATCACAAATTTGTTATCAATCCTTATCATGAGATAAATTGAACATACTTTATTTGCCCATTCATGATCTTGATTTTTTCACTGCAGAAACATTGATGACGAGCGAAGAATGTGAAAAATCCTCCTAAGTCCAAAATGGGGAAATGAGGATGAAATCAGAAACCAATGCCTTTTATCATTTGATCATGCACTTGAATGTGGAATGAACTACAATAGCCTTTGATACAAAACTAGTAATTCTCATTTTTGACACTCTTTGCTCTTCGCATCGAGGAATGCGAGAATTGAGTTGAAAACAAAGAGAGGAGCTCTTGTGAGTTTTGATGCCATTGTTGGATGAGTGAAGGACTGATATGTGATCACTTCTGGGTTATTTTTCCCACTTACTATTTTTTGAACATCCACTGTGTGCATGTAAAACTAACTATACCAATTGAAATGAAACTAACACCTAGTAGCTTCAAAGAAAAGTTGATCAAACAAGAACATCATGATAAGAGATTAAGGTAAAATAACTTCTTCAATGCATAAACATGATAAAACCACTAAATGCTAAGCCATTCCTACTCTTTGTGATTGTTACTTAAAGCATGAACCTAATCAGATCACCTAGCAATCAAATTGATGTTGTTTCCCTCAAGAATTGAGGATGATATCTTACCAAGAAATGACTACAAGGCCATCTTTGGATCTTCCCACGCTCCTGCAATTTGAGAGAATAGATGCAAGATAGAGAAGCTATTTCAAACAATGGAGAATGACTCAAAATCAAAATGCCTTTAGTTTTCACTAGTGTAAAAATGGGGTGTAAGAAGAAAGGGAAGGAGGAGGGTTCCTTATATCGCTTGCATGTTTGGGGAAGGCTTGAAATTTGGTGGATGTGGGATAAATCCCAAAGAAGAAATGCAAATGATATGCATGTTTAATAAAGGATGTGCATGTTATGGGAGTTGAGAGGGGTTTAATTAATCAAATGTGATTAATTAATAGGTATGGATAAGCTTGTAGAAGCTTTTTAGAGGGGATTTAGAGGAAAATTACCATGATTTGGGGGATGTGAGAGGGGATTTTAACCAATAAAAGGGGTTTATTGATTAAACTAGAAGGTGTGACTAACTAATAATGTTCAATTAATCATTTAGAAGTGGATTATAATTAATGAAAGGTCGTTAATTGGCATCCAAAATGGGGGAAGGGTTAATTAATTAATGAAAGGTCGTTAATTAACAAATAAGAAGGGGAAAGTTAGCTAATTAGCATAAAATCGCTAATTATTACAGAAATGATGGGAAAGAGGATAATTAGTGTAATTTTATTATTAAAACTACATAAACTGATTTTAGGTGTCTATATTTGCCCCTCTTTGGGGGTGGCGTAAGCGATGCCACTTCAAAGATAGTAGACAATTATAAACAAGTAAATTTTGAAGGGATAGAAGAAAAATTAGTAGAATGAAGGATGCCCCATCAAGTGTCAATGGGGTGATGGAAGAGGTCGAGCAACAATTGAAAAAGATGAAGGAAAAGAATAGAGAAGACAAGGGGTGTAGGGGGTAATTGTAATCCCTATTGCTCCAGGTGTTTTTGAAGAAAAAGTGTGATAGAAGAAAATGATAAGGAAAAAAAATGAAGATGAATAAAAATGGAGATGAAGAGAATGTAGATAGCTTTCATCTAGCTAATATAAAAACAACTTTATTTCATCATTTTTCTCTGGTGATCTACGTCATCGACTCTTTATTATATATATACATGCAAGGAATGACTCAAAGAAACATATAGAACGTAATGCTTTATGAGAAAGTAAACAAGCAAACAAGCAACCAAACAAGTACATAAAAATACACTCAAACAAACAATGTTTAAGACAGTTGTACCAATATTTTTGTTATCTAGCTTCAGATTCCACCTATTCGAGTTATATGATAAGGGTTAAAGATGACACACCAAGCAACAATACATTGCAATGTGAACAAATGAAGGAAAAGGAAGTCCCATGAAAAATTAGATGTTCCCTATGAAACAGTACCATACAAATCATTTGTGCAAGGAAGTACAGACATAACAAGCGGATCAACTTTTGTTAATGGAGGTAGACCAAAAAAACCCGCAAGTCATGTGTAAGAACAAGAGAGAACTAAATAAAGATTGTTTTGTAGGATAGTTTTTGATGTTTGAGGATATTGTGTCTAAAAAAATTGATTGAGTAAATGTTGTGTTTACCAATTTTGGGATTTTTTTGAATTTTTAGGATTTTTGAAATTTTTACCAATTTTTAGGATTTTTTGAATTTTTTACCAATTTTTGGAGTTTTTGGAATTATACCAATTTTTTGGATTTTTAATGATTTTTGACAATGTTTTTAGGGTTTTTTTGAAATTTTTCTAAAGCTATGTACAAGAAAATTGAAGATGCAAAGATGCCCCCAACGAGAGATGGGAATATACTAGGGAAAATATTTGTGCAATCAAATTGGTGTTGTTTGCCTCAAGAATTGAGGATGAGATCTTACCAAGAAATGACTACAAGGCCATCTTTGGATCTTACCATGCTCCTCAATTTGAGATAATGGATGCAAGATGGAGAAGCTATTTCCAACAATGGAGAATGACTCAAAATCAAAATTCCTATAGTTTTCACTAGTGCAAAAATGAGGTGTAAGAAGAAAGGGAAAGAGGAGGGTTCCTTATATAGCTTTCCTATTTGGGCAAGGCTTGCAATTTGATGGATGTGGGATAAGGCCCAAAGAATAAATGCAAAGGATATACATGTTTAATAAAGGATGTGCACTTTATGGGAGTCGAGAAGGGCTTGATTAATCAAATGTGATTAATTAATAGGTAGGGATAAGTTTGTAGAAGCTTTTTAGAAGGGATTTAGAGGAAAATTAGTGTGATTCGGGGGATGTGAGAGGGGAATTTAACCAATAAAAGGGGTTTATTGATTAAACTAGAAGGCTTAATTAAATAATAATGTTTAATTAATCATTTATAAGTATATTATAATTAACGAAAGGTCGTTAATTGACATCCACAATGGGGGAAGGGTTAATTAATTAACGAAAGGTCATTAATTAACAAACAATAAGGGGAAAGTTAGCTAATTAGTGGAAAAGCGCTAATTATTACGGAAATGATGAGAAAGAGGATAGTTAGTGCAATTTTAGTATTAAAACTGTGTAAGTGGATTTTAGGTGTCTACATCCACCATTATAAAAGGTCCCATTTAGCCAATTCTTTGTCATTTTTGCAAATTTTACCGATTTTTAGTGTCTCGATCATGGGGAAATGGAAGGAGGGGTATGAATGCACAATTTCCTTAGGCTTACTATTTTTAGTAGGTGCTCACATAGAGACTTACTAAAAATAGAAAGTGGTTTTCTAGGTGTTAGATTCGAATGAAATCAACTTTTTTGATATGGGTTTTTCCTCTTTGTCTCGCATACAAATTTTTAGCTCAACCCGATCTCTGTAACAACGGTAAATAAAATTCTAAAATTTGGTGCAAAAACTCCTTACCATGCATGTAAAATCCACCACCTAGTTTTTTATGGCATCTGAAAATGGTGAAAGAAGAAAAAAAAATCACATCAAACTGTGCCCTAGTTTTTTAGATATGTGTTTTTCATTCTCGTGGGCAACACAATCATTTTGGTGCAAAATTGTGCCCAGAGCCTTTAAAAATTGTGATTTTTAGTAAAATTTCTCTTTTTTAGATCATGGAAACATTTCTGCTATGGATGAAAATGGAAAATGGTGAGGGAAGAATTCTAGAAAAAAAAATTGCTAGAGTTCTAAGTGAAAATGGAGAAATGTGGGGAAAATGAGAAAAATGGCTAAGTGTTGATATTATAGGTGTGAGATGGAGAGAGGAAGGGGGTTGAATTTAACTGTCCCCCTTGTCCCATTGGGAACGAGATAGGGGGACACAAAAAGTGCGCCTTAGCCCTAGAGTGACACATGACACACATGCACTAGTGGAGGCGGGGGGCTGGAAAATGAGCAAAAAGTGCTTAACGGAGGCCTTCAGGGTCATATGGTGTGTCCATAGGCTCAAAAGAAGGAGTGGCACAATTTATTGTCCTGCATGTCCCCTTTAAAAGGGACATACGAACACCAAAATTGCACCTTAGCGCCATGTTGACATGTGGCACTAAGAAAAAATTCTAACTGTGAGAGTGTCCTTGAGAAAGAGCTTGAAAACGAAGTTTCCAGAGTTCCCGAAGGTCATTTTTTGGAACCTATTTATGTGATTTTTACTGAAAAACATCATTTAGAGAAGAATGAGATGGGTCTTAAGGTCTTATTCTTCTTGAAACCCCTTCAAAAATGACCTTCTTCCATGAATTCACAGAGTGTTCCCGAAAAATATGAGTTACCCTAAGAAGAGTCAAAGGCTTGTGAAAAATATGAATGTTTCATATTGTAGAGGATCATATTAGATTTCCAATGAGTTTTTTTTTTTCCTCCTAAATCCTTACAGAGCTCTCGGAACCATCCGCCGAAAATCAGGTACCTATTTTGACTGCCTTCTCCTCCTGGGGGCTAAGACTTGGTCATATGTAAAACCATGTGGAAGCAAGGGGGGAGGGTGTATTTTATTATCCCCACTTGTCCCCTTGGAAAATTATAGATGGACACCAAATTTTCACGTTATCCTGGTGATGAAAAGTGTCAAACATGCGTGGCATGGAGCAGGGGGCTAAAAAATGCCAAAAAGTGCCTATCAGAGCCTCCTAGGGTCATATGAGGTGTCAATGAGGCCTAAGGTAGGGGTAATATTTTTTGTCCCCCTTGTCCCCTTGGAAAGGAAAAAATAACATCAAAATTGTACCTCAACCTCTTGTTTTCACATGTGAAGCACTGAAAAAATTTGGCTAAGGATGGAGCTTGTAACATGGAGAAGAACTTGAAAATGGCATTGTCAAAGCTTCCCATATGAATTATTAGGAAATTATTTATATGATTTTAACTGGAAATAAACATTTTTTGAAGGATGGGATTGGTCTCAAGTTCTTATTCAGCTTGAAAAATTATCAAAAATTACTTTCCTGATCAAGACCATTAGTTGTGCCTGCGAAGAATGAGTTGTGGAAAGCAGTGCATGGGTGTTGTGAAAAATATGAGATTACCACTAGGTAGGGATTTGAATTATATTTTCCATAGATATTTTTTTTGACCTCCATCTCATTCCAGATATCCCAGAATCATCTCTTGAAGCTCATGTGCCTTTTCACAGTCCAAGCTCCTTCGGCCTCAAAAACCTGCTTTTGTTGAATTGGCTCATAAACCCCTGGATCTTTCCAAAATATTCCTAAAACACTTGAAAAATTATCTTGGATTATGAATACACCTCCTTCAGTGAATTTAGGACTTGAAATCAGCTCTGGAGAATATGAACCATCCCCATAAAAGTTAAAAAATAGTCATTCCTAAGCCTGTCGAAAGATCCATCTTGAAAGACACTGCCTCAAATGGAACTTGTGAGATTGTTTTTATTAATCCAACACATGATAATGGTTGGAAATACACATATGGACAATTAAAAAAATGATTATAAGTGTGACACGGGGGGAATAACTTGATCTGAGAGAGTGACCAGAAATGTTTACAATCAAAATTTTGACACTAGGATCCGTTGTCATGCTTGGAAATTAGAAATTTTCATGTTGTACATTTGCATGATAACAAGACACACAATATGTTAGAAACATGATTGTGATGTCGTAAACAAGGTGTAAATTTGATAAAGAGGGCACTAAATATGGGTTGGACAATTGCGAGGCTGTAATTGGAGTATTAAGGTGGGTAATGAATTGGGGCACCTATTGCCCCAAACAATTTGTTACTATAAATCGTAAAGTATAAAAGTAAAATTTACTTTTCATTATTTGATTATGATTGAGTGTGATAGGATCTATAGTATTTCAAAGATGCCACATGAGTGAGAGAGCCTATGTGGTCATGATTCAAGAGGTCGTGGTGACAATGGAGGGGCCTCAAACTCTTAAGCTTCAATGCCTATTGAGAGTAGTGAGGATGATGAGTGAATGCTCGAAGGGAAATGCACTTAGCATATTGTATGGATTTTTTTTTGTACACATGCATACATATTGTTTTTGGTTTTGTTGCAAAATTTTGTTTGCCATAATGTGGTTGATGAGATGACTAGATATATGTGAGGATTGTTAGATGTAAATGATTTAGCTTTGGAGTGTATATTAGTTGATCTTATGATGTGCCCATTGGATTATATATGTATATTGTGAATATTGGTAAGTAATATATGTGATGTGTAACAATGATAGAGTGGACATGATTAGAATATTTGTGAGTTAATCTAGATTGTATGATTTGAGAATTAGTTATGCATGCATTGATGTGCTTGTAGTGATGAGAAAGTGTAATAGGTGGTATATGCGTAACCTCTACATATTATCTCAGGGGCATATATGGAGAGAGAATCTATTCTTAAAAAATTAGGAAGGGTAATCCTCATATGTATATTGTGAAGATTGGTAAGTAATATATATGATGTGTAACAACGATAAAGTGGACACGATTAGAATATTTATGAGTTAATCTAGATTGTATGATTTGGGAATTAGTTGTGTGTGCATTGATGTGATTGTAGTGATGAGAAAGTTTAATAGGTGGTATATGTGTAACCTCTACATAATATCTCATGGGCATATATGGAGAGAGAACATATTCTTAAAAAATAAGGAAGGGTAATCCTCATATATGTCACAAGATACTTAGTTTAAGGGTAACAATCAATGGAGACATATATATCGAGTATAATATATGCGTAAATAAAACATTTTGATAGAGAAATAAAGTGTGACAAGGTGTGAGTAGTCATTCTAGAGACTGAAAGTGTATTTAGTGTAAATCAAACGTGAAGCTTGAGTTAAATTGGACATGTCACCAATGGTGCCATAAAATTTGTATGAGTCGTGTGTGTAAATTTTAGTACAAAATTCTACTCAGCAACCATCTATTTATATGTGGGTTGTGGTGGCTCCTATGGAGGAATAACTTCATCATGAGAACCATCACTTGATATATCAAAAGAAAAATGCTTGTTAAGAGTAACATTTTTTCTAGTCTGATTTTGTGGAGGAGGTGAAGTAGATCTATCATAATGGCGTGTTCCAAAATAAATAATGCTTTTGTCCTCAATCAATTTAAGTTTTTGATCTAATTCATAACAATCATTGTCACAATACCCATTAATTTGGTGAAAATTGTAAAAAGGCCATCCATTTGCTTCTTGAAGCCAATGAGGAAGATGATGGTCATTAGATGGAAACCAAATTATCTCCTTATCAAGTAGTGTAAGTAGTATATCATGTGGTTGATCAATAGATTTGTCAAAATAGACCAGTGTATACTTATGCCTAGAAGGAGTCTTTGGGATAACTCTTGGTTTAGGCTTGTGATTATAAAAAGTGTTACCACAATGCAAAACCTTAACTTGAGTATCATTAGGTATTGATTCTAGTGATACATCATAGTCATGCATAATAGAAGCAACTGCAATGTTCTCATCGAGAGGCTTAGATTGATGTGGGAGTGTAAGCTCTCTCTCTAGATCAATAACATGTAAGCAAATATTGGTAGATGAATTGCATGTGTCATAGAGTAATTTGTACTTAAGAGGTCGTATGTGACCTCGACAAAAAATATATTCCATTTCTAGGTCAATGGGTTAACATAATAATAAGTGCATGCTTTCTTTGAAATGTAAGATATAGTTAGATACAAGTTCACTTTCACCTTGGTGTAAAGAGGGTAACCACTCATATGTAGCTTTATGGATTTTATTGCAACTAAAGTGGGCTAGGAAAGCATCTTCAAGTTCTAAAAAGGTACATAGAGATCTACTAGGGAGGTGAGTAAACCAATACATAACCTCTATTATGAGACTCTTAGGGAACACTTTGAGAAGTAATTTATCATTATGATATGAGGCCACAAGTTCCCTATAATACTTAAGATGTGGGATATGAGGTATCATCAAACAATTGGAATGAAGGCATGAAAAAATTCCTAGGAAATTGTGAATAGAAAATGTTACGCCGAATAGGATTGCCATAAATAGTACTTGAATCAATGTTAGCATTGTAAGATTTTGTCTCCAAGGTCAAAGTATGTACTTTACATTGGCATAGACATCTAGATGCTCATTTATGGGTTGTACCTTACCATTAAGAGTCGTCATATGAACACTATTTTATTTAAAGGAAATGTTAGGTGATGTGTCATTAGCTAGAACTTGGGGTTCTATGGGCTTGGTCTCATGTTGAGATTCAAAAGGATTATTACTATTAGCCACAAACAAATCATGCACAATAGGAGAGCAAATTAGAATATGTGTATTACTATTATCCATCAAAGTCATTAGTTTTTCATTCAAGAAGAGTGGGAGAGACAACATTGTGTTCATTGATATCATGTGCATGAAAACAAGAATCATCATGTGTGCCATCATTGGGGAATTCCCTATAAACAAATTCTAGATCATTATCAGAAGCATAATGAACAACATCAATCAATGTAAGGATAGATGAAATATTGTCCTCTTGCAAGCTCAAAACACTCTCATCATCACTAGAATATATAGGATTTGTGACTCTAAAAGGGACATTTACAGGTGGAGGGGAAGGTGGGTTTTCACCATCATTGTCCCAACTAGGTACATTACTCTTGCAATTAGGACCACTATTAATTTTGGTATTGAGAGGGGCACATAGAAATGCCATGGTCTCAACTATGAATTTGAATTTTTTAGGGGTGGGGGAGGAAGAGTGCCACGTGTTGGAGCAAAACGGGGAAGTTTGTCTCAAAATACAAATGGATTAGCGTGTTGATCATAATTGTGGACGATATCATCCCCATTACGATATGAAGAGGGAATTGCATGTCTTACATTCACAAAAGTGGTATGGACCCTATTAGAGAGATGAGAGCCACTATGTTTCCACATGACATGAAAACAAGCCATAATTACACAGAATTGGGAGACCGATTAGAAAAACCACACACATACCCTAAGGTAGCTCTAGGGTTTGGAAAACAACAGGCCTAATATAAGGGAACTGGAAAGATCTTAGATTAGGTGAAGGGTTCAATCAAAAGCGGGAACACTAAAATGTATCAAACCTAATTAATTTTAATTAGGTTTTGTGAATGATACTACAACAATTAAACTTATATATACATTTAGATTTATGTTATAAATCAAATAGAATAAACATACAACATTACAATCACAATAACTAACTGATACATGTAATTTGGAATGTAAACAAGATGGAAAGCAGGAAAACAACAGGCCTAATATAAGGGAACTGGAAAGATCCTAGATTAGGTGAAGGGTTCGATCAAAAGCGGGTTCACTAAAATGTATCAACCCTGATTAATTTTAATTACGTTTTGTGAATGATACTACAATAATTAAACTTATATATACATTCAGATTTATGTTATAAATAAAATAGAATAAACATACAACATTACAATCACAATAAGTAATTGATACATTCAATTTGGAATGTAAACAAGATGGAAAGCGGGAAAACAACAAGCCTAATATAAGGGAACTGGCAAGATCCTAGATTAGGTGAAGGGTTCGATCAAAAGAGGGTTCACTAAAATGTATCAACCCTAATTAATTTTAATTAGGTTTTGTGAATGATACTACAATAATTATAATTATATATACATTCAGATTTATGTTATAAATCAAATAGAATAAACATACAACATTACAATCACAATAACTAACTGATACATGTAATTTGGAATGTAAACAAGATGGAAAGCGACACTTAGCTTGTTTAGAAACTTTTCAGAGTGTGTTGATGAGTGACACAGGCAAGAATATGATATGGAAACTTGTCAAATCAACTGCAGCTCTATGTTCATGATCGTACAAAAGGTGCAGGGACATATGGTACAATATAGGCAAAACTATATGGTCTTAAACCTATAGGAAACAAGGATTTGCAATTGATATTACTCATTGTGTGTAATTGTTTTTTGCTCTTTGGTATCTTTAAATTTACACAAAACCCTAGATATCGCACTTGAAATAGCAAAACAAACCATAGCTATCATGCAACACACCCAAGCAATCATTAGCTCTAAAAAATAAAGATGCAAATGTTTGAGTTAGACTGACCTTAGTGGTCACCCCGTTTATGAGTCATCAAAAGTTGCACTACATTTCAGATTCAATGTAGTTCTCCTTGTGCTTTGTGTTGATGTGCATGTAACTATCCCTTAACCTAGTTTAGCCCTTGTGCCTCAACACCAATAACATGCTATACTAATTCATCCCAATAGAAACCCTTGTGTGTAAATGACAATATCATATTTATTTCCTCCTATGTTGTGTATATAACATGCATATGTATCTCTTACTTCCTTAGCTCAATAGATGGTAAATATATATGTGCTTACGAGATAATAAATGCTTACATTAGAATTGTATATATGAATTCTTAAGTTAAATTGTGGCATTAATGGTGGGAAAGGCTGACCAAAAACATGTGAAATGTACTATAAAAAAAAGTAATGGAATGACTCAAAAGATAAAAATTACAGAAAAACAAAGGAGTGCAGGACCGTACAACTAGGTCAAAACTATATGTACGGTCCTAACCAATCAGTACGGTTTTGGATCAACACAAGATGAGACAAAACTAAAGAATTAAATGACTAGGGATCCTTATCAATTGACACAAAATCGTGATAGCAGAGTGAAACATTGACACGAGACCGGTCAAAACCAAGTAATAAAGGAAAAAAGAAGAATGGGTTACGCCACTAAGATCTAGCTTCGAGGTTCAGAACTTGTGCATATGATGGTGCAATAAAAGCATGAAGTAATAATGATTTTGTGTCTACACTGTTTACAATACAATAATGGACTTCAAAGTCCTGCTTTACCCAATCAAAGTGAGAGTAAAACACATCAATATAAAAACATCCAAACAATATTACAATATAATGGTACCAAAAATATGGTTATAAAAAAACACGAGCTAAAACCACACAAACCACCCATAAGGATTCCTAAAAAAAAATTTAGGGTGCTTCCCTAAACCCCCATTTGTAGTTTTCACCCCCAAACCCTTGGGCGAGAGGGCCTATTGACTCTCTTGTAACCTTTGACCCAGAGTTATGGATTTGGTGCTCCACGTGGTTCCCCCATTATACACATACAATATATATGAGTGCAAATCATTAGAAATATAAAATACCTTTCTAACATTATGTGATCCCTTATAGTTTGACAAAGATTGTAGGAAACACTCGATGCAAGTCAACAATCAACCATTTATGTTTAAATGTCCCAACCATTATCTTTCAAATGTGTATAACAACTAGTATTGATTAGAATGAATCTTTGAATGATTTTCCTATGCTTATGGTATGGGGATGCTTAAGAAACAAAATGCATTTCACTCTTATAACTTTAATGTCACTTGTGTGGAAAGGGAATAATTCAATATGTGTTTTTATATCCAAATGCACCAATCCACATATGTCTTGATCATATTTGTATGTAAGTTGATACACAATGGGTTTTGAAAGCAAACCAAAATAAGTAAAAAACTTAGTAAAACTACATCAAGGGTCAAAACCCCTGAAAAATGTAAAGAACATTTTTGTGGAGTACAAAAATATGTAACATTCCACGAAAGTGTTCGTGGTCAAGGCCCCAAATCTTGCCAACAAATAGAGGGGGTGGAGGGGGAGAAAACTAGGAGAAATGGGGAAAACCCGGGGTTATAGTAGGAAAAAAGCAATAAGTACATGGATCAACTAAGTGGTGGGAGAAAACATAACAAAAAACATAAAAGGACTTGACGAAGGTGAATGGTTTAAGGAAGAAAAGTCAACAACATGCACCGATTAGAGACTAACTTGAACCAAATATAACGCTAAAGCAAATAATTAGTCCCATGCCAACATTCAATGTCCAAATATAGGTCAATTTGAAAATGGTTCATAACCTTTTTTAATACTTAAATTTGGAAAAGGTCCATAACCTTAACATAAACCTAGTCATGAGGGTCTTGGTGATTGATGAAGCACGCGCATTGAACAAGATGAGTCCAAAGTTCAGACCTTGGGGGCACATATGAAGTCCTTATATGTTGACCGCGTCCCTGAGTGTGTACCAATGGTACAATGGCAATAATTGATTGAACAAGACAACGATGGAGGAATAACTCCCCCATAATAAACCTAGGCAGTAAAATACAACAAAAAATTAATATTTAAGTGCAAATTTACTAGTGTAAGGGAGAATAAAATTCGTACATAAGAGAGTGCTAGAAAAAGAACAACTCTAAGCATGTTAAGAGAAAATTATCATGTGTGGTGAATAATGTGAGTCATCGATTGACCCACACAGAGAAAAGGGAGAAGCATGTTATTTGTGTTAAGAGGAGATATCATGATTGCAAGGAGAAATGCTTGGAGATGTGGGGAATCATGCTTGGCGTGTTTGTAGAGTTGGGGGCGATCAAATCCCCAATAAGGTGCTTGATTTTGTAATAATGTGGGAAGTTAATGTCATGACACCAAGGGAAGAGTGTCACATCGATTTCTATCTATAATGCTTCCCCATAATGGGACCACACTGCTGGAGATGGATATAAGTCTAAGATATGTGGAAACCGCTATAAGGTGAAAGGGAAACACCGTCTCATTGCTCCCACCGTGCTTATACATGTTGAATTTTGTAATATTGGTGCTTTGGAGAGTTTGAAACCATTGATTATTTTTCCATTGCATTTGTACCAATTAGAATGGTGTCATGCATTATCAACTACATGTGTTCAATGTGTAGTACACTTTTTTTTTGTCAAGGAGTGACTAATGGGTGATAGAATTGGATTTAAGTTGTGTCAAAATGAGAGAGAAAGGTGACCTTACATAGCCAACCTTGTTTGATCCTTGTATAATGTACAAAAAGGAGGACAACCTTATATGACCAATCTATTGGACTTTGATTGTTGATTGTTGATTTGGGAGAGTGTAAAATAATGTCACTTGAGGTGAAAGTGAATAAACGAAACTATGTCAGAGACTGTGTAATGGAGAGGAGAGAGATATGGGTAGTGCAATTAGAGATATTGGATAGAGTAATCAATAGAAGATGATGAAGCATTATGTGGGCAAGAGAGGTAGATACAAATTTAGTAGAGAAAATAAGGGCACCATCAGAAAGGGTGTGCTACACAATGTAGTGATGTATGTACACGAAATATGTTAGAAACATGAATGTGACACCGCAAACAAGGTGTAAATTCGATAAAGAATGACCTAGATATAGGCTTGGACAATTGTGAGGTTGTAATTGGAGTATTAGGGAAGACAATGAATTGGGGTACCTAATGCCCCAGATAATTTGTTGCTATAAATAGTAAAGTGGAAAAGTAAAATGTACTTTTCATTGTTTGATTGTGATTGAGTGTGATAAGAGCTCTAAGATTGTAAAGATATCACGAGCGAAAGAGCACATGTGATCATGATTCGGGAGGTCATGGTGACACCGGAATGGCCTCAAGCTCTTAATCTCTGATGCCTATTGAGAGTAGTGAGGATGATGACTGATAGATAGGCATTTGCTAGATAATAAATGCTCACATTAGACTTGTATATATGAGTTCTTAAGTTGAATTGTGGCCTTAATGGTGGGAAAGGATGACCTAGAACATGAGAAAGGCACCATAAAAAGAGTAATGGAATGACTCAGAAGATAAAAGTTAGAGAAAAACAAAGGGGTCTAGGACCGTACAACTAGGTCAGGACCGTCTGTACGGTCCTAATCGGATCTGTACGGTTTTGGACCAACACAAGATAAAAGAAAACTAAAGAATGACATGGCTAGGGATCCCTATAGCTTGACACAAAATCATGATAGAAGAGTGAAACATTGACGCAAGACCAGTCACACCAAGTAATAAAGAACAAAAGAAGAAGGGGTTACGCCACTAAGAGCTAGGTTCAAGGTTCATAAATTGTGCATATGTAAGTGTAATAAAAACATGATGTACTAATGATTTTGTGCAGATTTTGGTGTCTACATTAGTTGTTTACAATACAATAATGTACTTCGAAGTTTTGCTTTACCCCAATCAAAGTGAGAGTATAACACATCAATATAAAAACGTCCAAACAATATTACAATATAATGGTACCAAAACTATGGTTATAAAAAAACATGAGCTAAAACCACACAAACCACCCATAAAGATTTCCAAAAACAGTTTCAAGGGTGCATCCATAAACCCCCATTTATAGGTTCTACCCCCAAACCCTTGGGCTAAAGGGCCTATTAACTCTCCTACAACCTCTGACCTAGAGTTATGGCTTTGGTCCTCCATGTGGTTCCCCCATTATACACATACAATATAGATGAGTGTAAATCATTAGAATTATACAATACCTTTCTAACATTATATGACCCCTTATAGTTTAACAAAATTGTAGGAAACACTCGATGTAAGTCAACAATCAACCATTTATGTTTAAATCATTTATGTTTAAATGTCCCATCCCTTATCTTTCAAATGTGTATAACAACTAGTATTGGTTAGACTGAGTCTTTGAATGCTTTTCCTATGCTTTTGGTATGGGGATGCTTAAGAAACAAAATAGATTTCACTCTTATAACTTTAATGTCACCTTTGTGGAAAGGGAATAATTCAATATGTGTTTTTATTTCCAAATGCACCAATCCACATATGTCTTGATCCTGTTTGTGTGTAAGTTGATACACAATAGGTGGGAAAGCCAACCAAAATAAGTAAAAAACTTAGTAAAACTACATCAAGGGTCAAAACCCCTGAAAAATGTAAAGAATATTTTTGTGGAGTACAAAAAAATTTAACATTCCATGAAAGTGGTCAAGGCCCCAAATCCTGCCAAAAATAGAGCGGGGAGAGAGAACTAGGAGAAATGTGGAAAACCTGGGTTATAGTAGACAAAAAGTGTTAAGTACGTGGATCAACTAAGTGATGGGAAAAAACATAAAAGGACTTGACAAAGGGTAATGGTTCAAGGAAGACAAGTCGACAAATAACGACTCAAGGGAGCATGCACCAATTAGAGCCTAATTTAACCAACTATAACACCAAAGCAATTAACTAATCCCACACCAACATTAAATGTCCAAAATATAGGCCAATTCGAAAATGGTCCATAACCTTTTTTAATACTTAAATTTGGAAAGGGTCCACAACCTTAACATAAACTTTAGTCATGAGGTTCTTGACCCGATTAGTAAGACATGTACACTTACCAAAATGGGGTCCAAGGTTCAAACCTACTAAGCATGCCCAGAGTCCTTATATGTTGACGGTGTGAAAAAAAAAAAACAAAAACATCCTCCCTCATAATAATAATAAAACCAAACCAAACCTTAAAATAAACCTAGGCGGCAGAATCCAACAGAAATTTAATATTAGGTCACCTTTAAAAAAAGAACCAATACACGTCATTCCAGGGGTTAAATTTGACGGCCACCTATACCTGTCAAACATTTTTTCTCTGACGGTAAATTTTCAATACTGCGCTTAAAAAAATTAAAAAAACTGTTATTTATATCATACTAATAAATAATATTCAAGACTATTTCATATTTTTTAAACTATATTTATTATATATTAATATAAATTATATATAAACATATATTAAAAATGATGGTCATATTTTAAATATGCAAGTCACGTGTGACGGTTTTAAAAAAAAATTGTAAGTATTTTATGGCTAAAATCACAAAAAACGTCTAAACGGCCGTCAAATGTAACCCCTGCAGGTCACGAGAAGATTGGACATCGACCCAGTTTAACAATTGTAAACTCTCGTAAAACAGTAAAATGTAAAGATTTGAAAAAATATCATTTATAAATACAGGGCATGCTGGAGCCGTTTTAATTCAATTGGGGGCTCCAACACCTGCTTTTTTGACTATGGCGCCGTAATTAGAAGGTAAGCCAATGAACTCCTCTAACTTCTATCATTTTTTTATTACTAAGATTTAGGAAGCTTGGAAGCCAATCTAAGCCATCTCTGCACAATTTGGACACGTTACAACTGGGGACCTGGCCATTTTAATTTCTCGTTAAATACAGATCCATGGTGTGATCGATGTTTTGATTTTGTTTGTTTTGCAGAAAGAAGAACAATGGCTAACAGGTTTCTGGCACTTTCTTGTTTGGGGAAGGGGAAGAAGGAGAATGGGGAGCAGGAAGGAAATCATATGGTTCTGTCTCCTCCTCCTTATTATCCTTCGATGCCCAGATACCCATTTGAGTCTCCGAAGCAGGGGGGAGCAGGAACATCTGCTCCTCCATCTCCAGCTTCTTTGGAGATCAGGAAGGCTCTGTACAAGGTGGGAGGCATGCAGTGCTCTGCATGTGCTGCTTCCATTGAGAAGGCGGTGAAAAGGCTCACTGGTATTCAGGATGCTACAATCAGCGTTCTTCATAATAAGGCTCAAGTGGTTTATCATCCCGAGTTTGTCAATGTAAGGTCTCTCATCCCTTAAAATTCATACATTTTGTTTTCCTCTCCTGTGTTTTTAAGGTTATGATCTGTTTGGTTTGTGAATTTTCCCAAGATTGGACATGTAAGAATTTTTTGAATTCGGAATAAAATTTGGAGGTCGTTTGATTTTGTTTGTTGATTTGAAATTCTTGCAATGGGTTTTCTGAAGTCTTTGTTTTTTTCGACTAGTAAATTGTTTGCATTTTAAGTACTGCAGGGGGCTTTACCTTACTTGCACCTGGTCCACTTCTCTCGAACCAGGGCACCCAGAGTTGGATTTTGTATTTTACTCAATGTTACACACTAACGTGTATTTGATGCATGAAAATCCCGGCCTTTGCTATGAAATTAGAATCCCATCAAAAATATTTGTGTGTTGTTTTTTTGATTTTTTGAATTTGGGGGCTAGCTTTCCATGCGGGTGTTAGATGTTTTTGAATTTGGGGTCTGGATTTGAAGGTGGTGTTTGACTTTTTCTTAAAAAATATGGGAACTAGATTGGAAAGTGGGGTTTGATTTTTTTTGAATTTGATGATTGGATTTTAAGGTGGTGCTTTGTTTTTTTGAATTTGGGGATTGGATTTGAAGGTGGTACCTTTTTTTTTCCTGAAATTGGGGATTGGATTTGAAGTTGCTGTTTCGACTTTTCTGAACTTTGGGATTGGAATCGAAGGTGGTGTTTGGTGCTTTCGAATTTGTGGATGTATTTTGGAAGTGGTGTTTGGTTTCAACGACTTTGTGGTTTGAACTTGGAGGCAGTGTCCACTCCACTTTTTGAATATGTGGATTAAATTTCCAGGCGTCTTTGCTCTCCTCTTTTATTCAGAGGTTGAATTTGAATGTTTAATTTGAAGGTGGTGATCAATCTGTTTGAACCTGTGGATTCGGATGTGATATTGGTGTCTTTATTTATTTGAAATATGGAGATTGGATCTGAAGTTTTTGTTTGGTTGAGCTTTTTTGTACCCATAATTAAAAATAAGCAGGAGACTTCAACCTTGAATGAAATATGGGACAGATAATTCCTTGTATTGACTGTTTTTAGCATTCCTTTCCTCGTTGTGAAGCCCTGCAGTTGGACACTACTAAAAATATGGTAACCTTGTTCTGTGGACATTCTTTGCATTGATAGTCCGACTGGTACTTCCAATACTACTGCAGGATGATCAGTAGCATGTTTTATGCTTTTAGCTAGTTCTTTTGAAGGTGTTGTTCTGACTTGTTCATTTTTATTTTTAAATATGTGGATTGAATTTGCATTTGGGGTTTGATTTTTTTTGTTTGTTGAATTTGCAGATTGAATTTGAAGGCAGATTGTGTTTGCTTGAATTTGTGGACTCTATTTGTTGGTGGTGTGCGATTTGTTTGAACTTCGGGATTGGATTTGAAGGTGGTGTTTGGTTTGAATTTTTATCTACCCAGAAGTATAATTTGTCTGAATTTGTGGACTGTATCTGATGGTCGTATCTGATTTGTTTGAACTTGGGGATTGGATTTGAAGGTGGTGTTTGGTTTGACCTTTTTTGTACCCAGAAGTAAAGCAGGCAGAAGTATTAATGCAACTGTGACATATGTTAATTTTACTCTCCGTCTTGGCTGTTTTAGCATGCCCTACCTCGTTTTGAAGCCCTGTAGTTATTAGCAACTAAAAATATTGCACTCTTTAACAGTATGGTGTGTGGACACATTTGTATCTCTTGGCTTCAGCTTTGTTTTCCGTTTTTTACACTATTACTTTCCATACCCCCTGCAGCTTCTAGTTTTTCCATCATCTACCACGGTTTAACTAATGGAACTATTTCTGAGGCCTTCTTCAATTCAGCAAGATCAAGAGAACTCTAAATAAGCGTTCAATCTCTTGTATCCTAACATTTTCCCCTGGGTATGCAATCCCTCTAGGATCCCCATGGTTATTACCTTGTTTTATTTTAAGACAATAACTATAGCTGCGAAAGACCCGAGTTCTGCATTCTTAAATTCCCTTGACTTCTGTTAGAAATTATGTTTTCCTATCCATTGCTAATGGCTCTCTATTCTAGGAACCTACTCTCGTGGGGAATCTTTTGAATTACATGCCAAAAATTTGTCGTTAGAATTATAATGCCCTATCCATTTACTAATGGATTTCTCTATCCTAGGAATATGAGGAATCTTTGGAATTCCATGCCACAAATATGGTGTCTGCTTGGGTTTTGAGGACCTATTTTGCATTATACATGCACATGTGGGGTGTGGGGAGTTACTTTGTGGAGCTTAACTGAAAATGAAAACTTGGTTTAAACATAGAAATTAAATTTGGCCACTTAATCCTAAAAAATTTTGGTGCTCACTTGTATGTTGATGTTGTATGTTAAATTACTATGTATTTGTCAAAATATTCACACCTATGATAAATATACACAACCTCTGATCTGACTACTCGATTTGAAGATTTTATGTATTCCCAGAATTCATCTTGTACTGCTAAATTGCACAGATTGTTCTACTATGATTAAGGAACTAGATGGTAACCTTCTCTGAGTACAGTTTTAGATCTCTGCATCTTAATCTTCTAGCAAAACTCTTAAAAGTATTGAAACCAAAAGAAAGCATTGTTTTAATTTGGTTGCCAACAGTTTCCTTTGTGGTTCTTTCTGTCTGTGACTTTGGCTTTTCTTTTAATACATCTGTTGTCAGTCTAATCCATTTTAACGAGAAATTCTTCTTTGTTAGAAGACTAAAATCTTCCGAAACCTCTAGAAATGTATCTCTACCTTAGAAATGTGTTTTTACTGCCAGGGTCCTGGTTTCCACCATGCAGGTTTCTATGAGTGCAAACGGCTATTTTCATGGACCAGGTAGGACTTGAACCCAGGACCCGCCATTAGCATCGGGAGTGCTCCACTAGTCCTTCGAAGATTTAAATCATCTGGAACATCTTGAAATGTGTTTTACTTCCAGGGTTTTGGTTTCCACTTCGCAATTTTCCACAAGTACAAGCTGGTATTTTCCATGGATCAGCTACAACTTGAACCCAGGACCTGCCATTGGCATACGAGGTTGCTCCACTGCTCCTTAGAAGATTCGAATTATCTAGAAAATCTCGAAATGTATTTCTACCTTAGAAATGTGTTTTACTTGCAGGGTTCTGGTTTCCACTTTGCAATTTTCCACAATTACAAACTGTAACTTATTTTCCATGGGTCAGCTAGGAATTGAACCCAGGACCTGCCATTAGCATACTGCAGGGGAACATCACCACTGAACTACTGTCTCATTTGTAGCTTGTAGCTTGTAGTGTTGATTGTTATTCTGAAACCTCTCTCAAGTGACACTTCTTGGCCTGGGGCTCCCTGTCCGATTCTGATACCATGTTATTTGCCATGGACCAGCTAGGACTCAAACGTAGGACCTCCCATTAGCATTCCGAGGTGCTACACCACTGTGGTGCTGGCTCATTTGCAGTCTGCAGTGTGGATTGTTCTTGCAACACAAATCCTACCGTTGAAGAGTCATTTTACTTGGCTTACTAGGTACCTCCCTTGTTCTACATTATTTATATTATTCTCCTATTCTGTTAGGGAAAACTCTCATATGCCATGACCATCAACCCTCTCATACTGTCTGTTTTAATGGGCATTAATTAACCCCTTCACCTCGTTATGGAAAATGTCTCTGCAGTTTGACTTCTTTCTTACTATTGTTTAATTTATTTTTCATCTGGGAGCTGCATGGGAAACAAAATTTCAAAATGGAAAATAGGAAAACTAAATTGAAAAAGCTAGAATAGTATGCTTAACATTGCCAGTTTATATTTGAAATTGATTCTAGGTGTCAACTTTTCTTGTACTTGCCTGCGTTTCATTTATACAAGAAACAAGAATCTAGAGTAGTGAGAGACCGAATTCATAAAGCTGAATTCCACAAAGGAACAGTTTGGGATGCTTGACAGTGGACGTTTGGGAATGAATTTAAAGGTTGCTTTCTAAATTTAATATTTACAGCATAATTTATCATAGCTGCTTTTATGGGGTCGGTACAAAAAGTCAGTGCTGTTAATGCACTTTTTCAATGAACTGATTGATTTTCCTCTTTTGAGTTATGCTAAAACTGTTTTGAATGCCTGTGCAGGAAGAATTGATCAGGGAAGCCATTGAAGATGCCGGTTTTGAAGCCACCCTAATGGAAGATGACGTTGATGAGGTATCTGTAATAACTGTATGTCGGCTTCGCATAAAAGGAATGACATGCACTTCTTGTTCTAGCACCGTAGAATCTGCCTTGCAAGCGGTCCAGGGAGTGAGAAGTGCTGTAGTCGCTTTAGCAACAGAAGAAGCAGAAATCAGATATGACCCCAAACAGGTTAACTACAAGCAGTTGATTGATGCGGTCGATGACACTGGTTTTGAAGCTGTCCTGATTAGTACTGGAGAGGATAGGAATAAGGTTCATCTCAAACTTGAGGGAATTCTCTCTGATGGTGAAATTGAATTAATTGAGAGTTCGCTTCAAGCTTTGCCAGGAGTAGAAGCTACAGAAGTGGATACACAACTAGAGAAACTAGTTGTATCATACAATCCAGAAATGACAGGACCTAGAACTTTCATAGAGGTAATTGAGAAGACATGTTCTGGAAACTGCAAGGCAACTTTGTTTCAGCATGGAGGGCCAGGAGGTCCCGACAGAAGTGATGAAATTAAGCAGTATCATAAGTCTTTCCTATGGAGTTTGGTTTTCACTGTACCAGTATTTCTCCTAGCCATGATTTTTATGTATATTCCAGGAATTAAAAGAGGGCTAGAATTGAAACTAGTGAATATGTTAATGCTTGGAGAGCTCTTAAGGTGGATATTATCAACTCCTGTGCAATTTGTCATTGGTCGGCGCTTTTATACTGGTGCATACAAAGCTTTACGTCACGGCTCTGCCAACATGGATGTTTTGATTGCCTTGGGAACAAATGCAGCTTATTTCTACTCAGTCTACATAGTATTGAGGGCTGCAAGTGATATGGAGTTCAAAGGTACTGATTTTTTTTGAAACCAGTGCAATGCTTATCTCCTTCATTCTTCTCGGAAAGTATTTGGAAGTTCTTGCTAAAGGGAAGACTTCAGAAGCTATTGCCAAGCTTATGGATTTAGCACCGGACACAGCTACTTTACTGATTCATGACAGTGAAGGCAATGTTGCTTCAGAACGTACAATTAGCAGTCAGTTGATCCAACGCAATGATATAATTAAAGCTTTGCCTGGCGAGAAAGTCCCTTCAGATGGATTGGTTGTCTGGGGACAAAGTCATGTCAATGAAAGTATGATAACAGGTGAGGCCAGGCCTGTTGCAAAGAGAATGGGTGATGAAGTCATTGGTGGAACACTAAACGAGAATGGAGTGCTACACATAAGAGCTACACATGTAGGCTCTGAGACTGCTCTATCACAAATAGTCCGACTTGTTGAAGCAGCACAAATGGCTAAAGCACCGGTGCAGAAATTTGCAGATAGAATTTCGAAATTCTTTGTCCCATTGGTAAGTAATGAAATGCATCTTTAGCAGTTTTAAGATTAGACATCAGTAACTTGAGTCCATAACCCAATTTAAATCTTTTTTGTCATGTTTGTAAGTGAAACTGATTCTTTAACGTTTTTTGTTTTTACCCAACTGTGATAGAGATGTGAAAAAGCTGAACCCTGTCTCATTTCAATTTTTGTTTTACCTTGAATTTAAGCACTGTTATTTTGGTTCCCTGTATGTAGGTTATTGCAATTTCCTTTACCACCTGGCTAGCATGGTTTGTAGCAGGGAAGCTTGGTTCATACCCCAAGTCTTGGATCCCGTCTAAAATGGACGAGTTTGAGCTTGCTCTTCAGTTTGGAATATCTGTCATGGTTATAGCTTGTCCCTGTGCTTTGGGTCTTGCGACACCTACTGCAGTCATGGTGGGTACTGGAGTAGGGGCCAGTCAAGGTGTTCTCATCAAAGGGGGAGGGGCACTTGAGAGTGCACATAAAGTAAGCAATTTATTTCAATTGATATTTTTTATTATTTAATTAAGTTTCTAAAATCTGGACAATATCAGTCTGTTGAAAAGATATTTATAATTGAAAGGTTAGTTGATTACTTGGAGGTTTGACTATGCAGGTGAATTGCATTGTATTTGATAAGACAGGAACACTCACTGTTGGAAAACCTGTTGTTGTTAACACCCACCTTCTGAAAACCATGCTCTTGCGTGATTTCTACATGGTGGTTGCTGCAGCTGAGGTAGTGCCTTAGATCAACCCTGTTGTTCTTAATACTAACCTTTTTTGGTTACTTCTCGTCTGTTCTCTATCTGGTTTCATGCAAATGAATGTGTTGATTGATGAGAAGCCTGTATGAATTTGAGTCATTGTTGCCATTACTTCTTTAAGGATAGGTTATGATTTGGCAGGGGAAAGATGGGAGTAATTGACTATTTTAACAGGATATCATATTTGATTTGCATCCAACTGGTTTTTTTTGTTTTCAGACTTGAAAAGGGATTATATTTCTGATTAGGTAACTGAATATTGCATTGTGTTCTAGGCAAACAGTGAGCATCCTTTGGCCAAGGCTTTGGTTGAGTATGCTAACAAATTTAGACCAGCAAGTTCAGACTTATGCTGGCTGCCTGAAGTACAAGATTTTGTTTCAATAACTGGTCATGGTGTCAGAGCTTTAGTGCAGAACAAGACTCTTCTTGTAGGAAACACAAAGCTGATGTTAGAATCTGAAATCACTATTTCTGAAGATGCTTATGAAATTTTGAAGGAGGCTGAAGAGATGGCTCGAACAGGAATTTTGGTATCTTTTGATGGAGTGTTGGTTGGCATAGTTGAAATATCGGACCCAGTTAAGCCAGAGGCACAAGATGTAGTATCCATTTTGAAGTCAATGAACATAAAGAGTATTGTGGTCACTGGAGACAACTGGGGTACAGCAAATGCCATTGCCAAGGAGGTTGGGATTGAGACTGTTATGGCAGAGACACTACCTGAGGGAAAAGCAGAGAAAGTGAAAGAGTTGCAGGTACAGCACCTCTTGTTTTCGCATTAAACACATTAATCCCGATGGAGTATTTTTTGCCCTATATCTATGCATTTTTGGTTGGACTGGCATAAGGGGTTAGAAACATCTTTTTAGGTCATTAATAGTTAGGAATGAAGATTATAGTATCTTTTCCTTAAAGAAAGTGTACATAAGGATACAAAAACAGTCCAAGCTTTTTCAAATGTGTTTAATTTTGTACTAAAGAACCTATTTCCTGTTTTGAATCCGCAGATGTCTGGTTTGACAGTGGCTATGGTTGGTGATGGCATCAACGATTCACCTGCACTTGTGGCTGCCGATGTTGGTATGGCAATTGGTGCAGGTACAGATATAGCAATTGAAGCTGCAGACATAGTATTGATGAGAAGTAACCTGGAAGATGTCATTACTGCCATTGATCTTTCAAGGAAAACATTCAAACGAATCAGACTCAACTACTTATGGGCCTTGGGTTATAATGTGATGGGCATTCCTATAGCAGCTGGAATATTGTTTCCATTCACTGGGTTTCGTCTTCCTCCATGGATTGCAGGGGCTGCTATGGCAGCTTCTTCAGTGAGTGTTGTTTGTTGTTCGCTTTTATTAAAATATTATAAGAGGCCAAGGAAGTTGGACAGGCTGCAAATACAAGGAGTCAGAGTTCAGTGAAATTTGAACCACAGAGACAATTTCAAATAATCAAGGCCAAGCTAAAAAATACAATAGATAAAGTTTACTCTGTAATGTGGCATATTTGTACAGTTTCCCATGCATTATTTAGAGAAATTTGGAATGCATCTAAAATAGAATCTCTAGTGTAATAGTTTGTTGTCCATAAGAATGTTTTGAGGGATTTGAACTGCACAGAAATTTGTTGGTTTGAGGGATTCAACCAGTGTGGCAGTTTGGTGGTTTGAGTGTGTGATTTGACGGATTTGACCTGCATGACAATTTGGTGGTTTGAGGGATTCAACCAACATGGCGATTTGGTGGTTTTGAGCGTGTGATTTGAGGTATTTGACGTTCATGACAGTTGGATGGTTTGAGGGGCTTTGACCAGAATGGCAATCTGGTAGTTTGAGCGTTTTCAACTTGTATGGCAATTTGGCAGTTTGTGTGTATCAATCAACATGGCAATCTAATGTTTTGGACCTATCTACTATAGACACACTGGAGAAGGCTTTCATGTATTTACAATTTTACTGCCATGATTGAAAAGCACAACAACAGATTTACAAGGAATAATACTTCAATAATAATCCATCTTAATTCATTCCGGATCATACAATATATAATGAGATGCAATTCCTATATTCTAGGAAGTTGCTCCAACAATCTACCTATATCCATGATATTGTTGTAACTCACAACAATATCACAACTATCAAATAATACAACCAAATATGTGAATAATTACTCATGTAATTATTCTCTTTACAATATCTATAATAATGGAGCACTAATAAAATATATTTTCTAACATTCCCCCCCTTAGTGCGAACATGGGGAAAACCTGTCCTTCATACTTGCACCTGCTCATGATTTGGTGATTTTCACAGGATGATCACAAACCTCATTGATTTTACAAACGGTTGACCACAAACTGAGAATGGTGGTTTTACAATTGGTTTACCACAAACCACAAAGTGATGGTTTTGCGAATGGATTACCATCAACCAAGAATGGTGGTTTTGTAATTGGTTTACCACAAACCACAAATGAAGGTTTTCAAGTGGTTTACCTACAACCACATCATGATGTGCCAAGTACTATTATCAGCCCTCATCAATATCTCACTGCAGGGAATAACATAGGAAATTCTACTGAAATCTGTTGCTAATGCACAAATTGAAAACTGGAAAAGGAACATTGAAATCATGTTCCCCCCTCCCCCCCCCCCCCCCCCCCCCCCCCCCCCCCCTCAATGTGAAATTTCCACTTATTCAATCACGACCACTGCAAACAGGAACACTGATACTGGAACTTTGAAAAAACATGACAAGAAGCACACGACACAAGCTGAAAGCAAATACACCACAAAAATGTCACCAAACCATCTGTGCAGCCCTATCGTTGGCGACTGACGAGAGGTTGATGAATGACCTCCAACCTCTGATGCCTCCAGCCTCCGGTGTTTGTCGCTAACTCAACGGAATATGGCTTTGAAGCTCATCAGGTTTCACATTGAACTTTATTTTGTCTCTTTCCAGTAATGTGAACCACAAAATTTATTAGGATGTTGGTTGCCGCTCAAAAATGCATCCACAAGATGTTTTATTTTTACAATGACTCTTTTGACGATGAGACTACTTTGAACAATAACATTTGACAAAATGATATGGATTTTGGCAACACAATTATTTAGACAATGACATATATGAGAATGGAAACATTAACACAAATAATGACAACGGTAATGACAAGTAATTATAAGAAAAGTAATTAAAGATTACTTTTCGAGAATAGTGACACTTGACTCTTTTAAAATACGACAAAATGACATACAAAGACTTTATAGACAAATGAGTTCGATTGAAAACTTCTTTTATAACAATACAAAAAAAAAATGACAATATAAAGACTTTGGCCGAAAATATAACTATGCAAAACTTTTATTTTGATACTAAAACTTGACTGGTGATAATGATACTTTCATGCAGGATATTAATTGAACCACTATAGACAAACAAACCTATCAACACCAAGAACTAAACTATAACTTATTAGATTGACTCACATTACGGTTGTCTATATCTATTTCACCTAAACTGAAGAGTCAAGCCACTGGGCAATTTGATTATGCGTTCAGATTGGCATACATGCACAACTGTAGAATGAGAGATCCATGTGGAATGCAAGGTGGCATTGGATGTATCATTCGAAGATGGTTGTTTTTGGTACTGTAGAGTGTCCAGATTTGAAGGGCTCGACGCATGGGACTAAAAAAAAAATGACAATATAAAGCTTTGGCCGAAAATATAACTATGCAAAACTTTTATTTTGATACTAAAACTTGACTGGTGATAATATACTGGATATTAATTGAACCATATAGACATGAACGAAACTATAACTTATTAGATTGACTCACATTACGGTTGTCTAATCTATTTCACCTAAACTGAAGAGTACTTGG
This sequence comes from Taxus chinensis, assembly GCA_019776745.2. Classification (NCBI taxonomy): domain Eukaryota; kingdom Viridiplantae; phylum Streptophyta; class Pinopsida; order Cupressales; family Taxaceae; genus Taxus; species Taxus chinensis. The sequence continues at coordinate 909,324,504 of CM034147.1, read as the reverse complement.
ATGGGCAATGAAATTGATTATGTGTTCATCTGATGGATACATGCATGTCAAATGAGAGATCCATGTGGATTGCATGCAAGGTGGCAATGTATCATTCACCAGATGGTTGTTTTTGGTACTGTAGAGTTCACAGTCCAGATTTGAAGGGCTCGACGCTTGGGAGGAGCTATGCCGTGGTCTTCAAGGAGGTTGGCTCGATCTGGAGACTTAATCTTTGTGAACAATATTTACTGAATCTTGATCAATTTGCTTCACGTCTTATGCACCTCAAGAAATCCTTGCGTTCTGAATCCAAAAGAATATAGTTCGTGATTAGGACTTATAGAACAGGTGCACAAAAGGAATAACAATTCTATGAGCCACGAGCAAGGAAAACAAAGACCGTTCTTTCCTCTCCTTATTCACTTCTTGTCCAAAGAGTAGGCTTGTGTTAACAATTGTAAGTTATCTCTTTATACACTCATATTCAAACTAAAGAAGACTCCTTTATGTAATTTGATTATTTATAAAAATGGATGCATGCGCTGGAAGCAAGATGTGGATCTGAACTGCATCACAACAAAATAATATTTCTCACAGTAAAATAACTAATATGTGCGTTACCCTTGGGAATGGCCCACCGTGTTTAGCAATTCAAATGCAAAATGTAATCGACTCTATTCAATGATCTTCACAGAATAAACGCACACTAAAACTCACATTATTTTTAACACTCTTTCACATAATTTGGGACAACAAAACAAAGCCGCCCCTGTAGACAATTATTTCTCCATTGAAGGAATGCAACGCTCTGGTACCAAATGAAAAGCACAACAAAAGATTTACAAGGAATAATACTTCAATAATAATCCATCTTAATTCATTCTCGGATCATACAATATATAATGAGATGCAATTCCTATATTCTAGGAAGTTGCTCCAACAATCTACCTATATCTGTGATATTGTTGTAACTCACAACAATATCACAACTATCAAATAATACAACCAAATATGTGAATAATTACTCACGTAATTATTCTCTTTACAATATCTATAATAATGGAGCACTAATAAAATATATTTCTTGACAATGATGTGATTGTTCATATGGTCATTGAGAATGTAGATATTTGGTGTTTTCTTTTCTGCAATTCTGTAAATTGTTTTATCCAATAAATATGGATATGTTAGAGAAAGACATTTGACATAACCTGTCTCCATAATCATGTCTTCATTATGTAAATATTCTCTACAAATCATTCTTTAGGAAAATATTCACCGGTACAACAAGCAACCCTTATTCACAGAGTATGGAAACCATCAATTGAAACTAAGCAAAAGCTCCATAGAAACAAACTCCTCCCCTTTTTCATAGTAAAGATAAATGTGAATCAAACAAGTAGAGATAATGAAGTTAAAAACACTTACCTAAGACTATAACATGTTTAATAATATTTTAAAAAATCCTCAGAATTTGGGGGTGACTGATAACATGTTTAGTAACATATATTAAAAAAAGTAAATTCTTAAAAATTAAAAACATTAACAAAAATATTGGGGATGGCAAGGAAGTCCTTGAAGCGTCCCCTAAAATAAGGGAATGTTTTCGAAATGTCCCTGAAACTTAGGGGTCATCCTCCTTTTATTTGGAATTTGAGGATGCGAAGCTGGTGGAATTGTTTACTTCAAATTTTGTTTCATATTTTTGTGGAATTGTTTACTACAAATTTTGCACATATTACAAATATTATTATGAAATATGTAGTGTCTTTGTTCTTTCCTTCAAACCAGATTTTTCTCTTTTGAGGGATTCAACTAACCTTTTACTCTAATCTGCTCTATTTTATGTCGTCAGAAATAAGCACTTTCAATCATTTGAAAGTAATGTTTGGTGCTTCACTGAAATTCTATCTGCTCATTGATCCAATAATTGCTTAGCTTGTAATTGTAAAGGACAAGTCTATGAATGGTATGCACCACATACAAATGGCCCAAGTCTAAGGTTCGACACTTTTCTGGGTCACACCACATACAGATGGCCCAAGTGGTGATGTATCACTGTAAAAATATGTGAAACTTTTGCCAAAGCTATGCTAGTGCTCTTTGAAGTACAACAATACTTTAGTGGTTTTGAAGTGCCGCACACCATTTGATGATACCTTACCTTTCCTTTGGCCTTGAGATGACCTTGAGCCCTAATGATGGACTTGTAACATGTACCAAGCCACCAACTTCTTCAATGTACTTCATAGCGAGCTCTTAAATACAATATAACATTAAGACCTAGGTTTGCTCATGCATCACACACCCCAAGCAAAAGTTTGTTAGCATAATTCTCAAAAATTTGAGCTAGTAGGTAGAACGATTCGTTTGACCCAAAGTATAAGACCACGACATGCCCTTCTACCATGTTAGGTACCTCTGATGATTTTCATTGAAGTTCCTCCTTTGTTTCCATACATCTTCTAGATCACAAATTGTCTTCCTTCACCCATCTTTGATTACCCTCCTCTTCCACTTGCCCATTGGTTAAGTCTATCCGCTCCCTCCAATATGCAATCTCTCTCTTTTTTCCATCCTCTTGTGGGATTTTTCCCACCTATATCCATCCACTTCCACCAAGTATCTTCAAGACTGCTGTTTTCCTAGTCTTCACTGGCTTTGAACCGACTACCTCTTGATTAAGCTCAATATCTCTTTCATCCTTGACATTCCTCCTACAATAGCATGCAACTCATGCTTTTGTCCCTCTTCTAGCTCACAAATTTTCATTTTCATTTCGAACACGATTTCCCATGCTTGGCCTCCAAAGGTCGTTCCATTTGTAATCTTCTTCACAACACTCTCTTTTGATGTTGTATGTTCACCCATACTCGTAATAAAATCAGCGAATCAAACATTCTAAGAATAAAAAAATCCTATGTGCACTAACTCCAACATCAATACTACTATAACATCACTATTTTACAACTTCCACTAATGTGAAACTTCCCTATACATGCTCTCAACCTTCTTCTCTTTATCAACTGCTGCAACATTACTCTCTTCTCCACTCATTGCCCCTCCAAATTGGCATCATGTGTACTCACTTACACTTCATTCACATCCACCTTCATGTCCTCTTAAAGACATGCTTATGTTGTAACATCATCCTCTTTTATACATGCTTGGGATGGTAACAACACTCGTTGCAACCTCCTCCTTTCCTTTTCTTTCTTCTCTTTTCATCTTCTTTTGACATCAAATGTATGTCATATGCAAAGAATCTTGCACTCTCATTGTGCATATTGAAACACTATGTCCATTGAATCTCGAGAGTCTCTTCTTCAACTCCTATATGAGCTTCTTCAACGCATGCAACACTATGTACATCCCTCATCGTTTCTTATACAAACACATCCACCCAACTCTATCACATTCTTTGTGTTTTTTCCACATGTGAGACATTCTTCATCTTCCCTCCTTGTCCAAAAATTCTTGGGATCAACCTCTACTAACAATGTTTGAAAATTTCCATCTACTCCATTATTTACCCATCTCTTAAGATGGAGAATGAATGCCCTCCCTTCTCTATCCAATGTTGTCCCATGGAAAAGGTGTTCTTGCCAATCTCTTTCAACATATTTTGTGAGAGCCTTCTCTCTGACCTTCACTGTTGTTGAAACTACATTTAAATCAGTAGACAAAATGGTGTGGGAAATAAAAATTTCCGTGGGAAATTCCTTCACTTTAATATGCCATATGGGCATGTTATGCAAGTCTTCACTACTTTTTGTACTCTTTTGATAACTAATTGTTGCCTGATGGAATGTCAAGAGCCCATTCACCTATTCACCAACCTTAACAACCTCTAATGATGCCCTTTCATCATGATTCATTTTTTTAATTTCTCCTTGGAAACAACTATAAGAGATTCTTCATTTGTTCCATGTATATCCTCATTCACCACGTCTTATTTCACATGATTTGCTCGATTATTATCAATCTTGAGCTTATCACAACCTTTCATACTCATATATTTTCCTCTCATCGATGGCTTTAGTTTCTCAAAAGGAAACTTCTCTTATGCATTCTTCCTATTGTTTGTTATGTACTCATTTTTACTTGCGACTAAATCAACATTTGAACAATCATGAGATATGACATCTCCCATGCACCTCTCCTTAATTTTTACCTCAAATGTACCACAATCTCCTTGCAACATTATTATTGTGATAGTTGTTTTTTACATTCTTCTTCATGAGGAATTCATCCTCTATAAACTATACATAGCTCATTTCATCCTCAGACGGATGCTCAAAGTCTCTTCTATTTTGTTTTATCCTTAGTAGAGATCTTAGAAGTCTCCATAACAACTCCACTCTCATAATTCCCTACTTGGAAACCTTCTTACCACTCTTCCCAACATCATCCAGGAGAACCTCTTTTGCTTTCTCCTCTCTCTTGTTGTTTGTCAAAACATATTTGAGTTACTTATATGACAGTGTAGACACTGGAAAACACACCTTGCGCATAAGGTCTCTTATTCAAAAATACCAAAAATATCATAAACCATGATAATCCCAAAAAAATCAAATAATCTCACAAGAAAATAAAAAATACAAAACCCCACAAAAATGGAGAATAAAAGACAACTCACCACTCATTTACTAACCCTCACCCACTCACATTTAATTATATTCACCCCACCTACTCATTTGCATGTCCAATGCACTGTAGACCCTTATCATCTCACCCACATATGCACATTGCACCCATATGTGTCCCACTCCCCTATGCACTCAAAACCTATAAAACACCACTCACCCCCATCATTCCAACCCTTAACTCTTCGTGCACTTAAGCCATATTTGAGTTTTACTGCTCTCTTGCTTGCATATCTCGGTTTTGTAGGTCTTGAAGAAATGCAATAAGAGCAAAAAGAATAGATACAACTTGATGCATCATTGTTTTAGTGAAATTCCAACACATAAGAGAATCACAACTACAATTGACTTGCGATCTCCATGCAATTTTCAGTGAATCACAACTGTGATTGTCTTGCGATATGAGTTTGGTATATTTGTCATTTACATATATTATTTTGTCATTTTAATCAATAAAATTTCTTTTCTCCTTAAATGGTTAGGGATCTAACTGAGGCAGGTCCCCTAACCACAAAAAATAACTAACATTTTTTTAAAAGTTTGATTGTGTGCATGTTTAGATTCAGATCTAGAAGAGTTTTACCCACTTTATCCAATGAAAGAACCAAAATTTTTCCTTCTCTTAACAATGGCAACATAAGGCCATTATGTTTTAGTAGCATTGATTTGGATCTTTCATATCAACTAATCCATCTTGCAGGTGATCCAAATCTAGGCATACATGCAACTTCACGACTCTCATTTCCATTCAAGGAAATATTTTTCCATTCACTCTTACTTGAAGCTTATTCAACCACTGTAATTGCATTCTTGGGTGCACTAATTTATCAATTGATTTGGAAACCAAAAATTCCCATCTTATCACCTTCTCTTTTCCTTTTTTCTATCTCCTCTCTTGGAGATCTCTCAAACATGCAACTCCAACATTACACGAGCTTGTGTTTTTTAACCATACCATGTTGGGGTATTCAATCCCTTTCTTTTCAAAATAAAACTTAAACTCCATTATCAATCTAATTATCTCTTTTGGGCTCTCTCTACCTAAAAACAAAGGGGTACTAGATTCACTTTTTCTTTCATCACAATATTTGTTTGTCTCCTTTCTAAGGATTCTAATTTGGACACCCATTCTTCTAACATATATGTTGTTGCAATATGTGACTTTAGGTCATTTTCCCTCTCTCCATACTCTCCTTTGATCCATTTCTTCCACTCCTTGTTCTCTAGTCATTGACCCAAAATGAAGAACACATTACTCTTTTGTATCAACTGCAAATTGTCTCACGTTCGATGCTCTACATGCACATTCTTCTAAGCACTTATCATCATAGTCTAAGCACTTATCATCATAGTCATGTTATCTAGTTCTTCATTTTTTCCATATTCACAACCAAATATTCAATTCGAACTTTAGGTGCTTCACTTCCTTTTTTGCTCACATCTTCTATATTTTAACTTAATACTATACAATCTCCATAACATCCAATCTTACTTGGATCCTCTCAAAATCTTTACAAAGGCTGCAACTCTCGGGGCCCTTTCTCCCCTTCCAAGAGGTATTCTTCTGTATGTAATTTACACAACTTTGTGTTCTCTACCCATCTATCAAGATGGTTATCCCTTGTCCTCTACCCATTTTCTCACAGTGGAGGACACTTAGCTGCAACACTTTCTACCCAACTCTTTGTTGGAATTTCTAAACACACTTTCATGATACTCTTATTCTAATACCATAAGATGCAGTAAAGTTTAGGGGGGCCAATGAATGACAACCTTACCTTTGCAACTCTTATTAATTCACTAAAATGGACACACGTTGATGCCAAATGATGGCTTGCAGGGGGGTCAACTGAAAGAGAGACAATCGAGACCGAATCAAAGTACACAACTCACAATGGAAACACAAGACTTGTCACACCACAATTTCTCCCCATTCACTCATCAATTTACACGGAGACATTATACTACAACTCACAACTAGCACCGTAGGACCTTGGGCTAACTACTCTACCTTTTTTAGACTCACAATAAGACCAAAAGACTCCCAACCATATCTCTCTTTCCTTCTAAAGGAATTTTTCTTCTTCTAGTTTGAACCCCTTTATAAGATTTGAATTTTGGCTTATATGGCCAAAGAGGAGTTACAAGAATCTAACGGTGTCCAAGAAGTTATGAGTACCACTCGATCTCTAAATCTACATGTTATAAACTTAGTTCAGAAGCATTTGATTAATTGTGGCAAGCCACGTGACACTATGCTGGAATCTTGCCATTTTTTAGGGTTATATCATTTCTTGCATGTATAGTACTAAAATTTTGACAACCTAATTGATCTCGTTTTCTTGTATGTAACACATCCAATAAGGGGTGGATAACATTACTTTTATGATCAATTATGAGGAAGGTAACACACACGCGCGCTAACACACACACACGCACACACACACATGCGCACACACACACACACACACGAGGTAGTCTCTTTTAACATAGACACTTGGCATGTTGTGAACTCCACTCCCTTGTCATAAAGATGTGGATGTTGTCAACACCTTATGGTACAATTAGAGACAAGCTGGCCTTCATGACATGATTTTCTATTATTAGATAACCTAAGCAAGTCATAACTGAAACTGTATAAGGATATGCACTCTTTCAAATAACACCCATATGATTGACCAAGGTAGTGTTGCACCATTGTAGTTGTGCGTGTATCTTTGGATAAAGCTACGTTGGTGCCCTTTGACGTATTGTGAAACTTTAAAAATAGTTAAGAATACCGCACACTATTTGATGATGTTACACCTTTCCTTTGACCTCGAAACGACCTTAAACCTTAACAACGAGCTTATTGCACAATCTAAGCCACCATTTTTTTCGATATACTTCCCAATTAACTTTGAAATACAAAATAACACTAACACTAAAGAATCTCCAAATATCATGCTTTAATATTGAAGATAAATAAATTAATAAGTAAAAGGATCTTCAAGCAATTAAGTATAATTGGATAAAAGTAAAACAACCAATAACAAATATACCACAAAGTGCTCAATTATTCGGTCTACAAATAGAACTTACACGGCCAACCATCTACAAAAGGAATCTCCGAAAGATGCCTAAATATTAAAGTATAGCAACAAGTACACGTGTATGAAATGAACCATAATCATGAAATTCATCCCGGATTTATTATTTGCAACAATGGTAGTAGCTATTGCTTTATTCACCATGTGAAATCCACTATTGTGGATCATTTTTTGATGAAGTCTTAGGTTCTTTTAATTATTTCATTTTTATGGAAGTAGCTATTATCTTATCCATAATGTGAAATATGATATTATGGATTATTTTGTGATGATTTACTTTGGTCCTTTTCATTATGTCATTTCATTTTCTTTATTATTGATGAGGTATTAGTTTTTTTGATTGGGTGAGACCTTGATTGGTTATATTTGAATAGAGTTAGAGAAGTGGATTAGAGGAAGTCTATTATTATTTTAATTTCGAATGGCTTTTTTTTTTCTTTTGATTAAAATAAAGTGTCTATTATAAATAACAATTACATGCGAGTTGGAAGGTATAGTGGAAAGGATCTCAATGAGAAACTAGTTTAAAAATGTATTTTGATACGATAGTTAAAGTACAATGTAATTGGTAATGCAATTTTGGTTTGTATGGTGTGATATAGATGATTGAAGGAGTATACATAGAAAATATTGCAAACAACAAAAAATGTCTACAAAAAAGTATATTGAAGATATGTTTATTTTTTTGTATTTTATTATTAAGAAAGAAATTAAATAGTTTTATATTAATAATAGATGTGTGCTATGTCACTATGTTAATGACCACACACAACGACATCTTGAGATGATGTTTAAGAACAAATCCACATAAAACAAATAATTCAATATCTACAAAGCAAATTCTAGATTATAATACTAAAAAAGAAATAGAAAGTATTCTAAAAGTTCACAATCCTCTATATGAAGGTCCCTAATTATGTGTATTTCTTAACATGAAATGAGAATCTCGTGTTACATGTCCCTCTCCCTTCTAAATATGAAAGGCCATAGTACATATGTCTTCCTTTGTTGAACATGCATATGGTTGGTTTTGAAGGAAATATATAAACATCTTCACAAAAAACTTCTCCCAACACTATAAACTTATAATTTGAAAAACACTTCCACATTAGATAGAGACAATTGTGAGTTTGTTTCCATGAACCAAAAATAAAATTACAGTGGACGTCGTTAAATCATGTATATGTGTTTTGTTTTTGAAGCTGACAAGTAGGTTTAAGACTTCCTTGGATTTCTAGAAAATTGGGTAGCATTTACTTGCAAATTTCTATGGTGCTTGCCATGGAGGGTGACACCTCTATTTATAGTTGGAAGAGTAGAAATGGATGGTTGAGATTTTTCCATGGTGGATTATATCAATGGTTGAAAATGGATGAGAGGGGAGGGTGTAGAAAATTCTAGATTTTCTTATAATCCTCTATTGAATTTAAAATTTGATAGAATAGTGTATTTTTAATATGAATATTTGAAAAAGGAGGGAAGAATGAAGAGGATTCTAGAATTAGAAGCCTCTAGATTTGGGGGCTTATTTAAGTGGGGATTAGGTGAGATTCATTGTATTTATTTGAGTGATTAGATGGAGATGCTAGGCATAGAATAGGTATAGGGTAGGTGGTAGGTGGGTGAGCATTTTTAAATCAGTGGAAAATAGTTAATGAAGGTTATTTAGTGTAATGAATGAAATATTCATAATGTATTAATATTTCTAAGGGTATGAATGAGATTTATGGAATGGGTAATAATTGGATAATGATTGTATATAGTATGATAATAATTAATTATTATAAGGGTTTGTGATGGGGATAAATTGTTATTATGGGATAAGTGAATTATTTTACTTAGCAAATTATGTCGACATTTTACATGTCTACATTTTGCCCCTCTTTGAAGTGTTATTGCGTAACAATGACAGTTCAAAGAAGAAAAGAAGAAAAGATGTTGTGGATAGTGATATGATGCCCCCTCGAGAAGTTAGGCGGGGAGGGACGAGTCAGATAACTGTTCAAAAATAGAAGAGGCTTAAGTTAATCAGTGAGGAGAGGAGAATAGTGGAGGTAGAAGGCTTTTGAAAAGAGGAGAGAAGGTTAGAAGAGGTAGAAGGCTTGAGAAGAGAGGAGATAAGGTTAGAAGAGGTGGAATGATTAAAAGAGATGAGAGAAGGTTAGAAGAGGTAGAAGAGCGAAGGGAGAGAAAGACAATAGGAAAAATAAGTAGAAGGATAAGATGAAAATGAGAAGAAATATAGAATTAGAGGAAGTTAGGAGAAAGAGATGAGAATTATGAGATAAGGGATTTGTTAACGATGTATGATGAGGGGGATATTTTTGGAGTGGGTGATGTAGATTTTTGGATGCCCTAGTGAAGGGTGGTAATTAGGTTGTGGAGATGTGAGTATGCCCAAGTCAAAGGTGTATGACATGGGTGATTAAAAGATGTGGGATTCTTAGGACGCCCCAATCATGGGTCATTAAAAGATGTTGGATTTGGATTAATGATGGGGTAGAGCGGGAAAATATTGGTTGGATTGGATTTTGATGGGATGGTATACATGATAAAATGATGCACTGGCATACTGTGTCCATCAAATCATCATTAGCATTTGTGATCAATGTGGCATAAAGCGAGATGCACCAAGGTATAAGGACCATGATGTTTTAATTGCTAGATGCCCTTGTCCTCATATCATTGGAAAAATTAATGTAAAAAAGAGGGTCATCATATCATTGGACCAATGAAAGTGGCCTCATATCATCAGCCAAAATATGATCCAAATGCAAGAACAAGATAAATAAGCGAACAAGCACATACAAATGCATGCAAAAATGTTTTAGATTTTATGTGGGTTGTTGATTTTTATGGGTTTTTAAGATTTTTTTTGCTAGATTTTAAAGATAGTTTAGGTGTGGTGGGATGAATATGTTATAGGAATGGGGGGGTTGAAAGGAGGTGAATTTATCCTATAAGTCCCGAGGGAGATGTGGATAGGGATTAGTGCTAAAGGGATGATTTTGGATAGGATAAGGGATGTGTGATAAAGGGATTGGTTGGATAAGATAAAGGAGGTTTGATAGGATGAGGGATGTGATGAGGTAGGATATGAGACTAGGTGATGACTTATTTGATTGGATAAGGTAGGTTGCGAGAGGATTAAATAAGATAGACCCCTAAGGGTGGGATGATGGATGAGGATTTGAGGAAAATGGGATAGATTTGATTGGATAAGGGGGTGGATGAGGATTATACGAGGATTGATTTGGGATATGGATTGGTTGGATAAGATTGAAGGATAGGAGAAGGACTATTTGATATTAGATGGTTGAACGATAGATTGGATAGGATAGGGACTGGCTAAGCGATTAGTTGGGGTGTGGGATGGGAGATAGATTGAAGCATATAGGATAAGCTAGGGGGATAAGATATGCCCCTAGATATGAGAGGGGATTTATTGATAAGTGTGGTGTACCCCCAAGTGTGTGGAAAAAGTAAGGGATGGTGCCCCAACGGATTATAAAGTTGCCCCCAGTCATAATGATGAGGAGTTAAAGGAAGGAAAAGGGGGGATATGATAAAGCAATAAGATCATTGATTGCCCAAGGATGATGGATGCAAAATGATGTGGATGTAAAGGATGGATGGTTTATAATGGATGATGAACAAAAGATGAGCTTAAAATCACATGTTGTAAAATAAAAGGACTAAGGCAAGAGTGTGACCAAGGTCTAATCCATACTTGGCAACATACAAGCGTGATGTCTCTTCGAGATGAAGTGTGTGCAAAAGTGATAGTTAATTACCACTTGAAGTGAAGACTTAATGGGTAGTATGTGGAGATAAACTACCCAATGTATAGGGAGTGATTAAGTCAAGTAGGTTGATGGAAGGTTAAGCCATGCATTGCTCCACTGCCAGCTAGGCATCCATAGCCTCGATGGAGATACATTTGATTCTTATCACACCATTGCTCTACTGACAACCAGGCATCCATAGCCCCGGTAGAGTTGTTGGAAACACCCCTAAAGAGAGTCTCGAGGTGGATTTTATTTTATTTTTTGAATTTTAATATGATTTTTTTTAATCTTTTGTTTTTTGATATTTTGATATTTTTATGATCCACTCTCTTAAGACCTATAGGGGTTAAGAATCACAAGTGGCTAGATGGGGGGATGGAGATGAGTGTAGTGATGACATTGGCCAGAGTGTCATAAGATGCACCTAAGGGTCTTCACCACAAGTTAAGTAAGATGTGTGATTAAGTGATTGGATCTCTAAGATATGATCATTCTTAGATGTTGATAGTAAGGATAGCCCAAGGTCACACAAGTGCAATAAGTACTAATGAATTACATCATGTACGATTAATTCAATTAAGTATTTGTGAAGATGGAGTGAATTGGAATGAGGAAAGAACATCCATGTACAAAAGACAACCTAAATGCTCAATCCATTTTTAGATGTTTGGGATGTATAGGGGGATTAGAGGATTGAGGTTTGGTAAGTTTTTGATGGGATGGTCAAGAGAATTGGCGAGATCGGTTTTTGATTGGGGATAAATGAATTATTTTACTTACTAGATTATGTTGACATTTTACATGTCTACAATAGCTAAGTAAGGTTGCTAAATAGCTCATTATTTTGTACTTCTCTTATGAGTGAGACAAGTTTTTAAATAAGAATACAAAAAAATTAGAATGTATACGTAGATTTGTTTCTAAACAAATTAATTTGTGGATTTTTCCGCATTTAAATTTGTCTCTTGTTTTGAGAAGAGATATGTTTTTAGTGAGTTGTCGATGTTTCAACCTTTTCTTTCTTCTCGGCCATTAGAAATGTGATACTCTAAATTTTTTTAGAAAATCAAGTTTTAACAAGTTTCATGACCCACTACAAGAGATGGATTACGACCCCATGTGTTGCCTTCAACATATCCATTACACCCTTTTGATACAATTGCTAATTGGTAGTCATTTTATTTAAAACTCCACATCTCAACACAACATCCTTTATATGTGCAACAAATTAAATGTTTTTTATTTCAAAATATATGTATGAATTTATTCATTCAAGGATTATGAATGGGGACATTTTGATATCGAAGACAATTTTTTATTCAATTAGCATTCTTTTATGTGGTATCTTCATAATTTAATAAAATAATTCACACCAAATGAATTTTGTAAGGTTTTACGAGTTTATTAAGTGAATTTTTAATTCTTTTTATAAGGAGAATGGTCAACATTTAAAGGTTTTTACAATTGGTCAATACATTCATGGTTTAATATGTGGTTTACCATTAAACATTGGTATTTAATGTTGGGTAGAAATGATAAGATTGAAATATTACATAGTAATATTCACTTAAGTAAATGGACTCGTGATTAACTATTTCCATAATTATGTGTAGAAGTCATGGGTCCCATAAATCTAATTCAATAGATAGTAATGTGGGAGTGGTGAATATATTTTAGGTTGAGTTAGAATATTATGTGAAGGGAGACTTGTGTCTTATATATGTGTTTACTGTAGACACTTAATTTTGGTAGGAGATTAGTTAATTTTTTTGGGTGTTAATGTATTTTTGTGTTTATTAATTATTCATTTAACTTAGGTTCTTATTAGTACGTGTTCCCTTGTATTGTCATCCCTTATCTCATCTTTTTTATTTCACTATATGCACCTTATCAATTTATCTTCATGTTAGCCCCATTTATCTACATATCTATCATTCTCTTCCATTTGTATCTTTGTTTTATCTTCCTCACAATTTTCTCTCTTTTTGTTTATGGCTAGGTTTGATACTTTGATTAGTTTCATAAGATTCATACCATAAATATATCTATGCTTCATGTCACAACTCCATAAAAGCAATCTCTTACATTTTTGGGCCCTTTTGACCCAAAATTTGGTTTCCTTGAGTTTTTCCCCTTTTTAATTGGTTTTCTTACCCATGGTGTATCATATTTCACACCAATAAGATCATAATTTTAATTCAAGAAGTCTTAAAATACTTAAGTTCATTATGCATTTAATACACTCAACGACACATTTAATTTGTAAGGAGAAATTAATTATATGTGTGATGTTGTAGCTATAAGAACATAATCTATTCTATCTTTAAAGAGTTATCATGCTAAAATTCCACTTCAAGAATTTAGAGAATCATTCGAGCCTATACCACTTGTTACATGCAATTGGAAAATAACGGGTGAGACACTTGCATACACTAGATTAATTGTTAACTTGCATCAAGCTTAGTGTGCAATTTTATCGAATCACAAGGGGTTTGATTAAAAAATTAACTGGAACATCCAAAATCCCTAATTGATTACATATATGGAGGCCTATTAAATAGTCAAAGCATAGCTATATAGCAAGAACTGCAGAAACCAAGAAGCTTATTTAAGGCTAAAGACAAGCCTACAAACAAAAACCCCATAATATGAAAGTAAATAATGTAACAAACTTAACAAGCTCATTGACACATAAGATATAACTATTACAAACATATATTAGCTATTTATTCTAATAGCCTCCCTTAATGACTAAACTGGAAACTAATCCAAGCTTATCTCTAAATTCTACAAATTTATCTTTTCTCAATGGTTTATTCATTACATAAGTTGGTTGTTTAGAGGTAAGACACTAATAAAGACGTATATCTTCATTATTAACCAACTGTTGGATGTAGTGGTAGTGAACTTGAATGTGTTTTGTTCTAGCATGCAAAATAGATTCTTTACCAACTTTAGAACACTTTGACCATCTCAAAAGATAGGTGAAGGTGTGTTTACTGTAGACACTTAAAAATCAGTTGTGAGTGTAACTAGTGAGTTGATGTGGATTCATTACTATTTGAATCCACATCAACTCACTAGCTGCACTCACAACTAATTTTTATTTAAAGCTTTAATATATGATAAGGCAAGTGTGCTATGAAGCTTACTTTGCCATAAAATATGCATGAACCAAGAGTGGAGACATAACCTATGGTATACTTTCTACAATCAATCGATATTTCCCAATCTAAATCAACATACCATGTGAGATTAAAATGAACAAATTTATCATATAGAATGCTAAAGTCAAGAGTTCCTTTGAGATATATGAGAGCATGTTTTAAATCTTACAAATGTTCTTCATGAGATTGAGACATGAAGCGAGAAAGATAACTTACTATAAAACATAAATATATTCTAGTAGTAGTAAGATAAATCAAACTATCTACTAATTTCTGATATATTGCTTCATTGATTGATGGTGAATAAGTTTCAGTTGAGAGTTTTTTCGTAACTTACATATGTATACTTGTTGGATTACAAGCATACATTCTAAATTTGACTTATAAGGATTTGACATATTTTGTTTGAGATATAAAAGTAATATAACTATAGTTATAACACTGCAAAAATTCTACACCTAAACAATATTGGAGTAGTCTTAGATCATAATTTCAAATGAAAAACAAATGTTCACATTCACCTTTTAATCAAGTAAATGCTACTTATGATGATGACAATATCATCAAAAAATACAACTAGAACCACTATTTCATCACCATCCAACTTATTATAGAGAGTAGAATCTGGATTACTTCTTTTAAAATCATACTCTCTAAGATATTTATCAGTTTTAGCATATCAAGCTTGAGAATCCTACTAAAGTACATGCAAGGACTTTACTAACCTACAAACCAAATGTTATTTTATAGGAATATCAAATCCATGTGGTTGAACCATGTACACATATTCTTCTAAGTCTTCGTTAAGGAAAGCAATTTTGATATCCATCTGATATACATGCTAACCAAATTGAGAGGAAATAACAATACCAACATGAATGTTACCATTTTAACTATAGGAGAAAAAGTTTCTTCATAGTCTACTCCTTCCCATGTATATCCCTTATCAAAAACATGATCTTTATAATTATCTAAAGATCCATTTGATAAGTTTTACCTTATAAATCCATTTACAACTAATGGATTTCTCACCCTAATGAAAATTAGAAAAATTCCAAGTGTCATTTTTCATTAATGCATCATACTCGACCTTCATAGTAAATTCCAATTCAAGATTTCCTTTGGCTTAGATATAATTATTGGGTTCAAAAATTTGTGAAACAATTGAATTGAGAGTATAATTTAGCTATTCATCATGTTACGTTGCTTGTTTCCCAAATCTTGTGTACTATCCTTTTATGGTTGTTTGATATTCATCATCCTTCACATCTTTCAATGTGGTACAATACCAATTTGGTATTTTATGTTGAATTATCTAATATGAACGTGAATCACTATATTTTTCCATGGGACTAGAATTTTTTAGTTTATGCCTTTTTAAGTCATGTTCAAATTTAGTACTTGAATTTGATTCAGAATCGTCATCAATAGATATCCATAGATTAATAATATCGGTGGGTTTTCCACCACTTGAGAAATATGGAATTTTCTCATCTATTGTTACATCTATACTTATACCAACCTTAGTTGCAGAGATATCTAGTAGTTTATATGCTTTTGATTTAATAGCCCACAATTATTTACCTTTTCAACATCTAAACCACTTCTTTTTTCCTTGGGAATTAATACTATAGTGATAAAAAAAACATAAAATGTTTACATCAAGATTTCTACTTGACCATGTGTGTGCAAGAGTGATGTTATGCACATCTTTACAAGGAATTCTATATAAGATGAAGACCACAATATTGACAAGTTCTATCTAGTACCAAAAAGGTACATTTATGCTTTACACTAAATATTTGAATGATTTCACCCTTTTTAATTTACTTGAATCTTTTATTTAACATGCATAAAAAGGATGAATAATGTTATAGGTGATTATTTTGATTTAATTAACTTCCAACATTAATTTCTCCAATCGGAAGAATGTTTTTCAAAGTGACGAGTGACCTAACAAATGTAAAAACATAATAGAGAGAAATCACTTAGTTGTTTATATGTGGATTTAGAGGAGTATGGGTGATTTGATTGTAGGAACATATAGATACAAAACTAGAAATACTTTGTCTCTGAAAATGTGATTTATAACTAAGTTTGGCTAAAAACTGTACAACTCAGTCAATAACATCTGTACACTCCTGACGCTTTTGTATGGTCTTGGGATTTCTTGCAATCTGGGTCTATAACTTCCTGAGTGCTTCACCTGTCTAGGAATATGTGTCATTATTTTTTGGTCTTCTTCACTCGCCTTCATAATAACTATAAAATTTTATCAAAACCTCAAACCCTTGTAGTGCACGGAGTTCATGCAAAAAAAATGTTAGTTAGGTTGTGGGAACCCATGTGCACCATTGACATCACCACTACTCCAAAGAGGGCTAAAACAAGATGTCATTCTCCTAGCATGTGATATCTACCACAGTGTAATCAGAATTTGACAACCGTTCTTTGAAAATGTCTTGCTTGTGTTTCACACTTTCTCAAATATTTAGGAAGGGCCACTTTTCCTACTTGTATGATGAAAATGGAGACTCCTAAACCTTGAAGGATAGACTTCAGACCAGTAGAGGGTTTTGGATTAATGGATGTGCATGTTTTATTTCACTGTTTAGGGAGATTTAGGTTCCTTTGGTACTAACTTTTGCATGAGGAGTTCATAAAGTGCCATGCTTTTAAACTAAGTATGATTTACTTGCATTTATATGCTTCTGAAGGGCATTATGACATGAAATACTATCCAAAGGGGTGTTTTTTTTTGTATTAAGGTGATGTAATTGAAATAAGTAATGTATAACATGTCAGTACAAAACTGTACAATAGGATCGATATGTGGATTTTATAACCCGACTGAAACTGGCAGTTTTGACCAGGAGAAAGAAAAACACATTTGGACTTTATGGGTCTAAGCATGGATGTTTCTAAGTGTATTTTATGTAATTATATTTCAGAAAAGGCTGAAAAAGAGGTGTGAAAAGATAAGTAAGTACATGAAGTGCTATCAAGATGTGCTAAGAAAGAGCGAGGAGAGTGCATTTTTCCATACAAGTGTGTAATGTCAAGATTAGCAATGTCAAATGATATATTACAAAATTTGAGTGTTTACATTCCCTCCCTTTAACTATGAAATTTAAAATTACATGTTTAAAAGGAAAATATAGTTAAGTGTATAATCACACTTTTTATTTTATTATAGTAGCTTTGTTTTGTAGTGTCCCATTGTGTTTGTATTGGCATGATCCAAGATGAAACCTGTAACATAGAGTGTTGTCAATGCCTAAGATAGGAAATTAAAATGTAATTCAAATGTAATGAAAGTAACGTAAAGAAATGTGCAACAATAAATTCCAAAATAGATACAAACCATGAAAGGAATAAACATGTTTGTTTTGTATAGGGAATGTGCTATCATTTATTGTGCCTTGGAGATTCTAGATTTACCAAATTTTGATGGATAATTGGGGGTGATCTATCCCTAATTTTTTAGAGGAGAGTTCAATTCATTAGGTGTACAAACCCAACACATGAATGCTGAAGAGAAGAATTAAAAAATGAGGATTTGAAGCACCCCGTAAAGGAAGAAGACCATGTATCAAAGTTATCCAACAACTATGATATATTCCCTTTAAGTGCAAGAGGATAAGAAGGATTGACTATGAAAAACATATCCTCTTCAATATCTTCCATAACCCCACATAACAACTGCATAAATAGGACAAATTTTTTAAATTAGGACACACAATAAAAAGAGAATAAGTTCCTCCATACTCTTCCCATGTGCCACACAACTGAGTATAAATTGAGTATAACTAATGCATGTTGAAAACTGTCCGGAGAAAGGATACCCATGCCCCTAATGTGCCCGAAACTAAAACTAAAACTAAGTACCATGGAGGGAGAGAGATTGAAATACTTCTTTCTTCCTGAATCTATGCCAAATTGAGTCAATATGAGTCTAAAAAAATATGAAAATCATGTGTCAATGGTGAAAAATATGAAGTTGTTAAGAAATCTAGAGAAAATGCCCCTAGAAAAACTATATAGTCAGGTCAAAACCGTCCTTACTATCCTGACCAGTCTGTACATTTCTAAACATGTGTATATTTTTATGCATTTCTATGCCTGAGTCCATTTTTTAGTCATTTATGTCTATATCTGCATAATATGTGCCCATAAAAATGTATGTGTTTGTTGGTAATGTAGAATAAACCTAGGATGTTTTCCCCCCTTTTTAAGGCACGTGCGATGAATTATGTGAGCACTTGACTCAAAGTAAAATATGTATGCCCATGACTAATCATCTGAGAAGCTTTGTATAACCTCTAAAATACTGATGCAATGGCCACCAATAAGAAACTGTATCTACAAGGGGGATATGCTCGATAGAGACCATGACATAAAGCAAGAGAAATAATAGTAAAAAACATGATAACCATACCAATTTCAATGCATCAAAACAATAATAGCAACAATAGTAAACTATGTGTCATTAGAAAACAAGTGCATAAAAATTTAGGAGAAAGTGTAAACATATCAAATAATGTCACATAAAATGTGAAGTGCTTGCAAACATGGGACACCCACAGTGTCGTAAGATAATAAAGGCTATTGAGCCAAAAAATACAAAATGTACAACCACACACAAAACATTATGCCACAAACATGGGACACCCACGATGTCACAAGAAAATCAAGGCCATTAGGCCAAAAATATAGTAGTAAACAAGCATGCATACACAACTAGAAAATATGTATGAAAATCAAGTGTGTATAAATGTGATGAAAAACACATAACATATGATACAAAAAGCCAATGAAGCAATAATTATAAGTGTTACACAAAACACACGTGTTAGTCCAAAAGATAATAAATACATTATATATATATATATATATATATATATATATATAACCAAGCGTAATGAGGATAGAAAGCAACTATAATGGAAATATCACCTGGATATAATGTACAAAAGTAGATGCCCGTAGAGGTTAGAAATCTAGGTAAAGGTCAGGTCAACACCTACCATTGTGTATCACTCTGTGTATGTCATGCATCATGCTCAATATACCATGTGAACGTATGCATGTAAATAAGAAATAATACCTATCAAACCAAAGGAATAAACAATATGTATAATGTGAAGTGCAAAAAATGTGTACCATAGAAACATGTCCTAATTTTGTATTTTTACAAATGTTTATTTTTTTGTATTTTGAAAATATTTCAGTGTTTTTTTATTTTAGACCCCCTGAGGGCATAAATGAAAGCCTACTCTCCAAAGAGAAGTAAGGGTGATCTAATAATGTCTGTAGGGATGGGAATATATAGATGTTTAGTACTTTTAATGAATAGAGAGTATGCAACCAGAGATGGGAAGCAAGGTTCCCCCAAAAGTGTGTGTGTGTGTGTGTGTGTGTGTGTGTGTGTGTGTGTGTGTGTGTGTGTGTGTGTGTGTGTGTGTGTGTGTGTGTGTGTGTGTGTGTGTGTGCAAAGTGAGGTTCAAGTGTGTAATTTATACCTCAACAGTCAAGATGAACCTATAAATATAGTGTGTCATCAGGAAACAAGGGGGGAAGTAGGATTCCCCCGAGTATCGGAGGAGTCATATAGTTTTGCATATGGATGATATAAGGTGAATGTATTAGGTAGAAGCATGGGTTATAACATTACACTTATAGATCTAGCAAGGAAGAATCATGATTTAGACTATGAATTTAGTGATATGGGAAAAATGTTTGTTGACCTGAGAAGGGATTTTAGATTGACCACTAATGCAAAAAACTCCAGGGCCATTATTGGCGATGAAAGAATCATCAATATCAAAGAAAGGAATAGCAAATTCCTGTATATTCTCTTGCGGTAACATGGTACTATCTTGTATATTTTCCTTCATATTATCATCATCGGGGATGTGAGTTGCAGTGAGAGATAATTTTGTGGAAGTGAAATTAGGATTAAGCCGACCTGTGCCTATTCCTATAGAAATATACATATCATCATAACCATCATCTTTAATTGCATTTAAAGCATCTCAGACATAGGTAGTAAATGCCACATGATGAGTAATTAATGCATAAACAAGATAATTTGTATGTGTGATAGGATTGGTATCACAATCGATATCATCATTGAGATCAAAGTTTGTGTCAGTTCATGGTGGAGAATGTGAGATATCAATAGAATCCATTAGTATGGTGCCCCTTGATTAGGCTTGTGTATGCTCAAAGTAGTTGGAGGTGTTGTGTAATTAGACAAGCTCAACTGGTATTTCTGCCATTTTTTTGTACAATATGATGACATGCTTCATGTATTAATGGTGGATATACCAAAGGTGGTATTGTGTTCAAATCCTATTTGTGATGAGATGAATCATGTTGTATTTCCAGAGGTGTATCAGTCAGTATCAAAGTATTCTCATGAGAGATATGAGTTATATCCTTTTGTTTCCATTGAGACTGTTGGTGCTCAATCCAACTCCTTAGATCAAGCTAGTATTTTACATAGACTTTCCTTAAATGTAATTGTTCTGTGTGCCTCGTATTGCTCATCGTGCTTCAAAGTTCATTCTGAGTAAGGTAGAAGTATCAAATTGTAATAAATTTCATGCCTTGGTGAAATAAGAGAAAGGATTCAACAGAAATGTCGAAGGACTAGTCTAATGGACTGGTTAATAGTGTTATAAAATCTTCAGACTTACGGGTGATCGGGACTATGTCTACATCTTTTGCAAATAACCTATAATCGGCACTGAATTACTCATTTGCTCCAAAAATCTAAAGCTTCAGAGACTCAAAAGCATACAACCCGACCACAAAGTATAAAGCTGCAAGACTGGTTAAATAACTCATTTTAAAATGGACTTAGCGGTTTTAAAAATCATGGGACATTTAAATGGCCATCAAAGATCTACATCGTAGAGTAATTCAAATGCCCATGAAGCAGAGGAGGCATGGAGAGATTCTAGACCTCTCTAAGCCGTTCAAGTTTTGCAGACTTCAAGTCTGTGGAATTTACTGAATTTCATAAAGCTTCGGGTCTGAGTAGTCTGGAAGGTCAAGGGAAAATACGTGGAAACATTTCAATGAAGACAGCGAAGAAGTATGCCTAGATAAAATTTACAATGTGAAGGCCTTACCCCGCAACCAATGAAAGACAAACACAAAAGCAAGAGATCCTGACACTGCAAGATCCAAAATTAACTTGGAGCTTTCTCATTTTTCTATGCTTTGCACCCTAAAAGGGCTGACATTGCAAGAAGCATGGAGATTTCTCAATGGCTTACATTTCACAACAAACAATCAAGGTCATCTAAAAGTTTGAATTGTGAGGAGCATGGATCTTTCTCATTGGCTCACATTTCATGGAAATCAATTAAGGTTATCAACAATCTCAAAATATGAAAAAGTGTGGAGCTTTCTCATTGGCTTATGTTTCACGACAATTAGTCACAATTATCATAAGTCTCAAATTGCAAAGGAGCGTGGAGCTTTTTCATTGGATCATGTTTCGTGGTAGGTAGTTAAGTAAAATAACAGTCTAAATTGTGAAGTAAGTGTGGAGATTTTTCATTGGCTCATGTTTCATAGTGGTGGGTACAAGTAAAAGAAAAGATTAACATTGTGAAAAATGTGGAACTTCCTCATTGGCTCACGTTTCGCAGAGGGAAATCAAGTAAAAGAACAGTCTGAATTGCAAAGGAAAGTGAAATTTTATTATTTTCTCACATTTCGTAGACAAAGGAAATTGCCGAAGCCAATCAAAAGCTATCACGTGTCACTCTCATGTTCATCTCGACATGTAAAACTTCAAATGGCTATAACTTTTGATCTAGCGCTCCAAATAATGCAAAATTGGTCTCGTTGGAAAGGTCTCCTCTAGCCCTTAAATTTAGAATCATTTGATTTACGAATTGATGGAGTTTGAAAATAAAAAATGATACAATAAAAATACATATATGTATCAGGTAGTATTAACTAACTATTTTTACATATGTGGCAGTGAAGGCATGGAATCAATCCCAAAATGCTAACAGAAAATCAAATATTTTCAATTAGACAAGTTACATTCGTGCTCTAATCAAAAATATCTTTCTTTGTGAACAAAGAGAAGATTCACTTGTTGTTTTAGGGGGAAAATCGAATTGTAATAATTCATAAGAATTTTATAAATATGGTGGCTTGTCCTCATATCAAAAGGAGTTAGTTTTGGTATTCTGATCAAAGGGGCTTAGTCTTTCTATATCTGAAAAGGTCCAGAGGTAAAATTATGAATAGTGCATGTTTCATTTGTGAAATACATATAGATTTCCATTTCCCATACTTCTTTGTCAAGGTGGTTACAATGTACAACCGTTAACAAACTTCCAGAGCATTCTCTTGATGTTCCCTTGTTAATAAAATCAAGATCTGAATGAAATATGTTCGTTTTTTAGTGTAATTTTTGTGTTTTGAGTTTTATATGTCAAATTTTCAATTGATGAGTTATATTTTCTGCTACAATCTTGTGTTTATTTTTTCTCTTTTTCTTACACTAGATCTTTCCTTAATATTGTGCTTTGGTCATTAGCTCAATATTGTGCTATGAGCATTTACTCTGCAATATTGGATGTAATTGTAAAATCCTTACTCTAACCATTTTATGTTGAGAGATTTTTGTTAGCCTTTGAGTGTATCTTGGGCGTACGAGGGAAGAAGCAATAAAAAATTTATTAGAAGGCTTGCATGAGCTCTTGTGTCAATTATTTTAGAGATTGTGCTAAAACTTTGCATCTGTTGAGTATCAACGAATGCAAATCTTTCTTTGTAGAAATTGTCACTACTTAATCCAGTTTTCCATACTTTCCAAAATTACAGGCTACTCTAAGTGTTAAATGCTCTATTACAAGGAATCTCTCATCCTATAATCCCCCCTTTGCGAATTTACAAATACCGTAATTGATCCCACCCCCTCATATTAACTTCCATTTGTCCATTTACTACTTTGTTTCTCTGAATATCAGTGAAGGTTCCTTCTATCCTTAATTTTATTATCTAGAGAATGCAAGAACAACGAAATCCTATTGTCTATAGTAACATGTGTCTGGTATAGTAAGCATATACAACATATTTTCTAACAACTCGTGAGAGTGAGTGTTGTTTTCATAACCATGTTTATCCTAGATTGATCCATCATTTGACAAAGTCAAGAGGAAAAAAGAATTCATCTCCCTCCTCTACACTCAAGTTACACCATAGGTACTCTCACCCTCGTTTACGGCATGACCAAAAGTAACAAGAAAATTCCATCTCCTCTATATGTGCCCCTCAATCATCCCAAGGCTTGATCCTAAGGAAAGTGTTAGACCCATCCCTTGTTACAAAACAACATACCTCCCAATCTACCACCATCCAAGCATTCCCCCTTCCCTAAAGAATTGTTTTCAGACCACCATGGGGTGCAAATTTGAGGACCAACAGAGACTTTAGGACTTGAGATAATTACATAGGATAATGTTGTATATGAAAGGATATAAACCCTTAATGTTCAAGTTATTGGATGCATCATTGTAGAGAATAGGAATCATTGCCACGATGTCCATTAATGTCATGATAGTTACAAAATGGTTGACCTTTGAAGTTTGTAATATGATAGGGGATGGTAATGAGTAGGTAACAAATTGATTAACCTCTTATCTAGTAACTCATATTAGATATCATGTTATTCAACATTTTTGGCAAACCAAAAAGGTTCTTTTGATTGTGGTTGCCTTAATATTTGAGATTAATTGTGTGGAACATACACATTGTTACCTCTAGGTAGGAATTAAAGTTCACTTGTATAAGCACATGCAATGGACACAAAAAATTTATCATGTTGCACATATTTGGCCTTACAAATATCATGATGAATGGAAAGAGAACCAAAATGTGCATTGTAAGTATCCTTGAGATGTTGTATCTCATCCTTGAGAGATGTAATTGTAGTATTCATAGATTGAAATTTATCTTGAAAAGCATGGTACAAATATTGAATAGACTCTAAGATAGGTTTGTGGAATGTGTCATCATTACTAATGGATGGAGATGAAATACGACTCAAGATTGAATTCACATGAAAAGGTAGTGTATTATTAGGGAGCTTGACTTTTTACACTAGTTTTATGAGAGTATCTCTACATGTTGGGTGGAGCATTGAATTAAATGATACAATGATACTTATGAAATTGGGGCATGGGCCATGATGGAAGAAAAAAGGATGTAAGAAACTCCCATTAGATATGATAGAATACCGATCAACATATGAAGGGTTGACAATCGAGAGACCATAGAGATAAATTTGAAAATTAGTTTAAGGTCAAGTAAGTGGATGAAATTGGAATGGAATCTGAATACAATTTTTTTATATATTTGAAGAAGAATCCCTAGGGAAACTAGGGTTTGATCACGAGTCGGGATCACCGAATAATTTCAACATTTTTTTATTTAAGAATATTTCAATTAACATGCATAAAAGGATGAGTAATGTTACAGGTGATTATTATAATTAATTAACTTCTAACATTAGTTTCAAAAATCATAATAACAGTTTTCAAAGTGACGAGTGACATAAAAAATGTCAAAACATAAGAGAGAGTGCATTTAGATTATTCTTTGTGGATTTGGAGGATTGTGAGTGATCTTAGTGTAGTAACAAGAAGATATGGAATTGGAAATGCTTCGTCTCTGAAATATGATCTGAAACTGAGCTTAGACAAAATCATACAACTCAGTCAACAGTGTCTATATGATCTTGACCCTTCTCTACAGTCTTGGACCTACTTGAAATCAAGACCTAGAACTTCTTTAGTGATTTTCCTACCTAGGAATGTGTGTCACTTTATGTTGGTTTCCTTCACTCACCTTCAAAATGACTTTAAAACTTTTCTCAAACCCTTAAACCATTATATTATAAGAAGGGGTTCCTGCAAAACAAAGTTAGTTGGGTTGTGGAAACCCCTATGCACTTCTGATGTCTCCATTACTCCGAAGAGGGATAAAACCAAACTCTATTCTTCTAGCATGTAATATCTACCATATTGCAATCAAAATTTGACAATTGTGCTTTGAAAATGCCTTTCTTAAGTTTCACACTTTCTCAAATGTTTAGGAAGGGTCACTTTTCCTACTTGTATGATGAAAATGGAGACTCCTAAACCTAGAAGAATACTTAAAAATAGTAAAGGGTTCTTCCCTAATGGATGTTCCTGAGTTATTTCATTGTTTAGGGAGCTTTAGGTACCTTTAGTGCTAGATTTTGCATGAGAAATTCATAAAGTGCCAAGTTTTTATAACGAGGTATGATTTACTTGCTTATATATATTTTTGACGGGTGTTATGACATGAAAGGGTGACCAAATGGGTGTGTTTGTTCATATAAGGGTGGTGGAATTGTAATAAGTAATGCACAACATGTCGGTCCAAAACCATACAATAGGGTCAATATGTGGATTTTCACAACCTAACCAAAATTGGTGGTTTTGACTAGGAGAGAGATAAACACATTTTGACTTTACGAGCCTAAGCATGGATGCTTATAGATTTATTTTGTGTAAAAAAAATTCAAAAATTGTTGACATAGAGGTGTGCAAAGATAAACAAGTATATGAAGTGCTATTAGAATGTGCTAAACAAGAGTGAGGAGAGTGCATTTATCCATACAAGTGTGCAATTCTACGATTAGCAAAGTCAAAGGATAGTTTGTCAAATTTGATTGCCTATACTGGATATCCCCATAATAATACTATTCCTTCGTTCTATAACTCCATTTTTTTGTGAAGTGCAAGGAGTTCTATATTGTTTGTGTATAGTAATTTTTGAATTTTTTTGAGAGGAACTCACCTCCATTGTCGGATTTGAGTGTTTTAACATATTTATCTGATTAATTTTCAACCAATCATTTCCACGCAACATGTTATCACTAAAAAGTGTACCGAAAACTAATCAACCCTTTCACCTAACACAAAAGGTCAAGTTGGAATTAGACTAGTTTAATCGTGAGAAAACTTAAGGATAACTTAAGCATGGGTAGTTTAAATATAGGTTAATTGTAGACAAAATGAACCTAAGATTATGGAGTAATTTCTATCTTCCATAACAAAAAAAGAATATACAAAAAAAAACAAAGAAACATTAACAAACAAGAAAAATTAACAAAACAAGACCATTTATCACTAAGTCCAATGAACAATGAAATCATTTAAGCAATGCAATAATATCATTTATTAAAAGGTTCATTAAACAATGAAATCACTTATCAATAGGAACATATTATTTTCGAAGAAATATTATTAAACTCTTATCTAAAAAATTGAAGTCTATTAATGATACAACCTCTTAAAAGGGTGAATCAAGTAAGTGATAATTTATTCATGATCTCGTTATGTATTTCATTGATCACGTAATGCAACTTAGCCTTGAAAAATTGAAATTATACAAATTATACAAAGTGTACATGTGAACATATTATTCAAAAAATATGGTACATTTACACAGTCTTTGAGACCAAAGGAAAGGTAAATAAATTAATGAGAAACAAATTTGTAGCATAGAAAGTACAATGACTGTCAAGACAATATCTAACAAGAGTTATGATCAAATCAAAATGCTAACATGGCTATCAATCTAAGAATATATTAAGATTGGAGTAAAATGAATTTCACAGCATACTCAGGATATGACACATCAAAATTTGCAATCAATTTTATATAAGATACATAATAACTAAATTATATAATCAATCAAATAACATTATAACTAGGTATACATGTTGTATCATATGTTATACTAAAAACCTCAAAACAATATCATCATAACACCTGTAAAATCAATTATCTCATAAGATCATTTGCAAAGAAAAAAATCTCTTATGAAATA
The DNA here is from genome assembly GCA_019776745.2 of Taxus chinensis. Taxonomy (NCBI): domain Eukaryota; kingdom Viridiplantae; phylum Streptophyta; class Pinopsida; order Cupressales; family Taxaceae; genus Taxus; species Taxus chinensis. The sequence continues at coordinate 909,296,938 of CM034147.1, read as the reverse complement.
AGCTTCAAATACCCGACATCCCTTCAAAAATGTGTCATCCAAGTCCTTTTATAATCCTCTTTTGTGAAAAATCAATTACAACTCATTTGTCCTCAAGTTTTAAATTAAATTTTATATTATAAACATTATGCTCACATCAAAATTAAACTCAACTTTATAATAGAAAATAGGAAGGACTCAATATTTGTCTATGTCATCCCTATCTCCTCCTACTCCTCCATACCACTACCATCTTGTGGATCTCTCATCTATGGAGTCACCCATACTACATTCCCTCTCAACCCATACACTACCCACCATGTATCAAAGTCTTATGTGGTACCCACATCATTCCCTCCAACAAGATCTACCAGTGCATCATCCTCATCATTTATCACCTCATACAATGACACTAGTCAACCATATGCACCCAATCATGAGTATCTAACTAGCTCTAGTGGCAATACCTGGCGTAACCTAAACTACTTCATCACGCGGCCATACTGAACTAGTTATGTCTCTCATGCCCACCTCCCAATGACCCATTTCACCCTCCATACTCATCACAACTAAATTGCATCCTCTCTCCATACCACAAGCCCCTTCACCTCCCTAAAAGGCCTCCATATAATTATTAGGAAATAAGGGATACAATATGTGGAACAATCCCACATAGAATCACAATAATAGAAACTAATATGCAGAAAGATTACATATCTGAAATAAAAGTGTAGAAAATTAAAGAACACAATGTAGAGACATTATTTAACGTGGTTCACCCAATTTGGGCTACGTCCACCAAGAATCACTTGCTTAGATTTTTATTACAAGCCACCTCTTTCTTTCAATACAATACCCAACTTTATTTGGAGCTATGCTCAACAAACCCTACTGAATTCACACCTGAAATCACACACATCTACAATGATTTGTCTTCCTTATAAAAATCCTAAAAGCACATCCATAGGAAACAACTTAAGCAATTTTCCAATACCGTGGGTACCTAAATCATGGGCCAAAACCGCCCCATAAACCTATGGGTCAAAAATCCTGCACATATGAGAAGAGCAAGTTTCCTGAGATGTTGGGCATGTTTTTAAAAACCAAAAAATTTCTTGGGGACTGCACCCCTGAACTCCAGCGAGAAAATTATGGAGAGTGTACAATACTTTTAGTGTATAGTCTTCAACACTTCCACACATGAAAATAGGCTCCACAACATAACAATATCCCACTTGCAGACTAGTTTTCCTTTAAGCAAGCTTCTCAACCCTTCACTGTCAGTTATGAAGACCAACCAAAGATGAACATAACTTCAATTTATCCATTGTGACTACCTTGGTCATCATGTCTGCAGGATCCTGACTGGTATGAATCTTCTTCAGCTTCAAATTCTCTTCCTCTAAATTTGTAATAATGAAATGGCACCTTAATTATATATGCTTCATCTTAGAGTGGAAAACAAAGTTATTAGCTAGGTGTATAACACTTTGACTATCACTATGTAGCTTTCATTCTTCCTATTTATGCCCCAGCTCCTCAAGCAATTATTGTAACCAAATCATCTGTTTGTTTTCCTTTGTGGCAGCAACATACTCAGCCTTCATAGTTGAAAAAGCCACAAAAGTCTGTAGTTGTGAAATCCAACTCACTATTGTCCCACCTATAGTGAAAATATAACTCGTCGTGCTCCTCATGTTGTCTACATATCCAACCATATTTGAATCTATACAACTACACAAAGTGGTGTCCAATCTACTGTAGCACAAAATTATCCCCATGGTCCCTCTCAAGTACCAAAGGATCCACTTTATTGTCTGGCAATGATCTTTACCTAGATCACTCATAAATCTACTCACATATCCCACTGCATGGGCAATATTAGGCCTAGCGCACACCATGGCATACATCAAACTGCCAAGCGCTGATGATCAAGGTACCTTGGACATATGGTTTCTCTCCTTCTCTGTCTTGGGACACAACTCCTTTGATAACTTGAAATGGCCTGCCAAAGGAGTCCCAACTGGTTTTAACATCCTGCATATTAAACCTCTCCAAGACCTTTTTAATGTACTCTTCCTAAGATAAATTCAACTTTTTTTTCTTTCTATCCTGAGATATCCTCATACCAAGGATTTTTTTAGCTGCCCCCAAATCCTTTATAACAAAGGAGTCACTTAGCTACTTCTTGAGTACTTTTATTTCATTCATGTTTTTGCCTACAACCAACATTTCATCCACATACAAGCACAAAATAATATAACCACCATCCTGAAATTTCTTTATATACACACATATGGTCAAAATGACATCTAATATAACCTTGGTCCATCATGAAGTTATCAAATTTTCTTATACCATTGACATGGAGCCTGTTTCAGGCCATACAAGCTCTTCTTCAGTTTGTACACCATATCCTCTTTTACCTTTAACCTCATAGCCCTCAGGTTGTTGCATATATAGGTCATCCTCCAAATCACCATGGAGGAATGCAATCTTTATATCTAGTTTCTCTAAGTGTAAGTATTTTAGCTGCCAGTATTCCAAGAACAGTTCTAATAGAAGTCATTTTTAGTACAGAGAGAAAAAATATCATCAAATTCTATACTTTTTTTCTATACAAACCCCTTGACCACCAACCTGGTCTTGTATCTTTTCTTTCCTCCTTCTTCATCTTTAACTCTGTACACCCACTTGTTTTGTAATGCTCTTTTGCCTTCAGGTAGCTTCACTAAATCACAAGTCTATTTCTCCATGAGATACTGGTGCTCCTCATCTAAGGCTTCCTCTCACTTCTTCCTGAAATCTACATGCATTGCTTCATCAAATCTCTTTGGATCTCCACTGTCAGTGAATAATAAATAATAAAGAGAAGGAGAAAAAAATTCAGGTGCTCTTCTAACCCTAGAAGACCTCAATATAGGAGTTTGGGGTTATTTGTTGCATAGGTTTCTAAACTGATTCATGTGTGTCAATTTCCCATCCGGAAGATCATGTACCACTACATATTCCTTTCCTAGATTCTTCCCTAATTTCCTACAAGTGTTGCTTATACACAACTTTCTCATTAAATACCACATCCCTAAATTGAATGATCTTCTTTTCATTAATACTACAACATTTATATCCAAATTCATTACCACCATAACCAATGAAAGTACATTTTTCTGTTGGGGTTAGACCAAACTAGTTGTACACACATATATACACAGACACACACACACATTTATAACTAAAGCATACAAGCAATAAACATGATAAATAACCAACATAAGAAAATACAAAAGATATAACGTGGTTCACCCAGGGTGGGCTACGTCCACCAAGAAACATCTAATATATTATTCCAAAGGTTGTACAATTAAATATCTACAATCTTTCACACCTTATACGATATACAATACTTTTCCTCTCACAAGCTTCTCTAAGATCTCACCAAGAATTCATTATTACAATTCTCCCAATCTAACATCTAACCCTAGTTTCCTAGCTTATATAAGCTTATAAAAACTTAGGGCACTTTATCCATTCATTTACAACCATTAGATCAACTTTATAACAAATATTAGATCTAATTCCTCGTGACTTAAATATAAAAAATAACGCACAGGTAACTGATGTCTAGTTACCTTATCCGATGCCAGTTTGTCCCAACCGATGCCAGTTAGTATGATAGGTGACTGACGCCAGTCAGCCGACCGATGCTCAGTTATTGTGTAAACCTGAAAGTTGTAAATAAGTTACGTTTATGAAGCAATTTAGCTCCACAATCTCAACAATCTCTTACATTGGAGATAAATTTCTACACTATCCTGCATAACTCCATCCTTAGTTCCTCTCCTAGCTTTGTTTATTACTCTTCAAGACTCAAACTCAAAGACCAACAGAAGTGGAGTGTAACTCTAACTTCTCATTTTCCAATGGATTTATTAGCATATCCACAGGGTTCTCATTTGTATGAATTTTCTCTAACTTCAGTTGCTCTATCCTCCAACATTTACCATATGAAGTGATATCTCAACTAAATGTGTTTTGTTCTTGAATGAAAATGCTGAATTATTTGCCAAATGAATTACACTTTCAATATCACTGTACAATCTACAATCCTCTTGCTCCTTTCCTAACTCTTCCATGAACCTTCTCATCCATATCATCTCTTTGCTAGCCTCTGTAGTTGCAACATATACTCGATCCTCTATGTAGTAGACAAGGCCACAACCTTCTGCAATCTCAAAATCCAGTTAACTGTCGTCCCACCTACTATGAATACATATCCAATGGTGCTTCTCCTACCATCCAAATCTCCAGCCATATCTGAATCAACATAGCCCTGTAAAGATAGTATCAGACCCTCCATAACATAACTACATGTTGGATGTCCCTCTCAAATACCTGAGAATCCATTAGACTGCTTTCCAATGCTCTTTACCTGGATTGTCCATAAATCTTCTCACAACTCCCACTTGCCTGTGCAATGTCTGGTCTGGTACACACCATAGCATACATAAGACTTCCAACTGCTGAAGCATATGGAACTCGTGCCATGTACTCGACCTCCTCATGTGATGTAAGACACTGATCTTTTCTCAATTTAAAGTGTCCAGCCATAGGTGTACCTACAGGTTTTGCATCCTGCATTTTAAATCTTTTCAACACCTTATTGATATAATCCTCCTGAGACAAATACAATTTTCTGTTCTTCGTATCTATAAGAATTTTCATGTAAAGATATTTTCTTAGCAGCTCCCAAATCCTTCATTGCAAATGTGTGAGCTAACTTTTCTTTAAGCTCACCAATGTTCTGCATACTATATCCTGTAATAAGCATATCATCCACATACAGTAACAAAATAATATAGCTCCCATTTTCAAGCTTCTTGAAATAAACACAATGGTCAGATTCACATCTCATATAACCATGATCATGCATAAAATTGTCAAACCTCATATACCATTTCCTTGAGCTTGTTTGAGCCCATACAAGCTCTTTTTCAACCTGCACACATGTTTCTCCTTACCCTTGACTTCATAACCAAGTGGCTGATTCATATATATCTCATCCTCCAAATCACCATGAAGGAAAGTCTGTCTTAACATCAAGTTGTTCTAAATGCAAATATTCTACTGCAACTAAACTCAGAACAGTACAGATGGAAGTCATTTTAACTAACAGGAGAAAATATCTCACCAAAATCAATACCTGGTTTTTGTGCAAACCCTTTTACCACAAGCCTTTCTTTGTATCATTTTTGGTCCACCCTCTTCCTCCTTGATCCTGTAAACCCACTTGTTCTGCAATGTGCTCTTACCTGTTGGAAACTTGACCAAATCTCATGTTTGGTTCTGTTTCAAGGAATTCATCTCCTCATCCATGTCATGATCCCACTTGAATGTGGGTATCATTCATGCATTACTTCTTCAAAAAAAATATGGTTCACCACTATCAGTCAATAAAAGATAAAATAATGAAGGTGTAAATATTTTCTGGAGGTTTACTTACTCTTTATGACCTTCTTACATAAATTTGGGGTGTCTGAGGCTCATTCTGGACCTCATTGGACATTCGTGTCAAATCTCATGACAGTGACCGATGTCGGTCACCTATAACCTGACGCTCGGTTCCTCTGTAGCCAACATGTTGGTTCACCCAACCAACAGTCGATCCTCTGTGTAGCTGATGTCGTTTCACCCAACAGACGATTCGGTCCTGCTCTAGTCACGAGTCACTGTGTCACCGATGCCAGATGTCTGTGGATTTTTGTTTTAAATCTAAGAATGCACTTTTCTCAACAAACTCTTCACTAGGTTCATTCTTGGGTACCAAAACCTTGATCCCTGTACATTCTCTTTTCATTCCAATCAATGTTACGACTCCTAACAATCTTAGACATCTTCTAAATCCCAAAACCATGGAATCCGAAATCATCAGAACCATAACCAATGAAAGTGCATCTCTTGGATTTAGTATCCAACTTCTTCCTATATTTTCTTTATCAACATGCACAAAATATTTCTGAACCAAATACTCTAAGAAAAGAAAGATCTACCTCTTTTCCAGTCCATGCTTCTTCTCGTATTCCACCATTTAGTGCACTTGAAGGGGCCACAATTGATAAAATATACCATTGTATCTACTTAGCTTCTACCCAAAACTGCAAGGGTAATCCAACATGTATCCTCATGCTTCTAACACATTCCATAATAGTTTTTGTTCATTCTTTCTGCCACTCCATTCTCATATGGAGTTCTAGGAACCGTTCTTTCTCTATGCATATTCCATTCACTGAACAATAATCATTGAAAACCTTGTTGCAGTACTCACCACCATTGTCAGATCTAAGGCACTTCAACTTCAAATTAGTTTGATTTTCTACAAGGTCTTTCCATATTTTAAATGTTTCAAAAACATCATATTTACATTTAATACAATAAACACATACATTTCTTGTGGCATCATCAATGAAAGTCACATAGTATTGGGATCCTCCATGAGAAGCTACCTGGGCTGGTGCCCACACATCTGAGTGCACAAAGCTCCAATTTCTGCTCCTTCTTTGTTGACCCAACTTTAAGAAACCTCACTTTCTTTTTCTTTCCAAATATGCAATGCTCACAGAAATCAAGATCTACATCTTTCAAATCTGATAACTTACCTTTCGACTTTAAGATTTGCATTCCCTTCTTACTCATATGACCTAGCCGATTATGCCACATGCTTACATCTGAATCTAAAGTAGATAAAATAGATAAGGAATCAGTAATACAGGTAGACAAATACAATGTTCCTACCTTCTTACCTCTTGCAACAACAAGAGATCCTTTGGAAACTTTCCAAGAATTGGTTGTGAATGTAACCATGCATCCATCTTCACCTAGTTGTCCTATAGAAATTAGATTTCTGCCGAGGCTTGGCACATGCCTCACATATTTCAATATCCATGTATTTCCATTCTATAATTTACGATGAACTTCATCATTTACCAGTAATCATGCATGGTTCATCATCTCCTAAATAATACATGCCCAAAATTACCCTAGACATAATTTCTGAAATAACCCTTATTAGGGTAGCATGGAAAGAAGCTCCTAAATCTAAAACCCATGATTCAATTTTATCTATCCAAGGAGAGAATAAGGGCATCTTGCATTACCTCTGATGCTACATTTTCCTCTTTACCTTTCTCTGGTACATTCTCTTTGTTTTCCTTGAACCAACAATCCTTCTTTTGCATGTCCTTTCTTTCCATAATTCCAGCAGGTTATTCCTTTACCTTTGGATTTAGATCTGCCACTCTTAGACTTTGATTTCTTATTACTCTTTTCTCTTGGATCTCTCCTTTTTCCTTCCTCTACTTTCTACATTCAAAGCATTCCCAGATGATGATTCTCCTGAAATTTTTCCTGTGTATTTCTTCATTTAGAATTATACCAATCACATCATCAAACTTCAAAATATTAGTAGAAAATTTTGTACTACTAACAACCATTACCAAATTATCCCAACTATCTGGCAAAGAACACAAGAATAACAATGTATTTCACTTCATCCTCAAAAGGGATATTAACTGATTTTAATTGATTTACAATAGAATGGAAATCATTCAAATGATTAGAAAAAGATCCACCTTATTACATTTTAGAATTAAACAATTTCTTCATCAAATAAACTTTATTTGATGTACTTGGTTTGTTCATATAAATTAGCTAAAGATTTCATTAATTCTATCATGGTTGTTGCTTCTATTATATTAGAAGCCACATATGTTATCAGGCTCAATCTTATAGATCCCAAAGTCTTTCTGTAAAGATTCTTCCATTCTTCATCAGTCATATTTGTAAGTCTTACCTTCTCATTCAACGGTAAATATAGATCTCTCTGATACAGATAATCTTCCACCTGCATCTTCCATAGCTGATAATTACTACCTTAAAATTTCTTTTCTTTGTATTTACTATCTTCTGCCATTGTTGTGCTTCCACTCAATTAGAAATCCTTGTGAGTAAATATGTCAACACACACAACCCTCAAACAAAAAAAATTGATACTAGTTGTTGGGGTTAGATCAAACCGGTTGTACAGATATATATTCATATTAAATCATACAAGCAATAAACATGGAAATAACCAACAAAAGAAAATACACAAGATATAATGTGGTTCACCCAGTGTGGACTACATCCACCAAGAAAAAACCAATATATTATTCCAAAGGTTGTACAATTACAATGAATATCTGCAATCTTCCACACCTTACATGGATGTACGTAATTTTCCTCTCACAAGCTTCTCTAAGCTCTCATCAAGAATTCTTTCTTACAATTCTCCCTTAATCTAACCTCTAACCCTAGTTTCCTAGCTTATATAAGCATATACAAACTTAGGGCACTTTAGCCATTCATTTACAACCATTAGATCAACTTTATAACAAATATTAGATCTAATTCATGTGACTTAAATATAAAAATCACGCATTAGGTAACCGATGTCGGTTTGTCCCTCAACCACATGTCCAATTAGTATGATAGGTCATACACCGGTCATCCAACCGATGTCAGTTACTGTGTAAACTTGCAAGTTTTAAATAAGATCCTTTGTGAAGTAATTTGGCTCGTACAATCTCAACATTTTGCTTATTTAGCCTCTAGCTTAGTCTTATCAACAAGTTTATATGGACAAACACCTCTTCATCTCAAAGAACTCAAGAAATGAATAATCAACTTTCTTACCATACCAAGCCTCAAGGGTATGCCTCCATCCAAGGCACTTGAGGGTCACTCTTGATTTATCAAGTACACAATTGTGCTCATCGACTTCTTCCCAAAAATAAAGAGGCAGTCTCACATGTAACCTCATGCTCCTAGTACATTCCATTATAGTCATATTCATCCTTTCTGACACCCCTAAATTGTGGTGTTCCTAGAACCATCTTTTTCCTAGTCGGATTCCATTCTTAAAACAATAATAATCAAAATCATCACTACAATAATCCCCTCCATTATTAACCTGAGACATTTTAGTTTAAGACATGTTTCATTCTCTACCAAGGATTTCCATTTAACAAAAGTGTCAATTACAAGAGATTTATTTCTAATACAATATAAAACTTTCCTTCGTTGCATCATGCAATTCAAGTGACATAATAATTTGAAGACCCAAGAGATGATAGGCTGAGCCACACCCCCAACACATTAGAATCACGCACAGGTAATTTACTCTCTGTAGGTCCACCATTGAGAAACTTTACTTACGGTTTGTCCCAAACTGATTTCAGTCACATAACTAGCTAGGTGACTGATATTGGTATATCTAGTGTAAACCTGCAAGTTGTATGATAAGCTATGCCCTTGTGAAGCTCATATGACCAAGCCTCGACATGCTCACACTGTGTTGTATGTGTGTGTGTGAAGCCACAAGATGTACAAACATTGATTGCTATTAGTCTGTTAAATTTCCAACATTGTTGGGACCTTTGGCCACCATAAGTCACCCTTAGTAACCTTCTTAGAGTTCTTGGCTGATTGTTATCACAGTACTACCATCATCTCGCCAACTGCCCTTTGCCGATATCAAATTTCATACTTAATGTAGGCACATTTGACATTCTTTAAAAGCCATATATTTATTCTACATCTAAACCTGAACAAAATATTTTCCGACTATGTTTCAAGGCTCATCATCACCAAGGAAAACATGCCCAGAATGGATGAACATATAACAAAATGAGATGTCCTATGCAGTGAGTAGCACTAAGAAATTGAAGCCTGAATCTGAAACTACAAGATTCGTACAATATTCATACAAAGAAATGAATAAAAACATCCAACGTGGTCAAAACAGTTCATCTATCATACCATCAAGATAGGCACCTTGGCCCAATGGATATCTTCACTGGTCAAAGGTGTCATTCTTCTTGATCCCAAATCTCCCATCAATGGTGTCTAGGTGTATGTCCATGTCTTTCCAGTGATGTCCAGCATACCACCTTGCTTTTGGATTATTGTACCTTGCCCGATTTTTGATTTTCACTTATGTGAATTATATTGTATTATTTTACCTAAAGTCTAGATTCCACTTTATCAACGCATTCCCTGAAGTTATAATATTATAATAGAACATAATTCTGTCACATTTCCTCTCGATTCATGTAATCACCCCTACAACATCCTTATAACTTCAACTTTTGTGTTAGAAAAGGAAGTTAGAGTTTTTAAAGGTCATTGGAGGTTGGAAGAGTTATTGTAACCTCAGTCTTAAGGAGCAGGGAAGTTTATAAAACCCTAAGATACTTTCCATGAAGATTCTCATTGTAACTGAAGCTAGCTTTGTTGAAGAACCATATTAAAGATCATTTTGTGTTCATTTTACTAAGAAGAATTCTACATGACATGTTCATATTAGAACAACTGTGTCTTGAGATTCTTATTGGTTATATTTGTTCTTATGTCAAATGTTTTTCATTTAACTTTCCTTTTGCATGCAAAGTACTTTTGCACTCAGTCTTTTACTTTTATGATGTACTTTCTAGCATAATACCAAATATGCAAGATATGTGCCAGATTGTTCCATGCTCCTTCTCTCCATTCTTTTCAACAATATTTTGCTCTCTTCTATCTCATCACCCGCTCGATGGTTTCTTTCCAGTTTACAGGTACTTTCTGCGTGTACAAGTATCTTCAAAACCCCACAAACCCATCATACAACAGAGCTTCCCCTCTCATAATAGGCCGAGGTAGACACATTCATGTTAATAGGCTATCTCTCCAATGACATTTTTCTCAATGTTGAACTTGCAAGTGACAATCCATGAGGAGACTGAGCTTTACCAAAGTGACATAAAATCTCTCCAAGAAACACATGGTGGTGTAGAGTCATCTTTTTGATAGATGATATGTCAACATGTTGCAACATGTCAAAACATGCTCCAGCGAACCTATGAAGAGACCAATATCAAATTCAACATGACATAAATCTTGCCGATATTTTTTTGGCATACCCTTCATAAGGATCTAATGTTTGAACAACTCCTTATCATTTGGTCTCCACCGTATCAAGGAACCTCCCCATGATTGGAGGTTGGTGACTCTGTTGATATGAAGAACTGCCTATCCTTTTTAACTCATGCGATGGCCTTGATTTCACCCATCTCATAAACCATTTTGGTCCTTTGGAATGGTCTACCCCTACCTTTTGGTTCAAGGAATTAAAATGTTTTGATAGATGACCCCAAGACATATGCATTGCTTTCATGTTGCATGTAGCCGTTTTAGTGAGATTGTTTATTGAAACCCCACACATTGTTGTTAAGTGGTATCAACCATACTAATTGGTTACATCACAAGTTATAAAGAAAAATTTCCTAAAAATATTTGAGTCTAGCATGGACACACCTGCACTTATTTAAATTTATTTCAAATCTAGATGAAAGAAGGTGAATGAATAAGGAACTTCATACAAGATTCAACAAGTATTGAAAATATTCCGAAAGATGAGTAACATGATTAAATAAATGCATGTTGATAGTTAATCTAATCTAGAACAACATGTAAATACCAAATAACTATAAATGATCCAAGCAACTATGAAAATGGAAAGGATAAACCCTAATATGCTAAGGAAGTGACTTAGCTTGATTAGAGGAGCTCGTTACTATGTTGCAGAATAAACAGAATCTGAACGAATGTGTAGAGGTCCCAAAAAGGATGGATCCTTATGGCTCATATAGACTGGGGAGCCCTAAAATGCCGCCTAATGTTTGGCGCTCTGCGTCTGAAGCCACAAGAGAACTGAGTAAGTTTGGTAGGTGGTCTAAAACCCTTTGTTTGCTCGCATTAGATTCGTTGTACTGCGTCGAGTGTTGCTGATAATACAAGATTAAAATACCATAGGAAGTTCAAAACTCTAAAATTCAAATGAATGGGTCAGACTGACCTTGCCCAAACAGTACTAATTGAGTGTTGCATTTCAGACCCAAATGTAGTTTGGGTGTGTGTGTGCATCATGTTCCCTAGGTTTTATTGTGTCAGTTGCACAAGTAGCGAGCAATAACTAGATGTAAAAATGTAGTAGAATGGTGGATGAAATCACAGTACAAATCCATCTATGCTTGTGTGATGCAGATGAACTAGCCAACTCCCTTATGATGGAGCTAATGGATGCAAATCTTAATTTCATCTTAATGTAGGCACATGTATGACATTTCTACTAATAGGCCATATATTTCCCATTCTACATCTTAACCTGAACAAAAATATCCCATCTCGACTATGTTTTCAAGGCTCCATCATCACTGAGAAAAAAACATACCTGCTCACCATCCCCGTGAGACATGCAGAATAATCCTCAACAAAAAAAATAATATCTATGTGGGAGTAGCATGGAAAGAAGCCCTTGATCATCTATATCACTAGATTCACCAATATTATACAAAGAAATGAATAAAAAACATCGTGGATCAACATTATCTATATGCCACATTCCACCTCAATTGATTTTCTATCATGTAAGTTTTCTTCATGTCCCAAAATCTCCCAACAATCCTTCTTTTGCATGTCCATACTTTCCAAAAATATAATGCCAAAATATACCATCTTGCTTTTTGGACTCTTGACTCTCTGCCCGATCTTTTGATTTTTCCATGACTGACTTTGTAATCTCTTCTACCTCCCTCTAGATAAGTACCGTCAAAACATTCCCTGAAGTAGAAATGTTCCCTAGATAATGTCTTCACAATTTTCAAACTCCTAGCAATCCACAAAACTGAAAAAGTTACAAACATGACCTTCATCAGTCCAACTTTTGAGTTACTTGGAATTCAATTTTTTTACTGTCATTACAAAAGCTATTCACAACTTTCAGGTAAGGAGGCACAAAAATTAATCAAAAGCCCTAACTTATTCATCAAATGACTATTGTAACTGCAGCATAGCATATTCAACGAACCATATTTAAAAATCATTTAAATGTTGCATGCTACTGGTAACTCAACAAGGGTTGGTCTAAGACATCATCCTATTAAAAACAACTTTTTCATTACAAAATATCATTGTTAGAGGCAGAGGGTTTTTTCATATAAAACTTTCCCTAATGCATCCATAAGTTTCTTTTGTAGTCTTTTTCCTTTGAAACATTAAATAATACCAAATACCTGCAAGACATAGCCAGATCTGTCTTCCAAGTTGCCTGTCCTATCCAACAAAATCCCACTCCATGGGTCCATCACACATCGATGGTTTTTGTGGAGAGTGTACAATACTTTTCAGTGTACAGTTCCTTCAAACACTCGCCCCACATGTAAAACAGACTCCATAAACATAAATAGGCCCGACCTAGGACACATTCATTTTATTTCCACTCCAATGACCATTTTTTCTCATATATGAACTCCCCACCTGTTACAATCCTAGAGTTGGCTTTTACACCAAAATGCCGTCAAAATGTGTTGTTGAAAGAAAATTGTGGTGAGTGTATAGTACTTTTAGCAGCTGACAATATTCTAACACTTCCTACACATGGTGACACCAGTAACTGGGGTCCATCAAACATAAACAAAAAAATATCAATTTGGCTTCAAGATCACCAAAAATCTACCTCCTAGTGATCCATCATACCCTGCATAAGGCCTATGGTTGAAACAACTGCCCCCACAAAAAGTATCTATAACATCCTCACCACCGTAGAAAAGAATGGTGACTCCTCTAAGAACTTGTCATGGATGCAATTATGGATAACCCCATCCCCAGGGACATCCACCCTTGCTCCAAAATATGCTTGCATGCCCATATATGCACTAGGACCCCCCATACTAAAAAAACCCACCTGAAACACTAAATATGTCTAATGCGTCAGTAGCACCGTTATCCCCCACACATACACCTCTAGTCACACTCTATTAGCTCTGAAAAACTGGCCTGCACATAGCCCCAACTCACCTCGGAATGTATACCTTGATGCACTATAGTAAGAATTATATTACAAAATAACCATTGCACCCACCCTAGCTCATCACTCATGTACATGCCCAACCTGATCATACAAAACATGATATCCATAATCCCCCCAAGTAAATAACTCTTAATATCAAATCCCATCTACTATGGACCACATACAATCTCCAAAAAATATCGCCATCTCGCAACGTCAGATCCACTACTGAGACAAACCTGCTCACCATCAATCACACTGCAGAATATCCCTCCATATGTTTTTCTAGCGTGACCATCATATCACCTAGTCACCATATGAAAATGTGCTCGTATCACTATTATGATCTCTTCATCAGTGCTGGTTCGAAATCTAGTTTTTCATAAGAGCACCAAACACATTGAGGTGCATCCATTTCATTAAAATGATTACATAACATCAACATCTAGCTCCAATATTTCCCAACAAATATGCAATGTGCCCCAAAGTCACTCTCTCGAGGTAAATTTGAGGGTTTTAGACAATTTCTTCTGTGTCCTTGAGACCATACTGAATTAAGGGGGGGGGGGGATATTAGGAATAAAACTCCTTAATTCATCATTAGTTGATATTTGAATTACAAGTTAAAGTATTTAATTTAAATACTTGAACTTATGTCAATATGTATTAGTTATCCTTAGTTGTTAGTTAACTAAGTGATAGTGTTCCAACCAAGTTTGTGGGATTGTGTTCTATCTTTCATATTTTGTTCCCGGATGCATCCACAATAGGATCAGTTAGGGGCAATGATTTCCTATTTACTCAGATTAGATGATTTGTTTCCATATATTGTGGATGAGATAGCAGATGTCCCATAACTATAAATATCAATCTTCTCATCAATTCTTGATTTTGATATTAATAAAATACACCTCTTATTTTTGTGTAAATATTATGTGTAACATATTGTTTTCAAGCTAAGAATTTCACAATAAGTACATAAAACTTGAAAAGTGGTGTCGCAATGTCATGATAGACCCTGCATCCATACATGACCTTCATCAATCCCATACTTCATTCAATCATCATCCAAATTTCACCTTTGGTGTTATTGAGCATGGTCACATAACAGTTGCACTGTGGTAGAGGTTGCGGTGTGGTTGCAACACTGTCGCAGACCAGTTGCAACATCTTACAAAATCAACAAAAAAATCAAAACTAGTTCATAAAAAACAAAAAAAATATTCCCAACAATAAAACCTACCTCTTACTAGGAATCTCTCTTCCTTGGTGTTTATCATCCCACATGGGTGTGTCATATCTATTACTCCTCCTAGCCTCTCTCGTCCCCATGTATTCAAAGTGGGCTAGCCTCACCACCCTGCCTCTATATATGCCTCCCCCACCCTGCACCGAGATTAACACAGTGGTCTCCACCTGGTTGTGCCTATAGCTGACCCCTACACCATACCCAGTTGTGACCACCAGTAAACTGGGGTATCTCTAACCACTTTCCCCTCCCTCTGCCTCCATCATTGCACAATATGGTCAACCCCTCTACAACTCCATCCCCTTCTCTCCTCGTTGTTGGTGCTACAATGATTGGTCCCCAGTCTCCACCCTGCTCAAAATTTCTTCCCTTCACTTCCCCCTGTGGCCACCTCCTCACCACTGGACACTGCCCCACCACCATTATCCATAAAAAGCACTAGTTGCATACCTGACCAGATGTAGTGGCCCAAACTCACCTCACACCAGTTGCACTCAAGACTGGATCGAATCCATGCACCCACCCTGGTTCACCCCACCCAACCAGAGCTCAGACCATCCATAACCCCCTAACACAGACCCAACCCACATAACTTTACAGGTCACACTCACATCCCATCCCACCTAACTTCCCTAATCACACTTATAACCCAGACCCCACCCACCACGCCCAAAACCTACTCACCCTATGACTCACCTCACTGCCTTCAATCCTTGTGACCCCGCTCACTCTTCCTACCCCAACTCATCCTTTCTTAACCCAACTCCCTTCACCTCGTTCACCCCAAGCTCACCTTCCACACTAATCCTACCTCGCTGCATCACACTAAGTCACTCTTTTGACTCACATGCCTTGCACATGTAGCTATTTTCTAAACACAAACCATAAGCCACACCATCACCATAACCACTTAGAAAACTTCACCTGCTCAACTCTAGTCTCGTGTATGCTCTCTACCACTCCCATCTATAATTTCCCCCCCCACATGCTCTCCTCTCTATCCCGCACACTCTCAACTCCACCCCACCCCACACACTCTCTTCCCCACACACTCTTTGCCTCACCTGTACGTGCTCTTTCCCCTGCATAATCCCCTCATCACTCGCACACACACTCTGTGCCACACAATATTTACCTTTCCTACATGCATGTTCTTCCATGTGCGCTCTCTTCCCTACATGCTCTCTACTTCAGCCCACATACTTCACCTTGCCCCCACGTACTCTACCACATACACTCTCTACCTTTCCCTTGTGTGCACTTTTCCCCATTTACTCTATGTCCTATGTGCTCTCCTAAGCATCTCATGTGCTATTTGTTCTTCCCTACACAATCTATACCCTGCGCAGTCTTCGCCTCACATATACGAGTGTTCTTCCCCATGCACTCTCTACCTCACTCGCACACATGATTCGACCTGCATGCTCTTCACCTTGCTTGCACACACACTCTGACCCATGCACTATCCTCTCCACCATGTATGCTATATGCTCTTCCCTGTGGGATCTCCACCCCCTGCGCTCTCTAACACATGCACTCAACCCTGTGCACTCTCCACCTCATTCGTGCATGCTCTTTGTCCTTTGTGCTCTTTTCCTCACCCACACACACGCTCCACCCCATATTATCTCCACATTATCCTTGCACAATCTCCATACCGTGTATTCTCTACTTCATCTCCCCAACACCCCATTTACATAATCATATTCACCTCACTCATATCCTTCATTGTTTTCAATCATTTGTCTACAATTGCGACATTTTTTTCCTATTAGGGAACAGCCTAAGGGGGCATCCCAAAAATTGTCACTTGAGGGGGGATAACACATTAAACCCTTCTCATCAATCTTATGGCATTCAATCATCAGTATTCTTAGTAAATTTAATCAATATTCTCCACCTTGCGAAAATCAACTTATTGATCCCTTCATAGTCTTCGACTGAAGTGGCCAATCGATCACATTTCCAAGTTCCTGTCTATCCAATCAACCATCTAATCCCCCGACTGCGGAAACCACTGTCATATGGTTGGAATGATCCCCCATCTCATCTTCAGTTTTTTGTGTTGCATCCTTCTTGCTATAACATGTAGCTCAAAAAGGGGAAAAATGTAGACACTAGAAAAATGCACCTTGTGAATAAGGTCTCCTATTCAAAAATACCAAAAACATCATAAAACATAATAGTCCTACAAACAAATCAAATAATCCCACAAAAACAACTAAAAATTATATTAAATCCTATAAAATGGTGATAAAATACACCTCATCACTCAATTACTAGTCTTCACTTACTCACATTCAATTATGTCCATCCCACCTACCCACTTGCATGCCCAATGCAATATGGATCCTTATCATCTCACTCATTTATGCACATTACACCCATATGTGTCACAATCCCCTATGCACTCAAAAACTATAAAACACCACTCACCCTCCATCATTTCAATCTCTTTCCCCCTTGAATATTTGTGCACTTGAGCCCATACTTGAGTTTTTTTTCTTCTTTAATCACATATTTTTAGTATTGCAGGTTTTAGAGAGATGAAGGCCAATAAAAAAGGATATGTGTAACTTGTTTCACCACTATTTTAGAAATATTACAACACAGGTGTCAGTCACAACTACGTACTGACTCGTAATCTCCATGTGATTTTCAGTGAATCACAACTGCGAATGACTTGCAACTGAGTCAGGTATACCTTTCCATTTTCATGCATTTTTTTGTCATTTTTATTCAATAAAATGTCTTTTATCTCCGTAAATGGTTAGGGATCTGACTCGAGGTAGGTCCCCACAAAAAAAACTATTAAACATATTTCCAACTGTGTTTGTGTGTAGGTTATACATTCATATCAACTAATATTTTACCCACTTTATTCATTGAAAGAACCCATGTTTTTCCTTCTCTTTTCAATGGTAGAGTAAGCTCATTTATTTAGTAACATTGATTTAGAGATTTTATATATCTACAAATACATCTTGCAACTGATCCAAATCTAGGCACATACAGTGAATGATGGTGTTTTGCATAAATAAATGTAAAGTTGTACATTACTTTATTTCCGGTCAGTATTCCATATCCTCAACAAAGT
The DNA here is from genome assembly GCA_019776745.2 of Taxus chinensis. Lineage (NCBI taxonomy): Eukaryota > Viridiplantae > Streptophyta > Pinopsida > Cupressales > Taxaceae > Taxus > Taxus chinensis. The sequence goes on along the minus strand of CM034147.1, from coordinate 909,278,692 downwards.
TACATTTGGTTCTAGTAGAAACATTTCCCTACTGACATCTAAAAATCCATAACCTCGATTAGGATGTTTAAAAGGCCCACAAATACATGTTATGCTTTTTAACTTGTTTTTTAATTATTTTTTAAAAGGATATTGAAAATGTTTATTTCTCACATTTGTTTTGAGGGGTTTCAGATCCACTAACGACTGAGTGTAGGGAGTTTTAGATGATATGTGGAGACAATATTGGCTAGTTTTTGTAATGATGTCTTGGGTCCTTCATGAAACATTTTTAAAATATGTTATAGTAATTTGACCTTTGGGAGAAAAATTCATTCTTAAATTCAATAGGTGATGGTAACGAAAAATTGTAAAAGGTTGTTGGTACTCTAAATCTTAATAAATGTTGACAAAATAACGATAACGCACTTAAAGTTTTGATTCAAACCATAACATGGAATGTGAATAAATTTTTCAAATGTGAAAGAAGGTGGAAACAAAATGTAGATGGACGATCAAAATTATGGGGAAAGAAAAACATACGTGTGGGATAACAATGAGTTGGAAATTTGGATACATTTTCTGATGTTTAAGTTATTATATGATGTAAATGTTGAAAAGATGGGACATGTGGGGAATTGGGATGTGTTTTTATATAAAAAAATCAGAGAGGGATGTGGCCCTTGTTTTACATGTCAAGAGTGGAGATAAAGATGAGTCCCCCTAGTGCTTGGTCTAATAGAATGAATGTATTACATTAGGTGAAGAATGAGGTGAATACGAATATGTAAAAATGGGATACTACATGACCAAGGTGACGTGAAGTGAAGCAAAAGATTTTGATTAGTGTGCAAAAGATGACATTGATTGGTATGTCATATTTGGGGAGAGATAGATGGGATGAATATCATGAAGTATGGGTAAGGGGTATTCTCGAATAAACATGTGTGAAAAATATTCATATGGATGAGGACTTGAGAAAAATGCAATGTCAGTAGAAATCATGGGTCCAAGTGTTGTATAAGCATAAAGAAGACTTGTAGTAAGAGAAATGTATTTAATAGGTTCAAATTGTATTGGTTTGATATGATGAATCTTATGTAATATGTGTGGTTTGAAAGGATGAATGTGTTTGGTAGGAGGAAGCTTGTATAAGAAAATGTTGTGTGGACAAGGATTTAAGAAAAATTCCATGTCAAAGATGAATTCTGTGATAAATTGTTGGAAAATTCTTAGGAGGTAGTGTGATAATGGGATTAGTGTGGAAAATAGGGATGTCTTGCAAAAATGGTGTATTTAGGAGAAAGGGGAGAAAATGGCTCCTTTCCCAGTGTTGGAGGTTATGGTTAACCTAAATCCTTCATGGTGGGTAAGGTAGGAAAGGACATCATAAAATTGGACTAATAATATTCATCCACACTGGTAGAGTATAGGAGGATAGTTAAAAGAATTTTATCAAGTGCTTATATAGGATTAATATAAGTGGTATCAGTTAACAAGGGATTTTGTTGATAATAGACAAAGATGATGGTGGATTTGGAATAAAGGTTTCTTCTTGAGTAGAAGATGATGATGATGATGTAGTTGATGGGGGATGACAAGATTGGTGGAGTGATAGATTATTTTGGGCTTGATGAGAATGGTGATGATGATTCTTTGTTTTGATGGTAATGCTAACATTTCATTAGATGAAATATATTGTAACATAGGTGTTAGTGTGGAAGATGAAAATGATGGGGAAATGGATAAAAAATGAGGATGAGGGGATCGGTGAGGAAGATAAATATGGTGTGGCCAAATATGATGATGATTGAGGTTATAAAGAGGCTATGATGATATTGGAGTTAGGGATTTTTTTAGTGGCAAATATTTGTAATTTGGAAAATATTCCATTTTTGGAAAATTTGAAAAGCCAAATTTTTTGGAGTTGGTCAGTGTATTGTTCACCTAAAATTTCTAATATAAATTTTCTAGGGCTCGGCTTCGCCTACCATTGAAAAATACTCCTATATAAACCTAGGTAATTCACCTAGTAGTATACTAGTAACTTACTGATGGTACCATCCGAATTACTTGTAAATTACCAGAAGACAAAGTGTGGCTCAGAGTCTCAGACTGGTTATTGCAGACTTACAATAGGAAAGTGTCACTGACGCATGAAAAGGAAGATTTTCATTTCCAGATGGATAACAATATAGTGTTGTTGACGCGCGACAAAAGAAGGTGTTGACGTACGACAAGAGAGTTGTTGACGCATGACAAGAGGGTTGTTGATGCATGATAAGGGAGGGTTACATGTGGGTGAAAAATAAGTGTTGTTGACGAGCGACAAGGGGGTTGTAAACGGTTGAAAAAATGAAGCATTTTTTTGGTGTCAGGTGACAACAAGGTTTGTTGTCACACGACAATGAGCCTTGATGTCACACGAAAATAAGCCTTGTTGTTGTATGAAAACAAGCCTTGTTCTCGTGCGACAATAATGACAACAAATCTCGTTGTCGTCCGACACCAAAAAAATGTTGAGTGCTCCCCCTTAAGAAAATGACAGGCAAAAATTTGACTCTGAAATCCCAGAAAATTCACCTTTCCGACAAAATTGGTTCGAGGTATATTCACCAGGGATTTTCCACCTCCAATTTACCAAAGGATTCTTAAAATGAACGCTGATTGGAGTATTTTTAGTTGTAAGATATAATGGGGTTATGCTAGAAATGTCTAGTGGAGGGATAAACAAATTTAAGTCATGAGAAGGAGAAGCATGTGGTGTTAGAGGGGAAGTGATAGGGGTATGAAAATTGGAAAGGTGATATGGTATATCAGGCGTGTGATATGTGGGATGAATATTTGTGGTAAAGATGATAGGATGTGGAAGTGTTCATTATTGGGGGAAGAATCTAGTCAGAATATGTAGGTAGTTTGGTCACTAATGTTGTCCACGTGTTGATTATGTGAAGGAATATGATTGGCAACTTCGATGTTGCTATTGTCATGAATGTCTTGAATGATATCATGTAACTTATGAAACATGTCCATGGAATTTAAATAAGCTTCTCTACAAAATTCCAGAGGCTACAAGTCCTATAGAGGATAACCGGTTAAGATTCTTCAACAATTCTCAACTGTCAAAAGTTCAGATTCATGTTCAGAAGAATTCATCTTGCTACTCTAGATGAGGCCCAAGATACTTGTGGTGGATTTGGAAGATTATCTCGTGATGTATGCAAAGATTAAGAAAGGCCAAGTAAGGACAAGTATCAAAGCTCAAGTTCTAGAGCTACAAACTCTTTGGTGTAAAAACTTGTTAATAATGTACTTTCTCTTAAGAAGTAGCTTGCTTAGAGTACCATATACAAGTACATTCTAAGGAAGAACTTCCCAAACAAGAAAAGAATTTTGTTTCACCTCATATACTTTATCTTTAGGCTCCACCCATGAATGTTACTTGTGGCACCAAATCAGATGATGAAAATGAAGAAGAGGCTACTTCAAAAAATGAAGGAGAAGAAGTTGAGATTGTTGATTGAAGAAATTGGATCTACAAAGGTTATTTTCTTTGAATATGCATCTTCTTCAAAAGATGAATATGAGGATTTTGTGGCTGATATGAACAACCAATCTTATGTTGTTTTTACATGATCAAAACTTTGAAAAGGAAAAATCATCCAAGCATGAAGAGAAGGAGAAAGAAGACCCTCAATTGGGACTCTATTACCAGGAAAAATAGTAAATAAGAGAGGTTCTCCACTTCCTCCATCCTTGAAATTAGCCAAAAATAATTTTTAAGCCACATCTCATCGCAAGGAATCTCCTAATCAATGTAAGTCAAGTACTTCCACTTCTTCTTTAAAAATGATGCTTCCACCTTACACATCAAAAAAGCAATGAAAAATATGCAATTACTTCCTCTAGATCAAATCAAATTATCCCTAGTATTCCCTATGCTCCTTAGATATCTTCCTATGCCTTTGATATTATTGACCATGTGAAAAAATCCAAAGTTCATATCTCTGAATCAAAATACCTGTAAAAATCATCCTAAACAGTTTGATAAGCTAGTCAAATTTATCAAAAGTGGAAGTTCCAAATCTAGTGTGCCATCCACTTCCAAACGTTTACTTCCCACACCCAAGAAAATTCAAAGCCAAAATATTCTAGCTTTTACCCTGTCATCTACCGGTAAAATTTAACCTTTTTATGTTTCCTTGTTGATCAATGGGTACAAAATTAAAAATTACATTATTGATTCTAGTGCATCTGAAAATGTCATGCCCACTAAGGTTGCTCAAGCTCTTGGTTTGAGTCTCTCTCAGGAATTTGGTCATTATTACTCAATGGAGACAAAGGAATTTCCACTTGTCAAAAGAATCAAAGATGCACAACTTGCTTTTGTGGCCTATCCAGAAAAGTGAGTAAAATAACCATTCTAGTGGCAGATATACCAGCTACCTATGGGATGTTCCTTAGTAGAATATTTTAAGGGGATATGGGAGGTGAAATATAGATGGACTAGTCTTCGACATTGATACTAGTCAAGAATAAAATGAATAATCTCCTCCTTAAACCTAAGATGAAATACATGGTTTAGAAGTTAGATGATCCTAGAGCACATGTTCTCTTCCAAAGTAAGGGAATTTGGGAAAGTTCCATTCGAGGAAAGAGGTAATGGAAACTACTTCATGAGTTTTAAATGAGATGAAGAGCTTCCCATTCTTGAGGAAAGGCCAATAGATATTGCTAACAATATTTGGAGCATGGAATTTGATGGAAGTTGTTCGACAACTTGGCTTAGGTGCAAGGTATTGTCCTTGTCTTCTCTACAAGGAGTTTTGTTCCCTTTGGCATATAAGTTGTAGTTCTCTAACACCAATAATACAACTGAGTATGAAGCCTTGTTGCTTGGGTTTCAAGATGTTGCAAAGAAATGGGAATCAAGAAGCTCATAGTGTAAGGAGATGCTTATTTGATTGTGAAATAAGTAAGGGATATATTCCAAGTGAAGAACTCTTGTCTCTCGTCACTATAGGAATAAATTTTGGGATTTCCTAGAATATTTTGATGTATTTGATATCAAGGCAGTTTTCTCAATATCAAAACACTAAGGATGATTCATTGGCAATTTCCTCCTCTTTGATGATTCCACATCTCGATTTTAGTGGATAAATTTTTTTTGGTGGAGATGATTTTCCAACCAAGTGTGCCAGACAACTCAAAGAGTTGGAAAGTGTTTAATGATGATAACCACATTTTATCCTTCTTATAAGATACCAAATATTTTTAGGTCTATGTACTTTAAAGGAAGTGACTCACTCCCATGGGATATTACTACAAATGATGGTGACAATACCATGAATGACCAAGTAGATAAAGATGGAGTAATCCAATTGAAAGGAAATAGAATTCCAAAGGGGACTAGTGTTATTAGAGGAATTTTTTGACAAGATATGACATGTTTATCCATGATAAAATCCAAGGATCAACCTAGATCTTCATTTGAATATGAGAAAATAAACATTGGTACAAGTGAACAACCAAGGATGGTGAACATAGGAAAATGTTGTTCACCTGAGGAACGAAGAAACTTCTCAACTTTGTTGAAGAAGTATTAAGATGTACTAGCATATTTGTATGATGATCTCAAATCCTTTCAACCGTAATCAATGCAACACTCCATCCCCCTAAAACCATATGTGAAGGCCTTTCGGCAAAAGTAAAGAAAGTATAATCTAAATATTTTTGATACCATCAAAGAAGAAGTTGAGAAACTAATCAATGCCTACATCATTTTTCCTATCCATCATTAAACATGGATAGCTAATATCACATCTGGTCTGAAAGAATAATGGTGAAATATATATATATGTGTGGATTTTTTAAATATGAATCAAATCCTTCTCTGAAAGGACAACTACCCCTTTCCAGTCATGGATCATATCCTACAAGTAATGAATGGTTCAAAAATGATGTTTATGCTTGACAAATTCTCTGGATATAACCATATTGAGGTAGCCAAGGAAGATCAATTTAAGACTACTTTCACCACTCCTTGGGGCACATTTTCATATCACCATATGCCCTTTAGGATAATCAATGTAGGTGTCACCTTTCATAGGGATATGGACTTAGCTTTCAAGAATTTGAGGGGGAAATGCATAATAGTGTATCTGGATGATCTCATGGTGTACTCAAAGAAGAGAGGAGAACACTTGCAATAGATGGAGTAGGTTTTGATCCATTGCAGGAGGCATCACATCTCTCTTAATCCAAAGAAGTCAATATTTGGAGTTACCGAAGGAAATTTCCTTGGTTACATTATGAGAAGGAAGGTACAAAAATTAAACTAGAGAGAGTAGAATCCATTCAAATATTGTCTCTTCCCATAAGTAAGATCCAGGTGTACACTTGTTCTTCAAAAATTAAATTTCTTAAGAAGATTTGTTCCATAGATTTTCCAAGCTTACAAAATAAATCATCCATATGATGAAACCCAAGGGATATTTCAAGTGGAGTAAAGAAGGGAAGGAGGATTTTGAGTCAATCAAAGGTGTTATTGTAAAATCACCCACTTTAGTCGACCCAGATTTCAACAAAGAGTTCATTGTGTATTGTTATGCTTCAAAGCATACCATTTTAGTTGTCCTCATTCAATAAAATGATGATAAAGTTCAGTCACCCATTGCATTCATGAGTGCTCCTTTGAAGGCATGTGATCCTAATTATTCACAACATGAGAAACATGCCTATGCGCAATGGTCAAAGCTTGAAAAAACTTCAAGTTTTACCTCTTGAACTCACATACTATTGACATGGTCCCTATCTTGGTTGTTAAATCCATTTTGATGCAACAAGATCCCAATGTGAAAGAGAGGAATTGGGTGTCAAAAGTGCAAGAGTATGACCTTGACATTAGACCTTCCAAATTGGTATGAGGAAATGGCTTATGTGAACTCCTTTCTCGAGAAGAATGGGAAGATTGTTCCAACTATTACGAGTGCTTGATCAAGGATATTCCTCTCTTGCTCTTCATAAGTCACCACCAATCCTTGGTATTCAGACATAACATATTTTTTGACCTATGGTGATTTCCCCCAGGCCTGGATTATAAGAAAAGGCATACTCTCCATCTCAAAGTAGAAAAATATGTTATTTGGGAGAACATACTATATAAGAAAATACTGGATGGCACTTTCCTAAGGTGCATTGAGGAAGAACAAAAAAAGAATATTTTCAAGGCATACCATGATCAAGTGTGTGGAGGTCATTTCTCAACAATGGTAACAACCCACAAATTTTTGAGAGGTGGATATTATTGGCCTACCCTCTTCCGAGATGCATACAAATGGGTGGGAAAATGTGATCCATGTGCAACTATTTGTAGGGAAACCAAGGCTTGTTGTTTTACCTCTCAGGCCCGTGATCATTGAGGAACCCTTCTAACAATGTAGAGTTTGGATTTCATTGGTATATTGAACCTGCACTCCAACGCGGGTCATATGTATGTCCGCACCGCTACTAATTACTTCACAAAGTGGGTGGAATATATTCCAACCAAGCATGTCAACTCTGAAATGGTATGTAATTTCTTGAAGGAGAATATCATTTTCAGATTTAAAGTACCAAACAAAATAGTAGTCCGATAATGCTACTTGACATCTCTTCTGTTGAACTGATGGATTTTTTATATAACCATGATATTTCACTATCTCACTTTGTTGATTACTATCCACAAGGCAATGGCCAAGTGGATTCTAGTAAAAAAAATATTATTACTATTGTTCGAAAAATAGTGGATGTTAATCAAAGGGATTGGCATAAGAAACTATATGATGCATTATGGGTTGATTGGATAACACCCAAGAAGGCCATCGACACTTATCCTTTCCAACTATTATATGGACTCGAAGCTCAAATACCAATTTCTCTAGATTTACATGCCTTGCAACTGGTGAAGACAGTAGAAAATGGAGAATACTAAGATTCTCTTGACAAGAGGATTTTCTACTTAGAGAAATTGAATGAAGACAAGCAAGTAGTAGTTGATGTGTTAAGAAGACACCAATCAAAAGTGAAGAGGATTTTTTATCAAAAGACACAAGATAAAAAATTTTGGATTATAGACCTTGTTCCTACTCTGGGACAAGAGGAGAGAATCCCAAAGGAATCCATGAGAAATTTTAAATCTCTTTGGCTTGGCCCCTTCAAGATCAGGCATTTCTATGGAGAGAATACATACTATCTTTGCTTACCTTGATGGGACCCCATTAGATTTTCCTCGTAATGGGCAAACATCTGAAGCTCTACAAGTAATAAGGTTGGTTGTCCCCAACCATGTACCATAGTTTCCCTTTTATTTGTGTGTGTTTCCCTTTGGTTTTTGTGTGTTTCCCTTTATTGTCATGTGTGTTGGTTCATGTTTTCCTTGTGTGTGTTCATTGCTTGTATTAGTTGGTGAAGGAATGACTCTATTTCCCAATTATCAAGGAATTGGTCTTCTTACCAAGAGAGTTATAAGGATCTCCATTGCCCCTTATGGTTTAATGTCCCCGAGTTAGAGCCATATTTTTTCATGCTAAATGTCTAGCATGTAAAAAATGAAAAAATTGGTATGACAACTAAGCCCACACTTGAAAATTTCCTCTCCTCAGTCATTGTGAACCCTTCCTCTAGCCATATTTTCCTCAATTTCACCCTCATTATAGCTCATAGGAATGTGTTAATAATATTTTTAAGTGTGTTTAATGTGCAGGGATGAATGCCCAAGGTGATTAAATAATTCACTAAGATTTAAGGAAGAAACAATTATCTTTGAAGGCCTAGAAAGGGCCATTTTTGGCCATTTTACAACTGGTAAACACCCTCCAGAAGTTGAATAGGGAAGTTTCAAACCATTTGGGAGTTGTATTGGAGAGAAATTAAGTCATACAAGGAAATTTAGGGAAAATTGGTGTAAGAAATTGATGTCGGGAATCAAGCAAGAAAGATCGGGTCATTTTGGACACAACGAATGAAGGCTCCAATAGTGAAAGACAACTTATTCGGTATGATTATGGGAGTTTCAAAAATTTGGGAAGGAAAAAAAAATCAACATAGAAATATCTTAGAACCCTCTACATGATGGACACATCACTTTTTTTCCAAGACTTAAAAATCCTTTGTGATAATCAAGAACATTGTAACTGCCCCTTAGAATCAAGAATGGAATAGGCCCTAAAAACAAAATTTCAGGAATAATTGGCTTGAATAATGGATAATGATCTCAATAGGTTATTTAGATTCTAAACCATATAAGGTTTCACCCCAAAACACCCTTCCATGCTCATGGGGAAAAAAGCATTCCCAATGTCTTAATTTTCACTTAGCATGTGACATCAACATCCCAAAACATCATTTGTCACACTTTTTCACCATGCTGGTGTCCCCCTGGCATGTCCCCATGCATAAGGTTTAAAATGGGATAAATGGGACACCAAATTGGGACCCCCCATCATTGATTTTGAAGTTTGCATCACTTAAAACATCACTTAAGGTGTTAGGTGGAGCAAATGAAAGAGTTGAGTCTACATGCCCCTTATTCATGATAGTCCTGAACCACTTGGTCACACTTTTTCACCCTTTCCATCCATTTTTTTGTCCAAGGTGAAAATGTGACAAGGGAGACACAAAATTGTGACTCCCCATCTTGGAAAATTTCTCACAACTCACCCTTACCACTTTTACACCTAGATTTCACAAACTTGCATTCTGCCTTGTCCCCCTTTCATGTACTTGGATCCGTGGAAACATTTCTCAACCATTATGTCCCCTTGGATCATACCAAATGAAAATGGGATGAGGGGGACATTAAAATTTTACCCCCATAAAACCATTCAACACTGATCACATGAAGAAACCAAAATTTATCCCCCAGTGAACCACTTTTTCAGCTCCCTTACATCTCATCTACAAGGAACTTGAAGTTGACACTTGTCACCATCTATTGAAAAGTGCACTTATGTTTCCCTTGTTTCCTCCTTACACATCTTTCACCTATTGGTATAACTCCATTTCAACCATATCATTAACCTTGGTTAAGCTGTCAGGTCAAATGGGTGAGTTAAAACTTGTAAGAAAAATGACTAACTCTCATCCTCTCACAACACTTAGTCATTTTTAATATTCAAAGTGTTATTATATTTCCCTCCAAAGCCTCCATTTTCACCAGACATGCTACTAAAATTTTACCATACATCCATGCTCTAAAATAGAAAAATTTCACATAACTCTCTAACTATGCACCCGATTTCCAACCAAATTTTACCTGTGCAATCCTCCAAAAAATGCCTTTAAGATGACTGTAAGATCATTTCCATTTATGTTGTCATATAATTTACAATTCCATTTAAATTTTCCTACCTAAGATGTTTCATTTTCAGTTTATGGAGTGTCTAGGCAAGATGAGTTTCTTATTCAAAAACTGGAGTTAAGGGTCTTAAAGTTGTGCAACCTGTATGAGTGTGATGAGACCAATTTCAGAGGTATGACATCCAAAGTTTGATGACCCTTCATAAAAATATTAAGTGTGAAGGTCCACATGTCCAAATATGGTAAGTTTCAAAAGTATAAAAAAGTCAGCATGTTGATACTCAAACTTAGTGAAAAACCATGTTCAAGGGGAAAATTGTGAAAATGCCTAAAAATAATTGTCTAGATATGACATGCTAAAAGTAGAAAGCAGTTAATGTGAGCTCAAATGAGAGTAGGGGAAGTATTATTCTGACCTATCTCAGTACACATCATGAAGCATCAATAGTGTCGGTTTAGGGGTTAGACATTTATTTCCAGGTTTGATCACTAAATAACCTGGTGTAAGAGATATCATCACCCACATGGAGTGGAGGAGTTAGAAAAATGAGAATATTTGGGAAAATCATGAACCATTGGAGGATGAAATATTCTTGAGTGGATATTTATGAAGGAGGTTTCATCCAAATCTTAGGTCTGTTTGTTAAATATAGTCTTAGCCTATTGCATTTTTACAAAATGATGTGTTCTAAACAATTTTGAGCTCAAATGACAACTCACTCCTCACATGCTAACACCGAAGAGGAATTTCTTAGTGCATGGGGATCCAAATTCCTAGGGATAGTAGCATATGGTCATCATTATGGAATATTTTCTAAGAGTGGGCTAATGAGTTCATATTTATCAAGGCCCATTTTTCGATTCATGAACAATCGTTAAGGAAGGTAAACCTTCCTGTATTTAAAACCCTATCAATGAGTGAATTTGAGAGATTATTGGTTGTATTGGCATTATTCCTATTGATTAGAGTGATGGGGGAAGAATGTGATGATTTTATGTTGTAGAGGACTCCTCCATATATCATCCTCATGGTTAGTTAGAGGAAAATCTTGGTTGATTGTGGGCCCCAATCATCAGTTTCAAGATTCATGGAAAAATTGTAGTTTCCCACTGCCAAGATTTGTCCATTGGACCTGATGACTAATTGTAGAATTTAAGGAATTCATGGGAATATCCATTCAAATGATGGTTTCCACATCATGTGTTGAAAAATTTGGAAGTTTTGTTATGCCCATACCTTAGAGTCAATGACTGGTTTTGGGGTAGATTGATGCAGTTCACCATGGTTGTAGAGGATTTTTGAAGGTGTTTTTATCTAATTTATGACATGATTTTAGTTTTCACTGATGAAAAATATGAGAGTCATTATATTTCTATTGGTGTATCACAATTTTGTTTCTGAGGTCGTTTGATGAAGTCATGGCTTGTTTACTGAAGACTAGTTTTGAGGGTGTTGGGTTATGCATGGTCTCAAATAGGTTTCATGGAATTCTAAGTTGTTTAAAAGTGTTTCATGGTTGATGAAGGTTTATTAAGGCTTAGAAAACATGTATAAGTATTTTCCATTTTTTTTAAAGCTATTTTTTCTCTAAAACATTCCCTTTGTGGCGATTTGTTTGTTTTTGTGTTTTAGGGATTCTTGAGTCCTAATGGAAGTCTAGATGGTTCTAGGTGTTGGTGGAAACCTATATGGTCCTATGAATGATATTTTTATCATTTTATTAATATGTGGGGAGTGATTTTACTATATTATTTCTGAACTAGATGAGTTATAATCAAGAAATAGGTATAAAATCAAATTAGAACTAGTTGTGCAAGAAAGAAAAAGTGTGATCTACAGGGCAACTTGTGGAGGTGTGATAGGTCTTTGCGGCCTGCAAGAGATGGATAAAATTATGCTATGATATTTAGAGTAGTTTTTAAGGAGGAAGGATAGTGATCTTCATTGAGTTATCATTAGTTGTTGCAGCAAGAAATGATATATGAAAAACATTTCAGATGGCTTTAGTTGGTGTTGAGCCATATTGGGAGGTTAGTTCCTCCTTGTATGATTGGTGCTCTATGAAATTATGGGTTGGTGATCCTTGTGGGGATGATGTCCACTAAACCTAGGGGTTAGTGTTCCTTGTTGAGTTGGTGCTCAACTAAATTTTAAACAATGGATATATATAGTTTTGTTTCAGAGGTTTTTCTTCCCCTTGAGGGTTTCCCACTTAAATTTGGCGTACTTTTTTTTATTTTTTTATCATGGTACATGTTTATGTGGTTGATTAATCATTACTTAATATATATATTGTTGAATGGTTGATGGATGTGAATGTTTAAGAGAATGAAAATTTTAATGGCTCGTTGATTCACCCCCCTCTTGGTGATTGTGCTTCTAAAAATAACCCTCACTTTCTATGTAATACTTTCTATGTAATATTTGGTTCCACTCCACCTATAAAGGCCATCTCTCTAGTCAAGAGTTTCAACCCTCATATGATAAAGAGAACATAAGGATACACAATGCAAGGAAGAGACAATGACAAGTGGGTGGATAAGTTTATGGAAAAGGAAAAGATGCTACTACTTGAGGTTCTCTCATTTTTGAATTTTCCTTTACCATTGATTTTACAGTAAAAGTGACTGAGGAGAAGATTGAGAAATCCCACTTGGAATATGTGTTTTCATTGGTATTTGAAATGATAAATATTGATTCTCACTTCTTCATGAGAAAAAATATAATCACCTCCATCTCTAATAATTTATCTCCTATATGGTCTTGTAATATTAGTGTTAGCTATGACATGATAAACAATTTTATTTCTGAGATTAATTTTTATGGAGAGCACACATCCTAGATCTTCAAAGTGTCAAAACTTGTGTTCAAAATCTCAGGTCACCTCCACTCAATGAAAATTCATCCATGAAAGAGATCCTTAATTATTTTGAATATTTGTTCAAGAAATAGGTAGGAGATCCCTTCTCATTCAATGAATATACTTTGGAATCTCTCGCAAAAATTATAGGTTCAATCTCTAAGTTTGGTTCAACCAATGCAAGACCTTTGATAGTGTTCCCAAGACTTGGATCAATGTTTTGAGTTTTTTATGTATTCCATAGGAAAACAAGGTGGCACTTGTGGCAGCCCATTTTAATAAAGAGTTCAAAGGTGAACAGATCATTGTAGGAGTATTTCCTCAATGCTTTCCAGCAAAAGGATCTTCATCAGCAAAAGCTTCATATCCATCTTTAGAATTATCACCCTCTCCCTCTCCTTCCTTCTCTCTCCATGTTCTAATTATTCATTGGGGTATGTACTTTTTCACATTTTTTCTTATTCACTTAAGTGACCTTTAATTATACATTGTAATGGTTATTTTCCATTAATAAGAAAAAGGATCACTTTCATTCCCTAGGAATATGAAAGGTCACAAGTGATAAGAAATTGAAAGGTCATGAGGGGGGAGATGAAAATTCATATTTTAAATCTATAAATTAAATGGCCTCTCCATTCTAAGGGGTTGTCAATTATGAGTTTATAGTGGATATATTTTATTCTACTAGATACAAAAAAGATATTACTTTCTTTTATTCTCTCTTGTCTCGGTTTTATTTACTTCTTGCATACTCAAAATGTAAGCATGGTGATCTTGAACAACAAAGAAAGGTTTTGTACCTTTGATGAATGAATCAATAAAACCATGTCTTTGGTTTGTTAGTCTCATTGTTGTTTGCACAATTGAATTCTTCTAATTGAATGTGGATCTACTCTGGTTAATGATGTGAAATTTGGAAGTTCATATTCACAAAATTAACCTTCCCTGCACTATATTCTTACTCCCCTCTATCTTCTTTTCCAAGAAAATTCTTCCCTTGTACTAAGTACAAGAAATTTACCACAGGTTTAGTGGAGTATTCATGTGTAATCCCCAACTTCACGGCCAACCACTGATTTTTTTCTGCATTCAATAAATGGGAGTCTCCCCATTATCGAGAGGAGGGACTTAGTCCCACAAGGTTGGTGAAAAATCATTAATTTCTCCTTTTGAAAAATTACTTCGCCAATAGGACCATATGTGATTTTTTCAATCATTTGAAGGATAAAGGGAATACGGTGCACAGATCATGGAGGCAACATACTTTGGAGATATCCCAGAAAGAAAGGCTTAAATATTGTTAATGGAAATAATTATTTACAATGTCATCCCTTGTGATTTGTTGGTAGTTAAAACACACGTCAATTTAAGGGGAATTTGCTTGGACGTTCCGGGATAGTTTTGAGATAGGTATATGTGGAGTGGAGATAGCATCCCATGTTGAGTCAATGTAGTAGTTGAATTTGATAACCACAAAACATGGCCAAATAAGTGGTTTTGTGTCATCTTTATAGATCATTTTGTTCGATGTGTTAGGTGTATTCACTGAGACTCCCGTTTGGAAATGCCTATTGGTGTAATTATTTTTTGAGGTATTAACAAAATAGAAAATTTAGTTTTTGTGCACATTCATGAGTCGTCCTTTGATGCTCTAGTTCATTGAAGATTATAACTATGTAACACTTCAATTTGAATATTTTGATTTAGTTGATGGGTTTGAAGATTATAATTCGGTTTATCAGTTTGAAGATTATAATTTTGTGAAACGGTTTGAAGCTTATAATTCAGTGTCTTTATCATGGTGCCTTGTACTTGTTTGAGATTTATTAGTGTGGTCGTGGAGGTGTGGGTTGTGAATTTGGGAGGGGGAGATGTTATGTCAACATATCTGTTACAAAATTGAAATGAAAATGTAAACAACTTGATTATCTTTGAGAAGAGGGAACATGTAGTGATGTTGGTGTAGTGTTGTATGGAAAATTAGTGGAAAAATCATGTTACAACCAAAAAATTGTATACATAACGAAAATAAAAAATACTTCAAAACAAAACAAAATGGTATAATAAGAATAAATTTTGACACCTATTGTAAAGGTCGCAACACATTTGATAACTTTAATTATTATTAATAAAATATAGGTAACATATATTAGATCATAAGTGACATAAACTCCTGACACATTATATTCAATCTATCTTAATTGCAACCTATAAAGTTTGTGTTTTTAATGATTTTGTAACTTTTTGGGATTACTGCAATTACATTATTATATGTTTTATAAGAAACACGTTCAACTAATACAAAAAAATGTAAGTGTAATACAAATAGAAAATACTTTAAAATAAAATTAAATGGTATAGTAAGAATAAATTTTGACACACATTATAAAGATTGCAACAAATTGGACAGCTTTAATTAATTATTAACTAGCATACCTATATTAAATAAATCTATGTAAATTATGCGGAGATGTATAATTCTCAAGACACCTATTCCATTTATATATCAAATTCAATATAGGTGCCTCAAGAATGATACCTCTTGACATATTTTACATAGATTTATTTAAGATAAGTATGCTAGTTATTTTTAATTATATAATATGTATTTATACAAGTAGTATTGTATATAATTATGTATAATATTATAATAAATTACTATATGGTAAATATATAAACAGTTAAATTATATGACAAACGTTGTGTGATTTGGTTGTTTGTTTGTTTTTAGGCGATGCCTATTTTTTGTAATCTCCTAGGTTCGACCGAGTTTGTCGTCCTTCTTGCTTTGTTTGTGGTTTTGGGGTGTGCTCTCATAACGCTCGTTTTTTTGTTGAAAGTTATTGTGTATCGTATTGAATTAATATAATAAAAGTCTAATTAATCAGAATTAATATAATTATATTAAATACGTATAACAAATTTATAATATTTAAATTAGTTGATATATTAAAAATTATGCATAAATATATATCGGTAATCACTATAGTCATAAATATTGAACATTTTGTTATACATAAGGTGCTTATTATTATCTTATGAATATGAATATTATCATGAAATTCTAATTAACTAAGGAACCCATTACGTTACCATAAGTTCAAAAAAAAAAAGATAGAAAAAATAAAACTTTACCATAACAAATATCTCCCTAAATGACTTGGAAATTCTTACAAATAAAAATGAACAACTCACGTCATTATGCACCCCTCTCATAGTAATATTTTTGTGACATAATAATATGCCTCCTCTCCACGCAATAAATTGTTAGGAACACATAGGGGGTGAACATGGTCCAATAGTTGTCATAGTATTATGAAGTAGATTTTTATTTTTGACGTAATAATTATGTATAGTAGTCAATCACATCATGACATGTAAGACCTCTCACCTATGTACAAATATAAAAAATTCAATGTTGAAGCATTTTCACAAATTTATTGTTTTAAATCAATTTAAAATATGGTTTTCCTTCCAATTGAACATTCCAAACAAAAAATATAAACTAACATAAATATGAAGGACATATTAGTGAAAAAATCACAATTCCATATGATAAACAATTGATTTTGTGGATCCCTCAACTTAGGGTGTATCACTACTAGCCCCTCTCCCTTATTCACCACCCCAAAAACTTAAATAAATATTGTTTTATACAAAATATTGTCGGACTAACAAAAACATTGCAGTACAAACTGATGACGGCAACATTGACGGCAGCCAAATCCGTCGTCAATTGACAATTGTAATGGCTCTCAGATTCGTAACTATGCCTTAAATCCGTTACATTTCTCCATAAACTAACAGAAAAACACTGTTATGGTATATTTCACACTTCTGGCTGTGTTTCCAGTCTGGAAAGTCCGTGAAAAGCTCTCGGGAAGATTTACCGAGGTGCCCACTTAGCAATTTGCGGGGCTTGACACCTTCAGTTGGTGGTAGGAACGAACGAGTTCTATAAAGATTGTCAATTTGTCACAACTCACGCTATGCATAATGCAACCATTAAAAAAATGAACTTACAACCATTTGCCTGTTTAGACGTTTTTTGTGTTTTTAACCGTAAAAAACGGCCAACTTAATTTTTACCCCGTAATAGGGAATGGGCAGATGTTTTGGAAAAGTGTCATTTTGACGTGCACTTCTTAAAACCAACCGTTTAAATTTTTTTTAATAGACAGGTAGTGGTAGACGCGGATGCCGGAGCAGGGGTTAAATTTGCCAAATTGCCGGAGCCGGACTCACCCTGTCCCATCTTAGTTGTCTCGGACTCTCGAGCCCCGAGTTGGCAGTGGCAGGTGCCAGGGCACATTGTCAATGAATTTATGAATACAATTACAGCGGTGAGCGAGTCAGCGACCTTCGGCTACCCTACAGGGTACAGGATACTAATTAGTAATAGGCTATAGTGATTCGGCGATAGGCTATAGGGCAATACATTATACGGGTAACAGGGTACAGCCAACAGGCACAGCCGCACAACCACGCTGCCACAGGATAGTGTATTAGTGAGCTCAGTCGACTCAATGTTCGTGAAACATTTTAATACAAACACTTAGTGACTTAACACTTGGGCAATATGCCAATATTTATCATCCATCAAATACTATTAGTGAACTGTGACTCGTGAGACAGACCGTCTGAATCGTCCGAGTAATAGGATACTGTTCAGTGTTACTGTTTTACAAACTTACAAAATTACACATACATCCCTAATCCCCGATTCCCCAGGCCCCTACTGTAATTAAAGTCTCAACGTCCAGCGGCTATAATTAATTTAGCTGACCAACTGTAGTCACTAGTCTGTAATTAAAGTCTCGACCATATTCAATGTCCAGCGGCCAGCATTAAGATGGATTTTGAAGCAGTATAAACCAGACTCCAGTTCAAACTTTCAGTGAATGGGTGAACACTGAAGATTCAGAAGCCAGAAGCTAGACATGGTGATGGGAGACTGAAGTTTGCAGTTCAATAAACTGTTTGCAATGTGCATGGATGAATTGAAGGCAGCCACAACATGCAGCTGAACAATGAAGTGTCAACCACCAAGTTGCAGAGGAGCAGGGCCAGGGAGATACAGAAATTAGTTCAACAGCATAATTCCGGGTAAGAAAAATAGATGAATAAGAGATAAATTTACCATTAATTGTTTGACATAATTTCAACATGGTAGTTTTATGTAGAAACATTGTTCAAGGATGGCTTTTCGCTGCAATAAAATGAGTCCTTGCTATGTCTGACGTGAAAGCCTTGTATGTCTCTGGTTATAACCCATTTTTCATAACAGTCCCCTTTAAATAGTCAATCCAACTGTAAACCTTCTCTTAATTTGCTTGCTTTTACAGGCTAGTTTGACTCCACATCTTAAATATCCATCTTGCCAGTCACGTTTCTTCACGATTAATATCTGATACAATCAACGTATAATGATAAAAAGAACAATACAATAATGGTAAAGTTGCTAAGAAGCACAAACAATGGAACAAAAAAGTCCACACTATTTCCTCTTTCTATTTCCTCTTTCGGAGGTTCATAGACAGGTAACTGTGCAAGCTCAGACTTCAGCAGCTGCAAGATCATCCTTGGCTCTTGCAATCCTCTCTTGCTGTCATGCTGAGATTCTTCTCGCTTTTTAACTTCATCAATTTCACTTGTTTTTGCTCGGACTTGTACACTATATCAAATAAATATAAAATCAAAGTATAAAAGGTGAACATCCGTTTCTTAAGTTGAAACAACCAACACTTAAATTATCCATGGTTCTACACCTTGAATTTAGAAATTCAAAAACACATTAGAATGTGAAATATCAACAAGCAAAAGGCTTACAAGTTGATTTTCAGTCTGAATGATTTCTCTTCGTTTTTAATCATTTAAACTTATGTTGCTGTTCAACTTCTTACATGTGGTCTCAAGCTTCGATTTCTGTTGTTTTTTTAATCTAGAACAAAAAAAATGTTAGGCCAATGTATTCTTTTTGACAATTATCGAAAATAAACTCTTAGTATAATGGACAAATGAACCTATCACATCCACTATGTTGACATAAAATTTCAAATTATTGCAGCATATTCGCTGAAAGTAAAACATACTCTATAGGATGCTTCTGCTCTGCTATTGATATTGCAATTTCATCTCGTTTACGTTTTGCCACTCTCTCCCTCTCCTTTGCCTCAATGTATTGCATTTTCCTCATATCATATTTCAACCAGGGTAGCTTCTTCTTCATTGAATCAACCTGCATTTGAGGTTAAGTTATCATGTTCAAAAATGTAGTAAGTTCACAATAGAAAAAATCATAATACCAGAAACTCATATATAGTAGGAAAAGATTGCATTTCCCCAAAACATTTTCCATAAATATTCCAGTTACATAGAACAACTCAGATCTGAGAATACTTTTTGCAGTAACTGTTCTCTTTGGCGAACCCTCTCAACATCGTTTTCTTGCTCAGCATTTTGTGCCTTAAGTTGAGTCAAGGTTTTCTCAACATTGTTTCCTCATTCAGCATATATATTTTGTTAAATAAATTGTGAATTCTAAAAATAAGAATTAGGAAAAAAAATTGAACATATTGTATATTCTAATTTCCTTCAAAAATGATATATAAGTCATGTTTTTTAATTTCATAATTTATCATAAAATTATTGACAGTATTTATGCATTTTATTCAACATAATTATAATTCTAGATTCAAATGTGTTATATTTTGCAAAAAAAACTCTAAAACTTAACTTAAAATTACTGTAAAAAGTTATAGTTTTATAAAATATTTTCTATACTATTTGTAATCATTATTTGGCTTTTATCTTATTATTCTACAATATTATAATAATCAAAAATTGAATTCTTTATATTATAAATATTAGTATTATATATGGTATAAAAATATTAGTATTATAAATATTAAAAATTGAATTCTTTATATTATAAAATTGAATTTTTTATCTTAAAAATATTAGTATTATAAATATTTTCTATACTATTTGTAATCATTATTTGGCTTTTCAATTATTTTTAGATTCAAACGATAATAATTAAAAGTTTAAAAATATGTTATAAATTATTTTAAATGAGTTTTAATGTAATAATATAGTTTTATATATTAAAAACAATAATTTTTAGGTATGTTTTATATACCAGGATTATATTTGGGTGATGTAAATTAAGTGTATATTTTAATTTTAATCTGATTTGAGTGTAGAAAAAAAGTGTATTTGTGTATTTTTTAGAATTAAAATTGTATAATGTTGATTATTTAAATATTTTTTAATTTAAATTGTATTACATTGTAGAACAATCATAATGTAATTTAATAAATTGAACATGTATTGTGGATGTTCCACAAATAGTTCGCAATACATTTTTTTGTGTGGATATAATTGTGGATAAAGTGTTATATTTGTAGTAGTGATTATGAATATTCCACAAATTAGATTTAACTTTCATGAAATTGTGAAAAATCTACCTTCTATACTATGGAAGCCCCCCATTTAATGTTGCTAATCCACATTTTTTCCACAAATTGATTATTTTGTTGATATCATCTTTTATTGAATAATTTATCAAAAATCTGAAGAGTTTATTTAAAATAGATTTTGAGGATGCAAAACTAATGTAGTATTTCTCATCGTTTTATATGGCCATTCTCATCTAAAAAAATTAAACCGCTTACAAATATTTTCAATTATAACATATATATGTTGTAACAACAATTGATTGTTTTATATAACTAATAGTTTTATCCATAGTTTTATCATTTGAATAGTATACAATCTAAAGAGACAAGGTTTATTTTGGTTTAAAATTGGATCATGCACATCATTAAAATTAGTTGAGTTAATGCAAATATTAATGAGATTGAAAAGGGCTTGGGACATGTTATGATCTCCTAGGTTTATTGTGAAAGAAATATAACATAGAAAAACAATTATAATGGATTTTTAACTACATATTTAGATTTCTCTTGAAAAGCTATCATTGTTGTAGTGTGTTGAATTAATAATCTATCATTAAGTTGTCGACATTATTATATTTTTTTATTATTGAATTTTATATCTAATTATTGTTTTTAATTTTGGTTGTATAGGTACATTATAAGCTAAAATGTCTCAATCCAAAAAGAATCAATCTTCAATCAAAAAGTTTTTTGCATGGTCAAACACATCACAAGCTTCATCAAGAGATGGTCATAATTTTGATTTGAATGAAGATTTAAATATATTAGGGTATGATGATGAGTGTGATGAGGCATTTGAAGGAGAAGAAGTTTTAACACAAAACAAAAAAAGGGCTAGAGTAAAAAGAGGATTTAGAGATGAATGGAAAGTGAAATTCAAGTGGTTAAGGTGTGCAATGCATGAAGGGAAAACAGTCATGAAATGTATATATTGTGAAGAGCACAAGTCTGTTGGACCATGGGGAACTGGAACTGGTTGTACTACTTTGCAACATGATGCAATAGTTACTCATGCTGAATCAAACAACCACAAAATTTCACAAGCAAAATGGATATGTGGAAATGAAGGCAAAGCAAAATCAATTCCAGAACACATTGCAAATATTGATGACACCAATAAAGAAAGAATAATCACAACCATGAAATTAGTTTATTGGGCAGTGCAAGAAGACTTACCCCTCTCAAAATATGAGTCTCTTTGCTCTCTTGAAATGTACTTAGAAACACCAAACATGCCGAAAAATAAGGATTATAGATCATATACAAATCATATGGCTGCAAATGATTTCCTGTTTTCCATATCTAAGTATCTTGAAGAGAGACAAAGTGCAAAAATGTTAGATAGTCCATTATTTTCTTTGATGTTGGATGAAAGTACTGATCGAAGCTTGGAGAAACACCTTGTGGTTTATGCTACTTTTCTAGAATCAAAAGGGTTGGGCCCACCAATTTCACAATTCTTAAAGCTCATAAATGTGTGTGATGGACGAGGAAAAACTATATATGATGCAGTCTGTGTTTTGAATAAAGAAAGGGGTCTTTCAAATAAAAGATTGATTGCAGTTTCTACAGATGGTGCTTCATCAATGGTGGGGAGTGAAAATGGATTTGTTACTCTTTTGAAGAAAGATGTTGACAATCTTATAGGCATTCATTGCATTGCTCATCGTGAGGCTTTAGCTGCATCAGATGCTGCTAAAAAAATACCTGAATTGTTGTTTGTTGAGAAGCTGGCAAATAAGGTATATTCTTGGGTCCAACATTCTACCAAAAGACATAATGAATTGATTGCTCTTCAGGAACTCATGCAACTTGAAACACTTCAAGCTCTTCAAATTCATGGGGTTAGATGGCTCTCAAGAGGACAGGTTATTGAAAGACTTATTGTGTTGATGCCTCCATTATTGACTTTGTGGAAAAATGAGAAGAGAGACTCATGGTATGATAAGGCTAGGATCTTCTCGGTACAATTTTTCTTACATATGCTTGCAGATGTATTGTTCGAGCTAAACAAACTGAATAAAAAATTTCAAGAGGATAATGTGGATGTTACATCTTTAGGGGCAACCATAGATTCTACTATACAAACTTTGAGCAGGTGGTTTCTAAGGACTGACAACTTTGCAAATGGCACAAGTTACTTGTCTAAATTTTTGGAGACCTCTAAATATGGTTATTTAGAGATTATTGATAAAGATGGACACATTCATAGGCATGAACTTCGATTTGTGGCAATTCCAAATGTGTGTGATGATAATGTTGATGCACTGAAACAAACATTGAAGCCTCAAATTGATGGGTCACTAGAGAGCTGTAAGAAACTTGCAAAAGAATATGTTCAAAAGCTTGTAGATTGTTTAAATGATAGATTCCCAGATCTTTCATTTTTCAATTCTATAAAGTTGTTTAGCCCTTGTCATTATTCAGAGGATGCATGTACTAGAGAAGAAAACTCAAAGCGGTGGCTTCTTAAAATTTTTGAACACTTACAACATACTTTGTGTGAGGGAGAAGAAAAGCCTTTTTTTGATTTTGAAGGTTGTTCAAAAGAGTTGTATAATTTTGTTGATACTCTTCGCTTTAGTTGTGAAGGATTCCGCATGAAGGAGGCTTGGAGGGTTTTTTGTGCTACAGATTCGCATACAAGCTTTCCAAACATGACAAAACTATGGCAAGCAATACTTACCATTCCAGCAAGTACAGTTGCATGTGAGAGAGGATTTTCAAGACAAAATATAATAAAAGATATAAGAAGAACAAAGCTCTCATTGGAAACATTGGATGCCTTGATGCGAGCTTCATTGACAGGACTTCATATATCAGAGGTGGACTGGAATAGAGTTTATGAAATTTGGAAAGATGAAAAGCAAAGAAGGATTTGAAGTATCTTAGAATGTTTTGTGTTGACATATTTGTAATGATGGGGTATTTCATATGAACCCACGAACACTAGATATTTTGTTTACACTACTTATGTAAATTGTTTAAGGGTACTTTCTCAAGTCAAAAGTGGTGAATCCATGATATACATTTGATCTTTTTGAAGATATATGTGATATATGTTTGAGTTTTTTCAAATATTTATTAGTGTGTATTGAGGATGTTATAATACTTTGTTTAAAATGTTTTCTTGAATAGGAAAGGATATTAGACATTTGATTATTTTGAATATACATTAACGTGTATTGGGATGATATGATAGTGAAGCCCATCTAAGTATTGTCAAATATGTTGCATTAATTGACTTCACCAATAGAAAAGATATATTATCTTTAATCAAGTATCATTTAATTTTAAAAAAATCAATTCTTAATTTATGTATATTGTTTTGTATTATAAAAATTATATTGAAAATTTAATTTTAATGCTAAATTAGGCTATACATTTTATACAAATTATTTCGTTGCATGATTATGATCTTAAATTAAATGCGTCCACAATATTATGACATGTTAGTGTTTTATAGCTATGTTAATATATATTTATAATAGAATAAGATTTCGGTTTTGCGTACAATATCTCTACTTCAAATAGTGTTATTATATGAAAATATAAATTTTGATATTTATATGAAAATCATGAAAGTCAAAATTAAAAATGAAACGTCACATGCAAGGTGATATTAACTACAAAACCGTCACAAAAAAATTTCTTGACGGGTGGGGGTGACCGTCAAATTTAACCCCTGCGTATATATGTAGTTTGGAGCACCCCGAAGTTAGTAGAAATTTAATAATGTGAAAAATGTCGGCATCACATCAGCAGAAATGTAGATCGCATCAAAAAAACAGTAAAAAATACACGTCACGCACAAGAATCCATTGATCCAGTTTTACATATGTGAAAGCTTTGTGAGTAAATGTAAACCCTCGTAAAACAATAAAATGTAAATATTTGAAAAAAAAATCATTTATAAATACAGGGCATGCTGGAGCCGTTTTAATTCTTCTAGGGGCTCCAACCTTTGCTTTTTGAATTTGGCGCCGATTCCCCAATTAGGAAATTAGAAGGTAAGCCAATGAACTCTACTAAATTCTATCATTTTTCTATTACTAAGATTTAGGAAGCTTGGAAGCCAATCTAATCTAATTTACAAACGTTACTACACAGACCTGCTATTTTAATTCCTCATGGCATGTTTTGAAATAAAGAGGTGGTGGAAACACTACATCATGGAACCATAGTAGATATGATGACAATTTGAGAGTAGACAACCTAGCATCCTTGTTTGAGGAGGAAAGACTGGTCAAAACAACAAATCTTTGGGTGAAGATCTATAGCAAGAGATTCAACATCAAAAAGAAAAAGGCAATAGTTTCGAGGCAAAACTCTTAGAACAGCTCTTGAGGTGGCTTTGTTCACTTTGATTGCAGCTTTGGGTCCCATAGACTACTTAATCTCTAGACGTAATTAAAATTGTTCGTTTATTCATGCAATACAGATCCATGGTGTGATTAATGTTTTTGATGTTGTTTGTTTTGCAGAAAGAAGAAAAATGGCTAACAGGTTTCTGGCACTTTCCTGTTTGGGGAAAGGGAAGAAGGATAATGGGGAACAAGAACGAAATCATATGGTTCTGTCTCCCCCTCCTTATTATCCTTCGATGCCCAGATACCCATTTGAGTCTCCCAAGGCAGGGGGTGCTGGAACATCTGCTCCTCCATCTCTAGCTTCTTTAGAGATCAGGAAGGCTATGTACAAGGTGGAAGGCATGCAGTGCTCTGCATGTGCTGCTTCCATTGAGAAGGCGGTGAAAAGGCTCACTGGTATTCAGGATGCTACAATCAGTGTCCTTCATAATAAGGCTCAAGTGGCTTATCATCCCGAGCTTGTCAATGTAAGGTCTCTAATCCTTTAAAATCCATGCAATTTGTTTTCCTCTCCTGTGTTTTTAAGGTTATGTTTTGTTTGGTTTGTGAATTTTTCGAAGATTGGATGCGTAGGAATTTTTTGAATTCGGAATAAGGTTTGAAGGTTGTTAAATTTTGTTTGTTGTTTGAAATTCTTACAATGGATTTTCTCAAGTTTTTTTTTGTGGACTGGCAAATTGTTTGCTTTCTAAGTACTGCAAGGTCTTTACCGTACTTGCACCTGGCTCACTACCCTCGAACCAGGGCATCCAGGGTTGGATTCTGTATATTACTCAATATTACACATTAACGTGTAATTCATACATTTGAAACTCGAACTTTGCTATGAAAGTAGAGTCCCATCTGGATTGATCTTTTTATCTTTAATGGTTGAATATTTGTGTGTTTTTTTTTTTTCTTATTATTTTTCAAATTTGGGAGCTAGCTTTGAATGTGGGTGTTATATGCAGGGCCGAATTAAAGGTTGGGAGCGCCCTAGGCAATAGTTTGAGTGGACGCCCTCCTCACAAATTTAGATAGTATATTTTTTCCATAAAGTAAATAAATAAAATATGTCTATATTCTTTTATTTTTAAATTTACATCATGGTCATACTAAAATAATAATAAAAACATATCAATAAATTATCACATAAGGATGAAAAATATTTCGTGGATGGAAAACATTAATCGTAGTGGATGCTCAAAATGCAAAAAAATCAATATTTTATACAAGGCTTCTTACAAGTCTGATTTAGCCATATATAGTTGGTGACAGTAACTCTATCTTGAAATAAAGCACCATTTCTTTGCAAAGAAACAAAAACGTTTATGTAGCTCCCATGGTTTTGTGAAGAGTCATATTTGGACCAGGCCTACGAATTCCTCCATAACAAAATAGTAGAATTTTACCCCAAAAAAAATAAGAATTAAAAAAAAAATACTTTTTTCCTTCAATTATACTCACCTCTACTAGATACAACAGCGACATTATAAACAAAACATTAACCTTTTTCTAGAACAAACTACACACCTACATAATCTAGAGTTATATCAGAGAATGGGTAACAATACCAACAAAATCAAATGTGCTTATAAATGTGTGATATTTTCTTTTACTTGCAAAAATATTACAAAACTTTTTTATGTGTATGTGTGAAATTGATGTTACTATACAAAAACATCTATAAATGGGTTTATCAATACTTAATCTTCAGATAAATTATTTTAAAGTTAAGTTCTAAAATTAACTAAAAAAAAAAGAAATTTTTAGATTCAGGGGTCCCCTGACTGTTGGCGCCCTAGGCAACTGCCTTCTTTGCCTAAGGCTTAATCCCCCTGTGGTTATATGTTTTTGAATTTGTTGGATTTGAAGGTGGCGTCTGATATTTTTGAATTTGGAAATTGGATTTGAAGGTGGTGTTTGATTTTTTTTATTAAAAAAATGGGAAATAGATTGGAAATTGGGGTTTGATTTTATTTGAATTTGGTGATTGAATTTGGAGGTGGTGTTTTGTATTTTTGAATTTGGGGATTGGATTTGAAGGTGGTACTTTATGTTTCTGAATTTGGGGATTGGATTTGAAGCTGCTGTTTTGAATTTTTTAAACTTATGGATTGGATTCGAAGCTGGTGTTTTGACTTGTTTGAACCTAGGGATTGGAATTGAAGGTGGTGTTTGGCGCTTTTGAATTTATATATGTATTTTGGAAGTGATGTTTGGTTTTAATGACTCTGTGGTTTAAACTTGGAGGCAGTGTCCACTTGACTTTTTTAATACATGGATTGAATTTGCAGGCGTATTTGATCTCTTTTATCCAGAGGTTGAATTTGCATGTTTGATTTGAAGGTGGTGTTTGATTTGTTTGAATCTGTGGATTGGATATGATATTGGTATCTTTATTTATTTGAAATATGGAGATTGGATTTGAAGATTTTGTTTGGTTTGAGCTCTTTTGTACGCATAATTAAAATAAGCAGGAGACTTCAACCTTGAATGAAACATGGGTCAGATAATTTCTTGTCTCGGCTTTTAGCATTCCTTGCCTCGTTCTGAAGCCCTGCAGCTGGGCACTACTAAAAATACGGTATCCTTGCTCTGTGGACATTCTTTGCGTTGATAGTCTGACTGATGCTTCCAATACTACTGCAGGATGATCAATAGCAAGTTTTACGCTTTTAGCTAGTTCTTTTTAAGGTGTTGTTCTGACTTGTTCACTTTTGTTTTTAATATGTGGATTGAATTTGCATTTGGGGTTTGATTTTTGTTTGTTTGTTGAATTTGCAGATTGCATTTGAAGGCAGATTGTGTTTGCTTGAATTTGTGGACTGTATTTGTCAGTGGTGTGCGATTTGTTTGAACTTCGGGATTGAATTTGAAGGTGGTGTTTGGTTTGAACTTTTATCTACCCAGAAGTATGATTTTTCTGAATTTGTGGACCATATCTGATGGTGGTATCTGATTTGTTTGAACTCGGGGATTGGATTTGAAGGTGGTGTTTGGTTTGACCATTTTTGTACCCGGAAGTAAAGCAGGCAGAAGTATTAATCCAACTGTGATATATGTTAGTTTTACTCCGTGTCTTGGCTGTTTAGCATTCCCTACCTTGTTTTGAAGCCTTATAATTATTCGCAACTCAAAATATTGCACTCTTTAACAGTATGGTGTGTGGACACATTTATATGTATCTTGGCTTCAGCTTTGTTTTGCGATATTTACAGTATTACTTTCCATACCCTTGTAGCCTCTAGTTTCTCCATCGGCTCCCAAAGTTTAACAAATGGGACTGCATCTAAGGCCTTCTTCAATTCAGCAAGCCAAGAGAACTCTAAATAAGTGTTCAATCTCTTGTATCCTGACTTTTTCCACTAGGTATGCAATCCCTGTAAGATCTCCATAATTATTACCTGTTATACTTAACAAAGACAATACCTATAGCTGCGAAAAGACCTGAGTTCTGCATTCTTAAATTCCATTGACCTCAGTTAGAAATTATGTGTTCCTATCCATTGCTAATGGCTTTCTCTAACCCAGGAAGCGACCCTTGTGGGGAATGTTTTGAATTACATGCCAAAAATTTGTCATTAGAATTATAATGCCATATCCATTTACTAATGGACTTCTCTATCCCAGGAATACGAGGAATCTTTGGAATTCCATGCCACCAATATCGTGTCTGCTTGGGTTTTGAGGACCTATTTTGCATTATACATGCACATGTGGGGTGTTACTTTGTGGAGCTTAACCGAAAATGGAAACTTGGTTTAAATGTAGAAATTAAATCTGGCCACTTTATTACTAAAAAAATTTGGTGCTCACTTTTACATTGATGTTGTATGTTAAATTACTACATATTCTTCAAAATATTAACACTTAATATAAATGTTCAAAATTTTAATCCTTTAAGGCTTTATACACAAGATCTGATCCGACTACTTGATTCGAAGATTTTTTGTATTCCCAGAATTCGTCTTGTACTGCTAAATTCAACTGATTGTTCTACTATGATTAAGGGACTAGATGATAACCTTTTCTGAGTGCAGTTTTATATCTCTGCATCTTAATCTTCCAGCAAAAGTTTTTAAATATCAAGACCAAAAGAAAGTTTTGTTTTAATTTGGTTTGCCAACAATTTCCTTTGTGGTTCTTTATTTGTTTGTGACTTTCGCTCTTCTTTTAATGTCTCGTGTTAGTCTAATCCATTTTAACGAGAAATTCTTCCTTCTTAGAAGACTTAAATCTTCCAAAGCATCTAGAAATGTATCGCTACCTTAGAAATGTGTTTTACTGCCAGGGTCCTGGTTTCCACAGTGCAATGTTCAATGAGTACAAACGGTTATTTTTCATGGACCAGCTAGGACTTGAACCCAGTACCCGCCATTAGAATCATGAGTGCTCCACTACTCCTTAGAAGATTCAAATCATTTGGAACATCTCGAAATGTGTCTCTACTTTAGAAATGTGTTTTACTTCCAGGGTTCTGGTTTCCGCTTTGCAATTCTCCACAAGTACAAACTGTTATGTTCCATGGATCAGCTAGAACTTGAACCCAGGACATTCCGTTAGCATCTGGGGTTGCTCCACTACTCCTTAGAACATTCGAATCATTTGGAACATCTTGAAATGTGTCTTCACCTTGGAAATGTGTTTTACTTCCAGGGTTCGGGTTTCCACTTTGCAATTTTCCACAAGTACAAACTGTTATTTTTCATGGATCAGCTAGGAATTGAACCTAGGACCTGTCATTAGCATACTGCGGGGATACATCACCACTGAGCTACCATCCCATTTGTAGTTTATAGTGTGGATTGCTCTTCTGAAACCTCTCTCAAGCCACACTTATTGGCCTGGGGCTCCCAGTCTGACTCAGATACCGTGTTATTTGTGGCGGACCATCTAGGAGTCCAACCTAGGACCTGCCATTAACATGCTGGGGTGCTACACCACCGTGGTACTGGCTCATTTGCACTCTGCAGTGTGGATTGTTCTTCCAAGACAAATCCTACCGTTGAAGAGTCATTTTACTTGGCTTATTAGATACCTCCCTTGTTCTACAACATTTATATTATTCTCTTATTCTGTTTAGGACAACTCTCATGTGTCGTGACCATCAACCCTCGTCTACTGTCTGTTTTAATGGGCCTTAATTAACCCCTTCACCTCCCTATGGAAAACGTCTCTGCACTCTGACTTCTTTCTTGCTATTGTTTTATTTATTTTTTATCTGGTAGCTGCATGGGAAACAAATTTGAAAAATGAAAAATGGGAAAACTAAATTGAAAAAGCTAGAATAGCATGCTTAACATTGCCAATTTATATTTGAAATTTATTCTAGGTGTCATCTTTTCTAGTACTTACCTGTGTTTTATTTATACAAGAAACAAGAGTATAGAGTAGTGGGAGACCAAATTCATGAAGCTCAATTCCACGAAGGAACAGTTTGGGATGCTTGACAGTGGACATTTGGAAATGAATTTAAAGGTTGCTTTCTAAATTTAATATTTACAGCATGATTTATCACAGCTGCTTTTATGGGGTCGGTACAAAAAGTCAGTGCTGTTAATGTGCTTTTTCAATAACTGATTGATTTTCCTCTTTTGAGTTATGCTAAACTGTTTTGCATGCCTGTGCAGGAGGATTTGATCAGGGAAGCCATTGTAGATGCTGGTTTTGATGCCACCCTAATGGAAGATGAGGTTGATGAGGTATCTGTGATAACTGTATGTCGGCTTCGCATAAAAGGAATGACATGCACTTCTTGTTCTAGCACCGTGGAATCTGCCTTGCAAGCGGTCCAGGGAGTGAGAAGTGCTGTAGTCGCTTTAGCAACAGAAGAAGCAGAAATCAGATATGACCCCAAACAGGTTAACTACAAGCAGTTGATTGATGCGGTCGATGACACTGGTTTTGAACCTGTCCTGATTAATACTGGAGAGGATAGGAATAAGGTTCATCTCAAACTTGAGGGAATTCTCTCTGATGGTGAAATTAATTTAATTGAGAGTTCGCTTCAAGCTTTGCCAGGAGTAGAAGCTACAGAAGTGGATACACAACTAGAGAAACTAGTTGTGTCATACAATCCAGAAAAGACAGGACCTAGAACTTTCATAGAGGTAATTGAGAAGACATGTTCTGGAAACTGCAAGGCAACTTTGTTTCAGCCTGGAGGGCCAGGAGGTCCTGACAGAAGTGAAGAAATTAAGCAGTGCTATAAGTCTTTCCTATGGAGTTCGGTTTTCACTGTACCAGTATTTCTTCTGGCCATCATTTTTATGTATATTCCAGGACTTAAAAGAGGGCTAGAATTGAAACTTGTGAATATGTTAATGCTTGGTGAGCTTTTAAGGTGGATATTATCAACTCCTGTGCAATTTATCATTGGTCGGCGCTTTTATACTGGTGCGTACAAAGCTTTACGTCACGGCTCTGCCAACATGGATGTTTTGGTTGCCTTGGGAACAAATGCAGCTTATTTCTACTCAGTCTACACAGTATTTAGGGCTGCAACTGATATGGAGTTCAAAGGTACTGATTTTTTTGAAACCAGTGCAATGCTTATCTCCTTCATTCTTCTTGGAAAGTATTTGGAAGCTCTTGCAAAAGGGAAAACTTCAGAAGCTATTGCCAAGCTTATGGATTTAGCACCGGAGACAGCTACTTTACTGATTCATGACAGTGAAGGGAATGTTGTTGCGGAACGTACAATCAGCAGTCAGTTTATCCAACGCAATGATATAATTAAAACTTTGCCCGGGGAGAATGTCCCTTCAGATGGATTGGTTGTCTGGGGACAAAGTCATGTCAATGAAAGTATGATAACAGGTGAGGCCAATCCTGTTGCAAAGAGAATGGGTGATGAAGTCATTGGTGGAACACTAAATGAGAACGGAGTGCTACACATAAGAGCTACACATGTAGGTTCCGAGACTGCTCTATCACAAATATTCCGACTTGTTGAAGCAGCACAAATGGCTAAAGCACCAGTGCAGAAATTTGCTGATAGAGTTTCGAAATTCTTTGTCCCATTGGTAAGTAATGAAAGGCATTTTTAGCAGTTTTAAGATTAGACATCAGTAACTTGAGTCCATGACCCAATTTAAAGTTTTTTTCATGCTTGTAAGTGAAAATGATTCTTTAACGTTTTTTGTTTTTACCCAACCGTGATAGAGATGTGAAAAAGCTGATCCCCGTCTCATTTCAATTTGTGTTTTACTCCGAATCTAAGCACTGTTATTTTGGCTCCCTGTATGTAGGTTATTGCAATTTCCTTTACCAACTGGCTAGCATGGTTTGTAGCAGGGAAGATTGGTTCATATCCCAAGTCTTGGATCCCGTCTAAAATGGACGAGTTTGAGCTTGCTCTTCAGTTTGGAATATCTGTCATGGTTGTAGCGTGTCCCTGTGCTTTGGGTCTTGCAACACCTACTGCAGTCATGGTGGGTACTGGAGTAGGGGCCAGTCAAGGTGTTCTCATCAAAGGGGGAGGGGCACTTGAGAGTGCACATAAAGTAAGCAATTTATTTCAATTGAGATTTTTTTGTTATTTAATTAAGTTTCTAAAATTTGGGGAGTATTATTTTGTTATAAATATATTTGAAATTGAAAGGTTAGTTGATTACTAGGAGGTTTGACTATGTGCAGGTGAACTGCGTTGTATTTGATAAGACAGGAACACTCACTGTTGGAAAACCTGTTGTTGTTAACACCCACCTTCTAAAAACCATGCTCTTGCGTGATTTCTACATGGTGGTTGCTGCAGCTGAGGTAGGGTCTGAGATGAACCCTGTTGTTCTTAATACTAACCTTTTCTGGTTACTGCTCGTCTGTTCTGTATCCTGTTTTGTGCAAATAAATGTGTTGATTGAAGAGAAGCCTGTATGAATTTGAGTCATTGTTGTGATTATTTATTTAAGGATAGGTTCTGATTTGGCAGGGGAAAGATGGAAGTAATTGACTATTGCAACAGGATATCATATCAATCATTACCTTTGATTTGCATCCAACTGGTTCTTTCGTTTTGAGATTTGAAAAGGGATTATATTTCTGATTAGGTTGCTGAATATTGCATTGTGTTCCAGGCAAACAGTGAGCATCCTTTGGCCAAGGCTTTGGTTGAGTATGCTAACAAATTTAGACCAGAAAGTTCAGACTTAAGCTGGTTGCCTGAAGTACAAGATTTTGTTTCAATTACTGGTCAAGGTGTCAGAGCTTTAGTGCAGAATAAGACTATTCTTGTAGGAAACACAAAGCTGATGTTAGATACTGAAATCACTATTTCTGAAGATGCTTATGAAATTTTGAAGGAGGCTGAAGAGATGGCTCGAACAGGAATTTTGGTATCTTTTGATGGAGTGTTGGTTGGCATAGCTGAAATATCGGACCCAGTTAAGCCAGAGGCACAAGATGTAGTGTCCATTTTGAAGTCAATGAACATAAAGAGTATTGTGGTCACTGGAGACAACTGGGGTACAGCAAATGCCATTGCCAAGGAGGTTGGGATCGAGACTGTTATGGCAGAGACACTACCTGAGCGAAAAGCAGAGAAAGTGAAAGAGTTGCAGGTATGGCACCTTTTGTTTTTGTGTTAAAAGCATTAATCCCCATGGAGTAATTTTTGCCCTGTATCTATGCATTTTTTATTGGACTAGCATAAGGGGTTACAAACCTCTTTTTAGGTCATGAATAGTTAGCAATGAAGATTATAGTATTTTTCCTTAAAGAAACTGTCCATAAAGATACAAAAACAGTCCAAGCTATTTCAAAAGTGTGTTTAATTTTGTACTAAAGAACTTGTGTCCTGTATTGAATCTGCAGATGTCTGGTTTGACAGTGGCGATGGTTGGTGATGGCATCAATGATTCACCAGCACTTGTGGCTGCCGATGTTGGTATGGCAATTGGTGCAGGTACAGATATAGCAATTGAAGCTGCAGACATAGTATTGATGAGAAGTAACATGGAAGATGTCATTACTGCCATTGATCTTTCAAGGAAAACATTCAAACGAATCAGACTCAACTACTTATGGGCCTTGGGTTATAATGTGATGGTCTTCCTCCATGGATTGCAGGGGCCGCTATGGCAGCTTCTTCAGTGAGTGTTGTTTGTTGTTCACTTTTATTAAAATATTACAAGAGGCCAAGGAAGTTGGACAGGCTGCAAATACAAGCAGTCAAAGTTCAGTGAAATTTGAACCATGTACAAAAATAAAGTTTACACTGGAATTGTTAGAGGATGTATACAAGGAAGAAATAAAGAGAAGTCGGATTGCACACATTTGAGACTATGTGTCCGTCTATTTATTATAAAAGAAATAGTTACAAAACGGTTGATGTAGTTACAACCAACTTGTAGTTAGGCACCTTATAAATAAGTCTTATATTCTCATACCCCCTCTTAAGACTTATTCTACATAAAGCAAAAACAAACAATCTAACAAAACAGAACTACACTATTTTCAAACACTTTCACTTTGAAAGCAATGCTATGATAAGGTAGGGCTAGATCAAGCTACTTCGTGACCTTCATAAAGGTGTAGCTCCCGAGTTGAATTCCCGAGTTCCCGGATTCCACCTCCCTGAACTCCCGAATCAGAAATCTCCCGAATTATTGGACAACCATCCATACTGAGCCATCCACAAGCTCCATCAAGTTGTCTCATGACCCTCGTGAGGGTATAATTCCCAAGATCCACAATCTCCCGAACTATCTGAGCAACCATCCATACCGAGCTTCATCTACCCTGTATCCTTTACTTGCCTTCAAAGTTTAGAGGACCGTTATATTGCATATTCGTCACTATTCATCACTGTCCTCACTACCTTCTGTGTCTGGTGGGTCTTCAACCATGGCTATATCGGTTGTATTTGATATGACTTTACCCTTGAGCACATCATTGGCTCGAACACGACAATTCCATGCTGTGTGACCTCTTTTCTTACAATAATGACATTCAATCTCTAATTTATCTTTATCTGATCTTCTACGATATTGTCTGGTTATAGAATAGAATGCACTTTCTTGTTGGGAATGACCTTCTGCATCCTCTGTAGTTCATTTTTCCTCAGCTAGAAGAGCTGCTATCATATCATCCAGAGATCGAGATTGAATTTCACTGAGGGTAAAAACTACATTGCTATATTTTGAAGACAAACTATTTAATAGTATAGCTTTGGCATTCCCATCCTTAATCGCATCTTTCACTTATACTAGTTGTCTGATCAAGGACCTTAGATTATTGATGTGGCTTGACATAGAGACTCCGTCATCCATTTTGAACCTATATAACTGAAAGTTTTAGGGAAAATTTCACATTGACTACTTTCGTTCCACATAATTTATTTAGAGTATCCCAAATTTCCTTATTTAGAGTATCCCAAATTTCCTTCAATGATTTGTCTAGGTCTACATGATGAAGTTCAAAGTCAGACAGAGCAAGGCCAATAATAGCTTTCACTCTATCATCTTTGTTTTGCCATTCTAACAATTTCGATGCATCGGTAGGTGTGGTCTCTTTCCCATTTACAATGCCCCACAAATTTTTATTCATAAGTTGCATTTGTAGTTTTACTCTCCGTGTATAAAAATTTAGACCAGAATATTTTTCAATTGGAATTTCCATTTTAATAAAATAAAATAAATACAACTTCGCATTTTTTTTTCTGGAAAATGAGTAAACAAAAATAAAAATAAAATACCGGTTGCACACTTCCGAATAAAATATCACTTGCATAGTTCCATGCCCTAGCGCAGGGACTATCTTTAGATTTCCGACCAGACAGGGTTTCACTATGGTTGTACGTTACGCCCTTGGTAACTGTATTTGCTTCTGCGTCTTTCTTGCCCTAAGTATGTGGAAAACATTTGTGCCCTTGTAATTTGTGACTATAATGATTGATTGTAATGGCCTTCAAATGTTTGTGAATCGTAACTCTATTCACGTCTTATTTCGTGCTCGAAAATATTATTACTTTCCTGAAAAAACATGCCATTTGTGACTGTAAATTCAAGGCCCGTGACTTTGTATGTAATCGTGGCTATATCTCTATATGCACGCGAAAATGCCCTTCGACCTTTTTTGCTCACGACTGCAAGTTAAATGTTTTGAAAATGCCTTAGAAAAACCGCAACTGTTTACTTCAATTACAATTATGCCTTCACTTCGATTCAGACTTCTTCAATATTTATTTTGACCTTCAATATTTATTTTGACCTTCAAAATTCTTCTTCAACGTGCCCTAGATATTTATTGAAAAACAAAAACCAAAATGTGTTCGATTTTCTCCTTATGTTTCAGATTCCGTGCCTTAATGGGTCGGATTTTCTATCCTTCTCTCTTTCCTCGCTTGCCCTTGCTCTGATACCAATGTTAGAAGATGTATACAAGGAAGAAATAGAGAGAAGTCGGATTGCACACATTTGAGACTGTGTATCCGTCTATTTATTATAAAAGAAATAGTTACAAAACGGTTGATGTGGTTACAATCAGTTACAACCAACTTGTAGTTAGGCACCTTATAAATAGGTCTTATATTCTCATAGGAATGCGACATATTTGTACAATTTCTTATGCATTATTTAGAGAAATTTGGAATACATCTAAAATAGCATATGTCGTGTGAAAAGCTTGTTGTCCATAAGAATGTTTTGAGGGGTTTGACCTGCATGGAAATTTGGTGGTTTGAGCATGTGATTTGAGGGATTTGACCTGCATGAAAATTTGGTGGTTTGAGTCAACCATCTTGGCAATTTGTTGGTTTGAGCGTGTGATTTGAGGGATTTGACTTGCATGGAAATTTGGTGGTTAGAGGGATTCAACCAACGTGTCAGTTTGGTGGTTTGAGTGTGTGATTTGAGGGATTTGACATGCCTAACAATTTGGTGGTTTGAGGGATTCAGCCCACATGGAATTTGGCCGTTTTAGCGTGTGATGGAGCTATTTGACCTTCATGACAATTTTGATGGTTTGAGGGATTTGACCAGAATGGCAATTTGGTAGTTTGAGCATGTGAACCAGTATGGTAGTTTGGCAGTTTGTGTGTTTCGAGCAACATGGCAATTTGATGTTTTGACCAACAATGGCAATTTGACGTTTGGACCAACCTGTTATAGACACACTCGAAGAAGGCTTTGATGTATTTACTGCCATGATGTGATTGTTCATGAGGTCATTGAGAATGTAGATATGTGGTGTTTTCTTTTCTGCAATTCTGTAAATTGTTGTATTCAATAAATATGGATTTATTTGAGAAAGGCATTCGACACAACTTGTCTCCATAATCATGTCTTCATTATGTAAATATTCTCTACAAATCATTCTTTAGGAAAATATTCACTGGTACAACAAACACCCTCATTTAAAGAGTATGGAAGTGATTAACTTAAACTAAGCAAAAGCTCCATAGGAACAAACTCCTCTCTTTTTTCATGGTAAATATAAATCTGAATAAAACAAGCAAAGAAAATGAAGTTAAAAATACATAATTTAATTTTCTATTTAGTATATTTACCTAAGACTAGGGGTCGGGTTTCCTCGATGGCAAAAAAATCCTCGGCATATGGGGGTGGCTGATAAAATGTTTAATAATATATAAAAAATATTTTTAAAAAAATTAAAAACATTGACAAAAATATTGGGGATGACAGGAAGTCACTGAAGCATCCCCCTAAAATAAAGGAATATTTTCGAAATGTCCCTTGAAACTTAGGGGTCAGCCCCCTTTTATTTGGATGTTGGGGATGCCAAGCCAGGAACCCTGAAGCAGGGATGGGAGAGACACATCCCTGCATGGCACTATTTAGAATAAATGAAGATATAAACATTGGTGCTCATTTTGATTATGTATACTACCAAATTGAACTGGAAAATCTTAGCATTGTAGGAAAGAGGATTTATAGTTTGAAATTTGAGTGGCTAGATAGTGTATATTTGTTTCACATTTTTGTGGAATTGTATACTTCAAATTTTGCACATATCACAAATATTATTATGAAATATGTAGTCTTTGTTCCATTCTTTAAATCAAAGTTTTCTCTTTTGAGGGAAGGATTGAGCTGTTACTCTAATATGCTCTATTTTATGTGGTTAGAAGTAAGCATTTTCAATCATTTTTAAGTAATGCTTGTGCTTTACTGAAGTTCTATCTACTCATTGATCCAATAATTGCTTAGCTTGTAAAGGACAAGTCTATGAAGTGAATGTTGGATTCACTAAGATTCTCTCCTTTCTCTTGCTCCCTTTCCATGGGTGACGGGATTAATGTAGGGGTGACAGGATTAATGTAGGTGTAGGTACTCTTGGAGGATTTATTTGTATGGACTCACCCAAACATGTTTCTTCCCCTTCCTTAGATGAGAGTGTTTTTTCCCCACTAGTTCTTGCACTAGTGTCCATATAGGTTAGCACGTTGACTTCTATAGACTCAATTATTGGCCCTGCACTACCAGTATCTTTTCCATCACCCCCTTTGTTCAACTCACTTTCTCTATTTATGTGAGTTGTTCCTAAGTCCGGTCTTGACGAAAAATTCTCTGCTTCTTCTCTTTGGTGCACCATCTACTTTTACAGTGGCTAGATATTTTATTCTTCTTCTTCTTCTTCTTCTTTGGCATGCTCTTATATAGTTGGGGGAACTTTCATTTGCTTCACCCTCTTGACCTCTTTGGCTTCAGTCCAAGAAGGTGGGTGCATTTCTTCATCTAGGTCTACCTCCTCCTACGCACCCATGGTATTTTCCCTCTTATTTGGCCTTTAGTATTAGAACAACTGATTGGCTTAATTTCCTACCACTATTGCCTCTACTTGTCTCAGAGTGCAGATATCGAATTTATGCTTTTCTACGTATGCTTCCCTACCCTCATACTTGTCTCATAGTGTAGATATTAAATTTATGATTTTCTACATATGCTTCCCTACCCTCACACTTGTCATGTTTTGTGTAGAGTGTGTATATCTGTGTCAATTTTCAACGCATTGATTTTTACCTTCTGTACATCCTTGATCCGATTAATAGATCACACAAAGTAATCCACAATGGAAGAAAAGGGAAATTTTTCTCAAGGGGAAATATTTATGTTGGTTGTCTTAAATTTCCCTAAGGATTAGTGCTTTATCATAGCAAACTTTACTTCTCCCTCTACTTCCTTAGGTAGTTCGTATGATATTCTCCCATCTTGCTCAAAAAGATCCCGCAGGTACCTTAGCTTGTTGTTGAGTCTTGCCTTATATGCATTATTCAGGGTGGTGGGAACCAAAAATCCTTGTACTTCTCAATGGGTGATTTCTTTTCTAGGGGGTATGCCTAATTAGGTTTTCCATTGCCCTCTGGGACACATATCTTGTTGAATACCAAGAGTAGAAGTTTGTGTCCCATGTGAATTTAACCCCAACTTTATGATGTGCAAGCTCTGCATCATGTGTTATTCCCCTAGTAATATACTGGGACATGTTATATTGCATCCCTTGTGCCATATTATGTTGATATACAAGAACTTCTTATTGATCTCTCTCCACCTTTCTACACCATCCAATTTTGGCATCAGAGGGCATGTTGTGACCCCTGTAGTTGGGTCTTTCATCTCTGAGATGGAGAAGGTGCATCCACATTTCTTATAGTTTAAGAGATCCCCAACTTTTTCGATCTCCTTTTCATTGCAAAAGTCTCGTACGAAATATTCTCCATAATTTACTAGCCCATTTGTTTTTTCAATCAACGAGCAGGTGATTCGCATGTGTCAGTGCACAAAATAGAAATAATCCTCATGAATGCACAAGATTAAGTATGAAAAAGTTTCGTTGGTTTAATGAAGTAGGGAAGCTCATAGAACAGAAGGACACCCACTTTTTCAAGTGCATTCTTAATGTTGTTGTCATAAATTATGTGTCCGCATTCGTTCTTATTGTCTATTGAATAAACTAAATATTCATTCATTCATTGTGTGTGCTAACTCAAGGGCATGATGATTGAAGTCAAAAATATTGCATGCACCATTTTTTTTTGTCATTTCTCTACCTCCAGAACATTTCCAATTTTATCGATGGGGGGTGACATGGGAATGTTTTTCTTTGTATCCTTTCTTCTAAACTTCGTAGTATTCTTATCATTTTTCTTCATGTGCACGGAAGAATTGGCTAATTGTTTCTTTGGATCTTCCACAATGTACAGCTCTTCTTATCCTCTTGAAAATTCCTTAATAAAGGTGTTACTTGAGTCTTATCCTGACATTGACTATGCAAAACCGCTTGTACTAAGCTCACATGAATAACTTGAATCTCACATGACCCTTTCTTTGTGTTCCTCCTCTGACCTATCCTTCTTGTTTTACCTTGTCTAAAATCTGGTCTGATTTACCCTAGGGTGGTTAAGTGCCCCAAAGTTCCTCATCGTATCAAAGAATCTCAGCCTCCACATTAATGGTGGCTGAGAGAGATTTGTAGATCTCAGATAATTGTTCTTTTTTCACCAAATCCTGTTGATTTCTCTACCACAAGTCACTTCCACTAATTATTTGTCACTATCTGGTGACTAAATCTCCATCTTTGACTAACACACTGACGTCTTCCTTATATCTCTTGCTCTCCTCAATGTATCTCAAGGTTGATCAACCTTCTCGAGATAAGAAAATTTCATCAATCCTTTCCACACTGTCCTACCCATCACACTCCTCTTATTTGAAAATGCAAACACTGGTACATGTAGTATAACATTCACTCTTACTTATCTAGCACACATCACGCTATACTTACACTAGAGGAAAAAAAAAAATCAGGACTTCAGAGCAACCGAGATTGGCCACAAGGCCCAATACAGTTTCTTTGTACAGCCAAAGCCTTGAAGTCTTGTCCTATTTCAGTGACAAGGTCAAACTCTTTCGTGCTACAAGTAAGGTGATCCCAAATCTCAATCCCGGAATCCATCTTGACTTACACAGTGTAGGTAGGGATCCGGAGTTAGTCTCTTAGTATATCATCCCACTGCCCTTCACTGTCCTGTTTCAACTTAGGACTGGTTCAATGAATATAAAACTAATGGAACGGAAATTCAAAGAAAATCGGGTGCACCAATACCTCAATGATTTTCAGGGGTCATTCTCAGGACGACAGAGGTTGTCCTGCTCTGAACCATGAAGGAATTCAACATAGAGAAGATGAAGCAGCTCGTATACAAGGTATTATTACGCACTTTTGTTCTTGGCAATCGACAAAAACCGTCTCTAAACAATGGATGTGCGACTGTCCCCGGGTCAGCATGAGCTGGAGTGACAGGGGTCAGCAGAAACAATACTTGCCGGCCGAATTACAGTCTGCACCTTTAAGGAATGTTGGGCGACCTGGTAAGTATCAAGATTTTCGAAGAATATAGCGATTCGACCGTGGAACGTGAGAGATCCGGCGTGCCCTAGACACGGCCCGAGCAGGGGAAATTCAACTCTAAAACAATCAATCGACCCTTTCACGACCTGTAGAAGATCTCATGGTGTTCAAGGGGGGCGATTACCCTCGTTCCATCCTTCACTGACGACAAGGCGGCCAAAAAAAACTCGACTGTAAATTTTTTTCCCTCACGGCTGGACACGGTTCACCATGAAAAATGTTCAACAAAACAAAAGAAATAACAGTTGAAAACGTGTGCAAAAGAATGAAAGTCTAACTTTTTTTAAAAGAAATTTGTTTAATTATTTTCCAACCATCCAAAAAGGAGGACTGTTCCTTTTCATCTGAATCCGTCCTCTTCTTATTACATCCATTTTTTCGTCTCCCTTTCATCCGAATAACATCTCCAGCCAGCCTAAAAAAAACAAAAAAAAACAAACTTTCATCTTGTTTTAGACTGCTATCCCCACTTCCCTGATTTTCTCCTTTTTTTTCCCACCTATTTTATTCCTCTCCATCCCAA
The DNA here is from genome assembly GCA_019776745.2 of Taxus chinensis. Classification (NCBI taxonomy): domain Eukaryota; kingdom Viridiplantae; phylum Streptophyta; class Pinopsida; order Cupressales; family Taxaceae; genus Taxus; species Taxus chinensis. Next base: position 909,236,811 of record CM034147.1, on the reverse strand, counting down.
TAAAATCTCTAATTTAGCAAAAAAAAACAAATTGGCCTTATTTAACTCATGGAGCCGTTTTCCCATCCCCTTACAAAACAAATTGACCAAAACCAATAAAAATAAAACATAGCTTATTATTCATCTATTTTAACTGGTAAGGATGCTCCTGCATCACTATCCTTAGCCTTAGTACTTGTAAAATCTCATTATGTTCTCTAATGGTGGAAAGGGTTTAGGTTTTTACATTCTCTAATCGTTTTTTCACTCATTTTTTTTGTTTTCACTTTGACTTCTCGATCACTTGAATACTTGGTAACTACACAATGTCTTCTTACCCTCCTTTTATACATCTTCAAGCTAGGTAATAAAGCCACATTTATGGCACACACACACATTCAATACCAAGTGGTTGACAATTGTTAGCACTTGTTATTTTTGCATTGTTTCCTTTATTTCAAACTTATCATTAATGACTTTTTCCACTTGCATATATCTTTTGTGAATCTTATGGACTTGTGTTTATTTTATCCTCATGCCTCCAGTTGTGATAGGTAGCTTATATTTCTAGGCCATGTAGCATTTCCCTGTGCACTCCCTTTTCCTTTTGCGCTTCCTTTCCTTGTAGCCTTCATGCAAACACCTTACCTTATCCACTCCCATATTTTCACAAATTTCTTATCCATCTTCTTTGATCAAGTTTTCCCATTAGACTACATTCTATAGTGTCTCGATAATCCTTCCATGTCGATCTCACTACGTTTCCTACCAGAAGACTTTTGAAATTTCAACTTTGTACCTTATTTTCACATGCCCCCCTTATTTTTTGAAACTTCCAGCATACCCCTCACTAATTGGACGCTCCATTTGTCTATCTCATGATTATATGATAAGATCTTTTTTTCTTTTTTCGTTTGATGTACATAACGTTTTGAAGTATTATCCCTTTACTACTTTATTTTTTTCCTTCCTCACCCATAAAAATTGTGTGTGCGGTCCTCCATGTGTGATTATCTTAAAGTGATTAATAAATAATCGAACCATATCTTTACTTTTGATAACTTTTGCTTGAACGTAATATAAAGAGATTAATCTTACACCACAACATGCGCGCTTATTACAACAAAGAAACATACATGAAAAAAAACTATCATGAGAACGTAAGGAAACTAAACTAGGAATATGAACAACATATATCTTAATGGTATATGGCTTATTCAATTACAAAACATCACTTTTACTGGAAATAGGGTTTTAGTCTACTCCCATTGAAGTGGCCTTATAGCAACTCTCCATTTAAATCCTTTAATTTACATGCCTTGGTTGGTAAAATTGCATGTATTTCATATGGGCCCAACCAATGTATTTTCAACTTCCCTAGGTATCATGCAATTTTTGAGTAATAAAGTAACGCTTTGGTGCCAATAATCATTTTTTTTTCTTCATATGTCTATCATACCATGCCTTTTATCGTGCATTCTCTACACATTGGCTCCATCATGCATGTACGCTCCATTCATCCAATTGTAAGAGTTTATTCAGCCACTCTGTGATTGAGGCTTCATCTTCCATATTTTTCACGTGTGTTATCCTCAACAATGGAACCATAAATTCAATGGGTAGTAGCGCGTCTTTTTCAAACACCAATTGGAAAGGTGTTGCTTTATTTATTATTTTCGAGGTTGTCCTATATGCCCGTAAAACTACCAAAACTTTATCATCCTAATCCTTGCACCCAACATCACATATCTTAGTGAAAGTATTGCTCAATAGTATTTTGAAAGCTTTAACCATTCCATTTTCTAGCAATTGATATGGTGTTGTTTTATTGTGCACAAACATGAATTCTGAAAAACATATGTGTACTATCTCACTAAGGAAATGAGTACCTCTATCAATTGTTAGGCTCAAAAGGTATCCATATTTGTTGATGATATTTTCCCATATAATCCTAGATATTGTTGTCATTATACAATCCTTTGTTGGTACGGATTCAACCCATCTTATTAAATAGTCTGTTGTGATGATATACCCTTTGGCAAGGCATAAATGGTATTCTACCCACTTTGTCAATTAAGGATTTTTACATTCCGACGTTGGAGGTAGAGAGTGTTCATTTCATAAAAACACTTGGAGGATCTTCTATTAGACTAAGAGAGAGGAAATTTATCCTCTTAGCATTCTTTTCATGGCTTGAAGTCATCTTTGTGGGGTGCCAATTTTGTGTGTTCTTTGTATGTTGATTGTTGTGTTGGCCATTGGATGGAACAATTACCCAAATAATATCCCCTCCTTATAATCGATGGAACCCAATGTGACTACTAAGAGAGAAAACTTAAATAGAAACAATCATAAAAACAAGTGTGCCCGGACCTTTGCACAAAGAGGTTGTTCCAGAATCTTTCCAGTCAAGATGGTTGGGAGGTGAATTTCTCATCCCTCGGTTGGTTTGCAAAGAACTTGATAAGAAATGAGGTCATCCGCAAGAACAAAGGAGCAAATATGATGTTCATTGAAGACTTTAGAATTTTTTTGGTTTAATTTTAGTTTCATTTAAATGGCCTTAAAGCCCAATTTATAATAAATGATGTATAGATTATTTCTAGACTCCTTAATGAGTATTATTTCACATATTGGATGTATGCATTTGAGTTAAATTACAGGAAGTATGATTCAAGGAAGATGACAACATAAATTTGGTTTGTGTAATTTTATTAATTTTGAGTTATAAATGAATGATACTAAGCATAATCGATTACTTATAAGGTCGATTTAGCATTGTTTCTTCAGTATTTTACATAATTGCTCAGTGCCCAAATGGATGAGAAACTTATCAAAGCTTGCAGACCCTAAAACAACATTTAACTCTTTAAAAATTCAATTTTGATTATTACACAATGTTCCTCTCATCGATCGGGGGATAGAGGAAATAGAATTTGACAGAGTGAACCGCCGAGAAGGGATCGTAAGGCAAAACTTGTGCAGGAACTCAATAAAGTCGCCAAACTAAGTATCAGAAGGGAGCAGGGAAGACTCGTAGACCTGGACACGTTAGAAAATGGCCCAGTTGAGATTGATGGAGAATGAAAGGTAGGGTAGCTCGTCGGGGCGAGTTGGTCAAGTAATGGAAATTTTAGACTGAGTCGACCTGTGCAAGGAGTCTTAAAAACAAGTTGAAAAGATCAATAGAGGACAAAATTCGAGTGAGTAACTTGGTAGAAACGTGAAGTAAGGGAGATTGATGAGCTCAGTCGGGAGCTCAACGATCTCGGGGAGTGAAGTAAGAGTGAGCTCACCGGAGCTCGACAAGTGCAACTCACTAAGTTGAGAGAGTTAGGACGCTGACCCTATCCCTCACGCAAGTTCGCAGGGGGTAGTGAGGTGGCACAGCGGTCTACGTGGCATTCGTGCGGTTGACCCATGCTCCTTTTTTATTTCCGTTAACTCCGTCTCCATTCCTGTCCTGACAAGCTAATAAATATTGCCGGTTTTGTCGGCCATCATATCAGCGACTCCAGTCAAATCCTGTGCAGCTGTCACACGGTTCCAGTTTCAAAAATCATAGCTCCGCCTTCATGAAAAAGATATTACCCGCCATAGCCCCCTTGTTTTGAGTGGTTTTCCATGCGGTTTCCATGCCCCTGGTTTGAGCTATTGAAACGAGGGATCTCTGCTGCACAACTTTGATCACATAGGCCTCTCCACCAATTCCTTCACAGTTTCTGAACACGTTGATAGAAAACTGCATTAAAAATATACAGTTCCTCCAGAGTTGACGTCCTCCCAGGTGCTTCCCCTGTTTGCTCCAAAGAACGGATTTCAGAGGTGGGTTTCTACAATCTATGTTTATGTTACATAGATTTGTTTCTGAAAAAATATCTTTAATCTATGTTTATGTTACATGTTATTTTGTGCTTCTCTTTTACATGCTATTTTGTGCTTCTCTGATTTGTGGTTTTACATGCTTTGTGGTTTTGAATGCACAAACCCCTTAGGCTCGCATTTTTGTTATTTTGTTTTATGAAAGTGTTTGCAGGGAAGTATTGACTATTGTTTACTGGTTTTACATGCTTTGTGGTTTTGAACACCTACTGCTAACCACGTACAACTGATAAAATCTATGATTTGATTTTTGAATGTGCTCTTGTATTAAGGGCATTAGATCATAACAGGGCACCAACTACAGTGTTGCTAGGTGTTGGGCTTGAAATGCTTCCAACTATTAATATAAATAGAACTATGTAGTGGTTATGATACATCTCATACAAAGAAAACCTTTGCAGAACTCAAAGGTCGCCAACTGTTTGACGAAATATCAGGAAATAATGAATATTAAGAGATTATTCGGCTAGTCTAGGGATTCTCAAATTGATAAACCATCTCCTCTTGTTTCTTCATCAAATCCAGTTCTTCACATGATCTTTCGAGCCGAGAAAATGAAGGACACTCTTCAGTTGGGATCGCCCTGTGCTTCTCCTCAGTTGTAATTACCATTGACATATCATCTTATGGATGTACTAGGCAGCAGGATCTCCCCATATTCATATCACCATTCTGTAGCTCTTTTTCACCCTCAACAGTTTGAGACTGTCGTGGCTTAGTATTGTGCAGTTGTGGACAACCACGATTAAGGGAGTGAATTTGTTTACAGTGAAATTAGTAGAAAATGAGCATGATTGTGATTACGTTTAAAGGTTCTGCAAACAAGATAAGAACATGAATTGTTAATTTAGACTAAACAATACATAGTTCTATTTATATTATCGCCAAATTGTTTGATGAAATGCGTTGAAGTGTCCAGAAATATTTGCAGCTCGTTAGTCGTGTGTTTCTAGCAAGCTCCTTCTCTAAAACGTTTATCTAAATGTGTCGTGCTCTTTTTTGTGATTCTGAGGCTTTTTTCCAATAATTTGGGGTGATTTGTAGTTTCTGTGCAGAGTTTGAAACTTTACGATACCTCTATGGAGTCATAAAACAGGGCTTTACAAAATACATCACCAATACTCTCAGCAAGAACAATGTCTTTGTTTGAAATGATGTTATTCCTTGACATCACCATGGATGCAAATCCATGATTTTATTTCTCAGAATAAAATCCGTTGTCATTGCGCCCAATAATACCTTCCATAAGCTAGATTTTTTTAGGTTAATCTACACTCTGTGCATTTGGTTGATTTTCACGACTCAGTAAAATAAAAATAGTAGCTTCCCTAACTCATTGTGGAAGAAGGCTTTTGGTTGAGTGTAAGGGAAGCTCTTGTAAGGGATGCCTCCGGAAAATAAAAACAGTGGTCTTCCAATTTTTTTTGACACTTTGCAAAAAAAATTGGCCAAAATCCTAACAATTTTTATATTTTACACCATCAAAAGAAACATGTGTTTCAGGAATTTTGTTAAATAATTCTCATGCTTCCACATTATGCATACATATCTACTAGGGTATTTGAAACTAAATTAATATCTGACAAAATTTTCTTCTGTGCAATGCTTTGGTAGATGTCCATATCCTGTTTCAAAGCTCATATTTTGGCAGAGGATGGGAGTATGATATGAAAAGTAAACTGAAGAGATTGGACACATGTTGGTTGCATTTACTAAGACACTAGAAATTATGAAATACCACTTCCACTATGCTTTGGTGGATGCCCATACCCTGCTGTAAATCCCTGTTGTATATTATATTAGGAATATACTGTGTTCTATTTTTTGATATAATCTTATTGTTGGCAGATGATTTGAAGTTCCTTTCTATATTTTTGGATTTCAGCATTGCTTGTTTGAACATAACCAAATAAAAATTCATCTCCATCATCATAATTTTTTTTCTGTGGTAAGATTTTCTAGTTATGATATTTCCTTGGGTTGCTTTAAACACTTCTCTTTCTCAAATTTGTTTGAGTAAATGATTGTGGTGAGAGTTAGTCGTGTTCATAAAATAATTTCGATATACCATTGTCATCGCAATCAAATAAGCAATCATCAAAAGCAACATCTTCATTTGTGTTTAAAGGTATTGATGAAATTTTTAACAATGTTTTTTCATCAATATTGTTTATTTTGATTATGCATGACCATATATTATGTATTAATTTTAAATTTTAAATTTTTAACCTCAAAGAAATCAAATCAAATGAATGAAAATAGCAGTTGTGGAAAAAATCAACCACAGAAAAAAAGGATGACAACACGTGTTGCAATGGCCTTTCTGAAACGGGTAAGGAAATGTGACTGTTTGTTTTTTATTGAAATATAATTTTTGTAGTGGATTATGTGTTATCAAATGCTTATTTCTGACAACATAGTGTTTGTTTTTGTAACATAAACATAGATTAACGATGAACAAATTGAAGAAGAAAAGCATTTGTTGATCAAACAAAAGAGAATTCAGATTTTGAAAAGGAAAAGGGTAAGGATAGTCATGTTGAAGAAGAATTTGACATGGAACTAAACATAGATGACAATAGTGATCAAAATGACGAAGATTATGAGGTAGAGGAGGATGATGAAGATGAAGATTGGGTGCCTAGTCTGAGCCATAAAGCATCCAATGAGTGCAAACATCAAAGATTAGTAAGTAGTGTTATTTAGAATTTTTGTTTTGCATGAATAAAACACTTTTATTCAAGTATTCAACTTATGTTAGTATGTCTTAGATTTATTAGGATTTTCCAATTTGTTGTTCTTTTAGTGTCCATATATTTTTTACATTTGCATAATAATTTCAACTAAAGAGTCATAGGATTTTCCTACACATAAATTGTTACTCATAAACTATTTAATTATTGGATGTAAATTGTAGTATTTGCAGCAGTGTAAAATTATAAAAGAAATTGGAAAGAGGGAAAGATTCAAGTGCATGGTCTTTCCTTACTGCAACTATGAAATGCAACGAATAAAATGGCATTTGAAAGACATCAACTATCACCGCCTCCATGATCACAATGGTCTCCCTCCATTACATAGGCATAAGCCGGGTAAACGTGCGACCGGGAAGTATAAAAGGCAAACAAAAAAAATAGTACAAAATATGGTTGCAAAGCGAAGTGTTGACTGGCACTTGAATAATTCTAATTTATATATGTACAAATCTAGGTTAATTAAGCATTATTGTCGGGAAGAAAAGGTGCAATATTTTTCATCCCTTAGCCAACAAGCTAAAGATCTGATTTCCAAGCTTGTAGAGGAGTATGATAGTGTAGAAAAGAGGGAGGAAAGAAGGAAAAAAACCCTTTCAACGCTGCAATATAAAAAGGATTTGATGAAAACCAATTGTACAAATTCTGAACTAAATGGACAAAAGGATAAGGTATTTACCATTTTTATTATAATTTAAATTTAAAATTATTTTAATTTTGTTTATTCACATTTTTTTATGTTATTTGAAATTAACATTTCATTTGTACAGGATATTATCCAAGAAGAATCCATTAATGTTGATCATGTAAGGAAACATGCTTTCATTAAAAACATTAGTAACATTGTTGGAATAATAAAGTGTCATTTTTCATTCATTAACATGTTGAAATCTTGTGTAAATGTGATTCTCACACGTTTCATGACTTGAATGCATGAATAGGACTCAACTAATGTTGATGGGGAAAATCTGATACGAAAAAAGAATGTAAACAACAATCCAATGGAAAACAAGGTACAGTTCTAAATTACTAATATAAATATTTGTGTTTTCTATATTTTAAGTGCTTAAATCTTAATCATATTGCTAATTTGGCATTTATACCTACATCTTTCATATACAATTAATTATTATGTTGTTGCACTTGAAAAATTGGGTTTTACTGCTTCAGGGTGATGAGGAAGAGAATAATGTTGAAGCATACACTTCAAGTGCATGGGTACATGAACCACCGATACAAATAACACCTATTTCCATAGAACAAGGAAAGTGAGGGAAATGATATGAATGATAAAGAAAAATCAACAAAGAGGATCATAAGGGAAAAATATGGCCGATCCATTGATGAGGTGACTAATTTTCCAAAATGTTGTTGACGTGGAACCGGGCAAACCAAAGAATGAGGTGAAGGACATGGCTGCCTATGAATTCACAATAGGAGAAAAGTTTTTATGTTCCTAGAGCCTTGACCATGTAAAAAAGGTGGCATTGCTAAAATTCATGCAACTAAACTAGGAAAAAATGCATGGACGATCTTTAGAAAGGGATTGCATGTTCATATGCATAGAAGATCATATGAGATGACGCTCCATTGCATTTTCCCACATATTGGAGCAGATACTGTTGGTGAACGAAGAAAGACATGTTGCATCTGGTTTAAAGATTGCTTGAAGGCAACTAACTAGAAAAGGGATGGAAAAGAGACAAAGGTGTGTTAATTTGTATTTGTTATTGATGTTATTGCTTTTTTAGCACATTTGATTGATTTCATATCCAGTATAAGTATACTTATTCATTATGTCATATTTGCAGCGAATGAATGAATATTCAGATGACAATGTTGCAATTGAGGTAAAACTATGTTTTGATGTACATTATTTTTTTCCAATTGATTGACTATATCATTAATGCATTATTTATTTAGTATTCAATAGAATTTTGAGAGCTCATATTCAGATTTTACCATGCATAGGTGACACAAGGAAAAGAAGAAAACTATAGTATTTTCCTTCTAGTCTAATGTTTAAATTTCTTCCTACTTCCCTAGTACATTTCCTTCCATTACATTCTTATGCAGTATTCCTCTATGTATTTATCTTTCAAAACTGGTTTGCATTTTCCCTATAAATATTTTAATATGATGGAAATCATTATTCACGATTGAAACTATTGATACTTTTCATACCATTGCTTCACCTTACTTGACTGTTACAGCTGTTAGGAGCTTCCCTTACCCAATATATTTACTTATAATTTTCTTCTTTCTACAATCATGTTTTTAATCTGTATTATATAGTATTTATATGATTGATTGTTTGTTAGAATGAAGAGGAAATCCAAATAAGCTGTGGTAAGGAAAACGTTAAAATGTTATCCAATTTGATCATACAAATATACATAATTAAGGGTCATGCTTCATCGATTGGTAATTCGTAAACAGATTACATTGGCTAATCTTCTTAGGAGTCAAATAAAAACA